>JASGLE010000007.1:1277500-2540000 GCA_030179965.1 Cyperus esculentus | reverse complement strand
CATTTTTCATAACAATGTGATAATATAAATAGCAAAAACAAGTCAATGAGATGTTTGCTACCCGTACCCATCACTTTTCCTTTTCAAAAGATAAACGTAAATTTATTATATTCCATCGATTATTTAATGACGAAGCGACAATTTGTCATCTTAAATGAACGCCTCTATATTAGTTGGGAAGAAGTCTCATTCATCCGACTCATTTTCTCTGAAGGAAGTTTGGATAAAGGAACTCCGTCTATTCTCATTGTTTTCTTCGCATGTTTCGTACTCCATAAAGAGATATTCAATAACAGTTATAGAGTCCACCGGCTATGCCATCCAACATTTCTAACGTAAAAAGTCATAGATAATGTCACTCATTATCTGTTAAAAGGACAACGTAAATGTCGAATGGAAAGTTTATCATACGGGATATACAAAATTTATATTAAAAGTGGACATTTAACACTTATATATTTCCATTCAGCAAATAATGAGCTAATTTGCATTTAACAGATGTTGAGCGCTTTTAACGTTGGAGATGTTGGATGACACAATCTGGAGGACATCAAACTTCTTCGTTTAACTTTATTTTCAGAGTCAGATCCCCATAGTGGAATTCAAATCGGCTGTTATTCTAAAAAGAAAAACAAGACTTGTTATTCCATTGTGGACCGTTGGATCAAAATCAACGAATCAGATCTAGTTGAAAAAAAATACCCCCTAAAATCTAAAGTGGGCCGATCGGATCCGTCCATTTTGATCTAACAGTCCACAATGGAATAATAGGGTCCTGTTTTTCTTTGAGAATAACAGCAGATACGGACTCCCCATAGCCGATTTTTTTATTATTAACAAAAATAAATTTAAAAAACACTAGAGTAACATTGGGTGGAAAGAATTCACAAGAATAACAAAATTTGATAGGATATATCCGTCCATTGGACGGATAGAGTCTTTCTATCCGCTGGTTTGATATATCGTTTCCGTCCAGGTATTGACTATTCAGAGCAGCCAAGTCTATATCGTACGCTTTTTTACATATAAAACAATTCTTTTAGGCTTGAATAATGAGTGGAACATTGTAAGCTAACTCTAAAACAAATTAATTAAATGACCCCAAAATTATACACTTGAATAATAATATGTTTCTATACCTTCATCGGTATGGATAAGCAATCTCTTGACAATACACGTTCTGACAATATCTGATAATATTGACAATGGAAATTCATATAAATTCAAATAAAATTTTTAAAAATATAAAAATTATGGGTGCCTTTTTGAACTTAAAGATTGATAGTATTTTAAATTTCATTTAATTTGAAAGTTGTTTTGATGGCTCATCAAAAGTTTGTACAAATTACAATAGTTCTAAATTAAACAAACTTTGACGAAATCAAATATAACTATAATCGCTTGAAACTTAAAACACAATCAAAATTTCCATTTTTATGGTTTTTTAAATATTTTTTCAATTTTTTTGAAAAAAAAATATTTTCAATAACCATTGTCAATTGATGCCTCCCCTCTTTGAAAAGGGAAATTAATGTTGAATTGACAAATAATGAACAGAAATGTCCCAAAATAATATTAGAAAATCAATATGATTATTTCATGAATATTCATGAAGAAATTGCAATGTATTTCAAGAGGAATGAAAGTGAAATGAAACATCCAAGATTAAAGAAGAAATGAAGCGTTGGGTATTGTTTTGTGGTGCGCTGGGTGTTGCATGAATCACACTCATTAATTCTCTCCCAACCCCTTTTGGTTCAGTGATCGGAGTGCACGCACCATGTAATCAACACGACAGCAAGGAGAGTATCCACTCTATAGCACGAAACTTGGCGTTGTTCTCAATACCTGAAGTCTGGACGGAAACGATGTATCAAACCAGCGGATAGAAAGACTCTATCCGCCCAATGGACGGATATATTCTATCAAATTTTGTTATTCTTGTGAATTCTTTCCGCCCAACGTTACTCTAGTGTTTTTTAAATTTATTTTTGTTAATAATAAAAAAATCGGTCCCCATAGTGTATATATTTACCATTTCAAAAACTTATTTAAGATAACAAAACGTCAATGTGTCCAGTTAAAAATTCAAAATAAATGCGCCTGCAAATAACTGAATGGAACGAATTAGATGTGCTGAAAAAGATTGCAATGCATGCATTTCCCCCCAGAAAAAATGTCTAAGTGGTAAGGCTCAGTAACACCTGCAGGCTGCAGATCTGTTGTCTTCCTTTAATTTCTCACCATTCAACACTTTGCATTGCAATTCCGCACATTCAATCCAAAAGTTATCAAAAAGAATTCATATCATAAAACATTGAACATCATGAATATATAAATCGCAGTCAAAGGAATCCGGAGCTCCTGAAGAAATTAAGAACTTTACTCAAAATTCCCCAACTCAACGCACAGGCAAGGCAAAGGCAAGGCAAGCATGCATCTTTCTTTCACTTTTGTTGGTCTTTCTTTTAACAAGGCCGCATATAAATTGATAAACACAGTTCATTCATTGGAAGGCAAAGTGGCTTAATTAGGCCCACATGTCAGAGGTAAGCAGGTGTGGTTATGGCGGACAAGACGGAGGAAAAAGAAGATTTACCCAGCTTTATTTTATATTTGAGGAGGGATCCATTGACAATGCTTAAAATGACAATCTTGACAATCAAGATTTTGAAAAATTTGTAAAAATAGTTAAAAATTCTTAAAAATAGAAAAAAGTTTATAGAGATATTGTTTAACTTATAGATTGATTATGTTTCAAATTATATTCAATTTAAGTGACGTTTGATAGCTCTTTAAATCTCGTTAAATTTCAACCGTTAAAAAATGTATAAAATTTTGATAAACCATCAAACGATGTTCAAATTGATTGAAATTTACAACACTATTAATCTATAAGTTAAAGAATGCATCCATAAAAGTTTTTTCATTTTTGAGATTTTTTATGAATTATTACAAATTTTTCAAAATCTTGATTGTCAAGATTATTATTATAAACATTGTCAATGGATCCCTCCTCTTTATATTTATACAGGTATCTATATCTATACTATATTAAACTCTCCATTTTTTTTTTCTTTCTTCTTCAAATTTTTTAAATATCCATAATACCCTTCATCAAACGGTGCAGATCGGTTTTATCAGATCAAACGGCTATGATCGCCTCAATTTTCAATCATTCCTCTCCATTTCGAATACATGGCAGCATAAGGAAAGAAATGAGAGACAATTATTACATTATTACCATATTGAGTCATATTAATTGGCAACAATACATGGCAATTAAATGCATGTGGCTATTTTTATTTTCTTAACTTTTTTAAGTAACTTGTTGCAAATAATTTTGATTCATGCTTTGTATTTTTTTATTGCAAATATATCTGAATTTCAGTTATATAATTTTATGTTTCACATACTTCTATTAAGTTTTGTTGAAATAGTTTAATATTTAAATTAAGCTCTAACATTAATACAAATTGTAAGTAGTAGATTAGTTTTATACTTTTATTTATTTTGTTTCCGGCGGTCAAAATTAAAATGGCCCACACAAATGGACGGATTTCTTAATAATAACCGCCACAATGCGCGGGTACTTCGCTATAAATATATATATATATAGAGTAGCAGGTAGCGTCCACCCTTTTCACTTATTCACCGATCCATCGTATTTTCAATAGATAAATATCATTTTTCAGTGAACATTCATATCTTTCTAATGAATAGATGTCATTTTCAAGTAGATAGATACATAACAGTTTCCAGTAAATATTCATACAATTGTGTTTAGCACATGGGTGTACGTGGTGTGTCAGAACTGTTAGAAGAGGATGGGTGACCTAGGATTAACTTTACATGTTTCTCAAATATATATGCGGGATGAAAAAGAGATACTGATGATACAGAACTTGGAAGCGAATGGAAGGGACATGCGGAGTTTAAACTTTAAAGTTTGAATCAAAGTAACTGGAGCCACTGAAACTTGAATTAATCACATCATCGTAGTTTGTGGATTAACAGAGAAAAAACAAAACGGAAGTTTTATTATTTTTTATGGCAATAACCAAGAAGGCAAAGGATTTGAAATGGGGTGTGGAACCCAAAGAAAAGGAAAGAAAAGAAACAATGCTGCCGGTACGCACGCCTGGCTAGAACGAATTTGAACTGCAAGTGAGAGTGTGAGAGTGACCAAGCAAGCATGTAAAATTGTGAATGAGTTGTTTGAGTCGATCGATCCAAAAAGAAAAAGAAATAGGAAAAGGTTGTGTGCGAGTGCTAAATGTGTTTGATTGATTGCAGGATTAGTCTCTTTTTGTGTGCATTTTCAACTTTGCTTGTTTGGGGTAAGTTTCGCACGAGCCTATATTACGAGCCCATACTTCTCAAATAATGAGATAAGGGATCAAATAAAGTAAAAGAGGAATCAAATAACCACAACAAATGGTGCCCCATCATAACCACAAAATGAAATCTCAAATAAATATATTTTAAACACTTAAAAAAATGAAACTAATTGATGAAATATTTTGTATATATCATGTTTTATGAGGATACAAAAGATCATAACATTTTGATTTTATTTACATGTGCATTAAGTATTAACAAAAATCAACGGTTTAAATTTTATGATTTTTTCTCTTTGCTCGATGGCTATCGAAATGACTGTAAATTTTCATAATTTTGTGTGTATATGTTATTGAGATGATTTAGAATACATCTAACGGTTTAGATTTGTCAAATTATATATAAATAATCTTGTAGTTATCTAGGGCACCAATTTTTGTGGTAATTTGATCCCTTCTCATCGGGGACGCGTGAAGATGTCAAGACTACTCTTATAATTCAGATGAATATACAAATAAGATTATATTATATATATTCGGGAAATGTTAGACCAAATTAAGTTGGGCTGATTAATTAAGTAGCATCAAGCTCATTGATTAAAATCTGGATTAGTTATAAGCCCAAAAGGTTGTAAACTTGTCTGTGCGCATTAAGCACAAGAACAACAGGCACAGCTGGGCCAACGGAAATGTAACTACAAGAGAAAGAAAGAAAGCAAAATCAATAGGCTGAACTGGGCCTGCTGCACAAAGGAAGGAAATTAAAATTGAGCCCTGGTCGAGACTCTGTTGGCCCCTTATTCGATCAGAAGTCAAAACCCAAACAAGTCAACTGAGCCAGTTCAAAGCAAAGCAGAATAAAAAAAAAAAAAAATTGAAAATGAAGTGTTGCAAGATATTTGCAAGTATGTACAATACAAGTCACTGTGTGCGATCTGCACATATGTGATCCAACCCTTCACTAGCAATATCTTTGCTAGCTGAAATTTGATTCACCCCTTTGTACGATCTGTAGTTACAGGTTTGAGAGATACAGACCTCGCAAGATCTTTGCAAGTGTTTGTCTAAACACAAATTTATGTGAGTGAATTGGAAGGATGCATGAATTTTTTGGACCATGGTGTCTCACACTTGTACAACATCTGTCCATGGATAAATAAATTTTTAGGAAAAGTCAAATGAATTAGTGGAAAATTGAAATTACTTTTATGCCCTCAATTTGTAATCATTAGATAATAATTGTTCCAATTAAATAATATAGATAAAAGGGTAATTATAATATTGGAGAAACAAGTGGATCCAAATAACTTTACTAAACAACTAAGAGAAGAACAGAAAAAAAATATCCAATCGGTAAAGTTCATTTAATTGTGGACAAGCTGTAAAGGGTATAAATTCATTTAATTGTGGACCGAGGTTGTAAGTCTGTTTTGCAGTGAAATACATCGATTAGAGCATTTCTTGCTTTGAATACTATCTTTCTTATGTGTTTAGAGTGATAAACATGTGGATAATAATTTGAGTCCAGAGAGCTTAAGTTTTGTAAATGGCCTAGAATTCAAAAGTGACGTCACCGATGTCCTCTGATCTCCGATCGGATGACGGAGGCCGGAGATCCGCCATTGAGCACCCCGGATACTCGCCACGTGTCCTTACAAAACCAAAGGAGGTTTTGAGTTGGACAAAACAGCAAAACGTGACCTTTGGATCAGCATCCAGCGGCTGGGATTCAATTCTATCAGACGAAACGTTGTAAGGGATCCGCAACTCTTCCCTTGCGAAGCAGGGAATCCCTTGCTTGAACAGAAATAATATCTAACCCTTAGATCTTCATCGAACGGCCTATATCAATTCCTGTGAAACAATATGATGTAGCAGATCTAAAACCTCTTCTGCGCAGCCCAAATGAAAGGAACAGAAAAAGAAAAGGCCACTTTAGTCCCTGTTCAGGAAAAGAGAAAGAAAAGGAAAAAGGCCCAAGTTGATTTAACAAATTGATTTGTTGATTTTCCAAAACAAAATGACCATTTGACAAATGATTTTAAGTCCAAGTTTCACAATGTTTCACAATTTTTGTTTCAAGAGATTCCTAAGTTTTCGATTCCTAAGTTTCAAAAAAAGAATTCTATGAAACCCAAAATTTGAATTTCGAAAATTTAAAAGTTTGAATATAAATTCAAAACCAAAATGGACATTATTTGAACAACACTTGACTTTAGTTTTAAAAGTTGTTTTGTTGCATAAAATTTCTCCAAAACACACTTCATGCAGTGAAAAAATTTTAAAATTAATTTGGAACCAAACCATACTCAAATAACAAGTCAAATGTGGATTTTAAATTTAAAGTGACATGTTGACAAAAAAAAAAAAAAAGACTTTGATTAACATGTTAATTAGAAATCTTTTTATGCATTGAAATGAGCTTTAACACTAATTTAAAAATAAATCTCGAATAAATGCTTTAAATTTAAATTTAAGTCTCAAAAATGACAATTTGACTAAATTAACAAATGTTGACTTTGGTAAAAAATTGTTGTTGAAAATCATCTCATGAGAATGAAGCTAATTCATTAATGAATTGGGTTTCAATTGGGCCCATATAAATGTAATTAGGATGATTAAAGCCCACTAATACACAAAAGCCTTCTCAGAAGAACTAAAGAAGGGGGCATGACATGAGAAATGTGTGGTTGTTCAGTCAAAATTGAGATCCTCTAAGTTCACTTAAAAATTGAGTTTGTTCGTACAGTGATTTTATAAAAGGTCTGTGAATTCTAAACACTGACCGTCTTGACCATCCTGAGTTCCTGACAGAGGAAACCTACGGCCCATATCAGTCTAGATTTAAACTCAAATTTTGAGTTAACTTAGAGGATACGGACTCGTGGGGCGTTCTCCTCCAAATTGATATAATCTTAAAAGGAAAGTTGTTTTTGAATTTTTATAATAAACACATCTGTAAAGGAATATTGCAAGTTTCATGAAGAATTGAGCATAGTCCATAATTATGGCATTATTAGCTAAATGACATGTAAACCTGAGTTGTATCTGAAAGACCATTTATATTCTCTCATTTGCATTAACATTCAAATTTGCATAAACCATGAAGGTATCAACTAGGATTTTAGGTAGGATTTCCAAGTTTAAAAATCGAAATTAGAGAAAAGTCTGCACAAAACAATCTCTCAGCACTTAGCAGTTCTTCTTATAAAACTAATAACACAATCAAGTTACATCCTTACTATATATAAAAGCATATTGGAAAAAATGATATGAAAGGACTATCTTCCTCAAATAAGAAACCTGAACCGTTGATCATTTTCTTGGATAGATCAGAACGTTGATTTACGTTAATGCCCGTTGACGTTAATGTATCAGCCCATTAAAATTTAAGGCCCATATCAATTTCCTCAATATAAGGCCCATTACATACTATCTTAAAAATTTATTATAAGAAATAATAATTTCAGCCCAAAGCAATGCGTGGGGTCTTTACTAGTGAACTCAAATTGAGACTGCAATCCGTTTGAATTGATTCTTAACAGTCATAAGTCAGAAGGAATTCCCATCCGGTACCACATCGGTACCACCGGTACCAACTCCTTATGTGCTACTTCATCAAAATTGATTCAAACTGGATTAAATAATGTGATCAAATTAGACTTAAATTTCATCAAAAATATAGACGAGCGATTAACTCTGATTAAGTCTGGTTAGGCCCAAGAACCCAGTAAATTTAAACCAGTTTGGTTGCCCATGATCCGGCCCAGTAGAACTTAGTCTGGTCCAGCCCAACCCAGAAAAGCCCATAATTAACTCTGGCTCAGCCCAATAACGACTTTGGTTATTTTGCTGTTTTACTTTCAGTCTTCCACAAAACTAAACTTTTAGTAAAAAAAAAATAGAGGTAGTTATTGAGTCTAAAAATTAAAGTAAATTCTCTACTTTTAGTTGTTTTAGAATCTTCGTATATTCAATTGCATGTATCTCAACAGTATTATTGATAATTTGCTCAAATTAGTTAAATATCATTTGAGTACAGGTAAGACTATTTCCTCTTTTTCCTTGAGAAATGTTGTAAGTTAGCATGTAATATTTGGCTTACTGGATTTGCTAACAAATAATGAAGATGCAAATTATGTTTTAATTCTAGTAACAAATTTTGAATTTCGGTGTGGCTTTGAATTGAAATGACCTCACTCATTGATTGGTGTCTTTTGTTTTTTTATTTGTCTTTTGATTTTTCCGGTTTGAGAAAATTGTCAAACTGTAAATGATGCTTTAAATGGGCATGCTCAATTGAGTAATATCTACATTCTACAAATTTTATGCCAAGTTTCTTTTAATTTTGAAAGAATATTTTATATCATTTTTTTTTTAAATTTGGTATTCCATCGGGATTCAAATAGATTCTTGAATGGTATATATAAGTTCGGTAACCGTATTTATATATCACAATGTGAATTCGATAAGAGTGAGGCTATTGTACTATTAATAGTACAATTTGCCTTGTGCTATTGGCCGTATTTCCAATTTCAAATATTAATAGTCGATCCAAACCGTTTATTATGATCTTTATATCAAATTTAACTTGTAAACTAAATTTTAAAAAATTTAGTAACTTTTTACTATTTTTAAGATATTTTCAAAAGTTACTTGATTAGAACATTATGAGCCATTTATATTACTGACATTTTAAAATATCTAAAAAAATACTAATTAAATTCCAAAAAATATAAAATTTGGTTTATAAGTAAAATTATATATGAAGATCATAATTAACGGTTTGGATTGACTACTAATATTTTGAAATCAAAGATATAAATTACGGAGCAATCTGTACTATTAATAGTATAATAGCCTCACCCGTTCGGTAATTCAATTTCTGCATCTTGCATCATGGGCTTATTTAAGGGTGTTCAGTGAAGACTGATTGGCAAATTACATCTCATATACAATTTACAAATACTTCAACATAATGTGGGGTATCATACAAGACACAAATTCGATTGTTAGATGGGCCGTGGCTTCGTAAAGCGAGTTCTTTCTAAAACTGTACATTTATTTATCTATACAGTTTTAGAAAATCACTAACTTTCATTTTTGAAATCTGGATAATATTTTAATCATGTCAGAAATTTGGACAGACTGAATTTCATATACATTTATTGAAATATTTTTAGAACATCACCAATTTTGTTTTCAAATTTTTAGATCATGTCTAGAGAAAAATGAGCAAAGAAGGCAAAAAAATAAAAAAAATCTAAATATTGTCACGTGAAATCCGAAATAAAATAATCAATTTTTCATATGAACTGTTATAAAATCCGAAATAAATACTTAAAAATCTTTAAAAATGAAAATTTTTTGCATACCACATGATTTTGATATAAATAATTTATTGAGCCATATAAATCAAAATTTAAATATAATTTGATATGTTTTTAGTGTTAAGCTCATAGAAGGCCTTCGTGACCTTAAGAGCACCATAGACTTACTCCATTAATACACAATATATAATATTATATAATACAACGAATAATTTATAGGACGATCAACATATTACAATGTCCATTATTTCTACAAAAGTGATCAACCGAAATTAAAAGAAGAACTTTATTTAATAAACCCATAAGCATGTCCCGAGCTCAAGGCGCACCCCACGTGTGGCTCATCTTCCTTTTGATCCCACAGTGAACATACTTTACTCCATCCATCCATCCGTTCTATGACTATTAGCATCAACAAGTATAATAATTAACTTACCAAATCTTCTTAGGAGATTTTGTCCCAATGTATGACAAATAATGAAGTAAACAATGATCGTAATTTTATTTTTTTCAATGGTCAAGTTGGGTTTTCATAATTATTTTTTAATATAAGAATAGAAATATATACATAGAATAAAACAACAAAGGGTGGCTATAAAATGCTATATACAAGTCATGGAGGAAACAATGCACATTAATTATGTTATTAATTATCTTTTAGAGTGCGCCAAATGCTTCATTAAGTGGATAAACAGTGTTTGCTTATTAATTAATATTCCGATTATATTGGTTGGATCAACGCCGTAATAAATAAATGTATATATAGCGTACTAAATTACAAAGTTCTAAACTTTGGGATGTGTAAATTTTAAAAATCTCCTCGTCTGGTTAATTTTTGTAGATCCTACTTCAAAGAGGTGGCACGTGGGGGGCGACATCAGCATCAATTTTAAATTTGATCTTGTTGACAAAATTCATAACAATGTTTTTGTGCTATAATAAATAATAAATAAATAAATTAATATATATTTACTGCAGGATTTTTATTTGAGACCACCTCTTTAATTTAAAGAAAAAGTTAATGTACCTTGCTTTACTAGGTTAATCTAAAAGTTAATATATGAGATAACAAATATATGAATGTGTATGCAACTTGTCACGAGGTGCCAACCTAAAAGTATAGGTTATTATATATAAAATTTGAGGAGGGATCAAATGACACAAAATTTTTTTGACACAAATGTTACACTAAATCATATAAATTTTTAAAAAAATCTTTAAAATAGAAAATATTTTATAAACATATTCATTTACTTATAGATCGATTGTATTTTAAATTTTATTCAATTTTAGTGTTATTTGATACTCCATCAATAATTATTAAATTTAGACCGTTCTAATTACTATATAAATTTGATTGTCATTGATGAATTATCAAATGACACTCAAATTGTGTGAATTTGAAACCCAATCGATCTATAAGAAAATAAACATGTTTATAAAAGATTTTCTATTTTTAAGATTTTTTAAAAATTTATATAAAATTTTGTGTGTCATTGGATCCCTCCTCGTAAAATTTTGATATATGGTTATCAATATTGTTTACTTAACAATATTATGGGATAAAATTTTATTTTAGGTACGTTTCATATTTTAAAGATGGCCAAATATAATAGATTGATAAATTGCTTGCACATGAGAATAACACTACTATATATGGTAGTAGATTATTATGCTAACATTAGCATCTCAAAATATATATTATTCTCCGAATCATGATTTATGATGCTCAACATATTCTTCACATAAAAATGTTTGAGGATACAAAAGTTTTTCATATTTAGAGTAATCCAAGTCTTTGTTTAGTATTTTTAAAAGTTGCATGTATAAACATCAGTATTTTATTATTATTATAAGTGTATTTCAAAAATTCAAAACAAATACTTAGAAAACTCCAAAAAATTAAAATTTTTGTATCATCCGATATTTTTATAGGAGCACTTAGTTGAGCACCATAAAAGTGATTTCGGACAATGTAACACACACACACACACACACACACATATATATATATGAGGAGGGATCTATTGACAATCCTTAACTTGACAATCTTGACAATTTGATATTTCAAAAATTTGTAAAAAATCATATAAATTCTCTAAAATAGAAAAAAGTTTACGGAATTATTTCTTGACTTGTAGATTGATTATGTTTCCGATTATATTCAATTTAAGTTATATTTGATAGCCTTTCAAAGATCCGTTAAATTACAACCGTTAAAAAATACACAAAATTTTGATAAGCCATCAAACGATATTCAAATTGATTGAAATTTGGAATACTATCGATCTACAAGTTAACTAATGCATCCATAAGTCTTTTTTCAAATTTTAAGATTTTTTATGAATTTTTAAAATGTTGTATTGTTAAGATTGTCAAAGTTACCATTGTCAAGGGATCCCTCCTCTATATATATATATAGAGTTAGACTATTATACTAACGTTAGCATTTCGGACTGAAATGCTAACGGCTCAAAATTTATGTTATCGTGTCCGAAATCACGATTTATGGTGCTCAATAAATTCTTTATATGAAAATATTGGGGAATACAAAAATTTTTCATTTTTAGAGTTTTTTAAGTATTTGTTTTGCATTTTTGAAAATAGCATGTACAAACATCAATATTTTATTAATATTTATGAGCTCTTTTTTAAAATTAAAAATAAATACTTAAAAAACTCTAAAAATGAAAAATTTTTGTATTCCCCAATATTTTCATATAAAGAATTTATTGAGCACCATAAATCATGATTTCGGGCGCGATAACATAAATTTTAAGCCATTAGCATTTAGGACCGAAATGCTAACGTTAGTATAATAGTCTAACTCTCTCTCTCTCTCTATATATATATATATAGAGAGAGAGAGAGGTAGCTACTACCACACTTTCAAAAAGAGAGAGAGAGAGAGAGAGAGTTGGGTTACGGTGATATGCATAACAAAACTACGTTTTTGCTATGCGCTCGTATCTCAGCAACCGTAACTCGGATGGCCGATCCAATTCGACTAGTGTATTCTACATATCGAAAACTCATCGGATACTAATTTTTACTATTTTTGGAGATTCCTAACTAATTTTAACGATTTTTGAAAAATGGCAAGAAAATAATAACAAAAATAATCTATTTGGAACTCATAATCAGGGTCATTTTTTAAAAATCATTAAAAATAGTTAGGAATCTCCAAAAATAGTAAAAATTAGTATCTGATGAGTTTTCGATATGCATATCACCGTATCCCAACTATATATATATATAGAGTTGGGATACGGTGATATATATATATATATAGTTGGGATACGGTGATATGCATAACAAAACTATTTTTGGAGATTCCTAACTATTTTTAATGATTTTTAAAAAATGACACTGATTATGAGTTCCAAATAGATTATTTTTGTTATTATTTCCTTGCCATCTTAAAAAATCGTTAAAATTAGTTAGGAATCTCCAAAAATAGTAAAAATTAGTATCCGATGAGTTTTCGATATGTAGAATACACCGGTCGAATCGGATCGGCCATCCGAATTACGGTTGTTGAGATATGAGCGCATAGCAAAAACGTAGTTTTGCTATGCATATCACCATATTCCAACTCTATATATATATATATATTTATATATATTTTTGAGGCGTAATATTAGCATAATAGTCTAATTCTTACTATATATGTAATCCGAAAATTTTTTAAAATTCCAAAATTGTTTGTTTCCCATAATACTTTCATGTGAAAAATTAACTTAGTGAGAAATACAAACCAAGTTTCGGATATAGAAAAATATATCCGAGATATTAGAAATTCAAGACTGAAACTAAAAAAAAAGGCCTTCAGAGTAGTCTACCTCAATCTTTCAAAACAAAATAATTGAAGTAAAATGAAAACCAAAAAGAAACCTCTCAAAAGTGATTGAATAATAAAGTGTACAACTACAACTACAAGCAAGTCAATGAATGATGGCCGCACATGGACGTCGAAAATAGAGGCAGTGTTTGCACTTGAAAGCAAAGCATACATGCATCTGTTTCTGTTGGGATGTTCCCGGCTATTGCAATCAAGTGAGGCCTAGCATGTTGCTGACTTAACCTAACATTTTTCATATGGCAGTGCTTGATCTACTAACAGTTGGTGCCATTATCAATACTATTTTTTATTATCCACGTTAATGGTTATGGAATTAGTATTCATGTTGATGATTGTGTTGGTGTTCAATTTATATAATTAATTTGAAGATATATAGATTTTTTATTCAAAATCGAAATGAGTTGTTATTTATTCGATCTGAGAAGAAGCAGAAAATATATATATATAGCTCAAAAAGAATTCAACCGTTCAAAGAAAAAAAAAAAAAATCAAAGCATATTACATTTGCATTCCCATACAGCTTTACTCTCAGAACATTAATTGGCAAGCTGCACCTGAGATCTGGATAAAGTAGGTGAATTAAAATAGACGAAAGTGCCTGCTAGTTAACTGGGTTGAATTAATATAATGTCATTTATTTTCCTATTGATACCTGTGGATAGAGATATATATGTTTGGAATTTTCTAAGCGTCAGTGTCTGCACGTCCACAGATATACAAAATTTGTAACTCTTATCTCAAATTTTGTAACACTACTCAATTTTTATAACAATGTGGACGTGTTGACACTGATGATATACAAAATTTGTAACTCTTATCTCAAATTTTGTAACACTACTCAATTTTTATAACAATGTGGACGTATTGACACTGATGATATACAAAATTTGTAACTCTTATCTCAAATTTTGTAACACTACTCAATTTTTATAACAATATGGACGTGTTGACACTGATATTAAGGACACTAGAAATGACCCATATGTTTTTCCACAAGCCAGCTAAGCAGGTAGGATAAGACGGAGAGATATAATGCATTACAGCTTACAGGCTTACGGCTTACAAGCCTGGCATGCAATGCAACTATGCAAGCGAGTTCAGTAGCTAGGCAGAAGCCCTCAGAAATCGTACATTATCTCCAATTACGTACACTTTTAACGATCAGATCAGACCAGTCAATTATTGCTCAAAATTATGTACATCATGGATCGAAACCATTATGCATCCATATTATATACTAACAGTTAATTAGTAATACGGTCCAGATATACGGATACCAAAATAGATATCAAAACAAATATCAAATTATAATGTAAAATATATCTAAATTGAAATATTAACAAGTTATCTTAAAACAATTAATGTATTAACTTGAAACATTTTAGTATTAGTTAAGTTGAATAACGTAAATCGTAAATTAATCATCTATTTAAATCACTATTAAATCCTTAAAGTTGCTATAAGAACATGTATATGAAAGCAAAATGAAGTGAAAAAGCAACAAAAAAAATATTTATATAATTTGCGTTTCATTTTAATCTCATTAAGTTTCAGATTAATTTTACAGATGTTTCATTTTAATTACAGCATGTTTCAGATTAACGTTAGATTAACTCTATAAAATATCCATTTTAATTTGGTATCGATTGTGGTATCTCCGGAACATTTTCCTTAGTAATATACATATGAATATGAAATTGTTCATTAGTCATGACGTTTCTTAGAGCTAGACTATTGTGCTAACGTTAGCATTTCGATCCGAAATGCTAATGCCTCAAAAATTGTGTTACCGTATTCGAAATTGTGATTTATGGTGTTCAATAAATTCGTTATATAAAAATATTGAGGAATACAAAATTTTTTCATTTTTGGAGTTTTTTAACTATTTGTTTTGAATTTTTGAAAAGTGCTCATAAATAATAATAAAATATTGATGTTTATTCATGTATTTTTCAAAAATACAAAATATATACTAAGAAAACTTTAAAAATAGAAATTTTTTGTTTACCCATATATTTTTATATGAAGAATTTATCAAGCACCATAAATCATGATTTCAGATACGATAGCATAATTTTTGAGTCGTTAGCATTTCGGATTGAAATGCTAACGTTAGCACAATAGTCTAACTCCGTTTCTTATGTAAAAATCCTAAATGCTAACGTTAGCACAATAGTCTAACTCCGTTTCTTATATAAAAGTTGTTTATGAATCTCTAATTAATGCGTGATGTAGCTAGCCAATTAATCTTTTGATACGCTTGACAACTCTAGAGAAATAAAAGAATTAGTAGCATACGGAACCTATTTTTCTTGAACCAATTAATGTCCACATGTTGTTTTCAATGATAATTTTTATGTAAGAAAATATACATTTTTATTATTTATGTATTAACTGAATACATTATTATCCCAAGTTAATTAAACATGTTCTTAATTATTAATATTATTAGTACGTGGTATTTCAGTATTTGGATTATGAAATATTACACATTAAGTTGAATAATGAAATCATTATTAATTAAAATAAATCATTTGTTACGTGATGGTATAACTTTTGACTATGTATATAATTGAAGTAACTGGATTATCACATATAAATTTAATATATATTAATTACATCTTACATGAAATTGCAATCAATTAAAACTGCAATTAAATTGAAAATTAATGAAATCCAAACACCAGATGGATCAACAAAAGGAGACCCAAAATTAATAAGCCATATATATGATGCATTAATACTCATATATATAAATTGGATAATGTTTGATGAACGGCGACATGCCACACGCAGTGTGCCCCTTAAATTCGTGCAAGCCCAAGGTGGCCAACTCAGGAACCCCATACTCACCGGCCAAGCGTTGGGAAGACAATATATTGCGAAGAGGGGAGACTACTAAAGAGGGCCGGTTAGGTGAAGAACAACCAGGCTACATTCTTTCTTTCCAGGGACCAGGCACCATGCATAGGAAATAGTTTATGTACAGATTGTCATGTCGGGTTCGGGTATCAAGTTGACGTCTGCCGACATTTTTTTGAGTTGGACGGATTTGTTGGGTCTGGTCAGACTTTGCACACCTCAACTCTTAGGGTCATGTCGGGTTGGTTCGGTTTGAGTCAGTTATGCTTTTCCTTAAAACACATGTAAGGTCAGATTTTTCCACCTCAGGAAATAGGATGGAAAGTGATGTATAATATATGGGGCCGGCTGGGACAGTGAAATTTGGCAGGTGCGGCTTAATTTGTATTGACTCGATCGACCGGCCGGAAAGACCAGCACGCATGAATGATCATTGATATATCCACGTTATTAATTGTTACAGATTGGTTTACGTGTAAACAGCGTAGAGGATCCATCGATCGGGTCCTTGTGTATAGTGTATATATGCCTCGTGGGGATGCATCAATGATATATCAATGCAATACTGCATATGCATATGCAATTATGCATGCATCATAATTAATTTGGCCATTGCCATGTTTAATTCTATATTCTATTTGATGTGAGTGAGGTTATAATAAAATACGCATCATTTGTTTAATATACACTAAAAAAAAATATCGATTTACAAGGTATAAACCTACAATTACAGTATAGATTAGTATAGATTAGAGATTAATCCATATATAATAACAACTATTGCACTAACAATATATTAGGTTTCAATTATCTAGACAATCGATTTCAAAGTTTAGAGCGATTACTAAAACCAATGATCTAAATTGAACTAAATCAAACAAAGACAAGTTTAGTTCATTATGATTGTCCGGACGTAAACAAGATACTAGCTATCATTCCAATTAATTTAATCTACCGAAGATTCTGTTTTTAGATTGAAGTGAGGGTTTTTCTAATCCAATTTACAACCTACCCATAGATTATGATACAATACCGAAGTTAGAATAATTTTTGTGGCTTGTTATGTGAAACCCATTAGATTCTGTGATTAGCCTTATCGCCAATCTAGCCGCTAACTTTCTCTAATGGTCTAGAATCAGATTAGAGTGCCCCGTAGTAACTAAGAATCCTCTAAGTATTAAGTGTTTGAGTTTTTATCCCTGAGTCTATGTTAAACTCTAACCTAGGGTTTTGCAATTTTATGCAATAATAGAGGTGTAATCAATATCTAAATAAGCATTCAACATGCCATATAACAATTCCAATCACAAAAATCAATTAAAACATAAATCAAATCAATAAACATCATACAAAATACTATGTAAAATTAAAACTAAACAAAACAAAGCATCATGTGTTTCATGCCATATGAACCATAGATAGTAAGTTTTTGCTATACTATGGAGGAGAAAGAACTCAACAAGATCAAAGAAAGAAAAAAAAAATAGAAAAGAAAGGAAGAAGTTTCAAAGAAGATCAAGAGATAGAGAACGTAACCTTAAATCTGAATTGTCTCCTAATTTTTGTAGGTTTTTATTCTTTTTAAAGCTTTCAAACAGTTTATCCTTGAAAAGCATAAAATACTCATTCAAGTAGATCTAAAACCGGAGTTAAATGGATATGGAATGCTCAAAATTAATAGTCCAAGCACAATTAAGCACAAAAATACAACAATAATATGATCTTTGACATAAATTTAAATAAGTTAAAGTATTTTGGTTTTGTTTTCTAAGTAAATCCCTAACAGTTCTTATTAAATTGTATATGTATTTACTGCTTACTAATAAAGATCCCACACATTGCTTTGGATTGAAATTGCTATTTCTTATAATAAATTTTTAAGATAATATGCAATGGGCCTTATATTGAGGAAATTGATACGGTCTTAATTTTAATGGGCTGAGACATTAACGTCAACATGCATTAACGTAAATCAACGGTTCTGATCTATCTAAGAAAACGATCAACGACTCGGGTTTCTTATTTGGGGAAGATAGCCCTTTCATGTCATTTTTTCCAATATGCTTTTATATATAGTAAGGATATATCACTATTGGATACTGAGGCGTTTAATTAGTTTAGATAATTCATTAGATAATAATTACAAGTTGCTTTAAGCATCATTTTGTGTTAATTAAATAAAGTTATAATGCAGAGGAACTGGAAAAGTCTACTCTTGAAATTAAGTTCAAAGTATTTACGAACCATTCATTCTTATAATATATAGTATTATTATTCTCACATTGCTTGTTTAATTTAAAAAAGGCGGTTGACTTTTGAATTATTCTTCTCTTCTCTTTTACGTACTGATTATTATTGAAATTGTTATTCTATACCCTTTAGAAGTTAGAACATATTATAAATAAATTAATATCTTAGGGATTTTGTGCGACTTTGATTCTGGATGATGCTAGCTAAATACTACTACCTCTGTCCCATTTTAGATGGATTTTTTGTAGTTCAAATGAACTACAAAAAATCCATCTATTTTGGGACAGAGGTAGTATTAATTTATAATGCCAACGTATTTACTCGAATATTCGACGTATATATATTTTTAACCCACGTCTGTTAACTAATGTTTATATCAAACACACGTCTGTCAACTAATACTATTTAATTTACAATTTTTATATAAATGAGAAAAAAAAAGTGCAAAAATGTACATAAAAATATATGAAGAGAAACAGACAAAATAAGCTGGAAATCAACTAACGATCAGTCAGGCTAATAAATTATTTACAAAAAATAACTAAAATGTTTCACAAAAATTCTAAATTTATTCATCGTTATTTATTAGCCTGAACCATCTTAAAAAATGTTGATCACTATATGAATATATGATACGTGCACGTCCAAAAACTCGTACAAATATTTTAACAAGGTTTGTGAGCTAGTCATAAGCTAGGTAGCTAGTTGATTACTTAGAAAATGTTATTTTTTCTCTGGGCTCGAAACGCAATAAATACCCGGAAGAGGAAGAAGAAGACTGGAAGTTCCCTGAGAGATATACAGGGAATATAAATAAAAAAATAAATCTACCACAGGTACGTACGTGTAGCTAGCTAGGCAATGTAGTCCCTAACTTACTGCATTTTGCAGCTCATGATCTGTGAACCGTTGGATCGCCTCCAGATTCAAGGAGATCCGAGCTGACACGAATTTCAAGACAATCTAACAGCTCATGTCATGAACTGCAAAATACAGTACAGCAGGAGATACAAAATATCAGCGATGTAGTAGGACCGCACAGCATACATAACATAGCCTTTAGCCAGTGCCGAGTGCTCATCCTCTGCAGCGCTGCATTGTGTATCGCGGAATGTAAACCGTTAGATCATCTCGAGATTCGATTCAGCACAGATCTGGAGATGATCTAACGGTTCACATCCTGCTCTACACAATGCTGCGCTACAGAGGATATGAAATCCTTTAGCCAGTGCCCGGAGCAGTCGGTGCTCGAGTGCTCATCCTCTGTAGCACTGCATTGTGTAGCGCGGAATGTGACCGTCGAGATTCGATCCAGCACAGATCTGGAGATGATCTAACGGTTCACATCCTGCGCTAACAATGCTGCACTACAGAGGATATGGAATCGCCAGTGCCCGGAGCAGTCGGTGCGCCCTTGCTTCCACACTACTGTTTTCAGCTCACATCCTCTACTGCGCAGTACGTTACTGAGCAGCGATTAAACTGTTGGATCTGCTTTAAGATTCGTGCAACTCAATCGCAAAAAATCCCCCCTATAATCTGCATCGTTGATTCGCTGCGCAGTATTTGCAGAGGATAAGCACTCCTACTGTTTTCTAAAGCTGCTGCATGCCTGCCTGCATCCAATTGATTATTTTTAGCTGCTTTTTTTTTTTTTTTTTTTGTTTTTCAGATCCCCAGGAATGAAAGGATTGATATTAATTAAGGTTTTTCCCCGGGATCAATTGGCTATTTTATTTTATATTATGCGCGGGGGAATTGTTTTAGAACACAATTTTCGTTTCATGTTTTAATTGGGTGATATTATAGTGGACTAGCAGTTGTCACAAACTTTTTTAATAAAAATGTACATGCCTGACCGATCAATGGACAGACATTGCGAATAATTTAGAACTTCAATTTTAATAAAAAAACATAAATATAATTATAAGTTATTTACAAATTTGGAAATTAAAATATGGATTATTTTTCTTCTAAGATAAAGAAACAAAACGTGAATACACTTGAATTCATGATGTTCGAGTTTTGACAGTACCCTTGATATATATGCACCTCCTATTTTATATTTTTAATCAGATAAAGTTAAAAAAATTATCTGAGGAAAAAATAGTGCTACTTGATTACATCGAATCAATGTATAAGACAAAAAAAGAAAAAAGAAAAAAAAACTATGCAAGTTTACACACTAAAAATTGTTCTATGACAACGGAACAAAGCATATCATGCTAAAAATGTTTTACACAGACAACAACATCATTAGAAAGGAAAGTTTGTGAAGTCTTAAATTAACTAACTTGAATAGAATCTTAGAACGATAAAATGAGAACGTTGTTGAAAAATATATCCTCCTAATAATATTTGTTCTTTTTATGCGGTAGGCAAATCGACAACAGCAATTTTCATTAAAAATTAAAATAGGTACACAATTAAATTACAAGCATAGCCATAAAAGTAAAAAAATGAAATAAAAAATGGAGCTTGATTATATTAGGGAGGTGTTAAATGCGAGATAATAAAAATAAGAAGGAATCAGTTTTTTAAAACGGAGAGAGAGAGATAGTAATTGGGAGAATAGAAACTAATAAAATGTATCTTATATAGTTGCTTTCGTAAAAGGTGAAAATCAGTTATGACACCCAAAGAAAATGACAAGTGTTATAATTAAGATATTGCTCAGTGAGATAAGAATATATTTGTCGAGATAAACGAAACAGTATAATATCCTAGTAATGTTATATACTACTTAAAATTTAACTTTTTTTGCTCCTAACTAATAATTTTTTTTTCAACTGATTAATATTTAGATCAGTAAAATGTCTTTTAAATTTATAGTATCCAGTTAATCGGTATTTTCTGTATGCAAAAAAATATTACCAAAAAAAAAAAAAAAAAAAAAAAAACATGGAGTTCGAATCTGTTTTCATAATTGTGATGCCAACAAAAATAAACAGGACGCGCAATTTCAACCATCCAATTTAAACGGACGCGTCCCATTTCCTGTCGTTTCTTTTTTGTATTTTTTTAGTGAAGGGATTATTGGGGATTTATGCAAAGTTAATCTGTGAGGTCACAATTTGCTATCTGCTATAGTTTCTTCTGCCATTACAATAGTGGTAGCAGATCGATCAGATCGAATTCCAACCAAAATGAGTCTGTAGAATAATAGTGTTAGCGAGGCTAGGCTCTTAAAATATTTGGTTAGCCAAATTAATTGGAAAATATTGTTATGTCCACAAAATCCAGAATGAGAGATTATGAGATATTTAATGGGTTCAATGCATCAAGAATTGAAATAATTTGACAGCCAACCATCTCGATGTGACCTTTTGAATCTTGAAATAAATAAAAAATTAATTCTAATGTTATATATCATAATTAATCGAAGCGCGACAATGATTTAAGTGAAATTTTGTTCATCACTTTTATACTAATGAATTTGAAAAAAAAATGCGATTGATTTTTTTTTTTTTCTGCAGCACAAGATAAGTTTCTTTTTGTGACTTGCGAGATACATTAAAGTATCTGTTCTCCTTTACATTTATACAATTAATTATGATAATTATGAATAACACTTAAATCAAATTATTAGCTTATTACTACAATTTTGAATTAAAAAGTTGAAGAAAAAAAATCAATTCACAATGTTTATCTTTATAATGGGATTTTCTATAAATTTGAAAAAAAAATCGACGTTCTAATAAATGCAAAAGTCATAGATATACTATTCAATTACATTTTAATTATATTCATTTTACGTGACATACAACAGCCTATTGAAGATATGTTAAATTACACTTTTAATTAGCCATCAGACAATATTCAAAATAATTCAAAATCAATTGAAACTTGAAATATTATTAATTTATAGAACTTTTTCTATATTGAAGAGTTTTTTTAAAGAAATTTCTTTCAAATCTATCAAAAACTCGTTGTCAACATCGTTAAAAAAATAATAAAATATGCAATTGTCAAGTCAATAGTCATCCTTCCCCAACTATGAATAATTGAATATCAGCTCACTGTTAGCACTTGTCTTTTTTTCTTTTTTGAGTAAATATTAGCAGTTGTCTCAACTCTTAACAGCTCCGATGGGGACGCTCTTCAGTCTTCTCATTGATACAGATATGAAAAAGGCCTAATCGATATTCGATAACTACATATGAAGAAGGCCTCATCGATATTCGATAACTACATACAGAAATGTACTTTTCCCAATAATCAATGCGGAATAATACGATACAATACAATACAATAAATAGGAGCACTGAACTATACGCTTGCTCGCCAAAAGTCGCTTTCTGCAGCTCCGATGTACCCAATTCATATCCCCTGCTGTACTGCATTGTGCAGTTCGCAACTTCAACCGTTGGATTTTTACGAGATCCGCGCTGACACGAATCTCGAGAAGATCTAACGGCTGACATTGTGGACTGCGCAATGCAGTACAGCAGGGGACATGAATTCCTAATGTACCCCCACAGAACAAAAGCAAAGCAAAGCAATAACAACAACAATGAGTCAATAGTACCTTTAAGCCCAAAGCCAGCCAGCTCCCCGCAATACCGCTGGAGGGAGGGAGGACTGGACCGTAACGGCAAGTACTACGCCCTGGTCCCAGTTTCAGGGACACACACTTGAACTCTATTTTGTGCGCTTGCTCCAGATTTTTATTTCCTTCCTCCCAACAAAAGCCAGCAGTATATCTATACTATACTATAATCTTCTTCACAGAATTCGAATTTGTTAATGATGGAAAAGAAAAAGGAAAACATATAAATAAACCTGGTCTCTTCTCTTCTCTTCTTCACTCTAAATATTTAAAAAAAAAAAGAAAAAAAAAACAAGTCGCACTTGCAACGAACCTAACATCACATTATTCTTATTACTTACTTACACATACATTGTTCTACACAGTCTATCTCCTCACACTTCTTCTTCTCCTTCTTCTTCTTCTTCTCTTCTCCGGAGATCCGTTTCCACATATTCACCTCCCTCTTAATGGATCTCTGAGCAATTAATCGGCGCTGATTGGGAGGAGTCTGTAGCTGCTGCTGCCGCCATGAGGGCACGGGACATGCACCCGCTCTGCTGCATCACGTCCGACTGCCCGGGGTTCGGTCTGGGCGGCGCGCGATCCCCGTGCAACTCCGAAGTCGGAGCTCCGGCGGCCGCGCGGGGAGATCGGGCGCAGACGACGACCGCCGTGGCGGGGATCCTGTACAAATGGACGAACTTCGGGAAGGGCTGGAGGCCGCGCTGGTTCGTGCTGCGCGACGGCGTGCTGACCTACTGCAAGATCCGGCAGCCGGAGGTCGTGGCCCCGCCGGTGGAAGGCGGCGAGAGCATGCGGCTGATCGGAATCTCCGGCGGCTCGACCCGGTCCGCCGCGGACGGACTCAAGGCCGTCGGAGCTGTGCATCTCAAGGTACGCCGTTGCTCCTCCTTCCCCCTCCTCCTCCTCCGCCTCCGGCATAGCCGATTCGGGAATGCCATCTCGAGATCCGAGTCGCGACCGGGGAGATCTCGATTTTTTTACTATTTATGGCATTTCCTGCCTCCCACTCCCACCTCTCATTTTCCCCTTTTTTTATTCCTTCCTTTTATCCTTTTTTTCCTCCTCCTCTCTCGAATACTTTCGCTTTCAATGTGATAATATCTGCTTACCATATCTCTAAATCCTTACACTTGTAAAAAAAAAAAACGCTACCAAAAAAAATCTCGTCTCATAATCCTATCAGTCTATCACCAATCTTTACAATTTCATTACTATACACACGTATATACGTTTTGTTATACAGCCTGGAAAAGGAAAATGTAAAGAATGCAATATAAAATGTAAAGTGAGGAGTCCAACTGTCCACATGGGATAGGCTGGCTGGCTGGAACTGGGAGTGGGCATAACTCGACCACACGTCACATCACTCGTGCGTGGCCTATATGTTGTGTTCAGCTATCAAATTTGTTACTTGTAGTCCTGTAGGGTAGGGGCAGGCCAGCTAGATCCCCCCCGCATCGGTCGGTGGGTAATCAAAGCGCGCATCTTGATACGCCCCCTGACGGCCCCGATTCGTCACTGATTGGTGCTTATTATTTCGTGGGCCGAGGTTATCTGGGCCTGTGGGGCCTTTTTCTCTCGATAACTCGTGTGGATCCTTTCTTTTTATTCATTCTTTGACAATTAATTAAAGCCTGCTGCTGCCGCTGAGTGCTGCCTTTTTTTTATTTATTTTCTTATTAATTCTACCGAGAACAGTTGGATCGAAATCCCTTTAGTGAGTGTGGGGAACTGTTGTTGGCTTTCTTTCTGGAAAGCTTGCGAGGGGTAAAAAAGGTCCTTTATTTATTTATTTATCGGTACCAAGTACTAACAGACCTACGCGTGTGTACAATCCTGATACCTTTGTGTACCGTTCTGTCTGTCTGACATCTCACATCTGCTTTATTAGTCGGCATCATCATCAGTGATCAGTTACCACTTTACCACGTACCAGGGATTCTGCCATGTAATAATTATCGAGCTGCCTTTTGTTTGGATTAGTAATCTAGTTTTACTATGTGTAGAAACAAAATTGTTGGATAATTACTTTGAAAAGCTCATGTTTGCTTTTCTAAGAACTACTTGATATTACCTGAATGCTTGCAATTGATTGCCTTAGCGTGTTGGCTTGTGCTCTGGTTTTGCCTAAAATAATCCGTCTCCATTCCTTATTTTTAGAAATTGTCTTCCTTTTCTCTTTTTAGAATTTAGATTGTTTTGTTTATGTTGGAATAATTGTCCTGAAGAGGTCAAATGCAATTTGAGACTTTTAGTTTCAATGCTAGTACACATGATGGCTGAGGTTAAGCAGACTGGTATAAGTCAATCTGTTTTATAGTGTCACAGCAGCTGAATTGTATCATCAGTGGATCATATAACAATTCTTTAATTACTGATGATATCTTGCTCTTTTTGTTCAGAGAGCTTCATTTCTGTGGATACTTGTAGAATTCGTTAGTTAATTAGCTTCATTTGAAACTTTGTCAGATATCGTCGTTCCGGGAAAGCAAGTCTGACGACAAGCGGTTCTACATTATTGCCCCCGGAAAGACGCTTCATCTGAGGACCGACTCGGCCAAGGACCGTGTGGCCTGGATTGAGGCCCTTGTGACGGCCCGCAGCGAGTCGATTCTTAATGGCAGTTGCGGCATCAATACCAACGACATACTCTTCTCAACTGAACGGATCAGAAGTCGGATGCGTGCCGAAGGGCTGGGCGAAGCTTTTATCAGAGACTGTGAAAAGATCATCCAAGCAGAGTTCTCTCAGCATTTTGTGCAGATGAGGGCCCGATATGAGGATTACTTGAGCTTTCTGGGCACTTTTCCTCAACAGATGGAGGTACGGTGGCTGCCGTACAATTTATTGACATGGTTTTGGGATTCTTGTTTCTTTTTCCCTTTTCTGTCATGGACGAATGTGACCATGCTAATGGATGTTAAAATGTTATCAAAATAAGGTGATGGCAAATATGGGTATTGTCCAGGGTTGGTACTTGTAAATGAATATGCATACCTGGCCATGTCCTAATAAAAGGGGTTAGATTAACATGGATTAGAAATACTAAATCTGTCCAGAAAGAAATCAAATAATATGAAAATTCCTCTAGGAATAATTCAATATTAGTTCTCCAAATTTGAAACTCAAATGGCAGGGATTCAATTTGGAAGCAAGAACAGCAAGAACTGATGAGGATCATTCACTACTAAAGCATGAATTTTCTAGCTCAGGACATGGAAAATACAGCGGTAATTCATATCTCAATTCGATGTGGTTTTCTTACCGTCTGATGAATTGTTTAGTCATAGACAAGTTTTTGCATCTCATGTCAAAGAAGTTAGTTGATGAAAATGATTAGCCACCAATTCTGTGAACTGAGCATTACTATTTTGTCCTCACAAAGTACCTGGCTGCACAACTTGGTATCTTGATGAATTGAGTATCTTTTTTATTTCCAGATTTTTATCTTTCTATTTATCTTATGAAAAATTTAATGATATTTTTTATGTCATCAGAGTATAGCAACACGGAATCATCAGAAGACATTGACCAAAAGCAAGAGGTAGATGAGCTATCAGAAGAGGAAGATATATGTTACTTTGACTCACGGCAGAGCTTCAGTGATCATGCCTTTGCCACTTCACCCAAAGTAGAAAATACCAACAAGAGAGATATTTTGCCTGCTCCGCAGACCCAACGTCGTACAAAGCTGCCTGATCCAATAGAGAAGGAGAAAGGCATCAGCTTGTGGTCGATGATCAAGGATAATGTCGGTAAAGATCTCACACGTGTCTGTCTACCTGTTTACTTCAATGAACCACTTTCATCACTTCAGAAATGCTTTGAGGATTTGGAGTACTCCTATTTGCTTGATCGGGCTTATGAGTATGGCAAGATGGTATGCTTCAGAAATTTAGGTTTTATGATGTGCATTCTGTAATTAGCTTTGATAGATAATTAGGAACTTGATGTCACCTAATTTCTATGATAACACTAACACTGGTTATTACTAGGACAAGGCAATCTGCCTAGGAGGTGTGGCATCATTAAATTTTTGGAAATATTTGTGAGATAAGATGGATAGACTGAGTCACTCATAGAGTTGATCTTGCAAGAAGTGGCAATAAAATAATTATTTTATTGAGTGGCATGTTTAGTGTTTACCTAATAAATTTTGTTGCATGTTTCTTTTATTTGTTCTAGGGAAACAGTCTTATGAGAATTCTTAACATTGCTGCATTTGCTGTGTCTGCATATGCTTCATCAGAAGGCCGACTATGTAAACCTTTCAACCCCTTGTTAGGTGAAACATATGAAGCTGACTTCCCTGAAAAAGGACTTCGTTTCTTCTCTGAAAAGGTAAGTTTTATAATATTTTTTGGTGCAAGAAGTGAAAATTCTCATATAGGCCACAACAAAATTAAAATACTTATTAAAGAGTTTGACTATTATACTAACGTTAGCATTTTGGACCGAAATGCTAACGTCTCAAATTTTATGTTATCGTGTCCGAAATCACGATTTATGGTTCTCAATAAATTCTTTATATGAAAATATTGGGGAATACAAAAATTTTTTATTTTTAAAGTTTTCTAAGTATTTGTTTTGAATTTTAGAAAAGAGCTCATAAATATTAATAAAATATTGATGTTTGTGCATGCTATTTTCAAAAATGCAAAACAAATACTTAGAAAACTCTAAAAATAAAAAAATTTTGTATTCCCCAATATTTTCATATAAAGAATTTATAGAGCACCATAAATCGTGATTTCGGACATGATAACATAAAATTTGAGGCATTAGCATTTCGGTCCGAAATGCTAACGTTAGTATAATAGTCTAGCTCCTTATTAAATGATTTTATTGACAGAAGTTGTAATATACTTTACATGTGATAGGTTAGCCATCATCCAATGGTAATGGCATGCCACTGTGAAGGGAGAGGTTGGAAATTTTGGGGTGATAGTGAACTTAAGAGCAAATTTTGGGGTCAGTCCATTCAGCTTGATCCTGTTGGCAAATTAACACTGGAGTTTGATGATGGTGAAACCTTTGAATGGAGTAAGGTGAAAGTCATCTAAAAACATCTGTATGTCACCTCATAGTTTCTTTTAGGCACATATATTCTAACACTTGTTTCTTTGTTAAATCATATTAGGTTACAACCACTATCCATAATCTTATAATTGGAAAGGTCTTCTGTAATCACCATGGAACAATGAGCATTTGCGGCAATCAGCAATACTCATGTACACTCAAATTCAAGGAGCACTCATTCTTTGACCGGAACCCCCGACAGGTATCGAACTACTCTAATATAGATTCCATAAAGCAGCACTTAGCGGTGAGGGGTCATTTTGCATTGAGCAAGTAGGAGCATACAATAGTCGATAGAGAATAATACCATCAAAATTTCTAAACATTTTTTAAGCACTATCAGTTTCTTCTGTTGTCTTCTTTTATTTCTTTTGGCTGTATCAACTCTTTATAATTTGATAAAATAAAAATTCCTTGTAGGCTCTTCATCTGCTACATCCCCAAAAAAAACAAAAGAAAAGAAAAGAAAAAAAAAAGAACAGTAAAAAAAATGTAATACTGGATTTTTTCTTCTGGGTTGTTAGTATCTAACTTTGCCCTAATCATTTCTCCAAGCGCTGCTTACACTTGCAGTATCTCTTGTAAGGTTGATGGCTTTATGGTGGACAGACATTCTGGAGCGAAGGCAGCTACACTTACAGGAAGATGGGATGATAGCATATATTGCACAATAAATGATGATGTTTCAACAAGTAACAGCTGTACATCAGGACAACAAAATACCACCTTGTTATGGAAGAAAAATAAGCCTTCTGAAAATCCGACAAGATACAATCTAACATCATTTGCAATAACCCTAAATGAGATAACACCAGACATTAAGGTAGATACTTCTTTTCGTATCTCTTTCTTGTTTCTTTTGCCTTTTCACCTTTTGCTAGGTTTAAATTTTATAGTTCACAAGGAAAGATATATTCAGTCACATATAATAACATTTGAGAAATATGGGTAAAAGCAAGGTCAGATAAGTATTTGTTCTGAAGACCAGAGTTGGATTAAGTTGAATCTTAACTAGTGACTAGGGTGTCAATTTTACAGTAATGGGTTTATTTTACTCTTTAGTATCAACCTATTTGTTTTGTTTTTAATAACGGTTTAAATAATATCTCATGTTTTCTCTAGTGACTAGGGTGTCATTTTTGTTTAGTGGTCTAGTAGCAATTTTAATATGACAAAACCAGGTGTAGAGGCTTAATCCAGTCTATGGGTATCAAAATTATTTCAATATTTTCTATGAAAAGAAAATGAAGGTTACCAATATGAATTGTTAAAACTGAATTGTACTCAAACTTAATGTGCAACTAGCAATTTTGCTTAAAATATTATAAAAATATATAATACTACAAAAATAGAGAGACTTAAGGAAGAATTCCTGATAAGAAGAGCAAGCGTTTGAGGTTATGCATAGTACCAATCATCTCAATTACTACTCTACCTTTAAGAATCAAATGGTCGATCTGAGCCTAAAGTAATAGTGAAGACAAGATTCTCAAAAGTGCTTATCTGATTGGTTATGAGATATTGTTTAAAGATCGAATTGCAGGGCTAGATTTTATGCTAGAACATCGAAATTTGAGATTTTTAGCAGTAGAACTGGTAGATAGACACGATCAAGATAAATTTCACTGCTTGATAAGATTGAATCAATTACTCTTTTGCAAATGTATCTTACGGCAAGGAGCAAATGATCATGACTCTTATCCGTGCTAGAATTGTCATTTAAACGAACATGGATCATTGACCTTATCCATTTTGTTTAGTATCTGCTGTAGTTATTATTGCGGACCACTGATATTTACACCTTTGTATCTCATGAAAACAAATTAAATTACATCCTTTTTGTTAAGTTATCATTGAAGATTTATTTTGTTCATTGGAGCTGTGGTCATGATGAGACACAAAACAAAATGAACATTAGAATTTCCCTCGTAACAAAATAAATTAATCTACCATTGTTCTATCATCTCTACTGCAGTGATAAAAAAAGCTCTTGTAATCCATAAGCATTTTCATTTTTCAATTTGGATTTTTGTTGTTGTTTTGGAACAATTGAAGTCAATGTATGTCGACATCTGTTCTTCAACCAAGTCACTTAAATCCAACTTTGTGCTAAATTTCATAACTTTGATCAAGTAATTTGATGCAAGTTCTTTTCTAATATTACAGTTGCAAATGCAGTAAGATCTTTGGTCATAGCAATACATTCCAGCTTTTTGAGAGTTTGTTATTATGCTTTTATATTATTATTATTGGTTTTGACAAAGCTCTATTTGATGTAGGAGAAGCTTCCACCCACTGATTCAAGATTACGACCAGATCAAAGATATCTGGAGAATGGGGAATATGAGAAAGCCAATGCCGAGAAATTACGACTCGAGAAAAGACAAAGAATGGTACATATCTCTGTTCGTCAGTTATCTGCATTCCTTAGCTATTGAATTTTAGAAAAGTGGAATCTGCATACGTGATTGGTCCCTATGTTTGAACTGGCTTTCTGTCAATTTTAATCAGCATTTCATTTGGAGCATCTGGTTTGCATTTTACTGTTAGACAAGTTTAACCAGGCAATGAAACCTCATTTGATTCAAATAGAATGTCCAGTGTACTTTAAATAAGTGAAATTGTGAGCTTGTGCCTATATTTAGATCAGGTAATCCATAGCAGTGCAATTGCACACAATATCATGAAAGGAAATACGAATAAAAATGAAGATGTTGTCGGATCTACTTTTAGTATTTAAAGTCTTATCAAAGCCAAAGTTCTGGTGCTGATTTGATTGGATTATGATAAAAAACCTAAGTTGATATATTTTGTACAGTCTAGGAAGTGGCAGGAGAATGGATGGCAGCCTAGGTGGTTCCGAAGAACCAGTGAGGCGGCGACTTTCCAGTACATAGGGGGTTATTGGGAGGCAAGAGCACAGAGAAATTGGGATGATTGTCCCAATATCTTCGGTGATATCACAGATGATTCTAATACCACTTCATCTGAGAACAATTCAAAGTCATAGTTAAATTATTTTTGTACGAGAATGCCCGAGGCAATCGAAAGCTCGGTATAAGGTTAGAGTTAGGCCAATTTTTTTTTCTTTCTTTTTTATTCTTTGTACTTTTCTTTTTTCTTTAACTGTTAAAAAAATATTGTAGTAAAAAAGGCAGAGCAAGTTGCATGGGCCAGATTATGCCCGTGAGTAACATTCTTCAAAGGAAACAAAAAAATGTGAATCAATAATTGATTACTCTATTGCTTCCTTGTCACCACTTGTGGAGTGTAGTGTATAGTTGCCTTAATAATTTAATTTCGACAGCTCGGAGTGCAGCGTATACTGCCCTCTCTTACAGAGAATTTCAGATTCAAAACAAAAATTGCAATTGTTTGAATTTGAGTTAGATTTGGACTGCAAGTGACTTAAACTATTTCCATGACCCCCCAGCTACAAAATATTGTGGCTTCTTTGTTAAGTTACTAAATTCTTTAAAATTAAGGAAAAATATATCTTGCCGCTTACAGTGCCCCCAACACTCTACCCTGCGTTGGCAAAAATTTACAAAAATATCATTTTTTTAAGGAAAATTTATAGAAATATCCTCAAGTTCTAAGAAAATTTGCAAAATTACCCTACCTTGAAAAATATTTACAAAAATGTACCTCTGACCCTCAAATTTTTACAAAAATGACCCTTCCGAGCCACATGTCACCTCATCACAGGATTGTGGGGGCAAAGTTTATGGTATAGTATCACTGTCCATTAAATTAAATAGTGGTGAGAGGATATAAGATAATCAGACCAACTATATATAGTTCTTGTAGTTGTGGATGGTACGCATCTTCTTGCTGCCTTATTTTTTTTTATCATGGCAGTATCCTGCCATACCTAAAAACATCCCCTTCGGTTTGTTCAAACTTCAAACGACTGAGATTTTAATAATAGAGGGTGTTTGTTTAATTTGTATATTTTCTTCTTGTTGTTGTTGTTGGTCTGATCCGGAAGTTGCTCATGGTAGGACTCTTCTACACTACTATATATATACAGTTTAACAGTTATATATATACTATACACTGGTACACACGTATGTATGGATGTTTCCGCTGTTGGCGGATATGAATATGACTAAAGATGTGCTAAAATTATAACATATTTTTGTGGATGTTTGCGCTGTTGGCGGTGTGCAGTTGTACACCTTTGAAGAAAGATGTGACGTTGGGTTGCAAGAACAACAAAACTAGTATATATATAATGAGAAGGGATCCAATAACCATGGATTTTGGTGACCGTGGTGATCATATCACTATATATATAAATTAACAAATATAAACCGTTAGATGTATTCTAAATTATCTAAATAATATATACACAAAAAATGATAAAGTTTTAACATCGTTTCAATAGTCATCAAGAGAGGAGAAAAAATCATAAAATTTGAACCGTCGATTTTTGTTAATGCTTGATGCATATGTAAATAAAATCAAAATGATATAATTTTTTGTGTACACATAAAATATGATATATACAACACATTCTATCAATTAGTTTTGTCATTTAATAATTTAAATTGTAGTTATTTCAGATTTAATTTCACAGTCACCAATCAGTCACCAAAAACATGGTTATTTGATCCCTCCTCATATATAATATATAGGCTTAATATATAATATATATTGGGTGATAATTCTCATCTATTTATAAAGAGATGTAAGATTGAAATATCATAAAAGATAATTGAATTGAAATAAATAATAGAGTTTCCTGGAGCACATATATATGCCAAAAAAGAAAAAGAAAAATGAGTGGCAAGAGGTCAAGAGAGAAGCAAAGTGTTCATTCATGTAGTGGCCATATTTTTCAATTTCTCATATTATATATGCAAGAGGACCTTAAAACATATTTTTTAAGTTCTCATATATATAGCAAATTAGTGTTCATTTTACAGTTAGAAACCTGCAACAGAATTCTCACACAAGTACAGGATCACAAATTAAGAACTCGTCTTATTAATTAATTAGGACGATAATAACTATCGTCGTCGTTCTTTTTTACAATGGAGATGGATTATCCATCAAACAACTCGTCTTATTCGGACGATAATTGCAATCGCCTTTCGCCCTCTTTACAACGGGGACGACACACATTCACCATCCTTTTTTTGCTCTCTTTACAATTAGGATACATTGATGATTGATCATCAAGAAGACACCTTTTGTGTGGCTTCTTAATTAGAAAGGAAATTCAAAAGGGAACACACTAGACCAAAGATCGACGGAAAATCAATTGCAGAAGCACAAGCAAACAATACCGATATCGTATCGGATATATGTTATACGTACTATGTATCAGTTTATCATCAGTGCATGAAGACCTCTTCCTCCTCCATCTCCACCCCTTCCGCCGCCAATCGCTTTTCCATGTACGTATATCCTTTGCCCAAGACCAAGAAAGCAACGAGATTCGCGATGCTGAGCACTCCAAGAAGCCAGTAGAAGTTATCCAATTTCCCGTCATTCAAGTTATCCGCAATCCATCCGCCTTTTCCGTGTTTGCCAGTGATCATGTGCACTATGCTGACCAGCGCTGAGCTAAGGAAGAACCCGAGCGAGAGAGTGCTAAGGAACAATCCGGTGCTCATCGTCTTCATCCCCTTTGGGCATTCTCTCAGAAAGAAATCCAATTGACCGATGTACGTGAATGCCTCGCCAGCGCCAACAAGGAGGAATTGCGGGATAAGATAGAATACAGTCAGTGTGACCCCGTTATTGGCTTCATTGCGGCGTTTATGCTCCGTGAGAGCCGCCACGATCATGGCGATGATAGAGAGGATCAGCCCAACAAAAATGCGCTGGAGCGGGGACATCCCGTGCGGGTTCCCACTAAGGCGGCGCGCTACTGGCACGACAATGCGGTCATATATAGGAACAGTTAGCAAAATCGACCCAACAAAGAACACAGTTAGCGAACCAGCCGGGATCTCGAAATGGGGGCCAATGTGACGGTCCATGGTGGTGGCTTGCGTGACGGATAACGTGACCATCTGCGCGTAGACCGTCCAGAACAAAATCGTGGTGGCCCATGTCGGCAGCATGCGGATGAGCTGCTTGATTTCCTCCACATCGGTCATGGTCGACAAGTTCCACTTGCTCTGAGGTTTCGTCGTGCTGTTTTCGATGATCGCCGCATGGTCGAGAAAACTGACACAAAATGCAGAATAATTAAGTGATTAACATTGCATTTTTTTTTCTATTTATTAGTACAAATATATTAATACTAATGCCAGTTCTCTGTTACAAATAATTATTCATACTATTAATTTTATGCTGTGCACTGAATTTTGAATTTATAAGCACACAGAATTCCAGACTCAACGGCTATATCTATCTGACAATAGTTTTTACTGAAATGCATAGAAGAAATTTACTGTGGTAAGCTGGTAATTGTTAATGAAAGATAAAAAGCTTCTACTACTGTACTTTGTTTTGCCCGTGAGTGTATAAAGTATAAATAACAGAGTTATGAATTAAAAATGCATCAATCTTCTACTCAATAAAGATTTTTTTTTTTGCTCACAAAATAATTTTCAAATATTATGGAATAAAACAGGTGTGTCATGAGTATCATATATACTGAAGATACCCAGTATTGTTTCCCAAAAAAAAAAAAAGATACCCAGTATTTATGTCGGTCATTTAATTTATTATCTCTTATATTTCCTGGATTTCTAGTTTGTGCTCATGGAAAAGGATGTTTTTCAATTTTCAAATTTCAACTAGACAATATATTCCTTGGAATGTTTGTATATTGACAAATGCCGGTGTACCGACTGGTACTAATTAAGATTCTCAAGTCCATATCAACCAGTATATGACTATACGGTACTGTCTGTACTATTCTGATGAGTTGAAACATCAACACCTCTGAATGGGAATTTCATGAAATGGACAAAAAACATATCTTTCAGTGAGAAAACCTTGTTACATAATAATAATAATACATACATTCCTTTGATAATCTTGTAACGAAAAGACAGCTGAAAAATTCATTTTAAGATTAAGATTAGTTATCTTATTAACTGTCCACGAGCGCGTTTAAGATGAACTGATCATGAACTACTGTGAAAACGTTTGCATTTCGTTCTGAAATGACAACGACCTGAATCATATTCTGCCGTGTTCGAAATTTCACCTTATGGTTCTGATTAAATTCATCATATATAAATATATAAGCTGTGCTAATAGTTTAAATTTAAAGAGACATATAAGAAGAATTAATATATATATATACATACCGGAATTGTTCTGTGTGAGGCAGTCTTTGTTTTACACCCTTGTTTAAACCGGCCTCGGCATCGGAATCCCCTATGTAAAGCATGCTAGGATCCGACGGCAACTGCAATTCTCTCTTCCGACACGCCGCCACCACAACTGCAGCGATCTGCGTGAGCGGACTCCCGACCAGCTTCTTGAACCGGTACCTTGTCGTACCAGCCAAAAACACGCTCAATCCGATCACTATCATCAGTGCGCTTACGCCGTACCCCCACTTCCTCCCGATGTTGTCTTGCACGTACACCAGAACCGTAACGGCGAGCAATGAACCGAGGTTGATGAAGAAAAAGAACCAGCTGAAGAACTGCACCATCTGCTTCTTTTCTGACTTGTCGGCGTCATCGAACTGGTCTGACCCGAAACCCGACACGCTTGACTTGAGGCCACCTGTGCCCAATGCAGTGAGGTAGAGTGCCAAGTACAGAATGCCGAGCTGACGACCAGAGGCTTTTACACAGTCGCCAGATTCCGGGTTGGAGCATGGAGGTGGCTGTAGACCAGGTGCAGCTGTTGATATCGTTAGGATGGTCACACCCTGTATAATGCAAAAATAAATGTCAGTTTCTTGATTGAAAAAGATTTTTATTGTTACAATATTTGTTCAAAGTTTTATCATATATATGTTAATTATAATTTTTGAGTTGTTCTTTTGTGTATTGGTTAAGTAACATTTCATTTTGAATCGAGCATTTTTTATCAAACATCTCCCTTTGATTGCATCTAAAAGACATATTGTGACCATCCGATTATAAAAAAAATGAACGGACCGTATTTCATCTAATCCGTAGCAGAATTAGCCATATTTTTGATGTATCAGTCACAAGCACAACTGCTTAACAAAAGTATATTAATTTGATTCAATATATTCAGAAAATGGATTCTCTGTATCTCCATTTATCACTTCCAAACTCGCAACTTTGTTGTATGTATGTATCATGTATGCATCCAAAAGTATTTCTGCTGTCAACGTTGCATCATAATATATGAAAGAGACGTGCTTGTGAAAACTGGAATCTTGAGAATATCTTATAATTATCCATGGTGAAATCTAGTCCAGGTATCACAAGAATTATCTTAGAAATTGGGACCCAACTAAAGGGCAAAAAAAAAAAAAAAAAGGAAACTTCTCTAAAGATTGGGACACCAATCGGCAATCGTTATGTTATTTGTTTGAACAGAATTTGCATTCAATTCTTTAATAAAAATGCCAGCAAATTATTGGAAGATTGGACCCACAAATCAACAGCAATCAGCTTCATACTTGATAAGGGTGTACAACTACAACCGGTGGGTTAATAATTCCTTTTTATGGTATAAAAATCTAAACCCAATCCAGTTATATGGGGTTGTAACGTATTTTTTTTAATCCAACTGGGATCTGGAATCCAACTATTCTTTTTTTTTTTTTTTCATTTAAAAAGAACTCATTATATAATTTTTATTTAATATTGAACGTTACTGAAAAATGTGAAAAAAAAATATGGAACTCAATTCTAATAATGATTTGTGAAGTAAAAGTTGAACATTTGCAAAATCTTATAAGAAAAAAAAAAGAATTATCGATAATAAAAAATATTGAAGAAATTGACATATAACATTGTAAAATAAAAAAATTAACAAAAATAAAATAGAAACAACTGAAATTAAATTAAGATCCATTTAATTCTTAAATGTTCATCTGATTAATCAAAATTAATTAATATATTCAACTCTTAAAGCAGGTATATATGGCCAGGTCCGGATTAGACAGACATGTTTAGATAAAGCAAGCAAATTAATTTACATCTCAACTAATAAAACGGTTGGTCAGATCACAACCCGTACAACATGACCCCATAATTAACATCCCAATTCAATTAATACAGATGGGGTCGTGGTTAGGGTTTGGCAGTAAAAATAATTGAGTGTCAATCAGAAAAAAAAAATTAATTATTGATAAATAAAGTACCAAAAATAAATAAATTAATTAATGATAAATTTTTTTTATTCTACTTACACTTGCTTGCACCGCAGTAAATATCCCAATTGTGAGATACCTACGTTTTCAGAAGAATAAAGGGGAAATAAATAATTTAAAATTGACACTTGGTACAAGGTTAATTATTATAATTAACATGATATAACAAATAATGAAAAATGTTGCTGGATGTAGAAAAATTCTTGTAGTGTTTACTAATTAAGCTTCGCATATATTATCATCAATTTGCTGCTTACTATTTTTGATGAATATAGGGATGTGACAAACTGACAATGAAGTACTTATAATTAATTTTATATACAAAAAACAAGGATCAAAATGATTTATATATGTTTCATTTTTTTTTTTTCTTAAGAATGATTGTATATGTTAAATGACCCCCATCGTGTCCACATAAATCCATCCATGAACGGAACAACTGAAGAAAAATGAACAGACCTGCCAAGGTAAGTGTCTGCAATGAAACCACCAAACAAGCACAGCATGAAAGAGGTACCGAGAAAGTTCGTAACCGTGTTCGCCGCCTCTGCATTGCCGAGGTGCATGGTGCCGGTGAGGTAGGTCACCAGGTTCACTGCTATGCCGAGCGTCGTCAGTCTCTCGAACAGCTCCACACCTTCATTTTGTCAAAAAAAATCACGCAAAGCTCGAAACTTTTTTTCGAAAAAATATAATGTGATTCACGAGTCGGGTGACAGAAAAGCGACCTAGAATCATGGCGGCGCTGGTCCACCCTCCGGAGAGGGATCGAACAGCGGGACGACCTTTAAAGTCCCACGCATCGGACAGGGTTTTCGACCCGGAGTCTGTGCCTGAGGCCATTCCTTAATTATCTTTGCTCACTTGTTACAATATTGGTTGTCAATAACTTGTTATTGTATGATACAGCTGAGGCTGTTTGATCAGTTGGTGGATTGAAAAATGGGGAGCAGGGAATGATGCTATTCCCTGAATAGGGAGAGTAGGGAGTATTGAAAAGCAGTTGGATGAGGAGAGTTTAATGCAAGGAGCTTATTTATAGAGGGGGAGAGCCGAGGTGTGTCTTTGTTATTCCAAGAGTTAATGCAATTATTATTATTATGTTATGTAATGTAATAATGTTATGTTTTTAATTTGGACACGAATCATTTTTTGATGCTGTCACAAAATATGAAAATAATAATCAATGTAGAAATGATCCAGTTGACACACAATCGATCGTGACCGACATGCCACAAGCAAGACTCACAATATAATAAGTTTCAATTCAATTTAGTTATATATATATATTTATATATATCTGAATCACAGCTTAATTATTCAACCTATCAAATAATTCTGGAAAGAAAGAGAAAAAAAAAATAAAGAAGAAGAAGACTTAGAAGAGGATCTGGATTGCTGCCCCCTAAATCACCCGTAGAGCCACATTTACTGATTGAAATGAAAGCGTGGAGTCTTCTCTTCTTCATGTATTGAAAGCGAGAGAAACACAGAGACAAAACACTGAAACAGGCGGTATTACTATTATATGTCCAAATTAATGTACCCAATTAATTAAGTAGGACCTACCCCATATCCTTACTCGTAATAAAAAGGTTGGATTTTTTGATATGAAAGTTCTATCTTCCTCAAAATAGAAAGTTCAGTCGTTGATTGTTTATTTTGATTGATCACCACTATTGATGTACATTAATGCTTCGGCCCATCAAAATTTAAGGCTCATATTAGTTTCTCCACAAGGGATAATGTTTCGGTCATTTATTATAAGAAATAACAATTTCAGCCCAAAGCAAGGTGTAAGCTTTTTACTAGTTATAATTAATTTAATTTAATTTATCTCTCTATATACGTTTTGAAATATTTTAATTTAATCTACTAAATTATGATATTCTTAGAAAGGTATGATGCTTGAGTGTATTATTTTCTTTTTTAAATTTTGTTTCATATACACACTCCGTCAATTTATCTATTTTTCTCGTCAAATAATAATATGTAGTTGGGTCATATAGAACGTCATTGCATAAATATTGTGTTGGATAAAATGATATTGCATAAACAATGTTATTTTGTCGTTACATTGTTTCTATACATTAATTTATTATTATTGATAAGTGCTACCTAATTCGATGACATATTTCAAAATTTCAACACAAATGTAAGTGCCTTTTAAAACATGTTTTCTTGTACTAGTAAAGAACATGCGCCTTGTTTTGGCTTGAAATTATTATTTCTTATAATAAATTTTTAAAATAATATGTAATAGGCCTTAAATTGAGAAAATTGATATGGGCCTTAAGTTTTAAAGGATTGAGACATTAAAGTACGTCAACGGTGGTGATCAATCTAAGTAAACAATCAACAGCTGAGATTTATTTATTGGGGAAGATAGAACTTTCATGTCAAAAAATCCAATCTCCTTTTATTATGAGTAAGGATTGAAACCGTAGAGCCAACTTATTTTAATTGTTCATGTATCAAAATTTCATCGATATCATATTTAACCATTCTTGTAAATTCTAAACAAAAAGTCTTAAAAATAGACCAAAAAAAAAAAAAAATTGAGCAATCTTAATTGATCATTTTGAAAATGAAAACAAGAAATAATTTAAACAACTTATATATGATTCCACAAAAATACAAATATTTTCACGCTAGCTAGCGTGAATCTAAATACCAAGAACAACAAAAACATTCTTCCTTTTGATGATGTCTTCACTCTTCAGTTGTCAATACAGAGGAGCTAGATTTCCTGAATTTTGCTTCTTTTTAGATGTCCAAACAAAATGTTGCACATGTCCAGTGTATGTTTTTGCTGGACCTCTATCGTAACTAAAATGGAGAAATTTTCAGTAAAAGGTAGAAGTAAACTTGTTCAGTTGTTTAATTAATTGACTTGTTCGTTTTAGAAAATTTGTCCACGGAAAATAGAATTATTAGTATTTAAAAATGCAATCATTGTGGTCGTTAGTTATCCGCAAAAGGTTCCTCTCCCTTATCTCGGTGTGAGAAATCACAGGTTTGTAACCTGTCTTTTCACGAAGCCAAAATTAAAAATTATGTATGATTGGGAGATATGATATAATTGTTCACGAATCGAATTTTGTCCAAAATCATTTGGACGGTGTTCGTCCTAAGAAATAGGAGAGATGTATGATATAATTGTTAATAATTGATCAATCGTAATTTGGTTAGGTACTAAAAATAGAAACAACATACAGATGCACAATATGCTGGTTATATTTAGATTTTAAAATCATGGAGTCATATGCTATCAACGTTGATAAACATATAAATTGAATCAAATGGTTTAATCAGAACTTTGGATGGAGACTGTCCAAATAGTTTTGGACAAAATTCGATTCCATGATTCAAATATTATTTTATATATTAATATGATTTATCGGGGGCTTTTAAACAAAAATACATATATAGTTATATACTATGGGGGTACAGTTATCAATAAAATTTTAAAATAAAAGATACATACTTGAAAGAAGAATATACATGTACACAAAAGAATGAGGACATGCATCCTCACTTCCTGTATTTATGGATATTTAAAAAGTAAATAAACTATTACACCCAACTTTGGCTCAAAGAAAATTATTTAGAACAAAAATGATGCATTTATAATTTTTTTAAATAAAGATAAGGGTTAAAGCCACTTAAATTTAAATGCCTATAAAAGATCTTCATCCAGGTTTCGAACCCGCAACCTCACACACGGAGAGCGTTGCCCTTAGCCAATAGACCAAAGCTAGTTCTTAGATGCATTTATAATTTTGTTTCCAAAAAGTCATACTAAAATGATAATATATTAGTTGCATCCCTAAACCATGAATCATGTACTTTTATATGTAGCACCAAAAAAGATGCAAATATAACAAGAAAAAAATTCTACTATATAACCATTACAATCTTCAGTTTTTGTGATGAAAAACTCTGAAAGAGTGCGAAGCTCATAAAAAAAAAGGTGATCAATAATTGTTCTTTTTAGTATGTCCACTTCATGAGAGAGAAACAGAAAATATATATATGCATGTCATATAGCTATTTAATTGGACTTCTTGTAAAACTTATGGATTCGTAAATTATTTGCAGTGTGTGATAAACAATGCTAGCTACAAGTTTTACAGCATTTGTTAGATTCTTAAAAAAATGTTTCTTAAATCATTTAAAAAAAAAAATTATTAAGGAAAGCGATGGAAATTGTCACTGTGGCCACAAAATTATTAACTACTTAGGGAATTTTTGCTTAATTGGGCACATTGATGTGGATGTCGATACATACTTTATTATTCACATTTAGTGTGTGTTAATGCCAGCCCTCTTGTATTATATTTAACCGTCCATCTATATACTCTATAAAGAGGGGTAGATTTCTAAACACCTCAACTATACCACATCATCACTATTATTAACCATTGATTTTGTTTGAAACTCTTCATCTACTTTGATCCAATGGCTTATATATATTTTTTTTCTCTTTCATTAAATAAGATAAATGTGATATGTCTAAAACAATTTTTGTCCCTTAAAATTGTCCAACGTTTATATATGTTCTTATTTATAAATAATTGTATAATGTTATTATTATTATTATTATTATGATTATGATTATCATTATTATTATCATTATTATTATTTACTTGCATAAAAATTTACAAATTTTTCTTAAGTTTTGTTTAATATAAATATTTAAAATTTTATAAAATTCTTAGTTATTTATTTAATACTAGTTTTCGGGGCGAAGCCCGAGTTACAGCTCTAGTATTGATAATTATGTGTATAATCATTTAAGTTTCAAGAACTAGCCTTTGGTCTAGTAGTTAAGGACAATGCTCTCCATGTGGGAGGTAGCGGGTTCAAAATCCAAATGGGAGATCTTTTATAGATATTTAAATTTTGAGTGGCTTGACACTCGTCTTTTTCTAAAAAAAAAAAAAATTAAGTTTCATATAATAAATACTATTTGATTATTTTTTCTGACTCGACCAGACCCGTTTAATTTTGGGTCAGAACTTGTGACTTGTACCTGACCCGAACGAGTCATGGGTCGATCCGACTTGATCGAATAATTTGATGAAGTACTTTATTGATTACTCTATATGATATACTTTTAAGCAACTAAATATTATTTAATGTATAGTTAATACTAATTTGTGTATAAATAAAGTTTTAATTTGTGATAAGGGTCGGGTCAGGTCGACCCGTATCCAGTGGCGGAGCTTGACCTAAAAGTTTCGTGGGGCACAAGTACTTGGGGCCACTAAAACATATATCAAAATTTTTCTTGGAGGGGGCAGAATAATAACAACATAGTATAAATTATGCAAAATATCGTAAGTTTCTATATAATAGTATCCGTGTCTTCACTAAGCTCTGCCCCCTACCCGTATCTAACCCGATACGAATCGTGACGGTTAAATTAAATAATCTTGATCCATACCCAACTCATTTATTCTCAGATCATTTGGAGTCAGGTTGGGTTTGGATTCGTGTCATAGACTCACATATCGACATTTGTATCAGCGTGCGTACTATAGGTAAAGTGCTCATCCTCTGCCTTAAGGTAAGGTGCTGCATGGCACGTAAACCATTGGATCACTTCAAGATTCGTGTAGACTCGAATCTCGAGGCGATCCAACGGTTCACGTGCCATGCAACCCTTTACCTTAAGGCAGACAATGTGAAATCGTACTAGTGTCTGAGCTCCGTGATTAGTGATTACTTCTGTTACATCTGAATCAAATAAGGAATATCTGGTAGAAAACAACTCTAAAAAGGAAGATGCTTCATGCTTCAAAGACTAGGAAATTAAATCGATTTATTCAGGGAACATAAGTGATAAGTAACAATGTGAAATCACATGAATTATACCATACAGGGTTCGACATTCCATGTATATAAACTTAGTGCAAATTCGGTGATCTAAGTCTAACGGTTATATATTTTTTTCATTTTTTGAGAAAAATATATACTTGTTGATCTTTATAATCAGTTATAAATATCTTAATCCCTTTTAGTGTGGACTTGGCATGTGGTGAGGTCGACATGAAGGCATATATATCAATACATGAATATGATACGCCGCATACCAAATTACCAATCGCTTTATATATAATCTCTCCAAATTGCGTTACACAAATCATATATCACATCATGACAAGCTGCCAAATTTTACTATGTTTGAGCACTGAACCTGTGCTGTGTATGTTAGAGGATCACTATTATTTGGCAATTATTTTGAAAGACCCATTTTTTATTTTTCCAATAATTAATGTTACAGTTGGTCTGCGCCGAAGACAAAATTAATAAATATTCTGTTCAATTTTTTTTTAATTTTTTTTGTACCGACAAGAAATCATTATCATTCTCGTACGTCGATCTGTACAATAATGGATTAACGGCAAAAAAAAAAAAAACAAATTTAAAATCGAAATTTAATATTATTTCTCCATCTATTATAGATACGGTCCAGATATACATATACAAAAAAAAAAGATACCAAAACAGATACCAGTTATGATGTAAAATATATCCAAATTGAAACATTAACAAATTATCTTGAAACTATTAACGTATTAACTTGAAACATTGTAGTATTAAGTTGAATAACACAAATCATAAATTAAATCATCTACTTGAATCACTACTAAATCACATAAATATTACCTTAAAATTGTTGAGAGAACGTATGGGAGCAAGATGAAGTGAAAGAACAACAAAAGAGAAAATTATATCATATGTGTTTCATTTTAATCTCATTAAGTTTCAGATTAACTTTATAGATGTTTCATTTTAATCGCAACATGTTGCAGATTAACGTTAAATTAAATATGGTGGTATCCCTGACAATATCTTTTGCGGTATCCCCGTAGCATTTTCCTTATAGATATGCGGCAATCATTTTTTTAGATAAAGCATTTAAAGAAATTATAAGTACATTTCAAATATCTTAATTATGATTTGATATTTGTGTTTGGTATGTGGGAATTTTTTGCGGGAAGCTACTATTTTTATGGGAAAATTCAAATTAAATGATACATAATTTGAATTTTCCCACAGAGCAATAGCTTCCTAAAAGCAATTTCCGTATACCGAACATGCCCTAAGTATATATATACCGAATAATATCTAGTATCTACCCTACGGATGTCTACACATGGAAAGTAACAAGTATGACCTACAATGTAACACTTACATCCCACGTGTTTTTTTTATAAACATTGATAGAGTGAATATATGAGGTTTCTCAATATGTATCTACTCATAATCAATCTGTTTAACTCAAAAGGACCTTTTATCTTAAAATATCTCAAAATTAAGGACCATTTGAACTTTTTAATTTGGACAACTTAGATCTCCAAGTTTTATCATGGACAAGGACAAACACCATCTGCATTTGAACCCTCCTCTTTTTATAATGCCCTTTGAGTTTGACTCTTTTAATAAATCTTTTTTAGGTTATATATATATATATGAACATTTATTTAAACTTTCATTTTCTGTCACGGAATTATAATATCTGTTGTCTTTCTTTGTTTTTTTTTTTTTTTTATTTTGCGAAAGCCAACCCTGAAAAATCTATATCTTTTGTTTTAAAACAAACAATAATACACAATATATAATCCATATATATCTTCGGCCACGTCTTGCATGCATTAATTATGGGTTGACTTTAAAAAATATATAAAAATATATAAGAAGTTCCCTGTCAACGGCTATTGTGCTTATCTCGAAATCAATGTATTTAATTTATGAACCATATATATGATATCTATTATTGTAATTTTTAGTTATATTTTCTGTACATGATATATTGATATTCTAGATTAAGATGCCAAAAAAATAAGTTCCTTAATATGTATCGAGCCAGCTAAATTTGTTTATTAAGAACCAAGCCATATGATGATATTCTTATTTCTTAAACATGTAACAGTGGGCATTACGAGATTGTAATTTTTATTTGCTACATATATAAATTTTCTCTTGAAGTTTTAAAACTAACAAACAAATACCATCTATTATTGTCTCCTCTTGACCTATCACTGTGCGTTTTAGTTGATAGAATCATATATAATCGACGTCCCTGTCACTGAAGAAGAGATGTCGGAATATTTAGTCGACAGATATATCGAAGCTACTTCGGAGAAAATCTGTTCTTTGAACCTTTCAAAAATTGTAGGCAACTAGTTTCACACAAAAGCAATTACAAACTTAAGAAATATATATTAAATAAATGTTCTAATTTATTTCTCCTGAAAAATGCAAGCTTCTCATTGATTTGAGCTGAGAGCTGTACGTTTTGGCGATCCGACGGTCTGCACAAGTTTATTTAGTTTCTCATAAAATATTCATAAAATAAATAGAGATGCTTAATTATATTCTTCTTGTGAAAGAAGTTTTTTAAGTGTGGATTTTGCTATGGATCTAGAGAAATATAGATCATTATTGACTCATAACTCAAAAAACTTAATTTTATTATTGTACTCAAAATCAATCAAAAAAGGTGTTGAGTAGGCAATCTCAGATTCTCAAGATTCATGTGATTTCTAAGAATCTAGCAACACTACAAGATACAAGAGAACTCGGAACAAAAAGCTCTCCCCTATTTCCCGACAGAGCTATTCATTTTTCAGAATTGGATGCTATATCTTTATGCAATATAATTAAAGAGTAACAATTGATATGTGAAAAGAACCGCTCGATTAGAAAAGTTTTACTTAGACCAATCCATAGCTAAAAACTTTAAATCGGATGGTTACGATATATTCTTCAGACACAAATAAAAAGATATACTTGATTTGATCTGTAAAATTTGAATCATTCGATTAAAAATGAACACCACACTACCACAGAGATGAGCTTTAGCAACCCCAACTTAGCAACTGTTATCAAGAAAACCGTTGTTGAAAAGTGGCAGTGGCATTTTGGAAATTTAATAAAACACATCAGCAACGGTTTATCAGAAGGAACAGTTAGGAAAGACTTGCCCGAAATCTAAAAAAGAATCAACAACTGTTCCTTTAAAAAACAGTTGGGAAAGGCATATCATTCCCAACTGTTCCTTAAGAAGAAACAGTTGTTGATTCATGTGCAAGAATTAACAACGGTTCACAATAAAAAACCGTTGGGAAAGGGAGAGCATTCCCAACGGTTCCTAAAATAGAAACGTTGTTGATTCTTGGTAACATAAAATATTCATGTGCAAGAATTAATAACGGTTCACTATAAAAAACCGTTGGAAATGGGATAGCATTCCCAACGGTTTCTAAAGTATAAACCGTTGTTGATTCTTGGGCAACATAAAATATTCATGTGCAAGAATTAACAACTGTTTTTTATTAATAACAGTTGCTGATTCCTTCTTATGGCCCATTTAACAACTGTTTTTTATTAATAACCGTTGTTGATTCTTGGGTAACATAAAATATTCATGTGCAAGAATTAACAACTGTTTTTTTATTAATAACAGTTGCTGATTCCTTCTTATGGCCCATTTAACAACTGTTTTTTATTAATAACCGTTGTTGATTCTTGGGTAACATAAAATATTCATGTGCAAGAATTAACAACTGTTTTTTATTAATAACAGTTGCTGATTCCTTCTTATGGCCCATTTAACAACTGTTTTTTATTAATAACCGTTGTTGATTCTTGGGTAACATAAAATATTCATGTGCAAGAATTAACAACTGTTTTTTATTAATAACAGTTGCTGATTCCTTCTTATGGCCCGTTTAACAACTGTTTTGTTTAACAACCGTTGGTGATTGTTTTCCCTAGTTTCCCGCCTCCACATCTTTCAACAACTGTTTTTTATATGAAACCGTTGTTGATTCTTTTCAAAGACAAAATTTTTGAATCATGTCACTAACTCACCCACCACTTCGTCTTTTGCTCTACTATAATTTCAACTTCAGGCCTTAGTCAATTTGTATTTCCCCCAATTTCAAAACCCGACTAAAACCCTTCCCTCTTCATGGAGCATGATGGAGGGCTACTTGATAGCGGCAACGGCGGCGCAATAGAGGCCAGCACCAACTCTCCGCGAAAAGGTCCCGCAACGGAGGCTACCACCAACTTCACTCTCCCTGCTCTCCGCACAAAGAAGCCCAGCACCAACCCTCACTTTTCTTGCTCTCTCCGACAACGAAGGCAGCACCATCACTGCTCTTTTCTTGCTCTCTCAAGGTAGCACCGGCACTTCCTTTCCTTGCTCTCTCAAAGTTCAAACAAATCGTAGTCAAACTTTCTTCCCCTAAAGTCAAGAAAAAAATTAACAAACTAAATTGTAAATAATTCATGTACGAAATTGTTTCTAAGATATTGCAAAAAAATATATTATTGCAAACTCACTGTACTCCCTATAGATTCGGGCACAGGAGAAGGTGCTGATGCAAGATTAGGAGATGCTGGTGCAAGATCAGGAGGAAGTGGTGGTGCAAGATTAGGAGAAGGTGCTGATGTATACGGATATTATTAGGATTTGAGGAATTCTATTATATTATGATGGATTTTAATTTTGTTGGATATATGAATATGATATTATATTGGATTTTAGTTTGGTAATTAATCTGTGGTATTATTAGAATTTATTATTAGTTTTTTAATGTACATTTTTTTTGTTAATATGGTATATAATATCTAATTTGAATGAGCAAAGGGCTGATCTCTATAAATAAACAATTTTTTTTTTAAAAAAAAATCATCATCCCAACTGTTATTTACAAAAAACAGTTGTTAATTTCTAAGAATCAACAACTGTTATTTACAAAAAACATTTGTTAATTTCTAAGAATCAACAACTGTTATTTACAAAAAACAGTTGTTAATTCTTAAGAATCAACAACGGTTATTTACAAAAAACAGTTGTTAATTCTTATGAATCAACAACGGTTATTTCTTATAAACCGTTGGGAATTGCTATCATCAACAATGGTTCCTTCTTATAAACCATTGTTGATTAACAGTATCAACAACGGTTCTTTAGTAAGCATTAGCAACCCTAGTATTCCCAACCCTCACTGAATTGTTAGGGATTGTCATAAATAACCGCTGTTGATGCTTTTTTCTGTGGTAGTGCCAACTAAAAAAATAAAACAGAGTTCTCCATTAGAAAGTAAACATCGACAGAACACACAAGTCACACAACTACATAAAGTTGAATAATTCTGACTTGTTTCTTCTCTGGTCAAAATCAACTGAGCCCGGCTATTGACACACCTAAAGATCAAATTAAATCTGGTTCTAACTTCTAACCTGAGCCGAACCCAAATGAGAGTAATTAGAGATAGTAGAAGTGGAACATAGCCGTGCACTGTAGATGACCAAAAGAATAGTGTTTTTTTTTTTTTTTTTTTTTTTTTTGGAGGCATAGCTACTTTTTTTTTATTATTATTTTGATCTTTGCTCTATATATCAAGAATTTATTGTTAATCATGTTATTAGTGTTTTTAGCAAGTATAATTCATTGATTACGCCAAGCGCAACCTGTCTTTCTAGTGGATATACAACCTCAAAAAAGTCGAACTTCGCGGTTTAGAATGAATGGGTGCACCAAAAAAAGCGAGGTGCTTTTTATCAGTCAATGGTTTTGTCAACAGAGGTTAACCATTTTACTGAAAAAGTAACTGATCACGACGGTTGTTTTGAACTTTTATTCACAAGTCAATGGTTCCGTCAACAACAAAAGTTGGGGTTTAATTCTCACGCGAAAGAGATCGTATTGAATTGATATAGTAGTTGATATATATATGAGTGGATGTATATCGGATATACTATAGATGTCACTTGAATTGTCACAGTCAAGTTGGAATATTCAATGAAAATGAATTTCAGTAAAGTTAACTTGAATCGTTGTAACGTTATACGTTGAAGAAGAACAGATTATTTGATTCACTATATATGGGGTTAGTATGCTCGAATTTTATGTGTATATATATTATTATTGTGAGGTTTTTTTTTTGAAGAAGTAGGCAAAGCCCACTTGATTTTCATTGATAAGAAATAAAAATATTTACAAGGGTTTATTGTAGAACAGTGGCATATATACTGCCTCCTTATCAGAAAAGTAAAAGAAGAAGAAACTGGTAAAAATGCAGAGTAATGAACAATTATTATTATATTATTGTGAGGTTTAATTCAAGATCATCACTTGACAGTTTAAAAATTTTGGCAGTTGGGTTTGAAGGAGTAAGGATCGTATACCGCACTGCACATTCGGCAGCACGGATCCGACGGTGCAGCTTACGTCGGGACCCGGACTCATTACTTTTTACGGATCCCGACATCATAAGCTGCACCGTCGGATCCGCGCTGCCGAATGTACAGTGCGGTAGACGATCTCGTTTCGGTTTGACGTAAGTGTGGATGTTCTTGAGTTCGTATAGATTGATGAGTTTTTTTAATTTCGTTTAAATTGTGTGGTTTGACAGGCAATTTTTAAAACGTTCTCGAAATTATTTGAAATAGCATTAATTGTCAAAAATTACAAGACCACAAATTAAGAACATCTAATTAATTAATTAGGACGATAATTAATTACTATCTTCATTAATTTCTTCTCTTTACAATGGAGATACATCAACAAGTCATGTACCATTAGATAAAGAAAACACCTCTTTATGTGCCTTCTTTGAAGGTACGAAAAAACGAAACACAATAGCCCCAAATTAAGAAAACCGAAAAATTTGCAGCAGGAAGAACAAGCAAGCGAACAATACAAATAGCATATATATATACTATGTATTTATGATCAGTGCATAAAAACCTCTTCCTCCATCTCGGCCCCGTTACCGTCGGCTGCTAGTCTCTTTTCCTTGTACACGTATCCTTTGGCCACGATCAAGAAGACGGCCAGATTCGCGGCGCTGAGCACCGCGAGAAGCCAGTAGAAATTGTTCAGTTTGCCCTTGTTCAAGTTATCGGCCAACCATGCACCTTTCCCGCTCTGGCCGGTGATTTTGTGCACTATGGTGACCAGCGCCGAGCTGAGGAAAAACCCGAGTGACAGGGTGCTGAGGAATAGTCCGGTGCTCATCGTCTTCATCCCCTTCGGGCACTCTCGCAGAAAGAAATCTAGTTGGCCGATGTACGTGAAGGCCTCGCCCGCGCCAACAAAGAAGAATTGCGGAATGAGCCAGAATACGCTCAGTGTGACTCCGTTATGAGCTGCATTGAGGCGTTTATGTTCGGTCAGGGCCGCCGAAACCATGGCAAGAACCGAGAGGAACAGCCCAACCGCAATGCGTTGGAGCGGGGTCATCCCGTGCGGGTTTCCCGTAACACGGCGTGCCACTGGCACGACGATGCGGTCGTACACAGGAACAGTTAGCAAAATCGATCCTACGAAAAAGACGGTCAGTGACCCAGCTGGGATCTCGAAATGGGGGCCGATGTGCCGGTCCATTGTGGTCGCCTGCGAGACGGAGAACGTGGTCATCTGCGCGTATATGGTCCAGAACAAAATCGTGGTGGCCCATGTCGGCAGCATCCGGATAACCTGTTTCACTTCCTCGACATCGGTCAGAGTCGACAGGGTCCACTTGGTCTGAGGCACCGTCGTGCGGGGATCGATGATCGCCGCGTGGTCAAGGAACCTGACATGATCAAATTTTAAACGCTAACAACTTAACATAACATGTTTCATTTTTCAGCACAGTTTTACTAATACTAATTTCTATTAATGCAAGCGTATTTTTTTTAAATTGACTATTTTCTGCTGTTACAAAATAAATATTTCATCATACCATGAACTTTGGAATTACAAATTTACAAGCATATATATATATATATATATATATATATAGAGTAAAACTATGGTGCTCCTAGGAGCACGGAGGCCTCCCGTGCTCCTAACTCAAAAATCATACTAAACTATCTCGAAATTTGGATTTATGGGTCTTATTAAATTATTTATATCAAAATATCATAGGATACAGAAATTTTCCATTTTTTGAGATTTTGAAGTATTTGTTTTGTATTTTTTAAAGTTGACAAGTTCTATACATTATTTTATTATTATTTTGAGATCATTTTAAAAAATTCCAAAACATATACTTAAGAAACTCAAAAAATGGAAAATTTTTGTATCATAGGACATTTTTATATAAAGAATTTAATGAGAATGATAAATCAAAATTTCATGATGGTTTAGTATGATTTTTGAGTTAGGAGCACGGGAGGCCTCCGTGCTCTTAGGAGCACGCTAGATTTACTCTATATATATATACTTATATAGTAATCACGGACTCAACGAGTAGATCTGACAGCACTTGTGATTGATCAAATTGCACATATAATGGAACCAATTTGGATTTTGGACCACTTCAAAAAATCCGTATCATTCGGCATGTATTATATATAAATCAACCCGTGTTAATTGTATTGTACCACGAGATCGTCAGATCGACTCCACTCCACTGTAATAATTGTTAGGAGGAGAAGACAAAGGTTTCTACTGTAGTTTGTTTTTCATGTGAGGGCAAAGTACAAAATAACAGTGCTGCTGTGATTAATTGGGACACATGGAGCATATGCATATGAGTAATACCTAGCATCCATAGAAAAGCTATTTACAGCGTCCACAGGTTACATTTTGAGATGTATCTATTGCATTTCGGAGTGTATCTGTTATATTGTTTATATATCTATGGACGTATGGCGGTTTTTCAATGGACGCAAAGATGTTTCTCACATGCATATATAACATGCATAACAACCATGACAGCTGATGAAGTAAACACTAAGCTAGCTAGAAGAAGTACTGAAGAGATTAAATAGAAGAAGATGGTAGGGACATAATTTAACTAACTGATTTAATTTCTTCTGTCTGTGTTTCATTTTACTACATGCATGATATAAACATGGTCCCAATGGAATATGAATGGTAGGGACTGATTAATCTCCTTCCATATAAGTTTGCCACAAACCTAGCTAGAAAAAAAGGTTGTTTATAACTTTCAAATGTCGTTGTAAAGAGAATAGTACGTCATTGCATAATAATTCAGATTTTGCACTAAGTAAGAATCCTACTTTATGGCATCCACTCACCTTCATTGCCTAAATTATAAGTCAACCTCTCTTAGAAGTTTAACAGCCACCTTTCACGAATTAACCTAATTAATCACCTAATTCAAATATTCTCCAATAAGATTGAAAACTTAATTACCTACTAACCCTTCTAGAATTTTTACTCAAGACTTGACATATGATATGACTTATTGTGTCATAGTCTCTTACAAAGTATAACTTAAATTCAAAATTATTTGTTATATAATCTATCGTATAAACTAAGTTTGCGTTTAGTTCGGAAATAGTGCATTGACAGACTTGATTCTAACTAATCAATTTGAAATAAACCTCATATATATAATTTATTAAATTGAATAATTGATAGATATGGAAGACCAATATAATAACAAGTAATCAAGATTTTTGATGAAAGTTAAGAGCAATTCTGTATAAATATTACTTGTAGTACTTGCAAACCGACCAGAATTAGTAAAACAAAGAAGAAGACATATTGAGTAGAGTGCCTCACGTGCAAACTCTTCAGAGATATTGCTTGTTAACTTAACTGTGTTTATTCCTAATTAAAAACCTTAATTTTACCGCTAATCATATAATTAAGAAGGCCTAACTTATGTGACGAACCTGTGGAAATGTATAGCCCCTCTGCCATGCTTGGACAAGCATATTTCTTGTCTTGTCTTGTCTCTGATGCAAGCAGGATTTTCAAAAGAGAGAAGGAATCTCAATCTTTTTTCTTGTTTTTTCCTATAGTTTTGCACTAGAGATGATTTTGACAAACTTTTGAACTACCAGAAGAATATATTGAGACTATTTGTTTATATGTATATATATATATAGCATCTATTGTACTCTCACTGATTAATGATCACATATAATTTATCAGAATCATATTAGTGCTCTAGCAAAGTATATATTAATTTCCTGACCCAATTTGGTTAGTTTAATATAATATAGTGGCTGTTGGTACTGACTAAACACCAAAACAACCCAACACTTGTTACATGTGTGGATATATGAGAGGAAGTAAAAGCAAAAAAACTAGGGTCATGTCATATCTACTGTCCACAAAATCAGTGTCTATATGTCCACGTTACTATAAAATTTGAGTTATATAAGTGTTACATAATTTGAGATAAGAGTAACGAATTTTGTGTACGTGTGAATGTGTGGATAGTTAAAATGGGGACGCCTGGAAAATTCCAAGAAACTACCATACAATACAAAGGAGGCAGAAGGACAATGAACTTGGCAAAACAAACAGACCTGAGGACTGAGGTGATAATCATCAACGGTTCACACGGCTCACATTGACAACAAACTGGACCCTACAACTACAGCAAGTGTATGATCTGCTCATCGTTTTCCCTTACAGGAGGTCCACTTACTGGCTAGGTCAATCCAGGCACACATACATCACCAAATATGTGCCATTCATGCCTCAATTATTTGATGGGCCCCTGATTGTGGGTTTTCCCTCATCAACTAGATTTTGTTTATTTATTTCCTTAATACTAGTAATGAGCTCACGTTTCTTGCTTTGGGTTGAAATTATTATATTTTATAATAAAGGGTCGAAAGCTGATCCCTTGTGAGGAAACTGATATGGGCCTTAAATTTTAATGGACCGGGACATTAATGTATGTCGATGGTGGTAATCAATCTAAGTAAATAATCAACGGTTGAGGTTTCTTCTTTGGGGAAGATAGAACTTTCATGTCAAAAAATCCAATCTCCTTTTATTAGGAGTAAGGATGATTGACAGTTTGACACCTTGCTATAGCTAGCTAGTTAATATAGTGATTTTCCTTGTATTTTTTTTGCAAATGCAACTCTTTCTTTATTCTGTGGAAAGACCATTAATTGATGAAAATGCCAGAATAATGTTACCTACAATGGATCAACTGTTTATGCATAATTTTTGTGGAATATTACAGGGGTCGCATGAATGAACATCATGTATGTTGATCATTCATATAATCTTTTTTCTGTTTGTGGTTATATTGGAGTACAAGTCTGATACTCATGGAAAATGATGTTTTTTTTTTTTTTTTTTTTTTTTCAAAATTTCAACTGCACCATATTTATATATTCCATTCCATGGACTGTTGATTGACGGATGCTGGCATAACAACTGGTGGCAAGTTTTTCATGCATGATGGCATACATCACATTTGACCAAGTTAACAAGCAAGATTTTACAAGTCCATATCAGCAAGTATTTGGTACTGTGTGTACTATTCTGTGATGGAAGTATGATCAACAGCTTAATTTGGATCAGGATTTCATGAAGGGGACAAAACCATATCTTTCAGTGGAAATATTATTAACTCGCTTTTGATAGTCTGTCTGTCAAAGAAATAATAAACAAAACGGCAGCTGAAATTTCATTTTTAAGGTTTGGAATTTTTTAATTGCAACTATCAACAATTGGTGTGCTAAGGATGAACTAGTCCAAGCTTGTTACTTTCAGATTTGTTTACTAATTCATTCAGCACATGCCAATTTACATAGCTGAGCTATGCAATTTGAATAAGTAGCCAATAATTAGAGTTGTTCTGCTGGATCAGCTAAGCAACCTTTTATTTTGAATCGAGCAGTTATTATCAAACATTTCTCTTTGGTTTTATCTAAAAGACATATCGTGACCATCTAATTATAAAAAATGAACGGCCTATATTTTATCTGATTCATAGCGGAATTAGCATATAATTAAATAAAATCGATGAGAATGTACGTACCGGAACTCCTTTGTGTGCGGTAGCCTTTGCTTTGCTCCCTTCTTCAAACCTGCCTCAGCATCGGCATCCTCGTTGTAAAGCATGCTAGGATCTGAAGGCAGCTGCAATTCTCTCTTCTGACATGCCGACACAACTACTGCAGCAATCTGCGTAAGCGGACTCCCGACCAACTTCTTGAACCGGTACCTTGTCGTACCAGCCAAAAACACACACAATCCTATAACTATTGACAGTGCGCATATACCGTACCCCCATTTCCTCCCGATGTTATCTTGCACGTACACCAGAACCGTCACAGCAAGTAACGAACCGAGACTGATGAAGAAAAAGAACCAACTAAAGAAGCGCATCATCTGCTTCTTTTCGGTTTTGTCAGCGTCGTCAAACTGGTCTGAGCCGAAACCCGACACGCTTGACTTAAGACCACCTGTGCCTAAGGCAGTAAGGTAGAGTGCCAGGTACAGAACACCAAGTTGGCCGCCAGATGCTTTTACGCAGCTGCCTGATGCCGGGTTGGCGCATGGAGGTGGCTGTAGTCCAGGTGCAGCTGTTGATATTGTTAGAACAGTGACACCCTGAAGCAATACCAAATAAATTTTTGTTAAATTCTTGGAAATTCAAAAGATTTATATTGGCATAATATTTGTTCTTATGCATCCCTTGACATGCCACTGGTATATGGTCATAAAATTTGGAATTTGCAAAATTGTATTATCATAGACTATGAAATTGAATCCAGTTATCATAATTAAGAATGATGCCAGAGGTTGGAGAAAAAAAGTGTTAATAAAAGGAAAAAAAAAAGAAAAAGAAAAAAGAAATTGCTCTTGTATAAATGGGACACCAATAGTTATGCGATTAATTTAATTAACGGTATTTGCAATTTTTGTTGGTTTTTTCAGTACACTGCCAGCAAATTATTGAGAGTTGGGACCCACAAGTTCAGAGGAATCAGATTCATTTTGGGTAATCCAATCAGGCTTAAATAATTAGCTGACAGATAAGGGACACCATGAATTAAATAATAATCAATAAAATTTTGCTTTATTTATTCTACTTACACTTGCTTGCACCGCAGCAAATATCCCAATTGTTAGATACCTATGTGGTCAAAAAGATAAAGGCAAAATTAACAGTTTTAAAAGACTCCTTAATATTTATAACGTTCTTTCCCAATTTAACAAAGCAGCAAATTAAAATCCTTGCAATGAATGAGGTGTTCTTACCAGTTGAGCAATATCCTGTATATACACACATTAATTGTAGGATCACAATTATTTCTTAAGAATTAATAATAGGATGTTACTCCCATAATCACACCCAAATAATTTTACCGATTAAAAATAAATTTAATATCAGATACTATTCATTTTTCCTATTTATTTAATTATTTATAGTCGTCAAATCGAAAAAAATCTATACAGTGAGATCATTAAAGTAAAATTTATAATTAATAAGTGGTCAATTATATTGACTCCCTTTATGCACACACATAAATCCCCTGAAGAGAAAGACTGAGGAGAAAAAGTGAGCACAAGTACACAACACACCTGCCAAGGTAGGTGTCTGCGACGAAACCGCCGAGCAGGCAGAGCATGAAGGAGGTGCCCATGAAGTTGGTGACGATGTTGGCCGACATGGCATTGCCGAGGTGCATGGTGCCGGTGAGGTACGTCACCAGGTTGACCCCGATGCCCAGCGTCGTCAGTCGCTCGTTCAGCTCCACAACTTAATCAATCACACACACACATATATATGAACATGATGATCATCAGTACAATTTTGGCAATGCCACAGTGAAATCAACTCAAAGCTCGAAACTTTTCGAATAAGAAGAAGAAGAAGAAGAAGAACCTAAGATCATGGCAGCGCTGGCCCATCCGCCGGTGAGGGAGCGGACGGCGGGACGACCTTTAAAATCCCAGGCATCATTCAGGGTCTTGGAATCAAAGTTTGATGAGTCTGGCGCCAAAGAACCCATCTTTTTCTTATATATGTTCCTAATAAATTTCTGTATGTTGTGAGCTTGCAATGGCAAATTGGGGATTGGATAGAATGGGGGGGAGCCGAGAAGGGAGTAGAGATCGAGAGGGAGTGACAGACGGTGGTTGGTTGAGGGGAGTTATTGCAAGGAGGTATTTATAGGGAGGGAGAGGTTGAGGGGTGCGTTGAGATTCGCGCAGAATTGATCACGGAGCAGTTAGTGGTGTCTTAATCTTATTATTATTATTAAAATTATTATTATTCCACCAGAAGTATAAATCATAATGCTGTGTTAATTTCGACACGAATCTTTTTATAATTATCTCTTGTTGTTGCTGTTACTACATACATAATTATAATTAATAAAAATAAAAATGAAACTCACAAGTCACAAGATATAATGTTAAAAAAAAAAAAACCTTAAAAAATGTAAGCGTGTGAGTGATCGCGACCGACCTGTCAGATAGATAGAACTCTACAAAATATATATGTATATATAATTCTTGTTTTGGTTCAATAATATCTTTCTTGTAGTTTTCGCTCTATCACAGGTTAATTCCTTGCAATCAGAAGATTAAAAAAATCATTTTTTGTCGTGTTTGTCCAAATAAGTCAGTAATGGATATGATAGCTGCCCGTGAATTGTAGGTGTTTTTTGTTTTTTTGAGGGCACAGATAGATAGATAGAAACCAAAACTGATTTCAAAATTGATATCGACTCTGAGTTCGATTGCATGCAAGCTAAGCTTGAAAAGGATAAACCGAGTAAGAGCTTGAAAAGGATAAACCGAGTAACGCGTGTTCAATTGCATACAATAGCAGAGGAATCTTTTTTTAAAAAAATAGTGTAGAGACTAATTTGAATCAAATGCAATAGTTTAGTGACCTTATCAAACTTTTCTCATTCAAAATATAATAGTATATATAAGACTAAGAGGTTACAGATACGAGTTGATTTTGAGAGCATCACAAAATATCCATCAAAGTTCAAGTATTTACCAAAAAACCTTGTTCTAGGATTTCAGATTTGATGAATCCCAAGACGAGAATACAAAAGAAAAATATAGTTACCCATTGTAATTAGGAGAAGCAACAGCAGCTTCTATTCATCGGAAATTTTTGTTATCGGTAAGATTCAGATTGGATGAAATTGAACAACCGATCGACCTGGAGAAGATGAGGGCCGAAGTCGACTTTAGAGCTGCACCAATTCTCGCCGTACAAATACCTTCATTTTTCAAGGATTTGGAAACGCGATTTGGTAGGAAAAAATGTCGCACCAACTGAAATCGCGCAACGCCTCTTCAACCCTTCTGATCACGAACGCGAAATGATTTCTATTCCCATTTCTCGTTTGAGGGGTGTTGATTTCATTCCGATCACGGTATAAGAGAAAATATTTCTAGACTTTATGTTGTTTAACTTCCAAAAAATCTCTTTCGTCTCCCAGATTTAAAGATCGATTTTATTCTGCTTTAAATCTTCTAATTCATTTATCCACCGACCACCGTGAGTGAGTCAAAATGAACACATGATATTGACTGGGTGTGTTTGGATGAAACATTGGGTTAATGAGAGTAGCCACTAACTCAAAGATTTGAGAGAATAGCTAACCCAACTATTGGTTGGGTTAGTAGAGTAACTACTAACCCAATATTTTTGAAAAATTAGTTACACATTCAAACACAAAATAGCAACTAAAAGTAGCTACTGATCTGAGTTAGTACTACTCTTCACCCCATCAGACACGCCCAATATTAATATTATAATCCGAGCCAAGGTCCTTATAGTAGGAACCAAATAGTATCGAAATATATATTGGCTAGCCCACTATAATTTTACTGAAATAATAAAATAGAGCTTATATGATATAAAACCTGGTAGAATATATTAAGTCAACAATCAGTTTACAACCTTCCATATATATATATAACAGAGCATCGATCGCCTAGAACCGTATGAAATAATAATTCCCCTATATATCAATCCCCTATCCAAACGTTCCAGCAAGTAAAGGGGCATTAATTGCTAATCTCATGTTTAAGCCATTGATTTGCCAATTAATACGAGATCTTATCGTCAACCAGTAATTAATATGTTATCTTTTTTTTTTTTTAGTGAAATATGTTATCATTTGATGAGAACTGACAATCCGGCACAAGTCGAGATAATATAGAACGTTACTGTATAGATATTGTGTTGGATATTATAATATTGTATAAACAATGTTTTTTTCAGATTTTATATTAAGGATTTTATTTAGGTTATATGCTATCTTTACATTGATTTTTATTTGCTTTATTATTATTAATTAAGGCTAGCTCAAAATAAGTTCCTTCAGATATGTTTTCTTGAATTGAAAAAATAAATCCAAGTTATTTAACTTGTTTTACATAATTCTCATATTATACCTTTCTTGCAAATTGTAAAATTAATTTGAAGTCATAAAAATGAACTAAGAACAATATCTTTTTGTATAGTAATTAAAATTTATACTTTACATATACCATATTGGGCAACTTAATTTATCATTTTCAAAATGTTTATTAATTAACAACCTATATTTTGACGCTAGCACCAATCTATATCTATATATAAAGGCCAACAGAAAACCTCTTTTCGTTTGATGATAATGTCTTCCTTCAGTTGTCAATGTAGAATCTAGAATGTGAAGGAGGAATTCTTCAATTGTATAGTATAGTGTACAATACAATTGCAGAGGAGCTAGATCTCCAGCACCAAAACCCTTGCACATGTCCAGTGTATGTATTTGCTGGATTGATTGTAATTGAACATCTGGATCCATTATATCTATATGACTGCACCATAATAGTATTTTGACATGTACAGGACTTGTAACTCAGGCTTTCGCACAGTATCAAATAAATAATTAAGAATTATAAAAGAGATCATGATGTGACATTATTTATGATGTGATATTATTGATGATGTGGCGTTATAATAATGATAAATACTATTGATGATGTGATATTAGTGAGATGCTTAGCCGCTTAGGCCACTCTTTATATATGGAGTGTAGATTAGTTTTGTGTTAGGAAGTGGATACAACATAATTGAATGGAAGCTTTTAGTTAATTTAAAAGAGATAAATTTCTGGTAAAAACGTAAAAGTTTGAGTTATTTTATTCAATTTTTTTTTTTTTTTGAAGAAAGTGGAATACTTCACCAGTTTTATTGAAACTTTTTATTCGTGCCCATAGAGGATTGAACCCATGACCTCTTGGAGTCATCTTAGTTAGCTACCACTTGAGCTACTAGGCCATTTGCTATTTTATTCAATTTGAGTTATTTTATTCAATTTAAAAGTACAAATTTGAGTTATTTTATTCAATTTAAAAGTACAAATTTGAGTTATTTTATTCAATTTAAAAGTACAAATTCATTGTCATTATCATTTCAAAAGTACCATATATATATAGTCGGGTTACGGTGTTATGTATAACAAAATGGAAAAGAAAAATCATCCCCCTCTCTTTGTGAAAAATCACATGTTGGAACCAGAAATTCCTTTTTAGTGGCCATGAAATAATATATGCTATTCATATATTGAAATACATCTAACGGTTTAGATTCTTCATTTTATATATAAATAAAAAAAATGGTCACCACAGACACCAATACCTATGGTTATTATATCCCTCCTCGTATAGGGTTCATTCATATATCAATTTTCTTAACAAAAATACATATATATTACCAAAAAAAAATTATGCTTGCACACCATAGATTTTAAAAATATCGTGGGACATTGATCATCGTTCTTATTTTTACTTCTACACAATCATATTAAAAAGAAACCATTAACTCATCAATAAGTAAAAAAAAAAACAAAAAAAAGAATTTAATTAATCCCCTCGAGAACGTATGGCGCACACGTGATGATCAGGTGCGGCAAGCAGCAGACGTTTTCTTTTCGCAAATAATCCTTGCAACTTCTGCGTTAGACGAAATTATTGCGACAAGTTGCGAGAGTGCACTGTTTTTCAGCACTGAATCTGGGTATTGCGACTTTGAATTCATAAAATTATCAGCCGTTGGATAAATCAAGATTCGTGCCAGCACGGATATCGAGATGATCCAATGGCTGATTTTGTGAACTGCACAGTACAGTAAGTCAGAGGATGAGTACTCGGGTTTGTGGACTTAAGGGGCTTGTTCGGCACCAAGGATCAAGGGTTAAAGGATCAAAAATTTAATCTCCCTAGAGGAGCTCATGTTCGGTGTGATGGTTGGATTACAAACTTCAGATTTTTATGAATAAAATATATGTTTAAGTATGAAAAGACTAGATTGCCCTTGTAGTTTTATGTGACAAATTAAGGAAGCCATTGTATAATATATTTCAGGTTCAGTAAATGTTTCGTGTTTAATATTGCTAAAGACTAAATATCATATGTAATGAGTTAGACTATTTCGGACCGAAATGCTAACGCCTCAAAATTTATGTTATGGTGTCCGAAATCATGATTTATGATGCTCAATAAATTTTTTGTATAAAATACTGGGGAATACAAAAATTTTTAGACTTACCTAAGTAGTTGTTTTGTACTTTTGAAAATAACATGTACAAACATCAATATTTTATTAATATTTATGATTTTTTTTCTAAAGTTCAAAATAAATACTTAGAAAAATCTAAAAATGAAAAATTTTTGTATTCCCCGGTATTTTCGTACAAAGAATTTATTGAGCACCATAAATCATGATTTCGGATATGATAACATAAAATTTGAGCTTTTAACATTTCGGTAAAAAATGCTAACGTTAGTATAATAGTCTAACTCATATGTAATTACAAACCACAATATGTTTGTTTGTAATCAGAGGATAAACTCTTGCAGATACAAACAATCAAAATTAAAAACAAACCATAATAGATAATTGAGCACCGCAAAACATAAATGAATAAGAGAAGATTAGTACTTTTTCCAAATTGATAATTGAGAATTTCTTTTTCCAAATGTTGGGACCGTGCACAACAGAAGTGAATAAGCAAATAAAAAATGAAACAAAATAAAAAGTGCTCTAAGCAGCTGTACGGATGGAGGGTATGTTGGTAATAATAGATGGGTACTCTTTGCCTTGAGGAAGTCTTGAGGAGGGTGTGAGGCTGAGGAAGGGGGGGAGGTGGATCAAAATTAAGAGCTGAGGAGTGTCTCTTGATCTGCAGTGAGGAGAGGCTGTTCGGACAGATCAAAGTGGATTAGATGCTTGAGGCAGCTTGAGGAGCGCTGATCCAGTGCTGCCGAACAGGCACAAGAGGACCTGAATTGTGAAACTTTGTGTGAGTTGTTGACTTAATTGTTGTGATGCCGTCAAGGCCCATTTTCCAATGAAAGTTACTGTTCGTCGCGCACAAGACAAAATATATATTTATTTATCTTTTATTTGTTTATTTACTCTTATCTTATTATTATTATTATTATTATTATTATTATTATTATTATTATTATTATTATTATTATTATTATTATTATTATTATTATTATTATTATTATTATATATTTGTTTGATTTTTTTTTGGGTAAAGACAAGACAATTTTGTAGTGAAAATCCAATATTATTGTTCTTTCTCCATTATATAATTTTGGCAATTTAAAAAATTGTATATAGTAAATAAAAAATTGCATATAAAAATTGAAAGTAAATGATAGCAAAATCGATACAAAAATTGCATAGTGAAATTAAAATTTTAAATACGTAACTACTTAATAGAGGAAAGTTCAATTTTAGTCTCTATCTTATTGCATTTGATTCTAATTGGTCCATAAACTATATTTGTGTTCAAATTGGTCTATGAACTGTTGCATTTGGTTCAAATTGATCCTTAAAATATTTTGGTTTAAATTGATCCCTAAATTGTTAAGCTCAGTTCATATTGTTCCTTGCAATTTTTTTGTTTTATACTAATTGATACAAAAATTAGTTTCTAAACTATATCAGTTAGAATAAAAATGGAAGTATAGTGGGGAATGATATGAACCAAACCATATAGGTCAGCGATCAATTTGAACAAAAAATAATATTCAAGGACCGATTTGAATCAAATGCTATAGTTTTATGGACCAGTTTGAACTAAGCACAATAGTTTAGCGACAAATTTGAATAAAAGAAGAGCTAAGGGACCAATTTAAATCAAATACAATAATTCAGAGACCAAAATTAGACTTCTCTTTATTTAATATAAATTCTCTTTATTTAATATAAATTCTAACAGTCAGTATCAAATTTAATATCATTTGGGTTATCTTTATAACATTTTTCTTACGATACTTTGTTGAAAAGATTGATAGGATTAGAGTCGTCCACTTACTTGAAATGCTATCGATTTTGAGCCAAGCGATATGCCGATATTCTTAAATAAGTAACGGTGGGCATTAAGAGACATGTGTATATGCTTGATCATGATTTCTCTGCAAAATCAATTGTCTTCTAAAGTGTTTTTTTTTTTTTTCTAATTTGCACAAACGGACACCAGGTATGATTCTCAACTCCCAGCCAATCACTGTGCGTGTTAGTTATATAAAAAGAATCATTTGGATCATTATAATAAATGACACGTCGGTATCACACAAGAAAATTTTAATCGACAAAAGCTACATCCAAAATTGCAAAAAGGTTTTATGTGCTAATTGGTGGTGGAAATTGGAAAAGTTCCCAATTTTGTAATTTCCTGTAGGGTACCGGTTGTTCACTTGTTCCTGATTTCTATACAAAATTTAGTAAAAGTGGTTAGAATTCTTCTCTTAATCATAATGCTTTACAATTAGGCCACTTACATTAATACATTGCCTTTCTTTTTTTTATTAAAAAGATGTTTTCTTACCTCAGTCATGATATTAACCCCCAATAAAAATCCTCAAGAAAAATTTTGTAGATAATTTTCTTATATTCTACCGTGTGAACCACTCATGTCTCTCATGTAGATGTGGCAGAACCCGACCCGACCCGACTCGGGATTTTTTAGGAAGTCAAACTGACCCGACTCGACCCGACCTGACCCGAACCCGACCCGGTCCGAGATCAAATAGCATCCAATCCAATTCAAAACAACATACGATTCTAAAAAAATAGATATTAAAATTGACCCGACCCGACCCACCCATCACCCGACCCGACCCAACCTGAGATATTCTAGAAAGTCAAACTGACCCGACCCGCCAGACCCGAACCCAAACCTGACCCGCCCGCCCGATTTGCCACCTCTACTCATGCACCGCCCCTGAAAATGATTATACTAAATATCGTTTGTGAATATATGCGATATAAAAATATTTATATGAAATTTTAATCCCATAAAAGTTATTATATTAAATGTTATTTGTGAGTATATTAATGTTAAATTATTTATGCAAACTTTTAGTAGTGGTTATATAAAAAATATTTTCGTTTGCATAAGCTTGTGAAAACTAATTATACTAAATATGAAAATTGTATATATTGACATTATATGTCATAAAGAATAAATACTTAAAATAAAAAATTAGAGATATTCTTGAAAAATAGTTAAGAAAGATTAGAATAATTTATCTTTAGATTTAGAAGCAGAGCCAGTTGGATCAAGTGGGCAACGGCCGCAACCTCCTCGGATCTCAAAAAAGGATGATGAAAATATTGTTCATTATATAATTCCTTAAAAAGAACATGGCATGATTTTTGTTTGAACAAAATCATGTCCTCTTGGAAAATTTTTATATATTTTTCCCTTTTCTTTATTATTTCTTCTTTTTTTTGGGGGGGATTAATTTTGTTGAATTTTACTCTAATACTCTCAAAGTCTCACCAAACAAATTTTCTTTTCAATCTAACGATTATAAATAAACAAGCAGCATACTTAGGTGCTCAACAAATTTTGTTGAACCTTCGGCGGACAATTTTTATATATATTATGTAATTTCCATTTTCATTCAAATGAACAGTATAATGATCTCACAAAAAATATATTACTTATATAATGCAAATTGCAGAGAGAGTATTATGAAAGTTTGATATTTGTATTATCTAACCATTTTTCATGAGACCGCCTGGAGATATCCAGTCCTTAGATGCTTTTTAAAATAGAGAGATATTTGGATCCAAAATAGATATCCATATTTGAAAATGTTCAATATCCAAAATAGATATCCAAATAAGATTAATTATGGATCATGGATATCTATTTCGGATCCAAAATAAGATTAATTATGGATCATGGATATCTATTTTGGATCCAAAATAAGATTAATTATGGATCATGGATATCCAACCGCTGATTTGATATCAGATTCATCATGCACCGCGGATCTGACGGCAAGATACAATATGGCTCTCCATTGTAGTCCCATCTAACCATTTTTCATGAGACCGTAATGGAGATCTCCGTTCCTTGCGTGCTTTTTAATATAGAGAGATATTACTCATCATGAGATTCATCTGTAACCGATAAAATTTTGTGAGTGTGAACACAAAAGCAATACGTTCTAATTTGTTTTACCGAAAAGATCATCAATTGGCAATTGTAGGATTTCTTAATATTCAGTTTTTCTTTTCATGTGTCGTTAGCTAAATTTCAGACTTTGGTAGTGTAATGTTTAGATTTCAGTATTTTCTTTTTTTAAATTTGTAGGATGATTGTAATGTAAGGCTGTAGTTTTTTACCTTTCGATGAAAGCACCTACGGGTTTTTCTCAAAAAAAAAAAAAAAAAAAAAAACAAGAAGAATCGGTCAAAAAAAGCGCTTAACTATTTTATGCTGAAAAGTAACTGATAACGACTGCTGTTTTAATCAGGATCTGCAACTTCCATATCGTTCATTCTCACACGAAAGAGATTGCATACATATAAAAAATAAATAACACTCCTAATTCAAAAAAATAACATATATAATAATAATACTGAATGCAGCAGTTGTTGCAATAAAGATTCAATAAATGCATTGTGATGATATCTTGAGGATTTGGCATGCTCCAATCCAATCAAATCAAGTTCTGCTGTAGGAAGCAAACAATGCATTATACATACATACAGTGATTCGAAAACTTGTACAAATTTTGGTCTAGCTAGTTGTTTGTACTTGTACTTCAAGGTGTGTTGAAAGGGAAGCAAGCAGATTGCAATTGAATGCTCTCTTGTTTGGTCAAGTTTGAGAAACCCCGCAAGGTAAAACCTCACTGTCAGAAACAGACTATCTAGTGAATCATTTGTGTTGAGTATGGAGGCACTAACTATAATAATATTTTTTTATTATAACTCAAAATATTGTTACAACTACTACTACTCAAATACTAAACCTCCATATAACCCTAGCTTCTTACTACAATCCTAACCTCCAAGCTAGTACTAACTCTTACAATAGAGTGTGTTGCTCTAACCTTACTTTGCTTGGTTGCTTGGTTCCTACATCCAACTCCATACCCCTATTTATACTAGTTCTATGGAGAATTCTAGAACCTAGATATTTTTCGATAGATATTTCTATAGATAATTCTAGACCTAAGATATTTTTCTTATATCCATAATGTTCTAGATTATTTCTAATAAATATCTAGACACCACATTACTCTAGACAATTCTTGTATATGGGCCTTGGACCTTTTTGGGTCAGCGTTGTATTCTCAACACTCCCCCTCAACGCTGACTCGGTATTGCTCTGATCTTTGGCACGCCGCGTCCATCCGGATCGTCATGTTTGAAGCTTTGCCTTTGTGCTCGCAATGCTTGGCACTCCTCAGTCATTTGTGGTGTAACTTCTGTATGCTTCACTTTGGGAATTTGATTCACTAGTGGTCTCGGCACTAGTTTTCGTCGAGTTCCAGCATCTCAACAAATTACCTGATAGCCTGCATCTCCTTGCAAGAGCTCCCATCTTTCGGCAACCACGACACTCCTCCATGTCGTCTTGACATCATCACCCTCCTTGGTGATGTTTTCCACCTTGGGGCTTTCTTGTGGCTTCTCGTCATCAGCCACGATGCAGCTCATAATTCCGACCTCATTTACGACATTGGTCTCCTCATCGACCAATTCTTTAATTGGTTCTTTAAAAAGCAATGACTCAAAGTCAATTATATTTTCATGCTTACTTACCTCTTTGAAATCTTCGTTGTCTTCTATGAAGAACGATGACTTAGAATTGATCTCTTCCTGCTCGAGATCACTAGCCTCCTCAACATCTATGCCATTGATGAAGGACCGCGATTCGATGTCTTCTTCCTCAAGCTCATCAACTTCTACAATGTCTCGTATATTGTTGATGGGCCAAGCCTCGATGTCAATCTCTTCTTCATCTTCTATGGCATCTTCTTCATCTTTGATCGGCCACGACTCCATGTTGAACTCCTCTTCCTCTACCTCATCAACCTCGGCAACCTCTATGCCAACTACCGACTGTATTCCAACAGTCGCCACCCGCGTCCCAATCTTCTTCATATGGGACCTCCTCCGGCACCATCTCCACTTTGGTCGCCGCGAGGCTTTCTTCAACATCCACGATTGCAGCAGAGAGTGCTACTTCTGCATCCCACTCTTCTTCACAACCACTGCTCTCTTGGACTATGTCTTGGCTTCTTGAGGTCGCCACATTTTCATAGCCTTTCTTCTTCTTCCGCCAGCAATCTCGTGCATAATACCCTCTTTTGCCACAGTTATAACATCGATCGTCATTGTCTTCATCGTCATCGGATGAGTCTCGAGCTCCCCCTGAAGAATTAGTCTTCTCTTTAGGCCTTCGTTGCTGGCTAGACCTTCCTTCGGGTGTACCTCTTGACTTTCGGTCAGGTCGACCCATCTTTCGATTGCTGAACAAGGCCTCTTCTTCTTGCTTCAACGAGACTCCGGCCATTTGCTTCGCTAGAGCCTCCTGGTTTGCGAGCATATTCTCCAGCTCCAATAGTGTTGGCTGCGTTGGCCAACCTCGGATGGCTGCTATGAACCCGCTATACTCGAGTCTTAGCCCATTGATGAGAATCCTTCTCATCATTTGCTCGCTGATCTTCTCTTCAAGGTCTATTTGAGCAATCTCACTACAAAGAGATTTTACTTTCGTAAAGTAATGGTTAATCATCATGTTACCTTGTGAGATTGTCATGAGCTCCTTCTCAAGTGGTTGGAGGCGCGCGTCCTTCTTCTTTAAGAAGAGTGTTGCTAGGGTATCCCAAGCTACCTTCGGCGTGGGCGCTTCTCTGATGTACTCTAGTAGCTCGTCTTCAACGGCTGTCCTGAGTACAAACATCGCCTTCCCGGCCTTGATTCGCCATTTCCGCAGAGCTTCGGCTTGCTTCTCCACGGACAGAGTTTCGGCTGGCTTCTCTGAAGCCTTCTTCTTTTTCGTTTTGGGGTCAGCAACCTGTTCCGATACCGTCTCTTCTACGGTATCAACTTCCAGCGGGGTCGTCTCAGACCCGCCTACTACCTCCCATAGGTCCTGCACTTGGAGGTAGGACTCTATACATGCCTTCCAATATATATAATTACTAGTACTCAATTTCTTCATTCCACCAATCATACCTGAGAAATCCATGGCTTCAACTAGGTCGCCCAGCGTCTAGTAAGCCTTCTTGAAGATTTCTCCTCCTCCGCACTTCGCAGTCCCAGACTGTCGTCAAGCTGCGGCTCCTTCGACAACTTGTCGATACTGCTGTACTGACTGGCGGAATACCGACAAAACTCCGGCTATATGCTTGACCCTTACCGCCGACTTTGAACTAGCTCCGACAACACCGGCTCTGATACCAGATTGTTGAGTATGGAGGCACTAACTATAACAATATTTTTCTATTATAACTCAAAATATTGTTACAACTACTACTACTCAAATACTAAACCTCCATATAACCCTAGCTTCTTACTACAATCCTAACCTCCAAGCTACTACTAACTCTAACAATAGATTGTGTTGCTCTAACCTTACTTTGCTTGGTTGCTTGGTTCCTACATCCAACTCCATACCCCTATTTATACTAGTTCTATAGAGAATTCTAGAACCTAGATATTTTTCGATAGATATTTCTATAGATAATTCTAGACCTAAGATATTTTTCTTATATCCATAATGTTCTAGATTATTCCTAATAAATATCTAGACACCACATTACTCTAGACAATTTTTGTATATGGGCCTTGGACCTTTTTGGGTCAGCGTTGTATTCTCAACGATTTGCATCTCAAAATCAGTTTTGTCTCGCCATCACTGCCGATAGTTTGGAAGGTAATGCATTATGTTGAAAATTGAATTCTCAGTATAATATAAGCGATTTTTGAAGAGAAATATCTTGCAAGTTCATCCCAAAATGTAACATAATGTAATGTTATGGACAGTTTTTCTATGGACGCTAGTAGCTAGGTATTACTCATTTTTGAATAGTAGTTGCCATGTCTGTGTGGTAATTATTAAGCACGAATATGATCGATGCTAATTTGTCCGGGAAACTATCATGTCCTGCGTCCGTATCTGCTGAGATCCAAATTGGATCTCAGGACCCTGAGATCCCGATCCGACGGTTCTCACGACCCATATCTGCTAAGTCCGGATCTCGAGGTCCCTGAGAACCGTCGGATCGGAATCTCAAGATCCGATCCAGCCGATTTCAGCGCATCATGTCCTCAGTATTCAGTCAATGTGATGGTCTTTTCTGAGGTTGCATGCTACTAGTAAGTAGTGAGTCCGTATCTGCTGTTATTCTCAAAGAAAAACAGGACCCTGTTATTCTATTGTGAACCGTTAGATCAAAATGGACGGATCCGATCGGCCCACTTTAGATTTTAGGGGGTCTTTTTCAACTAGATCTGATCCGTTGATTTTGATCCAACGGTCCACAATTGAATAACAGGGTTCTGTTTTTCTTTTTGGAATAACAGCCGATTTGAATTCAGTAAGTAGTAAGTAGTAAGTAGTAACCCAGTCAATGAGTCATATCTAATATCCTCAAGAAATGTATCCAGTCCGTGTCACTATAAAATTTAAAATTTAAGGTATGAGTTATAAAATTCATATTTCTTTTATTGTGTAGACGTGTCAACAGTTAAAAGTGAGGACCGGGGTCAATTGACAATTTCCAATGTAATATTCGATGTCCGCATTTGTCATGAGTGCTCATCCCCTGACTTACTGCATTGTGCAGTTCATAACGTCAGCCATTGGATCGTCTTGAGTCCACACTAGCACGAATCTCGAGACAATCCAATGGTTGATTCTGTGAACTGCATAATGCAGTATTGCAGGGGATATGAATTCCATTTGTCACTAGTTCCTTAAAGTCATAATTTGCATGATTTTTTTTTCAACGAGGGATCATTTTATCTATTTGAACATCGTTTGACGACTTCTCAAAATTTTATACATTTTTTTAACGGTTGTAATATATTGGGTCTTTAAAGAAAAAAACTTACCATAGTATTATAAAACGTCACTCAAATTGAATATAGAGAAAATGTTATTATCCCCGAACCTCTATCCCCCAAGAAATCCCCCATATCTGATTACTTGCCCCATTTAGCTCTCTTTCTATTTTTCTCTTCTCCTCTTTGAAATGGTATTCTTCCTTGCTCTCCCTTCTCCTCCCTCTGGCAACCGCGATCCATACCTCGTCCATGGCGACTGCGATCCCTCCCTCACCCCCAGCGACCGCGATCCCTCTCGCACCCCGGCGACCGCGATCCCGGCCTCGCCTTCCAGGCGACCGCGATCCCGGCCTCGCCTTCTGGCGACCGCAATCCCGGCCGCCCCTTCCGACGACCACGATCCCAGCCGCACCTTCCGACGACCGCGATCCCGGCCTCGCCTTCCGATGACCGCGATCCCGGCCTCGCCTTCCAGGCGACCGCGATCCCGGCCGCCCCTTCCGACGACCGCGATCCCGGCCGCACCTTCCGACGACCGCGATCCCGGCCTCGCCTTCCGATGACCGCGATCCCGGCCTCGCCTTCCGATGATCGCGATCGCCGGTGCCGATGGAGATAGGAATTGTGTTAGTACTTGTACGTACTGCATAGTTAATTTTTGTTGTAATTTCTAGCATTTTTAATATTTTTTATGTTGTTTTGGAAGTTTGTTTTGTATGTTGTTGTTAAAAATTGTACATTTAAGCGACAATTTGAATGAATCTGCTTATTAAATCTCTATTTTCAAAACTACATAAACAATTTTCAATTCCACATAACACTTTTCATTTCCAAATAAACACTTTTCATTTCCAGATAAACACTTTTCATTTCCACATAAACACTTTTCATTTCCAGATAAACACTTTTCATTTCCACATAAACACTTTTCAATACTACATAAATACTTTTCAAAACTACATAAACACTTTTCAATTCTACATAAACACTTTTCAATATTCCATAAACACTTTTCAATCTTACATAAATAATTTTCAATAGTACATAAACATTTTTTTTTCAATCTCATCTAAGCACTTTTTAAAGCCATACAAACACTTTTCAATACTATATAAACACTTTTCGAAACTACATAAACGCTTTTCAATAGTACATAAATAATTTTCAATCTTATGTAAGTACTTTTCAAATATATGTAAACACTTTCAGGGGGGAACTAGTGAGTGTTTATGTGGGCCTGTCAACGCGTCGCTGAGAGAGCTAGTGGACAGGCTGGCAACGCGTTTTCTGTTTTTGGTAAGTTTGGGATGCGCACTGGGATTGTCTTTTAGCCGAAAATGGAAAGTCAGTTTGGGGGATTTTCGTGGGAGATTTAGTTTGGGGACTATTAGTCTCTTCCTTGAATATAATCAGAAATATAATCAATCCACAAGTTAAACATATCTATGGTAAGTTTTTTTCTTTCTATTTTTGAAAATTTTCAATAATTCTTTTTCTAAATTATTTAAATGTCTATTGTCAATATAAACAAGCACTGTCAATGTATCTTCCTCTTTCTTTTTCTTTTTTTTTTTTCTTTTTTCTTTTTTTTTTTTTTTTTTTTTTTAACACAAACAACACCTTCTAGTTGAAGACAGACGAGCATCCCCCAAATTTCATTATATCAAATTACGTACAAGAGTTGTAAATAAGAGAGATGCAAAAGTGAAAGGGATAAGAAAAGGATGTCCCTAATAAATGTGCAATGTATATACTATATATGATTCCTAATTGGAACCCATAATCGTATTATTTCCTCCACAATTTTCTCTAGTCAACTGTAATGGTGCCTTTGCTTCCCCTCTGAACGAACACCCATGCGGCCATGCACATCTTTCTCTCCACACCACGAATATCATGGCCGGCCATGGCCCATGAGCAATTAATCTTCCCCAAATAAAATAAATGGAGAAAGCTTTTGATACGATACCCTGGATGTACTAAATGAAGAAGCTAACAAGAATCTTTATCATTACGTCTAATAAAAGGAGATTGAATTTTTTGATATGAAAGTTCTATCTTCCTTAAGAAATAAATCTCAGCTGTTGATTGTTTACTTAGATTGATCATCACTGTTGACATGCTTTAATGTCTCAACCCATTAAAACTTAAGGCCCATATCAATTTAAGGCATATTATCTTAAAAATTTATTATAAGAAATAATAATTTCAGCCCAAAGCAAGGCATAAACTTTTTACTAGTTTTAAAAAAATGAATATCATCTTAATTTGTTTTCTTTATTTTCTTAATGTAACTTATATAATATTTATAAATTATATCATATATAAACTCTAAGCTATTAAAATTCAATTATAATTTACGAAAAAAAATTATAGTAATGACCTTAGCAAATAATCAGGATTATTAATTGAAAGTAGCTAGACTTTGTGTGCAAAAAGGGTTCCCTAAAATTATGAGGGACGACAACAACAACAATCATCATCATCATCATAATTATAATAACTGGAGTTCTCCAATCAGTTATTAAATAAAAATCATAAGATTATTAAATCAAGATTAAAAAAAATTATTATTAGAGACTAAAAATTAGAGCCATGGATAATGGTAACAAAAAAAATAATAAATAACTATACAAAAAATGGAAAAAAAAAAAAAAAGAAGTCATAAACTGTCAGACGGGACCTTACCCTCAAACATAGTAACATGATTCGCGATTTATTCGCGAATAATTCGTTTTTTCACAAGAGCCGAACGAATCCCGCATAATACTACTCAATGATATATAATGCGTCTTATTCGCGAATTATTCGCGAATAAAACGTTTTTTAGCAAATAAAACGTTTTATACGCGAATTATTCGCGAATAAAACACATTATATATCGTTTTAAGGAAAATTTGTGCTTTTTTATTTGTTTTTTAAAAATATTGGCACTTTAATATATTTTTTATTATATTATATAAGCCGAACTATTTCTGAATTATACCCGAATCACAAATTTTTGATCTCGCCGAACGAATCCCGAATCGATGATTTGTTACTATACGGTCAAATGGGAAATAATATTGGTGGATATGAGATCCGGTTATTGATTTGAACAAATCACGACGCCTTAATTTTTTTTGTGAAAATTTTTGAATAAGAATTCGATAGGTGCTGAAATTAGAATAATTTTGCAAATTATTCATCGTTCATTGCATTATGCAAAATTATGTAGAACAAAATAAAAAAAGTATATATGTTTCATTTTATATATTGGTTTTGCATAAATCACATCAATCAACTAGCATTCACTATGCTTACGTTCATTGCTCCCACTAAAAACCTATCAAAAGTAACCAAATTATAAAAGGTCCGACTCCGCCTACGGGCTTCAACTCAAAAAAAAAAAAAAAAAAAAAGGTCCGGCTCCTCTCCTACTTGTATGGAATAATAATGATTGGAGAGAATCTACACCGTTGAAAATTCAATCGTGCGGAAATTTTTTGATCCGTCGGTTCAAGATAACATATACGGGAATCTCGATCTCAATCATAGGGTTCGTAGCTACCTATGCAAGGGACCTTATACTTGGCATTTTTTTCCCCCTTTTTGGGTTCTATTGACCAAAAGAAAGAGTACCAAAAAAAAAAAAAAAGAACTTATCATCTGAGTTAAAAAGAAAACATAATTCCTAATATGATCGTTTTTTTTTTAAAAAAAAAAAAACCTTATTGTGAAAATTATCGTTATGAAATACAAATTGAAATTTTTGCTTCTAAAAAAGGATTTACTTACAGTGCGGAAATTTACAGCCCTACAAAAAATTTGTAAATCTTTTAAGTATTTATTAATGTACTATTTTTTTCATTTCAATTTTTTTCTACTTTTTTTTTTTTTTGAGAATATTTTTTTTTCTCCTTTCTAGAGTTGCTTTCCTCGATTCCCGCGTTGTTTGAAACGTCAAGTCATTTTTCTTTCTTTCTTTCTCTTTTTATTTTTAGAATGACTTCACTTTGACTACAGAAGGACAATTTAATTCTCTCTTTACTTCTTTCTTCAAAAAGTAAAGAGAGGAGGAATCCATTGACAATATTTATTTAATAATCTTAACAATGAGAATTTGATGAATTTAAAAGTTTTAAAAATTGTAAAATGAAAAGAAGTTATGGACATCGTTTAATGGTTTACAAAATTTTATGTACTTTCAGCAGTTTTAATTTAATAAGTCTTTTAAGAGTTATCAAAAATCAATTAATTTGAATACAATGGAAACATGATTAATTTATTAGTCAAACAATAATTATGTAAACTTATTTCTATTTTTTAAAAAAATGATTATAATTTTCAAATTTATTGAAAATCATATCATCAAGAATATTTAAGATAAGTATTAGATCCTCCTCGTCAATGGTAAATCTTTTAATAAAATTCCCTTCACTAGATTATATTTAATGGGGGCTCCCTATTGTCTATTGAAATACTCAATGGAATTTCCATCATAGAGTGTGACAGGTGGGACCCACCATGTGACAGGTGGATCTCACACTATGTGACATTTGTGTTTATGATAGTAATTCCATTGAGTATTTTAATGGACGCAAGATGTTTCCCATATTTAATATGCAATGAACGGATCAATATTATAAGTCTCCTTATCATTATTATCTTATCAAAATAAATAAAGAAATCATGATGTGTTGGAGAACAAATGGAAATTCTAATAAATCTTTTTGGCAAAACCTTGTACTAAAATACACTCCACTGGATGTGAAATTTTCCTTTGCGATAATAAGTCGATACCCACTCAATTCCTTTGCGATGATTTTTTTATTTATTATTCTATTACTATTATTATAATTTTTTTTTTTTTGTTTGTTGTTGTACAGGAACGAATCTAGCTCTCTTTTCCTCTGCTTCGGGATCATATTCTTGAGTACCATTAATTATATTTCTTGTCCCACAACTCACACTTCTTGGGATACTTTAATCAAGCAAATATCTTCATATATAGAACTTTTTTATATTTATAATTTTTGTGCCTTTACACGAAACTCATTCGTACATCTTATCGTAATAATTTTATTCAAAACTTTCATTCCAATTGTCGATGATAATTTGCTTCAGACAGCAAGACCAATGTAATAGTCGACACATGGTTACTTGATATTAAATATTTTAATTAACGAGATACGGTAATAATATGCATATTACATAAAAGGTTGTTGATAATTGCGAACTCTGAGCTAAACCGCTCAATAAATAATATACCAAAATTTATGAGAAAAATAGCTTTTAGAATTTTTGGAACTTCTTCTTCTTGTATTTTTTTTTAATTATTTTTTGTTATTTTATCAAATGAGGGAAAAAATAGTTGTTTTTGAATGAACCAAAAAAAAATCGTTATATCTGGGCATTTATCATTGCCAGATAAAATAATAAAAAAAAATGTCAGTCACTAACTATTACTGTCGGTTTTATTATAACAACCGGTATTCGGTACAGATGACTTCGGTGACAGATGTGGGTGTTGTCCGCTACAGATCATCATCACTGAATCCCCATTTTGTACTAGTTTTTGGTGAATTATGATTTTTTTTTTTTTGTTGGAGATTGGTGATTTTAAATAAATTCTATGTTTTAGAAGCTTCTAATAAAAAAGCAAAATGTTATGGTGATATCACTTGGATGTATATACCATATAGTTTAACTTGGCCAAACTTTGCCCCCTTAACTACACCCCTTATCCATCTCCCAAACTAAATTGGTAATATTTTTTCTTTTTTTCTCATACTCTCACAATTTTGAGTGAATTTTTTTTTTTTTTGATCTTTCTATTGTATATATAAAATTGTTTTGTTAGATTGAGGATGTGAATTGTAACTGGTAAAAGTGATTTGTTGTATTTGAAAAAGAATTTTTAACTAAAAATGTATTAGGGTGCGGTTAAGAGGGTTTTTTAAGGGGTGCAGTTATCAACTCCCTTTAACTTAACATACAAATGTTCAACTTAACATCAACTTATAATTTGGATGTTAAGTTGAATGTTAATTCTATCAATAATTATTAAATTTAACTTGCTAATTATAAGTTGACATGTTAAGTTAAATAATTAGCATGTTAAATTGAATAATTAATATATTAAGTTGAATAATAAGTTGTTTTTTCATTTTAAGCAGAATATATGTTAAGTTGAATAATTAGTTGGTTTGACCAAGTCAAAAATTATGGTATCCCCAATTTTATCCTTTATAGTATTACCATATTTGGAACCATAAAAAAAATATAGAAAAAATGTTGATAGATTGCATATATACATCAGAAAATTGCAGTGAAGTAAGCATTGTTGAAGACTTCGATTTAATTAGACTATTAAATTAGAATTGTTGCAAAATTGCATATAAATTAATGATTTTTATTAGCTAAGCTATGAAATAAGTCGGAAAACATTTATATTTTAATAATTTATTCTCGAATTAATTTAGAATATATGTCAAGATCGTCAAAATATAAGTGATCCTTTTATAATGAATAATTAAAACGCCACTATGGAAGGCTCAAATGCAAAGCAAAGAATTGGGTACAGGAACACTATAAACAATCCATGTGCATTATCTGTACTGAGAAATGTTTGAATGCCATTGGTTGTAATTAAATTAGTTTCAACTAAACAGGGGATTCTAAGAAATAAATATATATTTTGCTGTAGTTGAGAATAAATTCTCTGTCTCCCTCTCCCTTTTGGGCTTTTTTTTTTTTTTGGTTTCCAAATTGTGTTTCACTATTGAAAAGTGCATCATTTTATCGTACAGAGATCAAGGAAAAAAAATTAACAAAAAAAATTAGTGCATATTTCAATATAAATGCATCCAATTTTTTTTTTTGTTCCTGTATATGATACATGTATTTACAATTGTTGCAAAGTTCTTAATTGTGTTCTCATCAATCACATAGTTGGTGCACTATTTACAAACCAAAAAGCGATTTTCTTTAAGTTGATTCATGTCCTCCAAAATAAACATGTACTGCATGCAATCTTCATTGTAAATATTTATTTATATCACTGTTTTTAATGAAATTTATACTATGACTAGCTCATTTGATATTTTATTGCACCAACTAATTACTTTTGGAAAATAATTGCTTATGACATCCTCAAGTAGACTTGAGGAAGTCTAGATGGAGAAGAAACTACGATTGCAACGTAAGGGATGGAAGCATTTGGAGGGGGGGTGTCTAGAGATAAGCAGGTCAAATTATACTAGCAAAAACCCAAAAAAGGAATCTCCAAAACATCATGATTCACGAGTTACGTATATCTAAATTTTGAGTTTGACTATTATACTAACGTTAGCATTTCGGTCCGAAATACTAACGGCTCAAAATTGTTGTTATCGTGTCCGAAATCACATTTTATGGTGCTCAATAAATTTTTTATATGGAAATATTGGGGAATACAAAAATTTTTTATTTTTAGATTTTTCTAAGAATCTGTTTTGAATTTTAGAAAATAGCTCATATATATTAATAAAATATTGATGTTGGTACATGCTATTTTCAAAAATGCAAAACAAATACTTAGAAAACTTTAAAAATGGAAAATTTTTGTATTCCCCAATATTTTTATATAAAGAATTTATTGAGCATCATAAATCGTGATTTTGGACACGATAACAACAATTTTGAGCCGTTAGCATTTCGGTCCGAAATGCTAATGTTAGTATAATAGTCTAGCTCCTAAATTTTTCTTTTTGTTTAAAGAAAAGACTACACTTGTGGAACCGGTCTTCAGTTTGAAGTTTTTTTTTTTTTTTATCAAAGCCCGTAGGCAATCCTCAATTATCCCTTGCCCAGCCCCTACTGGAACTTGATCTCGGGTCTTCAGTTTGAGTTGAGGGTTAAAAAAACAGTAGCCGGCCGGGCCAGAGTCGAGCTGTAAAGATATAATAAAATGCACGGAGAAACATGTTGCGTCTATTAAAAAAACCGTCTATATATTTATAGACGTACAAAAAATGTAACCAACGGATACATCCTGAAATGTAACAGATAAATTCTGAAATGTAATATGTAAATGATATGAATAACTTTTCTACGGACGCTGGATATTACTCTAACGCATATATTACGCATGACGGCAACTTATTGGAAAACATTTTGTGGCCTCGATCGTGTATACAGATTTTATATGTGCAAACAAAGTATCCGATTTTATGGCTCGTGTCGCTGATAATATTCAATTTGAGAAGCAGGTCCGCTCCGCACTCTTGACTACACAATAGACATGCAACAGGATAATATTGCAATTAAGAGGGATTCATTGAGAATAATGCTTATCTTAACAATCTTGACAATGGTACTTTTTAAAAATTTGTAAGAATTCGTAAACAATATTAACAAATAAAAAATGTTATGGATGCATTACTTCACTTATAGATTGATAGTATTTCAAATTTCAATCACGTTTGATGCTATATCAAAATTTTGTACACTTTTTAACGGTTGTAATTTAACGGGTATCTAAAGAGCTATCAAAAATCGCTTAAATTGAATATAATCGGAAATATAATCAATTTTTAAGTTAAATAGTACTTTCGTGAACTTTTTTCAATTTGTAAGGTTCTTATGAATTTTTATAAATTTTTTGAAAAATTCTATTAATTTTTAAGGTTTTTATGATTTTTTATAAAATTTTGAAAAATTCTATTGTAATATAAGCCAATAATTTTAATTTTTTTCCCCGAAGGATTCATAACTAAGCTGGTGGCTCCATTAGCTATAATTTATATATTTCACCGATTTCAAATATATACCAAAGAAAAAATGAAGCTTTTCCTCCTTTATTTAGAACTAGGAGCAAGTGGACGTACGTCTAGATTTAACTTTCTGGATTTCATTCTGAAATTATTTTTTATGCATATTTTTTTTCGAGAAAAGATCTATTCTAATTCACTTTTATGTGAATTGCAAGACTGTACAGTCTATTAGATGTTTCGAGATTTTGTTTGGCTAAAATGAATTGATTGCATGAAACCAAATTTCAATGAATAATTTTCTATGACTTTTTTATTTCCGTCACATTATCTGGTTAGTTTATTACACGTTGGATCTAAATCTCACGTCACAAGATCACTTATCAGCTTACACCAACCTGACTATGAGAAAAAAAAGAAGAAGAAAATCTCATACATTAATATCATGTTTTTAATTTGTACTTCTCACAAATTGACATATTTACTATGTTCTCCAATTCAATTCATGTTTTTTTCTAAATAAATTCATGGTCAATGTACATATTTGTTAGTTTCATAATGTCATTAAAGTCTTTAAATAATAAAAATCCGCCCCTAGATTTTGTTCAGATATAAGTGGTATTGGGCATGTATGATGTGTTATTAGTTATTACTTTACAAGTAATGTGCTGACCTCGAATTAGGATGACATTGATTGCTAATTTTTCAAATGAGATGATTGCTCTGGATATATAACATTTAAACGTTCTTTCTCTATACTGACTGATTGATTTCTAAATTATGAAGTAAAGTTTTCACTTTTTTTTTTTTTTAAATCGCACCAAATACTATAGATTATTTCTTACAATTTGAATTTTTTTTTTAGACGACTCAAACCCGATAGGAATATAGATGTGTCGATTTTTTTAACCATAACGCGCATGTCGGGTCAGGCATGCGCTGATCCGACCCGTTAAAATATTATTTTTTCGAAGGTTTGACGGCAGTTGTCAAGTTTAAAAATTGTTACTTTTTCATTTGAGGATTGAGATCTAACAATATCGATAAAAACTTATTTAGTTATTTATGCATGAAAAAAATTAATTACAAACTAAATAATGACAATAAATTGCAAGTGCTTGCCTCTATATATAAGCAATCTTCTGCACAGGTGATATTAATAAACTCTTAATTAATATTCTAATTGCAACTAATTATATAATATCTCCACGGAGAGAGATTATGAGTTCATGAGTATGTTTGGATCATGCAAAGATCCAAACATGCTCTTTATGAGCTTAATTATGAGAAATGTAGTGTCTGTCATTCAGCTAATCCACTTTCATAATTTAGTACAGAAATTCGACGAAGTTAACGTTTCATAGTTAAAAAAAAAATAAATAAAAGGAGTTTATTACTTGTACAACTTTACTTAACCGAGTTTATATGTGTAACTTGTAGAAGTCGGATTGGCCCGTGATTTGTCGGGTCAAGTATGGATTTCAATTTTTTGGCCCGCCTTGAATTGGGTCGGATGGAACCTTCGAAGATCATTTTTTCCGGTGGAGATCAGGTGACAACTAAATTTGATAACAACCGCGATAACTCATATATACTCAAATAAATATAAATAAAATTTCCGTAATAAAAAAATTTGTACAACATGTAAAAGTTGTATAAACATGTTGTGGAGCTCATAGATTAATTACGTTCTCCAATTTCGACCAATTAGATTGTCATTTGATACTCCATTGAGGTTTATCAACATTTCTTAATCTTTCCAATGGTTTATAATATTATGAGTTTTAGTATAGTATCAAACGACTTTCAAATTGGTCAAAATTTGAAATACAATTGATCTATGAGCTACACAACATGTCTGTATAAAATTTTCTATTATAAAGATTTTATCTATATTTATTTCAGAATCCATTGCCACTGTTGTCACCAAATTTAGTTTCCACCTTATCTCGCACTAATTTTATAGTCTTTTTCCATACCTCTGAAAAAAAAAAAACACACACACACACACAACAGTCAAAGCTGCAATGTATATATAAATATTGTCAAGTGAATTTACCTAACTACTTATTAATAAAAAAAAGGCAACGTTTGCTATTTGAATAGTGGACCTGAAAACCAAATTAAATCCAACATATTTCAGTACATATATATACGAAATAAACGTTATATATAGTTTACTCGCAATTATTGGTGAGTTGGTGTTGGTGTTAGCATGAGAGGTACAGCAGATATATTTTGTCAAGAAAAATTGTTCCTATTATTTGTAATTTACTTGGTTAGATAACAATCCAGAAGATCGACAAATTATACATTAAAAAGTGCTAATAAAATATTTATATTGTAAAACGGTCCAGCAATATATTTTTTAATTTTAATGACCATTTGTATATATATATTATTTTTTTGAGATTGTATGTTTGTTCAACATCTATTAATAGAGCAGGTCATTTGGAAAAGTTATCCGATGATTTTTTTTCCCTTATAAAAAAAATGACGTTATCTTTCAATTTATTAGAAAATAGAAAGGTATTTGGTCAAAGCGTTAAACATTTATATTATTTTTTTTATATCCATGTGATAGAAAAGACTTATATTAATTATGATAATCTCTTAACTACTTTGTTTCCCTTAATATGTCAACTCATAATGAAATTTAAAAAAAATAAGTTGAAAAAATGATGAGAACAGCTTTAAGCTTAAGCACTATTTTGAATAATTCAATCAAATGTAAAAATTGTTAGTGCTCTAATTTAATTAAGGGTAAGCATAGGAAACTAGCTACATATTGTGGATAGGTCTATAAACGAATCGAATCAAATCAAATTTGATCTAAATCAAACTTGAACCGAATCGAGGTGGAGCTAAACTGAACTCTAGTTGAATTTGAACCGAGCTAAAATGGATCGAACTAGCTCGAACTCGAATCGAGCTCCGAGCTCCATACGAGCTCCATACGAGCTCAATTATTGTAATTTTATATGTATTTTTCATATTACCATAGATTATTAGAGCTAAAATACGGTATATTATTTTGTCTTTCTTGATAATATAAACAACTTATCTCTATTTTTACTAATTCTATAATAAATTATGATAAAAAAATATATTTTATTAATTTAACAATAAAATAAGTATATTTTGTTAATTAAATAATAAAATAGGTATATTATTACAAACAATTTTGGCAAAAGAGTTAAAAAAATGTGGAAATTACTTTATATCGAGCTAGTACGAATTGAATCCGAATCATATCAAGAAAAAATCGAGCCGAGCTAAATCAAACTTGAGTTGACAAAACATCTAATCTAGCTTAGACTGAATTGAGCTCAGACCGAATCGAACTCGAACAAATTACGAGCTGCGAACTTTTTTGCCTAACCCTAATTGTGGACAAGTAGACATTGAACTATATATTGAAGAAATATATAATTTCCGGACCACATTTTCTACATGAAGTATTTGGATCCAGAAAGTTATTTGACTCACCAATGCTGTCTGACTTAAAAATAGTCTGCAACTCCACACAATCGAACAAGCTCACGTGATACTGATAATGATGGATCACCTCTTCTCCAGTTCAAAATATAATCCTTAATATATATAAAAGAATATCGCACAAAATGACATGAAAGAGTTATCTTCTCCAAATAAGAAACCCGAGCTGTTGATCATTTTCTTGGATAGATCAGAACAGTTGATTTACGTTAATGCCCGTTGACATTAATGTCTCAGCCCATTAAAATTTAAAGCCCATAATAATTTCCTCAATATAAGATCCATTACATACTATCTTAAAAATTTATTATAAAAAATAACAATTTCAGTCCAAAGCAACGCGCGTGCTTCTACTAGTTGGTAAATAAATGAGTTCTGGATCTGCCTTCATTCAATCGCAATTTCTTGGTCCAAATGTTGTGTCAAGTTAAACTGTTGTGTTGTTGCAAGAACAAGATTAACGAGATAATTAAGAAATTAAGCTACCTTGTTCAATCAATGTGCATTAACTATTTGTCAAATGTCAATCATGTGGTACTAATTAGTATTTTTATTTGAGTTAGTGTATACTCAGCCATTCATTTATAATAAATTGGTGCCTACTTATTTTATTATAATAGACTCATGACATGGTAATTTAAGGTTCTTACCAATTTGATGATATTTATCCCCACATCGCTATATAAAGTAGTGTCATCAAATCCGGATCGGATGTTGGCCCAGTAAAATTTCGCATTGATGGTTTTTTTTTTCTTTTTTTTTTTCTTCTTTTGAACATTTAAGGCCCGTAGGCATCGCATGATGGTTCACTACTTGGGTCAATGAGTTAACTAGTTCAGGACCTGCTTCATGTTCTCTAATTAATTGATGGTCCAACATTTATTAAACACGAGGATACTAATAGTAACAAAACAATTTTTTTTTATAGACTGTAATTGCACGTATATATGACAATTCCCTTTCTTATGTATCAAAATTAAAGTATTCAAAATTCATTATTGAAAATTTATTTCTATTCGTGATTTTCTAAAATTATACGTAAAATAAGTAACAATAAAAAAGTGATGAATATTATTCTAAAAATAATGGATAGAATTTTGTTTCCGATATATGTACTACATTTTGCTTCCTCACAGAACAAATTCTGTTTCCGAGTTGGGTTTTTTAAAAATGACGGGTAGATAAATGGGTAGGAGTTTTAAGTTTCTCGGGCGTGAGCCGAGATCACGTCGAGATGTGGCCATATACGAAAATAACTTTATTCTATGGCCATTAAAGAAAATAAGTTAATTTTCAAGATTGTTTAAGAGATCTTTTCTAGAATACCCACGTATAAATCATGATTCATACGTTGTAACATGTATGCTTGCATTTTGACATTAAATATATAATCCAATGTTCTATGTGCAAATTTATAAAATAAATAAATTTAAGTTTAATGACACTTTGAGAAAAGAAAAGGCCGCTAACATTTTTGTACATATATTATTCACAAAATCTTATTGACAATGTAGTCTACAATTTCTATTAAACTATTATACTTTTTTTTTCTCTATTGCATGCGTGCTCTATTATTGAAATTGAAACTGACTTTTCAAAAAGAAAAACGACGTATTTCTATAAGAACTGGTTATATAACAACATAGTTTTTCACCGAATATAAACTCCTTAGCACATATCAGGAGTTTCTCTTTTAGACTCCATTTTACTTTGGCTTAAGCCTTATCCGAATTCATAAAAAAGCAACAACACCTATGGCTTAGAAATTACGCTTTCTTAAATCTCTCTTCTTTTCCCAAACGAATACGGCTTAGAAAGCCTAAATAGTTAAAACAAGAGGACCGCCGAACAAGTCCAGTGATACAAAGTTTATATATTCCTTAATACTATTCCATGCAGTTTCAACATTTATTCCAATCAACCAAACATAATATATACTCTTTATTTATTATTGGTAAAACTCTGAATTCAAAATTTTTCGTCACAATTTTTTTTTAGTCCTTTTTGTCACAATATTATTACAAAAGAAAACTATGGCACTATATATGACCCTTAGAGGTGGGAGAACCCGACCTGATCCGAGAAACTCGTCTGATCTGATCCGACTCGAACCCGACCCAACTCGGCATTTTCAGAAAGTCAAACTGACCAGACCCAACCCGACCTGACCTGAAAAGGACCCGACCCGATATCAAATAGCATTAAATCCAACTAAAATCAACATATGATTAAAAAAAATTGATATTAAAATCGACCTGACCCGTCCCGACTTGACCTGACCCGAGATATTCTAGAAAGTCAAACTGACCCGACCCGCCCGCCTGATTTGCTTACCTCTAATGACCCTCCTGTGGAATCTGTGAAGTGAAGACTGGAGAGGTTTCTCAGGTCCAATAAGTCCAGATATGGTCTGCCTAGATAATGACTCCAGCTTAATTTCTAATGATAAAATACAGCATAATTGAGGAGAGAGACAGAGTGATCAGAGATCAGAGACCCAGACCAGGCGCTATGTATGCTGAGAATTAATAAAACAATCCTTGTTTCTCCTAATTAGCATTATATTAGGAAGCTATGCATCAATCTGTACCAACTTGATTGATTGTGAATTCATGTAATTTAGTTATTTATTTATTTGCCTCTTGTTGAATCTAATTTCCATTCATTAGTTGTTGTTAGGGAATTATTTAGAGGCAGCCATGTGAACTTATCTGCTCCCATTATTGGCTTTGTGTTCTGTTTCTGTAGTTGTAGAACTTTGGTTAGATTTGATTGGCATCTCCAGAACACATGATCGGACTGCCTTTCCCCCGACATTACCTTTTAATTAATTACCTCTTGTATATATATGGAAACCCAACTGCTGATTGAAATACCAAAATGTAACTTTTTCATATTATAATATTGATTTTTATTATGTTTTTTATTTTTACAATATAGTTAATTACTTCATATTATTATATTTATTGTTGACCACATATTATTATTGGCCCTGTTCGGCAACTAGTGGAATAGCAACGGAAAAGAGGAAAAGTGGAATTGAGAATTGTCCACTCTTCCGTTCTATTCTATTCATGTTCGGGGGCAACCTCTATTGGAATATTAAAGGTTCCACATCTCCTGACAAATTTTCACTCCTCTGGAAGCGTGTCAACCAAAAGAAGGAGATAAAAAAGTAAAAAAGATGGTACACATCAGCATATACAAGAAAAGTATGAATATAAAATTCTTTCTCTCTCCTCAATTCCCATCCAAATCCCAATTCCATGCCCAAGGTGGAATAGAAAACGGTGGAAGAGTGGACTAATCCATGGGTGCTAATCCAGACTCTTCTGCATCTGTTCGTTAAGAATAGTACCTCTTTTCCTATCTATTCCTCTAATCTGGCTGTGCCGAACAGGGCCATTGGATTTTATATATACCATTTGCATCAGATTGATCACAAGTCAAATTTTGATAAACTGTTTGCTAGCTTATCCTCCAAAAAGTTGCAACCTTTAACGTTTTATTACGGAAATATTTTTACATAGATGAGAGAACAAATTTAGTTACTTAGATGACAAAACATGAATTAAAAATTAATTTATAACAAAATTACATTACTACACTATTGTATGAAAAATACTACTCGATATATATTGAAAATTTCAAATTCATCTATTTACTTTTACGTACTCAAATATATATGTATATATTTTCAACCGTTCTATTATGTGTAGCATTTTTCTCTTACTATACATATCCAATTTTATACTTACTCAACTTTTATTATTGGGAAAATTGGCATTGGCCGGTTGAAGATAAATTTTCCCCAGATGAAAAGGACAATATATATGGCATTGCATCGGCGATAGTTCAGTCTACATATAATTGCGTGGCCGAATGCTAAGTGGTTTTCTAATTCCATATGCATGTAATAATAAGAGCAATAGTCAGTACTAGTGACCACCCCTTTTATCTATCTACCGGTCCACCGTATTTTTAATGAACAGATATCATTTTTCAGTGAACATTTATATATTTCCGATTAATAGATACAATTTTTCAGTGAACAAATATATTACGATTGTCAGTGAATATTCATGCAACTATGGTAAGCACATGAGTACACGTAGTATGTCAAAACTGTAAGAGAGGTGATGGGCAGGGGCGGAGCCAGCACGTTACAGGGGTGGGCACTGGCCCACCCCTGAAAAAAAATTTTCAAAATATGCCCCTAAGTATTTGCAAAAATATCCTTTTTTTAAGAAAAAAATTAAAAAATATACTTAATTTCTAAGAAAATTTACAAAATTGGCTCTACCCTAAAAAATATTTGCATACATATACCTTAAAAATTTTATAAAAATGTATCTATACTTATAAAACTATGTTTCATCGAAAAAATTGGACCCTCTGATTCGGAGTCTGGCTCCGCCCCTAGTGATGGGTGGCCTACTTTAAATCCGTATGTTGAAATGATACGTCTAATCGTCTATATATATATATATATATATATATATATATATATATATATACAAGTTACAACTACAGGTCATCGAAATAATTGAGGCCGGCGTCAACGCCTTCGTGGCACATTACGCAATTTATTTCTAGAATTCTACTTCCTTCTTATTGTTGTTGTTCTCCAAAATGCGGCCTCTTGGAACTCGGAAGAACACTACTAAAAATATATTTTTGATGATTAAAAATTAAAAATGCTGTTGATGAGGGGAAATGACTGATTAACAATTATTACTTTTTTATAGAATTATAATATTTAACAAGTGTGTGCTGTAGGCCAATCATCTCTATTTAATTTGTTGATCAGGTTTGTCAACTCATCATGTATACTAGTGCATATTTAAATTTCAAACCTGGTCGGAAAATAAAAAAAAGAAGAAGAAGTGATGATAACATTTATTACAAATATTTTTGTTAAAAAAGAATAAAATTAATAAATGTCATAGGTTTTATCTGTCACAAAGATGTCAGAAACCCTCTTTGTTTAATTATATTTCAAATTTTGACATCAAAATCACTGATCATAACAGTTGACCTTGTTTGTGAAAGAATTACTTTCATGTGTTAGAAGAAAATAGTTTTCAAATTAATCAATTTGTAATTAATCAACTAGATTTGGTTTTTTACTTCTTAATTAAAATTAAATGAACTAAAAAATTAATAAATTTTTTATGCATATATTTAATTTATTAAAAAAATTAGCGGTTTTGGTGGAGCATTTGAATGTCAAACTTGTAAAATTGTAAAAATAGTAATAATAGTAAAAAAAAAATATTATTGCTATTATTACTAATACTAGAGCTGTTATCCGGGGCTTCCCCGAAAAATGACATCAAATAGATAATCAAAAACTTTATAAAAATATTTATATTAAGTAAAATTTAAACATAAACTTTAAATTTCTTGATGCGAATGTAATAATGTAATAATTTTTAATAATACACAAAATATTGGACCATTTTAAAGTTAAAATCTTGTCTTAGACATATTACACTCAATTATTAAAGGAGGAAAGAAAAGACATATAAGATATTGGATCAAAAGTAGATGAAATTAAAGATTTAGACAAAAGAAATATCAAAAGTAGATGAAATTAAAGATTTAGACAAAAGTCACAAAATCAATGACATAATAAATATTTATGATGTGGTATAATTGAGGCGCTCGTAAAACTATCCATCTTTCTAGTGTATAAATAATATAGCAGAACTAGCAAGAGTAGTCGTAGTTGTGGCATTTTAATTCGCTCTTTTTGCTACTCTTTATTGTCTCACTTCGTGTTCATGGTTCTCGATAAATATTGATGAACAAAAAATAGACTATTAGGTAATTTTATCCTTTGGTGATGAAAGTTCTATCTTTTCTAAGGAATAAATCTCAGCCGTTGATTGTTTATTTAGATTGATCACCACCTTTGACGTACTTTAATGTCTCAATCCATTAAAACTTAAGACCCATATCAATTTCTCAATTTAAGGCCCATTACATATTTTCTTAAAAAAATATTATAAAAAAATAATAATTTCAGCTTAAAGTAAAGTGTGGGTTCTTTATTAGTATATTCAGATGTGTGAAGCTTTCAAGCTGACACATGGATGTACACAGATTTACCAGACAGACAGAAAAAAAAAAAAGTAGAGGGGAAATAAGGTCAAAGTATATATGTTTCTAAAACCAATACTTTGGACGAGTTCATATTCGTCTGGATGCGATGAAATGGCGTCGGATATACAATAGTTAGTCACAGTCACGTTTCAAAAAATAATAGTGGGTCACACTCACAGTCTATACTCGATATATACATTGAATTGAAATTTAATTTGCTAGCTAAATTGTCAAATTGTCAGAGCAGGTGGAACATAAATAATACGTACTTTAGAAGGTGCAACGTGCCATCGGATAAGAAGCTCGGTGCAACACATTTTGGCGTTGAATGCTACTCAAATGAGAATGAAATCTTGTGTATATATATACTGCTAAAAAGCTCACAGGATGAAATTATTATTTCTTATAATAAATTTTTAAGATTATATGTAATGGATCTTAAATTGAGATAATTTATATGAGTTTTTAATTTTAATGGGCTGAGAACGTCAACGAGCATTAACGTAAATCAACGGTTCTGATCTATCCAAGAAAATGATCAACGGCTCAGGTTTTTTATTGGAGGAAGATAGCCATTTCATGTCATTTTTTCCAATATGCTTTGATATATAGTAAGGATATATTGCTGAAAATTTTGATCATTCGCTATTATTGTATTTGTTGCACGTTATTGTCGGAGAAAGATTTATTAAAATTAGAAAAGACTAATTGACTTTGTAATTAAAAGTAGTAGTGTCTGTTAAATATAAATTCTTCTAAATGTTCATATCCGTTACATCTTCGAGGGAATTATAAATGGTTTTCTTCGGCCCAATGTAGTGACAGATATCAGGCCCAAAAATTAACCTTTTTTGTTTTTTTTTTAAATTCTCTTTCCTATTTCTTTTTTTTTTTCTTTTTTTTTTGAGAGAGAATCTTTTTTCTTTTCCCAGATACAAGATTTTTGTTAGCCTCAGACACTCAGTATTCATTTTCTTTTTAGAATTGTTTTTGGTTGGAAGCGATGATAATGCTACATAAATTGCCAATTAAGGGAACTCAACACCAAAAAAATAAAAAAATAAATTGAAAATAATAGGAGGGAGTCTGTATCTGCTGCCATAAAAAAAATAAAACAATGGCATGTGCTGTCATAGTTTTACAACGGTCCTTGGATTTGATTCAAACGGCTGTGATTTTAGCAAATATGAAGAAGTTTTTCCAATTAGACCCACTATTATAGGTGCAATAGCACCACATGCCATTACAACTATGGCGGCTGATAAAAATTCCCTGGTCTAGATGTAAATTATGCTTGCCGGTGTGCATACTGGGCCTCTAGTTTTTCCCCAGCAAGGCAGCAACCCAGCATCGTGTCATTTGTTTTATGGACACGTATAAAGTCTATTCAAATTCATTGTGTATAACAGACTTATAATTCAGATTTTCAAAGTACTACCTTCCAAAAAAAAAATGTATATAAATATGATTATAGCAATACTAAGGTAATTATTTTATCATGTCATTTCGGGTCAAATGATTCTTCATTTGAATAAGACATGCGCTACCTATTTGAATTGCTTTTTATCACGATAAATATGATTGGCTATAAAGGAAACATATCATATGAGAAATAAATGGCATTATTGTAGAGAATATATAAAATATATTAGCACATCAAGTATCATATTGTTTCTCTAAGTATATGGAATGGGTATTATTTGTCTAGATCCGGTTTTCAAATTCTAAGTTTAGCAACTCATTCAACACAACTGACAATCTAACATGAATTAAAATGCAAATGTGATTTTATGGCAATGAGCACCACTGACTATAATTAATGTATTAATTACTTTACAACAAGTAGCTTTTACCAGCACCAAGACAGACACATACAGACAGTATTGGTACTCTGTGAAATTTCTTTAGTTAGATGTATATTTACGAATCATATATGATGACCAGACGAATAGAATCACATGAGTAGAGGTAAGAGTTCATAAAAGAAGAATCTATTTTGGGCCTTATGGCTGTTTATATGCACTTCCCAGCCCATGATACCCATATCCTTACTAATAATAAAAGCATATTGGAAAAAATGACATGAAATGGCTATCCTCACATTTGAGCCGTTGATCATTTTCTTTGATATATCAGAACCGTTGATGTACGTTAATGCCCATTGACGTTCTCAACCCATTAAAATTAAGGCCCATATAAATTATCTCAAATTAAGGCCCATTACATATTATCTTAAAAGTTTATTATAAGAAATAATAATTTCAGCCCAAAGCAAGGAGTGAGCTTTCTGCTAGTACGGAACAAAAGAGCAATGCCACAACTCTCTTTCAAAGGACCCAACATATTGAACTCTGTGTACAATTATAGGCCTACTAATCACTCTACAATGTAATAACATCTCAAAATTGTACAACAACAGAGAGCCCTGATGTAATTAGGTCCAGACCAAAACTGGATAGACTGGACCTCTGTCTGATCCATTAACTTAAGCCCCATATAAGGACCATACACAAGTGCAGATTAATTATCAACAGCCTTTAGGAATTAGGATGCACCCGAAAAAAAAAGAGAGAAAAAAAAAGAAGGGCATTAGGATGCAGTGCCTTGGGAATTTTGGGGCCGGCGGCACTATTGACTTAAATATTTAAGTATTATTAAGTCACACATGTTCGGAAAAAGAAAAATGACTTAAGAAAGCTTAAGCCTTAAACCATGGGTATAGATTTCTTAAGAATCCGGGTAAGGCTTAAGCCCCGGTCAAAAGGAGGTTTAAGGAGAAGCTTTTAATCCGTGCTAGGAACTTGTATTCGAAAAGATTAAGAGGCTAAAGAAGCTAAAGGAAACCTAAGAAAGTCTAAGGAAGGATTGCCGAACGGCCCCAAATTAGGATGAATAATGTTGGTGCCGGAAGTGTCATACACCGATCCAGATTTCAATAACAAGAGATCACAAAAAGTGATCAGAATGTACAAAAATGAAGTCATGAAAAAGAAAACAGAACAAATGAAGATATGTACAAACCACTGCCACAGCCATCTTAATTAGCATGAGTGAGTTTGTTAACAGCCTGTAGTATTTAGGGATGGATCTAAAAAATTTTTTAAGTCCGAATATGAAACATTAAATGTAAATAAGTACATTGTATTTTGCCTGTGACAAATCATTAAGCCCGGGCACGACAACTATAAATGTAAATAAGTACTGTTTAATATAAAGGAACAATTAGTACTAATCAATATATTTCAAAAATCAAGCTTGGGCACAAGCCTAGGCTTGCCCATACCTAGTTCCGTCCCTGATAGTACTTCTCTAACACCTAATTAACCGACCCATTCCTTGAGATCTAGTTAATTACTAATTTCCAGTTTTACCAAGCATATCGGAGGACGATTCTGCCCCTGAGATTTTGTATTCCATCAAGTGGCTCTCATGTTTCATTCTATTCTTCCTATATATTATTTCTTGTGTTATATATAAGTAATAGTAATGACCCCATTTTTTGGATAAAATCAAGGCTTGTAATGCTAACTAGCTTTTCTGCTAGATTATTATCTTTGGGTATTTTGGTTACTTTGAGAATTTGTTTTGAGAATATTAATGTACGTAGCAAGAATTTATTTTGAGATTTATTTTTTTTATTTTTTTTAGATAAAATGAGAGTCAAGCCACTCAAACATAAATGTCTATAAAAAACCTCCCATCTGGCTTTCGAACCCGTGACCTCCCATAGTCCCATACGGAGAACGTTGCCCTTAGCCACTAGACCAATGGCTCCTAATGCAGCCACTGTAAATATTTTTTTTTTTACAAAAAAAAAAAACAAACAAAGAAAGAAAGGAAGTGTATTGTAAATTACAAGGATCAATATATACCTAAAATACCCTCAACTAAACAATTATCAACATAGAATTACAACCAAACTGTCACAAACAAATTTTAAACATTCAGAAACTTTTCTTAATAAAATGACCAATGCACTTTAATTAAACATTCAAAAATGCTTCTTGATATAGAGGCCTACGGCGATGCACTTTCCGGCCGCTTGTATCTGCTTCTTGCCTGCCTGCATGAAGTATATATTTGCCTGTTAGTTGGATGATAACTAGATAATGGAAGTAGTGATCGACACTGGTACACTGTGACAGTCACACTAGCACACATGAAGGAATTGGTTACTTCATAGCCGTGTTGAGGTTAATTTACTTTACTTTAATTACTTAGTTGTTTGCCAAGCAGAAAGTTACTTGCTAGTAACACACAAGATCTAGACTCACCTCACGGATGAATGAATTTATAACATGAGGAACAAAAAAGTATGATTTTTCATCATTCACGGATGGATGAATTTACATGCTGGTTTTCATAGTTAGAGTGCTAATCATAATGTATATTTAATTATTTATATATTTTTTACCTTTTCTCAATCTCTTCTAATCCGTAACTCTACAGTCATGGATTTCATATCCTCTGAAGCGCTGCATTGTGTAGCGCAGGACATGAATCTCGAGATGATCCAACGGTTCACGTCCTGCGCTACACAATGTAGCGCTACAGAGGATGAGCACGCACAGTCATGGGCCTTATTGCTGTTTATATATATGCCCTTCCAGCCCATTCAACAACCCATACATATAAACTGCGTCTGATTCCGCTGTTTGTCCACCGAGGACAAGCAGGGCCCTACTTATCCACTCGGCACCGTCGGATCACACCGAATTGTTCAGATTCAGCGCAAAAGTTCGGTTTTCAAAGTTAAAAAGAGTTTTTCCGAACAGATCTCATCCGTCCATTTTAATCCGACGGTGCCGAGTGGACAAGCAGGGCCCTGCTTGTCCTCGGTGGACAAACAGCTGAATCGGACGCATATAAACTGATGGGCAATATGATCAGAGTTCTCTTTCAAAGGATCCAATATACTGAATAATCTGTAGTTCTGTACAATGTTATACAGTCCATCGTTGTATTGAGGCATATATATATATCAAGTAGGCCACAATCTCACCCATTCAACAGAAAACCGGAAAGCCACTGATGTCTCATGGTCCGGACCAAAATTGGACAGAGGTACTGGACCTGTCTAGCTAATTTGGTCCCATAAAAAGGCCATATACAAAGTGCAGAGCATAATGCAACATTGCAATGGCATGGAATTTTGAGGATGAAGTGCCTCACAATTAAAAAAGTGTAGGAGCTGGAGAGTGTTGATCTAATAGTAATGCCTAGTGTCCATAGACAAACTGTCCATAGCGTCCATAGATTATATATCGGGATGTATTTGTTATATTTTGGGGTGTATCTGTTACATTCCAGACACGTCTATGGATGTATGGATAGTTTTTCAATGGACGCAAGATGTTTCTGTTGATCTACTAAAAACCACATGATCAGATACCGGATCGGAGGAAGGGGGCCATGATACAAATGATGAAAAACAGGGAGGATATATAAAGATTCTGATGACAGAGTATGAGAAATCGTCGCTTTGAGTTGTGCTTGCATGAGGCAGGATCTTACAAACTGTACAATATATATATGTAGATTTGGATGTTGCTGACTTGCTGTATAATCATTTTTCTTCATTTTTCCAGTGATGCAATTCCACTGTTGCAATTTTTTTTTTTATTGCAAGTTTTGGTGTGATTCATTCGTACCTGTTTAAATTATGTACTAATTTAACACAAAAATGGTAGAGAGAGAGAGAGAGGAGAAATTAAGAGAGATCCAGACTCAGCACAAATTCAATTTATTTTATTTTTCTAATTGCATTATTAAAAGAGAAACTCATTTATTCCACCCTACAAAATAATTAACCTAATTAATTATCCCAACTATACATATCACTCTTGTTTTCAATTACAACTACTCCATTATTCTAGTATTTCAGAACAAGACCTATTGGACCTCTAATTGTGAAAGACAAACTAATTTCCAAACTTCACTAGATAAATAGAACAACAACATATATATAGAATTATAGACACATAAATTAAATGACCCAAATTGTTTCTGATGCCTCAAATTTTAACTTGGAATGTTTTCCTTCCACATGTCACGGTAACTTATACCGAAAACAGGTGCACCAGTCTTGATTACTGACTCCAATGTCTCAAACCGCCAACTCTCTATCTGTGGACACCCTATTTCTGCAGTTAACCAGTCGAAGTATTCTTTGTTCTGTACACACATACATTCAGGAGAAAAATGTAAGAAGATAATTATTCACTATGATCATTTGTAACTTATTTGACAAGTCACAGCAATTATATATATATGGGGGGATGGGGGTGGATCACTTGAAAATTTGAAAATGACACTTGCAATTTGTAAAAATCTTCAGAAATACCAAAAATAGGGAAACAAAAGTTTTGTATATGCATTTTTGGATTATAGATTGAATGTATTTCAAATTTCGATAGCTAATCGAAGTTTCATACAGTTTTCAATGGTTGTAATTTAATGTGTATTTGATTGACTATTAAGCAACACTTCAATCGAATGTAACTGAAAATATAATCCATCTATAAGTTTAACAATACATCTGTAAATTTTATCATTATTAAAATTTTTTAATAAATTTTCAAATTTCTTAAGAATTGTCAATTGATCCATTCCCTCATATATAATATGTCATGTGTTATCAATTTTTTTTTTCACAAACGATCATTATAAAAGTTCAAGTTTAATTTGTTTTAATGAAGTAAAATTACAGTTTTAGGTGTATGCTAATATGATATATAACAACTAATTATATTGACCATTATTATTCCTCAAAATTAAGTTGCCAGTTAAAGGTGGAGAAAATTGTTGCATCTTTCAAAATTAGATATAACAAAATTACCTTGGGATGGAGCCAATGTGCATGGCGTTTTGGCCGGCCTGATTTTTCCAGTTCGGCATACGTCTCTTTAACAGAGGCCACCATTTCTTTCTCTGAAGGCAACTTGCATTTACCAGATAATACATGAGCTATCCATTTGCTTTGCATCTCGGCCGTCAGAAATATGATCGTCTAACATTATAGGAAAAAAAAAAAAACGTATTACTTAATCGAGTTTAAAGAATAGAAAGAAAGAAACTTAATTTCTAGCTATTAAGTATTAACTTATCCATTTCGAAATCGAAGCCACAAGGATTGATTAACTCAGCATAATTACAGAGAGGGGCATATATATATAATTTGCATAATTAGATTGTAAGTTTACCACAGAAGGTATGCCGACGAAAGAGAGCGACGGAGCATGCTTCGGAGGGAACACATGCTTGTACAGAGGTCCTACTCGGTTGCAATCGTCTTCGACAACGATATCATCTGTTTCAAGGAAAGGGAACCTATACTTGTACCTGCATAAGGCAGAAAAAATGAGTAACAACACGATTTATAATAAGTTGCAAGTAATATTAAGTATTACAGAAGTTGCAACAACTAATTATAATTAGTTAACACAGATTTGAATTTAATTTACAGTCAATGATAATTGCTTACCCTGTGCAGTACAGAATGACATCTGCATTTACAGAAAATCCATCAGAATAATGCACTTGTCCATCAGATTCTACATGAGTTATCTGTTCAACACATCAAAACACAATTAAAAGTCAGTATATATATAAGATGGGATGATTAATTTGTGCGGTCGATCTGTATACGATAAAACCAATTGTAGTAAGTTCGAATTTAGTGTTTAATTACCGTTTGGTGCTCGAAGATATTCTCCGGTACGTCTGGCATAGCCCCGAGTTTGAGCAATGGATTCCTCAATTCAACGTGCACCTCTTTCACTACCTTGGCTATGTCGTGAGCGATGTCGAAGCCGCTTGGTCCCATTCCGACGACAACTACAACCTGAAGAAAGAATGGATTGGAGAGTATCAAAAATTGTAGCTCTTGTAGCTAGAAAAGTGAAGAATGTATTATGTATATGTTCATATGGTGAATTTGATCGATCCATGATAACGAAACGAAGAATATTAATTGATTTGATTTAATCTGTTGTGATTTTAATCTGTTTTTTCTTGTTTAACTTTTTTTTTTTCTTCCCTTTAATTACTTTGGATTACATTTTGTAACTCTGTTGTACTACTACTTGTGTAACTTCTTTATCAATTATCGTTTATCAGCTTACTTTTGAGTTTGGAGGGCTTGACTTTGGGCTTTTATTGAAAATGAAGGCAGAATATCAATACACTATTTTCTTTTTGCTTGATCCTGATTAATTAATCATAATTATAACGGCCAATTAAATTATCGTTAATTGGGGTCCTATCTATTGATTATTTAACATGTACTAATCTATATATTTAACAAAACAAAATTGGAGTTGACTTCGTTTCTGACACGCTACTATATAGTACTGTGGCAGAAACAAATTCTATGATGATCACTGGCGTTTCTTAGCTACAACAGTGAATTTTCAAATATGATTTTGTTATACCAGAAAATGACTTGATTAAGCATCATATCAGAGATTATAAACACAAAGTTCATAAATATCATTTTCAGAATATTCTGGTTACACCATACCAAATTACCAATTGCTAGTAACTCTGTTTCTGTGCCATTAATTATTAGCTCCATATATATAAACACTATATAAACCATTAATATATGTCTTTAACTGTTGAAGGACTGGTATAATATTAATATAGACCGGTACCAGTTGAGAGCAGTACCTGATTTTCGTATGCTTCTGGCGTGCGGTAGTTGTGGCTGTGGACTTGTTTGCCTGGCCATCTATCAATACCTGTATTTAATAAACAAGACAGTTACTTCTGTTTCTTCATAAGATTAAGACAAAAAATAGTATGTCAAGATCACATCTGCATATATATGTAACAGTAAAATTCACTACAATATGATCACATGAAGTGATAATTACTAGTCTATATATACTGAAACACAATAATCTTTTTTTTCTTTTCTTTTTTTTTTTTGAGATAAAGATGAGGGTTAAAGCCACTCAAATTTGAATATCTATATAGACCCTTATCCGGATTTTGAACTTACGACCTCCCACACGGAGAGCGTCACTGAAACATAGTAATCTTAATATCTTATACTGTCTTGAATATATTAAGATTAGAGAAACTTCATGCGTCCACACGATGGACATCCATCATAGACTCATAGTGTAACACGTGGGGCCCACCACGTGACACTTTGTGTTTGTGATGGACGTCCATCGTGTGGACGCTAGGTGTTACTCTTAAGATTATGAAAGACAAACAAACCAACCTCGAATCTTCGGTACATTCGGCTCAAAATAATGCCCGTTGCAGACGACCACCGCGTCGAAATCCTCGACGTACTCGTCCTTCCCGTTCTTCCACTTCACCGTCCATCGATCGCTCTCTTCGTCGTATCTTCTCACCTTGACCACCTCCGAACCGAACTTAACAACATCCATTAACTCGTGATCCCTCGCAAACGCCTCGAGGAACTGCAGCACCTCCTGGTGCCCCGGGAACTGCCTGGCATCCCCGAAACTCCTATCGGTAAACGAATAATCAGAGAACCCCATTATCGTGCGTGGCAAATTCGTCCTGAGCGAAGCGTACAGGCTCCCGTGCACCTCCTCTCGTTCTGGGTCGACCCCGACTGCGTCAGACTCGGTGCGGGGATCGTACACCCAGCTCCCTCCGACCCAGTTGGACTTCTCAAATACCGTAACGTCATGAGACTCCCGGAGGAGCTCCCGTGCCGCCACAAGCCCCGCCATGCCAGCACCAATCACTGCCACTTTGCATGAGCGTATTATTGTCATGATATTAATATATTATATGTTATATATATATGGTTTTACTATTGTCTGAGTTTGCTGAAACACAGAGTTTAATTACTCTCTTACAATTCTGGATATGATTAGTTATGAGAGATATATACGAGGTAACTATATATTGTTCCTATATATATATATAGTAATCAATTAGGTAGCATAAATATTCTTGAGCACGGTCAACACTCAGAACTCAAACTGATTATTAGAGAAAGTCCATACTATGTAGGCCACCCATCCCCCCTCTTACAGTTTTGACACATCACGCGCATGCATCTATATATGTGCTTAGTACAGTTGCATAAATGCTTACTGGAACTGTTATGTATCTGATCACTGGAAAATGATATCCATTCATTAGAAATATATAAATGTTTACTGAAAAATGATATTTGTTTATTGAAAATACGATGAACCGGTGGATAAGTGAAAATGGTGGCCGCTACCAACATCTCCATATATATTATTATACGTTTGGGTAAGAATAAGATAGTCAGCAGTCAGCACCGTGCATTTTTGGGAAATTGTTATTATTTAGCATTCAGTAAAAGTATGCAGTCAACGTACAATTGTATATAGTTTTTACACTAGCTGTTTTTTATGTACTAGTTTTAATTAACACTGACAAATTAATTTAATTTATCGTGTACATGATTGATTATATATATGTATATTCACGGTTGACGCAACGCAAGAACTTTGAATTCAATCTCATGATGGTATAATAAATTCTGAATATTTTCTTTTTTTTTTTCATTTTTTTTAAAAGTAAAAATAAAAGTCCATGGAAATTTTATTGATGTAATAAAATTTACGAATATGGCCTTAAGAGTATTGGGATACAAATAGAATATATATATATTTGTACGTACTAATTAAGGAAATAAGTTCATTATAAAGCTTCGGTTAATATTCTGCAGAAGAGTATAATTTGAGTAAAGCTATACTGAGCACGGGTCTTCCGTCAATAAATTCTTTATACCAAAATCTTATAATAAATATAAATTTTTTTAGATTTTTTAAAATGATATATAAAACTTGATTATTTTATATTGTATAGCACTTTTAGAAAATTTCAAATAAGTACTTATAAGTTTTTATTTTCGTTACTAATATAATTCTGAACAAGTTCTGCTGCACCTAGCGCTTATATATTCCATTGCCCACACGTAACTATTCATCACAAAAATTTCCTTTTGAGTTTTACACTTGACACATCAAAGCTTGTTGGATTGATATTATCCAAGTATAATGTTCAGATCATATTGTGGAGTTCAAGCATTTTCAACCAAAGGGACTGGAAAAGGGGGCAGTCGTTGAATTAATTAACGATAAGAGAAAAGCACCTTAGAGTTGATAAACAGGAAAGATTATTGATCTTAATTATCGGAATTCTTCATCTACGATATATATGTAAATGGAATATTTATAATATACACAAAATATATATGCGAACTGTTTCCTTGCTCTATTTATATTCTAACAGCCATATATAACTTATTTTATATATTCTAATTAACAGTTCAGTTCTATTATTATAACATATAACGGTTAAATTATTTATATTATTATTTTTATATTTCTCAACATTTTCCCTTAAATAAATTGTTTAATTTCACAAAAGAGTATAAAATTTAGAAAATTTTTTTAAAAAAATCTCAAACCATGGCAACACTTTTTTAGAGTAATACCTAGCGTCCAGGGACGGACCTAGGCATGGGCAAGCCTAGTTAGGTCTGTGCCCGGACTTGATTTTTGAAATATATTGATTAGTACTAATTTTTCTTTTATATTAAACAATACTTATTTACATTTGTAGTTATTGTGCCAGGGCTTAATGATTTGCCAAGCAAAATACAATGTAATAGAGCTCCTTGTTTCATATATTAGACAATTTGTGTCCGGGCTTAAAAATTTCTTAGATCTGTCCCTGCTAGGGTTCATAGAAAAACCATCCTTAACATCTATATATAGTTACATTTCGGGATGTATATGTTACATTTCATAATGTATTTGTTACATTCCGTACACATTTATGAATGTATGGACAGTTTTTCAATGGATGCAAGATGTTTCTCACTTTTTTATACACGACGCATAATATAAAATGTGTGAGGTCATCGATCATGTTTTCTTTGGGCCTGGATGGGACAAATACGTGGCTTCAAAAATGTTCATTAAAAAAAATGACGGTACTAATGTTTGAACTGTAGCCTACAGTACTGAAAGAGGCCATTCGAAATTAATATAGACTATAATTGATTGGTGACTTACTGACTTCGCTTGTCACAGTACTTTCATGGACATAACTGCATGCCAGATCTTTGTGACTCTTGATTAATATTATTTGAAAAGAAAGGACAATAATACAATATAAACAAAACTCAACAACGACCAGTTGAACAGAAAAAATAAAAATTAAGGACTGATTTTAACCAAATGCAATAACTAATTAATTAAGAGACCAATTTGAATTAAAGAAAAATCTAAGAGAAAATTTGAATCAAAATATTATAGTTTAATGACTAAAATCGAAATTTTCTCTGAATTAAAATAATGACATATTGCTATGGAAAAGATTAACTTTGTAGGTCTTTAAATTTTAAAACTTATGATAACCAATCTTTGGTTTAGTTGCAAAAGGCAATACTCTTTTATGTAGCAAATTTGAAACTCAAATAATGAAGGGTCTTTTATAAATACTAGAGCTGTAACTCGGGCTTCACACCCGAAAAATGGTATCAAATAAATAACTAAAAATTTTATAAAATTTAAAAAATTATTTATATTAAACAAAACTTAAAAAAAATTGTAAATTTTGTATGTAAGTAAATAATAATAATAATAATAATAAACTTAAAAAAATTGTAAATTTTGTATGTAAGTAAATAATAATAATAATAATAATAATAATAATAATAATAATAATACAATAATTTATAAATAAGAATATATATAAATGTTGGACCATTTTAAAGGTTAAAATTTGTTTTAGACATGTCACATTCATCTTATTTAATGAGGAAAGAAAAAAATACAAGCCATTGGATCAAAGTAGATGAAGAGTTCTAAACAAAATCAATAGTTAATAATAGTGATGATGTGGCATAGTTGAGGTGCTTGGAAATCTACCCCTCTTTATGGAGTATAGATTTATATTAATTTGAGTGACTTGATTTCTCATCTTTATTTTGAAAAAAAAATAATAATACGTGAAAAGATACAAATAGCACGGTATCATTCGGTAATATAAAAGAAAATTCAGTTATAGCTAATTTGAAAGCCAATACCAGCTTTCAACGATTGAACAGTACATAGAAGTGCCCTTTCAAAAAGATTCTGAATTTAATGAAATTAGTTCCCCCATATATATGTAACAATTAATTAAGCTTCCAAAGTGGAATGAAGAATATATACGCAAATGCCATTAAAATACGACTTATATAATCAAATCATTATTTGCATTAAAATTAAGATTAGAAGGTTTTTAGTTAATGAAGTTTACTATCTGAATTCGACTATATATAATTTAAGGTTTACCGAAATTTTTCAAAGAAATAAATAAATAAATAAACATGAGCATATATAAAATTCTCTTTTCTTAAAAAGACATATATATGAAAGCAATTCAAATGGTGTCGATTGATTCGTCAAATAATAACAATTGAATTCACAATTATTCAAACGTATATTGTTGAAAAATTATTAATAGTATTTATTCAGATAGTAATTATATATATATTCTTCCCTACAATAAAATAGTAATTATTCAAAGTTTTGGAATTGACTATATATATTTGAGAATGTTGTTTGGGATAAGGGCAAAATATAATTCTGCGAGATTATATACAAGACCGGTCTAAAGACATATATACAAGAGTACAAGACGTAGTTCAATACAGATCTCAATCGTAAATGTGTACAAATTGAAGACTAGCTATACGTGCATTCACATTAATATATGTTCATTCACATTGATATATATATATATATATATTATATAGAGTAAATCTAGCCGGAGAGCTCCTGTGCTCCTAACTCAAAAATCATAATAAACGATCACGAAATTTTGATTTATCATTCTCATTAAATTCTTTATATCAAAATCTTTTACGATAATTTTTTTTTTCATATTTTGAGTTTCTTAAGTATATGTTTTGGAATTTTTTAGAATGACCTCAAAATAATAATAAAATAATATATAAAACTATGTCATCTTTAAAAAATCTAAAACAAATACTTAAAAACTCAAAAAATAGAAAATTTTTGTCCTCTAGGAGATTTTGATATAAACAATTTAATGAGAACCATAAACCAAAATTTTCATGATGGTTTGGTATGATTTTTGAGTTCGGAGCACGGGAGGCCTCCGTGCTCCTAGGAGCACACTAGATTAATATATATAGTATATCTCAACTGATTTAACACTAAACCGTAATCCCTAGCTAAACCGTATACATAACTTAATTGTGTGATTTTTTTTATGATAAATTAGTATTAAGATCTAGCTATTACAACATACTTTCGACTTTTTTCATTGATCATACCGTTTTGTTCAGAAAGTTAATTTTTTTTTAATAAGTGGTGTGTAGAAAACCTCATAATTTAACACCAAGTGCGGAAAGAGAATTTATTCTATATTATTCAAAGTATTGATATCATGGGAGACGTTAGATTATTGCTTTAATGATGTAATAATTAAAAAAAAATTCAAACTTTGACAATTTAATATTAAGTTCCTTCACACCCTTGTTACTTGCTAGAAGCACCTTATAGTCAATATACTTATGTCACCATATTTATTGGCTATGTATACAAAGAGCCGAAATTTGGCTTTAAAAAAAAGTTGAGAGCCCATATTGTCCTCTTATTAACCAATTTCTTTCTTGTCATTATGAGACATTAAGCCCATTAGTTTCAAAACAAGGCGCTTAAAATTTCACTACATGACAATGATAGTTTATTAAATATTATAATTAAAAATAAAAATATAATATAGATAGTTAACCAATTTCTTTCTTGTCATTATGAGACATTAAGCCCATTAGTTTCAAAACAAGGCGCTTAAAATTTCACTACATGACAATGATAGTTTATTAAATATAATAATTAAAAATAAAAATATAATATAGATAGTACACTTGTATACATTTTGCATTTAAGGGGAGGAGATCATCACTTAAAATCTTGACAACGGAATTTAAAATATAATTTAAAATAATCTTTTGTATGTTGTGAATAATCAAGAATTCAACCTAACAGGGTTGCATAAGTTCATTTCAATTGTCACAATTTTTGCTCAATTATTCAAAATCTAATTAATGCAAGACAAGCACAATCAATTCATATTCTAGAAAGAGGGGTAAGCTTCCAAGCTTTTTAGCTATGCCACATCATCATTAATATCAACCATTAAATTTTTTTCTCTCTCCTCTTTATCTCAATCAAATGGCTCAAATTATTTTTTTCTTTTTTCATTAAAGAAATAATATAATTTGTCTAAAGAACAATTTAAGACTCAAAATATTTACAACTCTTTGTATTCTTTTATATGAATTGATATGTAACTAAAAATATATTGTATAGAAAATATTTTAAATTCAATATTTATTTAATAAAATATATATATGAAAAATGTATATTTATTTTCAATATCTATTAATTTACGTAATATTATTTTTTCGGGGCGAAGCCCAATTCACAGCTCTAGTTCAAGTAAATCTTAATTTCTACCTTAATTAAATTTAAGATTTCGATTTTGCATTAATTATTTTTATTTTTATTTTATTTTTTTGAAAAAAAGATGAGGGTCAAGCCCTCAAATTTTCATTAATAATGATCACAAAATGTGATCGGCATGTACAAAAGACAAAAAAAAAAATGAAAATCAATCCAAAATAATATAAAGAATCGAAAACTAAAGAAAAATTTCTAAAAGTCCAAATGAGGAGCATACATCGATTCTGAATTTCTGATGGAAAAATGAAACCAGTTTGACACAAACAGATGGAAATTTAAGGTACCCGATTTGAAAAACAATATTCATGTGTCACTTTCATTTGTATATATAGCCCTTACATATGTGTGTACAAGAAAATACTAACGTGTATAAGTAGACGTCAAGCAATTAAGCTACCTGATACTAAAATGAATATGGTAGAGAACAAATCCTAAAAATTCTAAGTAGCCAACAATATATGACAATGGAGAGTTTTATTCTTTTTTGAAGAATATTCATCAATTTTTTTTCTGTCATTGACAATTAGAAGTAAGAACTAGACAAAATTCAACGCGATATATGAGAACTTACCCGAGTGAGAAAAGGAAAATTGGATAAAATTCAATGACATACATGGCATGTTAACCGAGAAAATCAAGAGAGATATTTCTATTGTAGCAAATTAATTAGGCATCCTTGTTATATATAATTATTTTTTAATTTGTCCTTTTTTTTTTATATAGTCTAGACAGATGATTTTAATTTCCCTTATCCAAGTTGACCTTTCTTAATTTAATGGTTAACTTTGTAATATTAATTCCTCCCACTTCTCACGATATCCTTGACCGTAAGAAATGGCACCTCTAAATACAGCTTCATACATTTCATACCACCACCTTTCTATGGGCGGCTGTCCTGTTTCAGCAGCCAACCAGTCCAAGTATTCTTCGTGCTGTACAAATTTATCAAAGTAAAGTGATGAGATGATCATTATATCACTATTCATTTCAAGATGCATGTAGAGTTTGGAAGAAAACATTTTTCTTTTGTTTTCTTTTGTTTTTTCTTTTTTTTTTGTGTAAATCTCATGTTATACACCGGATGTTTTAATGCTTCAACATGTAACTTATTTATGATCAAATACGAATTAATACAGTTAATATTTATTTGATAAGGTAAAAGTACAGTTTAGAATTGGAATTCGTTATTTGATAAAATAAGGGAAACTTTTTATAAATAAAGCTACCATGAGCGCCTTTGTCTGACTGCACCTCAAAATACATATTAAATATTAAATCACCTTCAGTTTTCGATTTATGGCTCAATAAATTATTTATATCAAAATTATATGAGATATTTTTGAAAGTTTGTAACAACTTAGGAGTTAATCAAAAACATAAATTATTGATTTAGATGGCACAATAATTTTTATATCAAAATCTTAGGAGAGACATAAATTTTCTAATTTATAATTTTTTTTAATTAGTTTGGGATTTTTGAAAGTGAGACATAAAAATTGATTATTACACTAACAATCTATATTAAAATTTTCAAAAACAAAAATTGTTTGTATCCATAAGATTTTAATTAAAAAAATTTATTGAGTCATATAGATAAATGTAAAATGTGCATCCCTTATATATAAATGTCACAAAATTACCTTGAGTTTGAGCCAATGTGTGTGGTGTTTTGGCTTGCCATTTTCTTCCATTTCGTCATACATCTCTTCAACAGAAGCCATCATTTCATTCTCAGAAGGCAATGTGCATTTACCAGATAGTACTTGTGCTACCCATTTGCTTTGCAACTCCACCGTGAGAAATATGATAGTCTACAAAAGAAAAAAAAGTTTCACTGAGCTTCACAATAATAAAGTATTAGAATAGCAAAAAGGTCCGGGGGGCTATTAAAAATGTTAACAAAAAGAGAGACAAAACTAATTGATAGAATGTCCTATATATATCATATGTTAATCTCAAATTCATGTTTGTTTCAAATTTCAATCATGCCTTCAACTTTGTTGGTTAAATCCTGCCTGTTTGTTACTGTCTCCTTTCCTGAGACCTAATGAATTGCAGAACAAATTAAACACATGCTCAACTGTTGAAACTTGAAACTGATACATAATTTGACAGTTGGGAGTTCTGCTTGTCTGGTCAATTTTAGTTTGCAATTTTCAGTTTGCACGCTATCCTTTCTAAAAAGGTTTTCAAATTTCAGTTACGTGATTTGAATGTGCTTTGGGTCATGGCTTATTTGGGGATAACTTTTTGAGTTGCTTTGTGTACAAAACTTCATATTTGTAGATTACTTCATGTCAGAATCATCAGTCAAATATACTTCATATTTGAATATCCTTTGGGTCATAGTTGTTTTTGGGTTATGGGTCACATCATTTTTTTCTTTTTTAGTTTATCATGTTTGACTGCCAGAATTATTGGGCAAATTAATTCGTTTTGGATGAGATCATATGGTGCCAACTCAGACAAAGATAACAACTTACCCAGTGCAGTAAAGAATTACATCAGCAATTACAGAAAATCCATCAGCAAAGCAAACTCGTCCATCAGGTTGTACATGAGTTACCTTGTAACAATTAATTAAAAGCATGAAAAATGAATGAGATGGAGTAACAATTAACAGGAGATTTCAGATTTTTGATAGAATTAGTTACATTATTGAGTTCAGTGTGTAACTGTGTACCACTTGGTGCTCAAAGAGGTTGTCCAGTCCCGGTATTTCCCTAACTGTAAGTACCGAACTTCTTGACGCAATTTGCACCTCTTTAGCTGCATATGCTATTTCTACTGAGATATCAAGACCGCTAGCTCCCAAACCAATGAGAACCACAACCTGAAGTGAAAAGACAGATTAACATATGAAAATTGTAATAGGCAAAACATACTCATAACTTGAAATTGATCCGAGGTGAGCCAACGATAGAATATATATCGTCTGGCTCAAAAGTCGAATACGCTAAGATGAAGACAGGGAATACAATATCTGAGTTGTTTACTGCCCCATTAGATCCATCCATAAAGAAACTAACTTGTAAACAATATAATATTGCTGGTCAGGAACTGGTACCAATCTGTACCAGTTGAGACCAGTACCTGGTTTTCATACGGTTCTGGCGTGCGGTAGTTGTGGCTATGGACTTGTTTGCCTGGCCATCTATCAATACCTGGATTCAATGCACAAAAAAAACAATGATTTTTCACTCTTAACAGAAGAAAAGACAGAATGTTAATTATATCAATGAGATCCTATTATTCCTACCAGTAAATTTCATTGTCATGAAATAAAGGGTTGCCTGAACTAATTATAAATGCTGATCTTGCAATTAAATACTATATATGCTTACTACAAACCGTTATTGTAAAACACACAAACCTGTAATTTCCGGTACCATCGGTGCAAAATGATGCCCATTACAAACCACCACAGCCTCAAAAGTCATCAACCATCTCCACCTCCCCTTTTCTCCATTTGACCATCCACCGATCTCCACCTTCATCACATCTTCTGACATTGACGACCTCCGAACCCAATTTGACAACATCCATCAATCTGTAATCCCAGGCAAATGCTTCGAGAAACTGCAAAATCTCCTCATGCCCCGGGAACACCCTTGCATCCCCGAAATCCCGACAGGTAAACGGATAATCGGTAAACCCCATTATTGGTCGTGGCAAGTTGGTCCGGAGCGATGCGTAGAGGCTACTATGGACCTTCTTCCTTGCTGGATCAAGTCCGACTTGGTCTGATTCAGTGTCGGGATCATAGACCCAAACTCCTCCTACCCGGTTTGATTTCTCAAACACAGTGACATCGTGAGCCTCCCGGAGGAGTTCCCGTGCCGTGACAAGCCCCGACAAGCCTGCTCCGATCACTGCCACTTTGCATGAGCGTGCCATTATTGAATTTTGGTACTGGTACCTGCACTTTGATTGATTGGTCAATAGATCTGGTTTGCTCAATGATGAACAGAGTCTTTTGATAATAGTAATAATATAATATAATTATAATACCCTTCAATTATGGTTTCTTGCGCGGTTTGACTAACGGTACAGAATATTTTAAACTAAAAATGTGCAAGTGTTTATAGTTTATAGTTTATACTTTAATAAAAACAAAAAAAAAAAGCCCAGAATATGTAATAACTGGATAATCTAATTCTAAAACCACACTGCCCCAATAATAGTGGCCTGATAATGATATTCCAATGCCAGAATATATTGAGTGATAAAATTAATAACCCAGTAAGTATATATGGAAGTTGACTTTTCAGTGTAGGGCTTTGCAATTTGGTGCATATATAAAAGCCCAGTTGGGTCATACAATTTAGCAAAAGTCTGGTAATTTTTGATGTATATTAATTAAGACTGAAAGATATATAGGTTATGACGTTATGTAAGTGATTCCAAGTCTTGAATATATATAGTCTGTTTCTAAATTAAATCCGGATTTTTTTTAAATTTTTTGCATATATATTGGTTAATTTTTTTCCAAAATGCCAGTTTCAACTTTCAAGCACATCTCATGCTGGTTGAATTTAAAACTAAATTCAAACCAAATGTGCAGGCTTTATTAAAGCAATATATACATGAGAATTTATTATGAAATTTAAAAGCATTTATTATCAGACATGCCCCTGTAGCTGCTTGGGGTTCAGTTTTCTCAACTGGGGTTTGGTTTTCACAATAGTTGACTAAATATTGCAGAGATATTAAAGCCACTAGATCCCATTCCAAAAATAACCACAACCTGAAGTGAAAAGAGGCATTCACATATGGAAATTATTGCTAGTACAATAATAAGCAAGAACATAGTTAATTATATCAATATATCTGAAAGTTGATCCGTTATAATTTAAGATAAAAAAAAAAAAAAAAAAACGTCAAAGCTCAAATTAAAATCTGATGCTGAATGTGGAAGAACAGAAAATACATTACTTTCTTATAACAGGACACAACTCGGTTTCTAATCAAATTATAAATTGATTTGAGAACAAAGCATATTGCAACAACAGACTGGAATTTAAAGTTTTAAAGCAGATCCTGTGCCATTAGCTCCATGCTTCCGTATCCATATAACTATATAAGATCCTCATATTCTTAATTTAACTAGTATATTGCCCTGTGGCAACACACGGGAATCAAAAATTAAAATTCAACCATTTTTTTTTTTAAAAAAGTAGAATAGCATTTAATTATGAGAGTTGGAAGTATTTAATTATGCGTGTTACATGTTAAGTTGGTCAATTTCAGGGCTGTGAAAATCGAAACATCAATATTGATTGATAAACGGTGATGATCAAATCAAAAGTAATCCATCCAATGGCTGAAAATTGATTTGAACAAATAGCCATTTCAATCTCTAAAACAACTCCTCCTTTTATAAATAGTAGTAAGGATGAGGTTAGTAAAACTTTAACTGCAAGAGGTACATGCTTTAATTTACACGAACAGCATTGGGTAACTAGTGAACAACACTAGCAGCTCAGGGGTTAGCATTAACTGGTACCGACCTGTACCAGTTGAGACCAGTACCAGATTTTCATATGTTTTCGGCATGTGGTAGTTGCGGCTGAGGACTTGCTTGTCTATCGATCAATACCAGCATTCAATGTACAAAAAACAATCATTTTTTCACTGTTAACAGAAAAAAAAAAGAGACTGCTCTGCATGCAACATTAAATATCATTTTGAGGAAATAAATGGTTGGAAATCCCTTGCATACCCAAAATCCTGACCGGTACATGGATAACCGGTAAAACTCATTAGTGGACATGGCAGGTTGGTCTGGAGTGATGCATACATGCTACCATGCACCTTCTTCCTCACTGGATCAATTCTGAAATTGTTGTCAGAGTCGGTGCAGGGTTACTCATAGACCCAGCTTCCTCCGACCCGGTTGAATTTCTCGAATACAGTGACATCATGAGCCTCTCGAATACAGTTGACAAATATTAAGAGGATAAAAGCATTTACAAAGTCATTTACTATTACTAGTAAAAAGTCCACTCTTTGCTTTGGGCTGAAATTATTATTTATTATAATAAACTTTTAAGATAATATGTAATGGACCTTAATTTGAGATAATTTATATGGGCCTTAATTTTAATGGGCCAAGAACGCCAATGGGCATTAACGTACATTAACGGTTCTGATCTATCAAAGAAAATGATCAACGGCTCAGATGTGAGGATAGCCCTTTCATATCATTTTTTCCGATATGCTTTTATTATTAGTAAGGATATACTTATGTTAATTACTTGCGAAGTAGCTGATATGTGCAATATCATATACTTGTGGGCATAGAATTATGGGATTGCTTGTCTTGGATATTTTATTGTTTTCTGATAATTTTTCTTTTTATGCATTTGCCGATTAATTAGCATGATTAATTGCATCACACCTACAAATGGAATGGGTATTAGAATTGAAAAACAATATTCATGTGTGTACTCAATTTCATTTGTATAGCCCATATGTGTGTACAAGAAAACACCAATGTGTACAAGTCAAGCAAGTTATTTGATACCAAATGAATATGGTAAAGAATACAATTCTGAATACCTGAAAAAAATATACATCTGCCGTATTTGGCACGAGTCCACAATTTACATGAACTAAAAATTCCAAGTAGTCAGCAATGGCGATGGAGAATATTATTCCTTTCTGAAGAATATTCATCAACTGTTTTCTGTCGTTGACAAGCAGAAGTAAGAACTAGACAAAATTCAACGAGATATATGGAAACTTACCCGATTGTCGATTGAGCAAAGGAAAACTGGTGTCAAGGATTTCAACGAAAAGAACAGAGAAAAGGAAAACTAGACAAAATTCAACGACATACATGGAAGTTAACCGAGAAATAATTTGTCCCTTTTTTTATGCATAGATACATATCGACGCAACTAGCATCTTATAGAAGAAGTATAGACAAATAATTTCACTTATCCAAGTTTACCTTTTTCATTGATAGTTAACTATGTAATATATATTTCCTCCCACTTCTCGCGATGTCCATGACCGAAAGAGATCGGCCCTTTAAGTGCAGCTTCAAACATTTCAAACCGCCATTTTTCTATCTGTGGCAGTCCTATTTCTGTAGCCAACCATTCCAAGTATTCTATGTGCTATACAAGTTTATCAAAATAAATAAAGTGATGAGATGATCATTATCACTATTCATTTCAAGATGTAGAGTTTGAGAAAAAAGAAAGAACATTCTTTTTTGTAATCCTTATGTTATACACCCAAAGTCTTACCACTTCATATAACTTATTGAGTTATTGATGATCAGACAAATAAAAGATGCATTACTAAAGACATATATATACATGATAGAATTACCTTGGGATAGAGCCGATGTGTGTGGCGTTTCGGCTTGCCAGTTTCTTCCATTTCGTCATACATCTCTTTAACAGAAGCCATCATTTCATTCTCAGAAGGCAATGTGCATTTACCAGAGAGTACATGTGCTATCCATTTGCTTTGTAACTCCGCCGCAAGAAATATGATGGTCTAAAAGAAAAAAAAAAAAATGATCGAGCTTCACAAAAAGAAAGTAATAGGATGGTAAAAATTGTTAAGGGGGTACTAAAATAATGATAACAAAAAGAAAGGCAAATGTAATACAAGAAAATGGTAATTAAGGAGTACAACAAAGAACATCCCAAACTCCAAATTGATTCAGTTTTTGTGGAACACTATGCCATAGACACTATTATTTATTGTTGTAGATATCAGCAAGCTAGTATTAGTATTTCGCCATAGATCCTTTTAGTTTTCATTTCACCAAGGCCATTGCAATTGTTCATTGTGCCAAAACTGATTATTCTGAAAGAATTTCATTAATTCAGTTTAATCATTAAAAATTAGAGAAAGGAAAAATAAATTTATTGTAAGTTTACCACTGATGTTATTCCGACAAAAGATAGCCACGGACCGTGCTTAGCTGAGAATACATGCTTATACAGAGGTCCAACTCTTTTGTCATCTACAGTAATATCATTTGCTTCAAGAAAAGGAAACTTATACTTGTACCTGAGAAGACAGAAAATATAAGAGAAAAGCATAATTCAATTGAACTCTCAAATTCATGTTTGCTTCAATCATGGTTATATATACTTTCTAAAAAGGTTGTCAATTACGTGATTTGAATATGCTTTGGGTCATGGCTTATTTCGGCACAAGTGTTTTAAGTTGTTTTGTGTACAAATACTTCATACTTCATACTTGTAGATTAATTCGCGTCTGAATTATCAGTCAGTACTTCATATTCGTGGGTCATAGTTGTTTGGGGTTGTGGCTCACATCATTTAAATTTTTTTTTTAGTTTTTCATGATTGACTACCAGAATTATTGGGTAAATGTGTTTTGGATGAGATCAGATGGTGCCAACTCAGTCAGATATAACAACTTACCCAGTACAGTAAAGAATAACATCAGCAATTACAGAAAAGCCATCAGCAAAGCAAACTTGTCCATCGGGTTGTACGTGAGTTACCTTGTAACAGTTTAAAGCAAAAAAATGAATGAGATCTACTAGCAATTAATTTGAGATTTTTTATAGAACCCGTTGAATTATAAGAATCATAAGTTCAATCTGTACCACTTGGTGCTCAAAGATGTTCTCCAATCCTGGTATTTTCCCAACTGAAATAATAGAATTTCTCGATGCAATGTGCACCTCTTTAGCTGCATATGCTATTTCTACGGAGATATCAAAGCCACTAGGTCCCATTCCAATGACAACTACAACCTGAAGTGATAAGAGAAATTCACGTATGAAAATTGTTTCTGGTACAATAACAGGCAAGAACATTTTCATAGCATGATTGATCTAATATAAGCCGAAGAGAGAATGTCGTCAGGCTTAGAAGTCAGACACAGTAATAAAAACAATAGAAAATGTAGTAATTTCTCATAGCAGAACACGACTTGATTGGAGACTAGAAATTAGAATAGAAACTGGGTACAAAATTTATGGAAATAAAAGAGGGAGATTGACACCATATCCTGGCATCCGGTGTCAGTCGAGTTGTTCCCTGTACCATTAGCTAGCTCCATCCATCAGAAGATCAGAGATTAACTTATAAAGTGTAAAACTATACTGCTGCTCAGGGACTAGCATTAATTGGTACCGACCTGTACCAGTTGAGACCAGTACCTGATTTTCATATGGTTCTGGCATGCGGTAGTTGTGGCTATGGACTTGTTTGCCTGGCCATCTATCAATACCTAAATTCAATGTACAAAAAAACAATGATTTTTTTCACTCTTAACAGATAAAAAAAAAGACAGAATGTTATATCAACTGAGATACCTATGTAACAGTAAATTTTATTAACATGATATAATTGACTGTCTGAAACTAATTATGCGAAATCTTGTGGTTGAAAATGATGCCCATTACACAAACCTGGAATTTCCGGTACAATCGGCTCGAAATGATGCCCGCTACAAACCACCACAGCCTCAAAGTCATCAACCATCTCTACCTCCCCTTTTCTCCATTTCACCATCCACTGATCTCTACCTTCATCACACCTTCTGACATTGACAACCTCCGAACCGAGTTTAACAGCATCCATCAACCCATGATCCCTGGCAAATGCTTCGAGAAACTGCAAAACCTCCTCATGCCCCGGGAACACCCTTGCGTCCCCGAAATCCCGACCGGTAAACGGATAATCAGTAAAACCCATAACAGGACGTGGCAGGTTGGTCCGGAGCGATGCGTAGAGGCTACCATGCACCTTCTTCCTCGCCGGATCAAGTCCGACTTGGTCGGATTCAGTGCTGGGGTCATACACCCAGACTCCTCCTACCCGGTTTGATTTCTCAAACACAGTGACATCATGAGCTTCCCGGAGGAGCTCCCGTGCCGTGACAAGTCCCGACAAGCCTGCTCCAATCACTGCCACTTTGCATGAGCGTGCCATCACTGAATCTTGGTACTGGCAATGTGGTACCGGCACCTCCTTTACTGGGATCGGATCGAATTTGCCCAATCATGAAACAGAGTATTCTTTCTATAACGTCCCTATTCCTTTACTGATTGACTTGGCAGTTCACAAGTCAGCCGTTGGATCATCTCAAGATCCGAGCTGGCACGAAACCCGAGACAACCTGACGGCTGACATTGTGAACTGCACGATGCAGTACAGCAGGGGATATGAAATTGGGATGATTGACCAGTGACCAGTAGACAGTAGTGCAAAATAATTAAAGAAAAGAAAATGCGCACGTGTTGATGGCAGAAAGCCCAAAATGGCTGCTGGGGAATTGAAATCGTCAGACATGCGTCACAGCATGCAGCACACCAATTTTGAAAATATATAAGATTAAATGTGGATATAAACTTTGTAACTTTGGTATAATGAGCCATGTTCTAATTATGTTGTAAGGATTTAAACAGAATATACAATATTAGTATGGTAATTCCTAAATTATGAACCTAGAATATTAGAATTAAGAAGTCTTTGTACCCTGTTTTAATATAAAAATTTCCTTGATTTTTGCATAAAAACCCTGTTAATTCTCCAATTTACGAAAACCTCTCCAAGGGATACTATCCCTTACAACCAAAACTTTCATAGACAATTCATGTCAGACTGGCGTCTAACCGCTGGCAGTGACGATTATAAGGAAGCTCTTTCCGCAACAACCACTCTTGGAGCTCCTGCAGTCGGTTTTGCTAAGCTTGAAGACGTGACAGATAGAAACGAAGCCGTAAAAACAATCATAAAACAAAACAACCTCCTCATTCAACTTCTGGTCCAAACCAAACAAGATCTTGACGATTGTAAAACCACAATCAACGAGATTCAGCGAAAACTAGCAGCACAGAAAGAGCCGGAGCCTCAAATTACAGAAGCAATCTCAAACCTTGAGGCGAATTTGAGAAAATTGTCTCTAGGTGAACCAGCCAAACCGAAACCTCGTCCTAAAGGTCCAATTTACGTGTTCAAGGATCCCCTCAAAATCCTTGCAGAAGAAAAGAAGAAGGGGTCAAAATGAGTTCAACCAGGACTCAAACTGTTAAGCCCAGATCCTCAATCTCTGATCGCGAGGCTCAGAATGAAAGAACCCCCTCAGTACAGGACCAGATACGCGGCTACAGACTGGGTCACAGACTCCGTCACCAAGCCCAAAGGATGTTGCCAAGGCGAAATAATGGCTTCAGACGAACTCTGGAGTCAGAGATGAACCCAAATACTAAGCTTAGCTTGTCAAATTTCAGACATGCTTAAAATGTCCCAGCTAAAGTTCTCTATCAAGTTGGGTGGAATCAGTCGCGAAACAGAGTTTACCAGCATAACTCTGATGAAAGAATTCTGGTGGTTGGTAGCCAGCAGCTAGAGCTACCATTTATCACAAATGAGTCGTATGAACGGCTCAGGCAATCTGGCTTCCAGCACCTACACATTGGCATGATAATGGTGAGGCTAAGCACGCTGCATAGAAGGAATGCAGGTGTGAATGCGTTGGTGGTATTCCGAGACACGAGGTGTTCTGATGATCGATCTATCATATCAACAATGGAGATTGATCTCACAGGAGGTGCCCAACTAGCATACACAGCACCTGATCTAATGATGAGTATCCATGATTTCTTTAATCATATACAACTGGTGGTGCAAATTCACGGATACGACAATTGGCAATCTGGAGAAAGCAATCTGCTTATCTCTAGATCTCTGATTGGGAGACTGTCAAACGATAGTTTCACCAGGTTCAACTACAACATACAGAATGTTGCTGATCACCTAGCAAGTCATGGTGTACAAGCGATACCTGGAAGGAACTAAAGTACTGTTGAACTGAGAGGGAGGCAGTGGATAGTACGACCACCCGAAGTGGCACAAATCCAAAACCCACAAAGTGCACACTTCCGAGCAAGAACAGATGGTTCAGTTCAAGTACAATTCGGAGATTATGCCCCAACCAAACCACAAACGGAGGCAAAGAAAGGTGCAGCTGGGGAAGATATCCTCAGTGATGAAGAAGAATTCATAAATTTCCTGGAGGATGAGTTTACGGATGATCAGCCAGAAGATGACCCAGAAGATGACGATCAAAATGATTTCTTGGATGTTATCCAAACATTGGCAGCCCTACCCAGGGAAGTTGTGTCCCAACCTGACTATTACCCTGCATGGGATATGTCAGACGATGAAGATGAAAATGAATTTGTCAATCCATTTGCGGAAGTTGGTAGGAGTATACCCAATTCTTTCGCGTTTTCAGCAGAAATGGAGTACCCTAAATTGCAAAAACTACTGGAGAAGGCAGAAGCTCAGAAGCAGATGCCAGTTGAAAAGGCATACTCAACTGCTACAAGTGGAGTATCAGGCATACCAAGGGAGCCAATCATGTCCCAAGCAAATTACCCACCTGGCCGTTATGAGCAAGGAGAGTCCTCAACTCGGCCTGAAGGATTCACTGGAGGTAGCCGTTTCAAAGGTGGCTACAGAAAACAACATAATGAGATATATGATCTCCCCTCAGCACAACAAAATGAAGGGGCGATATTGGTTCTACCAGAAGACATCTCACTATACCTAGATGTCATATCCAGATGGGAGCCCATTACACTGAACATTGTGAATGAGAGAGTCTGGAATGACAACAGATCCAAAGTCATGTTTATCGAAAACCTTTTTGGGAGAAGTTGAGAAGATGTTGTTCATGCAATGGCGAGCAGCATACCCGGAGGATTATGAGGAGTTGGTTAACATAGCTGAAGATCCTCAAAATGTTACTTCCCAAATTAGAAGGATGTTCCTATTCGAAGACCCTGCCCAGGGGTCAACAGAAGAACAAAACAAGGCAATTAGAGATTTGGAGCGTCTCACATGCCCAGGCATGGCCAACATCATGCAGTACCTAAATGATTATTTGGTACTGGCAGCCCGATCTAGCATAGCGTACATGGACCTGGACCTCAACAACAAACTATTCATGAAGATGCCAGACCCAATTGGCAATATCTTAATGGAGGCCTTTAATAAGAAGTACCCAGGCCAGCATGAAGGAGGTGTAATAGGTCTTGTACCAAGGATCTATTTCTGTCAGAAGTACCTGCAAGAAATGTGCCAACAAGCAGCCTTGCAACGAAGTTTGAAAGATTTATCTTTTTGTTCAAAGATACCCATACCAGGGTACTACAGCAAAAACCCCTCAAAAAAGTACGGGCTTCGCAAATCCAAAACTTACAAGGGCAAACCACATGATTCTCACGTCCGAGTATTTAAGAGAAAGCATGTAGATAAAGTGAGAAAGTGCAAGTGTTTTATCTATGGAGAAGAAGGGCACTTTGCCAAAGAGTGCAAGAAAAACCGAGGCAATATCACCAGAGCCGCAGTTCTAGAAAATTTGGACATTCCAGATGATTGGGATGTTGTCTCAGTAGATCAAGATGAGCCCGATTCAGACGCAATCTGTAGTATGTCTGAAGGCGAAACTGGTGTATCCTCACTAAAGGCGCAAACAATCATTGAGTCATACCCATATGAGGATGTGTTCATGCTAACAGTCAGTAGTTGGAGGCCACATGTGGAACTGACCGATGCTCAGAAAAATTGCTGTCATCTATGGCAACACAATGAAGAAGTTCCTAAGGGCAAGGAACGTTGTACTTTTTGCAAATTCCTCACAGCCAGAAACATGAGAATTTTCTGTGGGAATTGTGAAATTACAGCATGTCCTATGTGCGCAAGGCATTATGCCAAAGAGAAGATCAAACCAGTACAGAGCAGTCCCAAGGTGTTTTATGGGAAAGATTCCCTAATAAAGGAGGTGCTGCAATATATCGATTATTTGCAAGCAGAAAACGAACGACTGCAAAAGCAGTTGGATGAGCTAACTATGGAAAATTTGGAGGAAGATTTCAAAAATTTGCTCATTCACGATAAACTAAAAGGGAAGGCCAAGGTTGATGAAGAATTCGCCAAAGTGGTATTTGAAGAAATAGAAATCCATACCACAGCCACAACCGATGTTCCAAAATTCAAAGAATCAAGACGAGTAGTCAACAGGCTGTATAATTTCATTGCGGTCATGGAGATTCCTGGTGTGAAGAGCTTTGAATTACGAGCTATCCTTGACACAGGTTTCTCAACCTGCTGTGTCAATCAACGTGCCGTACCCCCAGAAGCCTTAGAGCTCAGCGCTTATCCAGTCATCATAAATGGAGTTAATTCAAGGCAAGAGGCAAAACTCAGACTAAGGATTGGTCTTATGAGGATAGGGGATAACAGTTTCAGAATCCCCTTCACATTCAGCTTTGATATGGGTACTGGAGATGGTATCCAAATACTGGTTGGTTGTAATTTCATCAGAGCTGTACAAGGAGGCCTACGCGTAGAAGGCAATACAGTCACATTCTACAAAGGAGTGACCTCAATTGAGACACAAGCCGACATTGAGGTTGTCAACAAAACCTCAATTCCCGAACTAGAGCTTGATGAACAGGAGTATATAGAAATTCAAGAGGCGGTATTCTATAATTTTGGTGAAGAAAACAAGTTTTTCAAAAGCCGTTTTGACCAACTCCTGAAGCGATTGGAAGAACAAGGATTTATTGGGAATGACCCGGTAAAATATTGGTCCAAAAACCAAGTGACGTGCAAACTGGAGATAATCAACCCAGACTTAGCCATTCAAGATAAACCACTAAAGCATGTTACCCCTGCTCAGAAGGAACAATTCGAAAGGCACACCAAAGCTTTGCTGGAGATAGGTGTGATTAGGCCAAGCAAAAGCAGACACAGGACCATGGCAATAATGGTAAATTCCGGTACCTCTATTTACCCTATTACTGGAAAAGAGGTGAAATGAAAAGAAAGAATGGTCTTTAATTACCGCACCCTTAACGACAACACTCACAAAGACCAGTACTCTTTACCCGGTATCAATACCATACTCATGAAGGTGGGTAACTCAAAATTCTACTCAAATTCGACCTGAAGAGTGGATTCCACCAGGTGGCTATGGACCCACAGTCCATAGAGTGGACAGCTTTTGTTGTCCCAAACGGGTTATACGAATGGCTGGTGATGTCGTTTGGATTGAAGAATGCTCCAGCAGTATTTCAAAGAAAAATGGATAACTGCTTCGCTGGTACCAGTGATTTCATTGCTGTTTACATTGATGATATCCTGGTATTCTTAGAAACTGAAGAGCAGCATGCCAGACATCTGGAGGTGATGCTTCAAATCTGTGAGGCCAATGGACTTGTCCTCAGTCCATCCAAAATGAAAATTGCAGTCAAAGAAATTGAATTTCTTGGCGCAATTATTGGCAACCGAAAAATCAAACTCCAACATCACATCTTCAAGAAGATCATCTCATTCAGTGAAGAAGAGTTGAGAGAAAAATCAGGGCTCCGCTCCTGGTTGGGCATACTCAACTATGCGAGATCCTACATCCCTAATCTGGGCACGCTGTTAGGCCCCCTTTATTCAAAAACCAGCCCACATGGAGACAAGAGACTCAAACCTTCTGATTATAAATTAATTAGAAAAATCAAAGAAAAGGTGCAGAATTTGCCAGATTTAGAGATGGCACCTCAGGGATCATACATTATTCTGGAAACAGATGGATGTATGGAAGGATGAGGTGGCGTATGCAAGTGGGGACCCTTTAAAAATGATCCCAGAAGCTCTGAAAAGATATGTGCCTATGCAAGCGGGAAGTTCCCGGTTATCAAATCAACCATTGATGCCGAAATTTTTGCATGCATGGAAACACTAAAATCGCTAAAAATCCATTATCTTGACAAGAAGGAGATAACACTCCGTACAGATTGCCAAGCGATTATTAGTTTTTACAATAAATCAGCTCAAAATAAACCATCTCGTGTTAGGTGGATTAATTTTGTGGATTTTGTAACCGGAATCGGTGTTGATGTGCACTTTGAGCACATTGATGACAAGTTAAATGTCCTTGCTGATTCATTATCAAGACTAACAAATTTCTGTTTTGCAGGATGTTTAACAAAGGAAGAAGAGGCCAAGCTTCAGCTCCTAGAGGAGGCCATCATGGAAACAACAGAGGAAGGTACAAGTACCGCCCCGTTAGACCAGCTGGCAGCAGTTCTATTAACACTGTTCAAATTGGAGAAACTGCCCGAGAATACCAACAGTGCATGCAAAGGCAAAAGAAGCCCATCGATCGGGACAAATACAGTGAGGTCGGTCATGACCACGAGCGTCTCAAAGGGGAGCAAATGCAAAAAGCTCCATATAGCAAGAGTGATTGCGTATTGGGAGATCCAAGACTTAAGGTTCATATTACAATTGGAAGTGCAAGAAGCATCTCCATACAGCAAGAGTGATTGCGTATTGGGAGATTACTTGCCCATCTTTAAGGTTCATTTCAAAAGAGTAGAGCAATGTGAGAATATATTAAATGAGTTAATTACAGATGCAAAGCGTAGAAGATCTATTCCGGAAGAACCTGTTCCAAAGGAACCTGATGTTAATTATGATAGTGACCCATGGAGTTTAGTGGGACTGGACGAAATTGGGATTGCAAATTTAGATAATCTTCTTGAGCCTTAGTGGAAATCTTCAGAATTCCACTAATTAGCTCTTAGTATGTTTTCTTTTTACTTTTGGAGCATAGTGGACCCATGTTGGTGACCACTTGTTCACCTTTGGTTTGTTTTTAGTGTGCTGGCGAATATATCCGCTCTATTATTGCTTTCTTTTGGCCACCTGTTTTGGCTATTAGTGTGCCTTTTATTAGTGCGCTCCACTTTCGGTGAAGTGGGTGTACGGATTTTATCTTTTTCTAATCAGCCTGGTGGTTGATTCCTTTTAGTGGCAGACAAAGGTTTGTGGTAATCCAAATAATTGCATGACGATGGGGCCCAATGAGCACCTGATGCATTATTGAGATGCCAGCCTGAGTTGCCTATATAAGAGTGTGTTTTAGAAGTAGCAAGACACGCAGAAATCATCTGAAGTCTTACTCTTCTCTCTTATATAATATCTCTAAGTAAAATAAAATTTCCGCTTTCCCACTTCTAAAAACTCGTGTTCTTAGTAACCAAAGTTTTGAAGTTTGGAGTGATCCTCTTTTCAACCTGGTATCGGAGCAAGGTTTAAGCAAGGCTTTAGCAAGGTATTAATGGCTTTCTAAGTTTCTACATATTCTAGGTAGTAAAGACGGAAATACTGTACTAAGGTTGTTATTCTGTTCATTTGTTTACTCAAAATTAGGATGCTGTATGCCAAAATACTGAACAATGTTTATAATGGTCTAAGAAATGTTTGTGTACAAGTAAAAAGTGTTTATAAAGCCTTAAAAAGTATTTATAGAAACCCAAGAAGAGTTTATGCGCAATTAAAAACAATAATATACCATATTAATAGGTGTAAGCCAAGAACTTAACATACAAGTGGTAATAACTGTGGAAAGATTAAGACAAAAGTATCAGACCAGGCCATAGATAGACGCAGAGGCAGGAGGTCCATAAGTCGTCTTGTTGGAACCCGTCTGGTTGAGTTAAATCTGACACACAAAAGACCACACCATTTGAATAAGGCAAAATTTTCTTATTTGGAAGTGCTGCAATCGTGCAGCATGTCAGAGGATTATCACCCGCTACTAGGAGATGATATTAAACACAATGCCCTTGTAACACCTCAATGCACTTGGAAAAAATTTACAAAAATATCCATCTTTTCAAAATATTTTACAGAAATATCATTTATTTCTAAGGAAATTTATAAAATTACTCTAACATGAAAAAGTTTTACAAAAATGACCCTCATAATCTTACAAAAATATATCTCCACCCCACAAAATTTTATAAAAACAACCCTCCCCACCTATATGCCACCCCACCACAGGGTTGTGGGGGCAAAATTGTAGCATGATATTATTGTCTAATATTAATGGATAGCCCAGTATAAATGGAGGACCAACCAGTGAAGGGCCTTTTTGCTTTGGTGAATAAATAAAGCTCATGCATGCATCCTGCAGAGGGAGTGCTTATCCTCTGTAGCGCTACATTGTGTAGCGCAGGATGTGCACCATTGGATCATCCCGAGATTCGAATTAGCACAGATCTCGAGATGATCTAACGGGTCACATTCTGGGCTACACAATGCAGCGCTACAGAGGATATGGGTTTAGGATGAGGATGGCGGCCGGGTTGCTGCAAGTAATTAATTACCAAATGGGCTTTATAAACCAAAGCAAAAGCCCTGCACTGCACTGAAATCTTCGATATGTACTGGGCTTTTATTAATTAATTATTCTGTTGCACTACTTGTCAGTTGTCAATGGTCAGTTGGTCACTGCTCAAGAATTGAAGGAACAGGGATATTTTAGAATACTCTGTTCATGATTGGGCAAATTATATCCGATCCCAGTCAATCAGTAGAGGTGCCGGTACCAAATTACCAGTACCGAAATTCAACAATGGGACGCTCATGCAAAGTGGCAGTGATCGGAGCAGGCGCGTCGGGGCTTGTCACGGCACGGGAGCTGCTCCGGGAGGCTCACGATGTCACTGTGTTCGAGAAATCAAACCGGGTAGGAGGAGTCTGGGTCTATGATTCTAACACTGAATCGGACCAAATTGGACTTGATCCGACAAGGAGGAAGGTGCATTGTAGCCTCTACGCATCGCTCCGGACCAACCTGCCACGGCCCTTGATGGGTTTTACCGACTATCCGTTAACCGGTCGGGATTTCGGGGATGCAAGGGAGTTCCCCGGGCATGAGGAGATTTTGCAGTTTCTCGAAGCATTTGCCCGGGATTACGGGTTGATGGATGTTGTTAAATTGGGTTCAGAGGTTGTTAAGGTTAGAAGGCGTGATGAAGGTGGAGATCGGTGGATGGTCAAATGGAGAAAAGGGGAGGTCGAGATGGTTGATGGCTTTGACGCGGTCGTGGTTTGTAATGGGCATTACTTTGAGCCGATGGTACCGGAAATTCCAGGTTTGTGTATTTGGTTATATGTCATTGGTTCGTAATGGGCATTATTTTCAACCACAAAAATTTTCCATAATTAGCTCCAATGTTATTAGAACCGGACTGGGCAACAACCTGGTAAATCTTCGGGTCAACGGTTCACTGGTCCGACCGTCGAGTCAGTCGGTTTAACCGTTAGTTTCTAATACTTAATTATGTTTGTATCTTTGAAATAAGGACTAATAGAAGAACCAATTTTATAAAAATTATGCTTTCGTAAAACAATTGTAAATGAAAAATCTTTTTTTTTTTTTTTTTTTTTTTTTTTTTTTTTTTTTTTGTGCATTGAATTCAGGTATTGATAGATGGCCAGGCAAACTAATCCACAGCCACAACTACCGCACGCCAGAACCGTATGAAAATCAGGTACTGCTCTCAACTGGTACAGGTTGGTACCGGTTAATACTAGTTCCTGAGCAGCAGTATTGTACTAGTTAATGTCTGATCTTCTGATGGATGGAGCTAGCTAATGGCACAGTGAACAACTCAACTGACACTAGATATCAGGATATGGTGTCAATCTAGCTCCCTCTTTTATTGCCACAAATTTTGAACCCAATTTCTAATTTAGTTTCCAATCAAGTCGTGTCCCGCTATGAGAAAATAGTATATTCTCTATTCTTCTTCTTATTGCTGTCTCTTTTCACTGCAGGTTGTAGTTGTCATTGGAATGGGACCTAGTGGATTTGATATCTCTGAGGAAATAGCATATGCAGCTAAAGAGGTGCATGTTGCATCGAGAAGTTCAGTACTTACAATTAAGGAAATACCAGGACTGGACAACATCTATGAGCACCAAGTGGTACAGATTGAACTTATAATTCTTATACTTTTAAGTTTTAACTGGTTCTATAAAAAGAATCTCAAATTAACTGGTACTCCATCTCATTCATTTTTATGCTTTTAATTAATTGTTACAAGGTAACTCATGTACAACCCGATGGACAAGTTTGCTTTGCTGATGGATTTTCTGTAATTGCTGATGTAATTCTTTACTGCACTGGGTAAGTTGTTATCTTTGTCTGAGTTGGCACCATATGATCTCATCCAAAACGAATTAATTTGCCCAATAATTCTGGCAGTCAAACATGATAAACTAAAAAAAGAAAAAATTGATGTGACCCATAACCCAAAACAACTATGACCCAAAGGATATTCAAATATGAAGTATTGACTGATGATTCGGACCTGAATTAATCTACAAATAAGAAGTTTTGTTCACAAAGCAACTTAAAACAGTTATGCCCAAATAAGACATGACCCAAAGCATGTCCAAATCATGTAATTGAAAACACTTTCTAGAAAGGATTGCGTGCGATTGAAAATTGCAAATTAAATTTGACCACACTTATAACCCCAACTGTTAAATTTTCAACAGTTAAACCGTATAAACTGGAAATAGATGCCTGTGTTTTGTTCTGTACTTCGTGCAATTCGTTAGGTCTCAGAAAAGGAGACAGTAATGAACAGGCAGGATTTAACTAACAAAGTTGAAGGCATAATTGAAATAAACATGTATTTGAGAGTTTAATTGAATTAAATTTAATAGTAAGGGATTAAGAATTATGCTTTTCTTTTATATTTTCTGCCTTTTCAGGTACAAGTATCAGTTCCCTTTTCTTGAAACAGACGATATTACAGTAGATAACAATAGAATTGGACCTCTGTATAAGCATGTATTCTCGCCTAAGCATGGTCCGTCGCTTTCTTTTGTCGGCATAACATACGCGGTAAACTAATAATCTAATTATGCCCATCCTTTTTCTAATTTCAATGATTATGTTGATTTCATGATGAAAATAAAAACGTCTATGGGCAGAAGTTTTAATACTGGCTTGCTGATATCTGGAACAAATTTGAGAGTCAGTGACACAATGTTCCACTAAAGCCGCATAAAAGGAAATGTGTTCCCGAGATAAAATGCTAAGGCACAGTCTCATAAATCCATTTGAGGAATAGTTTTGAGGAATATTTGAGTTAGTTTGGTGCTGTTGGGATGTTCTTTGGTATAATCTTTACCTTTTCTTATATTGCATATATGCCTTTCTTTTGTTAACATTATTACTATATATAGGCCCCTGTAACTCTGTAACTATTATTACCATTCTAGTACTTTCCTTTTTGTGAAGCTCGATCATTTTGTTTTTTTTTTTTTTAATCGTTCAGACCATCATATTTCTCACGCTGGAGTTACAAAGCAAATGGGTAGCAAATGTACTATCTGGTAAATGCACATTGCCTTCTGAGAATGAAATGATGGCTTCTGTTAAAGAGATGTATGACGAAATGGAAGAAACTGGCAAGCCGAAACACCGCACACATTGGCTCTATCCCAAGGTAATTTTGTCATTTATATATGTACAAAGTAATGCATCTTTTTCTCTCCACCTCTAAGGTACCATTATTTTATAAAGTTAACTGCATTTTTTTTGTCTGATCATCAATAAGTCAATAAATTATATGAAGTAGTAAGACTTTGGATGTATATAACATAAGGTTTACAAAAAAAAAAAAAAAAAAAATGTTCATTCTTTTTTCCCAAACTCTACATATTGAAATGCATAATGATAATGATCATCTAGCTCATCACTTCTATTTTTGATAAAATTGCGTAGCACATAGAATACTTGGAATGGTTGGCTACTGAAATAGGACTGCCACAGATAGAAAGATGGTGGTTTGAAATGTTTGAAGCTGTGCTTAAAGGGGTGATTTCTATCGGTCATGGATATCGCGAGAAGTGGGGGGAGATATCATGTAGTTAGTTAAAATCAAAGAAAAAGGTAAACTTGGATAAGTGAAGTTATTGTCTATACTTCTTCAATAAGACGCTAGTTGTGTCAATATATATCTATGCATAAAAAAAGGACAAAATATTTCTCGGTTAACTTCCATGTATGTCGTTGAATTTTGTCCAGTTTTCCTTTTCTCAGTTCTTTTTTTTTTGAAAATCTTGACACCAGTTTCCTTTGCTCAATCGGGTAAGTTTCTATATATCTCATTGAATTTTGTCTAGTTCTTACTTCTACTTGTCAATGACGGAAGAAGGTCGATGGATATTCTTCGGAAAGGAGTAATATTCTCCATCGTCACTGCTGGCTACTTGGAATTTTTAGTTCATGTAAATTGTGGACTTGTGCCAAATACGGCGCCAGATTTCTATTATTTCAAGGTATTTTAAATTGTATTCTTTACCATATCCAATTGATATCAAATAAATTAGTTTTTTCTTGTACACACATATGGTGATATGGGCTATACAAATGAAAATGACACATAAATATTGTTTTTCAATTCTGGTACCATTCCACTTGTAGGTGTGATGCAATCATGGATTTATGCAAATCGGCAAATGCATGAAAAGAAAAATTATCAGAAAACAATAAAATATCCGAGACAAGCATCCCATAATTCTATGCTCGTAACTATATAATAGTGCACATATCAACTACTTCGCAAGTAATTCTAGCTAGTAAATGACTTTGTAATACTTTTATCTTCTTAACAATTAACTGGGGTTTGGTTTTCTCAACAACTGGGGTTTGGTTTTCTTAACAGACGTATTACTGAACTCAATTAGCTGCTTGATATGAATCTAAATATACAATCATACTGCTTCTGGCTTTATGTACTCAAAAGCTTTTATGTAATCAAAATCATTTATATAATCAAAGATTCAAAAGCAAACTGTTGCTTGATGTATACTAATTGGCATACTATCAGCCATTATGGCATTTGGTAAGAACTCAACTAATTACATTTTCATAGATATCAAAGGGAGAACAAGTTAACAACAATCCATTATATTGTCAACATTTCATTTATCTAAGTTTAGGTTTGATTTTAACTGATTATACGGCATTTCGCCCCATTTGTCGCGATACCCTTGACCAAAAGAAAGCGCACACTGGAATGAAGCTTCATGAATTTCAAACCACCATTTTTCTAGCTGCGGCAATCCTGTTTCAGTAGCCAACCATTCCAAGTATTCTTTGTGCTGTATTACACGTTTATCAAAGTATAAGTGATGAGCTGATCATTATTACTATTACATTTCATGAGAGCTTTGAAAGAAATGTGTATCTGATCATGTTACACTTATAACCTATAAGGCTTATATAGTACTTATGATCAAACATAACATATAGTTAACATTTATTTGAGCAACTTATTAAATAAAGTTCAGTTTTAGAATTTTATAATGCCTGATGATATAAGATGTAACGTTTTATGTTAATGGTGCTATAGAGGCAGAAAAAAAAAAATAGATGCATTACACAAGATCCATCGATGATAAAGTTACCTTGGGATATAGCAAATGTGTGTGGCGTTTCGGCTTGCCAGTTTCTTCCATTTCATCATACATCTCTTTAACAGAGGCCATCATTTCATTCTCCAAAGGTAATGTGCATTTACCAGATAGTACATGTGCTATCCATCTGCTTTGTAACTCCACCATGAGAAATGTGATGGTCTAATGAAAAGGGAAAAAGAATAAAGGATTGATCTAGCATCACAAAGAATAATGTATTATAAGGAATTATAAGGAGTACACCAAAGAACATCCGAACTCAGAAAATGGATTCAAATATTCCTGAAATGGATTTATGATACTGAGACTTATCATATCATTTGGGTAACACAATTTTGAGATCTCTATGCGTGTACTGTTTCCCTCATTTTCTTATGCAGTTTAAGTCCAAAGATGTTTTGTTTTTCATTTTTCTTAATCAATACCATTTCAGTTTAAGTTTTGCCCAAAATTGATGAAAGAATTTATTTACTCGATATAATCATCAGAAAAAGAAAGATGAGCATAGTTAGATTGTTAGTTTACCCAGGAAGGTAAGCCGACAAAAGAAAGCCACGGACTGTGCTTAGGTGAGAATACATGCTTATACAGAGGTCCGACTCGGTTGTCATCTACAGTAATATCATTTGTTTCGAGAAAAGGGAACACAAACTTGTACCTGAAATGGCAGAGAAAAAATCAGAGAACTGTCTGATTTTTAAAGCATGAGGATTGTATTTGTTTTTCATTCAATTAAATCTCAAATTCCTTTTGCATCAATCAACTCTCAACTTTACCACTAATATCTTCCTGTTTGCGGTTGTCTCTTTTCCTGTTAGACCTTATGAATTATAGAACACAACACACAGAACTATTTCCAATTGAGGTCTCTATCCAATTTATGTGGATTAACTGCTGATACTGGTACAGAATTTAAAAACAAAATTGGTGGTTCTACTTGCCAGATCAAATATAATTTGCAATATTCAATTGCACGCTATAATTTTGAAGAAGTATTTCAATATAGCATGATTTGATCATTTGAATATTAAGGCATATTGTTATTTACAGATTTTAGGTCATGGGTCATTTGGATATAATCATTCAGGCTGTTTTAATTCTATACAAATACTTCATATTGGTAGATTAATTCAGGTGTGAATCATCAGTGGATCTGATCATTTATATTATTTAGTTTTTATCATGTTCAATTGCCAGAACTACTGGGTATATACGTTTTGATAAAGATCATATGGTCCAATTTTGTCAAAGGTAATAACTAATAACTTACCCAGTGCAGTAAAGAATTACATCAGCAATAACAGAAAAGCCATCGGCAAAACACACTTGTCCATCCGGTTCCACATGAGTTATATCCTAATAGTTCAAAGCATAATTATATATATGAATTAAAAGATAGAACAAAAATTATGCACAAGAGATTTCGGATACAACAAGATCGATACAGTTTAAGGTCGGCGTGTACCCCTTGGTGCTCAAAGATATTGTCCAGTCCTGGTACATTTCCAACTTTAAGTACCGAACTTCCCACTGCAATGTGCACCTCTTTTGCTGCATTTGCTATTTCTGCAGAGATATCAAAGCCACTAGCCCCCATCCCGAAAATAACCACAACCTGAAGTGAAAAGAGGCATCCACATATGAATATCATTACTTGTATAGTAATAGACAAGAACATATGCAGTTTATGTCTTGAAAGTTGAAATTGATCTGAGATAAGCCGAGATAAAATAATGTCAAAGATCAAAAGTCTGATGCTTAAAGTGCCAAGAATAGAGAATAGCATGACACAGCTTGATTGGAAACTATATTAGAAATTATTACAAATTAAGTATATGGCAAATAATGACTCAGATTTGAAGTTTTATACAATATCCAGAAATTGTTTCCACAAGCTAGATGCTTCCATTCATATAAGGTCCTCATATTCTGGTAAAACTGTAACTATAAGAGGTACATGCTTTTGCTTGAAAGGCATTAACTTGTACCGACCTGTACCAGTTGAGACTGGTACCTGATTTTCATACGGTTCTGGCGTGCGGTAGTTGTGGCTGTTGACTTGTTTGCCTGGCCATCTATGGATACCTGTACTCAATGTACAAAAAACAATCATTTTAATTTTTTTCTCTGTGATCTGTGAACAGAAAAAAAGACCGAGTCACATGTAACATTAAGTTTCATTTGCAGATAATAACTGGTGATCTTGCACTAAAACATGCCGATCTTGTCATCGAAGACAGTGTTATACAAACATACCGACCTGGAATTTCAGGTACCATCGGCTCAAAATAATGGCCATTGCAAACCACTACCGCGTTGAAGCTTTCGACCTCCTCTACCTCCCCTTTTCTCCATTTCACCATCCATCGATCACTCTCTTCGTCAAATTTTCTCACTTGGACTACCTCCGAACCAAATTCAACAACATCCATCAACCCGAAGTCCCTGGCAAATGCTTCGAGAAACTGCAACACCTCCTCATGCCTGGGGAAATCCCTGGCATCCCCGAAATTCTGACCGGTAAATGGATAATCTGTAAACCCCATTATTGGTCGTGGCAGGTTGGTCCGGAGCGATGCGTAGAGGCTACCGTGCACCTTCTTCCTTGCTGGATCAAGTCCGAGCATATCAGATTCAGTGCATGGCTCATAGACCCAGCTTCCTCCGACCCGGTTGGATTTCTTGAATACAGTGATATCATGAGCCTCCCGGAGGAGCTCCCGTGCTACGACAAGCCCTGACAAGCCTGCTCCAATTACTGCTACTTTGCATGAGCGAACCGACATTGGAATGTAGTTATGGTATACGTACCGACTCGGTTACGGATCGACTTGGGTATGGTTTGCTCAGAATTAATGTACAGAAATTAAGTTATGTATGTATGTATGCAGTATAAATGTGATTCACGTTTGCAGTAGTAGTGTTTCTTCATTTATTTTATTTTATTTTTTTCATTTTGATCTAGTTGACAATTAATTATTAAGAAGATAAATATTTTACAAAGTCGTATAGTACTAGAATATATATTTGTAAAGTATAGTTGGCATATGCTGATGTGCAATATATATTATATAGTTACGGACATGGACTTAATTTATCACTTATGGGATGCTTGTCATGGATAGTTTATTGTTTTGTGATGACTCTTCTGTTCATGCATTTGCCGATTTGCATGATTATTTATATCACATAAATTTAAAGAAAAAGATGAACAAAATTAATTATAACAAAATATTCGTCCACCGATTGTAGTTGCAGTACTAGTTGCGTTTTGTGATAATGTTTTGTGGCGCATTGCCAATTCACGGCCATGTGCAGTCCAGTATAATTAAGTGGACATAATCATGTTTATGCTGATTCCAAGTTCCAACTCTAGAGTTTTTGTCCACCTTAATTAAAGCATATTATTTTAATATCAGTGAACAATTAATTAAGACTAAAGTATATCAAGTGAACAGTTTGTTAATTTCATATCATGCTTTTCTTTATTTCTTACTTCTGTTGTCAAGGGGGATTAAAAGAGTCTTAATTGTTTTTTTTCCAAAACAGACCATCAAATTAGAGACATTGTTAGGATAGTTGCCTGATATTCCGATGCCACATGCAGCACCGAGACCAAAAAAAAGCCCACTAAATATTGCAGGCCCATGAACTTGATTTTTTTAGTGTTGGGCTTTCTTCGGTGGATAAAAGCCCATTTTGTTACGTGCACCAAGCATATCAATGAGGCCCAAAAGGTTTAATTGGATGGTTTCCGGCCCATTTCCAAATAAATGGATATCCTCTTAATTAGTGCCAACCCTTCTACGTTAAGTAGAGTTATCGAAGAAATAGTAGTAGCCCCTCCTAGAGATGTTCAAACCGAAATAATTTTATGCATCCAATATAAACTGAAGTTTGTCAAAGTACAAACCGAATCAAATAACAATAACTAAATAAGATAAAATTTTTATCCGAACCGAAATTTTAAGCTAAAATAACTGAACTGAATAGTTCAAATTTTAATGGTTCGGTTGAATCCGAATAAACCGGTCCATTTGAACACCCCTAGCCCCTCCAACTCTTGTTGGGTATCTTACGAAATAAATTTTCTTTGAAGTTTGAGACCTATTACGAATTTTAGTTGAGAATTGAATTTTTTTTTCCTCCCCTCTAGTTTCAGTATATAGTACCAGTCTGCAGGTGTAAGAAAACATTGAACCAACTGCCTATAACATATATCCGAACCAAAACGAAAAATAAGAAAAAATTTTCTTAGTATATCCGGAAGAACTGTTTTATGCGTACCAAAAAAAAAAAAAAAATGTACAATTAATTTGTAGTATTGTTCCTAATTACCAAAGTTTCATTATACCAATGGTAATTATTAATTAACCTATCTCCATTGCAATTTGCAATATATCTGGAAGTAGAAAAATTATGTAGGAAGTGTGATTCAGGCTTCATTTTTTCGTCCAAAATACAGATTTTTTTTTTCTTTTTTAAGGAAAAAAAAATAACTTATACACGAACCGAGGTGGCCATGTGCAGTAGTAGTCACGGGTATGGACTTAATGGGATGCCTGTCTTCGGTATTTTAATTTTTTGTGATAATCTTCTGCCCAATTGCTAGCTAATTAATTTACATCGAATTCACAAAAGAAAAAAGAATTAAATTAGTTGTCACGTTCATCCAGCGATGGAAACATGTGGACTGTGCAGAAATATTCAACTGCATATAATTATTCAAGTAAATTGGAGTAGATATATGATATAAGTCAAAAATATATTTTCTACTGTCATGTTTTTCTCTTACTTCCTTCTTGTCAAAAAAGGAGATAAAAAAAAAAAATTAGTTAGGCTTGAAGTTTTTTTCTTTTAAAAAATGGAGATTTGAAATTTGAAATATTGCAACCATCATGTTAGAGACGGGGCTAATTCTGCTATGGATCAAATGAAATATGGGCCGTTCATTTTTCATAATCGGATGGTCATGATACATATTTACAATTAAAGAGATATATTTGATAAGAACCATTCGATTCAAAATGAAAGGTTGCTTAGTCGATCTATAGCAGAACCACTCTAGAGACTGTTATATTTCCAGAGAGAGGAAACAAAACATACAAAAATCAATAGACATATTATTATATATATATCGTCAAAAAAAATATATATAAATAAAAATATTTAAAATCTCTACTTAATTAAGTATCCAAGTACAATAATTGTTAAAAAGATCAGCAAAGCCTAACATTAGGCATGCACCTGATGGTAACCCTTTTTCTGGTAGAAGGTTTTTTCATGACTTTGAGTGAGTGCTCAATCATAGTGATACGTATGCCTCTCTTTTGAGTTCTGAGACACACGTTCATCACAAAGTTGTGCCTATATACTGCCTAATTAATCTGCAGATTTCATGACCTGAAAATACTGGGTTGCAAAGTTGGCTTGCTTGCTGATCTATTGATTTGGTGAACATATATATATTTACCAGAAACAATTTTGTAATAGCTATATATCACTGGAGATCCACAACTCCACTTCAATATATATGAATAAAATCTTATATATATATATTGTTTATTTTTTCTTTTTGTGAAGATTTAAAGCTTCCTGACTATACATGTGCATAAAAATTTTCATCCGAATAATTATTAGAGACTTGTTTTGAACATCACATATATTATTATCATCATCTGTGTGGTTAATTAAGGCCTGCCCAACACATGCATGTTATAAAGACCTTGGTAATTAATTAGGTTATACTTATCAATTGATATACGTACAACACCTTCAACAAAACTTGTTTCTATCCTAATTAAAAAAATACAATATTTGTTTTTTTTTTTAAATAAAGATGAGTGTTAAGCCGGTCAAATTTAAATGTCTATAAAAACTTTCTCATCCAAATTTTGAACCCGCGGCATCTCACACAGAGACCATTGCCTTAATATAATCAATTTTTTTTTAATATATGGATTAATTAAGTTCTGGATCGAAGCATTGCAATTGTTCATCTGAAGTAAAATGTAATTGAGTGTACGTTTTCTTCTAGAAAATCTCTAGGAATTCAGTACTTTCAATTACAGGTCGGCATCCTAATTAAGGACCACGAAATCATTGCTTTGCTTCTGCCTTCTGAAATGTTCTTCCTTTCGACAATTGGTAGGCCATATATATATATGTACCAACGAAGAAATAAGAAAGGAATCTATAACAACTATACATACATACAGCATTAGAAATGGCCCTTTTCATTTTACATAATGAAGCCGATCACTTTTAACAGAATCAAGCATTAATCATTCTTCTTCTTTATTTTTGGTTTTCTTTTTTAATTAAAGAACCCAATTTCTATGAGAAACACGACTGATTATCTCCAAAATCTGTATTCATACAAAATTAGAACAAAAAACAAAAATAATATACAACAACTGAAGCAAACTGATCCAAACTTTAATATGGCATGGCAAAGTATAAAGTATAAACTATAAAACATGAAAACTTCTAAAGATTCTTTTGTCTCTTGTGCCTCCTCTCCATATATCTGAAACCTCACTGCCATTGGTGCTGAACCATTTCAAACTGGTACATAGTTAAAATTAAAAATCTCAATTAATTGGCTGTTCAAAATTTCAAATCAGGGATTATCATTTGGCAAGACCCCAAATTCCAAAACCGCCCCAGATTGGAGCCCCTGATTTGCCAGCTAGGTTGGAGCATGCATGCCTGCCTCTGCCTGCCTGCCTGCCCCTTGTAATATGAGCTAGCTAATTAAGCTGCCCTTCACAGTCACAGATCCACCTAGCCAGTCACACTTTTTTGTCTCTACCACTAAATAATTAGCCTTCCAAAATTTTTCAGTATTTGCAGTTCTATTTGCACTCTGTAGTCTGCCATTGAAACCCTAGAACAGTTATGGCGTTTCTGTGGTGTAGTATTTATGTGGTACAACAGCATTGATTTTACTACGAAAGAATAAAAAAGATCACATATATGATATATTACAATCTAAGATATAGACAGTATATGAATCTCTAATTGAATTTTTTTTTTTTTTGAAAAGAAAAGCACCATTATAGGCGCCGGCTTTTATTACTTTCCGAAAGCGAGACTTACAATGTGTTAATGCATAAGCCATGCATTTTGTACTTATTACATTCAATACAAAATATCAAAAGAAACATCTGTCAAATTGTAAAACCAAAACCAAATACTGAACAATTTAGTCAAAATAATCCCTACTGCCATATAGCTAAGAATCAGTGGGGCCTTGAGGAGGAGTCATTAAATCCTCGTCACTAGTCTCTATAGGAGAGTCACCATGAGCAAGAGAAGAAGGCAGCAAGGGAGAAATATGACCAGAAGGAGCAGACACAATAGCACCCCTACCAACATCTCGAATAGGAGCAGTAATATCAACAAGAACCCTGTTGAGAATTTCTTGACCAGAAAAATGTGAACCTGTCCAGTAATTAATTAAATGAATAATAGAAAAATAAATGCTATTAGTATTGCTGCCATTGGCATCCCGAAAAATCCTAGAATATCATTCTTTCCAAATTACCCATATAACTGCAGCCATAACTAAACCCCAAAAGCACATATCATTAAAAGGTAACTTGGAAATTGAATGCCAAAAGGAGTTAACAGACTCAACAACAATTAAATGTCCCTGAGGATGAAATAATCTCAATCTATTCCAAAAAGATAAAATAAAAGAGCAATGTAGAAATATATGATCAGAAGACTCAAAAGATGCACAGAACTCACAAGATGGATTGCCAGGCCAACCTCTCTTAATGAGGTTACCCTTGGATAAAATACAATTGTTAATGGCAAGCCATAAGTATAATTTATTTTTAAGTGGAATCTTAAGACTCCAAACTGACTTCTTAATTGGATAAGTAATACCACCAGAATTTAAAAAATTATAAAGTGACTTAACCGTATACTTTCCATGGTGTTCTAACAGCCATATAGCAGAGTCATGCTCCTCAGTTAAAGTCAAATCCTGAATTATAGTTACTAGTAGAGATTTTTCATCTCTCATAGCAGAGCTAACCCCCTTGATAAAAATAACCTAGGCTGTCCATTATTAACAACACAAGCAATCGAAGCTTTCAGATTCTGTGACTTAGCATAAACCAGAGGATATTGCAAAGCTAGAGGGCAGTTGCCATGCCACAACTCATGCCAAAATTTAATAGACTTGCATTTCCTACCACCCTTTTATTATTGATAATTATAAATTGATTTACAGAACAAACTGCCTTCCAGAAAAGAGAATGATTAGCTATGTTATTAATATTAATTTTGACAAGCTCTTTCCAAAGCCCTGAGGAGTCATTGTACTTGAATTGCCAGCCCCACTTGCATAGCAAAGCAATATTCATTTGCTCAATATCCAGTACACCCCGTCCCCCAAACTCTTTAGCCCTACAAATCTTAGACCGCTTTACCAAATAATATTTTCTAAATGGAGATGATACCACCCCTGCCCACAAGAATATCTCTAATTGAATTGTTATCATGAACTATTTAATTGGAATAATAAGGCTGTTGCTAGTATCTACTTTTTTCTCTTTTTTTTTTATTTTGTCAATTGCTTCTAGCAAAATATATATAAATATGACATAGTTCTGTTTTTCAAAAATTTGTCGCTCTTTATCTTTTATGTTAGATATATTAATATAACAAAAACTTTATGCGTCTATTGATGGACGATCCGTATATAGAAGTTACACTGTGTGTGTAACTGTTACGTCTAGGCCCATATAGGATCCATTTGTCATTCTATTTGTTACTTCTATGAACCATCTATTGATGGATGGTAGGTCTTACTGATAATATAAATATATAATTCAACATATTTGATTTTCACTATATATAATTATATATATGATATGTTGCTCACAAAACAATTGTGTTTTTTTTTATTAATTCTTCTTAAATTGTACTTATTTAGGATTTAGGTTAAATACATCTAGAACCTTCTACGAACTAAATATCTTGGTCCCTGCATTTATTCAAGACCAGATCCACATAAATTTACCTGAACTATTTGGTTATAAATACATGATTAACTTTTACTGCACAAGCCACTTAACCTCATCAGTAGTTAGTACACAAGTTACTCAAGTAAATTAAAACCCTAGCTAGCTAGCTACTTTCCTTGACAGTGACAATGAAGAAAGCTACAGCAGCAACCTCTCTTTTCCTTGCCCTAAACATTCTCCTCTTCTGCATCTCCAGTAGTGCATGCAACTACTGCGGCGGCGGTGGCGGCGGTCATGGGCATGTTACTCCGAGCCCAAAACCGTACTTCCCCCCGATGACCCCGCCATCCGGTGGTTCTTCTTCCGGTGCCAAATGCCCGGTTGACGCACTGAAACTGGGTGTCTGTGCCAATGTACTGAACATTGTCAAGGGAGTGAAGGTTGGATTGCCTCCCTATGAACCCTGCTGCCCTCTGCTAGGCGGACTGATCGACTTGGAGGCCGCCGTCTGCCTCTGCACCGCGATTAAAGCGAACATCCTTGGCATTAACCTTAACATACCCATTGACCTCAGTCTTGTGCTGGATTTCTGTGGCAAGGGAACCCCTGAGGGATTCAAGTGTGCTTAATTAATAAATTAGTTAAACACAAACTGTTATCAAAAGGGTCTGTTATGTTATGTTATGTTATGTTATGTTATGTCTTTCCTTTCCTTTTTTTTTTCTTTTTTTTGCTTCTGGTGTTAATTAGGTTTTAGTTAAGTTGTTATCTTTGTTTGCTATGAGAGGGTCTGGTTTAATTAGCTGATGGTAATTAGGATTTAAGAGTGATTGTTTGTGAGAAGTCTTTATTAATTAGGTCATTTGAAATGGATAATGGCTCATTATCCCGTGAGTTAATAATTTGTCTGTTCAAGGAAAAACTTCAAATATTGTTCTTTTCAATTTGCTGTCTATATATATATCTTCTAGTTTACTTCTTAATTTTTAATTATTATATGACTACTTGACTAGAAATTATTAGAAATATTTTTTTTAGTTAAGTACAAGCATTTAATAGTCTTTTGTACTTGGGGCCATGTTAAGTTCACGGGGGCACGTCAAAACATAAAAAAAAAATTCTTATATATTTGTTGTTCATCACATGCAGTATAATCTTTTTTTTTTTTTTTAGATAAGATGGTGTGAACATAAATATAATCTGCGTATCAAATAATGTGAAAGTTGAAAACCATTAATTAGTGAACGCTTAATCCGTTTCATTAAGCAAACCTAACTTTAAAAGCTCATTTTTGTTGTTTAATTGGGGATAAATGCTTCTATATATAGCCGCGACAATTAATCAGCAAAGATAACTCACAAGTTACAATTTAGAAGTTTTCACCTAAAGCTTGATTTATCGATAATTTACACATGCCACACGTATATAATGCAAAAAATATAATGACGTGATATGCAAAGAAGAACATTTGAAATATGTAATAAATCACAATATTTATGAAATAACGAATTAATGTTTATTGTATACATGAAAATTGACTCAATCAAAGAGAAATTAAAAGGACATGTTAATATTTTTTCTAAATTATATTTTAAGGCAAAGTGAATAATCATTCTATTTAAGAACAAAATAAATAAATTTCCTCTTGTGGATCTGGAAAAAATTTCACACTGGTTATCTCGGCGCTATGATTTAAATATGACTACTTATATAATTCCCTTTGAATTAGTTTCTGCACTACTACAAGTTAATATTGATTACATGCATGTGCATATGTGGAATAATATATTGACACCAATTATTAATTTGTACTTGCAGGTTAATATATATTGATATATAATTATACATATACATTTTGCCTACTGAAAGCTGACAATTTTCTTTTCCAATGGTCAAAGTTGAACAGTCAACAACCCAGTCGAAATTCTTCTCTGCTTGTTCTTTTCTTTTGGCATGCATTTTTGATGCAGGAATTAGTAAGTTTAAATTTGCATTGCTATTTTAAACATGCTGAAATTTTGCTAGTCTCTAAAATTGTTCTCCTGTGAAAGAATGCACTCGGATTATATTCCATGCACCAATGTGCCCAATTAATGGCCCTGTTATGCCAGTATATACTGGCATTTTGCAGCTAGCTAGAAGAATACTGGCACATGCCAGTAACTGCATTTTTCTTGGGTCCTTGCTTTCTCCTCTTGTTTGGGTAATTATTTCTCAAAATGTAATTATACATGGAGTAATACGTTGCGTCTATAAAAATACCGTCTATAGTGTTTATCGGTTACATTTCAGGATGTATTTGTTACATTTCGGATTGTATATATTACATTTTTTTTCTATGAGGGTCAAGCCACTCAAATTTAAATGTCTATAAAAGATTCCCATCCAGGTTTCAAACCTGCGACCTCTCATACAGAGAACGTTGCCCTTAATCACTAGACCAAATGCCGGTTCTTGTATTTGTTACATTCTGTACATATCTATACATCTATGGATGTATGGACAGCTTTTCGGTGCACGCAAGATGTTTCTCTTATACATGTATATCATATCAGTCGACAGTCCATCACAGGATCAGGATCTTTCCAGGTTATCATTTGTACGTACGCAGCTACAAGCTGGCAAAACATCATAATCATAGCATTGATAAAGTTCGTCTCGTACCGGTACCTAGATCGCTTCTTTTATATATTATTGTATTGATAAAGTATCGTACGATTAAAATGATTTCCTGAATTAATACAAGTACTTTTTATTTTTTGGAACATTATGAAAATGTTAGAATTATAACGACCATATATTGTTTATTTATTGAAGAACGCTAGCTAAAGGCTATTGTTTAAAAAATGTTTTGTATATAAAAGATATATCAACATTTTAATTACGTTATATACATAATAAAATTAATGACAGATTATTTCCAAATTGTATTATCTTAATTAGGTCGTCTCGGAAAAAGAAAATTGACTCACAATGTGACACCATTGAATTAATGTAAGCATGTTTATATTATGCAACTGTCTGAAAAATAAAGGAAAGATTTACAATTTGTATGGGCTCAATCTACTGAGAATATTTTATGTTTTTCAAATAAGTCTGAAAAGTATAGTATTTAATTTCTCAATCTCTATTTGAAAAAAAAAAAAAAAACATTAATCATACAGCGCAATGCATGGCATCTTAATTAAGATCTATTTATCTCAATGGTCTAAGAAAAAAGATAAATATATGGATATATGTCAAATAAGAGCTCATATGCTTCATTTAGTTTATAGATCAACGCTGTAAATCAAACATTTTTTTTTGGATAAATATTGACCAAGCCCCAATTGAAATTAATATAGGCGGACCAAATAATTGGAGATCTATATAAAAAAATAATAAAAAAAAAACAAGTCAAGTCATATATGATTGAACCAGTTTGAATTTTTGGATAATTTTCTAATTTCAGAATATATATGTGATTATTACATTACTAGGTTTATACAAATTTATATCATTATATATATGTGTCTAGACTCTAGACTCTAGAAGTAAAAAAATCCGATTGTAAACATAGTTAGAATTTATATTAACTTTGTTTTACACATGATTAAAATATTTGGATTTTTATTATTTTGGTACTCAATGCCATGCAAGTACAGTCTAGAAAATACTACAATGCCAAATCTAACAGTATACATGCATGTTGAGTTCCCATTTTAATTTATTTCCGGCAAAACAAAAATACAATCCGGTTTTTTCACGTATTATCGCTATCACATAGGATCCTCTTGCAGAATAATTAATATTGCTTCTCCCTCCCGTGACTCTCTAATAACTGTACCTCACACTGCGCTGAAATCAGCTACGACCCAAATCGGATCTGAGGACCCTCCAATCTCAAATGGATGGTTGGAATTATTTCAAAAAAAACCTCTAAAATCTACAGCTGTCGGATCAGAGATTGGAGGGTCCTCAATCCAATTTGGATCGTAGCCGATACGGACTCACTTCACACTTGTGGTGCAATTATATATCATACCATTCTCTATTGGGATATTTTCCATCCAATATCATTCCATTCCATGACATAATTCCCTGGTGCCTATAATTCCACGCGTATATATATAATTGGAGTATATTAATCTCTCCGTTATATATATAATAATGTGGCGAGTATATATAATATGACTTCCTGATGCGGATGGTTGCTTCAGAAATGGTGCACTTAAGAGTCTTAGACTCATGTAGTCTTTTTTTGATATGCTTGGCAGAGGCTGCCAAGACAAGAATTTTATTAAACGGCAAAACTGTTACATAGCGGCATCTAGTGATGACCAAGTTACACTCTAGCTCATTACACACCATATAAATTAATGAACAACCGTACATCGTCAACAATTTGCCTAAACGTTACACAATTGTACAATGAGTATCAGAACAGAATTACAACTGCAGATGATCCGGATACTCACAATTGGCACTTGGCACTTGGCAGAAAAACCCAAACGTTACAGCTGGCCTTAGCAAAAAGCTTTAGATATCCTTTCAAATATTTACACTCAAATTTGAAATTTAAAATTTACCAGATGGCATCCAAAAAATGCAATGCTGGTAATATGGTAATTATTCAAATTTTGACTGTTCGTACGACAGAAAATTACTTAAATTTATTTTAAGATGATACAGAAGGTTTTCCTCAAAAAAAATGAAAAATTTTCATATTCATACTCTAGAAAGAGGGGTGAGTCTTCATAAGACAAAAAATTTTGACTGTTCGTACGACAGAAGATTACCAAATGAAGCTTTTTAGCTATGCCCAGTGGCGGACCTTGAGCCAAAATTAAGAAGCGGTCAATCAAATTTAGTTGAGTTTACAAGATACATTAACCAACAAATTTTAATGATTTATAGATTATAATTAATTTTAAGGGGGACAAACTTTGAATATTGGATAATAATTCATTGATTTACATGTGCATTTTACAAAATTTCAAATATTAAGAGGGTCACCACCCCGAGTGGCACCAACAAAGGTCCGCCCCTGGCTATGCCACATCATCATTACTCTTAACCCTTTATTTTGTTTCTCTCTCTTCTTTATCTTAATCAAATGATTTAATTTAATTTTTTCATTAAAGAGATAATATGATGTACCTAAAGAATAATTTAAGACTCAAAATATTTGCAACTCATTGTATATTTTTATATGAATTAAGTTGTAGCTAAAAATATATTGTATAGACATAATATTTAGATCAATATTTATTTAGTAAATATATTCATGGAAAATGTATATTTAATTTCAATATCTATTAATTTATTAATTTATGTAATATTATTTTTTGGGACGATGCTCCAATTAACAACAATAATACTCCGACACAATGGCTATAACAAAATAAGAAGAAGGATGACAAATTTTGTCATTTTGTATCTATACTTACTTCATAAAGAGGGGTAGATTTTTAAGCACCTCAACTATGCCACATCATCACTATTATTAACCATCGATATTGTTTGAAACTCTTCATCTACTTTGATTCAATGGCTTGTATTTTTTTTCTCTCCTTATTAAATAAGATGAATGTGGCATGTCTAAAATAAATTTTAACCCTTAAAAATGGTCCAATATTTATATATGTTCTAATTTTTTAATTATTTTATTATTATTATTATTATTATTATTATTATTATTATTATTATTATTATTATTTACTTACATTAAAAATTTACAATTTTTTTAAGCTTTGTTTAATATTAAAATTGTATAAAATTTTTAGTTATTTATTCAATACTATTTTTCAGGTGAAGCCTGAGTTATAGCTCTAGTTATCATTAACTTGCGAACCAATATTATTCTTTTCTTTCATTTATAAAAACTTTTATCTATATTATAAAATTGACCTTAATCAAGATAGGAGCATGAGCTGCATGACCCCATGTTACCTCAAAAAAAAAAAAAAAAAAAAAAATATTATACATTGATTAGGAATGCCATCTACCGTTCGCAAGTTGAAAGGAGAAGGAATAGGCCCTTGAGTACTGTCCGCGGGAGCATAAAACATAGCCGTTCCCTCAATTTGAAATTTTTACTTCTTAATTTACTGGTGCTGTAACTCGGGTAACGGTTTTGCCCTGAAAAATAATATCAAATAAATAATTAAGAATTTTATAAAATTTAATATTAAACAAAATAATATAATTTTTAAATATTTTGATATTAATAATAATAGTAATTTATAATTAAGAACACATATTAATGTTTGATTATTTTAAGGGTTAAATTTTATTTTAGACATATCATATTCATATTCATGCTATTTAATGTGAAAATAAAATTACTTAAGCCATTGGATGAAAGCAGTATAGATTGTCACATTCTGGTTACCTTTCGTGCCCGCGGAAGTATTCTGTATTCCATTTCCATATATAGTAATCTATTCTTTGACTTTTTAACTAGGCACCCTTTTCATAATTCCGATTGCTTCGGAGACCAATTAATAGTGATCTTTGACTTTTATATAACTAGTCTGAAAGAACTAAGAAGTATATATTTATAGATCGGCGTGTATATAGGTAGCCCTCCTAGGTAAAGCATGCATGCATGCTTTTTTATATTTATTATTTTTGCTATATAGCGCTTATATATGCATGTTTCGCCTTTCCCATTTTTTATTCTAATTATTTAATATGACGCAATTAATCATATATAGTTGTGATGTTGTTATATATATATTCCTAATTAACATATATGTATCGGTGTATGTTGTATCTTGCAGCTTCTTTTAGAATGCATACATATATAATAATTCATTGGTGAATGGTTACCTTATTTTTTATATATAAATTTTGCTGATAATGCAAGATTTGTATTAATTAATTAATACGTACTATTCTGGAATCGTTATATTTATAATTGTGCATATAAACATAACATTGTATCATTGAAATAATTCTAATATATACGACTTCGATCTTATTAACAATGAGGAGATATCACTAACACCAAAAACTTTTGATACAAAAATTACACCAAGCCTTATAAATTCATAAAAAAAAAGGCTTCTAAAAGCATGCATATTCATGTCATTATAGATTGATTATGTTTCAAGTTTCATTCAATTTGAGTGTTATTTTGGTACTTGAACAATAACCATTAAATTAGAACCATTGTAATTAGTAAGTAGTTAATTACCATAAAAACTTGACGGTTCTTGATAGAGTATCAAATAATAGTATAATACTCAAATTGAATGAAATTTAAAACATAATACTCAAATTGTATGAAATTTAAAACGTAATCCATCTGTAAGTAAATGAATATGTTGGTAAAAGATTTTTCATTTGTAATATTTTTAATGAATTTATAAGGTTTGATGTAATATTTGTATCAAACGTTTTTTAAGTGAGTGTGGATCCCTCATTAATAATTTGATCCCAGTCATCACATACTTTTCGAATCATTTTTTTTTTTTTACTATTTAGTTTATATATATATCATAAACCAATATAGTACATTACAAGAACATTCTTGATTCTCATTTAACAATTAATTTCCCAGAATAAAAGATATATAGCTATATAAACCTTTCAATAATCTTGAAGCAAGTAATTCATACACATCTGCTCTGTATATAATTCAAGACATCATATATATATATACTACTTTACACCTAATTAATTTTACACCAAATCTGCCCTCAGAAACACGTTAATTACAAAGCAACAAAATATTCACCTCTACGGATATAGTTAGTACTGTATAAACGAAGATCAAAACAAAACCCTTGTCATCTACTAACAACCTTGCTTTCAAGCCAATCTGGCACATTAATTACTTACTTACTTGGCATTCCTCATGGCATGCCTAAATATTAACCCTTATAACTCTCTATAAAAACCCCCCTAGCTCACATTACACCCCTCACATCCAAGCATTCAACTCTTTGCTACTCAAACAACACACTAGTTAATATCCATTTATCTTGTTATAATTGTTATAACAAAATCTGTTGAACAATGGCATCCAAGGCGGCTCTCTTCCTCCTTGCCAACCTCATCTGCTTCGTCATGGCGCAGGCCGCTTGCCCTAATTCGTCCCCGCCTCCACCGCCTCCGCCCAAGAAGAGCTGCCCATCGCCGCCGCCGCCAAGCACCAAGTGCCCCAAGGATGTGCTCAAGTTCGGTGCCTGCGCTGATGTGCTAGGTCTTGTCACAGGCGTCAAGGTCGGGAGCCCACCGACCAGCTCCTGCTGCTCACTGCTCGGCGGTCTGGTCGACCTCGAGGCCGCTGTCTGCCTCTGCACCGCCCTCAAGGCGAACATCCTCGGCATCAGCCTGAACATCCCCATTGACCTCAGCCTTGTTCTCAACTACTGTGGCAAGGGTGCACCTGCCGGTTACTCATGCTCTTAAGTTAAAATCCATCATCAAGGCTTGTGCATGCATTGATATTTATATATTTGTGTGTGTTAAATTTGATGCATTTTTAATTAGTTGTTCTCAATTGCTTTCGTTGATATTAATTAGGTTCTTAATTTGTTTGTTTGGGTTTGATTTAGTTTGCATCAAGAATTGTACTCGGATTGGATTATATGTTTGTCGTTTGAAATCACGTACGTACGTGCCAGCCTGCACAACTTGTGCTAGCTGGTGTACACGTACGTACGTACGTGTCTACATGTGTAGGTTAATTAATTGTAAACATGAAAATGTGATCATCTGCTTTATAATAAAATTTGTACCGTTAATCTTGTTGTTCTTTTTTTATTTAATATTTTGATTACATTTCTTTATACTATTCCTAATTACCTACGTGCATGTATATCGATTAATTGCGTATTTCGTATATATATATATACAGTGGTACCTTAAATTGTAGCTGGTATATATATACGTTATCGCTCTCATGATTTTGTTAACTTAATTAGAAAATAAAATAAAATAAAATAAAAATTTAACCTGTACGGCTTAATTATATACATTTATATAATTGGCAATTAATGTACGTATATATATATGTAATGTTTATTTATAAATTATAATAAATAATTAAGTTTATTAATACTCCCTAGCTAGTTTTTTTTTTTTTTTTTAATTTGGGTGTCTTATTTTTCTATCTAAATGTAAAATTAATGTATGAGTCTGCATGTGCGGTTTTACCATCAGCGGTAATTATTTATTTGTTACGGACTTACTGCCCATGAAAATACATAGGTTTTTTTTTTAATTATTGAGATGAAAATACATAGTTATGGGCCCTGGGTGGGTTAAAAGTTATAACTCATTGCTCAATGCTCATGTCATGATTTTCAGTAGAGGGTCTTTTAATATGTATATCAAATCTTCGGCGTGTGCATGAGGATCATAAAATAATGCAGCTTCATACCTAACTTGAATGATACTACTGATTAGGACAATGTTTATATATATTATATATAGTAAGTCAATATGTTCAATTATAACTAAGGCGAAAGTACGGTCATCTTTGAATTGTTTTTTTTTTTTTTTTAACTGGCCAATTTCACTATTCCGTGTTGCTTATTAATATCGACATATATTTTTGTGTCAGTTGCACGCAGCATTTATTTTATTTTTTTTAATTACTATATAAGAGAAGAAATTGATAATATTTCATGGGTTTTTTTAATTTTTTTTATTCTTTGTGTAAGCAATGCATTCCCTGTTTAAATACAGTAAATTCAACTAAAGAATATTACACAGCTTCTTCAGACTCAGTAACTTTATACATAGAAATGTAACTTGTGTCAAATAGCCTAGAAATGCAACCGAACTAAGAAAAATAAATAGAGATTTTTCCAAGTTGCACAGAGAGATCGAGCTGCATGCATCTCATATACGCCATTGCCGCACAAAACCCGGCAGATGCTACAGTGCAGTCCGTGATCAATCTGAGGCTCCTCATTAATCATTATTTGCTAATTATATTGCTTCCTTTTTCTGCAGTATTATTTTGTAATTCATCTTTTATCTCCATTCATGCCGTTTTTACGATTGCCTATGTCACCTGCGATGTGACATATCCTGTGTACATATATATATAGCTGGTAATTAATTATTCGAGTACGGTAATAAATGTGTTAATTACTCCAGCAGCCAATTAACCAAATTAAATAAACAACAAAAATTAAAAATCCATAAATATACAAATCAAAAATAAAAACAAAAAAAAACAAAAAACCAAGAAACAAAAAAACAAATTAAAAACCAAAAAAAAAAAAAAAACTTAATTGTATACTTGTACTTATAAAAAACCAACCAAGATCTAAATGATTAAACGTACTACAAATTACAAATAAACCAGCTTTACAGTAGGAAAGAAAATAATTCATATATATGAAATTAATCAAATCACTATATTGTAATATTGCTGTATATAGCTAGGGGCACTATAGACTATAGTGTAGACAAAATCCTTACATGCCTTGCCAGCTGTTGAACTTCACATGGCAAGTTCAAGTTCTTGTCACGGCCCAATCTGAACCCTCTATAAAACCCCCACAAAGATCATTCCTCCAATCACACTCAACACAACACAAAGTAATCAAAACCCTAACTCCCTAACACAGTATTTGATCTCAAGATCAGTCAACCATGGCCTCCAAAGCAGCACTCTTCATAGCTGTCAACCTCCTTTTCTTTGTCATTGCCAATGCAAAGTGCTCCACCCCCACACCCCCGCCGCCGCCGCCGCCAAAGAGCAGCTGCCCGCCAACACCATCCGGCGGCGGGGGTGGCTCATCCTCGTCCGGCAAGTGCCCGGTCGATGCACTCAAACTAGGCGTTTGCGCCAATGTGCTTGATTTGATCAAGGGTGTGAGGATCGGTGCTGTGCCGACTAGTGGCTGCTGCTCACTGCTCGGAGGCCTGGTCGATCTCGAGGCCGCTGTCTGCCTTTGCACTGCCCTTAAGGGCAACATTCTCGGCATCAACCTTAACCTGCCCATTAACCTCAGCCTTGTGCTCAACTACTGTGGCAAGGGTGTCCCCCCTGGCTACCAATGCGCTTAAGTTAATTTTCAGCCGGTTTTCATTGTTTTGTTTGTGCATGGATGGATAGCGCATTTTTATTTTGAATTTTTTTGGTGTTTGTTTGGGTGAATTAAATATATTACGTATGTGATATGTTAATTCTAAGGGTGTTTCTATTATAGATTGTAAGTCATTGGGGTTATTGTCTTGCACTACTTGTGCAGCTAGCTGAAGAGTTTGGTTGAAAATTGTATCATTATTTAATTTGGTTTGGTAACTGTGTGTTGTCAAATTTTAGTTTGATTTTATCTTTTCCAAAAAAGAACAAATGTTGATGGTATTTTGCCTATAGTCAAAGTTGTCCAAAAAAAAAATACAAAAAAAAAACTTATTAGGTTATATATTGAATGTTGCGCCTGACTTTACATAATTAGGTATATTTGCATATATGGTGGAGTGATCCCATGCAACTTTACATATTAAATTAGTTGTTTATCTTCATATATATATACTCAAAAATATATATCTGCACAAAATAAAAAGAATAGAAAAATACATTTAATTAAGGTGCACTAGCTAGCGACATGGTTTTGGGCTTCTAATAGAATTTTAACTCGTTTGACATTAGAGTACCTACCGTCCATTCAATTATTGTCCATTGATCCATAGAGCGCTGACATGCACGTTCCAAAGTGGAATAGGATGAAATATTAGCCAAGTCTGTATCCACATCACCACATGGAGTCTACATTATATACTACATAGGTCTGTTATTCTTCTTTCTCTCAACGTAGAACATCATCCTGTTCACTAGCTCGTACTCTCAGTAGGTGTTCTTAGCTTTAAAAAAAAAAGGTGTTCTTAGCTTTATATATATATATTATATTTCTTATAAGAGTAGGAACTTTTTATTTAGAATGCCACCAAATAATAAAAGTTTAGAATATATTCCAAGTTTTATCTATAAAAGTTCAATATAACATTTTTTTAATAAGATATTTAAATCATGCAAATGTAGTTGAGACTATAAAAATGACAAAATAATTAATGATAATTTTGAGACGGATAACATTTTTGGTCAATGTTACTTTATATCTAACATTTGTTACATTATGGTAAATAAATGTTACTTTATTTCTAACAATTGTTACATTGTGGCAAATAAATATTACTTTTTATCTAACAATTGTTACATTGTGGCAAATAAATATTACTTTGTACCTGACAATTGTTACATTGTAGCCAGGGGCGGAACCAGAATTTTTACATGGGGGGTGTCTTTCCGGTGCCGAGAAGCCGTCGGCATTCCTAAACTATTTTGCAGCTTAATAGCTTAATTAGCGCTATTCTTGTATTATTACTTGATTTTTATTAGCATGTTCAATTTTTTTTACTACATAATATGTAGATTTACCCAAAAAGAATTACTATTATAGTGCTTTCCAAAATGTACCTTCGTAAACCCCAAAAAAAGTTTATGTTTAAGTTTCTTTAAAAAAAAAAAAAAAATCTATGTTAATTAATCTATAGTCTCTCTAATTACTAAGTCCAAGTTATTTTCCTATATAACAACTAATTATAAATTCTCCTTTAAAAAAAAACATAACAAGAGAAGAAGTTTACCTTCCGCATATATAATAGCAGTATAGCACATAACATTATCCATTATTAGAATGTGATTACCAAAAATTAATATGGGTGCAAAAACTGTAAAAGCCCACAGCGGCACAGCCCACAAAGCCTTTAAAAAACATTGTTCTTTAATTATTTATAAGGGGAGGGACCCGCTGTCAGATTCATCCCTTTCAATAGTTCAATTGCTCCTCAGTCTTCACTATTCGCGTATGGGCAAAATCTACCCCCAATTTGGACAGCAAGCACCAACATTTATTATACTGACTTCACTTTGATGAAGTTTATATGATTAAGAACTAAGAAGACCATGGCTCTAGTTTTTTGGGGGGTGCCAATCTGCATTTTTCTTGTAAAATGGCTTGTAATTTTCTTCTCCAGTACAGGAAGTCACAAATCATGGGGGGGGCCTTGCCCCCCCTGGTCCCCCCCTAGTTCCGCCCCTGATTGTAGCAAATAAATGTTACTTTGTATCTGACAATTGTTACATTATGGTAAATAAATGTTACATTATGGAAAACAAATGTTACTTTATGTATTACGGCAAATAAATATTAGTTAATTTATGTCTGACAATTATTACATTGTAGTAAATAAATGTTACTTTATATTTGACAAATTGTTACATTATGCTAAATAAATGTTACTATATAGCAATTGTTATTTTATATCAAGTTTGTTCTAATCTTTATATTTGAAGGTCATTTGTGTTAGTTTCCAGTAATTTATTTATTCAAAAAATATATTGAATTACCCATCAATTGACATGTAACATAAAATAATGATCATAATTTTAATCCCTATTAAACTGCCTTTTATCTTTAATGAAATAAAATATTCAAAACAATAACTCTTTCATTTTTAATAATTCAAAATATGCAAGCAATAGTTAAATTAAAAAAAATTGAAGTCAACAGTGCAATGCTATCACGCCTTTAATCTTAACTCCATCAAGAGAGGGAAAAAATTTTTTCACACATGTTGATGTTCACATGCTACCTACTTCTGCCTAGCTATAGCTCATTTCATCGTTACGTCTCCAGGAAGAGTAATATAGACCAAGAGCCAACATGTCAGGCACCGTGTGAAGTGTACATTCCACGTGGGAGAAAATTCAACCATGGATCTATAGATGGTCAAACTGGATGGACGCAAGATGTTTCCCTATATATAACTAGCTAACTAATAATTGAGCTCCATCAATCCCAAGCAAGAGATGACAATAAGCTAGTACAGATCGAAGTACAATATCAATTAATATGTATATTTTAGCCATATTTTTCATGGTAAGGTACGTACAGTAGACGTTTTCCATTTCCAAAAGACAATTCATTTTGAAATTTTGGTAGTGCTTAAAATAATAATCTACCAAGCCTTTATTTATAATTTAATAGAAATGTTTTATATTTGCTATTTAGTACATAAATTTAATACATATATCTAATTTTCTATTAATCAAGCAAAAAAAAATTGTAAATGAGAAACTTTCACTAATTGCACATATAGCAATTATTACAAATAATTACATTATAATAAGTATATTTTAATTCAGATCTACATTAAAAAATATATTTTTTCAAATTAATCACGTAATTGAGCATATGACGGCCGATATTAATTTTATGACCACATTATAACCAAATTAATGCAATATGATGGTCCATATAGCATATCATGAACTTTAATTCAACATATATAAGAAACACAAGTATGATAATAAATTAATAACATAAAAGTTCCAAATAAATTCACAAGCACAATATATACCAACTAGCTAGCTAGCTAGTTGGTAATATTTCATTTGCACGTAGCATTTATTTTAATTTTTTTTAATTACTATATAAGAGAAGAAATTGATAATATTTCATTATTTTCATGGGATTGGATATTGTTCAAAGCTATTTGGACGGTCCAAAGTGTTTTGAGAGCTATACGATCTAATTGTTAGTAATTGATCAGCTGTGATTTAATCATGTATGTGCTAAAAATAGCATGCTGTTTATATTTAGAATGATGGGTCACATGCTATCACCGTTGATAAATATATAAATTGAATCGAACGGTTTAGTCATGGCTTTGGACAAAATTCTAATCATTTCTTAATTCGTCTTTTTTCTTTGTGTAAGCAAATGCCCTGTTTGAATACCGTATAAATTCATCAAAAGAATTCTATTGTTTGTTCAGACTCAATGTCAAAGTATTTTTTATACCAAAACAAAAATTAAAATTACGTAAAATAGCCTAAAGAAATGCAACCTACCAAGGAAAAACAAACAGAGAGTCCCAAATTGCACAGAGAGCTGCATGTATCTCATATACGCCATTGCCGCACAAAACCCGGCAGACGCTACAGTGCAGTCCGTGATCAATCTGAGGCTCCTCATTAATCACAATTGAGATCGTCTGACCCGAGGTATATGACCCGAGTCACGTGACTCGTTGGATCTCCTCGGGATTCGGTTGAATCTCTTCGGTATTCGGGCAAACCCGAATCCCGAGGAGATCCAACGGGTCACGTGACTCGGGTCATATACCCCGGGTCAGACGATAAGGGTCCCATTAATCATTGTCCATTTCCTTTGCTAAGGATAATGATACTTTGCCCCTTACATTGCCCCCCATACCCTATGATGACTAGGATTTCCACTCATATCTAGGATCCATTGTGGTTTTGAATTGTGTAGTATTCGTGTAACGGTAAACAGAAAAACTGAGTAAATGGTCTAGTTATGTCACAAAAATTTGAACAAAATTTACAAATTTGGTGTAATCATTCCTGGACTACCAACTTAGAATATTTGAACCTAGAAGCTACCAATCTTACTATACGTAATTTAGCAGTCTTAATTAATTATTTTGCTCAGTAACATTTTTAATTACTTTTAATTGAAATCACATATGAACGACTGGCTTATCACCAAGAGAACTGAAATTTACAAAGACGCATTAAAGGCAACCGAATCTATCGAAGGACCCCCTAAAGGCTTTGTTAAACCAACAGAAGTCAGCAAGAAGGCCACCACAGCCTTGATTAAGCAGAACACACAATTATCCAACTGCTGGTCAAGATAAGCGAAAACCTCGACGACTGTTTGGCAACAGTCGAAGATATTAAGAAGGTCGTAGATGAGAAATCAGCTGGGACGTCTTCTAATATCTCCGCCAAAACCATTGAAGATCTAGAGAAGAACCTCCAAAAACTCAGTCTTGGAGAACCGATTCGAAAGCCAAAACCGAAGCCTGCACCTTTCTACGTCTTTAAGGACCCACAAAAGGTCTTTGAAGAAGAAAAGCGGAAAGCATCAAAATGAGCCGAACTCAAACCAGAACAAATATGGCGGCTCGACCATCTATAAGCAACCGTGACCAACAAAGTCAAAACCGAGAACAGACCCCCACAGTAGAAGACCAAATAAGAGGTTACAGACTCGGATAGCGAGCACGGCACTCATTAAGTCGTATGATGCCCAGGAGACAACAAGGGTATCAAAGAACACTCGAGTCCCAGATGAATCCAGATGCGAATCTCAATCTGTCACAATTCAGAAGAGCACAAAATGTTCTTGCTGAAGTACTTTACCAAGCAGGGAGTCTTTTCCAAACCCAACATCAGGTTTATCAACACTATTCAGACCAAAGAATTTCAGTTGTAGACAACCAGCAACTGGAATTACCATTCATTACACAACAAGGATTTGAGAGACTGCAAAGAGAAGGCATACAACATCTCCACACGGGCCTGATCATGATCCGTCTCTTTACTCTCCACAGAGTAGCTGCAGGGGTCAATGCCCTTGTGGTAATCTAAGATACAAGATGGTCTGATGACAGATCCATAAGTGGCACTATGGAAATGGATCTAACTCATGGGTCTCAATTGGCCTACATTGCCCCGAATATGATGCTATCCATTAGAGATTTCTATAATCATATCCAGCTGGTGATTCAGACTCATGGATGTGATACATGGCGAGCTGGCGAAAGCAATTTGCTGCTAACAAGATCACTCATTGGGAGGCTTTCAAACACAAGTTTCACAGAATTCAGATACAACATCAGCAATGTATCTGACTATCTCACAAGTCATGGAATCCAAGCTATTCCAGGGCAAAAGCATTCCACTGAAGAATTACGAGGAAGGCAGTGGATACTCAAGCCGATGCAGCAGCCCGAAGCTCAACATCCTCAAGAAGCAGTTACACAAATGCGAACCGATGGCTCACTACTGCTCAGATTCACAAACTATGGTGCAACGCCACCACCTCAAGAACAACCAAGAGGTGAATTTGATGATTCTAATTGGAAGAAGAAATCATAGCTATGGTCCTTTGCTATGATGCAGGAGATCCAATCTGATAATGAGGATGAAACAGAAGATGACATTTTCTTGGGAGCCCTATCTGTCACCGCACAGCTGATAGAAGATCCAAAAGATGACTGTCCTATCTGGGATAGTTATACTGAAGAAAAAGCAGAAATGGATTTTATTAATCCATTTTCTGTTGAAGGTGGTGGGAAAGAACAAAAACAAAAACAAACCGAAATTGTTTTCATGATCAAGAAGAAGAAGAAACAGAATACCCAAAACTGAAACAGTTTTTACAAGAAAGAGCTTTCTCTAGTGCAACATTTGGTGTTTATCATCCACCCCCGGAGCCTCTTATGGAACAAGTGTCCTATACGCCAGCTAGGCTTGAAGCTAAACATGATAAAGCATCAACCTCTCAACAACCTTCATTAAGCTGGCAAAGACTTAAGAACTTGAGTTTACCAGGAGGAGTTGGTCATCACCATAATGAAATGTGGAATTTACCAGCAGCAATGCAACAACAAGGCGCTTTGCTGGTATTACCCGAAGATATTGGTCTCTATAATGATACCATATCAAGATGGGAATCAATCACTCTAAATCTCTTGAGTGAAAAAACTTTTGATGATAACAAGGTCAAGATGATGTTTATTGAGAACCTCCTTGGTGAAACTGAAAAGAAGATCTGGATCTAATGGCGAATGACGTTCAAAGAACAATATGCTATATTCACAAACATTGCCGATGACCCCCAAAATGTTATCTCACAAATCCGAAGAGTAATGCTATTGGAGGATCCTACCAAGGAACAACAGACGAGCAAGATTGTGCATACCATGGTCTTGAAAGATTAAGCTGCAACAATGTGAGAGACCTTTTCTCTTACATGAATGATTACAAAGTTCTAGCAGCAAAATCTAGGAGGATGTATGTAAATGAAGAACTATCAGCAAAGTTTTTCAGAAAAATGCCCCCTCTTATTGGCAATGAACTTGAAGAGGCATTCCAAAAAAAGTTTCCTGGTAATACAATTGGTGTCACGCCTAGAATACACTTCTCTTACCAGTATTTGGCAGAGATGTGCAAGAAGGCGGCAATGCAACGAAGCCTTAAAGACCTAACCATATGTAGCCGTATACCCATACCAGGAGAATACAATAACAACCGAAAGAAGTATGGTCTTAGAAAAGAGATTTTTTTATTAATAAAAAAATAAAAAATCAAATGAAAACATGCTGACCGAGTCCACAAATGCAAGTGTTTTATATGTGGAGAAGAAGGTCATTTTGCGCGAGAATGCAAGAGGAATAGAGGGAACATCGCATAAGCAGCGGTGCTGGATAATCTGGACCTACCAGATGACATAGATGTGGTGTCAGTGGATCTAAATGAACCTGACAGTGATGCCACATGCAGCCTCTCAGAAGGAGAAGCTGGTAACATGGAGGTCCATGTACGAACTGCAATTGAAGAAATCCTTTGGGAAGGCGCTATGATGTTGCAAATTGAGCATTATGGATGGAGAAGTAGAGTTCAGCTTCCTGAGAACCAAGAACAGTGCCAACACCAATTCAGCACTGAAGTCCAAATAAATAGTAACTGTAGTTTTTGCAAAATCGAAACAAATAAAAACTACAGGATATGCTGTGAAAATTGCAAACTTCTAGCCTGTGCCATGTGCTCACCATTCTACCTGGGAAAAGAAATACAACCAAAAACCCAACTTAAGCCTAGACAATACTCTAATAAAGATACCCTTATAAAAGAGCTCACAAAATATGTTGAGTTTTTAGAAGCTGAAAATGAACGATTGCAAAAACTTCTACAAGAAACCCAGATACAAACTCCTGAAGAAGAGTTGGCAGAACAAAAACCTCTACAAGAAAACCAGATAAAAACCCTTGAAGAAGAATTGTCAGAAGAATTCAGAGAATTGACAATCTCTGATAAAGGAAAGAAGAAAATAACCTATCCAGAAGAACCAATAATGGAGGAAGATGATGAAGATGGTGAAGATGCACTTGTAGTCTTCATTGACTATGCAGCATATAAAGCAGGGGTCCTAACACAAGTTCAACAGCCCAGACAGCACAAAAAGATTGATAATAGGTTGTATAACCTAATAGTATCCATTGAAATCCCTGGAGTCAAAAGATTTGATATCCAAGCAATCCTCGACATTGGTGCATCAACCTGCTATATCTGTCAGACAGCCATCCCCAATGAAGCACAAGAGAAAACATTATACCCAGTCCAAATCACAAGAGTAAATTCACGACAAGTTGTCAATACAAAACTCAAGTAAGAACAACTCGTGATTGGAGAAAACAAGTTTCGGATTCCATTCACCTATTGCTTTCCAATGGGCATGCGTGAAGGGATACAGATGCTCCTTGGGTGTAATTTTATAAGATCGATGGCAGGAGGATTAAGAATTGAAGGCAAGGTGCTTACATTCTACAAGAATGTAACAGAGATCCATACCACAACAGAAATAATAGCAGTTCCAGCTACTATACAAGAATTGGATCTAGAAGAGTATGAATACCGATTAATCCAAGAAGCAGTTCCATAATAATTAGGGAAAGATTAAACTCCAAGAGCATATAATCAAGAAGATTATCAACTTTGATATGTAGTCTTTGAAGGAAAAGAAAGGGCTTCGCTCCTTTCTTGGTATTCTCAACTATGCAAGGGCGTATATTCCAAAACTGGGTACCAAACTCGGCCCTTTGTATTCTAAAACTTCCCCCCATGGTGACAAGAGGTTGAAACCGTTTGATATCAACCTAATCAGACAAATCCAGAAGTGAGGTTCAAAATCTTCCAGACCTGGAGTTTCCCCTTGAAAATGCCTATATTATCCTTGAAACTGATGGATGTATGGAAGGCTAGGGAGGTGTTTGCAAATGGAAGCCAAAGAAGGCGGATCCTCGCTCAACCGAGAAAGTGTGTGCCTACGCAAGTGGCAAATTTCCAGTCATAAAATCGACGATAGATGCAGAAATTCATGCCTGCATGGAAACTTTAACAGCCATGAAAATCCACTATCTAGATAAAAGTGAAATAACGCTTTGGACAGATTGTCAAGCGATTATTAGCTTTTATAATAAAACTGCTAACAATAAACCCTCTCGGGTTATGTGGATTAAATTTACTGATTTTGTGATAGGAACAGGTGTGCATATCAACTTCGCGCATATTGATGGGAGGCAGAACACTCTTGCAGATACACTATCCCGACTGACCACTTACTGCACAACAAGATGTCTCAACCCAGAGCAAACTGCGTTCATTTCCATGTTGGAGCCAGTTCTAGAGGAAATTCAGACTGGAATGCTGAACGACGCCAGCACTATGCTTCTATGCACTCGTATTCGGACAGTATTCCCCTGTACACAACTGCAGACATCCATGACATACACTACGCCAGGGAACACAATGGTGGATCACTCACAAATGCTGCTATCCACATAGGCGTCATGCGTGAAGTCAAAGAACTTCAAGCAAGGATGGCCTTTGCACAAATCAATGTACTGAAGACCATGCTTGAACGTGAATATGAGACTGCACGTCCATACAGAAACATTGATTGCATGATGGGTGATAAATGTTTACTACTTGAAGAACAAATTCCAAAAATTAAGAAAATTGAGAAGGACCTTGACAACCTAATTACACAGTTTGTCAGGTGGGGATAGAGGAGCGTGATGGACCCAACTACTGTCCTTCACAAGTTTATCTAATAATTAAGTGTGATGAATAATCTGGTGGTGATCTACGGAAAACCACTATTTGCTTTGTGTGGAGTGCTCTCAATTATTTGAGCATCTTTTCTTTTTAAAATTTTTGGCCTACCTGTTTTGGCCAGTAGTGTGCTTTTGATTAGTGCGATCCACTTTCGGTGAAGTGGTTGTACTATCTTTCTTTTTCTTTAATCAGTGCGCCTAACTTTTGGATAGTGGGTGTACTGAGTGGGAAACAAAGGATTGTGGAAATCCCTTTATTCACATGACGATGGGGCCCAATGAGCACCCGGTGTGATAATTGAGATTCCATTCCCGAGTCTATATAAGTGTGTTTTCTCAGAGTTGCAAGACATCGCTGAGTTCCAGCAAGTCTTACTTCTCTCTCTTTGTAAGATATCCTCTACTTAATAAAATTTCTTTCATCTTAAACTTCTAGTCTAGTATCTTTTAGCAACGAAGTTTTGGAGTTGAGATCCTAAGAACAGGCGTTTTCTTACTGGTATCAGAGCTAGCTTATATTGGTTAGTAAAGATTATGGCTTTCTAAATTTTCTTTTATTCTAGGAAGTAGGAAAGGAAAGGTTATACCAAAATTGTTGATATTGTTCATCTGTATTGTCCAAAACTAGTTCATTTACTAATATTGTTTGCCTGTTTATCTGAAACCTGAATATTGAAATCTGAAATTTTTAATATATAATTGTTGGTAAATAATGTTTAAACTGAAACAAAAGACCAGACCAGGTCATAGATAGGTGCAGAGGCGAGTAGCCGTTAAGCCTTGTTAGAATCTATTTGGGTGAGTCAAAATTTGAACACAAAAGACCACACAATTATAACAAATAACTACCTTGAGGGACCCATAACTTTCCATGTCATCTGTACTATCAGGGGCAATGGTTGTGGCAGCATATCACCGTCCTATTTAGCAAATATAGTGCTTCCTTTTTCTGCAGTATTATTTTGTAATTCATCTTTTATCTTCATTCATGCCGTTTTTACGATTGTCTATGTCACATGCGATGTGACATACCCTGTGTACATATATATATAGCTGGTTAATTATTCGAGTAGGGTAATTAATTAAGTGTGTTACTCCAGCAGCCAACCAAATTAATTAAAGTACAAATTAACGAAGTGATATACAAATCAAAATTAATAATATTGAAAAACAAAACTTGTATACTTAGTAATATACACTTTTTCATAAGAATTAATGATGAACGTACTACATACACTTTTTTTTTTCCTCCTCCCCTTCTCATTATCATTGTAAATGACCATTGTACCCCTTTTTTTTATTTATTAATGAAAAATTGGTAGGCTTTTGCCTACCCCTCAAAAACAAACCAGCTTTATACAATAGGAAAGAAAATAATTCATATATATGAAATCAAATCTCACTATATTGCTATAGCTAGGGGGCACTATAGACTATGTAGACAAAATCCTTACATGCCTTGCCAGCTGTTGAACTTCACATGGCAAGTTCAAGTTCTTGTCACGGCCCAATCTGAGCCCTCTATAAAACCCCACAAAGATCATTCCTCCAATCACACTCAACACAACACAAAGTAAGTAAAACCCTAACTCCCTAACACAGTATTTGATCTCAAGATCAGTCAACCATGGCCTCCAAAGCAGCACTCTTCATAGCTGTCAACCTCCTTTTCTTTGTCATTGCCAATGCAAAGTGCTCCACCCCCGCACCCCCGCCGCCGCCGCCGCCAAAGAGCAGCTGCCCGCCAACACCATCCGGCGGCTCGTCCTCGTCCGGCAAGTGCCCAGTCGATGCACTCAAACTAGGCGTTTGCGCCAATGTCCTTGATTTGATCAAGGGTGTGAGAATCGGTGCTGTGCCGACTAGTGGCTGCTGCTCACTGCTCGGAGGCCTGGTCGATCTGGAGGCCGCTGTTTGCCTTTGCACTGCCCTTAAGGCCAACATTCTCGGCATCCACCTTAACCTGCCCATTAACCTCAGCCTTGTGCTCAACTACTGTGGCAAGGGTGTCCCCCCTGGCTACCAATGCGCTTAAGTTAATTTTCAGCCGGTTTTCATTGTTTTGTTTGTGCATGGATGGATGGATAGCGCATATTTTATTTTGAATTTTTTTTGGTGTTTGTTTGGGTGCATTACTTAAGTATGTGATATGTTAATTCTCTAAGTGTTTCTATTATAGATTGTAAGTGATTGGGGTTATCTTGCACTACTTGTGCAGCTAGCTGAAGAGTTTGGTTGAAAATTGTATCATTATTTAATTTGGTTTGGTAACTGTGTGTTGTCAAATTTTAGTTTGATTTTATCTTTCCAAAATAAGAACAAATCTTGATGGTTTTTTGCCTATAGTCAAAAAAACCCTATATATTGAATGTTGTGCCTAACTTTATATAATTAGGTGCTAGTAATATTTGCATGGTGAAGTGATCACATGCAACTTTTACATATTAATTAGTTCTTTATCTTCATATATATATATATATATATATATACTCAAAATATATATCTGCACAAAATAAAAACCAATTAATTTCTTCAAATAAACAAATACATTTAATTAAGGTGCACTAGCGACATGGTTTTGGGCTTCTAATAGAATTTTAAACTCGTTTGAGATTAGAGTATATATATTAGACAATAAAATATGGCATCTTAATTAATCAGTTTAACAGAGAGAAAGAAGCAGATGTACGTATTTCCAAAGTAAATGGTGATCCTACTATATATACAAGCTAGCTACTACGTATAATATAACTAATAATTGAGCTCCACCAATCCCAAGCAAGAGATGACAAATAAGCTAGTACAAATCGAAGTACAATATCAATTAATATGTATTAGCCATAATTTTCATGGTAAAGTACGTACACACGTTTTCCATTTCCAAAAGACAATTCACTTTGAAATTTTGGTAGTGCTTCAAATAATAATCTACCAGGCCAATATTATTTACAATTCAATAGAAATGTTTTACATTTGCTACCGGACTTTACTACATAAATTAAGATAAATATATATATCTAATTTTCTTTTAATCAAGCAAAAATAAATTGTAAATGAGAAACTTTCAATTGCATATATATAGCAATTATTACAAAATACAAATAACTATATTATAATAAGTATATTTTAATTCAGATCTACATAAAAAAATATTTTCTTCAAATTAATCACATAATTGAGCATATGACGGCCAAGATTTTACGACCACAATATTATAACCAAACGCAATATGACTTTTAATTAGAGGTTTTTTTTTTAATTCGTGCAAGTAGATATCCAATTGACGGTCCATATGGCATATCATAAACTTTAATTCAACATATATGAGAAACTCAATTATGATAATAAATTAATAACATAAAAGTTCCAAATAAATTCACAAGCACAATATATACCAACTAGCTAGCTAGCTGTAAGAGCCGTATACATATATCTATCAATATCAAATATCAAATAAAGCATAGACAAGTGTTCATGCATGTAAAGGGTCCACCAGTCCTCCATTGCAATGCGCCAAAAGTCACATGTCGAGAAAGACAATTATCAGCAGATGATCGACATGCAAAAAAGTTAGAAAGAACTAAAAGAACTGCAAGTGGTACTGCTTGCCTTTCTTCACCGGTTTTGGCTCGTTTCTATTCCGGCTCCTGATTTTATTCTAAGCATGCAGACCTAGCACATTTTTTAAAAATTAATGGATCTCAATTAATTTAATCCAGCACCGACGTCGACGTTCACAATTATTCGTCCAAAAAAAACGATTAACGAAACGATTTACAGTTTCGTTAAACGAAACGAAACGATAAACGAAACAATATGTTCTGTTTTGTTTTCTATTTTCATATAATAATACTACTACGTACAAAAGCGATTATTTTACGTTCTCCCGTTCCGTTTCGTCCAAACGAAACGAAATGCTTTACAGTTTCGTGACGAAACGAAACAAGAATGAAACAACCATTTAATTTCTTGACCGTTTTGTTGCGCTGGCACCTCAACATAAATATATATATACATAGAGTAAAACTACCGTGCTCTTAAGCTCACGGGGGCCTTCCGTGAGCTTAACACAAAAAATATATCAAATCATGTCCAATTTTTAAGTTATATGGCTTAATAAATTCTTTATATCAAAATCTTATAGCACGCAAAATTTTTTCATTTTTGAAGATTTTAAAGTATTTATTTTGGATTTTTTAAGATCAGCTATACAATATTAATAAAATAATCAATATGTTTCATATATAACTTTTAAAAAATCCGAAATAAATACTTAAAAATCTTCAAAAATAGAAAACATTTGTATGTTATAAGAATTTGATATAAAGAATTTATTGAGCCATATAAATAAAAATTTGGATATAGTTTGATACGTTTTTTATGTTAAGCTCACGGGAGGCCCCCATGAGCTTAAGAGCACGGTAGTTTTACTCTATATACATATGTATATATAGATGGGTAATACCAAGCATCCATAGAAAATTAAGTTGTCCATAGCTAACGTCAATATATAGGTTACTTAATTTTTGGGATGTATCTGTTACATTTCGTACCTGTTTATGGTGAGAGTGTTTTCACACAGATATACATCTGATAAGTTTAGTCTTATAATCCACACCCCTATCATTATGAGCATAAATTTAGTCTTGTACGTATTGTCCCTAATTAATAGTAAGTACGAACGAATAACGGTGTTATCCAATAATTTTTTTATATCATAATTAACCCCAAAAAATATAACTAATAATTAAGTAAATATGCGTTACATTTTATACAAAAGTGTGTATGATTTATAAAAGAGGAGGGATCCAATAACTATGGGCAATTGGATAATATTGGTACCATATAGTGACAATTTCATTATTTACAATATATTGTATTTTTAATCTTATAGTTAGCAATATATTGAATAATTATGTTCATTGAATAAGAAAACTTGTATATTGTAATTAAGTTGTAACCAATCTAGCTAGCTCATAATAAAAATATTTATATATAATGATAATTATAATTATTCAATATATTGTCATTATCCCTAATTAAAATCGTAAATATTCAATATATTATTAATTATAAGATTAAAAATACAATATATACCATATTGCATATAATTAAGTGATACATAGCATCTATAGGATGATATGTGTCTACAGCGTTTATAGATTATAAATTTGAGATATGAGTTACAAGATTTATACATCAATCTACAGACCTACATATACATGAACTACGTACGGATCACATACGTGTATATGCACAGTTTTTCTATGGATATATACAAGATATTTCTCTATATATATCTACTAATTTAAATGCTACCATATCATAATTTACTTAAAAAAATACATATAATTGCCAATCAAATCGGAAAATGAAGTAGCTGGGCCTTTCGATCTTACAAAAGGCTGACAAGCCCGTTCTTGTACTGATGAGGAATCGAATTTTTTTTTTTTTTTTTTTGAACCAAGTGGACAAATGTCCACCATCTCCCATTTTATTTAATAAGGAGATCAAAATGTACATTATAATCCCAAAATAATCAGAATCCTTTAAGAGGAGACTTACCCTAATTAAGAATCCAAACAAAGAAATGTACTGATGAGGAATCGAACTTATTTAAATCACTACAAATTATGGGCTACTGGCATTGGGATTATTATAATAATTAATAATTAATAATATATGGATCGGTAGCACATTGATACACATCGGCTGGATAATTTTTAGTGTCAGACGCTCCATGTTCTTGTTACATGCATATAATATGATAAATTTTATAATTAAAGTAAAGTCTAGCACGATGGCATATATTATGGCATTATGCATGGTAAGCCAGAACAAAATTTTCAGTATCAAATTGGCAATTTGCATTCTTTTAAATTATACTCCCATTGTTTTTTTTTATATATAAAATGAGAATATATATATTTTGTACTGATTGTGCAATTTATTCGGCTAGCTAGCTAGAAAGGAGAACTGCAACAACACCAGCCTAAGTCTACCCCAGCTAACAACAGTATGCGTTGTGTGATATTTTTAATACAATTGTGTCGATCGAATTTTCTGTAAAATTTATTTTAGAGGAGGGATGAAATGATGTTGGTTTTTGGTGATTTATTGGTGACCGTTTATGAATCAGATCTCGAGTAGTTATATTTTAGCACTTAAATTAATGATCGATACCAGTAATTGATAGATGTTGTATATAAAATGTTTTATGTGTACACATTATCATTTTGATCTTATTTATATGCACACCAAACATTAACAAAAATCAACACTTCACATTATATTTTTTTCTCTCCTCTTTTGATGACTATAGAAACAATTTTATTTTTTATGTATATGCTATTGAGATGTTTTAGAATGCATCTAAAGGTTTTATCCATGTTAGATAATTCCGTCTTGTGCTTTTACTAGAACTAGACAACTACCGAGGCCATACATTTAGTTGGTACTTGGTATTGATATTCATCTTGAGCATTTCTCTTCTAATATTCATTATTGTTCCACAATTTAAGCTATCTATTTCACGTATCAAAGAGCTTCCTTCAAACTCTTAACAAGCTATATTAGTAACTTTTCAAAAAAAAAAAACAAGCTATATTAGTATGTACAGCGGTACAAGTAAACTTGTAGCTAATTAATATGGAAAAAAATAATATTTTACTGTGAGAAATTATAATTTTCTAGTGCTTTAAGATTCTTGTGATCGATTTCATATTTAGTATCATGGCACAAATTGTATTTTCTATTTTTATTTTCTCTTAATTAATTATCTGAATCCACCAACTTGAGATATGGGGATACGAAGACGAAAATAATGTTTAAATGGGTAAATATTTAATCCCTATTATAGTTATCTCCCCAGAGAGACCCCACCCATACGACTATGTCGCCTTTTGAATCGGCAGTAGATTAGGCTTCATTCATAGCTACTTTCATTCTAAAGGAAAGCGAATATTAGTAAAGAGGCTTCTTTAAATAGTAGCAAACTTTTTCATTTTTTCCGAGCTCCGCGCACCTTTGGTACTTCAGTGTGGCAAGCAGTTTGATAGTTACCATTATAGGCTCGCTCCTATAGCTAGTCGGGCGATCAAGACTTCAAATTAAGGGTATTTTAAGCTAAAGCGACAGTTGTGGAAAGCCGAAAAAGCGAAAGCTTGCTCGAACGAAAGGGGCTATACCCTAACCCTCGGCCGCGAAGACGCAAAGCGTCACTTCCTTTTTACAGACAAGTAAGGAATGAGGCTGACTGAATATCTCCATCAAGCCGTCAAGGAAAGGGAGTTGGTTCCCTTTCTTTCGTCAAGTGAGATAGGCGAAGCACTTCTTAAGCTTTGCCTTAGACTGACGGAAGAAAGCGAAGAAGTAGGCTGAATGGAAAAAAAGGAAGGGACAAGAGCGGTCGGCGCTTGGCACGAAGGCTGCTGGTTCGGTACGGTACTAAAAGTCCTCGGACTTCCAGGCGGTTTTTCTTTTGGGTAACTGTGAACCCTTGGATCTCGCCAATACAGCCTCCTATGGTTTTCGTTATCGAGATATCTTTTCTTTTTTCCCAGGGATTTCTTGGGTCATCAGATTCCATGCTGCAAACAGTCAAATCTAAACCTTGTCGCTCTTCTTTCCTCGTGGGCAGGAAGCACACCAGCAGCGTGCGTTGCGTGATTCCACTGTGTTTTTTCACTTGACTGGGTGTACAGTTGACTGGAAGAGAACTTCGATTCGCTCGGCCAGCAGGCGGGCTAGTGCTTATCTTGTGTGACAACACTACAGAGCGAGTAGCTCTTCTAGTCGGGCAGCTGTGTGAAAACACTCCAGAGAAAGCAGCGCTTTTGTGTAACATGCTATGGTCTCTTAGCTCTGACGAGGTAGTGATGAGTTTCACACGCTCTAAGCCCGGCCCGCGCGCAGTTAGGAAGATTGGCCGCAATCTGAGCGGTACCACCCATCCTACCCTACTACCTATAGGGGGCCGTCCGTCCATCAGCCACCTGAAAAGGAACTGCAGTGATCTTGAATAGGAATCCTACAGCGATAAAGATAATCCCCATCAAAATACCACTAGATGGAGCACCAGTGATTTCGTATCCGGTCAAAATCTTGGCTAATTGATCGAAGTGAGTAGCTCCAGTAGACCCATAGATCATGGAACAAATAGGGTGGGTAGGCCCTACCACCACACTACACGTATAGACAAACGCGAACCCCCCTCCTTACCGTACGTGCAACTCTCACCGCATACGGCTCGCACAAAGACTCGATCATCCATCCCGAGCTTTTTATTCCACCTCTCCTCTCCAATCCTCAATCAAACTTTCCTTCCCTCTTTTTTTCGCCCTTGCGTGTTATTGAGCGCGCAAGTAAGGCGCGAGGGTTCTTCTTCTTGCTTAATTAAATCCAAACTGAAGGACTAAACTAAACTCCAGCTTCGAAGCTGGAGTTTTATTAAAAACTCAAAGGCCACGGCCGCTCTTCCTTCGTCTATCGTAAGTCTCGCTTCGCTTCGTCCCGAACAAACCAAGGAGGCATGATGGCGGGCGCGCGTGTGTGCCGACTGCAGAAACTACAAGCCAACGCCGGAAGCAACTCGCTCCTATCTATATATTCTCGTATCGTTGGGATTGGATATAAAAAGTGGAAGAAATCTCTAGAGATCTTATTTTTGCGACAACCTCTCTCAAACCGAGACATTTGAAAGAGCACGGAAAAAAAAGAAAGAGCTTCGCTCGGTTGGCCCTCCCTCCAGCGGCTTCCGCCTACTTTCTTTCTATTCTATGAAGTCTACAACAAACAAGTGGGAGAGGCAGGATTCGAACCTACGTAGAAAACTTTCTACAGATTTACAGTCTGCCGCTTTTGACCACTCGGCCACTCTCCCCTCCTTCCTTTCCGGGTGGAAGCTCCCCCTGAGAGAGTTCCTGAATAATAAGGGTGGTGCCCTTCGTTCTGAAGTGAAGAAAAGAAGATGGAACTCCCTATCTATTTATTAGATTAGCTAGTGGGAGAATAAATAAGGTTATTGAGTAAGTTCATAAAAATTTATGTCAAGCAAGAGGCAAAGCTTATACGAAAGAAAGCCCCCCATCGTCGGCTTTCCCTTCCCCAGCCTCCTTCGTTGCTTCTAGCTAAGTTGAGGAGGCCTCGCTTCTGGCGAAGCAGCGAGTGAAGGAGCAAGTGAATGAAGGAGCCAGCGAGCATAGAGTGAAGCGCGAAAGTCTCCAGGCGAGTCATCTTCATCAAAGGAGTGACCCTCTTGCTAGCGCCCTTCTACTTAAACTGAGCTTTTGCAAGCGTAGGCAAGAGTTTACGTAGGTCTAGGGGCAAGCAAGCTTTTGAAGGCGGAGCTAGCCGCGCGTACTCTTCTGCTATCAATGAAAAGTTAAAGACCCGAAAAGAATTTTTCTTGACTTCTTCCATACGTCAGTCAAAGAATGGAAGGGTGTAGCGTTCGATAACACTTCTTCCTTATTAAATGAAATTATGTCATCTCTTTAAAAAAAGAGTTTGATTCTTAAAAAGCAAATAGCATTTCCTATTTCTTTGTCCCCAGGACTAGACTTTATATATATATATATATTATGTGATTTTTTATCCGTCGCTACGCTGTTCCCAAGGACTAGTAAAATCAAAATAGCGAAATTCTTGGGTCATCTAATGGGTTCAGAAACCACACATTTTTCTGGATCATCATAGCATACTTCCACATATCCACTAAGAGGAAAGTCTTTTCGTAATGGATGACCCTCGAAACCATAATCTGTTAATATACAGCGTAAATCCGGATGATTTATGAAAGAAAGACCAAACATATCCCAGATTTCTCGCTCCCACCAGCCAGCTGATGGAAATAGACTGACTACCAAAGATATTCGTGTTACTTCGTCTGCACTTGTTTGTACATAGTTGGGACGAGTTGCTACAGTGTTAGCAACAGTAGATTCTACAGTAACCCTTTTTTTTTTTGGAATGATTTTGGGCCATGTCAATCAAATCATCAAAGAAAGAGCAATGAATTTGCACCGGTTATACTATACAATATACATACGGCTTCAATTTTTTTATTTTTTTAATTATCCTTTCTCAAAGATTGAAATGCAGATGACCAATTTTTTCTTTTTTTTTTTGAGATAAAGATGAAAGTCAAGCCACTCAAATTTAAATGTCTATAAAAGACCCTCCATCCGGGTTTTAAACCCGCAACCTCCTACACAGGGAGTATTGCCCTTAGCCACTAGACCAAAGGCTGGTTCTTGACTGGTTATATTATTTTACTTACAACTCCATTTCAAAACCAATGGAAATATCCATTTTCCACTTTTCAAAAATCATTATTTTCTTTATGATTGTTTTTAAATCTTCTTTGAGAAAACCATTCTGCATTTCACTAATAATTTGCCGAAAAAACCGTATAGAGTTATTTTAGATATTTTTTATGTTTTTTATAATCATGTAATGAATCCTCATGGCACTATGAAGGGTAGGATATCTTGAAATTATTATTTTAACAATCATAGAGAATTTTTAATTATATTAAAGCTACTTCAAAAATAGATACAAAAATACTTTTAACATGTATTTCAATTTTCATAAAAACTTGCTAGCTTCTAATAAATTATCAAAGACATTAAAAGTTATTTTTTTTTAATTCAACTATCATTAAAAATTTAAATAGCTCAACATCAATAAATTATACAGCTCAGTAGTTACTGCCGAAGCAAAGTGAGGCTCTCTTCTAGTATTATGATAGTTTGACGGGGAAATATATATAAAATATACGTGAACAGTAATTAAAGCTTTTTTTCTAAATAGAAATTAAACTTAAAGATACTATTGATGGCTCAGAGAAATTTGATATATAAAGACGGTAAAAGAAACAAGAAGAAGAACAAAAGGCACAACATAACAAAAGAAGGGGAAAAATAAAACATTAATTGTAGGGAAATTACACTGATAGGGGTGGATATTACAATGAGATTAAATTTTTTTTTTTTCATTTTCAGAAGATATACTTGTTTATTTTCCAGGATAACTTGTGTCGATTCTTACAGGTCATAGTTAGTCAACACTCAACAATATTCCCAATAGTGCCAGAAGAACAAAACAATAATATTTGCAGATCGATCCGGCTCTAGCCTCCAGTTCTCCCCAAACCAGAGACACCATTTCATACAAGACTAAACCTAAACACCGCCAAATTAACAACATACCAATTTATCAGTCAGAGGTTCTCGAAATTGTACTTGTTGTCTTTTAAGTTTTGACATAGTTTCGCTTGTTTAACACATGCATGTAGACATGTAGTGCTGGACAGATTTACAAGTACAGCAAATAATAATACTCAGCTGTATTGTATACTGGAGAGAATCCCAATTCAGCACCATGTATATATCCCTGATCACCTTCTTTGTACTATAAATACCCCATGCTCACTCCCAACTGAGACCACACCACAGCAACTCAACACTGATCAACTGACCATCAACTGATCATTGATCAACAGCACAAAAGTTTTGAGCAAAATGGCATCAAAGTACACTGCCACCATTGCACTCTTCCTAGCTTTGAATTTGGTCTGCCTCACATTTGCAAATGCCTGCAGTTACTGCCCCAGCCCCAAGCCGCCGGCCCCGAAGCCCAAGCCGCCCAGCCCGAAGCCATCTGGCGGCGGTGCTACATGCCCCGTTGACGCGCTCAAGCTAGGAGTCTGCGCCAACGTTCTTGACTTGATCAAGGCCAAGGTAGGCAAACCGCCCGTCATCCCGTGCTGCTCCCTGATCGAAGGTCTTGTCGACCTCGAAGCAGCCGTCTGCCTCTGCACCGCCATCAAGGCCAATATTCTGGGGATTAACCTCAATGTGCCTGTTGATCTTAGCCTTGTCCTTAACTACTGCAACAAGTCTTGCCCCTCTGGTTTCACCTGCCCTTAAGTATCAAGAACGATATCGGTCGATCGATGATTGTTCCTTGATTTGTTGTTTCCGTTGAACGTTGTTTGTTGTTTGCTTCTTATCACTTTATTATTGTTCAGGCGTTCATTTTTCCAAATTATATGTTCTTGATTACTTGTGTATTTAATTGGAATTAATTAATGCGTGTATGATTTGCTAAAATATCAGCAATAAATACTATTCACTTTTTTTACTGTTGACAACTTGAATTTGTTAGTACTTCTTCAATGATCGCTCTCAATTAAGATTGATATTAAATTTTTTTTTTTTAATGCGGAAGATTGATATTAAATTTGATTTACCTACTTGATAATGTTAGTACTTGCTCATTAACAGAAATATCTAAACATTGTTGTGAAAAATCCAGGTATTATAAATCTACTGCCCTGTTTCCAGCATGATCAGTGGCAGAGTTTGAACAGAATATCTGAAGATCTAAAAACCAATTTAAACCCAAAGGATTGTGCTTCAAAATTTTGCTTTAGCTAGGAGGCAGAAATTAATGCTAAACTTCGTAAAAATCATCATTCAATGTCTTCAACATTCAAATTGATCAGGGGGCCTGTCTGGTCTCTAAATTAATCACATATCAAGAGTCACAATGGCAGCTTATATTAGAAAGCATACTAGGGAAACACTGGCGGTACATTACACTCATATAAAAGAGAAGAGATGGATGAACAAGATTTTTAAGTATCATGAGCTCTTATATGTTTCTATTTTACAAAGCAAAAGGCACAATTTTCTTATGGAAAATGTCACAGTGATACTATATAGTTTGACTTGGTCAAACAAAGTAATTATTCAAATTAAGATACAATTAGCTAATTATTCGGCTTAACATGCTATTTAATTAAATCAATATCAACTTATAATTAAGATGTTAAATTGAATGTTAATTATATTAATAATTATTAAGCTTAACATGCTAATTATAGGTTCATATCTTAAGTTGAATAAATAATTTTCTTAAGTTGAATAATTAACATGTCAAGTTGAATAATTAGTATGTAAGTTGAATAATTAGTTGTTTCTTTTTTCCATTGTAAGTACAATATATGTTGATCGAAATGAATAATTATTAATATAATTATTCAACTTATAAGTTAATGTTAAGTTGAACAGTTAGCATGTTAAGTTGAGCAATTAATATGGTAAGTTGAATAATTAGTTTGTTTGACTAAATCAAACTATAAGGTATCTCCATTGATCTCCTCAATGGTATCACATATCTGGACTACGCACATAAGGCACAAAACAAGTGTTCTATATTGAGTTCTGGACAATTGTGTGAGAGAACTATTAGGTGTAATATATATATATGTATAGTTACCTAATTAATTCTAATCAAGTAATATATAGCATGCATGCATGTGATTTGAAGCAGTTTGAAACCATGACAGCCGCAAGTATATATTTTCCAGGAAGTTTATTAACTTCTAGTGTGCCTAATTTCCTTGCTATATATGATCGGTATGACGGTATGTGTGGGACTCGATTGTTTGTTTTGTCTTGTGCACTGCTACTACTCTCTGCTGTTTATCGCTATTTCAAGACTACCATCATGTCACATACTGCCAATTATATAAGATGTATGTTTTAATTTTCCGATATAATATCATTACCTTTCTAGCTGTCGATCGATCGTCTAAATTTTTATGCATCCCCAGCTAAAGTGGTCACTGCATGCATCAACGGCGGACCTATATGGAGGCCAAGGGGGGCACTGGCCCCCTTGATATTTAGAAATTTCTAATATGCTATTAGTTTTTCTAAGCCAAATTCAATTTGCCCAGTAAATGGCCCCCTCTATCAGAAATTATTTCGTTGATAGTAGGAAAAAAACAAATCGTTAGTAGAGAGTGAACCCAATAATTAAATGTTAGTGTTTGAATGAGCATTTGTTTGGACCATGCCTTCTAAGAACAAGTTGGGCTGGTGAGTTATATATATATATATATAGACATTTAATTTGTTCTTCACTAATGTACTGTGTTTGTGTGTAAGAGTTTCGAAAATGAAAACAAAATGCATATACTCTCTTTATTGTAGCTGTAATATCTACAAAAAATAATAGTAATAATTAAGAAATAATGCATATATAACACTTTATTTAATTTTCATACTATTCTTTCGTTGTTCATTTTCAACTTATTATCGATATTCACAAAAATACTATCTTTTTGGAAGAAATTAAAGACGGTGATTAAAAAATTTTATTCAATATAATTGTATTGGAAAAAAATAATTAAAGAAAAAATAAAGATAGCGAAGAATAATTGGCATGCATAAACAAGTTCATACTAATTGGATCTATCATGCAAAATTTTGAAGGAAAAAATAAACAAGCTCTAAGTGTATTCATTCAAAAAAAAAAAATTACATGACGAAATGCTTACGTCATACTTAAACATGTATTTGTAAACTTCTCAACAATTAATATATATATTTAGCTTATTTTAGCATGGCCATTATCAAAATAAAAAAAATACTTTGTACCCGGATATAATTTCGATACCGGACATATTGTTATGCAAGTATGAATATTTTCGAGATCCAAACAAGGATGCAGAATTTGGGTATAGTAAAATTTTTTTTTTTTTTTCAAAAATCATAAGCAAATAATCTATATATGAATCTTATTTTCGGTGTTTTTGTGCAGTGCAAAATAGAGCGCTTTTTGGCCAGACTCAAATATGAAGATCAATACGCATGGCCACCAACATTTATATGCAATATTTGATATCTCAAGTACGTACTAAGTTGCTCAACACCATCCGATAAAATTTCAAAGGAAAAATATATATTTTCCTCACATTGCCGCCGCACCATATGATGAGCTAGCAAAAATTTACAAAAATATACCTTTTTTAAAAAAATTTACAGAAATATACTTAATTTCTAAAAAAATTTACAAAATTACCCTACCTTGAAAAAATATTTACAACAATGACCATAAAAATTTTACAAAAATATACCTCCAACCCTCAAAATTTTACAAAAATGTCCCTCCGACCCACATGCCACCTCATCACAGGGTTGTGGGGGCAAAGTTTGTGGCATAGTATCACTGTCCAATTTCAAATATCTAAGGTAAATTCTACTAAGTATTGGAAGACTTATGATCTGTTTATTCTGCTAAATCAGATGATTGCGATATATTCTGGTTGATCAAATAAAAGAGAACTGTATAATTATAAAAATGAATAGTTACTTGGCCGATCCTCTGGAGAACACCTTAATATATATTTAATATTCAAGTCACACTAAGTTAATTAATTATTATATATATTTTGATATAGTCCAGTTGTGCAAAATATATACTTGCATGATTATTTGCATAAATAATGAAAGCTTGTGGCCAAAATACTACAAAATGAAGCTAATAAAGAAAAATATGCCAAAATTAAAGAAATAGACACATAGTGGACGTAAAGAGTTTTTTTTTTTTTTAGTGAAATTAACACAATGACATCATGAACACCCAAAAAGAACAAAAAAAGAACGTTGGGGATCAAATATGGAGATAGATAAGATTAATTTCTTTTCTTTTTTGGAGATATAATTTTTATTTTTCAGGATAACCTTTATGCATGTTTTAGTTGTTTCTACTTGACAAGTATCCGAATAAATAAAACTAGTAATCAAGTCCATAGATCCATGCTGAGCCTCCAGTTGGCTAAAAACTCTAGAGACCATTTTCACCAATTGACTACACGCCAGACAAGATCAATCAACAGATCAACAAAAATATTTTTTAAGTACATTTTAATTCAGGTTATCTTGATATAGTTCAGCCTGAGCCACTGATTAGTTATTATCCTGTTCAGTTAGTCAAACATATTGACATTGTTACCTATTGCATATATTGTCTTCTACCAAACATGATCCTGATCATAAGTTCATAACTCACAAGTCACAACCCCTGATCACCTCCTTGTGCTATAAATACCCCCTGCTCACTCCCAAATGAAACCACAACACACAAACACTCTCAAGTCTCAACAACTCTAACTTGAGCAACAAAACCCTAGCAGTTAATTAAGCAATGGCATCAAAGTACAATGCCACCATTGCTCTCTTCCTAGCTTTGAACTTAGTCTGCCTCACATTTGCAAATGCCTGCACTTACTGTCCTAGCCCCAAGCCGCCGGCCCCAAAGCCCAAGCCACCGACCCCATCCGGTGGTGGTGCTACATGCCCGATTGACGCACTCAAGCTAGGAGTGTGCGCCAACGTTCTTGACTTGATCAAGGCCAAGGTAGGCAAACCGCCCGTCGTCCCGTGCTGTTCCCTGATCGAAGGTCTTGTCGACCTCGAAGCAGCCGTCTGCCTCTGCACCGCCATCAAGGCCAATATTCTGGGGATTAACCTCAATGTGCCTGTTGATCTTAGCCTTGTCCTTAACTACTGCAACAAGTCTTGCCCCTCCGGTTTCACCTGCCCTTGAACATCTCGACTTGTGTCGACGCTTGATCCTTGATTTAGTGTTTGTGACCGCCTCGATCACGTATTGTTGTTTGCAAGTTCTATATATTTCCTTTCAATTTCATGTTGAAGTGTCTATGAGATGTGTATGGTTTGGAATAGTGTGATGAATAAAGATGAAATACTTTGTTAACTACAGAGTTCTTGTTTCTATTATTAATTTTTATCTATCCAATTTAAGATCTTAATGATGTTTTCTTCAATCTTTCCTTATATTACCTGCTTTGCCAAAGATGAAAATTAACATGCAATACATAGAAGCAACTGAGAGTACTTACTTTGAGTTGTGAATGTACAAGAATTGAATCAGCCAATTAAATGATGATATCCATCAAATCTTCTGTTTATTCTTAAAAAAAAAATTCAAACAGAATTTTTGGAGAAACCAGAAAAATGAACACTAACATTTAGCACATCAATGAATACATAAGTTTTAGTACTGCGACACGCCGGCATATATAATAGAGCAGTATATTGCTTATAGTTTCTTTCAGTATATATAACACGTACTTAATTTGTATTTATGTCAAAGGCAGTTAATCAGTTATCAATTTCTGTGAAATTTTCTGAATGCCATGAACAATTCTAGTTATTAATTCATGACTAGTATAAATATATATATTTCCTCAAGAAAAAAAAATGGTTTTAGATTGAAGTTTTACTCTGCTGTGTTCATTACTAACCAAGTTTAGCCTTCTGTTACGTTTTCTGATGGAATTAATTAATAGCTATACACGTGTGTGTGTGTATATATATATATATATATAAATCAATTTTGATTATTAACACACACAATTTACTGAATAGCAGAATTCCTATCATGAACGTAAGTCATGCCAGTGTTATATTCTGTTTATTTGAATAAAATTCGGGAGAAAAAATTTTAATTTGTTTCTTGTAGATCATGGCAATTGTGTTGCTGAATAAAATAAACTGCTCGATCATGCAGCAAATACTGCAACAAACGTACATACACTTTCAGATACTTTTTTTGTTCGTGCTACTTCAGTTCATAGTGCAGCAACAATTTTTTAATTATATATGTCAATGGTATGTTTATTGTATCTGTTAAATTGGTACCCTGTTTAAAAAAGAACGTTACATACATATCACAAAAACTAGTCATCACTATAGCTTAATTAATAAACCAAGAATGATGGTCTAAGAATATCGGATCTGATTGGAATTTTTTTTCAATTAAAGTTCACAGTATTTATATATATCTTTCAGAAATGTATTCACTTGAATACTTGATGATCAGATTAATAATTATGGATTACTTCTACTAATTAAATGAGAGAGGTGAATATATCACTTGTTCAAAATTCAAAAAAAATAATAATTATGCATTAACACATAATGTGTTTTATGATCCTGTCAACTAATCAATGCATTAAATTACCAAAAAGTAGCTCCCCAATTTCAACGTCAAAACAGGGTATAACAAGGAGTGGTGTTAAACTGTTAATAAAACCGCGAAGCAAAAGGATGTATATACGAAAAAAAAAAGTAGTGTTAATACATGGGGCATTTCAAAAATTCATAAGAACTTTTAAAAAAACTTAAAATAATGAAAAAAGATTTATAGATGCATTATTTAACTTATAGATTAATAGTGTTTCAAATTTCAATCAATTTGGACATCGTTTAATAGCATATCAAAAGTTTGTGCATTTTTTAATGGTTGTAATATAACGAATCTTGAGTTACCAAGCGACAAGCATCACTTAAATTGAATATAATCGGAAACATAGTCAATCTATAAGTTAAGCAATACGTACTTATGTAAATTTCTTTTTATTTTTGAGAATTTTTAATGATATTTTTTACAAATTTTTGGAAAGTCGTATTGTCAAAATTATTAAAATGGTCAAGATAAGTACTGTGAATGGATCCCTCCTTTTATTAAAATTAATTCTTGATTACTTTGCAAGAGAAAAGGAATAAACATTCCGAACTCGTTGCATGATGATTGATAAGTTACAATCACAGGTCCCACATATATGTCCGTACTATAGTGATCCTGAATGCCAGCACATTGTCTGTAATTCTGTATCATTATATATATATTATCATATACTAATGCAATAGTGAACCCGTGATTATGGTCAAGATTAAAGAAACTCAATAAGGAAGATAATTAATTAATATGGCTTTTATAAACCAACGGGATTTCTTGACACGCAACGCAAATTATAGTTCACATGCGCCATCTGGTAATTAATTTAGTAAAACATTGGGACCCCTTTCAACACTATATATTAACCCTTATAATTAATCATTTAGTAACTAAACAATCATAAACACTCATAAATCATAATTAACAATCCCTAATCACACTAATGGCCACAAAACTCTCTACAATAACTCCACTGTTTATGGTCTTTAATCTCCTCTTTCTCGCCTCGACAAATGCGTGGACACCGCCGGTGGCGCCATCCGGCGCAACATGTCCGGTGGATGCGCTGAAACTCGGCGTCTGCGCCGACGTGTTGAACTTAATCAAAATCAAAGCTGGCCGGCCGCCAGTCGTGCCCTGCTGCGCCCTGCTCGAGGGACTCGTCGACCTCGAGGCAGCGGTGTGCCTCTGCACAGCCATCAAGGCTGATGTACTAGGCATCAAACTTGATCTCCCTATTGATCTTAGTTTGATCCTGAATTACTGCAACAAATCATGCCCTTCTGGATTCACTTGCCCTTGATCATGATCAGAATTCTGTTGTGTGGCTGTTAATTACTTCTTTGGTGTGTTTTTTTTTTTTTTAATTATTCAAGTCTTCAATTGGCTTGGTATTAATTAATTAAGGACACAGCTTAATTTGTGTGTGTGTGAGCTGCATTAAAATATAATAATAATAATGCATGCAGTACTTTGTAATTAAGTTGTAACATGTAATTCTGTGGTTTTAATTAGCAAAGTGGCTTATTCATATGGATTAATTTAGCCTTAAGCATAAGGCAGTTACAGGTTATTAATTAAGTTATGACATGCATGTCAAACTAAGTAACTAACACATGCATGAGGGACTTGGCACAGGAAGTGTTCACAACGATACCGACGTGTCAAAATTTCATGATGCAAGAAGCATTTTCTTTTATTTGTGATACTTCCAATTCCTTACAATGGAGACAGATAATGTCAATACTTGCCTTCATCATATGGAGGGAGCGATGCTCAAGGGTCTTCAGAGGAGAAATCAAGAATCCTATACAACTGATTAGAGAGGTTGCTAGTGAATTTAGGCTTCTTACCAATCCTACTTAGTTTTTTTTTTTTTTTTTTTAAGATGTTCACTACGGTGATCAGCTATGTACATAGTAATGTTTATATATGAAATTTTGGGGCATGACCCTCACCTTTCTTATCAAAAAAAAACTAACACATGCATGAATTGGCTATCTAACTATTAACTATATAATACCAGCAGCATGTACAGTAATTTGAACACTGACCACCACAAGTTTTTCAAGCAATATATATTTGTTTTCCTTCATTAATTCTGGTCCGTAAATTGAGTTAGTGTGGGACTCTTTGTCATGGTGCTAATTTTGTCTAATCTACAATTAGTATTGTAGCATATAGCAACATCTTGCCTACCATATTATGCACCTTGTTGTATACTTCCTAATTATTCATGTCATGCCTGCCAATGTCCCACAACTGTAGAAACATTTACAATTACAGACAATATGAAATTATGAATCTTTTTTTTTAATTAGTATATATAGCTGTTTTGTTTATTCTTGAATCTTCTGCACACTTAAATATTACATGAGGTGCAATGATGCAACAATCTTCTTCCTCATGTTGCCTCAACTGAACAACATCATTCTGCTCTAAAAATCCCTAGCTAGCACCAAACAGTTTTATCATATATTACTGATATGCATTACCAATTAAGATCATGTGTTTCATATCCAATTAAAGATCCGAACCGTACCGACCTTGATCGTACGTGCCATGTAGTACTTTGTCTATACTTACTCCAAATGAGTATAACTTGATGAATCAATGTATTCTTCCCAAAGATCTCTCCTGTTCGATCTCTCTGTGTCTATCGGTTTTAACGTTGCATCCATACATAATACATTGTGGTACTGCATCATTGCACCTCAAATTCCAGTGCTGAACGATATCCCCACGTCGCCACAGCAAAACTCCATCATTTACTGGAAAAGGATGTGAACTTCATTCATTTGTCATATTGTGTGAATTTGAGGCAAAACAAAATTGGACCAATATAATTCAAGCATCACAACATCGATATCGATATCTCTACTCGATTATATATATATGTAATCGTTCTTTTTTCTGAACATACACAAATCCATCAGAAATACTTAATAAACAATACTGTATAAACCAAACTGAATTCCTGAAACAATGGCACAAAAAGCTTCTCCTGCCATTGCTCTTTACCTTGCTCTTAACCTCCTTTTCTTCACGTTCGCAACAAGTTGCAATACTTGCCCCACACCGACTCCACCTTCACCTAAGCCGGTAAGCCCTCCTCCATCACCTAAGCCAGTGAGCCCTCCCTCTTCTGGCACGACCTGCCCGATTAACACGCTCAAATTCGGAGTATGCGCCGATGTACTCAGCTTGGTCAAGGCCAAGGTTGGCAAGCCGCCCGTCGTGCCATGCTGCTCGCTAATTGCAGGGTTGGTTGATCTCGAGGCGGCTGTCTGTCTCTGCACTGCAATTAAGGCAAATGTTCTGGGAACACAGCTCAATGTACCGGTTGATCTCAGCCTCATCCTTAACTACTGTAACAAGAGCTGTCCATCTGGTTTCACCTGCCCTTGAGCTTGCCAAAAGTTAAAATTGTGTCTACTTAATTATCTGAATATGTTTTATTTACTATCATGCAAGCATTATGTAATTTTGATGTGTTGTTTGTAACTTTTGTTATGTTGGTAGTACTCAAAAGGAGAGTTTTCAAGTTTGTAACTTGTAACTGTGATGCAGCTATATGATAAGTGTTTCTGTTATATTAACTGTTAATATATATGTATGATTTACATGTTTCATGTTATAAGAATTGATCAGTAATACCTAGCGTCCATAGAAAACTGTCTATAGCATCCATAGGAAAACATTTCTGGATATATATGTTACATTTTGAAATATGTCCGTTACATTTTATACATATTTATGGATGTATGGACGGTCTTTCAATGGACGCAAGATGTTTCTCATATTAATTGTTAGTATATTACGTTATTAACTTGTAATTTTAATGTTGTTCTATCAATTGGGTACCTCCTATTTGAACAACCACATTTATGCACAGTTGTATTGCTGTGGTTGGAATGTGGTCTCTAAGTAGCAGTTGGAATTGGATGCTTCTGGATGTTTCTGATTTGTTTTGGAGTTTTTCTAATTCATTTCTGGCCTACCCTGTCTTTCTAATTCGATTTTAGCAGTGACTGGCTGCTTCCTCTTAATTATGTGACTATCTTTTTTTTTTTTATAGCATCATTATTCTCTCTAATTATCTTTTTTTTTTGCATAATTATAGATATATCATATATCATTCCTCCTTGTATAATTTTTTTAGATACTAAGCAATTATCACTAATTTATCACTAATAATAAACATGTGATAGTAACTGGATTAACAATACGTTAGCATTATAAAGGGAATTTTCTTATCACCCTTGGAATATAGTTTTATGTTCAGTCATTGTAGTTTAAGATATGAAGCATATATAGTGTTGAAATTCAATTAAAAAACATCTGTATGTAAAAGAATAAATTCAACTGATATTCACAATTAAGGGGATAATTAATTACCAGTTTGCCGAGAAATTAACAAGTTTATTAATGCACCCATGCCATTTTCTGAAACAACACTACTTCTGATGCAGGGGAGGCATTATCCTATATATATCATGAATTTACTTCTTTCATGAACAAACATATATATATGATCCACAAAATTTCTGTGCTTTGCAAATTTAAAAGTAAAAGACCAAAATTAATTAGGGTCCCTGCTCAAAAAAAAAATAATAATAATAATAATTAGGGTCCCAAAGAGGAGCAGGCCGTAGGCCTTGGGACAGAATATATACGGACCTCCGACGGGTTTTTTTTTTTTTTTTTTTGCTGTTCATTCAATCAATCATAGTGAATTAGTGATGCCTCAACAACTCTCTGTTGGAAACTAAGTTTGGCGCCTTCCTTTTTCTTTTTTTTTGGGGTTTTTTTTTCTTTATTTCAATTAGAAATTAACTGTTTAGAGTGGATAGTGGATACAGAGAGAGGATGACAGACAGCTGACAGCTGAGATATATGGTGTACAACTATAAATTAGAAAAATGTGTAACATTCCAAATATTTTGCATGTTAAAAGGTAATGTAGTCTTCAACTGCTCCAAGAATTTTAGAACTTGCAGGATCAAACATACAAAAGGACAAAAAAATATTACATTAAGAACAAGGGCAACTCTCTCTGTGTGAGAGGTCGAAGGTTTGAAATCTGACTAGGATCTTTTATAGATATTTAAATTAAATTTGAGTACTTGACCCTCATCTTTTTCTCAAAAAAAGATAAATAAATAAATTACGTAGAACAAACAAAGCATGACATGGCAGTTCCACGTAGTACTGTGCGTGGAGAGGCATAGTCTTGTTACCAGATTAAACAAAAATCAAAACAAAATTTGATAAAGCATAGAGGAAAATACAGAAGAAAAAATAAGAAAATTTCGATGCTATCAATTATCATGCTAGTAAGCATCGGACTGATGTATTATAAATTGAAGCTCCAAAATTAAGATTTTACTGACCTTGAATAATTAATATTAGCAAATTGGATATTGTTGAGAATTAAATTTGAAAAAATATTATATCTTGCTTGTAAAAATCAAGAATAAATAATTAAAATTTATTATATTGATTTTATATTTTTTTTTTACACACACGTTCACGTACCTACATACTGCATTTCAAATTCCATTGTATTTCAAATTTCATTATATCTGAGTGTAATTTGATACCCATCAAAAACCATTTATGAATTTAATAATTTTTGGTGGAGTATCAAATGGTACTCAAATTGAATAAATTTAAACAAAATCAATCTGTAGATATACGAACATGTTTGTTTCCCAAAAACTTTGATATATAAATTTATTTGAAATTGATTATCAAGATAAATGGCGCTTGTTATAGAAACCATTATTTATTTTTTTTGTCATATACTTATGTATGCTACCGAATTGTGTGCGGCACCATGGGGATTTTCATATGATACAAACCAAAATCTATACGTTTTCAGAAGCAATCTCATAGATTTCAGAACATATTTGTAAAAGATATCTTAGTTTTAAATGTTTTGTTATGGATTTATTTTGTGTAAAAAAAAATACAATCAATATAATATTTGCTTGGAGATTAATGTTGAAATGATGTCAATCAGAAGTCAAAGTTTTTTTTCTTTTTTTGAGATAAAGATGAGAGTCAAGCTACTCTAATTCAGTAGCAGAGCTTGATGTGTGTTTAAGTTAAATTAACTATATTAATATGGTCGGGGTTCAATTCTATATATCAACTAAAATTTCCTTTGTCAAATAAGTAAAAATACTTGCAATTTAGGATTTAAGGGGGGCCACAGCCCAATTAAGAACAATGAAGCTCCGCCTCTACTCAAATTTAAATGTCTATAATAGACTCTCCATCCGGAGTTTCGAATCCGCAATTTCCCAAACAGAGAGCATTGCCTTAGCCACTAAACTAAAGGTCGGTTCTTCATCAGAAATCAAAGGTGTCACAATCATAAGTTTATTGAGGTCTTAATTTGAGTTCAATCATTTAATTAGATTATTTAATTAAAAGATTTCAAATTAAACATACATTATTTTGCATTTTCAAAATATTTTAACTATCTCCTTTCATGCAATTCCATTTTTAAAGAATAAACTAACAGAATAGTAAAAGTAGAATTGTTATTGCGTATACTCTGGTGGAACAGTAAATTTTGTACTTTAGAAAACCGCAGTGGGAGTGATATTTTATTCCAAATAGAGCAACATCTTGTGTCCATTGAAAAACCGTCCATACGTCCATAGATGTGTACGGAATGTAACAGATACATCCCAAAATGTAACAAATATATTCTGAAATGTAATCTATGGACACTATAGATGGTTTTTCAACGGAAGCTAGGTATTACTCTTCCAAATAAATCCTCGGCAAAGACAACACTGTAAGTTTGTTGAACAATTTAATTGCCGGAAAAATATTCTGACAAGAAATCAGACCAATGACTATTCAACTTTAATCAAAGACATAACTACTGTGTATTAATCTGTTACACACTGTTTAGTTGCTTTGAAATGACAGTACATTTTTTTAAGCAGAGAACTATTACTATATATATTACTATGTACTCGGCTTGACAGTATGTTGCAGACCACATATATATATGTGATAAATCGTATATAATATTTAGCATGATGTACATATCTATGTAGTATAAAATTCTGGTAATAAATTACCAATTAATGAAAATGCTTACAGAACTCTTCCATGTGCCAATTTTCTAGCCTAGAGATGGAGCCAAAGAATCAAGCATATATATATAACAACTCATGCATATATACTGGTAATTTGTGTGTTGCACCAGCACATGGAAGAAATAAAGAAACCCATACATCCATGTCTTCAAAGAATCAGTATTTCTTTTTTAGTATATATAAAACCAAAATTACACCTTAATAAGTGCCACCGATCGAATTTTCTAATACAATCGTCGTTACTTATAATATTATTGATACCACTTATCATATGCAAATAATTTGCATGTATGTATTGTCCTGGCCTATGAAATTTTATGTGTATATATATATATATCATCTATTGGGCATATATTAACAGTTTTAATTACTAATTATACGAGCAATTTGCTTATTTTAACAAAGTTTTGTCCCCAAACAATTGGCTTGCTTCTGCCCTTCCAAAGTTGGTGCTAATTAAATTGCAAAATCAACCGTAAAAAAAATAATTTCTGCCGACATGGAAGTACCTGTCATCGGTACCAGTACATATAAATCCAGATTTAGTTGACAGGATTATATAACAAAGCATCCATCCATCCAGGCGAGCGATGTGACAACAACTCATCCAGCAACCAGACACCATCAAGTCCATGCAGAATTGAAAGGCTGTCTCTCGATCGATCGAGTCGACCCAAATGATACACCGATTAATTAACATGGTCGATCTCATCTTGAAAACGATCAGTGAATGTATTGAATATGTTTATTTAGCACACCGTTTACTTGTGTGAATTCATCTCCGGTTTTTCTGTTGTCTGTGGTTTCTCTGGTTGAAATGTGGTACTCAGAGATTATAATTGGAAGCAGCATTATACTATTTTTGAAAGATTTATATTGTTATCTGCATAAAGAATATAATTTATATATGGAGTATGGAGTATTTGCTAACAAGTATACAAGTTATGGAGCATGTAATAACTAATAACAGTTGTATACAGAGGATAGGTGGTGTTAATTTGAATTATAATAACATATTCTGATACTTTACCAGAATATTTTGAACCTGAAGTAGTAATGTACATAGCATGTATTAATGCATATATATAACTTTTTATAGCAGAATTAATGTATCATGTAAATATGTAATGGACATAATCATGCATGACATAACTGGAGGCAGACCAAACATCCATGGTGTGAATCCAAGAATATATATCCATCAGAAAGGAACAAAGGTTGACACAAAAAATCAGGCTGGATACACAGTTTCTGGCACACTGGCCTTGAAGCCACTAAAACCACCCGTGACTCCTCTTTGTCAGGTATTGCGGTTTGAACTTTGAACCCAGTACATATATCATGGAGAAACATCTTGCGTATATTGAAAAACCGTCCATACATCTGTAGACATGTACGGAATGTAACAGATGCATGCCTTTATCAGGTAATGTGCGCAGTTTGAACTTCGAACCCAGTACATATATATCAGACATAAACATCTTGCGTCTATTGAAAAACCGTCCATACGTATGTAGACATGTACAGAATTAATGTAACAGATACATCTCCGAATGTAAAACATACATCCCGAAATGTAACTTATGAACGCTATAGACGATTTTTCTATAGACGCTAGGTATTACTCTATATCATATCATATCATATATATATGAACATATCTTAAGCACAAAATGGATTGATTCTTGATGAGATCAAAAGAGATCTGGCCGAGTAACATGGACCTCTAGATGTTGCTATTTTGTGAACGGGTAGGGTCACACACGGTCTGATTGTGTGGCTGGCTTGCATTATGAGCTCAAGCAACCGTTAATTTATAATATATATTTATATATTGTAGGTCCAAATTAAAGTTGACAACTTGGGTTGGCTTCATTAGAGAGGATGATTTGATTTGACCTAAGTGTTATCATTACTATTATTATGTGCCATAAGAAAGTATAAGGGTGCATATATGGTGGTTGGGTGATTTCTTTGGACTAATTATATAATTAAGAGCTGTACGTCTTCATTCATTCAGCCACTTGGAGGGAAGCCTACAAATTAAACTGTGCCAGTTTTCAAACCGTCTCATTGGCAACACGCATTCACGATTTTGACTTCATGACTTGTACGTAATTGTATTTGTATTTGTATTATGTATAATTATTTGAATATGCAGAGAGACAATATGATTTCACATATTTAATTATTTGTAAATAATGTATTGTTACACAATAACGTTATGGTGAACAACCATCAGCCATTATTGATTTGGTATGTATACCTACATATGAAGGTGGTCATACCTATATGTCAAGTCGTTATTCATAGTTTTTATGATGAGATGTTTCTAGTCGGTGCATTTAGAGTTCATATCGCGTCTAAGGTTTTGCACGGGACATCCAATATTATACATTTTGATGAATAATTCTGTATAGGACGCGTCCTAAATTTTAATACTATAACTGATTAAGTTGTCATAAGTTGCACAAATCATTTACCTTTTCTATCATAGACTCTCTTCGTATTAGAGGTCAAATTAACCCGATACCAATTTTTGAAGGTGCTAATTAATATCTCTTTCCAATATTTGTTAAGTTTAAACCCATTATCATAATGATAGCAGCAACAGTATATATATCGCTAACTATCTAGACACAACATCTACTTGTGGCACTGAAAATACAGCAGCCATTATTGTGTACTAGCAAGAAACCCGTCTATTGGGCGGGTCTTTTAAACTAAATTCGAAACAATTAACTATTTATTTTAGCAATATGCAGTACAAATAGAAAGATAGAATTTTTAAATTGAGTGAAGCGTTACGGACTCTCTATATTAAAAAGGAGCAAGGTCGAAGTCTATCGGTCAAGTACGCTGGAGTAAAAGCGAAGTGTTGCAGAGGTTATGGATCAAAGAGAAAAACCATTCTGAAATGCAAAGAACAAAAGTAAAAATAAAAAAGCAATATTTTTTTTAATCCGATCACAATGAGAGGAAAATGGAATAGTAATTAGATTGGGAGAGGTAACGGTGCGTTCGACGGAAAAGGTGTTGGAAGTGATAAGACAGAAAAATCGAAAAGTCATTGGTTCGATCTATCGGAGCAGGGTAATACCTTTTCTTCATTTCTTGGAGAAAACTTGGAACAAAAAAGAGGATCAATTTCTTACATGCTTTTTATAGGAGTATAGATATAGATGTAAATATAGATTCTTCAACATTTCAGATACTTCTTTTTTTTTTAAATTGAGGATGTCAATTGCAATGAGCTATATGTTTGAGCAATACATGTACTTAGGAATTTTCGAAGTGTTTTCATTTTAACTATCCACATGTCCACACATATATAAAATTTGTAACTCTTATTATCTTATATATATCAAATTTTATAAATCCCAACTCAAATTTTGTAATAATGTGGATATGTGGACACTAGTATATATGTGCATAATACATATACTTATCTGGAAGAAATATACCTGAAGCCGAAACCAGGGTAGATCTATATGGTCGCTATACAAAATGGCCGTTAAATCAATGGGCCAAACAGAACGTACCTGTGATTATATAACCCTGTGTATATATATAATAGCATATAGCATAAATGAGGATTGATTACTTAAAATTAAGCCCAACCCAAAACCCAATTGGATTGTAACACCGCACTACTGATAGCTTTTCTAAATTTGGATGGGAAGAATTAGTCTCCACTCTTTTATATGATCAGTGTTTATAATATGGAAATCGATGGGATCAATTGACTTGTGTGTTGAACATGAACAGTGTATGAAACAGGATGTAGATGGATTCATGATATATATATACGTGCTCCAATTGCATATATAATATATATGATACGATATATCTGCATCAGTTATCTAAATGCAATGACAAAAATGAAGTAATATATACAGTCTAAAAGATTACCTAGATTGTTTGACTACTGCATGTAATTACTACTATTAAATGTATGAAGTATGAATTATATAAACCCATACTTGTAAGTTGTAATATCACAATTCAGCCAAATGCATATATACAGAAATCACTAAAGTTAAGAAGAATATTTAAGGATACACTATCATATCTATCCAAAGTTTGCATTCCCAAAGTTATCTTCTCACCCTTTGCCCAAGTATGGAGCTGCTCAGAAGATGCATATTTTTTTTTTTTTATTATTTCTCTGAATGCATCAGATAAAGCTTCTCAATCTCCTTGCTCAATTCCAATAATGCATATATGCAGCAGTGTTGTTGTTGGTAGGTGTGGAGCTATATACAGATAGGGTCATATATATATGTAGCTAGTGTCCTCAGTGTTAGTGTCCTCTGTACACGTGTTGAACATGTTACAAAATTTGAGTTACGTGTTACGTACACAATTCGATATAAGAGTTACAAACTTTGTGTATGTATGAACGTGTGGATAGATAAAATGAGGACGCTTAGAAAATTCCATACAGATATTTCCAGAGCCAAATCTCACTATATCTCACTATCCTAGATACAAATCATAGAGAAAGAAACCCTTTTCTCTTCCTATATATACACCCCTTCTCAACTATCATTTCCCCTTCAAACATCCTAAAACCCTAAAATTAATATATACACTTACAATTAAATCACAATGGCTTCCAAAGCAACAACATCCTTTGCTCTTTTCCTGATCCTGAACCTCCTCTTCTTCACACTAACTGATGCCTGTGGCTGCAAGTGTGGAGAGTGTCCAAGCCCAAGACCTAAACCGAAACCTAGCCCTCCATACGTACCGACCCCGGTTGTACCGAGTCCTAGAGGAGGAGGGAAGTGCCCAATAGATGCACTCAAGCTAGGTGTATGCGCGAACGTGCTCAACGGGTTGATCAACATAGAGCTCGGGAAGCCACCGAAGAAGCCGTGCTGTACACTGCTCGAAAACCTCGTAGATCTCGAGGCGGCGATATGCCTCTGCACTGCACTCAAGGGCAATATACTGGGGATCAATCTTAACCTGCCTATTAATCTGAGTTTGCTCATCAACTACTGCGGAAAGAAGGTTCCGACTGGGTTTCAGTGCCCTTAAATATATAATTAGGGTTTGGTTTATATTGATTAATGTATTGGTTTGCCTATGTTCTTTGCTTAAGGTGTGTTTGTCTTAATTTGGGGTTGTTGTTAGTTACTGGTTATGACATGATAGCCAAAAGTTAATTATGTGTGAAGTAAACATGCAAGTATAATTGGGTTTGGATGTTTGATTTATGCATCAATGGCTAGCTATTTCAATAATTCATTTCATTGTTTGCTGATGAAATAGTGTTTAAGATTAATTACAGTGGCTTGATATCTTATTAGATTTTGGTGATTATCAAGCTCTTGGCTTTCATGATCTTAGTTAGTTTAGAAGTATGAGATTTAACATTTCAAATGACCTTTTCAGAACAAATGTTTGCCCGGGCTTGATTGGTGTTTGGGCTATTCAATTCAATTGAGATATAAACAGGTACTGTCTGAAAATCTGAATCAAAGATAAGACAATTTCGTTATCGGTCCTTTGGGCACTTGGGCTCAATAAGATCTAATGTAGGCCTTGATATGTCCACCTTTACATTGATTACAGCCTATTTTTTCTAAAAAAATCAAGCAATATACAAGCTTTCTTAGACTTCAGCACAGTACTTTTTTTTTTAAGATAAATGATGAGGGTCAAGCCACTCAAATTTAAATATCTATAAAAGACCTATATCCAGGTTTCGAACCCGCGACCTCCCACAAGAGTGTTACCTTTAGCCACTAAACCAAAGGCCGGTTCTTAACTTCAACACAGTACTTAATTTGTAACTTTATATTTATAATTTTTTATCTCTCATTTTAATATCATTTTAATATGTAAGCACGCAAAGACTGGAGGTCTGTTTGTCTCCACATCAGTGTTTAATGAGAAAATTACCCTCAATCGCTATTATGGTTCAGATTAGTAGTTCGGAAATAATAAACGTAGCTGAGATCTATTATAGATTTATAGTGTTTCTCCTTTTCTTCTCCAGTCTATTCGTTATTTTTTTGCTAGCTGTTTCATGTCGTGGCGGGACATCAACACAAAGCCTCTATATCTATTCAATAAGCTAGACACAAGTAATTTTAATATTAGAGTAATACCTAGCGTCCATAAGTTACATTTCGAAATTTATCTGTTACATTTTGAGATGTATTTGTTACATTTTTTGTATGTCTATGGACGTATGGACAGTTTTTCAATAGATGCAAGATGTTTCTCATTTTATTATTTGTATAGCCTAAAATTAACTGTACTCAAAAGACATCATAACCAATCTGATGTCATTATTTTTATTAGTGATCGACATTTAGGTGTTGGATCTAATTGAACAGCTATAATGAAATTTGATGCCACTACTCAACTATGTCCTTATTTATTGATAATCATCCGACTAATTAAAAAGGTCATTGATTGAAGGCCTTATTCGATAATGATTATGTAATTGTGCAAGACTGAATGTAAGGATGCCATTATTTTTTCACTATTTTCTCAAATAGACAAAATAGGTATAAACTCTCACAGAACTTCGAAGTTGTTACCTGTTCATGTGTAATTCTGAATTTCAAATCCTGCGAATATCAAAAAAAAAAAAAAAAGTACTCTGCATGTACATATATCATAGGAGGTGCAATGCTGGGAGATTCTTATTAATCGACCACCAAACATTTTGCAAGTTTGTTTGCACAATAAAAGGGTAACAAATTCTGTAACTTTTGGTCAAAATACAAGCCATGTTATTCTTTTAAACAGAAGGGGATAAGAAAAAAGAACATTAAGCAAATGCTTGCAAACTGAAAAACTAGCTTGATCTGTTGAAGTACATCCTATGGCTTTCCTCCAAGCTCAACACGCAGGTTGTCATATGGATAAACTTTCGGTGCCTAAAAATGAGGCAAAAACAAACCATACTTATTGTTAGCAAAAAAATTAATTAGAAGTACAATAGCTATGTACAACCCTCGAAAGATTCAAGAAAGATCTATGTTCCTTCATATGTAAAGACTCATTAGTTACAATCTTATGAATGATACAAGCAGTAGGCATGTAGGATAAAGAAAAAATAATTTATTTTCCTTCTCTCTTCCTAAAAACTTCGAGCAATAGTAGGCAAGGGTTGACAATTACCACTTTACATAGAAAATTTTATAATAAGATTGCAGGGTCACATGAACTGATCCAACTTAGCATGTTTGCAAGGACATATAGATATAACTTGTGCCTCTGAAGTACTCTTTAACTCTAACAAAGTGCTATATGGAAGAACTATATGCTATCAAGTTATAGGAGAATCGCAATAAAAATGAGTACCACTAACAAAGAGCAACTTATGAAAGACATTATCTCATTTTAAAGGTATGAAAATAAACCTAGTCAGACTGGTGAGGGAAGCAGTATTATGAACTATATCACTCAAAAGAAATGGATCAACTTTAAATGGGGATGATGCGAATCTGTATGAAGTTTGGGTATTTCTATAATTAATAAAGCAACCTACTGCTGCCATAGTAACAGATAAACAAAATCTCAAGTCACAGCTTATTTCTATTATTATAGGCTCAAGCTACTAAAAAAGTGACACTAAATTGTTGACGGCCAGGTGAGGTAACACCATAAAGTTGGACAGTAGGCCTACCATGTTAAAACAAACAGCAAACCTTTTAACTTGCAATTTCACTTTCGCAAAACCTTTGAGGCTTTGAACCCAGCGAGCAACTATGATGCATTTGGATCACATCAAAATTCTAATATCAGTACTATAGCAGCAGTTTAAGATATTTATCGACTTCAGAAAATTTAAATGTATCAGTCATTGATTTAAAATGAGAAAGAAGTTCCATTGAACAAACTAATGGCATCTAAAGAATAGGCAAGTACCCATGCCAGTATTGCATAATAGCAGCTTCTAGAAAGACCCACCTAAGACACGTCAGCCCTGATAATTATCTTTGTAACGTCGCCCACACTGAATTTTGATTTCACAGGATCAATTCAATTAGCTTCTTTTACCATCTTTTTATTCAGCCATTCCTCAATCGTTTGAATACTCAACTAAACCTAGTTACCTTCATTCTGCAACTAAATGTCCGATGAGCCTACGTAATACCAATAGAAGATTGTACAAGTCTCTAAATATCTTATCAGCATATACCGGAAAATTACCAAGTCCCAGTTAGGACTGAAAAATATCGAAAGTTGGAGTTCTCCTGATTTCTCTCTCTTTCTGTTTATTCGTTTACAATTTAAGCTATAGGGCAACAATTTCGTTATAATTCAAACATTTGAATGACAGGAATTCATTCTGGCTGTTAGTGCCTTTAACTAGCCCCCATGTAAAACTTCTATATAAAAATCCATTTTTTGTTATAACATACAGGCGAAGTAAGCAACTGCCAGTGTTGTTTCAACATCTAAATAATAATACCAGTTGTGTGTTCAGATCAGTTTGTTCAAGAAGAAGCAAAAGAAGACTACTATTCAGACCATTGTGAATTTGTACTCGAGGAAATCTTATACCACATATGATCTTTGAACTTGTCCAGACTTCAGACACATCTTATGAAATAAGTATAAATTGTACACTCAATAGGAACCATACATTGACAAGAAAGTTAATCAAAATCTAGGAATATATTTCTCCTAAATTGATTAAATCTTCACATATATTGTACGTCTGTGCACATAACTACCATAGACATAACCATATCAAAGATCTCTAAATACCCTATGCAATAAAATGTCATCTGCTAAAAGCACTATAAACCACTGAGCCAATATATAACAATTGAATCAATAAAGTAATAATTGCAACATGCTGAGATGATCAACCAGTTCAAATTACTTCATACATTACCAATAAACAGTCCTTTCTGATCTAACAACCAGACAGTGAATAATAGACCAATGACAATAAGAGTAAGCAAAACTTACAAATGGGATTTTCGAAGCCTTGTCATTCCAAACAGCCATTAGCCCGAGCGTGGTGAAGAACCCTAACCCGCCGCAGAGCCACGCCAAAGCCTCATACTACAAACACCAAAACCAAACTTCATCAGCCCAAAACCCCACCTCACAACCCCAAACCCTAACCCTAACCCTAAAGAGCCAACAGATCTTCTTATCTTACCTTGCCAATGTGCGGTGCCAGGCGGTCAATGCAGGGCTCGATGAACGGCGTGCCGTTGTCCCAGAGCAGCTCGTCATGCGTCGCAAGCTGCATTAGATCAATCACATGAATGAATGAATACAAATTGAAAAGGGGAAATTGGATCTGATTAGGAGGGGGGGAGTGAGTACGGGTTTATCGGGGACGATGTGCTTGCCGACGGGGAGGCCCATGCCGGAACGGACGCGGAAGGAGGCGGCGGCGGATCGGGCGGCCACGCCGTTCCCGCCGAGGATCCGAGACCCGACACTGGTCAATCTACCCGCCATCGCTTTCTTTCTTTCTTTCGTTCTTCTTCTCTGCCTTTCTCGTTATTTCTCCGCCCTCTTTCTTTCTTCGATGCAGCTGCTGCATACGCTAAATTGGGCCTTTATTGGGCCTTATTGGGTCTGGAGAAAGAATTTAAATTGGGCTGTTAGTGTTAATGGGCCGAAATTGGTATAAATTTAGCCTTAAATGGGCCGTAAATGGGTGAAAAGAAATCAAATTGGGCTGTAATGTTAATGGGCCGAGATTGGGGATGAGTTGGGCCGGGGTTTGTGGGGGTGGGGAATTGAGGTGTAAGATTTGATTTTGGCCCGTTAGAAGAAAAGGAGTATTTTTGTGGTGTTTGTTTGTTACGGTATTGGGTATGTGATATTGAGGTCTTCTCGGCCCAATAATTTGGTGGTAATGTTTTGTATGTCATGGAACTATGTATGCTCTTTGTTTTGATGATAGTATTTTTGTGTGATGAAGAAGTTTTAGGAATGAGTAGGCCTTAAAATTGTTCAATATCTTTTTTGGGATATACTTATGTTATGTATGGTACCGAACTGTTTTGGTCAACCAATAGTGCTTTAATCTGTTTACAAACCAAATCTATCTCGTGGATTTCAGAAAGTGTAGAAGTTCACTAACTGTTAATTAGTACTGACGCCAACATTAGTCACTATCATATGTCGATTAAATCACAAGTTTACTTGACAGTTATCCGCATAAATACAATGTTGTGGAGCCGTATTTCTGTATATGCAAATCACAATTAAATAGTCGTTACAGGAGAGGTGCAGCGTACTCTTTTTTTTTTCTCTTTTTTGAAGGAAAGCGTACAATTTTTTGTAGTGTAGCCAGAATATAACAGGCTAAAGAATATATATTATTAAGAGTGAGGCTGTTAATAGTATAGATTGCCCTTATTATTAATTTCAATTGATCCGAAAGGTTCATTATGATATGCATATACTATATACTTATAAACCAATTTTTATATTTGTAGAATTTGTTTACCATTTTTTTAGATATTTTAAAATGTCATATATTTAGATAGCTCATAGTGTTTTAACCAAGTGACATGTAAAAGTTTCTTAGAAATACTAAAATGGTTCTATAAAATATAAAATTTTTTTTAGTAGTAAAATGGTATATGAAAATCATAATGAATGGTCTAGATCAATTATTAATTTTTTTAAATGAGATAAATGCGTTGATAGTATGGGACAATCCTTACTATATATTAATAATACAATAGCTTCACTTTATTAATTTGAGTTTCTTAGTTAATTCTGCTCAAAAGGACTATGTAAGAATAGTCCAATACATGTAGAACCGTGTTTAAGAAATGTAGAAGGATGTTAATCGGAGATATGAAAAAAAAAATGCTTAATTACACAATGCTATATATTCAGAATAGAGTAAATATATAGAATAACTATATTTTCAATTATATAACTCGAAATTACGCATCCCCAAAAAGTTTGATATTTATTTTTTAAAATTAGTCAGGATAACAAAATAAAAGCTAATCCAACACAATTTTCAAACTGCCACTGAATATTATATTGCAAGCTGGACAAAACAATATTAGTATATTACTAATCCGTGAATAGAAATAATCTGCCAATTCTAACAATTCTAACATACCAATATCGCTTAGACCTAACCCTAATAATGATAAACTATATATTTCATTTCATGTGATTAGACATCTGCATGTGCCTGCTGCAAATGGAGAAACAAGAGGACGAAAAAGAAGCAATAAACAAGCTAATGCCATACCTGGAATAGATTTAATTAGACTTGGCTTGTACCCTGCACAATAATAAATAAACAAAATAAAATCCATAGATTAGGAACAAAACTCTGTGAACACTACAAGATCAAAAAGAAAATCTAAAAATATGCACTAGACAAAGTATCTCTAATTTTCAACCTCTTGTGTTGCATCAATGCACAAAAATTATTGGAGACAGGAGGGACAGAAGAAAAATAGACCATCCACTCAGTCATTAGTGCATTTTTTTTTATTTTTTTGGTCCATTATTTGATATATAGTAATATATCCGTCTTAGAAGTGGGTGGGTAAAAAAAAATAAAAATGTAGAAACATTAGTAAAGAACATAAACCGGATTAAGAGGAGAGTGTATATATCATTCTTGCGTCAAAAAAAAAAAAATTGTACATTTAGATCCTGCAGTACACATAGATATTAATGAAATATTTTATTTGTCGTTTGTTGGGATTAGAAGACATATAATTTTCAAATGAAATTAAAAAAATTGGACCTGCTTAATTAATTTGTTCTCTATATATTATTTGTATGTACTGAGAACAATAAACAAATCATCCATCCTTCGTTTCCTTGCAATTCTTCCTTGTTAGCTCATTAATATAGTTGTATAATACTAATTAAATTCTCCTTGAACATTGCACTGGGACTTAAAGGTATGCACCGACAAAAATGTTAATATAATCAGCATTAGAAAACAGCAGCAATATAATATAATAATAATAAAATAAAAACCCAGTTAGCCAACTAACCAGTACATTACATAAGGCCTCACATGGGCTAATCATGCTTTCTTCTTGATAATGGCTACATTAGCTGAAAGACATTATTTTTTTCACATAATTTATAAAACTATATATATATAAAGTGTCTAATTTCCTGCATGACCCTTTAAAATTATAATACTGCATTTCTGTCCATATATAGCTAGCCAGCCTCCTCTGTGCAAGTTGTACTTTTAAATTAACAGCAAAATTGTATGTTAACATTCTTCCTTAACTATGTATAATAGTTCAGATTTTCTTTAAAAGAATAGTTAGGAAAATGTTCATGTTTTAAAAGCATTCTTTTCAAAAAAAAAAAAAAAGGGGGAATGATGGCTTGAAATTTGATAAAATTAAGGATTATATATGTCAGCAGTCAGAGATTTAAAACCAAGAAAAATCTCTCTGGAAAAACTGAAAAAGAAAAGCAGAGGAGAGGATCAAAGCAACTTGGGCGAAGGGCAAACCCCATACAGTTGTGATTACCTTTATTGAATTGTTAATATCACTTAACTAAGTCCTTTGATATCATAATATTTTATGCAATCAGCTCTGAAGAATTGGGATCTGCTTTAGTGAAGGAAGGGAGAACAAATAAAATTGCCTTTTCAAGCAAATTCCAAGGTTTTGGAGCTGTTTCTGTTTCAACACCTGTATATATTTTTCTAATCATTAATTTCTCTGCATGTATGTCATAGCGTTACCTTTCTTTTGTCAATGGTTTTTAAGATTTTATTTGCATAAACCGAAAGATACGACTGTGTTAATATCAATGTAAACTGTTTTATATAATACAAAATGGATGATCAATAACCAATTGTGTATTTGTGTTGCTTCTTGATGGCGAATTATTGTTTAATATCGAATAAACTGTTATGAATGCATGTATAGTCTTGGTTCTGAAATTATATGCGCAAAATTACTCATTTTTGTAGTGTTAATTAATTCTGTTTTTGTATCAAATTGGGTGTCAGCATTTATTGAATATTGTATAATAAGATAATAAACTGTCGAAATATATATATATATATTTATGCTGCAAAAACTCTTTGACCTTTTTGTTAGATATAAAGTGACTTATTAAAAATGGGTCTTTTCCTTAATCCTTATTAAAGAAAGAGAAAGTGACATATGCACACATCTATCTACATTTACTGGAGATGTTATATATGCTTTTTAGGAGTTAATTAATTACAATGAAAATGATGGCACCCTTTGCTAGCTGCAGATGTAAAAAGTAAGCAATTAAATGTTGTTTCTGCCATACTAACATATCAAGTAAAGTGGACACAGATGAAATAATGACTAATCAATTATGTAAGCAAATTAGCAAACAAAGTAACAAACTACATAATTAAATTATATATATATATTTCTCGCTCTTTGAACAATTAACAGGGCCTATATATATATATATATATATATATATATATATATTTATAGAGGAGGGATCCATTGACAATGCATATTTTGACAATCTTGATAATGATCATCTTTAAAAATTTGTAAAAAATCATAAAAAATCTTAAAACTGAAAAAAAGTTTATGGAAGTTATGCTTGACTTATAGATTGATTATGTTTCCGATTATATTCAATTTAAGCGATATTTGATAGCTATTTAAAGATTTTTTTTTAATTACAACCATTAAAAAATGTACAAAATTTTGATAAAGCATCAAATGATGTTCAAATAATTTGAAATTTGAAACACTATCAATCTATAAGTTAAATAATGCATCCATAAAACTTTTTTCATTTTTAAGATTTTTTATGATTTTTTACAAATTTTTAAAGATGACCATTGTCAAGATTGTCAAAATATGTATTGTCAATAGATCCCTCCTCATATTTATATAACGGTTTCCTTCAAAAGCATGCATACATACAGTTGGTTACTTGTTTGCAAGGACAAGGGAGATACTTTGGCCTCTGTGGTAAGCAAAAGAGAGATTTAATAATTTCTTTGTTTAGAGATCTTAGATCTGATATAAGATGTCTTCTTCACATGTCCTAATTAATTAATTAGGTTATTTGATATATAGATTAATTCACTTATGGCGTGACTGTTAATATCTATTGATCACTAATTAAACACTAATGGTACGTAGAGTATTATTAATTAATTAGGACCATGAACGAACATTCAAAAAGCAGGTCCAAAGTTAAATGAAATTAACTTGTTAAGAATCATTAATATTAATTAGATATTTAGGAACGTCATTTAATATAAAAATGTTGCTTAACTTATTCAATTTTAAACGTTGCAAAAAAATCTTCATCTTAAATTAGAATATGTGATATAGAACGCTTTGTCTTTGTCATCTTAAATTACGCGGATGGTCCCTAAAGTATCACTCTTTTACCAAATTGGTCCTTAAAGTTTCAAAGTTACCAATTTGGTCCTTAAAGTATTGATTTGCTACCAATTTGGTCCATAAAGTTTGAGCTGTACCATTTTGGTCCTTAAAGTTTTACTAACATTTCGTTTTGGTCCTTAAAATATTTTATCCATACCAAATTGGTCCTATCATTATCCATTAATGCTAAAATGTACTTAATAAGTATTTGATAGCATGAACAAATATATTTATTTGTACATTATAAAAATTTTCTAATAATACATTATCATTATTTGCAATGCTAAAAATTAATTTAAGATACATGAAAATAATAATTTTGAATGAAATATTTAATTTTGGGACCAATTTGATATATATTTAAAACTTTAATGACCAAAACGATATATTAGTAAAACTTTAAGGACCAAAATGGTACATCCCAAACTTTAGGGACTAAATTGGTAGCAAATCAATACTTTAAGGACCAAATTGGTAACTTTGAAACTTTAAGGACCAATTTGGTAAAAGAGTGATACTTTAGGGGCCATCCACGTAATTTACTCATATTTTTATTATGATGGCAACCCAATTTTTTTAAAGTTTTATTATACTGATTATTTAATAAATGCTATGGAGATACCGCAAGAGATACCGTAGGGAATACCACCATACAAAGTTAATTTAACGTTAATCTGCAACATGTTGCAATCAAAATGAAACATCTATAAAGTTAATCTGAAACTTAATGAGATTAAAATGAAACACAAATGATATAATTATCTATTTTGTTGCTCTTTCACTTCATCTTGCTCCTGTACGTTCTCTCAACAACTTTAAGGTAATATTTATGTGATTTAGTAGTGATTCAAGTAGATGATTTAATTTATGATTTGTGTTATTCAACTTAATACTACAATGTTTTAAGTTAATACGTTAATTGTTTTAAGATAATTTGTTAATGTTTCAATTTGAACATATTTTTTTAAAGATCATGGTATCCCGACGGTATCTCTAATGGTATCCGAATATTTAGACTGTTTGACTCTTGGATGCAAATGTAGGGAGCTTAATTTGTACCTTTTCATAAATTAGATACGGACGGAAAGAAAACAGACAATTTAATTGTCTATCACACTATTTGCCATCCTAGAACTAGCTGCTGAGAAGATACATATGAAGGCGAAACCGGTTGTTTGTGTTCGTGACGTGTACATGGCAGGATGGAGGATGTTATGGATATGTCAAAAATTGATACTAATAATAATAACAAGCCAACTAATTATATAACTAACATATATAAGTCAGTTAGCCACTACATTTTTATGTTTGAGGAGGGATCTATTGACAATTGTTTTTTTTCCTATATTAACAATGTTATGTTTCAAAATTTTATAAAAATTCATAAAAATTCTTTAAAAATAGAAAAAGTCTAGGTAAGTATTACTTAACTTATAGATTGATTATGTTTCCGATTATACTCAATTTGAGATATTTGATAGTTTTTCAAAGATCCGTTAAATTACAACCGTTAAAAAATACACAAAGTCTTGATAAGACATCAAACGATGTTCAAATTGATTGAAATTTAAAACACTATCAATGTATAAATTCACTAATGCATCCATAAATTTTTTAAAATTTTTAAAATTTCTTATGAATTCTTACAAAATTTTAAAAGTAACCATTATCAAGATTATTAAATGGGTCCCTCCTCTTTATGTTTTGCTTGTATCCTTTGGAAGCGATTTTGGCATTCCCCTTTTATTACTTTTAACTTTCATAGTGCGTTGTGTCAAAAGGAAAATCTACTTCTACTACGTGTGGTTGGTAATATGTTCATTCCTCCTATACTTCAACCTTTTTTTAATAACATTTTGTCAACATCTATGCGCATTAAAATTGTTTAATTCTCTGCTTAATTAATCAAGAGGGCCCATATACATATTAAGAAAATAAAATAAAATAGTTTGTAATTTTGTATACACAGAATGACAGTGACTAATGTACCTTTTCCATGATGGTCATCACATGGAGTCTAGTTATATAAATATAGAAGTATATTTGTTTACACATGATGACAATGTTTATATCCACATGAGTCATGACACGAAGGATTAACAGCTTAATTTCTTCTATGATCCAACTAAATTATCAAATCATGTGTGTAACCTCCAAAACTAATAAATCTTTATTGTGCTTCTGCATTTTGAAATAACACATATGACATATATATCTTGCATAAATTCATCCTATACTAATTTCACTTAATTGCTTCTCATATACCCAACAAAAATATCTATTTTTTTTCGAAATCTTTGCAGCAGTTGTAAATTAAGTTGCGTGAAAGGGTATCGAACTCTCGATCTTTGAGCAAACAACAGCGCTAAAACTTCTCCTCTAGCCAACTAAGCTACAGCCGTTTTCCCTATGCCCAACAGAATATCAAAGAGCCAATTCAAATTAATAAATTAACTGGATATCACAAGACAAAAATTAAATATCATTCATGCTGTCTAAAGACCAAATGTGTTATATTTTTTTTTCCAAAAATTGTTAGTTCATGATTCATGAAACCAATTTTCCATTAAATAGGGTTCTAATTGTGATATTGCACATTTCGCAGATTCATAGGTTTACTTAGACTGTCAATAGAAAAATTAACGTCTATTGACCTTGACAAATGACAATTAGCCAGACAATACAGAACAAAACAAAACAAAATTGTGGCCGTGACATCGCACTCCAAACTAAACAAAAAAAGTGCAAATTAAGTACAACACTGCAGTGCCAATCCCTTTTCTGCCCTGTTTAGCAGTGCCACGGAAATAAATCTATTTTAAGCAAAGCATGCACCGGGAAGTAGGTAGAGCGTAATTAGAATGAGATTTTATGCCGGTATTAGGTAAAAGTTGTTTTCAAGTATGTTCCTTGATTTTTATTATATGAATGTATGGTGATGGTTAACCAGATGTTACAACCTTACAGGGGATACTCATCCTTACTTCTAATAAAAGCATATTAGATTTTTTTACTTAGATTGATTACCACCGTTGACGTATGTTAATGCCCGTTGACGTTTCAACCCATTAAAATTAAAGGTCCGTATAAATTATCTTAATTTAAAACCCATTACATATTATCTTAAAAATTTATTATAAGAAATAATAGTCCAAAGTAAGGTGTAGGTTTTTTACTAGTTTTCTAATAAAAACTTCTACAATTTAAGCTCTCAGCAATTTATGTTGATGATAGTTATTAATTTATAATTATTAGAACAAATATAGTGAGTTTTATTTTATCTTTATTGTGAGAAACTTCTCATTCAAAAGCATCGATTTTGTATTTCTAGATTCTAGAGAGATAATTGTATAACAAGTTGCGTTTTTTATATTGTTCACAAATAAATCCCACTGATTTTCTATGCCGGCGGCATTAATTAACAGCCTTTAAAATTTTATCGATGAATATTTGATTATTTCTAAGAAGTACCTTTCAAGTTTATAATAGTGCCTTGTATAAACCTATATCCCTTTTACAATTATGACTACAAACTTCGGTTTATTTTAATTGTATAAATTTATTTTGGTTTAAACCGAACTTACCAATTGAACACCTCTATGTGTGATTTACATGATCTTGATTATAAGAAAATTGAATTGCTCTCTCTCTCTCTCTCTTATTTTTTTTTTTACATGTAAACGAACTCTTAGAGGTGTTTATGCTCGTACAATATATCTCTCAATCCCTTTTTATTTTTCCAATTGACGATTTACGTATACAGCAACTAGTAGAGTTTACGGTGATTTTTAGAGTGTGTGTAACTGTGTATAAACATCATTGTATCTGTCAGGACGGAGACGGGGGGCTCATGAAACCTACGGGTATTTCCTCAAAAAAAAAAATAGGGGCTCATGATTATTGAAAAAAAACACTTAGTATGCTATTTTAGGTTAAATATGTTGAAATGTTAAATGTAGATCCTCCTTAAATATAAATTATATAAAATATGTTTTTCATCAATATGGTAATAGACATTTCTATAATTATGTCGTGCTATCTAATTCTAATTTCGGATGGCTAAAAAAAATAACTTCACAATTAAACAACATTTCAATAACATAGATTTAAAAAAGTTACCAAATTAGAAATTTTCACGTCTATAAGACATGCATCTCTACCTCCTATTATCATCCATTATCTTTGAATAATAAGTTTGGGAGACAAATATATAACTATCTCATTGTTTATATTGAGAAAGAAATTGCATAACATATTCGATCTGGGGATATAATAGATGATTTGCAAAGATGAAAAGTAGACGTGTTCAACTCATCATTAACTGATGAGTTCTTTTACTAGTTACTGTTATGTAATTTTTTGTTTCACTTTTAGTATTAATTTTGATATTAGTTGTATGTTATCACCGAATAGAATCAATAGATCGCTCAATAATGAAATCATAAGTATAATGACTTCAATAATGTTGATTACATTTATAATTTGTAATAAATCCTAATAGATTTGACTGTGTAATAATTAATATGGAACAATTTTAATTTTGAAAAATATTTTTGCGGCATCACCTTTTGACCCTCCACGATGAAATCCTGACTTTATCCCTGGTAACCGTGTATAAAATAGTTGGGATATAAGTTTAGTGATACCGGACTTGGTGATGCATAGCAGAAGCGGAAATCAATATAAATATATAATAGCTTTGGTGACTCGTATCGTATGGTGTGCAGTTTTGTTGTCGACAGTCGGGCACAGAGAGAACCGCAAAAAATGAATGGGACTTATCATCAGTATTCATACCATTACCAGCAAACCAACACGCATAAAGAAACCATCATTATTCATTTCTAACAAGAAAAAAATAATCAGATATTTTTTATTTATTGATAACTTTATTTATTAATGAATTTTGCGTCGCAGACAGTCAGACTCACTAGCAAATGGGAATGGGGTACCCTTTTTGTCTCTATTTATATGCGTATAATTAATACTTTCCAGTACTTTTTGAATAGTCAAAAACTCAAAATTAATACCGGAAGGGAAGAATGCTGCATTGCTGCAACAAGAGCCAACTGCAGACCTGAACATCAGACAGGAAGAAAAAGTATTGTGATTTATAACTTGTTTTCTCAATTTAGAATTTTAAATAGAGCGAGGCTATTATACTATGAGGAGGGATCAAATAACCATATTTTTAGTGACCTATTGGTGATTATGAAATTAAATCTTAAATAACTATATTTTAAATTCTTACATAACAAAACTAATTGATAGAATATGTTGTATATATCATATTCTATGTGTATACGAAAAATTATAACATTTTGATTTTATTTACATATGCATTAAGCATTTACAAAAATCAACGGTTCAAGTTTTATGATTTTTTCTCCTCTCTTGATGACTATCGAAACAATGTCAAAACTTTATCATTTTTTATGTATATGTTGTTGAGATAATATATAATACATCTAATGGTTTAGATTTTTTAATTTATGCTTAAATAAAAAAATGGTCACCATGGTCACCAAAAACATGGTTATTGGATCCCTCCTCTTATACTATTAATAGTATTGACTCGTATCTTGAATTTCAAAATATTAATAGTCGATCCAAACCGTTTATTATAATCTTCATACACAATTTTACTTGTAACCAAATTTTATATTTTTTTTTGGAATTTGTTTAGTATTTTTTTAGATATTTAAAATATCACATATTTAAATTGCTCATAATGTTTTAATCAAGTGACTTTTGAAATTATCTTAAAAATGTAAGAAGTTACTAAAAATTTTAAAATTTGGTTTACAAGTTAAATTAGATATAAAAATCATAATAAACGGTTCGGATCGACTATTAATATTTTGAAATTTGAGATACGCCAATAGTACGAGGCAAATTGTACTATTAATAATACAATAATATCACTCTTTTAGATAATAAAAACAAGATAAAGAACCAGTCTTTGATCTAGTGGTTAAGCGCAACACTCTCTGTGCGGGAGGTTGCAGGTTTGAAACCCGGATAGAAGATCTTTTATAGACATTTAAATTCGAATGGCTTGACCTTGTCTTTTTATCTGAAAAACAAAAAAGAAGATTTAAGATAACATTCGATTATATTTAATTTTACAGTATAGAATCGAAACGACAACTTGTTAGCTGGTGGAATTCGCATAGAACTTGATAGTTTCATTTTTTTTCACTTTTATCTTTGTTTTTTTGGAAACAAAGGTTTTTGTTAATCTTGATGCTCATTTTATTTTCAAATGTTTCTATAGACTTGAACCTGCGTCTCTGAAAATATACCATCACTGTCTGTAATTCGACACATTAACTCACAAATGATTGGGAAAAAAATGTTTTTTTTTTCTTGCATCTTTTAATAAAGCACAACTTCTGATTAGAAAAAAAAAACATCCCATGTCAAGACTCAAGAACAAATTATATATTAAGTCGCAATTTTTGTATTATTATTCACGAACAAATTAATGTAACAATTTATGTTGGCCGGCAGCATTAGGATAATAGGATCGCACAAAAAAGCATTGTGAATTCATTTAAATTCTAACAAATCCACTCAAAATTGATTTTTTTTGGGAAAAATATAATTACAAACCTTAATTATCAAATTTTACTCATCTCAACAATTCAATAAATTGCACGTTTTGATTTGTCAGAATAAAATTAAAAGAATCTGAATAAAATTGTACATTTTGACATCGTCAGAAATCAGAATATGACATAATTCCATGTTCCTAATTTTATAAATTTCTTTTCAAAATTCTACAATTTTACGTTTTTTTTTTTTTCCCTTTATGAGAGACTTGAGTAAAATTTATTATTCCGTCGAGCTGCCGTTAGTCACCACATGCAGGAGGAGAGTACAGTACAGTACTTGCACTGTACAAAGAAAACACAGCAGAGTGAGTACGTAACTTTACTCAAAAAAAAAAAAGAGTACGTAACCAGAAAACCATCATCAATCATGAGCCGTTTGATCTGCGCATCCAGCGGCCAGCGTCTTTTCCAGCTTTCACTTCGTGAGACACCCCATGTGGAAGCTTGGATCAGCTGACTTTGATTTTATGCGACTCCATTTTTGTTTTCGCATATCAAACTTAATTTTTTTTATAATTATTCACCTTTAATTGATTAATATAATTGCATCAAAATATATCATGATAATGGTATTTCAGAATTATTGTAATATTTTTATTTTATTAGAAGGAACGTTTTGGTTCAAAAAAATTTTAAATTTAGTGTGCAGAGCAAAAATTTTGATATAGACAGCGCTGCTGTCCATATATCCTTACTCTTAATAAAAGGAGATTGAATTTTTTGACATGAAAGTTCTATCTTCCTCAAAGAAGAAACCTCCGCCGTTGATTGTTTACTTAAATTGATCACCACTATTGACGTACATTAATGTTCCGACCCATTAAAATTAAGGCCTATATTAGTTTATTCACAAGGAATTAGCTTTCAGCTTTTTATAAAATATAATAATTGTAGTTCAAAGCAAGACGTAAGCTCTTTACTAGTAATACTGAAAGCGAAACACTTACCACAGGTTATGAGGTTACAGAATGAACCTCCGGATACAAATTTTGTGTGGCAAGGAAGGGATTTTGGGGAAGAAATACAAATATTAATCCGATATCATGTTATCGTTGGATCGGACGGTACGAAAGGTGTCCAGTTCTCTGGGGCCTTTCCACCTGGCTAACTCTCGTGTATCTTGATCAGCATATATCAATATGGCAACGGGACCGGACCGGGACCTGCCCTGCCATGCGTTGTCGTGGTTGGGTGCCAGTTTGGTTCCATCCACAAATTGGCTGTGCCGTTTCAGTGTAGCCCAGCCATCATTTCGCCCACTGCCGTAAGTCCGTGCTAGTCCGTTGGAGTGCAGAGCGACTGCGGACTGTACAGTATAGTATCGCTAAATTCGAAATTGTATTTCCTCGCCTACGGGTTTCAACTAAAAAAAAAAAAATTGTATTTCCTCAAAAAAAAAAAATTTCGAAATTGTAAGTTCAGAGGTAAAAAAAAAGATTAAAAAAAAAACAGAGGTAAAAAAAAATGAGTAGTAAATTTTATGTAGTCAAATATGTGTTTGCATTTTGAAAATGCACCGAGAAAATGATGATTTTGTGACAATTATGGTATTTGGTAGTATAAAAACATTTTTCTAATTGATTACCATAGGAGACTTTTTTTTGTTACCATATTTTCTAAGCGTAATTGTTAAACCAGGACGTGTTTTTTTGTGTGTTTTGAATAAAAGCAAGAGACTAGAAATTCTAATGATCGAAAAGAACTAATTTTATCTTGAAATAAAGTAATTAGTTTCGGTTGAAATAATTTAAAATAATAATATACTTAAGAGATAAAAAAAAATTATGGTCTAAGAAACGAGAATTAATTTTTACTTCTCCAACATTCCATCTATAACATAATTGATAATTCTGATACAGGGATGGACCTAGGCATGGACAAGCCTAGGCCCGTGCCCCAGCTTGATTTTTCAAATATATTGATTAGTACTAATTTTTTCTCTATATTAAACAATACTTATTTATATTTATAATTATTGTGCCCGGGCTTAATGATTTTCCAAGCAAGATACAAGCAAAATACAATGTAATAGAACTCCATATTTCATATATTAGACAATTTGTGTCAGGACTTCAAAATTTCTTAAATTCGGCCATGTTCTCATACATAGAATTCATCATTAAAATTCCAAAAGGTATACTACATAAAGGAAAGTTGTTCATGTCATACATTATACAAACGTAGTAAGGGTTTAAGGTTGTATAAATGTACTTCAAATATTTGTGTTGGATGAATAGGATTGTTATACAACTGTTCACTTGTTCTAATAGTTATTTGTCAACTAATTAGATTTGAATTCACTATAGGCCACAAAATCAAATTTTCAAATGATTGAATTGAGTAAGAATTTAATTGAACGCATCCAATTTAATAAAACTCAATATATATATATATATATATATATATATATTTGAATTCCAATATCTCTACTCAAATGGTTACGAGTTTTAAAAAGTTAAAGAGGACGATCAAATAACCACGTTTTTAGTAACCAATTAGCGACCATGAAATTAAATATTAAATAACTACATTTTAAATTCTTAAATAACAAAACTAATTAATTGATATAATATATTGTATATATCATATTTTATGTGTATACAAAAAAAATTTATCATTTTGATTTTATTTACATGTGCATCAAGTATTAACAAAAATCAACGGTTCAAGTTTTTTTATTTTTTCTCTCTCTTGATAACTATCGAAACAATGTTAAAACTTTATTATTTTTGTGTATATGTTATTAAGATAAAATAGAATATATCTAATAGTTTAGATTTTTTAATTTATACATAAATATAAAAATAGTCATAATGTCTATGATTATAACATGGTAGATATCTCAAACACAGTAACAAAATCGAATTTTTCCGGGCAAGAAAACAGGAGCAGAACAGTCTCAAATTTATGGCAACCGTACCATGGATTGGAACTCCGTCAGAACTCCGTAGCCGTAACTATTTACACTCCTCCATACCATGCCTTGTTAAACTTTGGGGACAGAGCTCTGCGCAGGGGCCTGTAGGATTGTTATAATGACCTTTTCAAACAAATAGAGGGGCGAGAAAGCAAAAGTGGCACAACAGTTTTCAGCCGGACCCAATACACAGCGCAGTGGTCTCAGTGCCGTGTTACGTATTATGTCCCCGAATAGCAGCGGCATAGAATTCCCTTACTAACCGTTGGATCTGAAATCGGAAGGCTAGGATGTGTGAGCAGGGGGATTGGTGGGGTGGGAATAAGAGAGGGAAGGGGAAAATGACAGTGGAGGGCAACAGTGACGGCATGGGACCCTGGCAGTAAAGAGTGAAAGAAAGACTGAGAAAAGTGGATAGTCATTGCAGGCAGCAGGAACCCGAATCCGTACTGCCAGATTTATGATCATGACCGGTCATAACTCCTACTAACTCATAACTACGCTCCCTCGGCCCTCGCTCGCTGGTTGTAGTTGTAGATAGATAACTCATAACTAAATATGAGATGTGTATCTCTGAAGCAGAACAGATCTGGTTGGTGTTGGTGATGGATCCGACCCGGTATGTGAGGCCCAGACCGGACCCGAGTCCAATCATGTTCAATTGTATAGTGGGCTAATGTTATGTTATGTTATGTTATCTACGCGGATCTTATGTGACAATGGGGTGTAGATTTTCATGGACTTGATGAGTGTGTGACAGGGTTTTATAATGAGTGTTGTCGGGTGAGTCGGCGGATGGAAGGGGGGAGAGGGAATGAGGGATAGACAGGGAGACACAGCCACACAGGGGCGAGCAAGGTGTGCTGGCCACATGGGGTCGAGGTAGAGGGAGAGGGAGAGAAAAAAAAAAAGAAAAGAAATGAAAAATGCAGGGGAGGAAAATAAAGGGAAATTTCTAGAGAGAGAAAGAGGGAAGGGAGGGAGGGAGGGAGGGCTGAGGACGAGGACGGAGGGAGATTATTAGATTATTAGAGAAATGATAATAGAGAAGGGAGGGACTGAGGGGGCGATGAGCGGGAATGAATGAATGGCCGCTCGCTTTATTACACCCCCTTTTTTATGTTGCACGCATCATATCATCCAGCTTAGAGAGAGAGAGAGAGAGAGAGAGAGAGAGAGCGAGATTGCTGAAAGAAAGAAAGAACAGAAAAAAAAGAGTGAACAAGGAAGAGAAGAAGAGAAAGAGAAGAGTCCTCTCTACTAATCCCTCCCCATCCCATCTCTCTTTTCCTACTTTCCTCTCACCCCAACCCAACCCAACCCACCCAACCCAATAAACTATCCTAATAACGCCAAGCCAAGCGCAGGCAGTGAGATTCACAGCAGCAGCAGCGAGCGAGGGAGGGAGGGAAAGGGAAAGGGAAAACCTCACAAGCAGCATCTGCAACTGCAACTGCAACCAAGCAAGCAATCGTTCTCAATTTCTCCCTCCCCTTTTGTGGTTGTATGAGGACTGTGGAGGAGAAATCAGCTGGGAGCTAGAGATAGATGAGAGGGATGCCCTTCCCTGCTCCGCCGCACAGAGGGCTTGGGCTAGACCACCAGTATCAGTTACAGCAAGCAGTACCATTACTACCACCACAGAGGAGGACTGAACCTTCCGACGAGGACCTGCAGCCGGGCTTTGCCAAGCGTCCCAAGTTCGCCGGACGCGGAGGAGAAGGGATCGAACCCACGTCGGTACTGGATCACCATACTAGCAGCCCTAGCCCCCCCACCTCTTCCTCCTCCCTCGGCGGCGGTGGCGTGGCGGCCGTCTCCGACCACACCCACGAATGGCCCGACTCGGCCCATCCCCCAGGGGGCAGCACTGCCGCTGCTGCGGCTGCCCGCGGGAAGGACGAGTGGGCTCTCTCTGACCTCCACCCACTCCCTCCCGGCACTGCCGAGCTCGGCCCCGAATGGGAGGCCATGCTTGCTGAATCTGCCGGCCCCGCCGCCTCCACTGGCGGCCAGGAGCAGAGCTTCCTCCGCTGGATCATGGGCGAGACCGAGGAGCCGTCGGGGGGGAAGCCTTTGCCACTAGGGTTTGAAGGGAACAGCAATACTACCAGTAACAGCAGTGGCAATGCTGGGATGGGGTTTGGGTTAGTGGATCCGGCCGGACTGGTTGTCGACCCGATCCAGCTGCCACCGCAGCTCGTGCGTCCCCCGGGGTTGTTCTTGCACGAATCGGCAGAGGAAGAGAAGCCTCTTCTCTTCACAACTGGGCCGCAGAGTTTGCTGCTTAACCAGCAGCAGCAGCCACATGCCGGAGCGAATCCAGCATTTTTCCTTCCTATGCAGGCAGATCTCCAGCCGCCGATGGCAAATCCCTCGTTCTTCCTGCCGCCGCAGCAGCCGAAGAGGCCCCACCCCATGGCGGGCAGCCCGTCTTGCCATCTGAACCCTCACGCGGGCGCCGGGCCGAGCCCGGAGCTGTTCCTGAGACGGAACCAAATGTTGCCGTCCCAGCAAGCACAAATCTTTGCGCCTCCGCTGCAAATCCCTCAGCAGAGAGCGATGCTGATGAAACCCAAAGCCGAGACAGAGAACCAGGTGCCGCCGCCGCTAGTGGAACAGCTGCTAGAGGCGGCAAAGATGGTAGAGACCGGTAATGCCTCCGGCGCGCGCGGGATATTGGCGCGGCTCAATCACCAGCTTCCGGTTCCAGCCGGCAAGCCCTTACTCCGCGCCTCCTTCTACTTCAAGGAGGCGCTCAACCAGATCCTCTCTGGCTCCGCCTCGGCCCCTTCCTCCCCCGTGAAGTCCCCCTACGACGTCGCAATGAAGTTCGGGGCCCACAAGGCGTTCAACGAGCTCTCCCCAGTCCTCCACTTCACCAATTTCACCTCAGTGCAAGCATTGCTGGATGAGCTCGGTACCGCCGACAGGATCCACATAATCGATTTCGATATTGGGATCGGAGGCCAGTGGTCATCCTTCATGCAAGAGATTGCTCAGCGGCGGTGCACCCCGACCGGTACAGGTAGCATAACTGTGCTCAAAATCACCGCCTTTGTGACCCCCTCGTCCCACCATCTGATCGAGCTGCATTTAATTCGCGACAACCTGTGTCAGTTCGCGGATGAACTCAACATACCGTTCGAATTCAATATCTTGAGCCTCGAGTCGTTCGACCCCACGGAGCTGCTTGCCATGGGGGGCAACAGCGAGGCCATTGCTGTGAACCTCCCGGTGAGCTCAGTCTTTGGGCCGTCCTTCCCGACCCTTCTCCGGCTCGTTAAACAATTGTGCCCCCGTATCTTGATCTCGATCGACCATGGTTGCGACCGAGGAGACCTTGCCTTCTCGCCGCACTTCTACCACGTCTTCCAGTCATATGTGTCCCTGCTCGATTCGCTGGACTCGGTCGGACCCAACATGGAAACGGCTAACAGAATTGAGCGGTTCGTGCTTCTTCCAAGGATTGAGGGGTCTGTGGTCGGGCGACACCGCACGGGGGACAGGATGCTGCCCTGGAGAACATTGTTTGCTTCGGCCGGTTACACGCCGGTGCCGTTCAGCAACATGGCTGAGGCGCAAGCCGAGTGTCTCGCGAAGAGGGTGCAGGTGAAGGGGTTTCACGTGGACAGGAGACAGGGTTCTCTTGTGTTGTATTGGCACCACGTCGAGCTGGTCTCGATCACCGCATGGAAGGCTTGCTGATTGCTGTTTATGTGCAACGCAACACCGCCGCGTAAGTTAAAAATTAATTGTTGGATTTTAGGGATAATGAAGAATTTCAAGTATTTTGTTGTGGTACTAAAAAAAAATGTCATTTTTACCTTTTTCTTGAGAAAATCCTAATTGGAGATGTTGTATAATTGAAGTTTCTACTCAGAAGGGTAGTACTTGTTTCGCTGAGAAAACAAGTCTGTGAAATTTGCCTTGCTGCTTCTGAGTAGAAAGATGAACTTGGTAGTGTAGAATTGTCGTCGGAGAAGAGCTGTGTAGCTTCTCTGTTTCTCTGTTTCTAATTTATCAGAGGAGCGATGGTAATGTTCTTTCTTAGTTTCTGTCATATAATTCTCGTCGTCGTCGTCGCCATTTTTGTTGTTTTACTCTCTGAATATCTGCATTGTATCTATAATTCTGGCTTTTATTTATTTATCATCATTGTTGTTGTTGCACTTGATTTTTGAACTTTTAGGTTTCAAGTATTAACCATTAACTATCAAAATTGATTTTAAAATTGGAGCTCAGTGTGCAGCTTGTTGATCAATAATAATGCCAGTAATTAGTTTGTTCAATTTATTATATGAAAGTTTAAATGCATGCCTAATGTTGTACCTGAACTGAAATGTATATTCTAGATAAGATATCCATTACCACTTCCATTCAATGGAACAAAACTCAGTATGGTTTGCTTGTTTCATGCACCTCAGAAATGTGATCTGCAGCATAATAATACACATGTTATAGATACTTTTAGGATATATTTTGAGCACTAAAGACTATTATGTTATGTACTGTTTGTTTGTTTCTATATAGGTAATCCATAAAATTGCAAAATTTATGTAGGCATTAGTGATAAGTATATGTATTTTTCAGCAATCCATAAAAAAAAAAGCTCTGAAGCTAATTTGTTTGAGGGAATGTATCTCATCTTTTACCCCTAATTCTTCTCCTGTTAAAGTCCTGATTAAGACTTCAATGTGCATCAAATGCAATTTCTGGGTATATAATGATGTTTAAACAAGGCACACTAATTTGACAAAATAATATAAAATAGAGATATCAATGTCATGATCATATATTATGGTAGTTGATATATACTTGTAACATGAAACCGGTCCTCATTAGTTATGGTAGTTGGTACCATATAATTATAACAATCGTGTGGGAAAAAAGCTAATTTATTTGGTGACTTGACTTCCTCTTAATTCATCAAACCAAACTACTATTTTTTGACGTTTTAAACCACTGTTGAAAGTGGCCATATCAGTGCTGAAAATTGAAAAAACAAACCCCCAAATAGTATGTTAGGTTCTCACAACACCAATTTTGGTTTGTGGGTTTTCTTTTCTGTCTCTTGTTGTCTTGTGCAACAAAAGTTACAAAGCACACAGCAGATCAGCCCCCACTCTAGTTAGTAATTCAAATCATAAAAATTAGTATAAATGTATAATGAAGAGCTTCTTCAGTCAATCGACTGGTCAAATGGTAAACCCCTAAGCCTGTGTAGGTACCAGTACAGAATATTTTCTGTCTCTGTTTTTTATCACAGTTTTGCGTCCGGTATAGGCTGAGGGCTCAAGTAAAATCCAGTTAAAACGTTGTCAGTAACTCAGTATGTCAGAAATAGCAGCAAGTATTTTTCCTTCTATTTTTTCTCAAAAAAATTAACTTTTTTCTTTTTAAATTTTTACTCAAAAACCCTAGCCCCCTTGGCCGTTTAAACTAACAACAACACCAAAAAAGTTTGGGGAAATGACTCCACACCCCCCCAAACTTTCTCCTAGTGACAAGTTACCCCCCAAACTTTTTTTTGTGACAAACACCCCCCCAAACTATCTAATTGTGACAAACACACCCCCAACATCCAATTAACCCTCTAATACTCAATTATGGAGTGTGAAAAGACCAAAATGACCTTGTATGTATATGTCATGATATTTAAAGTATTAGTGTTTCATAAAATCTAATTTTAAAAAAATAATTATAGATATAAATATTTATAATTAATTGGATATCTTTATTATAAAATATTTATTAAGCTATATTTGTAATTTGATTTTAAATGTTATTTTATGTAATAGAACATATTTCATGATAATATATAAATTAAAAAAATATTATTTTTTTTATTTCAGTTATAAAAAAATTAAAAGTTTATAATTTCATTAATTTGTCTATTTATATTTAAGTAAGCAAATTTATTCCGGTTATATATCATGCAACAATATTTTTTTATAATAATTTTATGAAGTACTAATATTTTAAATATTATGACATATACATACAGGGGTATTTTGGTCTTTTCGCACTCCATAATTGAATATTAGAGGGCTAATTGGATGTTGGGGGTGTGTTTGTCACAATTAGGTTGTTTGGGGGGGTGTTTGTCACAAAAAAAAGTTTGGGGGGCAACTTGTCACAAGGGGATAGTTTAGGGGGGTGTGGAGTCATTTCCCCAAAAAGTTTTTGACAAATCCTCCTAATTATTTTTGGATACTGACAGTGATGGGTTTTTGACAAATCCTCCTAATTATTTAGTGATGGGTTTTTGACAAATCCTTCTAATTATTTTTGGATACTGACATTTTGTGAAGAAGATGGGTTTAATTTCCAAAGAAGTACAGAAGTCTTCATTTGATAAAAGATTAACTAATAAATCAAGAGTAATACCTAGCGTCCACAAAAAATTTGTCCATAGTGTCAATAAGTTACATTTCGGAATGTATCTGTTACATTATTTGTACGTCTATAGACAAATTGTCCATAGCGTCCATAAGTTACATTTCGGAATGTATCTGTTACATTATTTGTACGTCTATAGACAAATTGTCCATAGAGTCCATAAGTTACATTTCAGAATGTATCTGTTACATTATTTGTACGTCTATAGACAAATTGTCCATAGCTTCCATAAGTTACATTTCGGAATGTATCTGTTATATTATTTGTACGTCTATAGACGTATAGACATTTTTTCAATGGACGCAACATATTTCTCATAAATCAATATATATCAAATTATCAATCAATGACAATTAAGAGCATAAATCTCATGGTACTTACTTCTCTAAAAGTAAAAAAAATTCAGTAGAAAAGTTGATTAAACTAATTTCCGGAAAATAGCATCAATATCATCTATGTAAACATTCTTAATGCTAATTAACAATTACAATTAAGAAGGATGGTGTTGAAAAGCGAACAGAGAAGTGAAGAGTGAAACTGAGATCAATTCATACGTCACAGAATTATAAATTGTCAACGAAATATAGAATTACATTGTTTCTTTTGTTTTAATTATTGAAAGGTCCAGCTTACCAAATACTTCCAAATAACAAACCATCATTTCGGTATCATTCAAGTCTATGAAATTAAATAACTTGCAAGTCTATGAAACTAAAAACTAAACTTTTACGTCAGAATTATATTAAAATAACTTGCGGGTTATTATTTATAAATATATACAAATAAAGTGCAAATTGCAAAAAATATTTTCAATATATGCTCATTTTATTGAAAATCGAAATAATTTCACAGATGTCCAAAGTATGGAATTATGTTTTATTGAATAGTGCCAACAAAAACGTCCGGGTTCAAGTTTGTGTGACATCTATCACAAAATATGAAAATACCATTTGACTTGTGTAATTAGCTAGCCATCATCTATCAGAAGTATCTTAACTAAATTATACGTATAATTTAAATTTATCTAAAGATACTAGTAATGAAGCCATTTTGGACTAGCAACTCCAAGATTATTAATATACTCTAATCACAATTAACACAATGTGACTTTTTAAATTTTAAAAAGAACAATTGAGTATGGAAAACTTTGATAATTGCTAGCATGCTCATCAAAAGTTTCAAACTTTCCAATATTTTCATCCAAATTTGAAAATATCCAAATTCTTCATAAATACTTCATTTCATTGTCGTTATCCCTATTTCTTCAGTTTTTCTATTATTAATTATATATAGAATGAATTTACTGTTATACCCTTAGAAATTTCGCAACCTAAACCATTCTCCTAGCTAGATTCATCTCTATCACCTATTCTTTTCTTCTCTACCAAGAACTCTAAGCTCTCCGGCCACTCCTCCATCTAGTATTCTCTCTTCTACTCTTACACATTCCTTATAGACGATAGTGGAACTTTTTTTCGTTCACATACTTGCATATGTAACGAGTCTAATAAACTAGATTTTAAATAGTGATGATGTATAAATGAGAAAAAGTGAGAAACATAAATAAAAATTGTTTATTAAGCCATCATTAGTTGGTTTACAAAATGCTTATGACATTTATATTTCACAACTCAATTTGTTTTCAATACCAACAAATTACAACAAGAAATAAGAAACGAAGTTTTGAATAAACTTGTGAATCATTAAACGAAGTTTTGAATAAATTGTGACTCAATCTTTATCCCTTTTTATCATCTTCATTAAACTTGTAACTCACATAAACCCCACCTGTCAGAACTTTTACAGAACAAAACTCTTTGCGTCTTATATTGCACTCTTCTAGAATAAAGTCAAGAATGATAAGATTTTCGAGTAATGATGTAATCTCCAATTAAAATAAGAAACAAAATGGTCAAATAAGTTTTAATAAAAATCCTAATGACAAGTTTAGAAGACTACCCCTAAAAATTAAATCTTTACTGCTTATAATGATTATCTGAGAAAATAAAATCTCCCTGTGAACTTAAACTTTGACCCCCCAAAACTAATAATTGTCAGTGTCAATATTAATATTTCCATGCATATTAATTTACTTTTTGGCTTTTCTAATTTCCAAACCAGACAAAAAACCATTGGCAAGCTAGTTTCTACAAAAACTAGATTATATCATATGTGAAAGTTTGTCTGTTGCGAGCATTTCCAAACTGGCATATATCAGCAAACACAATTAGACCATCAAATCCTTCATTGTCGGATTAATAATGGTGCCTCTGTATTCTATTCTGTTCTGTTCCTTTCTTGCTCTAATTCTCCCCAAAGTCATAGGTTGGAATTACTAAATATGGGATGTGGGTCCTCTTTATAACCCTGGTTTTGGTTTGCTTTGGTACTTTGGTTTTCTATGATTTATTTGCTTTTTTTTTCATATTATTAATTATGTCAAGATTATGATTGAAAAATTTAAAAGTTATGATAAATGCCCATATAAATTAACTACTGTGATTTCTTGTATTCTTTATATTTTTTTGCTAGGAAAAATTTTTATTAATTTTGATAATTGTTAGATATATAGAATTAGGCTACGGTGATATGCATATCAGAATTTTACAGTGCTATGCGGTCCATAGCTCAATTTTCAGTGTCCAATAATATGGGGTCATGCTTTAGAATATTCAAAAAAAAAAATCCAATCTTTTTTCTTATATATAATTAAAGTCCTAAGTGGTCCTATATATATACATGATATATATTTCAATGTTCAAATTTTAAAATTTGAAATTCATCCATAAATAAATTCCTGTTTCACTCAAAACAATTTACAATTGGTAACAAGTTGTGTGACCACTGACCACCACACTTGCAATGAACATAGCCTTAAACCTTTTTTTTTCTGGAACAAAGTACACACCCAAGTCAAATGCCACAATAACAATATAACATAGATCACACTATCAAATGTTTTTTTTTTCAAAACTAACTAAAACCTAAGCCACTTTTCTGACAGTGGGTCCCGCAATTAAATCTCACAGTAAACCTTTCCTAATTAATAATTATAATTATAATTAAATCAATCAATGTAGAAGTCTATTTTAATTTACAAATTCCCTTTTTCTCCATCTCTCACATGGCATGAGTCCTCTTTGTTCACGTTAGATGTATTTATATAAGATTAATAGATTATTAAATGTGTCCTTGTCTTGGCTCCTTCTTTGTTAATTAATTGGCTCTCTCATCTCATGTCAGTTGTTATGAGGTTTTGTTCTGATTATATAATAATTCTAGCGGACAAAACAAGGACCTCTATTATAAGTTTACAACTCATAAGCTAAATTTCTTGTATTTTTCCATACTCAAGCCACCGTGTTTATATATCATTATTTGTTGTGTTCTGGAAATTGTTTAATTTTTATGTTTAGGGTTTGTTCTAAGTTATAACACACCTGTCTTTAAAAAAAAAAAAAAAAACAAATTATTGATTATTGACCATGCATGTTACGTCGTACATTGACCTTATGATATTTTTCTTTGCTTGTTTATCTTGCTTAAATTATTAAAGTAAAATGACTCTTTTGAATTATTATGTATGGATTCCGGTTCATTTTACATCGATAGATGTAACTAATTATGGAAAAAGAAATTATTTCTTCATTACAGAATGCATCTTATTTTAACATATTTGTTGGGGAATATAACTTAATCTCCTAATTAAAAAAAAATCGGAGGCAAGTATTAGTTTGTAATTAAGTTTTATAATGGATAAATCTAATATTTTTTAAAACAAATACGATAATTTAAACAATAAACGGATTTGGCGAGCTTAACTTCATATATACTTGCTTGCATTTTCCCCTTTCTAATAAATTACGAAATTCTTGTAGAATAAGAAAATATCATTCTTAATTATTAGTACAAACCATAAAAATTAATTTTCCTTGGACGTCACAAATATCATCACTCTTTATCTCCATTGAATCAATTTCGTTACAAAATAATCAGAGCCGGTGGGTGATTCCTAATTTTTTTTTTTTGTTTAAAAAAAAGAAAAAAAAAAAAAAACTCTAGCTCGTATGACTAGTCATCTTTCAGACTACACGACGCAGAGTCTCGGAAACGGAGGTGAGTGAGTGAGTGAGTGACACATACGGGAGCGGCGAAGCAGCCTGGGGACGATTAAGGATGCAGCATTGCAGCAGCCACAGTTGCAGACTATGCACTGCTGCAACGCAGAGAGAAATGCTAAGCGGCATCGAGTCAGAGAACACAGAACACACATGCCTAGAGACAGGCAGACCCGTTGGATTGTCTCGAGATTCGTGCCTCAGTGGATCTCGAGCCGATCTAACGGCCGACGCTGCGAACTGCACAATGCTGGAAGTCAGGGGATGATGAGCACTCACTCAGACCGACCCACACATATTACTGAGTGGTCATCCCCTGACTCACTGCATCGTGCAGTTCACGACGTCAGCCATTGGATCATCTCGAGATCCGTGCTGGAACGATCTTGAGACAATCTAGCGGCTGACGTTGTGAACTGCACAATGCAGTCCAGCAGGGGATATGAATTCTCCCTCATGGAACATGGGCTCATGGTTCCGAGCAGTCAGCTTCACCAGGCACCAGCCTGCCTGCCTGCCTGCCCATCCTTTTGTTGATGCATCAATGCATCATGATTCATGAATACATGCATGCAGTGGAATAGTTTTAGTAATAGTACCAACTACCAGGCCTGCCTATGTGGAGCTACAGTCTCCATGTATAGTGGACTTGGAGAAAGAGGAATGAATGAAAGAAATATGTTGTGACTTGTGACAGGGAAATATATATATATATATATTATTTTTTTTTTTTAAAAATATGTTTTATGCAAAAAAAAAAAAAAAGAGATAGAGAGAGAGGGAAATATACGTTACAAGACTGAATTAATTTGCTCCGGAATTTGGGGCAATTTTACCTTTTTGTTGTTTGGTTGGTAGATGTATTTTTTTTTTTTTTTTGTTGGTAGATGTATTATACGGTAGTTAGGGGTGTCAAACGGACGAAACGATCACGCAAATACCCTGTTGCGTCTTGCGTTGCTCCTATAAGACGCAAGTAAATTTTTTTGCGCCTTGCATTGCGTTAAGTAAACGAAACCAAAACTCGTTGCGTCTACTGTTGCGTTTTTTTAAACGAAACGAAACGCAACTGCGTTTAAAGACACAAATTTATGTACTATTTTTTAATTGGTTGCGTAAGCTTGCATATTATTGTATATAAAATGGAAATAAAGACATAAAAATCATAATAACCGTAATAACCGTAAAACACCCTCCAACAGTCAAGTTACACTAATTTTTTCAAACCTCTATATATTTTTCACACTATAGCATGATATAACACAGCCAATAAGTCAATAACACAGCAATGACAGCACGAAAAAAGCACAAAAATCATATTCACAAGTCACAAATGATTTCATGCTTAATACATAGCCAACATGCCAAAAACACAAATAATACACAATATAAACGAAACGTCACGGATCGATTGCGTCTATCGTTTCGTTGATCCAATGGCACCAAATTTTCTTGCGTCTACCGTTGCATTGTTCAAACGCCACCAAATTTTCTTGCGTTTTGCGATTCGTGCAAACGCAACGAAACGCAAAAATGGAAATTTTGTTCCGTTTGACACCCCTAAAGGTACTTGATCGTTTTCCGCAAGTACCCATATTAAGATACCGTTTTGGTGGGCGCAGTAAATTAAAGTGGAGTAAAATACCAAATCACCTTAAAACAATAGTGTTTGGTAGTAGTGAAGTAAATAGATAAAATAAAGTTGGCAGAATGTATAAAAAATGTTAAAAGTTGGTGATTTAGTTTACTATACCTATATAGCTGCGTTAACTTACTACACTTAAATCACTTCCGTTTGGTGACTTAAAGCACCTTAAATCACCTTACTAAAGTTTTACTATACCACCAAACTGGGTGATAGTTTTAATGTTTTATCATAAGATTATAGAGGTGACAAGATAAAGTTAATTTTATTCAATTATATAAGTGCGTATCTGCCCGTCAATTTTCTTTGAATAATTGAATTATATTTGTAATTGTGATTTTAAGTTATTTAGTGATTTTTGTAAATCTTACAAACACGCTGAAAAATCTTATATTGAAAAAGTAAATTATTGAGTTTAAAGCTTAATATTGTGAAAATCTAAAATTATCTTCTTCTTTTTTTTTTCTCTCAAAACGTTAATGTATCAAACGGCTATTATTTTTTTATAATGAAATACATCATGTGCAAATAATTCAGACAGAGTATAATTATCAAATTAGTACAACTACGTTGAATCGGTAGACATGTGATTATATTAATAAAATGTAGGCGCAGACAAAACCATTTATAATCCCTTTGACCATTTTAAATTAATACAAACAATGTTTAATATAAAACATTGCTACTCCCATATATTAATATTTATAATTTATCTCTGGAGGTAAAAAAAATATATATATATAGAGTCTTGCTACGGTGCTTCCATAAGTATTTCGGACCGAAACGCTTACGGTGCGATTTCGAAAATCCGTCGTCCAAAATTTTAATCTAAATAGCTCATAATAATCTTGGCATAGTTAACTTGTATGATACCAAGTTTTACCATTTTAGAAATTTTATTGCTATTTTTAATGAATTTTTGAAGATTGACATACAAAATTGATTTATTTTTAATTATTTTAAGAGTCATCTTTAAAAAAAATCATTAAAAATAGTAATAAAATTCCTAAATTGACATACGAATTTGGACCGTAAGCGTTTCGGACCAAAATGCTTATGGAAGCACTGTAGCCGGACTCTATATATATATATTTTTTTTTTTGAAAAGGGGAGGTAAAATGATTTTTATATATTTCAACATTTCTATTACCCTACTCAAATAAAATCTTCTCCACATAACAAAAAAAAAAAAAAAATCCAAACAAATTCCAGCAATAATTTAATTTTTGCCACTGATTGTAGACCCACAACCAAACACTGTTGATATATATATATATAATAACTTATTATAAACCCAATTAAAACCCGTGATGGAGAGAGAGAATTAGAGAAAGCAAGTAGTAAACAAGCAAGGCAGGCAGCAGCAATCAGCATTGAGCATTCGCATTCCCCTGTGCATGCAGCAGCTGTGCTACATAATGAAAAAAGTTGAACAAACAAAAACCAAATGCAGCAGCAGCTAGCATTGCCTTTACTTTACAGTTTATAATACAAATTACAATTGAGAGAGAGAAGAGAGGATTAATATAAGAGTCCGTATCTGCTGTTATTCTTAGGGATAACAGGACCTGTTATGTCCTGTTATCCCAATCTGGACTGTTGGATCGAAATAAACGGTTTAAATTGATACCGGAGTATAGTTTTTGAAGGGAGGAAAGATTTTCAAAATAAATCTGATCCGTTGATTTTGATCCAACGGCCACGATCGAGATAATAGGGTCTTGTTATCCAAAGTTAGGATAACAGGTGATTCGATTCCTTAATATAAGAGGAGGTGGTGGGACTCGAGGGTATTTTACTGCGCAGCGAATCAATGATGAGGATTAAGGGAGGCTTTTCTTAGATTGTATTGCACGAATACAGTGGCGAAGCCAGAAAATTTTTTTAGGGGTACACATATTATATAATACATTATTATAATTATTATGAGTTAAAGAATATCATAAAATTTTTGTTATGGGGTTCAACAATATAAAAATTATTATAATTTATGGGGTTCAAATATTGATTTTCCTAACAAATAGACAAATGTTTTACAAAATACAACATATATGTACATGAATTTTTTAAAAAATATGGGGGACATTGTGCCCCATTCTTTACACTTAGATCCGTCACTGCACGAACTCAAAGCGGATCCAACAGTTGAAACGCTGCGCAGTAAGTAACTTACTGCGCAGTAGGGGATACGAATTGGGTCCGCGATTCTTCTGCAGTTGTTGTCCTCACTGCGACGTAAAGCTAAAAAAGCGCCCAATCCCTCGCTCGCTCTTTTTTATTTTTATATTTTTAGTTGAGGAAGAGGAGGGACCATGTCTTTCTGGGCTCGAAAAAGGCTTCAGATATACATTTTAGATAAGTATAGATCCTTACGGTCCGTCCGGACATGTACATTGATGGCAAAGTGCATGCCACAATTTGATTAAGATTTATTAGAATTAATTAATTAATATACTAACAAACTATTTTGAAATATTAATTAATGGATTCAATTTGAAATATTATAGTATTTAGTTGAATAACACGAGCTCTTCAATTAAATTATCATCTAGTAATTTTGAATCACTGTTAAATAGCATAAATATTAGTTTGAAGTTGTCGAGATAAAATATGAGAGCAAGTAGTGAGAGAGGAACAAAAAGAAAATTAACGTCATTTGTATTTGATTATAATTTTATAATTTTTTTTTGAGATAAAGATGAGAGTTAAGCCACTCAAATTTAAATGTCTGTAGAATACTCTCCATCCGGATTTCTAACACGCGACCTCTCACATAAAGAGCATTGCCTTAGCCACTCATCATTTTTTAAATTGATTTTATAATGTTCCATTTTGAACTTATTATGTTTCATACTAACGTATTTATTTATTTTATCCCCAAACATTTTCCTGTTAGATTAGATAGGAATATATAGGAGAAAGAGGAGCAAGCCAAGAATTAATGGACCCAACCGAAAGTTTTTTTTATTTTTTTTTGGTGCTCTCCTTTCGAAATTAACATCGATTTATCCATCCATCTCATCTCATCTCATCTCATCTCATCTGTCATCTTTTCTTTCTCTCTTGTTTTCTAGCTGTCCTCTTTTATTTTACTTTTACACGTTCCCTTATATGTTTATCTATTTATTTATTAGTGGCCAGTAATTAATAGCATGTTGGGTGATTCAGGATATATCAATTTGGACCTCTAAATTTTGCAACTGACGAGTCAATATCCAAAGTTTTAAAAATTTTGTGATTGTTTAATTTGCCACAAATTGTGAGCTTTTTAAGTTTTCAAGTTGTGTGTGAATTTGTCAAGTCAAACAAACAAAAAAACCTGGCTAGTCGTCGCCTGTCAGATTATTGAGTTTTCGTGGCTGTCATGGTTGCTCATCTTTTTCCCTTTCTGGACCAGTAAATTGCATCTGATTCTTTCTTGCTGAGAATGTGATGTGCATTCTCAAAAAAAAAAAAAAAAAAAGTGATGTGCCATGCCATTATTTACTTATACGTCGTGGTCAATTATTTATTTTGGCCACTTCGTATATATATTTTTGTTATGTATATGTGTAATATGTATCTTTTTTTTATGCAACATAGACTATATATAATTCTTCTCAAATTAACGCTTTTTGAATGTTATATATATTGCTCTTCTCAATTAACATAGGAGAAAATAAATTAAGATGAGCAACTTCCTAATTATTTCCAATTTTTTTCTATTAATTTATAGAAATTTTCTAAGTGTCCTCATCTGGACATGTAGACACTAATTTTGAGAACACTAGATATGACTCTTATCTGGACATGTAGACACTAATTTTGAAAACACTAGATATGACTCTAATTTATATATAGGAAACTACCATTAGTAGTTAAGTACTAAAAAGAGTAATAAATTAGGAAAACAACTACACACAAGAACACTTGCTCAATACTGAAGTTGACAATGCCATTTCCAATAATACCATTAGTGACTAAACAGGAAATTAATTAAAGCACCACACATATATGCACCTACTTTCCTCCTCCCTGAAAACTGAAACCCTATTTATAATTCATTTTATATATTTTATATATGAGTATTTAGGATTACTATTTACTGGCCCAACCAACCACCAGAAACGCCAAACCAAAGATGTTGCACAGAAAACCCTAGCTAGCTAGTCTTCTTTCTGGGCAACAAAAGGACAGGACAAGCAAAGTATAAAATCATAAAAGGTCTTTATTACTACAAATCTCCTTGGATTTCATTTGCTTTTTTTTTTTTTTTTTTTTTTTTTTTTTTTTTTGGAGAATAGATTTCATTTGCTTGTAAAATGTTGGAGTAGTACGGTGCCTTTCATTGTTCTGCAAGCGATTCTGTTTTTAGTTTTGGTTTTGGTTTTAAATAAAGAAAGAAAGAAAGAAGGGGACCATGTTTGTTGTTCATAAGGTTAAGGTATGGGGTGTCACTGACATCAATATATATATATTTATTTATATCCAAGTTTAATGCGTTATGGAATGATGTTTTTGTACCAGTTTAATTAATATTTATGTTTTTCATTTTTTTTTATTTCCCCTTCTTTTTGTTGGTTTTTTCTGTTCTACATTAATTGACAAAGCCATGATACCTAATTTGCAATTAATTATCTATTTTGAATTGGGAAAAGTTAGTTAATTCATCCCTTATTAGTATTCATTTTAAAATTAGTTTATTCACTCCTAAAATAAAGCATAGAAGTATAGAACCCAGATTTAAATTCCCCTACTTGAATCATAAAAATTCATAAATTTTCCTTGATGAGAGAATTACTATTCATGAATATTTGTGTCGATTCTTAAACGCTGCGCTAAAAAGTAACTTCTTTTGATACTTTTGTCGCATTACGAAGCAAGCACATGCCTTTGGGTTTGAGACTTTGAAATGAAATCACTTGCATAGTTGCATTGCATTTAGGGTTTGTCTAATTATCTAATTTAATTTTGTTTCTTTTTCTGTCCAAGCCCCAAGCTTCTTGTAGGCTTCACTAATTAGTTAATTAATTAATTAACTGATTAGTTAATTAGTTAATTAATTAATTGAATTGTTCAAGTACAAACACAAACGAGCTACAGTTCAGGAACATGGGAGAAGCACTAACTACGTAATCATTTTTGTTTTATGGGTTTTTTTAATTTTTAGTTTGTTAGTTTGTTCATGTCTTCATGAGTATTTTTATTTCCTGTTGGTATATATGACTAATTGAAACAAACAATGACATGTAATGGAATGCTGCTTAAACAGAGCCATCAGCCGCTTTCATGAGAAAGCCTCTCTGGATAATCAAAATTAAGGACCTTCAATGTGAGCTATAAATAATAATTAGTAAGCAATAAAAAATATTTCTGAAAGTTTGGTGTGCCTTAGTCAGCACTTGCAATAATTTAAGAAAATTTTTTTGTGTGTACTTAATTTATATGAAAATTTCAACCTAAACTCTTTTTGAGTATAATGAAAGTGCAGTTCAACAAATGAGGTAACAGAATTGAATAAAGTCTTATTAATTTCTTATTTTAATCCTGTCATTTTTTTTAATGCCAGATGCATAGATGCAGTAAGAGAACCAAACTTCATCAAGTTCACTTCAGTGACTATGAAAATATAATTTTTCTATTCTATGATGATTGTATTTTAGTGCACATCTAACTAACTTGTATTGTAAATCCATCTCTTCTTCTTTTGAGAGAAAAATGGGATCAAATCAAGAACTCAAATTTAAATTTCTATAAAAACCCCTCTCCAGATTTTGAACCTAGGTCGCATTGTCTTAATTTTGCCACTAAATTGTAGGCTTGTTCTTTTGTATATTTCCAAACTCTTGTTGAACATTTAATTATTTAGATAGAGGTAATTTAGCACTTGATGAATAAATCATTTCAATGCAGCAATTGAATAACCATATACAATTTGATTTTTAAAATTTAAGAAAATCATGCATGCATGTTAAGAATGTTAGCTTTACTGAGAAAGTAATGGCTGCAGAATTCGATATACATACATGAGCCATTCAGAAATTATTTAAGAAACAATTGACAAATAAGGTTCAAACTTTCAAACTTCAAACACAACATTATAAATCTTCATCTGGTGCCCTGAAATCTGAATCGCTGAGAACCACCAAATGGCAAGTGGTCCCTTCTCCTTTTAAGTTTCAGACTCAGTTATTGTGCTTAGTTCAGTTGGCGCTGTCCTTAATTGCTCTCCATGCCCTCACAAGTCACAACTCACAAGTGACACCTTGACATGTTTCCTACTCTCCTCAAAAAATGATTTTTATCCACCATTCAAATTATATATATACCATATATCAATCGTCTTAATTTCCCATTTCAATTTTTATTTGGGGCATTTTTAATTTTGTGGTTGTCATGATATGTATGATCATATCATCATATATACATATCCTTCAACTGCTTAATAACAAGTTACAAGTTCTTTTCCTTTTCATTCTCTCTGGCATGCATGGAGTAATACTTAGCGTCCATAGTGTCTATAGGTTATATTTCGGAACGTATCTGTTATATTTTAGGATGTATTTGTTATATTATTTGTATGTCTATGGACGTACGGACAACTTTCCAATGGACGCAAGATGTTTCAAAGGCATACATATATATTTCTTTATCTTTTTTTTTTTTTTTACCACCATCTAAAAATCTATAAAAAAAAAGAAAAAAAAATACAATTTGACCATATATATATGATTTGAATAAGATTCAAAACTCGCCATTATCTTCATGAACAGAACAGTATATCTATATCCATCTGATCCAGATTAAGCCTGACCGTGAAGCCTTGAAAGTGACAAGGCGCAGCACCATGGGCTCCAAAATACTGACCTGGTCTGACCTGACCAGACCTGACCTGACCTGACCCGAATCCTGAATCCTGATTAATTCAAGCGCAGAGAATGTTGTCTCAATAATATTGCCCAATTCCATTCAAACCTCTTTTAGTTTCTACGAACACAACAAGGCCAATTAATTCAAGGGGATTGTTTGCATACCGGATGCCTCCAATGTGAAATCCTGTTGCCTAGTTGCCACTTACCAGTATGTGCCAATCAGTACTGTGCCTCCCCTCTTGCTATTTTGTAGGCTTGCTTAATTTGCCCAGTGAAATTAATTGCCTTGGCATGGCATGCATATATATATTCTGGCATATCTAAACAATCAGGAGACTGTACTGGTATCCAATCAGTATATATGTTTTTTCTGCAGTTTAAAAAAAAAACATGGATGTTTAGATTTCATTTTTGAAAAATGTTATTGCTTTAAAGTGCTACTTATTAGTATTCAAAAGTGATACCGACTATATTAATTAGTATTCAAATCAAATGAGTAACCATTCGATATGCTACTTATTTAATTTTATACAATGTATTATAGATTTTATACAAATAACTTGAATACTAGTGAGTTAATATAAATATCGATTCATTTAATATGAATACTATACTGTCGGTATTGATTTTTTTTTTTTTTCTTTTCATCTATGCATCAATTCCCTCTCCTCTATGTTTTGCAACAATGTGTGCTACTTGTGAAATTGACACATAATCTTGACAGTTGATTGATTGGTAATCAGATGAAGTGCCAATCCTGTCACCTGATCATATCTCCTTCTAAAATGTAAGGAGTCTTGTTCAAATTAGATAAAAAGATAAGATCAATAAAACCTTTTTTCCATGAAGGAATTTGGAATTTATTCCCTTTTTGCTTGCTTGCTCGATAAGATAATACGAGACACGTAACGAACACCTTATAATAATTAATCTCAAGTTTGTTTATCAGGCAGGTATTAAATGACGAGTCCCCATCGCATTTTTAAAAGAAAAGTACAGAGAGTTGTGTGCATAATAGATGGTAGTAATTTTGATTATATTAATAATTAAATTTAAAAAAATTCAAAATAAATAAAGGGCAAATAAAATTAATATAGATATAATATTAGTTTATGTTTATGTTTTATGAAAATTAATTATAGGATGATAATTAATCAAATATTATATATTATTAACTTCTTAATTAACGGGCTCATTTTGATTATAAAGGCACTTAATTTGCATAAATTTAGTTTAACAATAACTCTGTTAATATTTGAATACTTGTAATATTTTTATAAATTTGTTTTGAAATATTGAACTTTTAATTAGTTATCAAAATAATCATTGGCAAGTGATCTCTCCCCCACCTTGATGAGCCGTGAGGCCTTTTTGTTTTTAGTATTGTGACGTTTAACTTTTGTGATTCGGACATCAATCTGTATAGTGCCAACAATTTAAACTTTCAAATTCTGAATTATATATATATTTCAAACTACGTTAATTTAGTACCACATGATATTATTCAAAAGATAATTATTATTATTATAAACTTAATTTGTGGTCTAGACGGAAGGATGAAATTAAGGTTCAACAAATTAATAAATAAATAAAATTCATTATATATATATATATGAATTTTGCTACCGTGAGTCATGATGCTCCGTAAGTCACGGTCCAAAAACATATCAAATCACCTCCAAATTTCGATTTATATGGCTCAATAAATTCTTCATATCAAAATCTTATAGCATGCAAAAATTTTTCATTTTTGGAGATTTTTAAGTATTTGTTTGAGAATTTTTAAAAATGACTATACAATATTAATAAAATAATCAATGCTTTTATCATTTTAAAAAATCTAGAACAAATACTTAAAAATCTTCAAAAATAAAAAATTTTTGCATGCTATAAGATTTTTGATATGAAGAATTTATTGAGCCATATAAATCGAAATTTGGAGGTGATTTGATATGTTTTTGGACCGTGACTCATGGAGCAACCCGTGAGTCATGACTCACCGTAGCTATATATATAACCTTTCATTTTCAACATCTTAATTTTTAAAACCCTGAATGCAACAATTTTTTGTGTATATCATTCAAAACAAAAAATGAATTATTTCACTTTTATCATTTGAAATGATAAAAATAAATAAATTATAGTGATATATATACAAATAATAATAAAGATGTCACGAGACAGTGGACACCATGACAGAAGGGTTGAGTTGTCTGTCTGTCTGGCCTGTTAAAGAGTACCCGAGGCAAATTAATATTCAGAAAATATTTCTTATATCATATATATATATATCATCTAATATATCATATATATATATATATATATATATATATATATATATATATTAGGAGCTAGACTAATATGAAAACATTTGCATTTCGCTCCGAAATGTTAACGGTTCAAATTATATTTTGCGATATCCAAAATTTCAATTTATAGTTCTCACTAAATTTATCATATCAAAATACTGGGGGATACAAAAATTTTCCATTTTTGGAGTATTGTAAGTATTTGTTTTGAATTTTTTTTCAAAATGACTCTAAAATATTAATAAAATAGTGCTTGTTTGTACTGGATTTTAAAAAATCCGAAATAAATACTTAAAAAGCTTCAAAAATGGAAAATTTTTGTATTCCCTAGTATTTTGATATAATGAATTTAATGAGAACCATAAATCGAAATTTCGGAGCGAAATGCAAACATTTTCACAATAGTTGTACTCATTAGGAGAACCATAAATTTAATAAGAACCATAAATTAAAATTTTGGATGTCGCAAAATATAATTTAAACTGTTAGCATTTAGGTGCGAAATGCAAATATTTTCATATTAGTCTAGCTCCTAATATATATATATATATATATATATATAAACAGCATTGTGTTGTGCAACGTACAAGCAGATTTTTGAAGATTTGAGTTGCTCGAATCTTAATTGGATTGGTCGACATGCATGCAAACAGTTGCGCTGCATGGTGCTATATATACAATGATATGTGTCCCATAATCGTACCATGTTAAGAGGTGTAGCTCTTCACAGGCCACCCTATGTGTGTGGGCACTAGGCAGTGCTCTGGTCCCTTAATTATTATTATCTTTTTTTTAATTATTAATTTTAATTTAATATATGCAAATAAATGGTGATTGGTTTTACGATATCAATTCAAAATGGGTTATATACAATTAAATTTATAATATATATATATATAATTAATCAGATATTGAATCTGACCTTCTTAATTTTTATTTTGAGGTGGTGATCAAGCTCCGCCACTGAATACAATAATTAATATCCAGTTTAATTTGCGGGCATATATATATTCAGATAAAATCCTAATTAATATTATATTTTAGACAATTTTCTACATATTATGTCATGCCTCAAAAGGTTGTTCTTGTTCATGATTCACACATAAACAGATTTAAATTGCTATTATATATTTAGTTAATAATAATATGTAGGTACATATATACATTATACTTAGACAAACATACTTAATTTTTGTTCATTTTTTGGTTGTTGAATTGAACTTATTGCATGCATGCTCCCGCTGTGTTTCTTACAAAACCAACACAACCTTGTGCCCATTGTAGTTCCCCTTATGATGTTCTTCGATTATACAAGGCAACTTTTTCATAAGTTTCTCTACTTACAAAAATATATTTGCAAGGTTGATATCACTATCTTTATAATATCATAATATGCAAAATAATCTAATTGCTATTTGGATCCTCAATGTTAGACTCTCTGAGGCTTTAAGAAAGCTGGCTTTTGTCACTTCAGCCCACAGAAAGAAAGAAAGAAAGGAAGAGATATATTCCTACTGAGATAAATAGATAGAACAATTCGATCAATATATATTATAGGTAGATTTTTAAAGATAGGAATAGGATAGATTTATAGAGAGGGACCGTTCTATTATATGGACCCCTTTGAGATCATCAATCGATCGTAAAAAGTAAAATGTCCATCCGACGGTTATGATGATGCGAAAAAGTGTCAAGTATGGTTGTGCTTTGAAGAGCTGAAAAGAGAAAAAAAAAAAAAAAAAAAAAAGATGATGATAACTGAAAAAAAAAATGAAAATTTTAGGTTCATAATTGAATCTTGATGGCCGAGATTTCTAGGAAATATATATATTGTGATTACCAAGTTTTAAAAAACGTCCTGATATTTTACAAATTATCTGATTTTCAGCGCATAAATTTTAAGCTTGTGAATTATTGTGTAAATTATCGGACGCGTTCGATGTCATCATACAAACTCCTTCTAATTGCTTAGAATCAAAGATACTAAATTAGCCTTCCACTTAAATCTATATATATACCGTAAAATAAAAAAAAAAAGGAAATTCTTCTTATGATGTGAAGTTGTTCATTTCAAGTTTTCAACATGGTTCTTCAAATAGGCACAGCACTCTGAACTCTGAAGCCATAATTTGAATTGCCTGATCCTATATTACATGCAAAGAGTAATACCTAGCGTCCATAGGTTGGTTACACTCCGAGACGTATCTGTTACATTCTTTGTATATCTATGAACGTATATATGAACGGCTTTTCAATGGACGCAATTAAGATGTTTCTCTACATGCAAATGCAAAATTGTAAGTAGTGGAAGCTGGTATGAGTTGGGTTCACTGGAGAAGTGATGTACTTGCTACTTAGGAGCGTCTCAATCTCCCCTTGGAATGTGTTAAAGATGGAAAACTTTTCCATGGCAAAAAAGGAAGAACAAAAGAAAAAAAGAGATATTTTGAGGTAAAGGTTGTTTGGTCTAGTCTAGGGCTTTCGTCATGGAGAAGTGTCCCAGTGATTAAGTGATTATTAAGTGGGATTTCTAGATTTGGTTCCAAGTACAAATTTTATGCATGCATGTTGAGTTTGCAACTTTGCATGCACATAAATACATAAGAGAGTAATTAGATATCACATGACATGATGCCAAGCAATTTTAAGTTCTAGAAAATAGCTTTTTTTTATTTGTATATTTATTTATGTTAAAGTTGCATTGGGCTTGGGCTCTTAATTTGAGGCCTTATTTACCCCAAACCCTAGTATATATAAAAAGCTGTTTTGAGTAGTTTTTATGCTAGTTTAAAAAATGATTTTGGGTTTTGCAAGAATAATTCAGCATACATATATATATATACTGTATTCTATTAATATTTTAAATTTTATATAATACTTTTATTTTCTATATGATTTAATTGGGTTCAATTCTTGAATTGCTTGCCATCTTTTTCACTTGGATGAAGACTGAAGAGGGACCAGCAGATAAGGTTATCCTCATTGGTCTGATAGCACAAGGCCATAAAACAAAAGAGAGAAAAAAAAAAAAAAAAAGAAACAAATCTACGGCAGAGAGAAGATCAAACCAAGCGCAATGGTTCTTGATAACACTAGCTAACACTTTTGCTCTTTTCAACTTTTTTGATCTTTTTTTCTTTTCTCTCCTTTATATTTTCCACTGGATTCTTGACAAACTTAAAAGAGTAAGAACTAGCATCCACCATTTTTATTTGCTTATCGGTCCACCGTATTTTCAATTAACAAATATCATTCTTCAGTAAACATTTATATCTTTCCGATCAACAGATGCACTACAGTTTCCAATGAACATTTATGCGACTGTAGTAAGCACATGAATGTACGTGGTGTGTCAGAACTATAAAAATGGTGGATTGGTAGCCTACTTTACAATGTGGACTCTACGTGTTTTTCAACTTAAAAAAAACCCTAGATTGCTTTCATTCTTTCATACTTTGGACAGCAAAATTTTTCTATTTATAATATGATTTTCTCAGATTTACTTTCGTATAATTCAGATATTTTGTTGTCCTAAATAATGTAGCTGTTGTCCTTAGTAATACAGCTGCTGTCTTTAGTAATACAGCTGCTGTACCTGAAATGTCGTCTGGTTGTGGCTTTGTGCGCGTAGAACCAACGCTTCCATTCCTTTTTGGCAAAATCTTGTTAGATATAACCAACCAAAAAGGCTGCTATCATTCATCATTCATTCATATATGTGTCTGCATCTCACCTCTATGCTTGTCAAATTATATAACGCCACAATTGATTATGTCATTATAGAGTGCCCCATTAGCTTAGCATTCTTTTTGGAAATGTGATTTTTCTTAATTTCTTTTTTTTTTTTTGTTAATATATGAGTGCTGGTAGAAACCAAAATAAATATCTTCTTTTTTTTGGGTTTATCTAAAAAGGTATGATCAGTATTGCATGAGGAACAATTTTTTTTTTTTTTTGTTAATATCATAAAGAAACAATATATTAAATTATTTGTGACATGATGTGTGGTTTTGCAGAGCGTATTGATATAATTTTTTTAGGGCTTGCAAGAGATTATGAACTTTTTTATTTTTTATTTTTGCCCAATTTATTTTATTCTAATTTAAACATTTAAATTTTATCTCTTTTTAGTTTATAAATTGACTTTTAGAATGCATACTTAGTTCTAATTCTTACATATGATTACATGAAGAGGAAATTTTCATTTTTTTGTAACTATTTAAATAATTATGATTTGAAAAGGTCTAGATCTTCCAAATACCCATATTTTGACAAGAATTGTCACTAGTAATGATTAGAAAAATCAAAGTGCATGGAACCATTTCAATTTTATTAAAGAAATATCATAGTGGAACCATTTCAATTTTATTAAAGATATATCATAGTGGAACTATTCAAATTTTATTGAAGAAATAGTTCATATATAATCTGTGTGTAATTTTCAGTCATAGTGATATATTGTATAATAATTGAACAGTGTGTAAAATATTAAAATCAGTTAAATATAATCGAGTGAGGTCTTCTATGTACACCCTAAAAAAAATAATAAATAAGAATCTCAACCATTTGATATTCAAGGAACATATATAATTAATGAAGTAGCTTCATGAAGTCACCTAAACAAAATCAATTTATTCTGTATTATTCTGTAATTATCAAAAGCATTTTTTTTTTCCCAAAACTAACTAAATTAAAGCTGGAGGTGGCTCCACAAGCACACTCGTGCTTTCAAGTATCATATTTTAAATTGACTTCTTTTAAAGTGTCAAAAAAGACCCCTCTCAGTCTCATCTTTTGTTATTTGTTTTGTTTTGTGGCATCTTATTCCCAACGGTCAACTCTTAACACTTATAATGCGCCTCTTCTTTTTTGCATTAACAATGTTGCAACTGGGTTCTTCTTCTTCTTCCTATTAATTGGCTCAGTTTCACTGAATCCTTGCTCCTGATAAAAGGAGATTAGATTTTTTGACACGAAAGTTCTATCTTTTTTAAAGAAGAAACCTCAGCCGTTGATTGTTTACTTAGATTGATCACCATCGTTGACATACATTAATGTCCCGGCCCATTAAAATTTAAGGCACATATTAGTTTCTTCATAAAGGATAAGCTTTCGGTCTTTTATTATAAAATATAATAATTTCAGTTCAAAGCAAGTTCGTGGACTCTTTACTAATCCTTACTAATAATAAAAGCACATTGGAAAAAATGATATGAAAGGGCTATCCTCACATCCGAGCCGTTAATCATTTTCTTCGATAGATCAGAACTGTTGATATGCGTTAATGCCCGTTGACCTTCTCGACCCAATAAAATTAAAGGCCCATATAAATTATCTCAATTTAAGACTTATTACATATTATATTAAAAATTTATTATAAGAAATAACAATTTCAGCCCAAAACAAGGCGTGGGCTTTTCACTAGTGTATAAAAAAGTCCAGTTTATGGACTATGGTGGTGTACACCTTTTATGGAAGTTTAATTTATTTTTAAGTGGTTTTTGAGAGATTATTTTTTGGACTGTTAGCATATCATCCATCCATCTGTGTGCTAATTCATGATAACCAATTAACCATACTAATTAATTATAATAAATTCTGGCAATCTTAATCTTAATATAACCTCTCAATCTAACCAGCACTGAAATTTCACCAGACTTGTATATATGTTATAGCAAGGAAATTAAATCATATATCATCTGTATTATCCAGCTAAATCAGAGAGATATATTAATTTTCCAGTTCAAATTCTGAAAATTTCTGTTTACCAGTAAATAACATATAGTTGAAAAATGTTTACTAAAGCATCTAATATAACATCTAACTAACAAAGAATCATAGAGTGCCTATGCTTATTCTTCTTTTACATAACATTTTATAATTTAGACTACTAGTACTTTTGTCTACAGAGACTCCTGAGTAAAATAGTTACCTTAGTACAGAAGGCATCCAACTGATACATACACATGAGGTTCACATTCAGGAATAAGACAGTTATTCTCATACTCCCTTTGGCCACAAAACAAAACACAACCAAACCAACCATCATCACAAGATCAATCATTGTCAGATTAAAATTTAATTGCAGAATTCTCGATTTTATTCCGACGTCGTCTCATGTTTATCTCGACATCGAATAAACCAAAAAGTAAAAAGCCTTTCCAAAGTCCAAATCCTAACATTTCCTATCAATTTATATGATAATTTATAAGTAGCATTTCATTTGTGCCCTCAGTTTTTTCTCAAATATTATGATGTATATCAGTATCAGATATAAATGCCATGTTATTCTGTTAGAAGAATGCAGAATGTTGCAATGATGGACAAGTAACATTATTTCTACTGACAAATGTGACATTTTGAAGATTGTAAGGGTATTATTGATGGTTCTGATAATTGCACAGATGTTTAATGCAAGATAAAGGGGGTGTTATTTTTTTCCAAAAGAGCCGGCTAATGCGTTTACACCGACCCCCGCACTTAGCCGTAAGGCATCTGATCAAATGAAAAAAGAAGGAAAAGAAAAGAAAAGAAAAGGAAAAGAGAGAGATGCCAAATTTCCTTCTGCAAGAAGGCTCTTCCCCTTTTAATACCAGAGATTAGAGAATATGTTTGGTTCTCCATTATGTGTAAAGCATGATATAATAATTTTGAGCTTTTTGTTAATTATATGTAATGCAGGTGGGCCCCGTAAAAGCGATACGAAGGTGTTGAACTGCCGCAAACTTTTAGCTACCGGAACACGGCATCGCATGTACCTGAAACTGGTACAACAGTTTTTGTATATTCCACTCAATGCTGGTGGTACTGGTACCATAGAGCTTTAAATTTGGAAAACATACGAGATAAAACCTTATTGTATATGGCCAACATTCAATTATTTTCAGTTATACATCGATCAACTACGCACCAAATGTGCCTCTTTGACAAACTGCAAACTACCGACTCAGACTGTGGGAAGATGTTTGGGTCCAGTACCGGATTGTGTTCTTGCTCGTTCGGCTTATTATTGTCCAATTAGGTGATTCAAATTTTGAGCAGAGCTATTATGTCTTGAATTGTTAAATCAAGAATGCAGACAAATGCGCAATACATCAAAGTAGCCATCCCTCGACCGATTTCAGGTCACTGAATTGAAACAACCAATTATCTATTCTCCAAGTTATGACATAAACATAATCATCTCAGTTTATGCCCAAATTCAGTGTACTCAATTACTATCAAACACTTTAATTTCAAGAATGACATTTCAAGTGGATACAACGTAACAAGACCGTATCAGATGTACACGCAATTAATCGCATGCAAATTGTAAGGATATCATGTTCAAATTGTGATTGCCAGTTCATCCCAGCAAGATTTGAACAGAAGTAGAACAGAAAAGGGAGGTTGGAATGTCACAGTTGAACATTGATTTTAGAGTTGTGTGGCTTCATTAATGCAACTGTATACCCATGCTGGTACAACTTATATTAGTATGGTGCATTGCACCAACACTACCAAACGAAAGCTGCAGGTGTCAAACAGCAAGATCCATATCAAATACCAGTTTCGAAGTCAAATCTGAAAATCTTGTTCCATTTTTTATTTTATATTTTTTTTATCGAATTAAATGATACGAAGCAGTAACAGCAATGATTTTAATTGGCATGACATGAATAAGCCGTAAAAACGTTTGGAAAGGATGTATTTTGCTAGCTCTGGTTGTCTGTGAAATGTTGAAAGGAGTCTCCCTCTAAGAACAGGCCTGGATTAATTAATTGAAAATCAAAATGGGCTTTTAAAGCCTGTACTTTTATTGAACAAGGGTGATACAAGATCAAGTCACCCGGCCGTATCATTTGCTTCCCGTAAACAACACAAATCCATTCGACTTTGGCCCAATATATGATTGAACATTCATCGGAGAATAGTTTCGAGATTTCAACCCATTAATCTCATACTTTTATGGAATAAAATGTGGTACCGTAACGACGCAACCTTGCATGCTCACTTTACCCTTCTATTTATTTATATAATTGTCTATGTGATTTAAACAAGCTCAAATTCTCAGATTCATTATATAGTTTTTAGCTTATCCGACGTAAATTAACCATTTTGTGGAACTTGACAATTCAGCATTGTACACGTTTCAACTCGGAGACCGTCATCATAACATAAGAACATAAGAAGCAAACATCAACAAAAGAAACAGCAGCCAAACAAAATAACATCAATAACATTAAATAATACTTGATGGTTCAAGACGGACTACACCATATTCAGAATAATGCAGACGAGGTCATGGGGGACTCGATGAAGAAACGGAGAGTATCGAGCGGTACATCACGCAAGAAAACATAAAGGTACATGGTACATTTCGCAAGAGCATATTAACTTAGAACATTCACTTGAGGAGAGTTTTGACAATAGATTTGACGTTCAGTTTCTTGAGGTCGGTGTATGATTGCCCACAGCCGACAAACATCACAGGAGCTCCAGATATGTATACCATAGACAATGCGGCACCAACCTATAATTTTATCATAATAATCATCAATATCAAGAGGAAAAGCTGTAGGCTATGATCAATCTAATTAAGGAAGATATCCTTCTGACATGTAATAATATTTTGTATCAATTCGGCAATTCCCACTTTTATAATTATATAATTACAACTAAGCCCCCAAAGTGAATCACTTCTTTCCTTGAACCTTAAACTATTCAGCTCTTTAAAATAAGAGTCATACGATTTCAACTGACCCGATGAAAACCAAACGAACCAAGAAAAAAATAAAAGGCATTACCCAAAGGTCAATTGATACACATACCTTATCATCAATAGTGTCAAATTTGGTCAGCAGGATACCATCAATCAGCCTTGCATTTGCGGTATTAGAGAGGTCAGCCAATTTCTGCTCACAAAAACAACAAACGCAAATTTATATAGTAAACTATAGTAGAGTAAGTAATCTTCACTATGTTGAAAACCTAATATTGTTTCAAGGTACGTGTTGGTCTATTCTCCTTTTTTTCAAGTCCCATTCTAAATTTTGAGTCCTCCTAACTTTAATTTATGATTAAACTCTGTTCCCCTATTTTTTTGGTTGTGGAGCACACCTTAAGCCAAACGTTCAGAATAATCAACATAGCATTTTGCAAACAAAATAGAACTCATGCTTATTTTCTCATTTTGGTTTTGATAAATGACAATTTATATGTCCATGATACATGAGATCATTCAAAAAACAGCTTTTATGCTTACAAACAATTTTCTAAAACACATAAATGACTCAGAACAAAGTATTTAAAAATTTTAACATCACCAAGGTCCATGAGCAAGTCTATACCTGATTAAATTTTGAAAGCTGATCAACTGCATCATTACCAACAAGTGCCTCTCCAACAAACAAAACCAGATCAGGGTTATTAAGGTTGATCAACTTGGACAATGCCCTCATCAGTGGTTCATTATCCTATAATCAAAAAGAAGAAAAAGATTACATCTTATGCAACTTTCAGTAAATATTAAAGGCAACAAGTGTCAGTTGTAAGCGAAGTCTTGCATTCAGTTGTTAAAATATAAACCAGATAGAATTACACTGTTTTCTAATCAGCCAGGCAAACCCAATTTAAAATGAATTAAACCCAAACCAGCATGCAATCTCGTTTGAGTAATTGCAAAACGATCCAACTAAAAAAAAAAACACTTTAGCCCTGTTTGGCCATCACGGGATAGCAGAGTGGAACAGAATCCAACATAAATTCTCATTGCAGCACCACAACAAACTGGAATTGGAGTAACAGAATCCCATGTTCTCAATTCCAAGGGGGAGAGGGATTGGGAAAAGATAAACAAGAAATACCTGCATACGTCCAGCAGTATCAACAAGAACAACATCTGATTTGTTACGAGTGGCCTCTTGAATAGCTTCTTTAGCAACTACTGCTGGATCCTTTTCATACCCCTTCTCGAATATAGGTATCTGTCAAGTATATTTCATGTTAGAATGCACTTATTTATTGTACTCTTAACAATCAAGCCTTATGCTAAATATTTGGGCAAGTTAATCTCCATAAATTGGCCTCTTTTGAGCAGTATGTTCAAGTGCTTCAGCAGTCCTTGAAAAAGCTCAATAGACCCTTAATTGTGCCAGTAAGCCAATAGCAAGCTATACTTAAAAATATTGCATTCAAACACAGTTAAGCCTCAATCACATTTATAGCTAAGGCTGCTAAAAGCCCAAACGAAGAGCTACTGAACTTTGTATTATGCCGTAACAAAATTCTAGAAGCTGTAAGCAAATCTATTAAGAATGGCAACACAAATTTCATGTAAAACAATGGATACCTGAAGACGGCGTGCATGAGTCCTGAGCTGCTCAACTGCACCTGACCTGAAGGTATCACAAGCAGCAAGCATGACACTCACATCATGCTGGAGAAGCCAGTAAGCAACCTGAATTTTCATATTAACAGTGTGTACATTAGTACAATAGGAATATAAATCATCTTGATATGCACAAAAAAAAAAAAAAAAAAAAAAAACTATGGAATGGACCTTAGCAAGGTTGGTGGATTTGCCAACACCATTCACACCAACAAAGACAACAACATATGGCCTTCCTTGCTCCTTTGCAGCATGCACATCACGCAAGATGTCAATAGACCGCTTTGGGGTCAAAATGCGAAGAAGCGCCTCTTCCATTGCTGTCTGAAATTATCATCAACATACATTCAGTTTCATACAAAACTGAGTGCTTGGCAATAGAGCAACGCTTAATTCATATTTCAATCATGTTGCCCATGTCTTTACCAGAATTTACTGGATGTTAGAACACCATGTCAGTAACATACAGTTGATTGGGGCTACATTTAAAGCTACTATCTATAGACATTTCTCTATCAATTAGAGTACGATATGAGCCAATTCAGAACTTAATATCATAAACACTAAGAAATTAAAAGTTCAAACAGTACAAAAGTTGCCAACAAACCTGAACAGTTGAGGACACTCTGGTGAAAGATCCAAGTTTTTTCCCTTCAAGACTGGTCGCCACTGATTCACAAAGCTTTTCAGCTATTTCTTCAGCCTGTTACACTCCCCAGATCAGTTTTCATTGGTGAAGCAATAATAAAAAAAAAGACATTAAAATGACCAGGGATCAATGGCAAAAATACATACCACATTCTTAGTCATTAGTCTGTCCTTGAGAGCTTTCAATGCTGGCTGCAGATCAGCTTTTTCAAGAGAATTGTTGCCGGCAATACTGAAGATTCAGAAACAACATAAATGAAGTCAGATGTTATTTCAGAAGGCAAACTATACCTAAGAAAGAAGTACAAAATCAAAAAGTAAACCAAACAGAAATAAACCCAATTAAGGCTGACAGCCCTACAATTATGAACATCAGCTAGAGTCCCAAACATAAAGCATCTGTTAACCAAAATAACAAAACAATTGCCAAAAAGTTTTAATATGGTAACTGCACCGACAACCAAGTTTGACTTAATATTTTTATAATTAAACCTAACTAATAACTATTGATCTAATATGCAACCTATGATGTAGTAATAATTCTGAAGACTGAAGATATGTGGCATATGCCACACAGCGTGCATTAGCAATTACTCTGAACTTGATATTACCTCTGAAACATGGAGCTAAACCAGCCCTTCTTCTTAGCGCCTGGCTTGGCACCTTCGACCTCGTCCTCCTCTTCTCCCTCGCTCTCACTACTAATCACCTCCTCCTTATCCATCATGCTCTCACCGCGAACCACTACCACCTCGCGCTCCATCCTCTCATCCCCTTTCTCGTCAGTGAAATCCAGCTTCGACACGTCAACTGGCGCGTCGTCCCAAACCCTATTCTTCTTCACTGCCTTCTTCGGCTCCGCCTTCGCGGGAACCAACTTCTTGTCGCCATCCCCTTTCTTCCCGGTCTTCGACCGCATCTTTAGCTTATTTACATCGAACGCCCCCCCTGTCTCGGGTGCGCCGTTCTCCTTCCCTGTACTAGCTACACGGGGCTTGTTACCGCCCTTCGTACCGTGATCTACACCATTAGACAACAAACGACCATTTCCAAGATCCCCATCGGAATCATCCTTCTTACCACCACCACCACCACCACTTCCCTTCTTCGCACCGTTACCCTGGGATCCGGTAAGCGCACGCTGTCCCGCACCGTTTTTCTTGGCCTGGACAGGCGGGGCCCGGCCAGACTGCTTCAGCTTCTTCATCTCCTCGGCCCTTGCCTCCGCCTCCTTCTGGAGCTGCCTAAACATCTCATCAAAATCACCGTAATCCGTGCGCTTCAGATCGTACACCGCAGAGAACTCCCGGCGGACGGCCGCCAGCAGATCGTCCACGTACAGGAGGTGGAGGATCTTCTGGTACACTGCAACGAACACGAGGCCGAGCTCGTTGTGGAAGGCCCATTTCAGAGTATAGGACTCATGGGAGAACGAGGAATCCGCCGAGCGCTCCTCGAGGAGGCAGGATCGGATCAGGGCGTCGATCGGGGAGCCCCTGAGAGCGCTCCCCAGCACGCCGCAGGACGACCAGAGCACCAGGCCGCCCCGCGTGAAGATCAACAGCTGCTCCAGCATCTCCGCCGCTGACAAATCGGAAAAAAACAAACCGATCTCGTTAGGGTTTCGAGCTGACAACGATGAAGTAATCTTACAAAGAAGACAGTAATTAGGATGAAAAATGAGAGATTTATTTCAAGATCTGCAGCTGGATTTCTTGGATCGGAGGAAACCTAATCTAATCACCTAATTCTAATTGCAATTGCTAAAACAATAAAATCATCAAATGATAATAATAATAATAACAAAAGAAAGAAAGAAAGAAAGCAGTAATTAATTATAATTACCTGCGAATTGATAAAGGCTCGATCGATTGAAAAGTTTTTGTCTTTTTTTATTTTTAATTTACAACGGAATTCTTCCGATCGGATCGCTGTTTTACAGAAAGAAAGAATGAAAAAAGGAAAAGAAAATGTTCGTTTTTCGGTTCGGAGGAGAAGGTGCTGGTATCTATTCGATCGGATCTAAGAACTCCCCTGTGAGATCACCCGCGAGTCGCCTTCCGTGTAGCGAGTGGGTTTGTGAGTTTGTTTACCGACCCAGAAGAAGCAAGAAACCCGCTATATGGACAGGTGAGTGAGTGTTACGTGTTGAACGTTCTCAGGAGTAAGAAGGAAGGGAGTGTGCAACTTCTGACCAGATTTGACTCGGAGAGGCACAAGTGCACAACGCGTCCGGCCGACTAAATCAACGATGCGGATTATAGGGGTTTTTTCTGAGGTTGGGTTGCACGAATCTCAAAGCGCAGTAGAGGATATGAATACGCTCTGATGTGGTGTGGCGAGGCCGAGTCGCCTTCCGGTATAGCGCTGGACTCATGAGTAGTTGAGTACTGCAAGGTTGAGTTGGCTTGGCGAGACCGAGTCCTCTCGTCTGATAAATTAATTGGTTGTGATTTATTCATTGTGAAGGTTTAAATTGTCCACCACTTGTTCAGTTGTTCCTCTTTCCTGGATGTATTATTGTATGTTTCTGCATACCAATAAAAAGTTCGTACATTGCTTTAAGCTAAAATTGTTATTTCTTATAATTAATTTTCAAGATAATATGTAATGGGCTTAAATTGAGATAATTTATATGAGCTGAGAATGTCAACAGGCATTAACGTACGTCATCAGTGGTGATCAATCCAAAAAAATAATTAACGACTCAGATTTCTTATTTAGAGAAAGATAGACCTTTCATATCATTTTTTCCAATATGCTTTTATATATAGTAAAGATGCACATATTTTAGTTTAGTTTATATAATTGGATTTCTTACAAGTGGAAAGTTTCTGAGAGACTGAGAGTATAATTCTCATACTATACATTAGCTTAGGGTCTGTTCATTTGTAAGGAAAAATTTTGGAAAACTGTTTTCGGTGGAAATAAATTTTATGAAGGAAAATCAAAAGTAAATTGGCATGTTCATTTGAACGGAAAAGAAAACACACTTTCTTTTCCGTGTGTTTATTTGTTGACAAGGAAAATGTACAGAATTTTAATCCTGCCACTAACTAACAGCATGCTCAATATACTGCTAAGTGCTCTCTACAATGGTCAAGTCCCTCCCATGTGGCATCTGCACTAGTTGGACAATATATATATAATTGATGTTATGCAATTGTTACTTTTCAAAAGATAATTTGTGTATCATTCTCTAGGTCACTGAAGCATAAGGTCTCACATATAGCAATGAAACTTGTACTGGACTGGGTCTGAAATCTGACATATTATAAGATTATTAATATAGCAAAGAAACAAAAACGCTTACAACATTGGTTATTTTAACTGATCTGGCACCAACTATATATGAAAAATATAAAACTTAACATGTGGATCATAGTCACCAAAACTTCTTTTTTGCTATTTCATGAGAATAAAAATAATAAAACATAAATCTTGAGGCACTCCTTGGCACTCCACTGAATGAGATTGTTGAATACCTGCTAATTCCTCCTACAATGTCATATCACGGTATGAAACCAAAATTTTCCTTTAGTATCCTAAAGAGGAGCATGTATACTATACAAGTACATGTCTGAAATAATTAAACATGTATTGGACCATAGTGGCAATATTGGAATAGAGTTGACATTGACATACTCAACACTGTAAAGTGCCTAAAAAGTTACGATTTGTATGACATTTCAGTCAATGCTAGGATCTAAATTAATTGGCCTGTGGGTTGGTGTGGAAAACATTGGTGCCAGGTAGCCATATAGTACTACTGGAACCGTTATCATTATTGATCACTGTAATTAATTTCAAAGATACAAGAACTGGTGATAACATGATTTGGTGCATCAGAGCCTTAATACTATCTTTCAATAAAATACATTTTATTGTGAGTCCAACAAAATTTTAATAATTTGTTTGCAACAAGAGTCAATTTGTGGCCATGAAATCTTATGGATCATGGAGTAACTTTGAATAAAAAAAATGTCACCTGAAACACTGTGAGGGAGTAAGGAATCAGTTGAGAAGATGTCTGGTAAGAGGAGCTCCCTCACTGATGCATACTTCACTGAACTCATGGTTTCTATACCTGGCCAAAAGTTCTTCCCTTTCTATCCTTGTCCCCATTGCCTCTGGCATTTGAAATAGTTTCAATTAAATCAAACTTCAAAAATAGTACTCAAGACCATCTTATTCTCATTCAAACTGATTCAGAATTTCGAAGTTCACATTCCACAAGCACATTCACAACTAAACACGAGTGTCTTCAAAACCTCAAATTAAGAATTCGTTTGCTGCTAGATGACGTAATGCGTCTCAGCAGTTGAGGTTTGTAAAGCATGCCCAATACAATACTAATTGTTTGTTATAAACTGTTCGTAGTTACGGAATGAAGAAACATGATAAAGGCTGTAAGGGGGCAAGGAGGAGAAGCAAACCTGGCGCCTGTAATGGCCATGAACCGCTGCACCTTGTCTTTCTGACCTCTTCCCAGTTTGCTCTGCAACAGAATTAAGTAAACAAACTGATACTAATTAAATAGAACAGAAGAAATCAGAGTGTAACAGTGAGAATAAATCTCTGAAATTCCCAGCTCAACCTTACATATAACAAACCCTCAGTAAACAATTACTTAACAGTACTTCAATCAAATAGGAAAGAAAGACCTAAACTGATCATCAATTCATTCCACAGATTCACAATCAATGAATGGATTTGCAGAAACGATAAGCACGAGTGGGTCTATTGTCAAAATTAGAGACATATCTCATCTAATTAGTCATACAAATGGCATTTAATAGGTTATAGGAAAGATAAAATAAAAAAGGTGTACATCATCAGTTAAATTGTATACTCAATTGTCCATACATTACAGCCAATTCAACTCAAAACTACCTAATTATTCAATAACTATCTATCAGTGCACTGTGCGTTGTCTAATTACTTAATTCACCAATGTACAATCCAGAATGTTGAAACCGAACACTAAACCTGAAACATGGCCTCATCAAACCTCCCAGACAAGATCTGGATCAGCGCAGGTACTCTGCTGTCACTAAACGCCCAGGTGTGGAACGATCCCCATTCCTCAGTCCCCACGTAGCCTAAACAAAAATTAAATGAAATAGGGAAAAAAAAAACAAAAGAACGAACCTCAGATTGCAGCTAAGGAGCGAAGAAGAGCGGCACGGCAATGGCAACAAAGGAAAGCAGAAGAAGGAGGATGGACTGGCGGGAGAGGATGCGCGGGAGGAAAATTATACGTGGAGGAGAGATCGTCGATCGCCGAGTGTTTTCATTTTCGTTTTCCGTCGAAAAAAAGCGGAAAACGAAAACAGTCGTTTTCCGCGAAATACGGAAAGGCCATTTCGGCAGAAATTGTTTTTAATGGCCAGCGAACAGACAAAAAACCAAATTACATCAATATTTCACGCCTTAACAAATTAAGAATTCGTGACATGTTTCCTTACAGAGTATTTTTGACATGCTGTGCGGATGTGATTTTCAGTTTTGACAATGGCCTTAACTTTAATGCCTATCTATTATATATATATTTAATAATGCACTTATTTTGGTTATTATTTTTAATGATAAATATTACATAAAAAAATTAATCTATTGTTAAAGCTATGATTAATTGGCATCCTGCAATAATATATGCATGCATTAATGCATAGGAGGAGGTGCATCGGCATCAGTACGTTAGTCAAAATGACTAACCTGTGATCGTAATAAATCCTTACTATATATAGAAGCATATTGGAAAAAAATAACATGTAAAGGCTATCTTCCACCAAATAAGAAACCTGAGCTGTTGATTATTTTTTTAGATAGATCAGAACAGTTGATTTACGTTAATATCCGTTGACGTTAATGTCTCAGCCCATTAAAATTTAAGGCCCATATTAATTTCCTCAATATAAATCCCATTACATATTATCTTAAAAATTTATTATAACAAACAACAATTTCAGCTCAACGCATGGATTCTTTACTAGTTCCTACAAATTTTCAATCAATTTTAGTACAGTTGATTTTAAAAGAAACATATTCTCTCGATTAAAAAAAAAAAAAAAAAAGATAGTGAATAGAAAGGAACTTATTTAAATATCTTAAAAAATCCGGTAATCTCTCTCTCATTGTATCGGCCACTAAATCTGATCTAGTGTTTTTCATTTTGATTGAAACATTGATTATTCTATTATTGATTTTATATAGTTACTATTAAAAAAAAATCCAAAATAAAAACTTCAAATTCTCTAAAAAAAATGTGTATAACACAAGGTTTTTTTATAAAGAAATTATTAAACCATATTAATCAAAATTGAGATATGATTTAATATGCATTTGAGTTTAGCCTGCAAAAGGCATCTGTGAATTAAAGAATACTATAGTTTTACTCCGTATCTATATTTATATTGGTACATGCACAAACAGAATTGATAAGAACGATCAATCTAAATTTGGGTGTCCATTTTGTTATAAATCTTTATTTTTTTTTCATAAAACGTCTTATTTAGTATTGTAATTAACTAATTATGCTACATAATATGACACTAAAACTCATGTTAAAAACAAACAAACTAAAAATACAACATGTATGAACAATCAATTTCAAGTAAAAAAGGAAAGAGAAAGAGTTCTACTTCAACGAGAACAAGTGCTTATAAAACAAAAAATACAGAGAATTCAATCATCGCTCAATCTTCGTAAGGCTCTTCATCAAGGCACTAATTAATTAGTAATTAGTAATTAATCAATCAATTAATCAATTAATGAGCTCGGTTCTTGACAATGTCGATGCTCATTTCACTTGGGTCAGTTGCTTGCAACTCGACTTGTACCCCGTCCAGCTCCCTTCTAAACCTATCTTTTGAACTGGCGTACAACATTTTGCTCCTGATCCTTGATGTGTCCGGTGACCTAAATAAATAAAAAAATTTAATATTTTTTTAGATAGAGATGAGGGTCAACTATTCAAGCCACTCAGATTTAAAGGTCTGTCAAAAAAATATTAATTATAATTTTATGAATAACAAATAGGCTACTTATAGTATTTAGTATTTACTTTTTCGTGCTAATCTAAATAATATTAATAATTTAGACGTGGGAGATGATGTGTTAATTAGATTTTCTGAGCATCTCATGTTTTAAGAACATTGAACATTAAATCATATTATGGGTTAAGTAACATCATGTTTGTGATGAGAAATGGGTTACTTATATATTCTGTTTACTTTCCAAACTAATCTAAATAATATAATGGCTCAAAATTAAATAATGTCATGAATGTGTCAAATGGTCAAAAATCTCAAGTTTTTAGTCATCTTACATTTTTTTGTCATTTTCCGTGAAAAAGATAAAAATACTAGATTTTATGAAGATGGAGATATTTCATTACTTTTTATATATCTTAATTTGAAGAAAAAATAACATGATATTTCATAAAATGAAAGGTATAAGACAATTATGTGTTTTAACTATGACAAAGAACACTTAAATTCTAAACTTTGTGCTTTTAACCAATCCAATACACAAACAAAAATGAGAGTGGTTCTGCTATGGATAGGACAAGCGACATTTCATTTTGAATTGATCGGTTCTTATCAAACATATCTTTTTAATTATATCTAAAAGACATATCGCAACTATCAGATTATAAAAAAATGAACGGTCCATATTTCATCCGATCCACAACAGAATTAACCTAAAAATAAATAAACAACTAAAAATAAATAAACAAGACTCACCAAGCGATGAAGAAGATCTTGCTCTTCTGCACATTCTCACTGGTGACGAAGTCGAAATCGAAGACGGCGTAGCGGCACTCGTCGGCGGGGAGGCTGGCGGCGAAGTCGTCGTAGCTCTCGTTGGGCTCACCGAGCTTCTCGATGGTGACTTGCTGCATCTTCTCCTCGATCTTGTAGATGATGAAGCGGAAGCTGCGCTTGGCCTTTAGCTCGTGGAATTTGATCTTGCATTCATCGTCCACTGCCATTCCTGATGAAGAGTTGGCCTTTTTAATGCCAGAATTAAAAACAATGTTAGTGGTTTTATTGATTTAAGATGTTTTTATTTGAAAGGTTATGTTTATATTTATGCAACAAAAAAATTGTGTAATGGTTGTTGTAGCTCAAGAGATATAAATGGTTTTACATATGATTTACTTATTAGTTATTAGAATACAATATTAATAAGATATTATCATAATTTAAAAGAATAAAAAGTGCTGTATTATTAGATGAGAAAGAAATATGATATTTTGGAAAAAGTTGCAACATTAGTCAAATATAATTGAATAAAAATTATTGAATTATACCTCTTTCAATTTAGACATCTATTAATCATGAAATTTTAGACATTAAAAACTTATCATAACGACTGACAAAATATGATATATTAAACAAAAGCTACAATTAAATATATAAATTAGAAAAGGTCATCAAATTTGTTTTCTTTCAAGTTTATTCAAGAAATTGTAGAGAAAAAAAAAAAAAAGACTTACCATGATTTCCTATCGAGCAGGAGAAAACAATGGAGTAAAAGGAGAAGAAGACAAGAAGAAAAAAATGTGAAAGATATTTTTGGCTTTGTGCTCTATTTAAGATATGGTTGCATTGTCTATTTATAACGAAGTGCCCACCGCCACAAATGCATGGTCTCCAGCCAAAACAGCTAATATTACATGGTTTTTAGCTTTAAATAGAACGCCTTCTTTCAATTATTATATAAGCTATTTTTTTTTTTTTTTTTGCCATCCTCAGGATTTGAGTTCAGGAATATTTAATATTTTGTACAATATTTGAAATTTAATGCACGTTATGTCTCCTTGTTTTCTTTGTAACATTACATTTTAAATGAGTATTTTGTTGTTAGCATGATAGACTTTATTTGGGATCAAATTATATATATTTTCCTAAGTTTAGATAATGTCAAACTTTAATAAAGAGCCCATGTATTTTAATGAAAAATAAGAACGTGTAATAAAATCTCTATTTTAACTAATTACGCCCCTGTTTTTAGTATTGACTTAAATTAATTTGAAGGTATCAATTTCATTCAAATAACTTGGTGTGATTAAAAAATCTAGCAAGACCATTCATTCTTAATAAATTAAAAATTTTGATCAATTTTATGTAACGTACTGTTAAATCCGTTGACAATCCTTATTTTGATAATCTTGATAACCAATATTTTAAAAATATAAAAATATATTTAAAAAATATAAAAAATATGTTGTGGAGCTTATGGATTGAATATGTTTTCAAATTTGAAGAAATTTAAGTATGTTTTAGTGCATCAATTGAAAAACAGACAAATTTGAACAGTTAAAAGTTACAAAAATTTTTTGAATGTGCTATCAAATGATATTCAAATTATTTTAAAAATCCCCCTTTTAATTATCAACTATTTCTATTATTTAAGTTTTAAAGTTCACCATGTTACTCGAGATATTGAAAACACTTCGGTTTCGTCAATAAAAGATATACTAAAGTTCAGAATGCAAGGAGATAGTTTTGACCATAAAAATTTGCATTGACTTGCAACTATTATATCATCAGATTAATATGGCGAGATGAAACATATTAACTATGTCCTTATTGTTACGTAATTATTTTTTTTATTGAGAATCATAACAAATTGTGAAATGCTTCCCCTTACCTTCTACCATGATAGGCAGGGGTTATTTATATTATTATTCATTGAGTCCAATATAGTACAATAAAATTTGGAAATCAATCAAATATTACAAGGATAAATAACTCTCCCAATATGACCACACAATATCTCTAACATTAATATTGACAGATGCACAATCATGAAATATATTGTGCCAGATTCTTGCTCATTTTGCTGGAATGCTATCATGCCCCCTCGAGCGAAGCGTCACTGGACGGACGCAAAGCTTGTCTTGTAAGAATTGAAGTCGTGCAACAGATAGACCTTTTGTGAAAATATCAGCCACTTGATCTACTGTTGAGATAAATCGAACATCGAGCTCCTTGTTGATCACTTTCTCCCGAACATAGTGATAGTCGACTTCGATATGCTTTGTGCGAGCATGAAATATTGGATTGGAAGCTAAGGAGATGGCGCTGATATTGTCACACCATATGGTCGGCTTTAGAGTCAAGTTGACATGTAACTCTTGTAGGAGTGTTCGTAGCCACGATAACTCTGCAGCAGTAACAGCAAGGCATCGATATTCTGCTTCTGTGGATGACCGCGCAACAGTTGGTTGCTTTTTGGAGCTCCAGCTTATTGGACATGATCCAAGGTAGACACAGTACCCATTCGTTGACCTCCTATCAATGGAGCTACCAGCCCAATCAACATCACAATATGCTGTGAGTGTTTGAGGACCCAGCTGAAAGTGCAACCCATGGCTGATTGTACCTTTTAAGAATCGAAGAATGCGCTTAACCGCACACATGCCATGCTCTGTAGGCTGGTGCATGTGTTGGCAAGCTTGGTTGACAGCAAAAGAGACATCGGGTCTCGTGAGAGTGATATATTGGAGTGCACCGACAAGGCTGCGGTAAGCAGTAGGATCCTCAAGTAGCTTACTGCTGGAAGGAACAAGCTTTTGAGATGCCATTGGAGATGAAACCGGCTTTGCACCATCCATACCTACACGAATAAGGAGATCTGCAATATATTTTGCTTGAGAAAGAGTTAGGCCTTCTTTATTTCGTTGAACCTGGAGACCAAGAAAATAATTTAAAGTACCTAAATCCTTCATTGCAAAATGCAGCCCCAGTTGCTGTATTAATTGTTGAAGATGCATTGTTGCCAGTGAGCACAATATCGTCAACATAAACAAGAAGGTAAGTTAATGTATCAGCAATTCTGCGAATGAACAATGAAGTGTCAGCTTGTAACATCACAAACCCCATCTCAAGTAGGTGTGATGTGAATTTCTGATACCAGGCTCTCGGTGCTTGCCGAAGGTCATAAATAGATTTCAGCATTTTGCACACATGGGCTGGTTTGGTGGGATCGGCATAACCTTGAGGCTGAGCCATATAGACTTCCTCTTTAAGCTCGCCATGAAGAAAGGTGCTCTCAACATCAAGCTAACGGATCGGCCAGTTGTTAGTAACTGCAATTGCCAGGGCCGTGCGTATTGTAGTCGGTTTTACAACTGGGCTGAAGGTATCAACAAAATCAAGGCTTGGAATTTGATGGAAGCCTTTAGCAACTAAACGGGCTTTATACCTGCTGACTGAGCCATCAGGATTATGCTTGATACGGTAAACCCATTTACAGCCGACAACATTCATTTTTGAATTAAATGGAACTAAGGTCCAGGTGCCCGACTTCTGAAGTGAATTGAATTCTTGGTCCATGGCAGCACGCCATTCAGGGTGTTTTGAGGCTGTTGTATAGCAGGTTGGTTCAGCTTCAGAAACAGAAGTAGCAAGTGCTTTTGGGAGATGGTGTTTGGTTGTGATATAGCTCTTTGGTTTGAAAATCCCGTTTTTAGATCTGGTTCTCATATGATGAGTATTGGTGCTGCTTGAAGGTGGAGGTTCATTACTGGCTGGAGCACCATTTGATATGACATTTGTTGCAAGAGGATTAGGCTGATTGTTTATCTCAGGAGTGGTATGGCTTTGGCTTTGGAGCATGGGAGGTTCATGATTATTTGAGTGGGTGCTATTTGTGATGACACTTGTGACATTGGAAGGAGCAAGTAATGGAAATTTATTTGGTAACCAAGCTGTTAATGGACCATGGGCAATTTCTTTATTTTTACTGGAGGAGGACTTTGAATTAGAGAGTATGATGTCATGTGAGAAGGGAAATGAATGCTCATCAAAAATGATATGACGTGAAATGTAGACCCGACCAGTTTTGGGATCAAGACAACGATAACCTTTATGATTTAAGCTATAGCCAAGAAAGACACATTGAATTGACCTATATTCCAATTTATTTTTAGGGTATGGTCTAAGATATGGATAACAAGCACATCCAAAAACTCGTAAGAACGAATAGTCTGGTGGTTTGCTAAAGAGTTTTTCCCAAGGTGACACATATGAGAGAGGGGCTAGAGGCATTTTATTTATCAGGAAAGTGGATGCTGTGAAAGCTTCTAACTAATAATTGGATGGAATATTTGAATGTGCCATGAGTGTGAGACTTGCCTCAACAATGTGACGGTGCTTTCTTTCGGCTATACCATTTTGTTCAGGAGTATATGAACATGATAATTGATGAGTGATGTCATGCTTAGCAAGAAATGTTTTAAACGAGGCACTAACATACTCACCACCTCCATCAGTTCGAATTGTTTTAATTTTGGTATCAAGCAAGTTCTCAACATGAATTTTAAAGTTAGAAAAGACATTAAGACTATCTGACTTTTGTTTAAGTGGAAAAAGCCAACAATATCGAGAGAAGTCATCAGTAAAGATAATGTACTACTTGTAACCACTAATTGATAACGTAGGAGCAGGGCCCCATACATCACTATGAATTAGTTCCAATGGTTTTGAAGATACATGAGATGATAACGAAAAAGATAACTTCTTGCTTTTACCAAGTTGACAGGAAGTACAAACAGACTTAGTGTCTTTTATTTTGGACATAATAGAGGGATTATTGGAGAAAATTGCTTGCTGAGTTGTTGCAGATGGATGACCTAGTCGATGATGCCAAATATCTGAAGAAATAGAGGAACTGATAAAGGAGGCAGGTGAGACTTTGTTGGATGCGCATGACACAGGAAATGGATACAACCCATTTTTAAGTTGCCCTTGGAAAATAATCTTCCCCGATTGCTTGCCCTTCACAATAAAACCAGTGTCATCAAAACAAAAGAAGCAATTATTATCTTTTGAGAATTTTTGAACAGAGAGTAGATTATGAGATGCTTTGGGGCAGTAAAGGACATTATTTAGGTGGAAAGAGGAATATGGTGTATGAATGTGAGAAGAACCAGTATGTGAGATACACAAACCTTGACCATTGCTTACTTGCACGGTGTCATTACCAAGGTACTCAGATTGGAGTGTCAGGTTGGCCAAGTCAGATGTGATATGGTGTGTAGCTCCAATATCAGTGTACCATGCCAGGTCAACTTCTCTGTTTTGGGCAGCAACCATGGCAGCTAGTTGTTGAGGTGGTTTGCGACCCTGGTAAGCATAATCCATGCGGTGATAGCAATCAAGAGCATAATCCATGGCAGCTAGTTGTTGAGGTGGCACACCGAAGAGGGAAAGGTTGAAGGCGTGCTCGGTGAGGCTTGTCCCCGGCCACGAGGATTGCGACCTCGGCCACGGCCGCGTGGATGCCCGCCACGGGGCTGAAAACGACCAGTGTGTTGGGGTTGCCTTGAGTTGCTTGATGAAACAATTGCAGTTGCAGAGTCGGTATTGGTTTTGCTTGCCGAAATTTCATCAGCCAAGCTTATTTCTTCACACACCAAGAGAGTATGTAACTCTTCAATTGAAACAGGGTCTGAGCGTGACCTTGTTCTTATTGAGGTCTGAAACGGATGGTAAGCGATGTCACTTAAGCCATCAAGTGTATAGAGGATCAAATCTTCCTCACTTACCGGCGACCAGCAAGCAGCCAACTGGTCTGCAAGACTTTTGATCTTTTGAAGGTACTCCTGCATGGTTGAAGTTCCCTTGTTGAGGTGTTGAAGTTGCTTCTTGAGGTTGATAACATGAGTTCTGGAGAGAGATGCGTATCTCCTCTCCAGGGCCTCCCAAACAGCTTGAGAGGTTTGCAAGCCAACAACATATGGTAGTGTTGATTCCGAGAGAGTAGAGTTGATCCATGAGAGCAGATTCTGATCTTGCTGCACCCATTCTTCATACTTTGGATTGGTATCATAGGTGACCTTTTCATTGACGATGACTTCTTTGAGATGGGACGGGCATGGTCTGGATCCATCAACAAAACCCATTAATCCATTGCCGCGAAGTATCGGAGTGAACAAGGAACGCCATTGGAGATAGTTACCATGATCAAGTTTGATTGGAACTAGGTGGGTGATGTTTGAAAGAATGAAAGTAGGAGTTTTCTGTGTAGAATTCATGCTTGAGAAAAAAAAAATCAGAAATTATATGTGGTATTGGACTTGCGTCAGGGGCTCTGATACCATAACAAATTGTGAAATGCTTCCCCTTACCTTCTACCATGATAGGCAGGGGTTATTTATATTATTATTCATTGAGTCCAATATAGTACAATACAATTTGGAAATCAATCAAATATTACAAGGATAAATAACTCTCCCAATATGACCACACAATATCTCTAACATTAATATTGACAGATGCACAATCATGAAATATATTGTGCCAGATTCTTGCTCATTTTGCTGGAATGCTATCAAATCCGGTACTACTTTTTTGTTATTCTTGCTTAGGAGTTTAAGGATAAAATTTGTATCTATTGTTATTCTTGTAGATAATAGGTCATGTTATTGCAATCAGGACCGTCGGATCAAAATGAACGTTTCGAATAGATACAAAGTACATGAATGAAAAACTTTTTTTTAAACAAATCTAATCCGTTCGTTTTGACCCGACAGTCACGACTAGGATAATAGAGCATTGTTACCAAAATTAGCAGCGTCAATGGAACAAGTTTTTCCGTTGTTCCGTTCCGTTCCGTCATAACGGAACAGATTTTGGTTCCGTCCGTTATAACAGAACGGAAACGGAACAACCTATTTCCGCCCTAAACACATATTTCCCACGTATTTCCCGCGTATTTCCGTTGTTCCATTCCGTTCCGTTATAACGGAACATTCAACGGAACGGATTTTGGTTCCATCCGTTATAACGAAATGGATTTTGGTTTCGTCCGTTGTAACGGAACGGAAACGGAACAACCCATTTTCGTGAACGTTTTGAACGTTTGACACCCCTAACCAAAATGAGGATAGGTGATATGGGTCCTTACCCGTTAAGGATGTGCTCCCGGAAAGGTAAAGTGAGGGGTGAAATTTAGGCTCTGCTTCAGAGTTTTTAAGGAAGTTTTTTTTTAATGATGAGTTTTTAATAGTGATTTAAAAACGGTCCGGGTCGGGGTCCAAACCCGCCCCGGTCCACGGGTTTTCCCGATTCGGGAAACCTCGGAAAAATTTTGGGGGGAAAGAGATTGGACCTAGCTTAGGACCGTCCCTCCTGGGTTGGCCGGGTTTCCCGGTCCGGGTTGCTCGGGTTGCCCGGTCCCGGAGTTATATGTCAAAAAAATAAGAAAACAAAACAAAAAAATTTATAAAAAATATAATACACCTATTTTACACTACAAAAATCGAAAAATATACTTAAAAAAATAAAAAATAATTAAAAATTAAATTATTTGTTTTAATCATATATATATATTATATTATACAATTAAAAGTTAGGAAAATAGTATTTTTATATTAAAAATGAAAAAATTTTAAAATAATATTATTTATACCGAAAAATAACATAGAAAATCAGAAAAAAATTAATAATTATATTTGCTGTAAAACAAAAATTTTTCTTGAAAATAAAATTTAAACATAGGCGGGAAAAGTCGGGTTACCTCGGGTTATTACCCCGGGTCGGGTAGGATCGGATCTCGGATTGCCCCGGGTCGAGTAGGGTCGGGTCCCGGGTTGCCTCGGTACCCCCGAGACGGGCAGGGTCGGGTCTCGGGTTGCCCCGGTACCCCGGGTCGGGTAGGGTCGGGTCCCGGGTTTGCTCGGGTCGGGTTTCCACGGGAATTTTTCTAGGAATATGGATACCTACCCTTGCGAGGACCGTCCATCCCGGTCCTCTCGGGTTGCCCCGGTCAGACGCCCGAGTCGGGTCGGTCGGTCCATTTTCCCCGGGTTTCTTGGGTCAGGTTCAGACCTCTCGGGTTTTTTTAAAACACTAGTTTTTAAGGAAGTTAATAGGTGGTAATGGAGGGATCAAAAGGTTTCATTCCAACCCAATTTCTATCTAAATCGTTCACCCCCACATTTATACCTATAATACCCCTTGGCTCCGTTTGGTATGGAGATAAATGGGAGATAAATTGAGAGATAAGCTATCCTTTGTGAGAGCGGTGATAAGCTATCTCTCAATTTATCTCTCATTTATCCCTTGTGATTATACCTCTATAGAGACTATGATAGTGAGCCCTATTGTCTCTTGTTCTCCTACAATTATAAATGAAAGGATAAATATGACTATCTACTAAAATAAAGAAAAAGTTACAACATTTAATCCCTCCCGTTAAGTTAGAACTCTGGAACAAGGTAAAAGTATTATGTTAACTTTCCATATCATTCCTTCCCTTTCCTTTCCATTAATGTAAAACTCTGGAGCACAGCCTTAAGGACCTGTCTCCAAACAAGAGTACCACAATATCCAAGTTTGTTTTACTAATTTTAGTGCAACTTAAATCTACGACAGCGAATAAACGTTCTAACCTTCTTGCTATCCATATGCAGTTATAATTTCAGGACAATGTGTTCTTCTCTTCTTGTTTTTTTTTTCTTTTTTTTCAGTTTTAGCAGCTCAAAGAGCAGTAGAAATTAAACTTCTCTAATTATGCTTTTCTGTTGCGGTAATCAATTAATTATGCATTCTAGGATGTTTTGAAATTTGGATCAATTCAATGAAAAGGCCTGCCGGTTTCAATTAAAAAAAAGAGAGTTGATAACTGCATCCCTTAAAAAAACTCCATTAACCACACTCCAATACGTTTTTAGTTTAAAATTCTTTTTCAGATATAACAAATCACTTTTACCGGTTGCAATTCACATTCTCAATCGAACAAAACACGTATATATATACATTAAAAAAATCAAGAATAAAAAAAAATTCACTCAAAATTTATGAGAATATGAGTAAGAAAAACAAAATATCACCAATTTAGTTTGGGGGATGGACATGAGATAGTTAAGGGGGGCAAAGATAATTTCCAAAAAAAAAATAGTAACGTTCTAACATCAATACCAAAAAACAGAACCCAACAGATTCTTCCCCAACAAAGTAACGGGCTGGATTTGGTTGATCCAATCCAAATTTCCAACTCCCAAAATGAAGGCGAACCTCTCCCGGTTTAAGTAAACAAAAAAAACCCAAAAAAAAAAAACCGGGCCGAGGCCGCTCCTGCCAGCCATGTTCCGTCGCGTTCCTCCAGAAAGCAGTGCGCGCTCTCGGATCACCATGCACCTGCTCCTCACTTCCTGCCAGTACCCCGCGCCCACAGGGAATATTCTGTGAACCGGGACCAACCAGCGCACTCCACCTCGTTTCCCTCCTCTCAAAATTTCGCTAATTTTTCAAAATTCGAAATCCCTCTAAAAACGTAACGCCGTCAATTAGACCCCGTCACGTGATCCCCCGTCCGTCCACAATTGACCCCTCCAACCGCCTCATCCGTCTACAACCTTCATACATCGGGTCAGTGAGTCACTCCCTCCCACTCAAACCCACCCGCCACACGGTTACCAGCATGGCTACGGGTATAAAACATCCCAACCCAGATAGACGGCGTTACGGCCGTTAGGTGGGTCTATAAAAGGGCGGAGGGCTCAGTGACACTTCTCTCTCTCACTTTCATTTCCAGATCTACACTCCCAAACCAAACCCTAGCTTTTCGATTCCCTTTTACGAAGAGTAGATCTTGAGCGACGAAACCCTAGCGGCTCCGGCAAGATGCGCGAGATCCTCCACATCCAGGGCGGGCAGTGCGGGAACCAGATCGGGGCCAAGTTCTGGGAGGTGGTGTGCGCGGAGCACGGCATCGACTCCACCGGCCGCTACAACGGCGACTCCGACCTCCAGCTCGAGCGCGTCAATGTCTACTACAACGAGGCCAGCTGCGGCCGCTTCGTGCCCCGCGCGGTGCTCATGGATCTCGAGCCGGGCACCATGGACTCGGTCAGATCTGGGCCGTACGGGCAGATCTTCAGGCCCGACAACTTTGTCTTCGGGCAGTCCGGTGCCGGCAACAACTGGGCCAAGGGGCACTACACTGAGGGCGCCGAGCTGATCGACTCGGTGTTGGATGTGGTCAGGAAGGAGGCCGAGAACTGTGACTGTCTTCAGGGTGAGATTTCCTCTTTTCTGAACTGGTTGTTGTTAGTCTGTTTTGTTCAGTTTGTGCGCGTTTGTTGTGGTATTAGGTCAGATCTGTGAGGGTTTGTTGCTTGATTGGTATTATTGGGTAGATTTAGTTATATTCTCACAGATCTTTGTCTATTTTTAGTACAAATGTTTGTAACTGTGTGAGTAACTGTAACATCTGTTCGAAGTCTGCCAGCTAATGGGATTTTGGGAAATACGTATCTATGACCAACCAATATTATATTATTTGAGAATCATGGCACTATTAATTTCTTGGCACTAATATTTTATAAGTATTATTATTATAGGAGAGTCAAATTGAAAATGTTGGATTTAAATAACTATGGTCAAACCATATATAATATATACAAGAATCTTCTCAGGATTTTTTAGTCTAGTTTAATAATAAGTAGTAGGGTTTGTAATAATCTGAATACTTAATTGATTATCTTTGAATGCATGAGAATTTTAAATAGTTAACACCTTCAGTGGCATGATTATCCTTACTTTTAATTAATTATCTTTACCTCTGCAGCTCGTTAGAGTACTAAGGCAGATTGTTTATTGTTATTTTTCAGGTTTCCAGGTCTGCCACTCTTTGGGAGGTGGTACTGGGTCTGGTATGGGAACGCTCCTTATCTCCAAGATCCGTGAGGAGTACCCAGACCGCATGATGATGACTTTCTCAGTCTTCCCATCCCCCAAGGTCTCTGACACAGTCGTTGAACCCTACAATGCCACACTTTCAGTGCACCAGCTTGTAGAGAATGCTGATGAGTGCATGGTTCTTGACAATGAGGCTCTATATGACATCTGCTTCCGTACCCTCAAGCTCACCACCCCCAGCTGTGAGTGTTCTTCCTTTTCACAAATTAAAAATTTTGTTTTAATTGTGTTGGTTTACCTTATGAATACAAGCTTGAAGTTCAGAACAAATTAGGTACAATCTGTATAAAATTGTAGTCAGGACAGGTTTGAAGACCAACCTCCCCATATTTTTGAATGATTGATTGGTAGTTGCATGCTTGAAAGTATTTGCAAAATTTTAGTATCTTATTCATTATAAAGATTTTGATTCAGTAGGAGCAACATTCATCGTGAATGCAGTCAACTATGTGACTAACTACTTCTGCACATTACTTAACAATAATTTATTTTGGTTTTTATCAATTTTGCTATCTATCAATTCAATTGAAGTATTAATCTAACTTGATATTCATGTTTCAGTTGGTGACTTGAACCATTTGATCTCTGCTACCATGAGTGGAGTTACATGTTGCCTCCGTTTCCCTGGCCAGCTCAACTCTGATCTGCGCAAACTTGCTGTCAATCTCATTCCTTTCCCCCGCCTTCACTTTTTCATGGTTGGTTTTGCTCCTCTCACATCCCGTGGGTCCCAGCAATACCGTGCCTTGACTGTACCTGAGCTGACTCAACAAATGTGGGACTCAAAGAACATGATGTGTGCTGCTGACCCACGTCATGGCCGCTACCTCACTGCCTCAGCCATGTTCCGTGGTAAGATGAGCACAAAAGAGGTCGATGAGCAGATGTTGAATGTGCAGAACAAGAACTCCTCATACTTTGTTGAGTGGATTCCAAACAATGTCAAGTCGACTGTTTGTGATATCCCACCAGTTGGTCTGAAGATGGCATCAACTTTCATCGGCAACTCAACCTCGATCCAGGAGATGTTTAGAAGGGTGAGTGAGCAGTTCACAGCTATGTTCAGGCGCAAGGCTTTCTTGCACTGGTACACTGGAGAGGGTATGGACGAGATGGAGTTCACTGAGGCTGAAAGCAACATGAATGATCTTGTGTCAGAGTACCAGCAGTACCAAGATGCTACTGCTGATGAGGAAGAGTATGAGGATGAGGAGGGTGACTACCAAGAGGAGGAGGCTTGATTGATTTGATTGATCTGAATGTTAAGAGTTTCATTGGTTGTTTCTTAGGAATTGTTAGTAAGTTGGGGCTTTTGAGGGATGTGCTTCAATGCAATCTCTAGTTGCTTTTCTATATTCTTAAGTTGGTTGGTCGGATGGTTGTATGCTAGATTTAGCTATTTCTGTTTTTAAGGTAGTTGTTGCCTTGTTGAGCTGTCATGATGGATATGTAGTGAACTACTAGTATTGTTAATTTCGTCTTGTGGATTTCTGTCTGTTGGTGATATTTTGCATTCCCTGTCAACTTGTGTGTTGTCTCTCTTCCCAGGCTGCTTGTTAGTTGTTACTTCATTAGTCGTTACCCGAGTTCATTTGTTGGAGTGAAATTAGATCTTTGACATCTTTGAATGTCTGAGAATCCCAACTGTTGTTACAATTATTTTGGCCATGCATTGTTTGTAAAATGTGATAGCACTTGTGAAGCCTAGTATTTTTTTTTCTGAAGGCATGTTGCCTCAGACAATCCAGGTGTGGCTTGATGAACAGTTTGGAAGTGTGATGAAGTTTGCCCAAGTACTCAAGTTGTATAATTATATTAATAACGATCTGTTTATTCCCCAGATGCTCCATTGCAAAATTCTAATGATTTGGTCAAAATTTAGAAGTGTATTCTACTGCCACATATATCTGTTCTGTTCAGAAATTGCCGTAGAATCCAACCACTAGCCAAGTCCAATTCGCTGTCCAGTTTGATTCCTTCCACCCACCTTCTCCTCTGTGTGATCAGCTGCCTTCCACTTGCTAAGTTGCTAAGCTTTCCCTCCAAGTGAGTTTATTCAACTCAAATTAGTATCTTGCAGATATTTAGGCTGGTTGATGTTAATCATTTGGAGAGTGAAGCTGAGATAAATGGATGTGTCCTTGTTCACAACTTAAAAAGCACCATTTTTGGGAATGCTTATAATAGCAATTAATCAGTATCTATCTCATTTTTGTGACTAAAATGTTGGCTAAGATTAGCTTTATTCCTCCTTGAAAAGTGAAAAGAAAAGGGACATTTGAGTAATGCTGAGCTTCCGAACCAAATAATGATAATTCCAATTTAATTTCGAAGAAGCTATTTGACAAGATTACAAAATACTAGTACTCATCTTCCTTTCATTTATACATTGAAAGGGGCACGTCTACAAGGACTCGCAATTCTTGGTGAATGGATTAATTCCCTTGCAATTCTTGCTACTGTGACATTTAAGCACATGAGCAGTGTGTACTGCATTTGGTTTTATTCTTAAGATCTGTTGTCTTGGTAATTTAAGTTATATATATATATATAAAAAAAACTACATTTCTCGCTATATAACTAACAAGTCATTTTTAATAATGTGTAGGTAAAATCATATTTTGGGATTCTGAATGATTAATCTAGGATCTCATGTGGTGATTTGTAGCATTTAATCTTCAGTTATAAGATATATGCTATTGTAACTATACACTGGTCTATGTAAGATACTGACTGGGGCTCCATTTTTTTTTTTCTTTTTGTCCTGAAACTTATTCTACATATTTTCTTTATTTCTTCTTTGTAATCAGAAATAGGCTACCCTTTAATTGGTGTTTAGGATCATTTGTAGATTGTATTCTTTGTTTCTCTTTAGTCTGTCTGTTGTTATTCAGGATAGTTTGCCATATGTACAGAATAAAACCAACAATTTTCTAAAGTTGCTCAAGTTCTTTGCATAATCACCATCCTGAACTTGTAATAGCATTTTCAAACAGTGATAATAAGCATTCAAACTCTTCTAGTGGCATTTCCAAAACAATATTAGCATTCTCATAACAACAATGCAAGCATTACTCTAAACCCTAATTCAGCCACTGTCAACATTTTCCATTAAAAAAGAACTACGATAACATTCTCAGCCTAACACAATAGCACTCTCAAAATGACAATAACATGATTATCACACCGAAACACCTAATCTAGGCGCTGCTAATTCTCCCTTGTTCTCTTCCTGCAAGCAAGAAAACATCAAACTTATTACTCATTTAAAAGCATCAGTGAAGTAACAACAAAAGACCGAAAACAATGCAATCATACCTCTTATTGGTGCTTGGTCCAGAATTTGCGGCATCTTCACTGTCACTCGATAGTACAGTTTTGCATGTTCTCTCTTGGTGGCCAAACAGCTTGCATCTCTTGCACTGGTGTCATTTTTTCGACTTCTTCTCGGGACAACCAGAGATCTTTTCTTTTCTAGGCCTACCGGGTGGTCGCTTCAGTGGATGAATCTTGAACCCTGGATCATGCTTCATCCACTGTGATTTGTCAGACATGGGTCGGATCACACCAGCATACGCGACTTTGAATTTGTTAAGTGAACAGTACTCGTGCACATGATCCTCGAGACGGGCTCTAAGTGAACGAGTCATCGCAATGGCATGAATGCATGGTAGTCCGCTGATTTGCCACTTTCCACAGGTGCACTCCTGTGTATCGAACTCCACGACATGCCTCCGAGCACTGCCATCCGTGTCGATTCCACTCACTTCTGCAAACCTACCGTTACCTCCTGTACAGACAGTCATCTCCGCCACATTCTTGCTCTTTGCGTCCAATTCCTTGATCACGTTTGGAAGAATCACGCCTTGAAGTTTCTTACCGAAAGTCCTCCTTTTGTAAAATGTCACCATTATGCGTTGTCTAATCAGATCGACGAGATCAACGATACTCAAATCTTTCAGGTCTTCTATCCAATTATCGAAGCTCTTTGAGATGTTACGATTGACATGCTCACACTTTGATAGATTCAAGAACTTACTTCTACACCATGGTTGCTTGTGATTCCTCTCTAGATATGAAATAGCCGCAGGGGATACTTTCTTGATCACGTTCAAATGGTACCGGCACTGATCTATCGTGTACGCCTTCGCTGCAAGCCACATTTGATAAGTAAAGACATCACCACAAGTTCTATTGAATTCCTCCATTACATGGCTCATGCATTCTCTATGCTCAGAATCCGGAAATACGCTTGCAACAGCGTCTGCTAGCCCATTGCATGTATCCGAAGAAATAACCAACCCCGGCGGAGATCCTATCACCTTCCTCAACCGACTCAGAAACCACGTCCAATTGTCAACCGATTCGGAATCAAAAACTCCGTACGCAACCGGGAACAACCAGTCATGCCCATCAATACCAGAAGCAGCTGCCAGTCGTCCCGCCCATTTGCCCGTCAGATGAGTCGAACCAACCCCTACATACGGCCTACAACTGTGCACAAATCCATCAATGCACGGCTTAAGAGCCACAAAAATCTTGCTAAAGTACACTTTATTGCCGACCCTCTCGCAATCTATCTCAACGATGTTACCGGGACATCTTTTTTCCAACTCAGCCTTAAAACTGTACAGATACTGGAAGCTCTCCTCCCACGACCCGTGATTCTGATCAAACGTAGTTTGCCTCCCACTCCTGGCTTTGCTGCTAGTCACATTGGCATGAAACTGATCTCCCACATTGTCGGAGACCCAAGAGTTAGAATCCGTCTTTTCGTCTGCCATGGTGGTGGATCGGAATGTTTATTCGTTCAGCTGGCAATACCGTCATCTGCAGTTACAAAAATTCAAAATTATCATACATAGTAGTCTACATATTTGAATTACAGATAATTCTATTTCAATGTCTTTCACTTGATATAAAGAGAATCTATCAAAATTCAAAATCCACCCCCGTTTTAATGTCTTAGCCTCGACATAAACCTTTCGACCATCACTTTGCTTATCAAGAAATCCTTCAATCTCAATAACCTCTATCCAAAAGACAGTTTCAGGTGACAACAGCACAAAATTGTACAAATAATGCTAAATCACACACTACTGTTTGACCTAGTTCATACAACCAAATTGCCACTAGATTCAAAATAGAAAACTAATTCAATTTAAAATGAAATAGAAATCTTACCCACTAGATCCACAGACCTGCCAATCTTATTCACACCTCAAACGCCGTCCCCTAAATTGCCAATCTCAGTGGAGAAACCTAGATGATTTCAAGCATACTAACAGTACTTTAGTTGGTTGTTATGGTCTATATATTGCATTAAAGTATAAAACCATACACCCCTTGATTTTGCTCAACAAAGTTACATATATGTTGTGCCTATATTGATTGTTCAACAGAGAGTTCATCAAACAAATTCAGAAGATTTTGCTCAACAAAGTCACATTCTTTGCTTCTAAATCAATGTTAAGTTCACAAATTTCTACATACATACATACATACATTTTGACAGTTCAAGCAAAGGAGTGAAACTTGTGTTATTTGGCGGGAAAATGGATTCTATAATGCTACCTTCAACTTCTGGCGAGGAAGATCAACTGACGGAGGTGAACGGAGGTTCCAACGGCGGATGAACCGGCGCAGGTGGCGGAGGAGAAATCCGTTGCGTTAGTGATGGCGGAAGAAGTGAAGAACTAGGGTTTAAGGGTTTATCCCCTTCTTACTATCCAACACAACAACACAAAAAATTGGTTGTATTTATGAAAGATTTTAATTACATAAATATGTAGATTAAGGGTATGAATGATTGTGCATTTCTGTATAATGTGTTGAGTTTAGTGAGTTTAGAGTGGCAATTTTTCAAATTGCAAGTTTTGGGCGGCAAAAAAACAAACAAAATTTCCACACTTTTCAAAAAAAAAAAAAAAAAAAAAAAAAAACACAAATTCTACAAATTGGTACATGAATTTAAACTTGTATTCAAAAGGTTGTATTTAACAAAAATTTAATCAAATATATAGATTAAAGGTATGATTGTGAAAATGTGTTGAGTTTAGTGAGTTTAGAGTGGCAATTTGCCAAATTGCAAGTTTTGGGGTGGCAAAAAAACAAACAAATTCCACACTTTTCAGAAAAAAAAAAAAACAAATTCCACAAATTGGTACATGAATTTAAACTTGTATTCAGGATTTCAAATACAGGAGATTGAAGAAATACTAAAGATATGATATGATATATATATTCCTTATTGTCTATATATATATACAAGCAATGTTGCAGCAGTTCATTCGTCCTATGCTGCATTTTTCATATTCCATTCAACTATTCCCTTTTTTTAGCATTTTCCATTTGAGGAGATATTTTTTTTTGCTAACAAATCAAAGCTTCTGAATTCTGATTATATGATGATGCAAATCCATATTATTCATGGTGTCTGTCAACTGTCTAAACACCAACTGTACTGTACAGTTTCCAACTTAAATTTCCATGGTTCTCAGTTCCGAATTCTGATCGGTTCTACCGGAGCACAGCCGCCTTCAGCCTCCGCCCGAGTTCTTTCCTGCAGACAGAAAGAGGCACACATTATGAATTTGAATTTGCAGATTATTTATGATGCAACATATTGTGTGCTTGCAGAGTTAAAAACTGATTTAGTTAAATTAGTTCATTATAGATTCAAATATAGAAATTCCAATCCTGTAACAGTAAATTATGAACTCATATAAAATCAGGAAATCTGTATGGTTGATTGCACATTGTTGTTTTATGTTTAGTTCAAAATTAGAGCATTAATAACCTGAAACAGTTTTTTTTTTTTTTTTTGAGATAAAGATGAGGGTCAAGCCACTCAAATTTAAATGTCTATAAAAAATCCCCATCTGGGTTTTGAACATGCGACCTCCCACACGGAGAGCGTTGCCCTTAGCCACTAGACCAAAGGCTGCTTCTTAATATCCTGACACAATTGATGAATAACAAGAAGTTTTGAACTTGACAAACAAACCTGAAGAGATGTCTGTCCTGCGCCGACGAGGAAAGAAACCCTTTGTTCTCTTCAGCCCTTCTGACAAGGTAAGGAATGACGTGGTCTACCGGACCAAACGGGAGGTACTTGTTAACGTTGAAACCAGCATTTTTGAGCCCCAGAGAGAGCCCATCTGCCATCCCCATCAGTTGAGCAAACTGTAGCTTGTCGTCTCCTTTCCGGATCCCCAGCTCCTGCGATTTCGCCGCTGCCAGTTTCCCTGTTATTTGATAAACAGTTAGGAGATTATACAATTAGATGGACAGATTTAGAGCCCAATCGGCAGACACAAATTCTGTAGGTTTCTATAAGAATTGAGAGTCTATAGAAAATAATTATTATTCACTGTTCGGCAAACTATACTATCAATTCCTAATAAGAATTTATTCCTCTAGATGCTTATTTTTAGAGGAAAAATATTAATTAAGTTGGACTAAATTATTTTTTTTCCTATCAATGATGGGCTCTTCATAGGTTTTCACCAAATTCAATCTGAAATCCTGTTCTAATAGAAAAAATTTTCTGTAAGATTAGTGACTACCGACCATGCCCTTAATGTACAATTTTTCATGGTTTTGAGTAATTCCTGTGACAATAGTTTTGTATGAGTAGGAACATCTTGTTTTTTCAGTCAAGGAAAGAAATACTGCCCAAAATTTTGTTTATTACAACAAAATATCCACAAAGCTCTGAGTTAAGCATTTAATCTTTCAGCTAGTATATCAGAATACCAGATTTACCAGTATATATTTTATGATCAAAGTTCTGGTACTTGTAACAAAAATAACACATATCTTACCAGAATCTGTGTTGTGAGTGGCCAGTACTACGGCTCCAGATCCGTCCCGAACTTTCTCAAGCAAGAAAGAGGCACACTCATTGTAGCACCGATGCGTCTCCTGTATACTTGCATGGATCGGCGAAGGCGCCCCTAAAGAAGATGCCACCCTTGTCTCCCTTGTCATATACGCGCCTCTAACTAGTTTCACTCCAGTACAAATGCCGGCCTTCTCCCCACTTTTCACCATCATTTCAAGCCTCTCCTTGGCGCATCTCAGGTACGCTTGCACCGTAGCGTACACAACCGGCTGCTCCTTGTTGAACTTCATGGCAACCAAGTATGTGAAGTAATCGATTGCCGGTTGAACAGAGGCATATTCTGCATCTATGAGCAGCATGAGGTTTGATTTCGCGCATTGTTCGCACAGATTGTGCAGCCTCTGTTGAGCCAACTCGAAACTGCACAGCTCCTCGTCTGTCAGTGGATCGGGCCTCGATGATGTGAGGTACAGAGGGCTCGCATCGCAGAGGATTGGGAAGTTGTGACCTTTCCATGGAAGTTTGAATGCTGGGTCCTTGTAGTTCCATCTCAGTTGATCGCTGATTCGCTCGAGTAACCGGATCGGGCAGATTGCCGTGATCTTTACACATATGCTGGCCTGTCAGAACATAAAAAAAAAAAGAGAAATTAGATTGGTTTATTCTTATTCTTGAATACATGTTTGCATGAAAATTTGACTCAATAAGAAAATAATGCAATTAAATTTTATATGAGATTGTAATATGAATTAAAAAAAAATACTTCTAATGGATTTTACATTTTTACTATGGTATGAAATGCTTTTGCATAAAATTTGAATATTGAAACTTTTAACACTGCAGGAAAGCATGACAGTGATAAAGAGCATAATTAGGTTTTGAACGCAGTAAAATTAGTGACAAAATGAAAATATCCACTGCATTTATTTTGAAACAATTTCCATAAAAAATATTGTAATATAATGGTTCCCACAAAATCAAGTAAACACCCAGTAAATATATGGGCTTTATTTGAGCCCATTACGAAACTTCATTTTTCCATTTCTTTTTTATTAACAAAATTGAGGCCCGGAGGATAGCCATTTTGCATTTACGTTAATAAAGAAAGAGATATGAGGAAATCCTGTTAATTTTGATTTTTATCATACTAGATTACTCGTTGCGGCAACGCCGCAACCATATTGGTTGTGTTGTAATATCATTTGTGTGATAAATTTTGAGAACATGGTTTGGTTTTTGTAACCATATTGTCAAGGAGTTCTCTTTCGAAAGGTTGATAGAAGTTACCAGCGTACATATTATCAAGGAGTTAAAGAGAAGAAATAATAATAATATATAATGAACATTAAGAACATGGTACTATATTCTTACGCTGTATATATAGTAATAATTAGAGATCCATATGAACTATTTATTTATCTCAATAACCATGACAACCATACTCAAATAAAAAAAATCTTAAAAATATAATTTTTTTCATAAATATAATTATATACTTGTAGATTGATTGTGATTTTCAAAAATAGCATCCAATTTGAGTATTATGTATTAGTCCATCAAGAATCATTAGATTTAGATCATTGTAATTTCTATATAATTTTGATGGTTTTTTATAGAGTATCAAACAACAATCAATTTGAATGAAATTTGAAACACAATTAATCTATGAGTATATAAATGTGTCTAAATTTTTTTTTGCAATATTTGACATTATTTATGAATTGATTTAAAATTAAATGTCATGCTTGTCAAAATAAATAATTGTCATGAGATGGTGTACATTTCCTATAGGCTTAAAAAAAAAAAAAAAAAAAAAGAGATGACACTATTCATTGTGATTTTCAATTGAGGTTTTATAATTAGCTCTTAATGAAACTACAACAATCCTTTTAGCTTGACGTTAGAAGATTTGATGGTAGATAATTTGATTTTGGATTGAAGAATTTTCTGTTATATCCGTGGATGTAATATTGTAATCACTTTTTATGAGTGAAATCCGTCGCCTACGGACATTTGATGCTCAAAAAAAAAAAAAAAAAAAAAAAAAAAAAAAACTACAGCAATCCTTTTTAATTACAATAATAATGGTAAAAAAAAGTCTTTAAGGACTAAACACCAAAAAGTTTTTTGGAAATAATTTATCATCATCCCGGGTATAAAATTGGCAAATCTCCTTTGAACAGACAGTGAAAGAGACCACTCAAAAGTTCTGGTAAACAAATTAAATGAGAGTTTTAATTTGATTTGCTATCAGGATGACTTTTTGACAATGACACGTACTTTTAAGTCGTCTTTATCCAAGGTTCCAATCTAAGAATCAAAGGATATATCTTATAGATGCTGACAAGGAAACTATTTGTCAAATTTGAAGTATATTTTTTAAAGTTAACAATTATAAAAAAAAGGTTAGCATCGATAGATTTAGACATATGATAAATATACTTTTCCATAGAATAGTACAATAATTGCTGGAAGTTTACCTATTTCTTATGGGGATATATCCTTGGAATATGCCTAGAAACATTTTACAACAGGAAAGTTTTTTTTGTAGATTTAATTTACAATTTATTTGACTAAACTGATATGAGTTTTCACCACAAGAATTAAGAACCGAATTACTGAACACCGGCAGTTTGAGTTTGGAACTGATATAGGCCTGAAGTTTACGTAAATAGAACAAAATCATGTTAAGAACATGTACATCAAGGTTTTTTAATACTTAATACAAACATGCTAATCCATTATGATGGCTTACTGAAGACATGTGAAGAATGACAATTCTTTGGAATTAAACTCAATAGTTTGTGAGTCTCATTTGATTGAAAAAAAAAATATATATATATAGAGAATTTTATTGTTTTAATATATATGTTCACAATATTAGCTAATTTTATTTGTCAAATTCACAAAGTAAAATAAAAAATATTTGTCACTCCGGTTCATATAAAATGATTGGAATTAGGCAATTAGCTATCGAATATGTAGCAATTAATATATCCTACATGCGGCCTAATATATGCCAAACTGATCCCAAATATGAATAACACTAAAAACTAAATTTCAGTTTTAGATTCCTGGATATTCCAATTATAATAAGTAATAAGTTTCTAGTCAATTCATTCTCTAAGCACTCACAACTCACATACAGCGACTGATTACTAATTACTAATTAGGACGCCACAAAACAAAAAACAAAATAATTTGAAAAAAAAAAGAAAAAAAAAAAACTACTCCACATGTCAAATTAACGAGCAAAAATTTGTCCCAGGTCACCATCAAAAATTTAAAATTTCTAAAAAAATTTACCCCCACAAACGACCCCAGAAGATTCCAGGGAAGGAATCAAAGCAAATTAATCAATAAAACCACTAATTAAAAAACAAATTATGAGATTCCATGGATGTCTTAGACACGTGTAGAAATGAACCTTGTAAATTAAAAAGGAGATAAAGACGACTCTTTTGCTGCTTACCAGTAATTAAAAATTGCAATTTTTGACTTTTTTTTTTTTTTTTACCATTCAAAGTCTAACAATTTCAAGCTATTTTTTTGTTCTTAATTTTGATCAAATTTATTTTCCCAATTTAATTGTATTAATTGGCTGCAATTAATATTTTTTTAATGAAATGTGAAACTTGGTATTCATGTCTAGTAATATCGGTTTAATATATTGACACTATTATAGTATTATATATTGGAATTTTAATTTAGTTTTAATTGTTTAAAAATTCTTAATTTGTCTAGCCTAAAATAACTATTTAAAACGGTTGACCGTGACCACTCAGCAAATTTGTCCTAATTGTTATTGTTTTTCTAATAACGTAATTAGCAAGAATTTTCCTCCTATTAATTCGGCCCAAACGCACGGTTAAACTGAACTTAACTATATTTAATTTTGACTAAACACTATTAACAAAATTAAAAAAAAAAATTTCTGATCTGTCAATGACGTGGCATGCTTACCGGCAGGTTCGCCGCCATGTCGACTGTCCGAAGGAACCCGTCAACGTTCCGTTGAGCCGCATCGGCGTCCTCCGCATCCTCGACTGCGTAGTCCAGGATCGACCTCAGGCCGACGCGTTCATACATTTTCCTAACCGTTTCGCTCGCCTCCTCGGTAGACTCCCCGGCGCAAAAATGTTTGTACACCGTCGCCCTAACCGCGCCAACAACAACCGCTCTGCTCAGCCGGGTCTCCATCACAACCGGCGATTGCATGACCGCCATCCCGAATTCGACCAGCGGGTCAACCGCCATGGCGTACAGATTGAACAAAGACGTCACGAGCGCGCCCGTTTTCACCGACGAAAACAATTGCTCGGTGTTGTCAAGATCAAGCGCATCGAACGGGGGCTGCTCGGGACTAACCGGCGGCTCGCCGAGCGGCGCGGTGAGGTTGAGTGGTGGTGATGTAGATGTCAAAGATGAAACAATTCTCACATGAACAAGGTTGTGTGATGATGATAGTAGTCTTGAAGAAATTCTAGCTCCAGTGATCGCCATGCAATTTTTTTTTTCTTTTTTGATTTGTTAAATTGAAGAAGTTTGAAATATAGGAATTTTAATTTAAGAGGGTGTTTGGTTTGTGGGTTTTTGGTTTTTTGTTTTTGGTTGTGAGGGAAATATATATGCAAAGTGTGTGGAGATTTGAAGGCAGAGAAATTAAGAGGAGGAAATCAAAGGGGGAATAAATTAAGCAAGTCAGAAAGTGAGAATTTGGAAAATAGTGAGAGTCCATCTGTTTTGGTGTTCCTTTTTTTCTTTTCCACCCACAAGTTAATTATTAGCTACAAAAATATTTATCATAAGAAATATATTTAACTACCAAAATAAATCAAGAAATATATTTAACTACCTATTTCAATTATTGAAGTACATATATTCTGAGTTAAGAAACAGATAAATATTGCTGAAAATTTGAAAAATTACAAACAGGAATTAAGGTGGATAAAGATGGATCCAAAAAAGGGTGGACCTAATAAACCTAAATTTTTTTAAAATTGTTTACTTTGGTTGCGATCGCGTGTAATGAAAATATGAAGTATCACGTCTGTCTGTCAGCTGAGTCATTCCTGACTCGGTGGTCTTACTTTTTTTTTTTTTTTTTGAATAAGGTCTTACTGTTCCACTTCATGTTTTTATTTGACAAAAGGAATATTAAATAGGGCCAAATTTATTAACTTTGTGTAATTTTGAATAATAAGGTTGTAAGTATATATAAATGTTTTTTTTTGCTTGCTAATCAGTGGAAAGGCATAAATCTTGATCAACTTCATGAAGCATCTATATATATTGAATATATCAATCAAATTTTGGAAAGTGCATGTAAAATGTCTAAATAAAAATGAGCGGTTATGCTACGGATTCGGCAAAGCAATCTTTTATTTTGAATCGAACGGTTTTTTTAATTAAATATTTATCTTTAATTGTGTCTAAATAATACATCATTATCATTAGATTATGAAAAAAATAGACGGTCCATATTTCATCCCATTCAATGCAGACTTAGCAAATAAAAATTTACAAGTCTACCCCCATTTGGCAATGTAGTAAAATTGATTTAAGGTGCTTTAAGTCACCAAACGGAAGTGATTTAAAGTGTAGTAAGTTAACGCACCTCTATCGGTGTGCAAACTAAATCACCAACATTTCACATCTATTACACATTACATAATTTTACTTCATTTATTTATTTCACTTCCACTAAACACTACTAATTTAAGGTGATTTAATATTTTATTCCGCTTTAACTTACAGCACTTACCAAAGCGAGCCAGGTACCAAAATTCTGTTGAACCGGAATTGATTTGATTTGATGGGATCGATCCGGTCCTTCGACAACTACACCAACGATTCCTCGATGGATGCCATCTTTCTAAAACAAAATATAATTTTTTTTTTTTTTGAAAGAAAACAAAATATGATTCAAATGGTGAAATAATATTTGGAACGATCGATACATTCGTTTTCCTGTGTGTCACTGTCAGCTGTAGAATTTTCTTGGTACTTACCTCCTCTGTGTAATATGCTAGAACCGAATCTTAATTACATAAAGTAATGTATATGTAAACCATTTTAGAAAAAAAAAATTACGTTATTTGACTTGGTAAATGAAATGGCAGTTAGCAAATTCATCGGTTGAATAATAATAAGTTGAGTAACATTTTCATAGGGCCCGCATATATATATGCAAGTGAATCAGTAATATGCCAGATCGAATTTCTATAGGCAACTTGTAAGTGCCGGGTGATGATCTGATTTAAAATTTAAAATCAGTAGTTGATCATATATGTTTTCCCTCAAATGTTCTCAATGGGTGCGTTTGGCAACCAAAAATTGGAATAGAATAGCAAAATAATAGTTATTACATATGCCAAACAAAAAATAGCTATTCGAATAGCTCTACAAAATTACTAATCCGCTATTCCTCCTATTTAGTTGAATAGCGGAATAGTTATTCGAATAGCTCAAAAATAGCTCTAAAAATATTTATCACAATACTATTCTAATTGTCATTTGCCAAACAATATTTCCACTATCTAAATAGCTCTAAACATCATTATTCTTTTTACTCTTCCAACAACCACTAATCCATTTTTACTAAACGGATAACACTATTCTATTGTTATTCCTTGATTTGTCAAACGGACCAAAGATATCACACAACGCACCAGAGAAGACATTATTTGGAATTTATACTCAAGAAAGAGAGGTAAGCTTCAAAGCTTTTTAGTAATGCCACCAAAGAAGACATTATTTGGAATTTATACTCTAGAAAGAGAGGTAAGCTTCAAAGCTTTTTAGCAATGCCACCAGAGAAGACATTATTTGGAATTTATACTCTAGAAAGAGAGATAAGCTTCAAAGCTTTTTAGTAATGCCACCAAAGAAGACATTATTTGGAATATATACTCTAGAAAGAGAGGAAAGGTTCAAAGCTTTTTAGCTATGGTACATCATTATTAATCTCAACCATTAATTTGTTTCTCTCTCTTATTTATCTCAAAATATTTGCAACTCTTTGTATTCTTTTATCTGAATTAATATGTAGCTAAAAGTATATTACATAGAAAATATGTTAAGTTTAAGATTTATATAATAAGATATATTTATGAAAAACGTATATTTATTTTTAATATCTATTAATTTATGTAATATTATTTTTTTATTGATTTATGTAGCTAAAAGGATAATATTATTTTTTCGGGGCGAAACTTAAAAGTATATCTTGATGGAATGTCCTCTCTCTAGTGTTTGTAAAACATATTATCCTTTTGAAAAATAATAATTATAATAATAATTTTTTTAAAAGATAAACATATCTCTCTCTCTCTCTCTCTCTCTCTCTTTTTTTTTTGAGAAAAAAGAAACATATCTTACATAGTTACATGATTCTGACCTTGTTCGAATATATAAGTTGTTGGCAGTTGTACAATAATGGCGACGTCCTCGACTACTCTAGTACTCTATACTCTATATATCATATCATAAGATATAGGACAATGATATCGTGCCTCAAAATTTGCCCCCACAATCCTATAATGAGGTGGCATGTGGGTCGGTTGGATCATTTTTGTAAAATTTTTAGGGCCAGAGAGTCATTTTTGTAAAATTTTTAAGGTCATTTTTGTAAATAGTTTTCAAGATATGGCCACTTTTGTAAATATTCTTTAGAAAAGGGGATATTTCTGTAAATTTGTCTGAAAAAAGGATATTTTTGTAAATATTTGTCATGTCATTGTGTGATGCTATGGCAATATAAGGGGTAATATATATTTTTGCTAAGATATATTATAAGTTCCCCTTCCACCCACACGTGCTTCACGCTCGGCAATACAGCTAGCTTCATGGCACTAGCACGTCAAATTTAATTGGAACCAATAATTAAATTGACACATTTAACATTTTGCATATAACCATTAAAAAAAGGGTGGGTATTAAATTATAGTTATAATAATTATATTATTGAGGGTAATTTGTCGGCAATTAAACGAATCAATTACTTGACAATCATAACTATCATAAAGCACTATTATATATTATATATATTTTTTTTCAAAATGCATGCAAAAAGTATTCTTATATTAAGTAGTTCTTATGCATGATATATGATGAATTTTAATCAAATTAATTGCATGAAACTTATAACAATATAATTTTAGTGGTAATTGATGAAATTTCAAGAAAATATATACATGACAAATACACAATCATTTAACATCATTGATTGTTAATCTTGATTTTCGATAAATTCTTCTCGTTGAAGTTACCCATTTTCCTCGAAATATTCGGAAGTAACGAATAAATAACTGATACAACAATTAATATATATATCTACCATCTGTCGTATTCGTATATATAAAAAAAATTAAAAGATCTCCATCCAAAACAAAAAAATGAACGAGAAGGTCGTGTTGCTAAAATGACCAATGAATACATATCGCGTACACTAAGGAGGTGTTTGTTTCACTGAAGCTTAAGCTAGTAATACATGTATCTTCATCTGGAATGCAACTACTATTGCAGTAGAGATAGGTACTACACCTACTATATTATTGTTTTTTTACAGTTGCAACATTCAAAAGCATAAAATATTTCCTTCCAAGATCTTTCTATATATGGACTCGCAATATCTAAGTGGTGCTGGAATTAAGGAGCTAATTGTCATATAATTAGAAGTTTTTCAATATAAAATAAAAAAGATTCTTAAGCAGTAAATACATTAATTACATTTTTGTATTGTTGTTGGTCTGCAATTGGACTTACACTAAAATTAAGTGAAGGATGAGCTAATGCATTTAGAAATATTTTGGAAGAGCAACTACAGAATATAAGAACAACTACGAACAAACAAACATATGTTTTTGTAATTGTTGTAGTTGGACCTGCTTTGCAGGCTCACCTTCACTGAAACAAACACCCCCTAAGAAGCGATGCATAAATTTATAGTTTCTCATGTCTGCATCGCTGACATCGTTTCTGCAAAATAATTGGAGTGATAGAAATAATGTAATTTTCCAGTACAGGAGATTAAGAATTCTAATTCACTTTTTTTTTTCTATTTGGCATTTGTTTTCTTTTTGGACAGGTCAAGGTTCAAATGCTGCAAATCTGCATAGAGGTGGCAGATTTCCGGGTCGGGTCGGGTTTGGGTTCGGGTCGGGTCGGGTCGGGTCAGTTTGACCAACTGAAAATGTTGGGTCAGATCGGGTTCGGGTCGAGTATCGGGTTGACGGCTGTCGGCATTTTTTTCGGGTTCGGGTCGGGCGGGTTTTTCAGGTTTGGTCGTTTTTGGTCAGATTTTGCACCTCTATTCCCGGGTCGGGTCGGGCCGGGTTCGGGTCAGTCCAACTTTTCTTGGAACACGGGTCGGGTTGGTCTCACTTTCCCTGGAACTCGGGTCGGGTCAGGTTCGGGTCAGTTTGACTTTCCCTAAAACTCGTTTCAGGTCGGACGGGTTTTACGGGTCGGATCAAAATTTGCCACCTCTAGATCTGCTCCATAGAACTACTGTTGATCTTACACATTCCTCTTTTGGTTTTTCTGCTTCAGCTTCTTCTCAGCAGGGTACTACATCAGCAGCCAGCAATTCCATTCCAATGATAACTACCATTCAGGAACAGGTGGTTGATCTTGATGCTCTGGAGGTAAATGAGTTGGTTGCTGGTGATGCTAATTAATGCTGATATGGAGAATTTGATTGATGTTCAAGATATTAATCAGGAGGATGATTATTCTCTGACCGGCTGCAACCGAGCACGGCAGAGAGAAAAAGAGTGAGTAAACGAGGTGGGACCCTCGATTCGGTGGGTCCCACCTCGGTTACTCTCTCTTTCTCTCTCTGCCGGATTCGATTGCAGCACGGCCGAGGATATGAATTCTAATCAGGAGGATGTTCAACTTGATGAGGGGGGTCTCAACATAGCTCAGGAGGTTCTGCTATTTGATTCATCTGATGAGGACCTTCTTGATGACTAGCTAGGATCCTGCTGAAGATTGTGCTTTACCATATCTTTTTCAGTTTGTTTTGTTATGCCATATATGGTAGTTATGCTCTAGTCTTTGTTTGATCAGATTATTTGGACATGTATCTTTCTTTTAGTTTTTGCTACATTCTGGTTTATGGTTGTGGCACATCTTGTGTGATTAACCTATTATATACTCTAGGTTTTTGTTAAGTAATGAAAGCGCCCCCTAATTGGGCGCTTATCTTTTCTAAAAAAAAAATTCTGCAAAATAAATAACAGGTTGATCAGTTGATCACATTTTGAAGCATTCTTTTTTTTTTTCCTATATTTATTTAATGCAATAATTAGGTGCTTTGACAATGAACCAAAGTCCTTACTCCTTTGACATGAAAGTTGTATCTTCCCTAAGAAATAAATCTCAACCGTTGATTATTTACTTAGAATGATCACCACCGTTGACGTACTTTAATGTTTCAACCCATTAAAACTTAAGGCCCGTATCAATTTTCTCAATTTAAGACTCATTACATATTATATTAAAAATTCATTATAAGAAATAATAATTTCAGCCCAAAGCAATGTGCGGAGTCTTTACTAGTAATACAAAAAAGACGTAAAACTAGCGTAAATGCATCACTGGCCTCCTTAGGATCTAGCCAAAAAGAACAATAATGGGAGTTGATAACTGCACCCCTTAAAAAAAGATCCTTAACCGTACCCCAATACATTTTTAGTTAAAAGTTCTTTTTCAAATACAACAAATCACTTTTACTGGTTGCAATTCACATCCTCAATCGAACAAAACACTTATATATATACAATAAAAAGATTAACAATAAAAAAAATTCACTCAAAATTTATGAGAGTATGAGAAAGAAAGAAAATATTACAAATTTAGTTTGGATGATGGATAAAGAGGCAAAGATAATTTCTCATAATAATAATAATAAAATCCATCTAGCAGACGAGTTCTGGTTGCATGCCCATTGACTGTAAAGGAAAAAAAAAAACGACAGCAGAAAGGAAAACAAAAGGGAAAGAGAAAGAAAGAAAGAAAAAGGGAAAAAAAGAAAACAGAAAATATGAACGACAAAAAGGAAGGAAGAAGCATTTTTTAGGATTGGATCGTGTCACCTCTCTTTCAAATAACCTTAAAAAATTGTTGGTCTTGTGGCTAAAGCCTCTCTTACGATGCTCTCAAATTATCTTCATAAAATACGGATTAAAGAAACATTATCTGCACCAAGTTGACCTAAAAAATAAAAAAGCTTTGCTTTACTGTCCAGATATGGCATGTAGCACTCTACTTCGTTTTTAAAATTTGAGTGTGTATCCATCGGCCAGGACAGAGAGATACAATCCTATATGCTGCTTTGACTATTTGTCCTGTTGAAACATCTTTATTCAATTTTAGTATTTTTACTAATCAATAATGTCGATGCAATATCTATCATTTTTAATTATAAGTATATAAAACAATTTTTACTTCACAAATGGCATGAACATCTTCGTTTCATGGAATTGTTTTCGTTGCAAATTTTTTTTTTTTTTTTTTGATAATTTTAACTACCTTTGTCATAGTATAAAATAAAAAAAATATATATTGTAAAATGTTTAATAAAATACTACATTTGATGTGACATTTTTTTAAATTTCATGAACAATGATGATCTTCTAAATTTTCAAATGTTAGACCATGAACTGCATAATCTGCATCACATGGTGCATCTCTTATCAACATAAAATGCTTACATTTTTTGTTTTATAAAGTCTTGTGCTTTCTGTATATTAAATACAAAAAGTTTTATTACAGATGCCAACAGATAAAAGTTGAATGCTTGAAATAAATTTTGGATGATGTTTTTTGTTTTATTGTTATTGGGTACAAATCCCTTTCAAAAATCAAGATACCTTAAGAAGCAGATGAGGAGATGGTAGTTGTCTTCCAATGATTTAAACACTTAAAATTATCTAACATACACTAAGGTAATTGGAGAAAATACATCCTCCTAATTGCCATTGCTAATCTCATCTCTAAGTCCCATAGAAATTGACATACAATCATCTTAACAACAGAGATTACAAGCTATCGCAAGTATAGATTGCTAAATCTGAAAACACAGCTCGACCACACCTAGTTCAGCCGATGAATAACTAACTATTAGGGTCGGATAAACAAGGCCTAGACCAGATTAAACCAACGAAACATTCTCAATGGCCAATAAAATCTCAAATTAAAAGCCAATTCGTTAGTCGAAGAGGTACCGATTTTCCTATGACTAATAACCCAATATAAAACACCTACAACCCGATATACCTAACCTCGAGCCAGGTCTATGTCAATGCGACCTGGCCTGTTTTCCATTTGTCTTGGTCCGGGCCAACCAACCACCACAGGAGAAGGGTTGGCATTTTGATTGGAAACCGGTGTGTTTGACCGGTCGGTGGAAGCAAACTCGATCTCTGTACCAACTTCCACTTCTTGACTTTCATCTTCTTTGCTTTTCCCTTTTGGGCCAAGGTACACGAAGCTTCCAATAATTACCTGAAATGGTAACCAAACATAATGTCAGGGAATTAGTAACACAAATATGTTTACATGAAAACAATCATAACATTATAACCAAAATTCAATGATACGCATCGGGGGCCCTACTAAAATAATCTTGTATGCAAACATAAAGACCATCAGAAAGAAGTACCTGGACGGTGGTTGCGGCAACAAGGTTTCCAGCAACAGGACCGCCAAATACATGACCTTCAGGACTGGACACTGCAATGCTTAAATCCCCAGTGCGTGTACGTGTGCCATCTTCATCAGTTGTCATGTACGATCCTGACAGGTAAATTATCTGGAAACGACCCTGCAAAAATACAATTTTCTTTATACTTGTTTTTACGAAGGCTCATATTAAATGGCAGCAATTTGGTTTAATTGAAGACACTGCGTGGTCTTTCAATCCGTAGCCAGAAGTTAGCTCTAGACCTACATATTCAATATCAAAAAAATACTACCAGTGTACTCTTAAGTCTTAATAACTAAACTACATTCTGGAGAAAACTAAGAAATGTAAATAACTCTAACCTCTGACACTATTAGTAAGTTCAGCATAAAACCTTTCTATCAAAAAAGTTCAGGACTATACCAGACTCGGTTCATTTCAAGTTTTTAACTTAAGTCCCTAGTACTATGTCAAATACTTGTATCAAAAAGATCATTCTCAGAAGACCTTAACATAACATTGCAGTCTTCTTTTTAGTTATTGTAAACTTTACACTTAAGTGACATGCAAAATCCCATTTTAAACATTCCAATTTAAAAAGAAAATTAAGATCTACAGAATTAATTCTTAGCACCACATTTGGTAAGCATAACAGGTGACTCTCTCTCAATTCTCCATTGTCAAATAATTGACAACAGCATACACCATTTTAGTATTTTACAAATTGCTTTGTCAAATTAGTTCCCCTAACAACATCTACATTGTTGGTTTCCATCTTATAGAAAATTTTTACAAGAGCCGGTAGTTTAGAAAATCCTAGATGTTTGAAATTTTAAGAGAATATGCATATAAACATTAAAATGACAAACATATTTGTGAACTAAAAAAAGATAATAATAATGTCCGAACCTATATTCTGACAAATTTAAGAAGAAAATATATAAATGCATAATTCTTAGTTCAAGAAATCACAGTCCAACAAAGAGAACTGAACCACTTAAAATTGGCGAGTTTTTATGGCCAGTTCATTGGCTACAAACTCACAGAAAATGGAAATGGAGTAAAACACTTGCCTCATAGGTGACATTGCCTCGGGAATTTGAAGGCTGGGAAAGAGTAAGCCGGGAGACAGCTCCCTGAGCAGACATCACACACACTGCTCTTGTAGCTTGTTGCGAGAATGAAGCTATCTTTGCAGCAATATCCTGCAACGGTCCAAACGACTGTGAGCTTTATCATGCTCCAAATTTTAGGAAAAAGAAAAACTGAAAAGGATGTTATACTGTATTAAATATTCCCCAACAACAGAAAAACAGTTTATATAGTTAAGATCTAACTTGGAAAAAGAAAAATGGAGCATGTATGGACAAATTGTGACAAACATTGCAAAATGAATAGAACACATCATACATATTAACTATGGTAAAGCATAAACCAGCACATACAAATCTCAAATTAAAAGATCAATGCTGAACTTATACAGAAGTTAGCCCCGCATGCATTACATAAATAATCCTATTTTCAGTATTATATACATGAAGCCGCAATCCTGTTGAATACTACTTTATAAACTTCCACCATTCATGCAAGGCTAGCAAATTAAAAAGTTCAAATTCACTGCAATCAAACCAAATGCACTATTTTCAGACTGTTTGAAAAAAGCATAACGTTGTCGTCTAGCAATCAGACAAAAGTAGCATGCAGAAATGGATATACGTTTCAAGAGTAACAGCAACTCAGCGACTTTTAAGAGTATTGTTTTTGCAATTCCACACTGAACTTTTTTTTTTCCTTATAATTCCAAATTATCAGAAACTATTGGAGGTTTCACCCAAGGAATCCAAAATGCTGTCATTGCATCGAATATTAAAACATTAAACATTTTATTAAAACAAGGATATCACTGCAATTCCGCTTCCAACATCTTTTTGCTGCCCGTAAGATGTAAGGAAAAGATACAGCTACTGGCACGAGCAGTGGCGGAGCCAGAAAATTTTCAAATGGTGTTCAAGTCATCATATGAAATGTCAATATTTGTATAGTAGTTATATAAAGCTTAAAAATTATAATTATGGGGGTCAATAGTATAATAATTCTTATAATTTATGGGGTTCAAATATACATTTTTTTAAGAATATACTTATGTATCATTAAAATTACTACATAAAAATGTTCATTTGGGAAAAAAAATGGGGGGCATTGTCCCCCCCTTTGGACCATTTAAATCCGCCACTGGGCACGAGCGTATAAACAAACAAATAGTAATATTATTTATTAAACCAACAACCAAACGTATTTAATTATTTATCAATGAATTCCATCCTTGGTCAAAAAAGCAAAAAGAAAAAGAAAAAGAAAATGAGACAATAAGAGGTTATCTGAAATTCATACCTCCCCTTCTAAAATCCTGAGAACATGCGGAGTAAACCCTCTTCCAGCAGTAGACACTGCCCATTCCCCTGACAATAGAACACAAAAGTAAGTTAATACTTGATCAAATAATTGTAAAATATACATGCACGACGTATACAAAACATCACATTACGAATGCAGTATCAACTGTACTAACTTTAAACCCTAGCCTCTCTCGGCCCCTTTCCCTGATCGAAACCCCCGGCCCCAACTCCACTATGCCGTGCCCATCAATTGCATCACCGACCAAATTACAGAACAAACAAAATACCCCAATGCAGCTTGCGCCGGTTCGATATTTCTTCTGCCAGTAAACAATACTACGCTAAAAGGTACATTCTTTTCCTTTTCCTCCCAAAAAGATGCCCAAATCATAACTAAGTACAAAACAACCATATTTGATATTTGATATATTTCACATTTTACGAACCAACAAAATTTAATCAAGAATTTGCATAACAATAACATGAACAGCTCACCGAGCAAAGCCAGTCGCTGTATTTTGCCGGAGCCGGGAGGTCTTCCCCTGCCCCTTTTCTGGCTAGGATCCGAGAGGCTCCACCCGGACCCGGAAGCCGACCCGGACCCGGATCCAGGAGTGACAGCCTTGTGCTGCGCAGCATGCGCAGCGGCGGAAGAAGCCGACCCACCGCCGCCGGACCCATCAGGCCCGTACTTCCTTGGCCTGCCCCGTTTCTTCTTCTCGGACTCCCTGGACCCGGCATCCGCAGACCCATCTCCATGCGACACCATGACGGGCCGCGGCGGCGCGTGGTCCATGTGGTGGAAACTGGACCCGAAAGGGTGGTGGTGGCCACTGCCTATCCCGATGCCGGTATCGGGCACCATGGAGCGGATCGCGGACTGCGGCGGGGTCCTGAGCCCGGCCTGTCCCGCTCCCCCCATGGCCCTGCTCTGGTGGAAGTACGGCGTGGGACCCGACATTCTCCAAACCCCTCTATCACCCTCTCTCCTCTATTATTATCCCAAAATCTCAAAACCCTAGATCACTGTTGCAGACCAACAAATTGGGGTTTTTCTGGATTCTACTCCCTAGTGGCGGTCGAGTGGAATCAGACCCAGATCACTGATCAATTGGGGCAGAATCTCGGAGGCATTGTTGGGTGGCATTGCAGGTTTTCACACCTCTCTTTCTTTATTTCTTTCCCCTTTGCTCTCTGCTCTCTGCTCTCCTCCCCTCTCTCCCAGTGAGAAAAGAACTGAGAAACCAAAGACCCAAGATCAAATTGGGGAAAATCAGGGAAGGGATGGCACAAGTGTCGAGGGATCAGAGTAAGGGAAGGGAAGGGGGTGGTAAAGGCACAGTAAGTAAGTACTCTTTCTTTCTTCTTCACTCTCTGGTGGAGTGATCCTGGATTGAAAGAAAGAAAGAAAGAAAGAAAGGGAAAAAAGGGATTTCTGTGTCTCTGTGTGTGTGTGAAAAGAAAAGAGAGCAGAAATTAATTAATAATAATAATAAGAGGAGAAATAAAGGAAAGGAAAGGGTTAAAGGGGGGACGGACGAATGACGGGAAGGGATCAGCTACGGTGCAGTTAGGATAAGACGACCCTTTATTTCGCATCTGACGACTGAGATTATTTTGGAGAAACCACTTTGGAAATGGTAGTCGTCGGATTGCGGTTGGAGGGTCCTCCGATGCAATTTAGATCGTAGCCGATACAGAAAGGAAAGGGTTAAAGGGCGGACGAATGAAGCCCTGAGATCAGCTACTGTCCAGTTCGGATGGGACGACCCTCCAATCCGTATTCAACGGTCGGGATTATTTTGGAGAAACCTCTTTAGAAATCGTAGTCTTCGGATTGCGGTTGGAGGGTGGTCCGAGCCAACTTGGGTCACAGCCGATACGGACTCGACGAGGGATACGCAGACGGTTCGGTTCGCCTCGAGCGCGTCTGGTCCAATCGCAACTTTTACCACTGAACCAATCTCTACCGTCAGATCTGCATCGGACGGGTGGGATTGTGGTTGGAGAGGAGGCAGAGTTTCGTGAATCGGAGGGGATATGAGGGCGTGATATATGTGACCAGCGAACGAAGGGAAGGAAGTCAAAAGGGCAGCAGAGAGAGAGAGCACGAAGGCAGTACGGGGGAGTGCTCATCCTCTGTAGCGCTGCACTGTGTAGCGCAGGAGATCATATAGAGATTCGGTCCTGCACAGATCTCGAGATGATCTAACGGTTCATATCCTGCGCTACACAATGCAGCGCTACAGAGGATACGCGGACATGGATTGTATACGATCCCGACGACGGACGACGGACATGGATTGTATACGATCCGTGCTGGAGCGAATCTCAAGACAATCCAACGGCTGACTCTATAAACTGCGTAATGCGGTACAGCAGGGGATATGAGTTCCTTCCTGCCTGCCTGCCTGCCTGCGTACTTCTCTGTGACTATCTGTCTGTCCATTTCGTCACGGGGATTTATTTTGCACATATACCCTTTACTTCTGTTTATTGTGTATATAATTTATATTGCATTAGTTGGTCTTACAAGTTCTGACATGCTTATAACCACCTTTCAATTCGACTAATGTTCTTTGAAATATTTGCTTATAGTTATATAATTAGAGAGACATCATGCGTCCATCGAAATGTTGTCTATATATCTATAAATATACAAAGAATATAACAGATATACTGTAATATATACATCATAAAATGTAATCTATAGGCGCTAGGTATTACTCGTATAGCTATATTCCCGTTTGATATGAAAAAACAAAATATTTGATATGTAATATACAGCAGAAAAGTGGAAAACATTCGTTGGATTTGGGATAAATTTCGGATTGATGATTTTAAAAGCCCACGACACAAGTCAACATAAGGGGTGCAACGTCACTGTATAGTGTGTACTAGTAATGCCTTTATTTTTGTTTTTGTTTTTTGTTTTAATTCTTTTTGGCCCCAATAGACGACGACAAGCCGACAGGTACTTTTTCATTTTATTAAAAAAAAATTTACTGAATTTCATAAATTTAAATGTATCGCTAACAAAAGTTCTCTCAAGAAAATAAATAAATAAAGAAACATAGTCTTACTTCGTTAAAAGTTTATTCTTCAGCATGTTTGTTGTCGTTTGTATGTTTTGTATGTTATCATTAGCAGAACTTTGCGATGTCTCAAGATGTATAGATTGAAAAAGGTTTGAAAATCGTTGACGATTTAATTAACACAAGTGCTAAAACTTTTATGGGTATATATTAATATATAAATATATAGACTAGTAGAAGAGAGCCATTTTGGTATTAAACATGTTTTAGATTTATTGTCATTGTTAATTTTGATAATTTGTTCACGCAAAAATTAATTTGATGTGGCATGTTTAATTAAGAAGTTTGAATATCAGTTCTCGTAGATGTTTATATGAAAATTACGGTGAGCAATTCGGATCGAGTATTAATACTTTGATCTAGGCGTGGAGAATCCTAAGTCCATGCCATGACATAATTTTTCAAATGTATTATTTTGTACTAAAATTTTTATATTAAGCTACAAATATTCACATTTTATTGTTATTATGCCTGAGCTCACAGACCTACTCAGCAAAATACAATCTAACAGAGCTTGTTGTTTGAATAAATAAGAGTAAAACTACCGTGCTCTTAAGCTCACGGAGGCCTCCCGTAAGCTTAACACCAAAAACGTATCAAACCATATCCAAATTTTGATTTATATGGCTCAGTAAATTATTTATATCAAAATCTTATAGCATGCAAAAAATTTTCATTTTTGGAGATTTTTAAGTATTTATTTCGGATTTTTTAAGAGCAACTATACAGTATTAATAAAATAATCAATGTTTCATATGTAACTTTTAAAATTTATATTAGATATATGCCCCTAGCTCATCCTTTAATATACATATTTTTTTAGGAATTTTAAGATACATATTATTGTGGCCCAACTTTATAATTGTACGGCAGATGTGAACTTTCTGTGGCATCCTCTATCCTGAATTGATGATTTAATTGTGATGACATCATCTAGCATTATTCATGCCAACCCCTAATATTTAATTTTCAAATCTACAAAATTCAAGATATATTTAATCATCAAAGTTCCTTATCATAATCGAACAAAATAGCAACTTTCTTTATTAATTGAGTTTGTAATTTAATTCTACTAATTAATAAGGACACATGAGATTAAAAGTGATGCCGCCTTGGATAAATAAGTATTAATTAAGAAATTAATGGAATGCGTGGGGATCATCATGCTCTCTAATACCAACGCCAGTAAAAGATTAACAAAATAAAATAAAAATAAGAAAACTGAAATTTTTACATTTGTTGCCAAACATTGGATTTAAGGAGGTATTATGATTCTTGGCAATCGTTAATCCCTCGCTAGTCATAATTAATTAAGTATTTAAGTTCATATGAACTATATATGTACAGATATAAATTCGTTAATGAATAATATTTTCGGCACGTCAAAACTCGTAAAAATGATTTACGAAGTATATATGCATCAAATATTCGTGCCATTCTGAGAATGTTTCCTCGATAATTAGTAGCAAGCCTCGTAACACATGTAAAATATATTTATAATCGATTTTTTGTCAAACGTCCAACACAAACAATTTTTTCTATATGACAAGTCGCGTGTTGGAAGTCGGATAAGAGATTTAAATAATTAAAATAAAATGACAACATTTTATTAAAATTAAAAGAATTTGGACGCTTTAACGTTTTACCTTAATTATGTAAGTGAAACAAGAAAGTTAGAAAGGACTAAGGAGAGACTAGACGTGGACAATGTGGCTTAAAATTTAAGTCACTCTAAGTAGTTTTCGTTCGGAATCATAGTTTAAGCTTAAGGAGACAAAAATGATAAGCCACAACTATTGCTTCCTTAAAAATCCGGACAAGGCTTAAGTCCCCGTTAAAAGGAGGCTCAAGAGGATATTTTTAATCTTTACTAAGGAGCTTATGTTCAGAAGGATTAAAATACTAAGGAACCTAAAAAAAGTCTAAGAAGGTTTAAGTCGAGTTGCCAAATAGTCAGATCAGGGGGGTTCATTTGCTACAAGAAAGTATTTAATGAGCTACTCGCCTACTATATACCGTTCAACATTTTTTGGTCTTAATGACGGCAGACACATGTCCTCCCTAAGATCTATTTCAGACCTGAGTTCATTTAAATAATCAGTTGGTACTTGGTTCAACATTTTAAAATCAATTAAGGCTAACTTACATGTGGTATGATATATAAAAATTTAGGAGTTGTGTATATAACTAGAGCTAGACTATTATACTAACGTTAGCATTTCGGGTCCGAAATGCTAACACCTCAAATTTTATGTTATCGTATTCGAAATCACGATTTATGGTGCTCAATAAATTATTTACATAAAAATATTAGGGAATACAAAAATAAAATTATTTTTAGAGTTTTCTAAGTATTTGTTTTGCATTTTTGAAATAGCATATACAAACATCAATATTTTATTAATATATATGACAATTTTTCTAAAATTCAAAAGAAATACTTAGAAAACTCTAAAAATAAAAAAATTTGTATTCCCTAATATTTTCATATAAAGAATTTATTGAGCACCATAAATCGTGATTTCGGATACGATAACATAAAATTTGAGGCGTTAGCATTTCAGTCCGAAATGCTAACGTTAGTAAATAGTCTAACTCATATAACTATACATAAATATAAAAAGATACCAATATCAATATTGTTTATGTTAGTATTCGTGTTAAATTACTTGATATTGATATTCACATTAACTCATTTAGCGTATAATATATTTTGTACAAGCATTGTATAAAATCAGTAGCATAATAAGATTATTAATGTGAACATCAACTCATTTAATATAAATTACAATATAAATGTTATCCATTTTGGTAACTAAAAATAATAAATATCCCTATACCATTTTCTAACATCTATGGATCCGATAATCCGTTTTATATAACTTACAATTTGATTTAATTTTATAGGAAAATAAAAAAACGATATATGATACTTGCCTAACTTGATATTTAATCCGTCATAATAAATTTTTCCCACCCAAAAAAAAAAACTATTTATACTATAATAAATTAATTTATAAGAAATTATAAGTTTTTACTATAATAAAATAACTTATAAGAAATTATAAGTTTTTACTATAATAAAATAATTTATAAGAAATCATAATAAAATAATTTATAAGAAATTACAATAAAATAATTTATAAGAAATTATAATAAAATAACTTATAAGAAATTATAAGTTTTTACTATAATAAAATAATTTATAAGAAATCATAATAAAATAATTTATAAGAAATTACAATAAAATAATTTATAAGAAATTATAATAAAATAACTTATAAGAAATTATAAGTTTTTACTATAATAAAATAATTTATAAGAAATCATAATAAAATAATTTATAAGAAATTACAATAAAATAATTTATAAGAAATTACAATAAAATAATTTATAAGAAATTACAATAAAACAATTTATACTATTATAAGGCGTATGATGCAAAGTTGCAAAACCGAATTGTAATATTCCTTTCCCGGTTGCAAACTTGCGACTGACAATAACAATTCATGGCCCATAGGTTGAAAATAGCAGCATACAGATTCTGCCATTTTGGAGGACAGCTGGTGACAGGGTGGGGTCTCGGTAGATCTTCTCAGCGCGAATCGCGACGCACTGGGGACTGGGTTTCAGTTGCCGGCACTGTACGTGGACGAACCCAATCCGTCCGATCGATTTTAGCAGCTCGGATCCGTCCGTCATGGGATTCCCTGGTCTTGTCGTTCCTTTGTGTAACAGTAGAGAATTAGATAGAGATTGCTAGCTACAGTGGTTTGTTAGTGTCTACTGTCTGTCTAGTGTTTGTTTGTTCTAACATTGTGGCTGGGGGAGGCGGAATCCAATTGGAAAAGGAATTCTCTCTTATTGGAAAGTTGAGGATTGTTAGTTTAGATGCTTAATTATTGGCTTGAACAGTGAACAGTATCCCCTGTGTTGTGTTATTTATATCGTTGTCGTTGTTGTTATTATGTATGATTACTAGTGGAGGAGCCGGACTCCGATTCAGGGGTAGTCCAACTTTTTTAATGGAATATAATTTTGTAACTATTAAAGAAGTTATGTATATTTTTATAAAATTTTAAAGATATACTTGTGCAAATATTTTTCAGGGTAAAACCAATTTAGCAGATTTTCTTAGAAATCAATTATATTTTTGTAATATTTTATCAAAGAAGGGTTATTTTTAAGGGTATATTTTTGAAAAAAAAAATTCCAGAGTTCTATGTTGCCTTCGTCCCTGATGATTACTACTATTAGATGATTTTTTCTATGGATTGGAAGATATATAGACGTTTCAATTGTCTGAATCGGGTGGTTAAGAAAAATTTTTAGGTTACAACTTACAAGTAAAGAGATGCTTGATCTGTGAAATCTCAATCGCTTGATTAAAAATAAACAGCTATCCAGAAGAACAAATATTATTATTACGATTATGATTATTAGGTGTTGAATAAATATGGTTTCGATATAATCTTTTTATTTATGATATTTTGTACAGTACTAATTTAAATAACCATTCATTTAATTTAAATAATAAAATATTATGCAAACTAGTTGAATGATAAAGCACATAGGCGGACCTTATAAGAGGCTAAAAGGGGCATTGCAAACCCCCACCCCCCCCCCCCCCCCCCCCCTCAATTTGAAAAAATATGAAGCAACACGAATTTTTCAAGAATAGTTATACTTTGAATTATGCTTGGCACCCCTTGTTTAATCCCAATTATAGTTTTTTTACTTCTTTGATGAATATAGTATATTAAATTTTGGGTCAATATATTTTTTCTAGAAGAGTTGCCTTCTTTTAAATTGTTTTAGGTTTTTATCTCATGGTTCTTAGCCAAAAATTTTATCTCATACTTTAAAGTTCTTTGGAAAAAAATTTTTTGAGTCCCCTTAATATACACTGAAACTACGCCACTGATAAAGCACCAACTTAGAGCATATCATTTAATGATACTAATAAATAATAGTGAAAGAGATGATATCGATGACTATATTTGTTTATACAAGTCCTCATAATATAAAAACCGTACAAATTTTGGCTCTTTTTTGGTACGAACTAATGCAAAAAAAAAAAAAAAAAAAGAGCAACAGGGAAATAATTTAAAGATCACACTTAACTAAAAGTTAAAAATCTATATTAGAGGGTCCTAATGACTCTGTCACCCTGCATTAGAAAAACACACAAAAAGCGTATCAAAACTTTCGAATAGCAATGAAAGACGTATATTTATCTCTGCCAGATTTGATCTAACGCATAAAAGTTAATACAGCTGCTTTCTACAAAAGGAAATTATGGTAATAAGAAAAAGATCACACTTTTACTTGAGGAAAATTATATGTGGATATCATGTTTGATACCATAGTTGATACCATAAAACCAGAAGCGGTTTTTTTCCGGTCTAACGTCGGTTCAATGAAATTTAAAATCAATCAAATCAAATCGCAAACTTCTCGTCTCCAATCTCCTTCTCCTCTAATCTTCTTCTCTCCGATCTCATCCTCTCATGGCGCGAACTCATCTCCGATCATCCTCTCCGGTTTATTTCCCCTCCCGTCGTCATCCTCTCATGACGCAAACTTCTCCTCTCTGATCTCCTTCCTTTAGTTTTCCCACTTCTCGTCTCTGATCTTCTTCTCTTTTCGTTCTCTTCTTCTGTCTTCGTTCTCCGACTTCTCCTCTCTGGTCTTCTTCTCTCCTGTCAATTCTCGGTTCGCTTGCAATTGGTCAGTGTTCAAGTTAGACCAATAGGTATTCAAGTTATACCGATGAGTATTCAAGTTATATCAATAGGTATTCAAGTTATGCCAATGAGAATTCAAGTTATACCAGTGAGAATTCAAGTTATATCAGTATTCAAGTATTCAAGTTTTAGTAGTAAATATTCAAGTTATACTAATAGGTATTCAATTTATACCAATAGGTATTCAAGTTATACCAATGAGAATTCAAGTTATGTCAGTATTCAAGTTATAGCAATGAGTGTTCAAGCTGAAAAATATGTCAGTATTCAAGTTTTAGCAGTAAATATTCAAGTTATATATGTCAGTATGTAAGTTATAGCAACGAGTGTTCAAGTTGAAAAATATGGTCATTATTCAAGTTATAGTACTAAATATTCAAGTTATACCAATGAGTATCCAAGTTATAGCAATGAGAATTCTCAAATAAATGTTCCTTGTTAAATGTTTGACTGGTCAACTATCTTGGTATCAACTATGGTATCACCATATCTGGACCCTTTACTTAAACAATAAAGATACTTATATATAATTAGCACGTATATTTATTCTTTCTTATTATAATAAAGATACTCTGCACCGTTGGATCTAGGGGTGGATCTAAGGGGGCACCCCGAGGCCCCGACCCCTATGGCTCAGCAAAAACTAACTCCAATTTTTCTTATTTAGTTTAAGTTTATATTTGATATTAATTTTTGTTAATTTGATGTTAAATTTTTATTTATTCTGACATTGAAATATGGACAATGATTCTAATTCAAAAAAAAAAATTAACAATGATTAACTAAAATAGCATTTTATTATTTAAGTATGCAATTGATTTTTACTCCAAAATCAATTTTGTTAAATATATATAAAAGCTTTATACTATAGTAATTCACATTAATTAGAACCATGAACCGATCTCCACCCTCCCTCGCTGATTGGATCCAAAAACATGCATGCAAACAAAAATACTTCAGAAATATCGAGAACACAGCACATTAAAGGAAACCAAAATCGAATTTTGAAACAAAAATTTGCCCTTCCAGTACTATGTGGCAGTCATTCACTGGTCGGCCACAGGAAGCATTGACACGCACACAGATTCCACAAAACAAAAAAAAATCACATGCAATCAGCTATAATGCTATGTGGATAAAGATGTTACGCCCGGACATTGCCCCCAGTTATACGATGTGTTGGCAGATTGCTACCCATTTAGAATATTTTGTAAACTGGTATCTCAAGTTGACAGTTTTACAATTTCGTAAGCTGTCTTTTAAAAAAGAAAACTGTCTCTTAGAACGTTTACAACATTTTATAAGCTGTCTTTTAGAAAGGGGGCCCATTTGCTGTCCATTTAGAGCGTTTGTAAACTGCCCATTTACTGTTTATCTTTTCCAAGATTTATTTAGAACATTTTGTAATCTATCTTTTAGAAATACCAGCACATCAATGATGTGGAGGGCAATGTGTGCGGCGCCCGATCACTGCCTGTCGTTTTAACACACACACATATATATACCTCAGAGGAAGAAAACTTACAGCACGCTCTTGGTCATAAACTCATAATTAATGCCCGTGTTATAGCGATTTATGTGGAAAAATCATTCCCAAAAGAAAAAATAAATAAAAAAAATCAAACACTACTTGGGGTGCATTTTAGAGGAAAATAATAGATGAACTATTATTACACACGAGCACCTCTTATGAAAGCATATATACATTCTGATAAAAATAAAATGAATATATTTAGATCAAAGGACTCATCCAAATCTGTTCCTACCGGGACGTTACGTACTCCTAGTTTTGAAGGGTGAATGAGTAAATATGTTTTTGACAATATTAATTCAAGTTAAACAAAATGAAGCTGCTAATTGCGTCATAATTTCTAATTTCTATGCTTCCTAAGAACTGGCATTTGGTTTAGTGTTTACGGTCAACTCTCTTTGTGTGGAAGGTCGCAGGTTCGAAAACCGGATATAAAATATTTTATAGACATTTAAATTTGAGTAACTTGTCCTTGTCTTTATCTCAAACAAAAAAAAAAAAAAAATTCTATGCTTCCCGTTGTTTGAATGCAGATGAAAGTAGTCATTACATTACAAGGTTGCATTAGCATTACCTGCAGCATAGGAAGTAGGCAACGCTGCAGCGAATCGAATATCGCAATTAGAGATTTAGAATAAAACAAACAAGATCTGCAGGTCTGCACTGCACGAACTCATTAAAAGTACATAAATCATAATACATACACAAAATGGTTTGTACGAAATCGACCCGTTCATTTTATTTGTATTGACGCCACGGTACTACAACAGAAAGTGGACAAAATTACTACGACTGTACGCAAAGGCACATATTGAATCACAATGATTCAATGAATGAATGTACATCGTATAATATTTTACAAGACGGAAAAAAAAATTGAGAACTGAGTCTTTGGTTCAGTGACCAGGACAATGTTTTCTGCATGGGAGGTGACAGATTCGTTTCTTTATAGATATTTATTGAGAGTTGGGCAGCTTAGCCCCTCGTTTGGTAAGTGTAGCAAGTTAAAACGGAGTAAAAAGTTAAATCACCTTAAATCTTTCCATCAAAAAAAAAAATCACCTTAAATCAGTAGTGTTTAGTGGTAATGAAGTAAATAGATGAAGTAAAGTTGATGTTATGTGTAAAAAATGTGAAATGTTGGTAATTTAGTTTAATACACCTATATAGCTGCGTTAACTTACTACACCTTAAATCACTTCCGTTTGGTAACTTAAAATTGATTTAAGAGTTTAAATCAATTTTATTACTGCTCGGTACCAAACGCAGGGTAGACTCCCAACCTCATCTCCAAAAAAAAAGGAAAAAAAATAACTATCACATCAGTAACATTTTGATTCTACTGATGCACTTTGTGTTAGTGACACAAACGTGCGTATCTACTATGCTGGTAAATGGTAATAATATGTTACTGTAATTCGGCACACGAGAAGCCGGTACAATAAGCTTGAGAGAAGATCCGGAGACGGAAAAGGTGCAGTAGTCAAAAGTCAAAGAGGAAAAGGCCAATGGATGTTTGACAGCATCTGAATTCAGACGTGGTACCCAGCTGTGGCTGTCAGACCACACCACATTTTCCATTGGCCGAGAATCGACAAAATACAATCATCACCCCATCACCCATCACCCCCAACAAAAAAAGGATTTCTGAATAGGAAACCAAAAAAAAAAAAAAACAATATGTTCATGCCTTATTGTCATTTTGGGCCGTTGAGGAATTGCTGATCCGTAATACGTACCATCCACTTTGTTTGGAGTTGGAAGTTGGAACGGACCCAGGCTGTGAGTATTCTGGATGTATTAATTGGATTAATAGACTGCAGTTACAAATTACAAATTCAACAGAAGTATTATGCATTGTAGTTTGCCCCATCCCATTTCAGGACCAGCAGCAAGGGCTGATGAACTGAGTCTTTGTTCTTCTATTGTAGGTTTAGAATATGGGAACTGATACATCAATACCAAAATGTGTACCTGAGTTACCGACTGTATTAGTATCTATGTTAGTTGTGTCGGTATTCAAATTAACTTATTAAGGTATATGGCTTATTTGTGTAATATATTAATTTCTAGTACATTTTACAAAGTAAGTTGCATAGTGCAATCAATAATCTGAATACATGCCTATTTAATATAAATATTAACACAATCAGTATCGATTTGATATCTCTTTTGGTATCTCTATAATAATTTTGTTAAAATATAGGAGTGCAATTTGAGAGCTACCTAGAATACATGCTCAAAACAGGACTCCCATCTTTCTTATCCACAAAAAAAAAAAAAAAAAAAAAAGACATGCTCAAAAATGAGAACACGCAATTTGAATTTGAATCACAATCAATTAGAGATTGAATAATAATTCAATTAATTGCAATGGCATTTATGTAGGAAGTTCTTTTTTATGAGACATTTAAATTGGCGCAAGTTTTGCTCATCCAACAAGAGGTAAATGGTGCAATTACTCAATTATATAAACACTATAGAGTAGTACTCCACTGAGACCTTTGGATTACATTGAGACTCGGACTTGCACAAATCTGGATGCAATCCAATTATCATTGTGGATAGAAATAGTTGCACATTCAGTGCTCACCTGCTTTGCTATTGCTATAACTTGTACAAATCTTGTGAACCGTTAGATGCTTGGATCGTACAGAATCGGACGGCTTAAATTTGGTCACCACTTTGGCGTTGAATTAATCACATGGTTGGATTTGTGGGGACAATTGAGAATGGTCCATCTGAGTCTTTTGACCACTGGGACCAGTGAAATGCACTTGACTTGTGTGTGTTTAACCTTTCTTTTTTTTGGAAAAAAAATAATATTTTTTTTTAGATTTAAGTGGATATTTAATATGTTTCACCGTCTTCCGTTTCTTTTTAGGAGGTATTTGTGTCATGGAGGATTGAATCATGATCTCTTGGAAGTCATCCTATCCTAGTTAACTACCACTTCAGCTACTAGGCCATTTGTAGAAAATTTCAAACTTAAATTAAATTGGTCTCAAATATTTTCACATTCCAAATTAAAACGCTTTCTGTCCTGCATAAAACGTCATTAATAGGTTGATGGTAATTAATTTAGTAGCTTAATCAAGAATAGGGGGTTGCTGCCGCTTGGGCCAGGATTATAAAGCCATCTAATTGAAATGTTGCCATGATGCATATCATTGTATCATACTATCTTTTTTTATACTAGAAGCGTACCCGCGCATTGCGGCGGAGAAATTTTAATTTTTATTCAAGCTAATATTATAATGATCCAAAAAAGTTCATATCATACAAGAAATGTGGATGGGTCGGAAAATAAGAAAAATAAAACTATCTTGCCTTTGAGATCTGAATATTCATCTTATCCGAAAAACCGTAGTGTAAGCTTTAATGTAGATATATTGATCTAGTACTTGGCAAGGCAACAGTCCGAAGTAGTGGCTATTCGAGTTGTTCAAAGCAGTAGATATTCAAGTACTGAGAGGAAATTCTTCCCCATTTAATGAATTGTACCGTGACCGAATAGATAGATGCGGTCCTTACGTGCTTTTTATAATAGTATAGATAGTATAGATATAGATATTGAGGACCATGTGTCCATGTCTAATACATCTGATATCAAGTATTGCCATCTGAAATCATGTTCAGTAACAAAGGCAATTTAATGTAAGGTAGTTTTTGTACTTCCATCTCGCCCTTCCACACACACACAACAAAGGAATTCTCATTTTTAACATGTGTCTTTTTCTAAAATCCAACTCTAATTGTCAAGAAAATACAAGACATGACTTTTTAGGGAAACTAAAAAATAATTAAAAGTCAAAAAATAATCCCCAACACAAGATTTAGATGCAATAAAAAAGTTTTATATTCGAGTACAATTTTCACAAATTCCCAATAAAAAAAAAATCAATCAATGTGGATAATCATAATAATTATCTAAAGTCAATAATAATAATAACAATAACAATAATAATAACACTCTACGTCATTACTAGGAGTAATAATTATTTGCTGGTCGTTAATTGATGGGTATGGTATGGCTTTTAGGTGAAAATGCTGTCGTATGGGTACCGTAAAACCCCAACACATTGATTAGCAGGCACATGCATTCAAGTGCAATGCCTTTATTCATATAAGAAACGGACCAACAACCAACCATAGTCCATAGCCCATAGGTGTGCTTTTCCTGTTCTAGCTAAGCTTTGGTCAAAAGTTTTCCAAGGAAAGAAAATATATATGCATTGGCATCAATGGCATGTCTTTGTTGTAAAGCATCCTAAATCCATGTTTAATTGGTTTTTACTTGGTATGAGATTTGTTAGTACATGATAAACTTACTTTTGTAATTGAATTTTGTTAGTGCTTGGTAATTATAATTACAACATACATCAAGTTCACAGTACACTTAATACCAATTATGGCAAATAGAGAAACAGATTTGAATGGCATTTATTATTGATTTTTCAAACATAATTGAATTGACAAGTAATTAGCTATCAAAAAAAAAAAAAAAAAAATTGACAAGTAATTGAGATGGTAATAGTGAAAATAAAGGTGAAAAATGAGGGTATGGTAAAAGGGGAGCAAAATTTGAATGCCATTTATTTATTATCCATTTCTAAGTATCAGGCCAGCTGCAATAAAATTTTCCAACAGCTTCTCTCACTAGAAAGCATAAACCTTTTTTTTTTTTTTTCCTTTTTGCGTACATATTCTAATCAACCACATATTAACATCACTTTTCAATTTAAGGATGAACTTACAACAACAATAAAAAGAATTTACAAATAACCCCTCACCTCCCAAAATTTTAGTTTATTAATATTTACCAGCCATCATGCAAAATCTCTATTATACTCTTCCCATGGGAGAACCTGGTGGATCAGGGGTAAAAGTTTGCGCAATTTGCTCTACTGCTTTGTTACTAATTTTTAGTTTATTTTTGTCTTCGCCTGAAACCGCCTCGATCAAATGCCTCACCTCCTCCTCAAGAAGAAGCCTTAAAGATTTCGAGAACAACTTTTGCTTGGTCTTTTCTTGGCTACCCGGATATACGGCTTCCGAGCAGTGCAAAAGAGCCACACAGATAGAGAACGCTTGTAGAGTTGACAGTTGCGCATGAAAGTCTACCACAAATTGACCGACCCCATCAGGTAAAATAGAAATTGACGGTACTTTGTCTTTGCTTCCCTGTCAAAAGAAAACAGGTAAAATTCATTAATACTTTCTATGTATTTCTGCGATCTGTACTATGGAGCATGAACCTCGGTAAGAAATTACAGGTGTCAGCAAGCTGGTAAAAATCAGTAACAATTAAATTTCAGCTGCAAAAGACTACATATACTATTCACAAGTCAAAACTCGTGTGTAGTAACTTGGTCTGTGAAATGTCTTTGAAATAGTTTCTACATAATACGGCATAGTTAAATTTGCACACAATGAGGTTCATATTTCATTGCTTATGACTTTCCAGAACTCCCCCGTATATGTTTGTCAACCTTCTTTAACTCCCTCCCTCTTTTTCATTTTACCATACATAGAAGAATTGGCAACAGACACCACAAGAATTGATTACTCCCAAAGTTTCAAAACGATGTGCCATTAATTCAAAGGAATAATGCAACATTAAATAGGCAGTATAATAAAGTAGTGAATTAAAACCAACCATAATTCCATGAAATAATGTAATATTTAATACCAGCAAAGTTTTATATTCATTTACTAAGTAATCAGTATTGCAGTACAGGTCCAGCCAACTACCTAATTAACTCTAGATGTGGAAATGAGAGCATTTACAGGAACATGTGGCAGTTTCGATTTGGAGCAGTGAAATTTCAAATTACACCAAAACAGACTTGTTTTGTACATATAATGAATCATAGTCTAACAGACTTGGATGATAACAGCTTGCGACAGGTATATTGTGTCGATTTGGGCATTTTAGCCTAATATCTGGACTCTGTTAAACAGAATCATTATCCCTAATTATTTAACAAACATACATTAAATCCACTTCAAAGTATGGTTAATAAAGCAAAATTTCATCAAATTTGGACTCGAGGTTCTATTGAATTCTATATTAACTGCTATACCAATGCGACAATGCGGCAATAGGGTAGAAAGCGTACCTGAAGATATAATTCAAACGGTTGTTTATTCTCTTTTGCGCCAATTTCAACCCAATTTTCATCAAAAGTGTTATCAAGAACCGTAATGGGGCAACCCATGTCCCACCCACCGCACTCGCACCTGCCCCCATACCTCCACCTATCGAGCAATCCAGTAGGACCGGGCTCATCGGGTCCTGGCATTCCATGGTTTCCTACCGGTGTTACCACTCTTACTTTAGGCAAATCACCCTTCTCGTGTTCTTTGTCATTTTGCTCAAATGGGATTTCCACCACAATTGCAGCCGTTTCAAGTTGGGTGTGCAATGTGGCTTGCGAATGCGGATAGCAGGCTGCGGAATCCAAGTTACAGGAGAGCCCATCTTCAACAGTGGTGCTGCTGTTCCGCCTAGCTTGAGCTATGTCGTACAGAAGAAACTCAGTGACCGCCGAGTTGGATGAATTTCCGTCTTCACCCTTCTCTGAACACAGATAAGACGACACCTGCATTTGGCCAACTATAGGAGTCGCATTACCGCCTGCTGGTTTTTCTTTAATACTAACCCTCTTAGTGTTATTTTCATGGAAAGTGTAGACCCAATTCAATGCATTGTCAGTTTTCCAACTTCTCGCAGTTAAAATCTCAACTGGATCCAAGACCACAAACTTGAAGCCTGGTGAACCACATTTTAGATCCAATTTAAGAGTTGCGCGTAAGTGGGCGGGTGAAAGAGGGCCCAACGATGAGGCTTGGTTTTGGCTCTCCATAGTGACCTTTGAGAAATCACGCAACAGTGATTTACGGGAATGTCCCGTTCTTTTCAAGGTTTCGCCCTCGGGAACTGGCGGGAGCTTCATAGATTTTGACCTTTTAATCGGATCCAGCATTCTTTTTAAGGGGCTCGCTCGGGATTTCACATTGGTACCATCAAAAGATCCCACCTTTGCAGAAAATGATCCCGTCTTAGTAGAGAAAGATCTAGCAAGAATACTAACCATATCTGGTTCCAGGTCCTTTTCAAACCCATTATCAGCAGATAATTTTTTCTGTGGTTCTTCATCAATAGAAATCTCAATTAAATCCTCGTCCTTCAACAAACAAGCATCTCTCCTCGAGCAATCAGGCCTGGAATTGTTATCAGCTCGATCCCGAAACGACAGGTCCAGAAACTCCCGTGTATCCATGCCAGGTTTGGGTTCCGGTACAGATTCTCTACCCAAAGCCTCACTGGTGCTAGGCTGAGATGACGTATCCACTATGTCAAACGAAACAAAACTGTCCGTGCTACCGAGCTTGAAATCGACCTTTTTCCTTCCTTCAGTAGCTTGCCTCATCCGAAAGACCTCATTGGAGCACTGGTAAACCGAACCCCGCTTGAACATCGGGTCATTCAAATCAGATTCAGGATTACGAGGCCGTGAAGGCATGCTCCTGCAATGAAACTTAGGAATCCTGTCGAGGCGCAAATCAGCAATCTCACCATCCGACGATTTCAACTGGTAACAGTACCTCTTATCTGGTTTTTCCTTCTTTCTGCTCCTGCTTTTCGGTATATCCAGAATTACATCTTGCCCCATTTGAAAAACACCTGTTAAAGGGAAAATAAGGAAATTGAGACCAAGTTTAACATCTACATCAACCAATTATCGGAAATCTATAACATGCAATGGATTTCAACTTTCAAGTCATGTAATTCTTGTGAACAATTCATGAAATGCTGTTACTTTTACATTTCATTTTCAGCCATTTACTCTCAGGTACTAAAATGTATATATTATTATAAAAAGGGATCAATTATTATAAATTGGTTGGTAAAATAGGTTACAATGCTCACTATCAATACTCCCAAAAACAACATTGGCAACTTCTAAAACCAATTTATTAAGAAAATACAATACCAGCTGGTGCCAATTAAACTAAAACATCGAACTGTTTAACAGAAGGAACAAAATTTCCACAAAAACCCAAAAATACATTAAAAACACATCCCACATTTCCCTAAAATTACAACTATCGACATCTAAATTCATGACCCAAAACCGAAAAACCAACCAACTAACAACCCTCAGCTAACTAGATCTCAACAAATCTTTGTCACATAACAAAAAAAAAAAAACTATCAAAACTACAAAACCAAAATCCAAATCCAAAAAAGTTACAGTCTTTTTTTTTTACTGTTCAACAAAAACCCCACCATTTTGTGATTTTATCCCCAAATCAACTTCCATCACCAAGTCACCAACTTCCTCAAAAACCCATTTCCCGGAATCCATGAAAAAACAATTAGAAACCCTCAACACCTCACAAACAACCAAGTACCAAGCAAAAAACCCAGAGAAAAGTGATTCATAGAAGAACCCAATTAGAAAAAAAAGAGTAGTAGTAGTACCTTGGTAAACCAGACTTAATAAATCTTTCTCTCGACTCTCTATAGCCTAGTCTCTATGGAGAAGAAGAAGAGGAGAAGGTACCCAGAAACCCAGAAAGAGTAACAAAGAGGGGAGAAGAGAAAAGAGGAGCGCAATGCCCCTAAACTAGTAATTACAATCAATCAAAATCAATTCGGTGTGGTTGTGTTGTGTCCCGACTCAAACTCCCAACTTTCTTTCTTCCTCGCCTCACTCCCTCCCTCCCTCTGTGGTGTGGCTGCGTGGGAGAGGCAGACAGAGGCAGTAAAAGGCAGTGGAGATTAGCAAAGGGAGGGGAGAGAGAAGAAGAAGAAGAGATTCTGTTCCAAGTTGTGTTAAGTTGTAAACTCAGCCAGCCGCATCGAGAGACGCCACTCAGTGAGTAAGTACTAAGTACTCGCTAATGGTAATCTCTCCCGCTTTGCCTTTTCTTAAAGCGGCCCAAAATATAATCAAACAATAATTAAAGGGACAGTTTTTATTTTTTATTTTTTGCCACGTTATTGTTTTCCCCAGTGCCCTCCAAAGATTGCAATATTTGGTATTTTGTTACTTGTTACCCCATTACCCCCCCTCATATTCTAGATTTTATTCTTTTTTTTTTTCATTTTTTTATTTGCTTTTAGTGATAACTAAGGTCTTTCTCCCTATTTGGCAAGTGTAGTAAGTTAAAACGGAGTAAAACGTTAAATCACCTTAAATCAGTGGTGCTTGGTGGTAGTGAAGTAAATAGATGAAGTGAAGTTGATGTTATGTGTAAAAGATGTGAAATGTTGGTGATTTAGTTTACTACACCTATATAGCTGCGTTAACTTACTACACCTTAAATCACTTCCGTTTGGTGACTTAAATCAATATTACTACGGCTACCAAACGCAGGGTTTGTTTGTATGTAAAATTTGTTAAAAAAAATAATTGTAGAAAATTTGAAGCTAAGATGAAGATAATATAATTGGCTATTTGAGAAGTTTTGATGGCTACTAGGAAATTCACCCTTATAATTTAAATCTAAAATTAAGCAGGCATAAATTTGCAAGGAAATGGGGATTTCATATCCTCTGTAGCACTGCATTGTGTAGTGCAGGTTGTGAATCGTTAGATCATTTCAAGATCTGTGCTGACTCGAATCACGAGATGATCTAACGGTTCACATCCTGCGCTACACAATGCAGCAGTACAGAGGATGAGCAGTTGAGCACTCAGAAATGGGAGGATTAATTGATTGATTTAATATAATTTTCAAAGGAATGAGTAGTGTATACTAGTGTGAGACTGTGAGGCTAGCTATAACATGTAGCCTTGCAGATTTAATTGTGCATTAATTAATTAATAAAGAGGGCTTAATGGCAAAAAAAAACATTGCATGGATGGATGATAGATGCCTCAACGGGGCAACAATAATAAATGGCAATTGAAATTAAAAATTGGGTTGGGCAACATCCAATAGGAAAAACAAAGCAAAGCAAAACAAAACAAAACATTAATGGTGCACTAATCTCAAGCTCAAGCTCATTTCTCCTCCAGCTGCTAAATAGGTGATCTGCCTAAAGCCCTAATCATTAACAACTACTCGTTTAGAAAAAGAAATAGTTCTTAATTTAATTTCTAGTTTCCCAAAGCGGGTCTTTCCCTACTTTGTTTGCCTGGTCCCCAGTCACGTGAGAAGGGTATGCAACATTACATTTATCCATCTCCTTTAGTGTAATGGAATTAAAGACTTTTTGTTATATTCTAATTGTTGTATCACTTTCATCACAACTGTGGAAAAATGTATGTGTTTATTTATTCCTTAAAACTGTTTTTAAGAAAATCAGATTATTCTTCTTTTTTTTTTAAAAAAAAGTAATCTTCTTTCTTAACGTTGATAAATCCTTAACTGAAGATTAATAATTAGCCTTTGGTTTGCTGGCTAAGGGCAACACTCCCCGTATGAGAGGTCGCGGGTTTGAAACTCAGTTGGAGTCTTTTATAGACATTTAAATTTGAGTGACGTGACCCTCATCTTTATCTTAAAAAAAAAAAAATCCTTGATAGAAGATTGGATACTAGCAATAGTTTGTAGGAGACTAGGATTAAGCAAAAAAAAAACAAAAAGATTTTTTTTTTCTTATAAAAATAATGCAGGATCATGAGAGTATGAAACAAAATTAAAGGAGCAAGAAAATTTAACATACCTTCAAATTTTTCAGAATAAAACGACAGCAATTGGCATGTACCCAAATACTTTACCCTCCTTAATTTCAAAGAAAACTCAAATTAAGAAGAAATGATAAATTGCTAATTGCAACAGAGAATTTTTTTAATTAGAATTCTCTTTATAGTGTAATATTTGGTCAAGGGTGAGTAGCAACAGATGCCAAAAATAAAGAGTTCTTCTTAGGGCAGTTCAGCAAACGTCAACTTCTGTTCTACCTTCAAAACAGAAAATTCACTCGAGTTGATTTGTTCCCACAAACTATTTTCTTATTATGGTGAGTTCATAACAATTTCTGATCCAAATCAACGTAATTAAGCATAAACTAATTTTACTTTTTCATTATATTTCACGCACATTGAATTAAAATTAATTATGTCAAGAAATAATTAAGAGGAAGCTGTGGTAATAAAATTCCACTTTTATCAAAAAAAAAATGTCAAGAAATAATTAACTTATTCTAACAACTTTTTCAACAAATGGGGTTTCAGTTTCGTCCTTAAATTTTTAGATCATTGAAATTAAATTTTGGCTTTATTTTTCTGACTGTATTTACAAATAAATACCGGAGGACCATTGTGCAAATATATGACAGCAAAGTAGCAAACAAACACCGGAACAGAACAGTGAACAGGAAGTAGTATATATAAAGAGACATAATAACGGTACTATATTAATATAGTATGTCTATTATATCTAGCACAATGTGGTTCTCGGTCGGCCGTTGTCCGTTTCTCAGTCTCCGTTCAGTTGGTACTGGTACCACAGTGCCTGTTCGGCAGGTAGGCTTTTAGGCCTCCTCAGTGCTCCTCAAGCACTTAATCCCTCTTAACCTGTCCGAATAAGTGTTCCTCTAGCAAGATCAAGGTAGCCTCCTCACCGTTGAATGCAAATCCATGTCCCCCCCTTCCTCAGCGATCTGGCTTCCTCAAGGCCTCCTCAAAGATAAAAATAACTAGATTTTGGACAATAATACCCCCAACATAGTACAGCTCCTCAAGAAATTTATCATTTTTTTATTGTTGCTTCTCTTTTCTACTGCACACCTCTCTTCTCTGTTGCACGCTTCCCTAGACACGAATGAGAAAAAACTCTCTCATTTGATACAAATTGTTAATTTCTGAGTAAATCATGAGTTTTAAGTTTAAAATATTCGGCAGAATAGTTGTTGCGCATTAATTCAATGCGATTGTCTTATTTATTAAATTGTGTCAATATTTTTCTAATGTAACAATATAGGTGAATTGATTACTAACTAGTGATTTAAAAACGGTCCGGGTAGGTCCAAACCCGCCCCGGTCCACGGGTTCCCCGGTCTACAGGTTTCCCCATTCCACGGGTTTTCCCGGTTCGGGAAACCTCGGAAAAATTTTGGGGGGAAGGAAATTGGACCTAGCTTAGGATTATCCCTCCCGGGTTGCCCGTGTTTCCCGGTCCGGGTTGCTCGGGTTGCCTGGTCCCAGAGTTATATATCAAAAAAAAAGAAAAGAAAACAAAACAAAAAATATAATACACCTATTTTATATTACAAAAATCGAAAAATATACTTAAAAACGAAAAATAATTAAAAATCAAATTATTTGTTTTAATCAGATATACATATATTATATTATCCTATTAAAAGTTTGGAAAATATTATTTTTATATTAAAAATGAAAAAAATTAAAATAATATTATTTACACCGAAAAAATAACATAGAAAATCACAAAAAATTTTAATAATTATATTTGCTGTAAAACAAAAATTCTTCTTGAAAAATAAAATTTAAATAATATTATATTAGTTGTTAACATAGGCGGGAAAAGTTGGAACCAAGTCGGGCTATCTCGGGTTATTACCCCGGTACCTCAGGTCGGGTAGGGTCGGGTCCCGGGTTGCCCTGGTACCCCGGGTTGGGGAGGGTCGGGTCCCGGGTTTGCGCGGGTCGGGTTTCCACGGGAATTTTTCTGGGAATATGGATACCTACCCTTGCGAGGACCGTCCCTCCCGGTCCTCTCGGGTTGCCCCAGTCAGACACCCGGGTCGGGTCGGTCGGTCCATTTTCCTCGGGTTTCTTGGGTCGGGTTCGGACCTTTCGGTTTTTTTAAAACACTATTACTAACACAGGTTAATTTATAATATAATTCGTTCTGTAGCTATTATTAGAAGAGAAGGGATACATTGACAATGCTTATCTTGACAATCTTGACAATGGAATATTTCAAAAATGTATAAAAGTTCATAAAAAATATTAAAAATGAAAAAAAAATTATGGATGCAGTATTAACTCGTAGATTGATAGTGTTTTTAATTTCAATCAATTTGAACATCGTTTGATGACTTATCAAAATTTTGTATATTTTTAACGGTTGTAATTTAACAGATCCTTGAGAAGCTATCAAATATAACTTAAATTGAATACAATCGGAAACGTAATCAATCTATAAGTTAAGAAATACTTCCGTAAATTTTTTTTATTTTTGAGAATTTATATGATTTTTAAAATTTTTTAGAAATATCAAATTGTCAAGTTAAGAATTGTCAATGGATCCCTCCTCTTATTAGAAATGCATTACATAAGGGACACTTTGGTCATTTACTCTATCTTCATACTAAAGTGTATATTTTATTTGTACTGATCCTTCAAATTTGATCTAAATATTGCGCCGAACATCAGTTCCTTAGAGAAGATCAAATTCTTGATCTTCACTTGCTTGATCCATGGTGCCGAACAGGCCAAAGCACAAACAATACAAATGTATGTTCTGGCTGGTATATTAGACATGGTTTAATAGCTAATTAACACTATATTTATTGGTTACACATGTTCCATTTCTTGGTTTTTAATTTAGCTGCAAGAATAAAAGGATAATGAGACCAAATTTAGCTCCCACCGTCCCACGAAATGGAGCTCCTTTTTTATAGTTTTCATGAACGTGAATATTATTGAATTAATATTGAAGTGCAAGGCATTCAGTGTTTGCTGAAATGTTAGGGTTGGGAAAGATGAGAACTCTTCTTGAAAATTGTTGGGAACAACTTTTTAGTCTGTTTGGGCATTGCCTACAAATTCAACAATGTAACAGGTTATGGCTGGTTTAATATACATTGCATGCAGTTTTCTAAACAAAGGAATTTAATTCCTACTGGTAAAGATCGGTTGATATTTCATATTTACATTTGAATAAATATCTTTAAAACAGGCATTTATTTCAAAATATGTATATTTATCTTTTTGCATAATTTTAATACATTTCTACTAATAAATAGTGATAATTAGTAATTTAATTTGATTATATCTTATTGAACATAGTATATCTTCTTAATCATAATATTAATTATAGATAATATCTTATGAGTAAAGATAGCCACTCCGTGAGCGCACCTCCAAATTTTGATTTATATGGCTCAATTAATTATTTATATCAAAATATATGGGATATAAATAATTTCCATTTTTGAAAATTTTTAAGTATTTGTTTAATATTTTTTAAAAGTGACTATACAATATTAATAAAATAATCAGTGTTTTATGTATCATTTTAAAAAGTCTCAAACAAATACTTATGTATCATTTTAAAAAATCTCAAACAAATACTTATAAATTTTTAAAAATAGAAAATTTTTGTATCTCCAAATATTTTCATATGATGAATTTAATGAGAACCATAAATTAAAATTTCAGACGTGACAAAATATAATTCGGACTATTAGCAATGCAGAGTGAAATGCAAACGTTTTCATAATAGTTATACTCAACAGTGCAGATAATATCTCAAATCTGTATAAAATATAATCGTTTAGATTCTCAAAATACCACTATTAGCTATTAAGTGATTTCTACCTTGATTATTAATACATACCCGACCCGTTTACAACAGTCACATGACATGCACGTGGGGCCCTTCTCCCTGTACACCCTTTTCTTTTATAAAATAAAATAAAGAAAAGGTTTGCTTTGGTCCTTTGAAGGGGTGAATATCTGCTGCTCTTAAAATCTGAGAGTAGGGTCCTGCTCTTATGATTGAACGGTCGGTATTAACCGAATCTTACTCGTCGGTTGATCACAGCCGTCCGATCATAAGAGTAGGACTCTACTCTCGGTTTTTAAGAGTACCGGATCTCAACCCCCTTTGAAGCATGGTGGGTCCTTTCATCTCTCCACCCAGGTCCCTGGAGTGACGGAGTCTCCCTGTCCATCTCCCTTTCCTATGATCCTATCAGATCTACCTCTACCTGGTCCAAAAAATGCTCATAAATACTTCTCTCCATCCACTACAATTTATTGCCCACAAGTATGAAGTATACATGTCCATAAAGACCATAACTCATAAGTACGCCTGTTTTTTCATCAAATAAAAAAAAGTATGCCTCTTAAATGGAAACTAGTAAAGAGCTTACGTGTTGCTTTGGGCTGAAATTGTTGTTTTATAATAAATTTTTAAGATAATATGTAATGGACCTTAAATTGAGAAAATTGATAAGTGCCTTAAGTTTTAATGGATTGAGACATTAAAGTACGTCAACGGTGGTGATCAATCTAAGTAAACAATCAACAACTGAGATTTATTTCTTGGGGAAAATAGGACTTTCATGTCAAAATATCTAATCTCCTTTTATTAGGAGTAAGGATGTGCAGTGCAGAGTATAAATGTGGCAAAATCTGAAATATGGACTAAAGTTATTCCATAAGTTTAGTGATTTAATTAATTTTCTAGCTTAATATGCATGCCACACGGTGCATATGTGCACATAGCATGATGCACTTGTTATATTGAAACACATGTTAAATTTACAGCTTTCAATTTATAAATAAATGCACGTAATAAATTGGAATCCAGTATCCACCATGTCCAGGGCACAATCTCTCTTGCACAGGAGAATTTGATATTTCAGGGTAGCATTTTCGTGTACATGCAGGATAGATCCAGTCTTACAAAACCGGAGGAGAATATATTTTGTTTGATATATCACATATCATATCATATATGTGTTTGTTACTTTGTTCCCTCATGGTGGAAAATAATTGGAGTTGCTTGCACGGAGCCCCACATAACTCATTAGGACACTATACGGATTATTACGTGTGCCAGAATCTATCTATCTGTGTGTTTTTTCTTTGTACCGTATTGCTCTTTCCTTTCCCCTCTTGTGCTGTGTTCTTGTGTTCATGTGTGTGTTCACAAGTTTTGCAGTTTTTTTGAAAACTCACAAGTTATGCAGTTAACCCTATTTATATGGTTTTCATATTTAGCAAATGAGAATGATATGAATAAGAATTCACTATTGCACTGTCGTCACGTTATGAAATGGGATTACCAACATGCTAACTATTGTAAGTAACTCGTCGAACGAAATTGACGGCTTCTTTAGCATGTGAGAAATTCACTGGATCCAAAAAAAAAAAAATAGAAAGATATATGGACGTAATGCATTTTCATAATTTATTTATCTTATTTAATCTAAGGATGCTGTTAGGTTTAATTTGTTTAAATTACATGAAGCTTGGGTTATAATTAGTTCATTCAGTTGTGGAGTTAATAATCTTAGCTAGCCGCACGAAGCACGACGAGGGATCCAATAACCATGGGTATTGGTACCTATGGTGACCATTTTTTTATTTATACATAAAATGAAAAATCTAAACCGTTAGATGTATTCTATATTATTTCAATAATATATACATAAAAAATGATAAAGTTTTAACACTGCTTTGATAGTCATCAAGAGAGGACAAAAAATCATAAACTTGAACCGTTGATTTTTGTTAATTCTTGATACACATGAAAATAAAATCAAAATTGTATAATTTTTTTGTATACAGTTAAAATATGATATGTACAACATATTCTATCAATTAGTTTTGTTATTTAAGAATTAAAAATGTAGTTATTTAAGATTTAGTTTCATGATCACCGATCGGTCACAAAAAACATGGTTATTCAATCCCTCCTCTTATTAAAAACAATCACAAAATGTTGAATGTAAATAATGATAGTACCTTTATCATAGTTTTTTAAGAAAGTAATTAATTACACTGACTGAATCGATCACTACATTTTATCCTTCATAGCATGCATATATTTCTATATTTTTTCTATCCAAAAATGCATCTATATTTTTTATATGTAATAAAACCCAGAACAAAAAAATTCTAAGCAGCCCTTCCTAGTTCCTATTATTTATTTCCGATATTATATTATACTATATATACAACACAACTTACTTATAACAACTTATCGAGAGGAGTAATAACTTTATAATAACAATGCTTAAGGAATGGTTCAACGTTGCCCTCCCCTTACGCCCGGCCAAGCTATATATTCATTTCTTTTCTTCCTTCTAAATAACAATAACAGTTCTAAAATCTAAACTTCTAATATAATCCTGCCCCTTATCCCTACCCTAATCTTGTGTTTGACCTCTCGCTTAGTCAAATGACATGGTCTCAGTACATACAGTACTTGTCTTTTGTCTTTGTCTGGGAAATTAAAACGGAATCCAATTAATACGGTGTAGTTGGGTATGGCTACTCCATGTGGTGTTTGGTGTAGTGAGTCACTGCATATTGTTCTTGCGTCGGGTCTAAAGACAGCAATCATACAACAAAATCTTTGAATCATATGAAAGAAAATATGAGAAAATCATATTATAGATAGAAAAATTTTGTTGTCTCAAGCAATATCTTTGCCGTTCTTAGGTCTGATCTTGTTCTTGATACTCGTAATGGACTCTCAGAAAGGTGCAGTTCTTCTGTTGCAATGTTTAGTACAAAGGATTGTGCTGCTTTTATATGGGACGATTTATACGTTTGTATATTATAGCTGAAATTCAATTAGCAATAAGCAAAAGAAAACTGACTACTGAGCAACCGACTAGTATATAGAGCTTCTTGAAAATATTGATCTTTAGATAAAGAAATATTTTGATATCATTCTTATATGAAAGATTTTAAAAACTTATCATATATTAAAGATAATTATATTGTTAAAATATATTAATTATGAATATTCAAAACATAAAATTTTTATATTCTTATATTTAAACCGAGTCTACATAGAAGTAATAATTTGTAAAAAGTGTTGACTAGTTATTAATTGTTAGTAATTTGTGAGAAAGTGTTGTTTTTAGTATATATGTTGTTGAATTTAAATTGATAGATTGTACACTCAGAAATTTTATATATGTCCTATGGATGAATCATTGTAAACTTAAATCGACACACGTTATGCGTCAATCAAAATTGCACACAATTTGACAAAGACTTATGAGTTATGATATATAATTTATGAGTTAAATGCCCTTGAATTGCTCTTGTGGGGCACAATTTTACTTAAGCACACTAAAACATTATTCAAGTTGCGGCGTAGCTAATCCATGCTATAGTTGGTGCACTATCTCAAATATTCTTTTCTTTGCCTACTGACACTTGTGTTCACTGTATGTATGTATGGTTATTATTGGGCCTTATTAATTACTCATTCATTGAACTAGTGACCCTCAGCCTCAGTCAGTCAGATCTTCAATTAAAGTTCTGGATTGAGGGCTGAGGCTCCTTCAGTAAATCTTTCTGCAAGCTATATATTCCTATTAATTATCCTATCATACATACATACGGTCATGGTCAAAATGATAGGTACTATTTTTTTTCTTTTGAGGAAAATGATAGGTACTATTACTATCCCCCTCAAAAAAATAAAAAAAATGATGGGTATTATTGATTATTATATATTATTTACATTTTCATTTTTAATACATGATTTAAGAAATATATATTTTAAAATAAGCAGATTAATTAAGTATCTGATATGTATTAATTGTCAAATTAGGGTTTAGGGTTTAATCATCCAAAAATATTTGACATCCATAGTTCTAAAAAATAAATAAAACGGTTCAAAGTTCAAACAAATTCAAACTCTGTTTTCCTTTTTTTCCTTTTTTTTTTTAAAAAAAAAAATTGTCCCAACTTTGCTGGATGCTACAGCATATATCAAACTTCTCTTTTACTCTCAACAATCAATCCTTAAAGCAGATAAGGACACATGAACAGCAAAGTTGCTTGAGAAATTGACTGTTCTATATATCTTCCTTGTGTTAAATTAAATAGGACCCCTAAATTATACGATCAGTTGTTCCCTGCCTGCATTATTAAACTTTCCATTATTTTGGCAACCATTTCACGCCTTCAACCTCCGATATATAACTTCCAATTATTGTTTAATTAACCTGTCACTTTATGTTACCCAAGACACTTAATTAATCATTAGCCAACTAACTTAATTTACCAATCAACTAAGATCATTTTCAAAGAAGAAAATTCCCAATTGTCCTCATTTTAACCGTCACATATCCGCATAATTAAAAATTTTGTAATATACTTCAAATTTAATAACTCATACGTACAGTTCATACCTCAAAATTTATAACAAACTGAACATGTAGATACATTTATTGAGAACACTAAACATGACCCAAAAACAATCTTCCTGTATCAATTGCAAATTTTATATATGCACCAACTTATTCACTGTCGTAGAATAAATAAAAAGCAAAAAAATATCACTCAGCATATATAGAAATACACACACCGCCAAAATCAAATGGAACAATTAATTTTCATATGCGCCAATAATCCAATTTGAGCATTGGTGAGAACCAATTCCCGCCAAATGAAATTCCTATTTGATAAATGCAAATTGCAAGCTACAGGATGATTCTTCGTGGTCCCTTTCAGTTTCAGGCCGTCGCCATCAGAAGATTTTCACTTGACATTTTATTGGGGAAAAGACCAAGAATTCCTTTGAACTTGAGCAATCTATCTATTTGACATGTTGTTATGTTTTTATATGTGACATTGCACATGTTGTCGGATGCATACGCATATGCATATGCATATCCTTTGGCTAATTAATTAATGAAGAATGATTTGCTTTTTTTTTTTTAATTTTTTTTAAGTACTGTGTACAAAAATTATTGGATGCTTTGGGACTTCGGTTCATCTTTTGTTTGGTAAAGTAAAGTAAAAATACTAATTTTTTTTTTTTTTTGTTTTAGAAACCAGATTAATGTCAAGTCAAAAATTTTTATAGTTAAATCAAGTAAATTGTTACTTCATTTAATTGTACACAATGCAAGTATTTTTAAATAAAGTCAAATGATACATTTCATTTTACCTTATCTAATATACTAATAAGGATAAGTGTTCAATCATTCTCAATTGCTTCATTGAGAATTTATTTATTATTTTTTTTTTCTTTCTACCTTTATCCACCATAGAGCAGCACAATTTCTAAATATCATTACGTCAATTAACTAGCTAATAATATCACAAAATACCAACAGTCATATAATTAGTTAACTCGATTTAAAGGGTACCCATGACCCATCTTCTTCTTAAAAAAAATTGATTTTAAGGTCACTTTATGTATGGATTGAACTGTCCTATTTAAATACGTAGTTGACCCCCAATGTGTTCAACCAATTCTCATATTATTGCACATTTGCACATGCATGAGCTGAACTTAATAATGCCTTGGACAGAGTGGTATTGCTCTGCAATGAAGATACACGCACCAACAATTCTTTTATTTTTTACATTTCAAAAAAAAAAAAAAAACAATTCTTTTATTCTTTTATTTTTAAAGACACTTTCTGAATGAAATTGGTAAGCTGGTTTTAGTTATTACCTTTTTATATATTTCTGAGGTGTTCCATACAGACTACCGTTCATTTCTAATTGAGCAGTTAAAATTTACATATCCAACATCTATCTTTACTTGTGTCCTAAAAGAATATATCGCAACCATCCAACTCGAAAAAATAAATTGCCCATATTTCTTCCGATCCATAAAAGAATATTCCTATACTTTTTTAATGAAAAAAAACAGTTACTTTTGTTGTAAGTCATTGTGATTTATGATTATCCATTTAGTGATTGCATGTCCAGATTATCTGTGTAAAAATTTCATGTGCTGTAAAACAGCTCCGTATTTGCCAGATTTTATCATTTTATCGAACACAAGTCCACTAATTCCAACTCAAATATGACGGCCCAGTTGGCCCTCTAAAGGAAGCCCTTTAATTTGAAGGCCCATATAAATAGTATACAGTGACATAGAAAAGCTATTAAATTTGACGCTTAGCTAAACTCCGAAGAAATATAAGCCCGGCCCAATCCAATTCATGGCAGAAATATTTTGAAGTAATAGGCCCGCTTTAAATTCATACATGGGCTTTTATGGGCCTTAACTGAGTTCAAAATTAGGAAAAATAGAACATGGATAAACTACTGTTTTTCTTTTCTTTTCTTTTTTTTTTTAAGATAAATAAGTTCATGTTTTTTATTAAGCAAGTCAACAACAAGATTGGCGACATGCATCATCAAAGACATTTTTGTAAAAAAAGAACAATATCATTATCAAGCAATACATCAGTCCTGTGCCACAAAAATAATAAAAAAAAATTGAACTTCAAATAATAAAGATCCATGTTAAACACAACTTCAGCTCACAAAAAGAACATACAAACCTTACAATCATACAAATTAACAATTTTTTTGTATTCTACCTAATTTGCTTCTTTTTTTGGAAGGCAAAGATCTTTTCTCCTACAACAGTTTCAGCTTCAGATTGCAGCGAGGATCTCCTCGACTCGTTGAACATAACCGTCGCGAAGGTCTTTCCTCGCTGCAGCTGGTCTCGCAGGAGCTTTCAAGTCATCTTTAAAGGATGACACAAGATGACTTTAAGCTTGGTCAGCCTTAACTTGTACAGGCCGGAGCCGAGTCGGTCTTTTACAGTGCCGGAACCTTCTTCACAGAGATCGGTTCGGACGTTTCGACCTCTGTGTAGGTTGCCAGCACTGTAGAAGATGTCATCTTGTGGAAAGCATGGGTAACCCTGAGATTTCCTACACCATTCATGCTAAGGCCGTGTTCGGTTGTGTGGCTTTTGTTTAGCAAGCCACGGTCAATGCTTTTTTTGATTACGCGGCGTTCGATCGCCAAAATTAAAACCAGGTTTTGAAAATGCCAGCACAAAACTCGAGAAGAATCTAAAGCGAAATTACCCTCAAAACCAGGTTTTCTTAGAATCCAGTCGGACTTGATTTTTGGAGTCGTGGCTTGCTCCACTCTGAAAGCCGCATGCGGCCATGGCTCAAAAAATACATGGTCGAGTGAAAACCATCGTATCGAAGTGGGCCCTAAATGGAAGAACACTCTTTTACTGACAATTGCTTATTTGGATGCTTCAGTTGTAATTGCCTGTGCAAAAATATGATACAAATGTTAAGGATATATTATATATATCTCTTAGCTGAGACTTGCATATAATCCCTACTCCTTTACTAAGCATGCAGTGTCCTGATCCTGCAACGGTCAAGATTCAGCGTCTTAGTCTATCAATGACTCAGATTAACAGATCTCTTTTCGGAGTTAATATTGTACGTTGATTTGCTTTGTCCCGATCCGGGAACGGTTGAGATTGGCCCAACGCTACATGGATCGCTATTTCTCCGAGTCTCTCTCTTCAGTCTTCACCCATTCCAATCGTTTGCGCTCTCTTCTTTTTTCCTTCCTCTTGCCGACAAATCACCCCACCTTCCATCTCCAGATGCTTTGGAACGCCCGGCGCTTTGTTCCGACAGCAGCCTCATGTCGCGTTCTCATCCCCGCTTAGCCTCAGTCCAGATCTCGCAATTTCGGCTCCAACTCGCGTTGCCCATCCCCCTTCGCCTCGGCCCGAGTCTCTCGCAACCAACCCCATCCCTGACGGTCCCTTTACCTTGGATGCCTCAGCCCCAATCTCGCCCACATCTCAGCCATGCGCCATCTAATCTCTCCACTCTTGACTCGCGCTCACCATTGACGGAATTTATTTTGTCTACACCATAAAAGGCACTTAAATATTCTTTTCCTTATATTTTTTATTTATTTCAATCGTGTGATACAAAAACATTTACTTTGTACAAATTATTACAGGAGCACTCAATAAAACAAAATGCGGCCCCATCTCAGTAGATGTATATGGCGATCAAGACAAAATTGCTTTAATCACATATCCTGATTTGGCTTAATATTGTAAGTTCAAACTTCATAATTTGTTTTTATTTGTAAATGCAAGACCTACTTTCTCAAGTATTTTAATTTACTTCTACATTTTTATGCGTGTTGTTTTCGTGCACTGCATAATTAGATGATTTTTAAGTTTAATTTAATTTTTTTTTAAATAAGCATTTGAGGGCAAAAAATGCAGTGCCCGGGTTTCTAAATATATATATATATTTTTTTTTTGGTAGTTGTTTGATCTGTCATTCAAAATCACTTTGATGGTGAATTATAATGCATTATTAATTTTTTATTACTGCAATGCTTCTTTGGTAACATATTGATTACATAATATTGCATTTATGATATGTCTTTATGGTAATTATTTTTTAGTCATTCAAAAAAGAAGCATTTATGGTACTTTTGTCCTATAATATTGCGTTTGAGTTAAATATGAATTAATACGTCAAATATGTCAAGAATTGAGCATTCTGGGCAGCTATTTGTGAGCATAAATATAGATAAAACCTAGAGAATATTTCTGAGAGAGCACTCTGATTGGCAATTTCAAATTGTTGATGCAGATTTTTAAGAATGATGAGAACCTGTCTCTCACGTTTATGGAATAAAAAAAAGAGTATGTTGAAAAAAAATTTCAGCCACAGATAGCAAGCTGCGGTCATTCACATGAAAGGTATTTTTTTTTTGGATAAAAAGATGAGAGTCACGCTCCCAAATTTTACACATGAAAGGTACTTCATTAACCTTTTTTGAGTAAATACTCAATCTTTAACTAATTGTGCTTAACTTATGTTGTTGTGCAATTTATACAGAGGAAAACAACCCCGATGAAAAAAGAGATTCAAGTTCAATCATCTATATGAGCCAATAACCAGCTCAACCCAGTCGCTTGCAAGGTAATTTATAAAAAATCTGGGAAGTTTAGTCTTGACTATTATACTTTGTGGCAATTGTTAGCGCTTTGATATATTTTTTAATTGAGCTAAAAGAAAGGCTTTTTATCCTCCATTCAGGTTTGTTCATCCCTACAGTTACGGCAAGTGAAACCTATGTGCTCGATCGAGTTGAGCAGAATCTCAATGTTTAACACTTCTCCAAAAACAAAAGAATGATGATTTCAATCAAAAATAAAAAAAAAAAGAAAGAAAAAAGAATGAAGATGTTGCTTGTTGATGGAGAGGTGATAATAACATACTATTTAGCATGATAGTTCATGCAGCATGCTACGACATGTAAAGCTAATTGTTTTTAATGAACTTGAAACTAATCTTTTTTAAAGCATGCCATATATTACTCCAAATTTAGCTCCAGGACAACTATTTTGGTGTTTTGTTTTCATTTACTGGGGAAACAATTGTAAATTTTGGCGGCATAAAAACATTCTCTTATTAATTAAAAAGTTCCAGCTGTTCTCTTCATTGAGGGATCCAAATTTGCTTGTAGCTCGTGCTTTTGCTTTTGTTCATTTTTAAACTATAGCAATTTGTTAAATTTCTATGTAAATCACCCGTTGCAACGCACGGGTATTGTACTAGTCTATAATCTAAGGGCATATTCAGATTTTTTTTTTAATTGAGTGTTATTGTTTTTCATAGATTGTACCGAACCGTGTTTCCTTCTACGAGGAAACAGATAGACAAAACTAATTAGGCATGTATATTTTACTAATTATAAATTGCATTTCATTAACAAGTATTATGAGTTTATAATCCTATTGATTTCTTTGTAATACACAGCTTGATACAGGAATGGAAGTCTAAGAACACAATATGTGCGGGAAAATTATTATACGTCGGAGAACCCTCTACAATTCTAACAGTAACATGTAATAATTCAAGCTGTTATACTTGTTCAGAGGTACAATTAGCACGAGTTAATATAATCCTCAATCCCGCAGTTTTGGAACGCGAGACAACACATATTTAGAAACAGAAAGTTGCTTATTTCTTATCGACTGTCTGCATCATATTTGTTAAAGAAATAAGCATCAAGGAAAATTGTAAAAACAATTTGTTTACAATACTAATGAAAATATAGAAGAGATTGCTGTAGAACTTTTGTTCTACTGAATATAATAACTGACGATTGCAAGGGTTCAAATTAATATATTTCAGTCTTCATAATTTAATAGTTTGGAACTTTGATTTATTTAAGTTCCATATCTCAGAGTATCAGTATATTTTAAAACTATATTCCTTTGAAAAAAAGAAACTAATGCTATTTCTGAAAACTTCAGATAGGAAACTCTCTGCTACATTTCGCAAAATAATAGACAACAGTCCCGCAACGAGGGAATGAGATCTTTTTCTAACGCATACGATCAAAATTTAGTGGCGAAAACGACGGATCAAGGCTTATCAACTCTACGTCTTCGAAAAGATATACATCCTCATATCAACAATCCAAGAAAAAAAAGGGCACAAAATAGGGGTATTATGAATTGTAGAATTTCTTGCAAGAAGTAAAAGCTAAAGGGCATAATTAATTTGCCTTTTTAGGTTTAATGGCTCAAAATTGGGGGCTTAATCGAAGCTCAATTTGGAGAATTCAGAAGGTAAAGTACTGATTAAAGTCAATAGTGAATTAGTGACAGATAAACATCAGTCTATTATTGAGCAGTAGTACTAGAAATATACCAATAATGTAAAGTCCAAATACAATCTAGATTCTAAATTGATGGGGCTGCTGAATTGATGAACTAAACTACTGATTGATCTATCAATTGTAAGAATCGACACTTCCGTAGAATCAACCTAAAATAATAAATTGAAGAAATAGTTTCCGATCCATAGCATAATTAGCCTAAAATCATTGAACAATTTTAATTGAAATTTAGAGATGTTAAATTTGACTAGAGAACTTGACGAGCACCTTGCTCCAAATGTATGCGGTACCAAAACTGGTACAATCTTCATTCTGCCATGCATAATGGCCAGCATGCCATTCCCAATTCACGAATCGGGGCCATTATCAACCATGAGCAGACACAGTCAAATCCTCTATTAGCTAAACTATGTCCCTAACTACATACATATATTTACAGGAAGTTCAAAACATGTTTAATCTTTCACCAAGAACTTCTCTTTTATCTAGATCCTTCATCTTGGTATGTATTCTTCTGTGAACCATGTTGTGAACAGACAGGATGTCTTCGAAGCCATCGATGAACTGCTTGCATAACTCATCCAGTGATAGACTGGGGAACGGCTCCTCAATTAGAACTCCAACCTGAATAGTATTTCGATGTTTTAGTTACTGGTAGTTGGAATATACACTGATAGAAGACAAAAGGAATGCTGCTGGTTGAGGGGGGGGGAAACAAACTGGCTGGTTGGAAAGTTGTACTGCATAAGCAATTTCTGATTCATTTTGAGTAAAAAAAAAAAAAAAAAAGTAAAAACACCCAGTAAAAAATTGGCAGCACATATCTTTGTTTTTCATGTCACATGGTACAGATAACACATTTGTTATTTTGTTCTTTATTCATTTTGTTTTTTCTTGGCTTAGTTACTGAGAATATATTCAATTAATTTAAAGCTTGACTTTGAATTAAGTGCACAAGTGATTTTTGTTCAAGGTTTAACTAAGAATATCTTACTTCTTCAATGCAAAATAGAGAAGCCGCACTGACGAAGGTAGCAGGGACTACAATCCAGTTGCAATCTTCCCATAGTATAACCGGAAGCGTAAGATGCCATAGCACAAGAAATCTCGATGTAAGTCTAGTATACGCTAAGGGAATGGGCAACCTTATAAGCTGTTCGCACACGCCTATTCCTTCATGAAAGCATGACATCTTGGATTCCTGAAAAATTGTTCATGGGAAAAGTAATAAGCATATGCATAATAATTTTCTCTCAAACCTGTAAAGTAACATCAACTTAATCAGATTGGAACCGATAATTACTGATATGAGCCTAAAATTCACCTGAATGCAGTGCCTTATGAATAATTTTAACAAAGGTTTTTCTAAACATATTGCAAAGAGCATAATTATCACAAGGTTACCGAAGAAAGAACATCGTTATATATCTAATAGATTGTTAAGTATTTACCATGAGATTTCTCTTCTGTTCTTCAAGGGGCAAAACATGAAGGGATTGTGAAATGAACTCGATGATGCAGCGAGGACGGTTCTTTGACCTAAGAACAATAGACAGATCCTCTTCTTCGAGTAAATTCTGCAGATCTTTTCTGATGTCCGATCCATCAATGATATGGCACTGGAAATAGATCAATATCAGCATCTTGGAGTTGCAATATATTTTTTGTTTGCAAGAAGGTATGGCATGCTCTTATATATTCAATTCATGCGGGCTCATGCCCATCTTTCTATTCATATTCCATCTTATCATTGTCAATTTATGTTAAGATATTTTAAATCACAAAATTTAACAGGAAAAAATTGGGGTTGATACAGATTAATTAACTAAACACGGTGTCACTCACAAAATCAATGAATTATGGTTCTGATCAGCATCAGTAAACTAGACTGGCACACATGAACTGACCATCAGTTAACCCATAATTGTGATCAAGCAAAATTCAAATCACATAATTGATGATTTAATATCAAACCATCCAATACCAAGAAAAAAAATTGGATAAAAAACAGCTGAATTGGTCAACCAAATTGGCCCTTCGCAATTGATCTATGCACAGTCCAGACTTCAGACCGGTATCGATACCTTAAGAGCCACTGGAAACGCCATGATATATTTAATCAGAGTTCTCCTGATTTTCCAGTCACCGTTCTCGCTTAAATTTAGCACCATCGATGCCAGATCCCCCGCGCCGGTAATCACCTTCCTCCACACCTTCCTGCCCTCCACAAACCTCGCATAAGATGCCTCCGTTCTGAACACCAGCAACAACGCCAGTGCCGGCGCCGTCAATTGGTATGGAAGCGAGGAGGCCTTCAGAACTGGAAAAATCGAACTTGGCAACCAGTCAAGTAAAACCGACGTATTGTAGAGTGCAATCAGAGCAGCAAAACTTGTGAGGGATAATACGGGCGGAATCAGTGACAGGATGGCACGTGAGGAAAGTGAGCTGATAAGGTGTCGCAGATGGCGCTGGGAACTACGATGGTTCCGCCAGTTCTCAGGAGTGAACAAGGGCCGAGGACTCCGCACACGCCGTTCCGTGATCTCGTCGGCCCAGTTGGGGATCCATTGAAGGAACGAAACAAGCGAAAGCGAGCTAGCGGACCCAGAATCGGGATTCGATCGGGAGTTCGACGAACAAACGATTGGTATAAATTGTCGATGATGATGATGATGATTATGATGGTGCCTGGATTTGCACCTGATCTTGATCTTGAATTGGGGCTTGGTGAGAGCAGGGCATGTCAGTGCCATGGTTGATCGATCTTGGGCACCCAATTCTTGAATCTTGATCATGGAATAAAGGAGTGGTGGGTGTTGAAGGAGGAGTGAGCGTGTGAATGTGAGTGGTGAAAAAATGATGGTTCCATTGAATTTTGGGAGGGAATGGGAAAGGAAGAAAAAAAACAGAGAGAAGAGACTAGTGGTGGCAAAATCTGACTCGACCTGAGAAATCCGTCCGACCCAAAACCCGACCCGACCTGAATTTTAAGGAAAATCAAACTGATTCGAACCTAACCTGAACCTGAAAAAATACCGGCAGACATCAACATGATACCCGACCTGAACCTGCCCAAAAAAAATATCGACAACCGTCAATCCAATACCCGACCCGACCCGACCCGAAAATCTGTCACCTCTAGAAGAGAGAGAGAGGGTTGCAGAAGTGAAATGAAACGTTTGGTGATGGATACATGATTTTGTTTGTGGAGGATATTCATACAAGCAGGCACCAGGCAGTAAGTAATGATGTAATCTTTCTTTGTACTGTAGCTGTTGTACTTGTAGCATTGCCCTTTTGTCTTCTGAGCCTTTTTCAGTTGTGTGGTTTGTCTTAATCTTTTGATTTGTTATTATAGGAATGTTTAGTTTGGAGAGTATTGGGCTGGAATGGATTTTTTGGGCTGTATTCTTCGGTACAAATTTGGAGCCTGTGTTGTGTGTGTGTGTGATAGTTCATAGTTACTTTTTCATGTTTCAACATTTATCCTTACTCCTAAGAGTAAAACTAGTATGTAAACGTTAGCATTTCGGAATGAAATGCTAACGGCTCAAATTATGTTTTGTCATATCCGAAATTTTGATTTAGGCTTCTCATTGAATTCTTTATATAAAAATAACTAGGTCACACAAAAATTTTATATTTTTAGAGCTTTTTAAGTAATTGTTTTGGATTTTTCAAAATGACTCTAAAAATATGAATAAAATAATGCTTGTTTGTACATGAAATTAAAAAATCTGAAATAAATACTTAAAAAACTCTAAAAATTGAAAATTTTTGTATCCGCAAGTATTTTTATATGATGAATTTAATGGGAATTATAAATCAAAATTTCGGACATGACAAAGTATAATTTGAGCCGTTAGCATTTCATTTCGAAATGCTAACGTTTGCACAATAGTTCTACTCTACTCCTAATAAAAGGAGATTGGATATTTTGACATGAAAGTTCTATCTTTCCTAAGGAATAAATCTCAGTTGTTGATTGTTTACTTAGATTGATCACCACCGTTGACGTACTTTAATGTTTCAACTCATTAAAACTTAAGGCCCATATCAATTTTCTCAATTTAAGGCCCATTACATATTATCTTAAAAATTTATTATAAGAAATAACAATTTGAGCACAAAGCAACGCGCTTTACTAGTTTTATATAATATATTTTATTTTCTCTTTATCTTTTATTTAAAATGGAGGAAATCTGAAACTCATAAAATGTTGTTTTAAATGTACCGTAATGCTGTTTTGATGCAGGTAATTATGTTCTTTTCTATTATTGGGTTACAAATGATGTTGTTTGTTTGGCAATAACTTAACCTAATAAATGTCAATATAATCTTGCTGAACGCATTTTACTTAACTGCCAATCTCAACCTAACCACATATAGTTAAGGATAAATTTAACATAAAAGTTTTGTTGGAACAAAACAATTGAACAAAAATGCTTAATGATGTAAATTTAGTCATTCACAATTTCCTATTTTCTATTGTGGCCTCCCTTTAATTTGTAGTGGAAGAACTCAAGTAGCCTTAAAAAAGAAGCCAAAAAGAAATAACTATACTTGGAGGCCTAGAGCAGTGCACACTCTTTCTTCTCTTTCTTCATCATATTTCAAATTTAGTTAATTTCCATTAATGATCCATTATTAATTCTAATTAAGAAAAATATCCCATACCACCATCATCATATTAATCCTTTCCAAATCCTCTCCTAGCTTCCATTACAATCCCTTGAGAATCAAAACCCCTCTCTTTTTCTTTGTGCCATTTCCATAATGGTGACAACCAAGTTTGAGTTGCTGGTTGTGGTGGCACTTCTGCCTCTTATGTTGGATCCCTGGAGAGGAATTCTCTGCCTTGCACTGAAGCAGAACAGGCTTGTGGTTCCTATGACACTTCTTCCACATGCTACAAACAATGGAGCTAGTAAGCATTTTTTTATTTGTTAGCAACTCCCAAAGATGATTTCTTTTGCTCTATCCTTTTGTAATAATTTGTTCTGATATGTTCTTTGAAGTAATTTGTAAGAGATATAAATTTTGCTGGTATCATGAAATTGAGGTATTGGCAAAATGGAGTCCATGTACTACTAACAAGTCAAGAACAAATACAAATCATCTTTTCTAGAATATAAATTCTTTGCTTTTGACATTATTTTTTTGCAATAAATTAAGATGAACTCCTTATCCTGTTATCCGCAAACAGAAGATCTGAATTAAAGAACAGAACTTTGAAATGAAATAAAAGAGAAAGTAAAAAAAAAAAAACAAAAACAAAGAAAAGAACATAAAAGAAAAAGAAAGATTGATTAAGGCTAGTGTCTAGTGAGACAAAAAGTGACATGACAATAAAAATTTGGTCGTAAAAGTGTGTTTAGATGGGAGCCCACCAGCTTATCATCTTCACAAAGGTTTTGGTGCTGGTACACACAACTGGATCCTCCAGTTCGAGGTACAATTCAATTCATCATCAACCATTTTTTTTACCTTTTTTGGTAATATGAATTATGAAGTAATGAACCATGTATTTTATTTGCTGGGAAGAAAGGAACTCAGAAGAATTAGAAAAACTTTCTAATTTATATGCTATTTTTGCTATGTTAGGGAGGGGGATGGTGCAACAGTGTGCGGTCGTGCAAGGAGCGCGCGACGACCCGCCGGGGATCAACTCGGTACATGGACCGGTACAAGGTTTTCTCCGGTATACTCAGCAATGACCGAGCAATGAATCCAGGTGAGATGTCTACTGTTTATTCTAGCATTTGCTATGATATGTTAGTGCTGTTGTTTGAGCATTATACAGTCGCTTAATTATCATCATGATCAAAGTTATATTAAAATAAGAGTGGTTCTGCTATGGATCGCATAACCAACCTTTCATTTTGAATCGAGCGGTTCTTATCAAACATATCTATTTAATTATATCTAAAATATCTATCGTGACCATTTGATTGTAAAAAATGAACGGTTCATATTTCATCCAATCCATAGCAGAATTAGCCTTAAAATAAACTTATACTTTATGTTACATTTAATTTAATTTAATTGTTGTTTTGATAGTTGATTAAAGATTTATCAAATTATAATCGTTAAAAAATGTATAAAGTTTTGATGAACTATTATACAATCAATATACATATTGATTACAATTTAAAACACGTCCAATCTTTTAGTTTGCATACTTTTTAAAACACTTGAATAGAATATGATTGAAAACATAATAAATTTATAAGTCTAAGAATGTATCTATAAATTTTTTACTTTAAGATTTTTTGGAGATTTTCAAATTTATTGAAAGTCCCGTTGTCACTGTCAATTAATCTCCTCTCTTTAGTTATTTACTATTTAGAATACGTTTTTCTATTTAGAGAATTTTGTAAATTTCTTTCGACACCTAAAATATTAGGCTAAACCTTCCTCGTATCTGGTATCTTCCGATTTTTTTATAAATAAGCCCATGTGGCACTCAAGTTTGAAGAATAAGCTCTATATTGTACATTTTTGAAGAATAAGTTGGACTCTGCAGTACCTTAGCGTCCCAGTCATTTTGTATGGACGCTACACTACCACAGCGTCCATGTCATGTATAGTTTTGTTCAAAACAGTGGGATTTTGTGGTAGTGTAGAGTCTAAAAAAACTCGGGATGCTATGATACCATAGCGTCCAGCTTATTGTTTAAAAACATGTGATATGGGGCTTATTTTTTAAACTTGAATTCCATGAGAGCTTATTAATAAAAATTTCAGTATCTTTTTAGTATGGATTAATTAAATTTGTTACCAAGATCACATTTGTCTTGTTAATTGTGATGAGCCTATTGTTCCAAATATTGACAAAGCACAACAATACATGTCAAAATCAAATGAACGCAAACCAAATCATGGCTGGTTGTATATAAATTATAAAAGCAGCACATGGCTGATGGCCCTATGCTTTTGGGTCCATTGACCAAATACAATTTCACTACACATTTAGGCCCAATTTTTGCTATGTTTGTGCAAAATTCCCTCAAATCGTTGTTTCAATGTTTTATTACAAAATGTACGGGAAAGAGTAGTACCAAGCACTATTAAGAAGGTATATAGTAAACAAATCTGTTTTGCAAATATATATACATGCACCCATAACTTGTCTTGATCTTTGCGGAAAAAAAAAAAAAAAATTAGCTCGGTCACAGAATTTTCGTTTGGTTCGGATTACTAAAATTTTGAACTAAACCAAATTTTTATTATGGTCAGACGAGTTCACGTTTCTTTGTCAATCTGATCAGTTTTTTTTTTATGTTTATTATTATTTTTTTATCTCCATGTTTTGGTATATTTCAATCAAGGACAATGCATAACAAATATCTGATTCATGTGCAGATTTCTACAATTGGAACCGAGTAAAGCTGCGTTATTGTGATGGAGGCTCCTTTGCCGGTGATTCTGAATACCACACCCCTGTATGCATCTCTACAACAAATTAACCTAAATCCATCAATATCATCATTAAAATAAAGTAAAAAAACAGTATGGAATTCACTAAGTTATACATTAAAAAAAAAAATATGCATATTACTCAATTCTACAGTGCCTCAATGATCTAACTGCTCCTGTAAGACAGAAAAAAAAAATCCAAAAATAATATATTATCAGTTTTATGTGGATGATAGAACTTCTGATATTTCAGAACAAGACTATTTACTTCAGAGGCCAAAAGATCTGGAATGCTATAATTGGTGATCTTCTTTCTAAAGGATTAAATCATGCTGATAAGGTAACATTTTAAGTTGAACTTTGTATGTTTCAGTTGATTTATTTACCAGTAAGGGAGGAAGTTAATAAGTCAGTGCACTGCACTTTTGTAGAATGTAAAAAACATGCAGCGACGGCAATTCAATTAGAATAAGATTATGTTCTCAGGAAAAAAAAATGAAGAAAAATTGTGTAATGAAGTGACACAGATGAAAATTTAGACCAATTGTATTGTTTAGGTGTTGCTTTCGGGTTGTTCAGCCGGTGGTCTTGCTGTTTTTCACCACTGTGATCAACTGGCACAGCTTCTGCCAGAGGCGAAAAACGTTAAGTGCTTGAGCGATGCAGGATTCTTTGTCGACTTGTATGTTCACTAGTTAAATTTTGTTACCTCCATGTATTGAACTTTTCAGTATGTTTTACTGAATAAATTCTTTTTCTTTTGCGGTTTCTGATTTTCAATAACAGGAAAGATGTGACAGGAAGCAACACAATAAGACCCTTCTTTCGCCGATTAGTTTCCCTGCAAGGAATAACAAGTTTTCTGAACAAGAATTGCATGGCATCATATGAGGATCCCCTGACTGTCAGTATAATTACTTTGTCAAATAGTTTTGTCAAGATCTAACCACACTCTACCATTTTAAGTACATCTTATGACCTGAATAATTCATACTGAGCAGTGCTTCTTTCCGCAATACGCCTTAAGACATATGCTGACACCATTTTTCATCTTAAACTCAGCGTACGACACATATCAGGTGAGACTTTTTCTGGTAATTATTAAATATAGTAGCTATAATTTTGCATACAGACTTCTATAGATGATGAATACAAACTCCGCTCGGCAACGATGATGGAACTTTTTTTATGTATATTTCTGATAGTTTCGTCATTGCTTCGTGCCACCTTCAGCCGATCCTTCAGGTCACTGGAGCAAATGCAAAAATCATCCAGAAGAATGTACAGTAACACAGATCAATGATCTTCAAGGTCATGTATTTCTCAGACTTTTTCAAATTCAAAATTTTTGCAGCAAGTTCTTTATTTTTTTGCAATTTTTTTCTCTTTTGCTGATCAAACAATTTACAGATCCATCATTTCTGATCGGTTATTGTAGAGCCAGCATAATTACAAATCTACCCTGTTTCATTTGATAATGTTGCATTTTGCAGGTCTCAGAAACCAAATGTTGAGAGCCTTGAAGCCGTTCAATTCCTCGAGAGGAGGAATGCTTATAAGTTCTTGCTTCGGTCATTGCCAGAGTGAAGTACAAGAAGCATGGTTCGCACCCGATTTGCCTAGGTTAGGCAACAAGGTACAAGTTCTCATGCATATTCAAGTATGTGATGAATATCTTTCGGCATTGGCCCTATCAATTTTCAGTATTTTACCGCTCAGTGTGCAGCTTTTGTGATTAACAATGCATAAAAGTATAAAACCCACCAGAAATTTGTCCACGAGGATATTGATTTTGGGACTAACTCCTGCATGTTATCAGTTGGTACTTAAGAAAAACCTAAATTTGAAAGATTATACTAAGATTGTGTATTTAAGACCATTGCAGAGGCAGTTGGTGACTGGTACTTTGAAAGAAACGTCGTGAAGGAAGTAGCTTGCCCATATCCTTGTGGTTCCGCTTGCCAGTATCTTACATCCGCAAATAAGGTTTCGGAAATGCTACTCACTGACAATTACTCAATCATGATAATTATGTTTACTTTCTTGTTATTGCATTAACTAACTAACCAACTAACACAAATATTTAGTTTTTGTTTGTCTTCTTCGTATAAACGATAAAAATTCTAACAATTTCTCTGCTGACTAATGATATAGGTATCAGAAAGAGCATAGTAAAATCAATGACTGGATTGCTATATTTCATTTATTCTTCTCAGCCAGGCAGTTCCTTCAATAATGTGGACTAACTGAGAAATCAATAAATTGATTACCAGAGTTATTAGGAGTATACATTTCTAATAAGAAATCTAGTTGAAATGTTTATCTTTTGTACTGGAGAGAGTTATCAGAATCAGGAGTTACATTCGTGCCAAATAAACTTTAATTTTGAAATCCTTCAACATGATTTTTGTCCAGTCTATCTGATGTATGTAACTAAAATGAGGTCATAACACATAAAAGTATTTGGGGTGCAAGAGACCATAAAATCAATATGAATTTGTTCATGCCACATTCTTTTACCAGTGGAAAAGTTGGCGCTTATTACCCAAAAAGAGAGAGAACGAATAAGACAAGACAAGTATCCTTCATGATCACTAAATCAAATCATTAAGAAACCTCTGTGAATCTAAAAGTTCTCACATAGCCTTAGCAGACTCTGCTAAGTGTTTTTTTTTTTTTTTTTAGAAAAAAAAAAAAAAAGCTGAAAGTGTTCATCAATTTATACAAATGTAATAACAATAAATGAGAAACAGTTGATGGTGAAGATTGATGATAACTTAGTGCTAATCAAAATAATTTGTTCAGACCAAACGATCTGCGAGTGAAGTTTAACTTTGATCATGTGATACTTAAAATAAATATAATCAGATGAACTGTTGCAGTACCAACCAGGATATATTATGTTGCAAGCAGCACTACCCAGATAAAATATCAGCTTATTATAGAACTCAGCAAAACAAAAGAGTGCTAAAAAAATTGGTCCAGTCATTAACTAATTATAAAGAGTCCATCCGACAATAGTTTTTTTGCAATTTATAGCTTTCAGGATAACTCAGATAGTAGCATTACCAGTATTTACATTCTTCAAATGTTGCCTATCACAATTCAATCATCTTTAGAATGACTTATAAACTGCCAGTAAATGTAAACTACTCAATAGTTCCATCTGGTAACATACTCATGATCAACTAACAGTAGGAAAATTCCCCATTAGAGATAATTAATTTGCAACAATCACATTAATTCATCAAGGAAAAGCCTAACGGGTAGTACTTAGCTTTGTGCTCGGCTTCTTCTTGCGGCGTAAAGTCGTTCTCGAGACTGAAAACCTCGCGCACTTCTTCCGCTGTCTTCCCTCTGATCAAGCTTGCTACCTTTGCGGCACAAAGTGTTAACAGCCCTTCTATGTCCATGTAATTTGCTGCCTAAACATTATTAACAAAAATAATAAAAGAAGAGAGAATTTATTTAGTACACATATTAATGTTAATGTTGCCCAAATTAAGATTAATTTAATTAATTCAGCTCTTCAATCAATTGTAATGTAATTTTTATTGGCATGTACTGCAAAAGATATTGCCCTGAATCTGATGCAATGACACCGGTGTAATAAGGGCAACTCCAGACCTGAAGATATGGAAGAATTAATATACAGCAAAGGAGGAAATGAGAGGTGAGCAAAAGGCTGCCTGGTACCAGGCGTCTAGTCTGCAGAGAGCTGATACTCTCTGATTTGTTTCTATAGATGGAAATAGAATTAGGAAAGTTTGTATCCTGTGATTCAATTCTCTTTCTATTAAACCTTCTCTTAAGTCTCCTGTACAAATATCTAGTAGATTGTAACAATTGTATTGTGTATCAATAAGAAAGAAGAGAGGGTCTGGTGTTGAGGAAGTAGGTACTAAGTTGGTACCGAACCTCGTTAAATTTTCTTGTTTGTGTCTTATTTCTTTGTGATTGCTGGTAAAATTAAGATGGTATCAGAGCGTGGTTCATCCTTTGTCAACTCAATGTGTGCTTGAAGATTGACAATAGCGATCCTGTAACTCGTTGCACTGTTTTGGTGCAGCGTGCAGAAACCTGATCAAAACCGAAACCTCTCCGCACATCTCTAGCCAGGCATCATGTCAACTGACAATACCGCTGCCCGGTCAACTGACAATACCGCTGCATTGTCAACTGGCAATACCGCTGCCCTGTTGGAGCAGTTAACTCAGATAGTAACCCTGCAACAAAATCAAATGACGCAACTCATGTCTCTTCATCAATCTTCTCAACTTACAGCACCACCTAATTCTTCTGTGATAACAGAGGGTCCTTCATCTCCAATATCTGTGAAATTGGAGGGCTCCAACTACTCCATCTGGTCTCAGGTTGTGAGGATGTATCTCAAAGGGCGTGACAAGATGAGGCATATCACTGGTAATCCTTCTCCACCGCTACCAACTGATCCGTCGTATCAGAAATGGAGTATCGAAGATTCAGTGGTTAAAGGTTGGTTACTCAACTCACTTGAGGCAAAGCTCATGGCTAATTACATCCACTATGAAACTGCTTTGGAGATGTGGAAGGCTCTCGAGACAACTTTTTATGATGGCAATGATGAAGCATTTGTATTCGACCTGAATAGAAAAGTGACTCGGCTCAAGCAGTCGGGTAAACCAGTTGAAGATTACTACAATGCTTTGCAAGGTCTGTGGCGTGAAATTGACTTTCGCCGTCCAAACCCTATGACAAGTGCTGTAGACATAGAGAAGTTCAGGGAGTATATTGAGAAAACTAGAGTCTATATCTTCTTAGATGGTCTTGATGATCGTCTAGACAGCATAAGAGCTAGTGTACTGCAGACTTCTCCTTTCCCTACTGTGGAGCAAGCCTATGGTGTAGTTAGAAGAGAAGCAGTACGACAGAGTATCATGCTGAAAGGAGAAGAAGAAGTGGCTCAAAGTTCGATGGCAATGGTCTCAAGAAGTTATAAGCCATATCATCAGGTTAACTCAAATTTGAACAAGAATTACACTAGTCAGGAAAAATCAAGGCAAAAGTGTTCATATTGTGGCAAACTGGGACACATTAAAGAGAACTGCTTTGACATAGTTGGCTACCCTGACTGGTACAAAGGAAAAAAGGGAAAGCAACAAGGTGAAAGAGGGAAGAACTAGGCCTTTGCTGCTGCTGTTGGAGGAGATGCATCAGTTATTGCTGAGCCAGCTGAGCCTAATCTGATCCGCAAGACTTCAGCTGATGAGTCTAACCAACCAAGCAGTTCATGTCAAACTCCAGGTATGGCATCCCACGTGAAAGGAACAGGTACACAAATTGATGAAGGTATGTTGCCTCTAAATCGACCTAATTTAGATGGTTGGGTGATAGATTCGGGTGCTACCGATCACATGACATTTTCTGAAAAGGACCTAACTGAATTTAAGAAACCACGAATTGGCAAAATCTTAAATGCAAATGGGATCGGATATCCAGTACAAGGAGCAGGGAATGTGAAAGTCACTCAATCATTAGTACTGAATAATACACTCTTTGTACCTTCATTGACGACAAGATTAGTCTCTGTTGGGCAAATCACTGAAGAATTGAATTGTGCAGTTCTAATGTTTCCTGATTTTTGTATTTTCCAGGATATCCTCACGAAGGAGATCATTGGGCGTGGTTCTAAAAGAGGTCGCTTGTATCACTTAGAAGACTTGAAAGTGGGAAGAACCAATTTGGCAAATGGGTGCTCGAAAGTTGAAAATAAAATCTGGACTTGGCATAGGCGGTTAGGGCATCCTTCTTTTGGCTACATGAAAAAACTGTTACCTAATTTTTTCTCCGGTTTAGATATTTCTGAGTTTAATTGTGAAACATGCATCAAAGCAAAAAGCCACCGTGTATCCTATAATACTAGTTTCAATAAATGTGAGAAACCTTTTGATCTTGTTCATTCTGATGTGTGGGGTCCATCCCCAGTTGCCTCTGTACATGGATATAAGTGGTTTGTGTTGTTTATTGATGACTGTACTCGCATGACGTGGGTGTATCTGTTAAAAAGAAAAGAGGAGGTTTTAGAAGTATTTAAAACTTTTTATAAAATGGTTCAAACTCAATTTGGTCAGGTAATCAAGTTCTTTAGAAGTGATAACGGGGGTGAATTTGTTAATAAGGTCCTTAAAGGGTATTTTAGTGAAAAAGGGATTATTCATGAAACCACTTGTGTTGGGACACCTCAACAAAATGGAGTAGCTGAGAGAAAAAATAGACATATTTTAGAGACCGCTAGAGCATTGCTTTTTGAAAATCATGTGCCACAAAGGTTTTGGGACTGTGCAATAATGATGGCTGTATATGTAATTAATAGATTACCCTCAAAATCAAATGATTTCATACACCCTTAAAAAGACTTGCAAAGTTTGTACCAATACCATCAGTTCTGACCTTGCCACCAAAAATCTTTGGATGTGTTGTATATGTTCATATTCCAAAGAATCAAAGATCCAAAATTGAACCATGCGCTGTTAAGTGTGTGTCATTGGGACTTGGTATGCACCAAAAAGGATACAAGTGTTATGATCCGGTGTCGAGAAAGTGGTACGTTACAATGGATGTAACATTTTTGGAAAGTGAATCTTTTTTTCAAACTACCGAACATCTCTCTCAGGGGGAGAATGAGAATGAGAGAGTTGTTTGGTATGAATCAACAATGGACTCAGGAGGACCAGATCACCGATCTGACTTGCATGTGAATGGTTCAGTGGACCCACCTGAGCATCAACTTGAACAAAATGTTTCATGTGAGGTAAATGATGGTCAGCCTGAGCCTTGTCCAGTCAGAAAAGTGTTTTGCAGAGATAAAAACCGGCAACTGTTTGGAGCAACTCAATTAAATCCAAATGAACACTCGGAAGCTGATGCTATCTGGACGGAGGTAAATGCAGGAGATATTGAAGAAGTGATACAAGAGGACCAAGAACCACATGTCCAACAATCTCCTGAGGATATACCCACTGTAAGTTCTTCTCAATCCAGTTATACTTTACCTCCTAGAATGAACCGTGGAAAGCCTCCTAAGCGGTATGTTCCTGAAGATGGAACCAGCAAAGAAATTGCATACCCTATTGCAAATTATGTCACCACTAAGAAATTATCTGAACCATTAAAGACCTTTTGTGAAAAAATGCTTACCATACCTATACCAAAAAATGTGAATGAAGCACTTAAAGATAAAAATTGGACAGAAGCAATGGCCGTAGAAATGGATGCATTGTATAAAAATGATACATGGTCATTAGTTAAACTTCCTGAAGGAAAGATACCAGTAGGATGCAAGTGGGTATTCTCTGTCAAATATGGTTCAGATGGTAGTGTTGAGCGATACAAAGCTAGATTGGTAGCAAAAGGGTATACTCAGACATATGGAATTGATTATCAGGAAACGTTTTCTCCAGTTGCTAAGCTTAATACAATTCGAGTTTTGTTGTCTCTTGCAGCTAATCTAGATTGGCCTTTACACCAGTTTGATGTGAAGAATGCTTTCCTTTATGGGGATTTAGAAGAAGAAATATACATGGATCTACCTCCTGGGTATGAGAACCTGGGTACAAAGCATACGGTTTGCAAGCTGAACAAGGCGTTGTATGGACTCAAACAATCTCCTCGAGCATGGTTCGGCCGATTTAGCCATGCAATGAAGAATTATGGGTTCAACCAAGGAGAGTCAGATCATACACTTTTTATCAAGAAGAAAAATGAGAAAGTGACTATTCTGATCATCTACGTAGATGGCATGATTATTACAGGAGACGATACAGAAGAAATCCGAGTCCTCGAAGAAAAACTTTCAAGAGAATTCGAAATGAAGAATTTAGGAGGTTTGAAATATTTTCTTGGAATTGAGGTGGCCCGTTCTAACCAAGGTATTGTTCTGTCTCAGAGAAAATACATTCTAGATTTGTTATCTGAGGTGGGAATGCTAGATTGTAAACCGGTTGATAATCCTATAGCTTTGAATTTGAAACTGGGAGAGTTCCCTGATCAAGTGCCTACCAACAAAGAAAGGTACCAGCGACTAGTTGGGAAGTTGATTTATTTGTCTCATACCAGACCCGACATTGCATATGCTGTAAGTTTGGTGAGTCAATTTATGCATAACCCAAGTGAGGACCACATGGAAGCAGCCTTAAGAATTGTTAAATACTTAAAGGGAGCCCCTGGAAGAGGGATACAATTTAAGAAGAATGGGCATTTGGGGATAATGGGTTATACTGACGCAGATTGGGCAGGTAGTGTGATTGATCGTAAGTCAACATCGGGGTACTTCACTCTTGTTGGCGGGAACCTTGTTACATGGAGAAGCAAGAAACAGGGAGTAGTTGCTCTCTCAAGTGCAGAGGCTGAACTTATTGGAGTAGTTAAAGGCTTATGTGAACTACTCTGGATAAGAAAATTGCTAACAGAACTTGGTTTAGCTCAGGAAGAGGCCATGACATTGTATGTTGACAATAAGGCGGCAATTGACATGTCACATAATCCGGTACAACATGATAGGACCAAGCATATTGGTGTAAGTCGACACTTTATCAAGCAGAATATTGAATCAAAGTTAGTTCAGATAATTTTTGTAAGATCTGAGAATCAGCTTGCTGATATTTTGACTAAGGGTGTGACTGGTAAAGTGTTCAACAACACATTAAACAAGTTAGGCATGACAGATCTTTACATGCCAACTTGAGGGGGAGTATTGGCATGTACTGCAAAAGATATTGCCCTGAATCTAATGCAATGACACCGGTGTAATAAGGGCAACTCCAGACCTGAAGATATGGAAGAATTAATATACAGCAAAGGAGGAAATGAGAGGTGAGCAAAAGGCTGCCTGGTACCAGGCGTCTAGTCTGCAGAGAGCTGATACTCTCTGATTTGTTTCTATAGATGGAAATAGAATTAGGAAAGTTTGTATCCTGTGATTCAATTCTCTTTCTATTAAACCTTCTCTTAAGTCTCCTGTACAAATATCTAGTAGATTGTAACAATTGTATTGTGTATCAATAAGAAAGAAGAGAGGGTCTGGTGTTGAGGAAGTAGGTACTAAGTTGGTACCGAACCTCGTTAAATTTTCTTGTTTGTGTCTTATTTCTTTGTGATTGCTGGTAAAATCAAGAATTTTGTTCTTATACTAAATATGGTACTTGGTGCAGCTCCTATGAATTGTCATGTGAAATGTTTAAAACTAATTTTGAAGAGCAATAATTTTACATAAAAAATCTGGTTAATTAAGAAAAGCATTAAATTAAAAATAGAATATATTATTATCTCCCAATTAAGAGCTCTGGTTTTTTTCCAACTCCAAAATTTGATCCCAAATAACAATTAAACAAAGATTAATTATTAATTACCTCAAAAAAAACCTAAATAATCAAGAATAAAAAAAATGTTTTATATAAAATGAACTAATTCTTACAAGGTAAAGATCATAAAGCACATCCTTGCTAACATCCATATACATCTCCTTCCACATCTCAACCTCATTCTTCCATTCCTTCAACGCCGTCTCCGTCTTCGCTACGTCGTCCTGCAACTCCGGCAACTCCTCTGTGACCTCATGCGGCTTCTTCGACGCAAACTCGATTTGTTTTGTCATGTATTCTACGATTTTTGACAGGATTGCTCCGTCGACGTTCTCCAATGGGATGCCTTGCTCCGGAGCGCTCTCCTCCAGAGCAAGCCTCACCATCCTTGACTGGAGAACCGTCGTCTCGTCAACCTCCACTGTCAGCCCGTCGTTGCTGCTCAGAAGCACCATCTTTTTTGCTCTTTGCTATATGAGAAAGTTGAGAAAATTTAGGTTTTTAGAATTTTTTGATTGAATTTGTTGGTATTTCAGAACAATTTTTTTGTGGGTGTTTTGGTAATTCTAACTTTGAAATTTCTTACCAATAATTACTAATTTGGTTGCATACATTGAGCATTCCTTGTTTAGTGAAATACGTTCCTTGCTTGTTTGTATTTGCACGTATCATATTATATAGCAGAATCATGTCATGGCTGCCTAATTCATGTTACAATAATAAACATGAATGAATGGATAAAGGCTGATTTGCAAATTTCAATATATTTTTCATGGGCTTGATCAAGTTCTTTTTTTTTTTTTTTTAGTTCATTTCAAATTGGGCCTGGACTATTTTACACTTTCTTATAAATGTTATCAGGCTTTCTGCATATATGCATGTACATTTTATAACAAGCCCACTATGATATTCCAGTAGATAGTTCATATTATTTGTAGTTCTCTGCTAATTAATCCTTTTGGATCTGGGCATGTGGGAAGTTTCATTTTGTTTAGGTACAAAAAAGGTAATTGTGATATTGTTGGAAGATAAAAGCATATTAAAAGCTGCACGTGAGAAATGCACTGGATCACAGTACAAACTTAATTGAAACGGTGGTATAATTAAGCTAATGATATTCATGTTCTTGGTTTTCACAAATTTTAACAAATGGACAAATCAATAAAATATATAACATGTCATATTAATAATGGTATCATCAGTTGATACAATTAATGAAATGCAATTGAAAGTCATGTCCTGCAATGATATTTTTTTTTATTAAAAAATATACCTCTTACTTTAATTGATTTAACTCTATGAATATACTTAATTTGCAGTCATGCATTATAATCCATACCCTAGAAAGAGGGGTAACTCTTTAAGTACTTCAATTATGCATCTATGCCACATCATCAATATTATTAACCATTGATTTTGTTTAAAACTTTAAATCTTTTCATATACTTTGATCCAACGGTTTATATGTATTCTCTCTTCCAATTTAATAAGATGAATGTGATATGCTAAAGAGAAAATTTATCCCATAAAATAGTCCAGAATCTATGTTCTATTATTTATAAATTATTATATTATTATTGTTATTAGTCACATTAAAAATTAAAAATTTTGTTCAATTATATTAACATAATATTTTAAATTTATAAGTTTTATTATATATTTGATATCATATTTCGGGCGAAGCCCGAGTTACAGCTCTAGTTTCATATAATGTAGTATGAATATGCTTGATTACCATTCACTAAATCTTTATACCAAATTGAACGGATATATGAACTCCATTAACTCATGACTACAAAAATAATACGAGCTGACTACACTAATTAAACTACTAAAACTGTTAATCCTCTATTAAAAATAAAAAATATACATTAATTTGATATGATATCAAAAGGCAGCAATAACCATTCGTTGACAATACTTAATTATTCTTCTGACAAAAACATTTCCTTGAGCTAATCATTATATTGGCAATTGAGTAATAAATTGGGTCAACATAAAATGTTAACTAATTAATCACCTCGCCAGGTGCATTAACAATAATTAATTAATTATGGTCTCTTAATTGCTGAGACGTGGGAGCATGTCTAGCTACCAACCCAATAATAATATTCCCTCAATATTATATATAAAAACTGAGAAAATGATATGAGAGTGGGCAACCACGATGCGGTCACCAACGTTATTTTAATAATTAATCTCATCACCTCTTTTCTGATTTTTTTTTTCTTTTCTGATTTCTCCATTTGTAAGATACTAAATTACTAATTAAAGGGATTTTTGACTTTATGTATGTATGTAACGGTAACCATGCTCGGATGCTCTTAGGGGTAATTGGAGATCTTGGAAAATTTTTAAATTATATGGTGATCCTCATTTAGAGTGAATGGGGCTCTATAATCAATCTTATGATTTATGTACCATTAAAAAAATTAATGATATTTTAAAATTATTACAACACTTTTTTTATTTAATAGGAAGGAAAATAATAATTAAAAAAAATTAAAATGATATGGTGATCCTTATTTAGATCGAACGGGGCTTTATAATCAACCTTATGATTTATGTACCATTAAAAAAGTTAATGATATTTTAAAATTATTATAATACCTTTTTTATTTAATTGGAAGGACAATAATAATTTAAAAAAAATTTTTGATGTATGGAGTAAAATTTTTGATGTAGATAGCGCACCCCAATTTTAAGTAATCCAGTAAATTACATAAACGGCATATTTTCTTTGAAATTATAGGACGACATTTTATATATGAAGAGAGAAATTAATGATTTTCAAACGAGAATATAACCATGTGATTATTTTTAGGGGGTTTTTATGTTGGGAGCTATTTGTTATTATTTTGTAATGTAATCTGTAATATGTAAATAATGAGCGTTAAAGCTTTAAAATTAAAACAAATAAAGCAAGTTAATACAATATAAATCTAAAAAACTTATATTATAAAATAATAAATTTATGAAGTACATATAAGTTGAGCTATTTTCTGCATAGGCATATATATTGAAACTTGAAAGATACGTACGAGTAACGTTGTAACGTTACGTTTATGGTATACCACAATTTTAAATTTCAAACTGATAGAAAATACGTCATTGATATGTAATGTACGAGTTTTACACGGATATTAACATATAATACCGATTTAATTAAGTCCTTGAGGAAACTTTTTTTTTTTTTAATTTCAAACAAGTTTTCTCGTGTTGAAATTTGGTAGCGGTAAATCCGGTGATACCGGCCCGGCCGACAAAAATTATGCGTACAATGAACGGAGTCTTAATTTCTAATTTTTTCTATCATATTTGGACATGTATGTTTGTATAAATGCATGGAGCTTTGAGCGCATAAGAGGAAAATAATATTTGTTTGTAATTTGGACGTTTGAATTTAATCAATTAATTCACTCTTTTATTTTTGTATTTGTACCGGCTTTTTATTATGTGATTTCGGTAAAATAACCAAAAAAAAAAAAAAAAAAAAAACATGTCTTTGGTTTGGTAACAAAAAGTTAAATGTTATTTGAGGTGTTCTCATATGGACAAGCGTTCATTTTTAATCAAGCAGTTTAAATTTTACAGATCGTGCATCTTTTTTGTATCCAAAGAATATATCATAACCATTCGATTCAGAAAAATGAACGGTCCATATTTCTTCTAATCCATAGATCAGAATTCACCATGTTTTTTGAGTGAGAGGTCGCACATTCAAAATCCAGTTGATCATTCCTTATAAATAGGTAGAAAAAAAATTGAGTAGCTCCCATTTTTATCCAAAAATAGCACTTGCACATTTTTTTTTCCCTCGATTTAATCTTAATTCTCGGTTTTCCATTATTTCTACATCGCTGTGTTTTCTATCATTTCACCATTAATTTTCTATGTTGATACATGCAATTAATTTCCTTCTTGAATCTGTAATATGATATCTTCTTCAATGAATATATGTACAGAAGAGGAAGCAGACTAAAGAAATATTTCATTAAAAGAAAAAGAAAGAAATCTTGTGCTTGTATAGTTGGATTTTTGCCAACTAATCTCGATGAAAAAAATATATATATATATTATTTTATTTGTCGGAGATATAGATGGACAGTTCACCTAAAAGAGAACAAAGAATTAATCATACATAAAATGATAGTCAGTTACGAATCAAAACCAGCTAGTTAGTATTGAACAGGCTCACTTAGTTAATCCACAAGTTCAAAAAATAAATAATTTTAATTTTTTTTATTTAAAGTACTCTTGAAGTAAAACTAATTGATTTATAATTACTTAAAAAAAAATATTGCTACAAATCTTTTATTTTTTTAATTTTCTTTAGAAAAAAAAAACATGTATTTCGTTATGTTTGCCTCATCTTTTACAATAATTTAGTGCTTGAGCACTAGAGCTGTAACTTGGGTTTCGTCCTGAAAATTAGTATCAAATAAATAATCAAGATTTTTATAAAATTTGAAATATTTATACTAAACAAAATTTAACGTAATCTCCATATGTTAATTTAGTTCTAGACCAACTTTTGTATATTTAAAATTTTTAAGTATACATTTTGATATATAAAATAACTACACTTATGAATGGTCTATATTCTATAATGTTTACATTAAGTCATTTTCTAATTATCTAAAAATATAGTAAAAAAGTACCAAAAATTATAAAATTTAATCTATAATGACATTTATATATAAAGATCACATTGAATGGTTTGGATCGATCAATTGAACTATAAAAATGATAATATGGAGCCGTACTACAAACCACTTTATACTATTAATACTACTATAGCCCCACTCTATAAGTTATATACTGGTAATTCATATATATATCATCACCATTCAGCCATTCACTGATGCAATTTTCAATAATATTTAACATACAAGGCAAAATTGAACTTAGCTAATTATCAAACGCAAAAGTTTTATTCTTCTTCAAAATAATTTCGTTGCATTTGTTTTTTGCAATTTGCAGCAATTAAAGCATGACTCGGGTCCAAATTTTAGGAGGCGCTAATAATAATTAATTCTTTGGTTCTTAATTTCCCTCGTGATAATTAATTACTTGTGGTGTTTAATTGCATTGATAACTGTTTCCTGTTAAAAATAACTAGAGAATGTTACCAATCATCAAAATAAATAAATAAATAAAGAAATAAATAAATAATAGGAGAGAATGTTACACAATACGAAGGATAATTGTTCCACAGTTTGCATTAGTTACGTTTTAATCTGAGCATGCAGTACAATATATATAACTGATAGTTAGGCGTGGACTATCTTTCATTTCTTTAGTTATGTAATTCCCTATTTAATTGTATGCAAATGAATCTCTCTCTCGCACGAACTCCCCATTTAATAATATTATACAACAAAAACAAAATCTGCTGAAAGAGAAAAATAATGAGATAAAAACGCACCAAAAAAAAAAAAAGAAGAAGAAGAATAAAAACAGCTTGCTACTACAAGGCTCCATTCGTGCAATTACCTTGACCGAGTCCGAATCTGCTGTTATTCTTTGAGATTTGAGAATAACATGATCCTATTTGTCTAATACGGACCGTTAGATCGAAATGGACAGACCCCATTGGCTCAATAAAGATTGTAGAGAGCTTTTTTATAATTAATCTCATCCGTTGATTTGAATTCTACTTGACCACCGCCAGTGCACAACAGTCAACAATATAGTGTTAACGGGTCGGGTTTATATTTTACCAGGTAACGGGTAATTAACCAAAAGCCGACATGAGGCTTGGAAACATTGATGAAAACTAAGTTCATTAACAACAGCCTAACTTTTGTCCTTAGCTAGCATAGCAGAAGTGGATTATAAACTGTTAGCCAATTTTAAACATTTTATTAGATTCAAAAACCCGACAGGATGGGTGGGATTTGGGTCGGATCCTAAATGTTTATGTGGCAGAAATCCTTTTTGTCTGCTCCAGGTCATAAATTTTTTTTTAACCCACTAACCCAGTATGAAACCGAGCAATTTTTTCGTTGTCAATTTTTTATTTTTTAGCACGTCATGTTTAATTTTTGAACACAAATTCATACTCTAGAAAGAGGAATGAGTTTCTAAGCTTTTTAGTTATGCCACATCATCATTCATCTCAACCATTGATTTTGTTTCTCTCTCTTCATTTATCTTAATCAAATGGCTCAATTTATTTAAGACTCAAAATATTTACAACTCTTTATATTCTTTTATATAAATTGAGATGTAGCTTAAAAATATTATATAGAAAATATATTAAGTCCAATATTTATCTAATAAAATATATTTATAAAAAATATATATTTACTTTTAAAATTTGTTAATTTATGTAATATTATTTTTTCGGGGCGAAGCCCTGATTCACAGCTGTAGTGATTAATAATTTTGATTGACTATACACCTCCAAAAAGCATTTCAAAAAAAAAAAAAAATCTAAAAGCTTTTTAGTTGTTTGAATAAGTTTGAGTTTAATATTTACATTATGTATTATCTTCCACAATTTTTTTTTTTTTTTTTTTGTACTAGAAAAATATAGTAAACAAAAAAAAAAAAGAAAAATAGCACATACTTACAGTAGTTATCAAGTTTCTAATTGAATAAAGAGTTGAATTTAACCTGCAAGAGCAAACATAGACAATATGAAAAATCTAGACTTAGTTAATTTTCTAATGCATACATTTTTTCGCATGATTTATTCCAAGTATCGATAATATCAATCGAATTATAATATTTTCCTAGCCTTAAAAAATAATACAAATCTAAATTAATAGATTTGATGACCCCTTCATAACGGTCAATATATTTTTCCCAATTTAATAATTTAATATAAATTATTAGTATATATACTTCCATAGCTGTCCGGATCCTTTTTTTTTTTTTTTTTTTGAGGAAATGCCCATGGAAAAATTTTACTATTAAGTACACAGCTCTAGGCTCTAGCACCACAAAGTTCTAGACTTTTTAGTGCATATTTTTTTTTTCTTTTTGTGCGGTTAGAATTTCACTAGAATTCAAACAAAGCTTCATTAATTAGATTATACTAGAGCGAGTCGAAAAATAGTATCAGATAAATAATTAAAAATTTTACAAATTTTAAATATTTATATTAAACAAAAAATTAAAAAAAAATTGTAAATTTTTTATGTAAATAATAATAATAATAATACAATAATTTATAAATAAGAACATATATAAATGTTGGACCATTGTAAGGGTTAAAATTTGTTTTAGACATGTCACATTCATCTTATTTAATGAGGAGAGAAAAAAAAAACAAGCCATTGGATCAAAGTAGATGAAAAGTTTCAAACAAAATTAATTATTAATAAAAGTGATGATGTGACATAGTTAAGATACTTGGAAATCTACCCCTCTTTATAGAGTACAGATTGCATACAGTCCTAAAAAGCCATTATTTTATCACTAATTTTACTATTTTAGTTCTTTTAGATACAGAGCGAAAAACTCTTAATTTCAAATATCGGCAAAAGAATCTTCAGTCGAATGTCAAAGTTGCAACCTTTCAATTTATTTTTTTATACGTTTTACATTGCTAATTGTATGTCACTAATTAAGATTTTCAATTTGTATTAGAGGAGAGTTTCAATGCCACAAATTTTTTGTGCCACAAAGATGTCACAAACTCACTAATTCATTTATATTTCAAAATTTTGTATTTAAATTTCAAATCAAATTCACTTTTTCATTTAATCAGTTTGCCTTTTTTTTCATCATTTAAAAAAAAAATTAAAATTCACATTAGCATTGACGACATGCTGATGTCATTGAGAATTTCATTTAATTGTAGCGTAGATGGTGAAAAGTTTGGTGTCATCTTTGTTACTTTTCTATTACGAAATGTTATTTGTAAAGGTAAATTGACATTAGATGGATTAAGAAAGACGATTTTCGATTTAATTGTGAGGATTTAGGTTTAAAATTCAATATAATTCTATTGCCACCTACCGATCTCATCTTTACTCATTTAAAGAAAATGTGCAAGAAAAAAAAAGATTTCTTCTCTCTTTCAATTTACTTGATAATTATTTTTTTTTCGAAAATCTTTGCAGCAGCTGCAAAGTTGTGTGTGCGGGTATCGAACTCTCGACCTTTGAATAAACAACAGCTCTAGTACTTCTCTCCTAGCCAACTGAACTACCACCCGTTTCCCTTTACTAGATAATTGTTTGAGCAAACAGAAGTTCCTTCCAACACTAATATATTGTAAAGAAACCGAGCAAAACAGTGGAACTCAAAATTAAAAGAGAGTGTTATCCGTTGGTTAATTTATACTTTATACTTTATATTCCAATATAAAATTAGATGCATGGTCTAACCATGTCCATATTATTTAATTAAGAAATGGTAGCTCTAATTAAGTGCCAATTATTAGTAGTTAATTAGATTGCAATATGCATGCCCCCCACTACATTCATTCATTCATTCTGATTCAAACCTTTCTAGAGAAAAGAAAGAAGAAGGAAAAGAAGAGAGCTTGAACAGAGAGAGATCCAAGGCACCAAGGAATTAACCAATTTTCAAGATTGAATTTGTTCTTACAAGAATAAAGATTGCAACTTTAGTGCAAGAAAGTGGATTAATTGGAAGGAGGGAGGGAAGGTCTTCAAAATTTAGTTTCAAATTAAGCATGAAGCAGTGCTAGCTCCAAAATCCAAATCAGCCTCATAAAGGTAACAAGGAGGACCATTTATATTTTTTCTGTGATTTTTTTTTCATCATTTTCTCTTCTTTTTGCAGCACCCAAATTATTTGCATGCCACCATGCTTGATTTGTCTCTTCTTTTAATGCCCTCAAAAAACAACAATTGTTGGTTCATTGGGTGAAGGGAAAAAAGGCACAAAAAATGGTTTTTGAGTTTGCAACTGTTTCAAATCTGCATGTAAAGGATGACAAACAATTAGCAAACAATATTGAAAAGAAGTTTCCCCAAAATGGATATGCCACATTTTTTTTAAATGTATGTACCTATCTAAGCTAAAATTTATTTTCTCTTAATATCTTAAAATGGAGATGATCTTTCCTACCATTCCTGCCAGGACAATTTTAATTGCATTTTTCCAAAAAAAAAAAAAAAGTTTAAGAAAGGTGCTTTCCAACCAGGACGATTATAATTTCATTTTTCCAAATTATTGAATGTATTAAATACATTCCTTGCATCTGAATATAGTACTGATCATATTGAATTTTTTTAGCTTACAACCAAAATAGCGCGTCTTATTAATTAATTGAGGTGTCTATTTATATGAAGTTATGAAACAATTGCTTTCTAGAGAACCAGACACCAAACTTTGTCAGTAAAATTTTTTTGTTTTTGTTTTTTGAAAGACTTGACAGAGCTGTCAGTAAAAAAAGTTGATGGTTGTCTTAAAAAAAGTTGAATTCCTTTTTAATCAAAAGAATGACAAGGCAACACATTTTCAGAATTAATTCAAATTCAAGATACTGAAAAGGATGAAGTACATTCAAATATAGTTTAAAGTTTAAACAAATTTTCAAAGGGAGAATAAAATAATTTAAACCAATGTGGAATCCTCTCCATTTGAAAAAGACAATGGAGGATGTTGTGTAAAACCATGAAAAATTGGAAAGTCTCATGAGAGAGAGATGAGAGCCTTATTTTAATCCTGTCTGTCCTCATTACAGCAGCACATTTGCTTGGTTTCATGTCCCTTGTCATTTGATCTTCATTTTGGCTTGAAACACGGATCCTAATTAACTTTCAACCCAAAGTAAATTACAAAAGCAAAGATCTAACTATAAACATGCTCATCTAGCCAGGGGCGGAGCCAGGATTTGAAATTAGGGGGGTCGAGATATCGATAGACAAAATTTATAGGGGGGGTGAAATGAAAACTCTCAACAAAATACACTGCATATTAACGTTTTTATATACAAATTCGAAATCATAGGGGGGGTCACACCCCCCTCCGCCCCCCCTTCTCTCCGCCCCTGCATCTAGCATCCTCATTCATAATTTGTATCTCAATTTTATTTTCTTGGTAATGGTTTTTTTTTTTTTTTCTGATAAAACAAATGAGGCAATGCCAAAGTCATACTCAAAGTTGTATTTTTTTTCTCAAAAAAAAAAAAAATAGTATTAAAGGGATGTTGCCATGTTACAAAATTTTGCTTATGTTGGTATCGTGACACGATGAAGGTGCATTATTTTTGACATAAAAAACATCCCTATTATATATGACAGGGATGTGACATAAATGTGTAATTAAATCATGGTACAGAGCACCAACAACAATTGAAAGTTCAACACATCACATCTAGACCTATATTTATGTTCCATGAAACGAAATAATTCTTAATTAATTAGAAAGCGAACTAAAACTTGTTTTTCAATGGTAACATAAAACAACATGACAATTACAAATTCAATAATAAAGTTTGGTTACCAAATTAGTAAATCTATACAATGAAGTTAAATCAAAAGTTGCTTAATTAATGAATTAATTTACCTTACCTTACACAAACTCCCAAAAACATGACTAAACATAAAGCAATACAAAACTGCACATGACATGACAAACTCTCTCTCTCTCTCTCTCTTCTTTCAAATTAATCACTATTCCATTAAATCCATACTTTATTCCTCTCTCCAAAACATAAATGAGTAATAACTAGCGTCCATATAAAAACCGTCTATTGGCATCCATACATTATAATTCAGGATGCATTTTGTTATATTTTGTACATATCTATAGATATATGGACGGTTTTTTAATAAACACAGAGGATGTTTCTCAACATAAATACACACTGTTACATTGAATTCCATTCCATTCCATTCTCTCTTTTTCTCCTTCTTATATTATTCTCCTACTCACACAGGTGAATAAAATAACACAACAACAAACAACAAAGAAGAAAAAAAAGAACAAGAAGAAATCTTGATCTTCATCATGGACAGCGCCTCGCTATGCGACGACAACTCGTCGTCGGGGACGTCGGACCTGGACCGGTCGACAGTCATCGACTCCATAGACTTCAGCCGGACAATCTCTGACGTCTCGTCCTTCTCGGAGCGCAGCGAGGACCACAGCGGCCCGTACGAGACGTCGTCACATGCGCACCAGCGGAGCCTCTGGCCGCCCCGCCGCCGCCCCTCCCCCTCGCTGAACCGCATGAGCATGACCAAGCAGCGCTCCTCCGACGTGTTCAACAAGAGATCACCGGCTGAAGATGGTATGTTGATATGTTAACTTGAAAAGTTTAAAACTTTGTAACGTTTTTTTTTTTCCCTTCTTTTGTTTGTTTGTTTTTTTTTTTTTTTTTTTTGCCATTTTTGGATGCCTTTTTTTTTTTTTGTGGAAATAGATTATAAGAGAGGTAGATTGATTGGATCGGATGTGGGAAAATTAGCTGCTGCATTGTGTGTGTGTGTTGACCCATCATAATGTGGCTGTTACTGTTAGGGTATTACAGTACATGTTGTGTCACATTGTGTGATGCAGCTCCTATATATAATATATTAATGCATTCATTTCACTTTTCTGTGCCATTTCGTGTTTTGGGGTTATTTTTTTATTTTTGGGTATAATGTTCATTCTTCAATATGGTTTATATATATATTAATTTATTCTTTGAAATATTGTGTATTTGAGATAAATTTTTTGACTTGAATTATGTATTTCTGGACTAAAATTATGTGTTAATGGCCAATTCAGTGCGCCATCAGTTTTCTGATATCTGCATTGGTTTTATACAGAGTTGGAATTGGTAAAGGAGAAGTTCTCAAAGCTTCTGTTGGGGGAAGATATGTCAGGAAATGGGAAAGGAGTCTGCACTGCAGTTGCCATCTCAAACTCCATTACCAATCTCTATGGTACAATGCATGCAATCCTGTTATATATACTTTTTGTTTGATAATTTATGAATGTATTCAGTTGTTAGGATCTTTCAATTGGGTTGTAATTCAGATGGCCAATTTCAAGCTCCTTAATTACTTCTGTTTAATTAAGAATTAAGATTTAAGAATTGTCATGTTTAAAGTGCCTAAATTTTGAAAACATACCAAGTGCAAGCTCACTCAAAATTGGGTTAAATTTAGGTCTAGATGAGAACTAACTAATGACTATTAAGTATTATACCGGTATCTAGGATCAGTTTATCCCATACCAGTATAAGGGCATACCATTAATAGGACTGAATAATCACTGTAAATCACTCTTTTGAAAGTGTAGGCGCCAATATGTCAATTTCTTTTAAAGTTTTACTACAATAATAATCTCTTTTTTTGTTTCCAATTTTAGCCACTGTATTCGGGACCCGGCATAAATTAGAACCATTGCCACTCGAGAAGAAATCGATGTGGAGGCGAGAGATGGACTGCCTCCTTTCTGTGTGTGATTACATAGTTGAGTTCTACCCCTCTTCACAAACCTTACCAGATGGCACTACTGTGGAGGTCAGAAACAAAACTAAACTCATATTAACAAAATCAAAATACACTTTTCGATTATCATGTTTTGTACTCCTTTTGTTTCATGAAATAGGTTATGTCAACAAGGCCGCGATCGGACATTTACATCAACCTTCCTGCCTTGGAAAAGCTGGATGCTATGCTCATTGTAAGCCATCGATATACCCCTAAATTTGTGTTCTTTTCTTTAGATAGTATGAAAATAATAAGTAATGAAACATCCATCTCATTTCTGCTCAATCATATGCAACTACAATGAAAAAGTACCGAGTAACACTCGCATTCTTTTGAAAAATCAATTAGGTCTCTGGCTTCTTCTGGAGGGGTTAAAATTATAAATTTGTTTTGTAAGCAAATATATAAGATTGTAAGATTTGCCCAAGTTCATGATAAACCTATATAATTTGATGATGAATCATCTTTTATAAGTAACTGACTATGATCATGAACAAAATATTCATATCAGGACATTTTGGACAGTTTCCACAAACCCGAATTTTGGTATGTGGATGATGGAAAGAAATCGTTTAGTTCTGGGTCATCATCCTTCCGGCGGCTGAGCCACCGGAATGAGGAGAAGTGGTGGCTCCCTGTCCCCTGTGTACCTCCTGATACAGGTCTGTCAGAAAACGCGAGAAGGAACTTGCAACAGAAACGGGATTGTGCGAACCAGATCCACAAAGCTGCCGTCGCAATAAATAGTGGAGTCCTTTCAGAGATGGAGATCCCGGAATCGTATCTGGCTACTCTCCCGAAGGTAAGTTTTTATTCGGCCTAATTGTCACTTAATTAAAAACAATTACTGAGGCTGACTTGCTCTTGCACATTTCTTCGTGTTGTTAAAAAAGAAGCATAAAATTAGGAAACGATATATATTATTTGAGCTTGTTTAAGAGCAGGAAAGAAATTTTTATATTGAACAATGTTTCTTAAAAAAAAAAATTTGGCATTTAGATTCAATTCATTAAGTTCTTTGAATTCAAGTTCATTTTACTTGAGACATGGATGGGAAAAAGAAATCAAACCCTCACACCTTTGCGTTTCATTTACTATCAGAGTGGCAAGATTACCTTAGGAGATTCTTTGTACCGATCAATAAGTGGACCGGAAAGATTCTCGCCCGAGCATCTGCTTGATCAGCTGAACACGAGCGAAGAGCACGACGCCCTGGAATTGGCTGACCGTGTGGAGGCAGCAATGTATGTCTGGCGCAGGAAAGCAAGCACGCACCATTCGAAATCATCTTGGAAGATGGTGAAGGAGCTCGTATCCGACGACGACAAAAACGTGATGCTAGCAAGTAGAGCCGAGTCTCTTCTGCTCTCTATAAAGCATAAATTCCCTTCACTGTCACAGACCACCCTGGACACAAGTAAAATCCAGTACAATAAGGTAAACAGCATCACTGTTGATAATGTGCATACTAAATTGCTGAGATTTGTATCACTATTGAGTATTGACAATGTTGTGTGCTTGATAATGCAGGATGTGGGGCAGGCAATCCTGGAGAGCTACTCAAGAGTGCTAGAGAGTTTAGCATTCAATATTGTTTCCTGGATCGACGATGTTCTTTTTGCCGATAAATCTGCTAGAGCAAGTTGATTCTGATCCCAGCACCAGGAGTAGAGCATTAGGCTCACATATGCATAATGCATGCTACTTTGTGAAGTTGTAGCAACTAACAATAGGAAAAAGAGGCGTTATAGTTATAGGCCTCAGACAGGTTAATGTTTTGTATTGATGCCACTGTAGGTACCCATACAGAGACAGATTTTGATATTTATACCATCATCAGACAGTACAAAGATTTTGACACCTAGCTTAGTTTTGTAATGTAATATATAGACATAAAAGCAGGTTGGTGTCTTTCCCTTGTTAATTCTTAGATCAACAATGATATTTTGAGTTATACACGCTAGCACTTGATGGTAACATCGTAGCGCTACCTCATTAAAATAACTGATAATATATATCCTGCATCCATAAGCATGAAAAATAGAAAACACAAGAATGAATAAAAATGAATAACTGCTCATATGAATTTCAACGAGCACATATTTTCAGAACAAATCAACAACAGGCCAACCCCTACATATTTGTTTGCCAACCCAATATGCAGGATTGCTACCACGTATACTACTATTATTATTACATAAAACTGGGTAGAGAAGGAATTGATTGGAAATTAATCTAATTCTGAGTCGTTATAAGTACATAACCAGACCCTCAATGGGCAGTGGGAGTAAAATGAAAAAGAAAAGAAAATGAGAGCTAGCTAGGCACACGGGATTAGCTAAATAACAAGCATCATCACCTAAGGCCCTAAAATACATGTTATACTGTTACAATTGTTATTTTGAATCAATTCTAAGCTTTGCTACACTGAAGCTGATCACGCTTTTACGCATTCTGTTTCCCTAAATATTACATCCTTCAAAAGAAAATGGATCAAAAAGGATAAAGGCATGCTACATCACGATCTGACAATGGTAGAACCGTAAAAAAAAATTATATACAACAGCTTGGAGAAATCTGAAAGGGGGGCACCACTCGGTAAGCAATTTTTCAGTACAACCATTGCCCCTTGTTCTCCCTTAAATTCCAGTATGGTGTCTTCTCCTGAAACAACAAAGGTGAGCTGCTGAAGAATATGTATATGTTTTCTTCTTGCCATAACTGTACAAGCGAGTCAGCTATCATCATCTAGTGATCCAATGTAAGTGAGGTCAGTTCTTCTCACTCGAACTGCACCCTTTAGCCAGCTAGAGGCTTTTAAATTGGAGTGGTCGCCCCCAGGGGCAGTCATGCTACTACCGCTTCCACCACCACCGCCTGATGTGGAGGTAGAAGAGCCAGCAGTGCCATCTTCAAGCAAAGTCCATGGATCAATCTCCATCTCTGATTGTTCTTGGGAAGGCAGCTGGGACTTGCCCCGGCTTGATGGAAGATTGGGAGGGGTCCAGCTTGGAGAAGAGGAATTGCTGTTTTTTTGTTGGTGACTTGGGGTGGTGTTGCCAGGCAGAAGAAATGGAAGAGAAGGGACTGAAAGTGGAGGAAGGCAAGGCACTAAGAAGGGTCGTGTTGGAGGGAGATAAGGCATGGCAGACTGAATCCGCCTCCTGATTGTCAGTGGCAATTCCATTTTGTCCAATGCTGCCTGCATAGTGGGGAAAAAAAATTTAGGGGAGAAATAAAATTTAGGAGAGAGAAATGCAGATTTTCAAGTCCTAGAGAGAAAAAAAAAAAAATTCATGACAACTTGAATTGATCTATGGAAAACTGCACAAAACAAATTTAAAAATATATATATATACTCCGAGAACAAAATAAGCAGAACTAATGATTTAAAAAGGTAACAACTAAAAAAGCATGCAAAAGTCTTGTTCTTCTTCAGATGCATTTCCTCTCCTGCAGAGTTCTGTCCTTTACATGCTTCCCTCACTAAAAATTCTCTTGAATTAAAAAACTGAGGAGAAAAATCAGGGCTACACTAAGGCTTGACATGGAAATTAACTCAGATTAAATTGAATTTGGAAAGATCCCAACACTAAACAAAATTCAGACGTTTCAGACTGCATACTTGGTTAAAACTTATCTAGCCTTGGCAGATTCCCCGAGTTTCTAAATCACGCAGAACTAAGCACCAAACTAACCTGAATCCAATTGTGCAATAACCAACTGAAGAAAAAAAATAAAGGTTGAAATGAAGACATTTGGTACCACAAGTAAAAAGGCTTTGTGGCAGTGCTGAATCCTAGCAAGCCAAGGGCCTTTCGAAATAGGATTACAACTTACACAATGCTAAATATTTGTTATAGGCTGACCTGCAAATTTTCTGCTGCCTCACGATCAAATGCAGGAAAATCTCGTGGAGGTTTGATGGTTGACTTGGAGGGGACCAGTTTGGGTTTCAGCCAACTTGGCTTGCAGCTCCCTAGCAAAGCATGAAGCACACATACAAGCCTGTCAAAGAGCCCCTCACCAGGCCGATCTGACAAGCTGTCAACAGAATAAAAGGACACTTCGGATGAAGACACTGCCTCCCTTTTCATAGGGGTTGGTGGGTCAGCCTCTTCATACACAACTCGTGCACCAAGTAAACGTAGGATGATGCCGGCAAGTATCTGTCTCATATTCCGGCCGGATGGATCCCTGCTAATATTCTCAAAATGAATTATTCTAGTATCATTCCCAGTGACATGTAAGTACTGGTATGGATTTCTCCGTTTGCCTTCAATTAGACCATTTCAATTCTACTATAGCAAAGATAAGGTAAATAAGACTTTGCGTCAGCACAAATTACATAATTAACTCACTATAAAACCAACCAAATCAAAGGTGATTGGACAGTACTGACATGCCTATATTAACTTTTGACAAGTATTTAGTGAAGAACAATAACCATGAGAAGTCAAATGTAATTACCTATCTGCATAGATAACAGGGAGCAATCTGATAAGAAATTGGAGGCGCACCCATAGCGCCGATCTCAAAGTAGCGACAGGAGGAGGGGTTGAATCACTAGCAGCTACAGGAGGCCTCCGACCAATAACTGGGCTACCACCCCGCATTCCTTTCCTACCGCTTTTGCCAGAGGTAGTGCCTTCAATCCCTGGTGAGCCTGTATTGGCCTGCTGTTTTGTTCCATTGTTGTTGTGTGTTATTGTATTTATCTGGGTCTCAATAGCACCCATCTGCTTGATCAGCTCAGCAGCAAATGCATTACGCAACTCACTGGAACTCCTGTCAATGCAAGGAAGCATAAGCTCTGTCAGAGCTTTCTCTGTCACCCGGTGACTAATAGAGTCGGGCCCTTCTGTGTCCCGGTTGTTAGTCGACTTGCCAGGTTTTTTAACATCTGCAAACTCGTCAATGACCTCTCCCTCTTCAATGGGCATAATTTCAATCTTCTTCTTAGTGCCTCTACCGCTAACAGTGCTGTTACTGGTGCTGCTAGTGCTGGCCGGTATCTGAGGTACAGAACACGACCAACCCCATGGCTTCCAAAAACTGAGTATTTAAGGAGAGCCTCTTCCTGTGAGCAACATACAAAAGCTGTTGTCTGATGGATTTGCGACCTTGTAGAACATCAGGACCCTGCAAGATCCATTTAGTGTCCATCACTAAGGACTCCTGGAGTAACTTTCCCAGGAGATGCACTACCTCTGAGTAAAGCGAAGCTGCATCTGGCCTGACTAGCAACCTCGAAATGATTATCTCAGTAAATTTTTTCTCACTCTCTGAATCAGTATTGGGCGTCAGAGATCGCAGTGCCTCCACAAAGGACATACTTTGGGTCTCTATTTTCTCAATAAGGGCCTGCTCATGCAAGAGGAGCCGCAGCTCAACCCACTGCCAGTGAAACTTAGCTGGCTGTAGAGTATCTAATATATGAAGAAGAAGCTGCTCAGAGAGCTTCATCTCATTTTCCATGTTAACACTTGAGTCAAAACCCCAAGACCCGTCTTCCTGCAATACTGCTGAGGCTGGCATTTTGCATTCAATCAAAGCATTCAGGAACAGCCTTGCCCGCAGAGGGATGAAGGCTGTGGCTCTTAAATGTTTATCTGAACCATGCAACTCAAGAACTGCTGCAAAATCTGAATCACCAGAATCTGAGGCCAGGATTTCGTAAAAGCCCTGTGTATTCCTAAAACATACATCCCGGAATGGCTGGTGTCTGATGGCATCCCCTACAGCGTTAGATAGGTACTGATAAAGCTGAATATCTTCACGTGTCGGCCCATTGTTTGTTATATATGGTCTCCATATGACCATTGCAAAAATTGAGTATGCAGGAGGGAGAATCAGTGCAAGTGGCAGCATCCTTTGCATCCTCAACAGAGCTAAGATGTATTGTTCACCAAGTATTTCACAAACCAGCCCATCACACACAGTTCGACAATTGCCAATCAGAAGCCTGAACCAATGAAGATAAACCTCAATAGAACAGTCTGATTTAAAAGTGCCTGACGAGCGTGAAACGCCATTAGCATTTGACGACCTAGCATTTCTGACAAACTGCATGGTATCTAAACCCTCTTTCAGCCTGAAAACTGTGATCAAGCGATCCAAGCTGACCACGCCATGAATAACAGCCCCTACAACTAATGCAGAGACTGCAGCTGCAATCTTTGTGGGTCGCGACACAAAGCCCTTGGTGGAGTTGCTATGAAGATCATTTGAATGGCTGCCATACATGTCAGATTCAGGGGATAGCTGAAATTGGTTGCGGTGGGTTTTGGTGGGAGCAAAAGCGGTTGAGACAGCTGAGGACGCTTCAATGGCCAAAGCAACTTCAAAAACCCGGCTGAGGCGATCTCCAAGAGATTCCTTTAACAGAAACAGAGATGTAATGTGAATATTTAGAATATGGCGCACACAATTCATGGATGTTGCTGCAGAAGGGTTGCTCTGATAATTTCCAGATGTGAAATCAGGGAGTTTTGCAATGGCCTGACCCACATTGCCAACGATTGCTGCTACAGCTGCTGCCACAACAGAAGGATCTCCTTCTGGAAGTGCACTGCAGTTTTGGCGGATACAATCCCCAAGGCTAAACACAATATCATGTGCTATTTGGAAGCTATCATCCCACTTCTCCAATAAAGTGCCTTTGGGTGTTGATGGCGTGTAAACCTTTTTTTCTTTGCCATAGAAGTATCGAGATGCCTCATCAACACTGCGATGCACAATATCTTTCATGTTGGGGACATTCCGGGATGACCTTCCACTAAGCTTCTGCCGGATATGGTCATCGATATCTTCTCCCGATGAGACTCCAGATGCAGAGATGGAGTCACCATCAATTGATCGACCACTGTCTAATTCAGAGAGAAGTCTTTGATCACAAGTGGCCCTAAAATTCTTCTCCCACCTTGCTACACTAGCCACCTCTCTGTATTTCTTCAACAAGTACCGGGTGTACGCCAAAGCAGCAGAACAAAGGTGCTTCCCATTTGGCATGACAACTCCAGAGTTGCGGTGCATCACAGCAGTAAGTACTTCAGGCAAGAGATCCGTAGCAAGCAGCACATTCTCATACCTAGACAATTTAATTGTTAGATACATTCCATGTAATTATAAAACATATGCTTATCTTAAACAGAAGGTATTATAAGTGCTAGCCTGTGCTTAATAAAATATGCAATAAAACCTCAAACTCAAAAGAGGCTACAAAGCGCCAATAGAACAGAAGTTATTTTTCTATTATAAACAAGTACCAATACAAAACAAGTATATCATTATGAAAAATACAAAGGTAAGCATACAATTCATATCAATATTAAATGTACTCAAATAATCAAAAGCATCTGTCAAACTTCCCGTGCCACTCAGAAAACCAACAGGTGCCAAACGAAGTCAACCAGACAGACTAATCTGATACTAGGTATGAAGAATGATTCATTAAATCCTGCCTCAATGCAAAATTATCGATAAATAATTACTATAAATGGAGATATAAAACACAGCCTGTCTATATTCTTTTCGATTTTAGGTGGCAGGCTAAAAGATGAAATGTTACATGTCAAACTAAAGTGCCCACAAATGAAAATCTGTGGACATTGCATAAAAAAAAGAGAATTTAAGCAGCAAAGAGATGTCTGGGAATATTATGTCATTTTTTTTCGATGGCATTACAAAATAAATTATGCTTAGGTATTACCTAATATAACAATGAAACTTCTAAATATTATATGTGCTGCATAAGTTTATGCATTTGGAAATCTTAAAAATAATATATCATTTTCTCAACACACCACCAAATCTACTGGGATTTTGGTTGTACTAATTTCTACTGCACTGAACACTCAATGTTGAATCCACCACAAGGGCACTGCTAGCCAGAGTCCTTTATATTGTTCCCAGCTATGCTACTAGCTACTTGATAATTTGATATATACTTTTTTACATCAATAGTACCATTTTTTTTTTTTTTTTGATGCAATCAAGAGTACCATTGTTAGTATGTGCTTGAAAAGAAAATTGATTTTGGCTTTGCAGATGTACAAGTTACTTATTTCTTGTTATTAGCTGTCATTTGCAGTAGTTACCAGTTTTCTGGTACATGGATAAAGAGTGACTTTTCGTAGGTATGTGATCAACAGCTTCAAACATTTTCTACAACCTTGACACGTGATACACAATTGGCCCATAAAGTGAGATAGGTACGGGTTTAGCATCTACTTCAGAATGCAGGTACGATAGGTTGAGACCGAACACATCAACTTGGAGGTTCTTTCCTTGTTTTTTTTGGGATTGTCTATGTATTGATGTTGGTCTTGCTGTTACAATTTGTTTCATGTATCAAAGAAATAACATCATAACAGTGCTTCTTTTGATCAACAATGAAGAGCTTTTATAAATAAAAAAAGGAGATGCATGATACTTACCGTTGCAGCGCAGAGTAAATAAATGCTTCATCCACTTGGCAGATTTGGTTCTCCCTGTTCTTTGATTGTACTGCATGTCTACCACCCTGGATGTTAGCAGTCATCCTTGCACGGATCTTGGAAAGCAACCAGATTAGGAACTTCACCAAAGGGACCACATCACAGCAAAGGTCAAAAATATACATAATCAACAACAACTCGTCCTCACTCAGTCTCCATCTAAAGCTAGACCTTTCATCATTCTGCAAGGTGAAACCAGATGAGCTGCTCCCTGGCTTTGACAGAACTGTTTCATTCCCTTCAACAAGCTGTCTCAGAGATCTCAAAAGCCAGATTGAAACAGATTTCTTCTCAATCATCCTAAGCCTCTTCAATGCCTTTCCAATCTCAGAGAGATTTACTGGTCTTGTCCTATCAAATTCCTTGGAATTGTCACCATCTGTAGTAGATTTGTGGTGAGGGCAGCTCACCTTGTTATCGCACACATGGCTGGTAGAAGCTCCCTGGCTGCTTTCAATTCGAGCAGCTGCCAACTGAGCTAGACTCTGAGTTTTACGCCGCCCCCGTGAGCCCTGTTTAGGTACTTTCTGCTGGGATGGTTCAACCTTGAACGATGATTCACGAGCCTTAGCTGCACCTTTCCTTATCCACCAAATATCCTCATCCTCCAATTGACTTGAGGAAATGCTTTGGAGAGAAGGGTTCCGGTTGTCTATCTTCTGCCTCTTAGCTCTACGGCACTCTTCACACCCTTGCTTCGTGTCACCTGAATCAGCTTTCAAATCTGATACACTCAGCGGCCTCTTGATACTTCCCTTTAACCCATCATTCTTTGACTCCATGGTTGACAAGCAGATGTTTGGGAAATGCAGCAAATTTGATATTAAACTTTTAAGTTCAGTAATTACTACCTTCACCTTGCTACCATCTCTGCTGCTGGGACGGCGGTTGTGTTGTTTTGGGTTAGGAAAGCCAGATGAGTTATTAATTTTCTTAGATACATCACCCTGTCCCCTTGAAAGCTCACGCACCACGAGGTGACGTTCACTTGAGTATACAGCAATAGTGTCATTCAAATTTGATGCTTCAACTACCCTCGACTCTTCTAGCACATCTAACAGACACAGTGCTGGAAGATGCTTAAGAATTCTATGGTGTCTCTTTTTCCTTTCGGTATCTAGAGGTGTGCCTTCTCTGTCCATAAGGCCGCTAACTATAAGCTGCCTGACATATGCCTGAGGATAGAAAAGGCCAGCGCAGATGAGTTCTGTGACAAGAGCATCAACCCTTTTGAAACCTGCAGGGCTGCTGACTTCATGCTGATCCAGCCAACACACTATTATGTCATGTAACGGACCAGGACTTTCAAGCATATTGGTTTTGTTCTTTTTCTCTCCTGAATTCTTGGCTTGGTTAGGAATAAGATCGTGAGGGGAAGGTATCTTACTGGCTCCATGCCGACTGCTATTTTTGGGGCTTGAAACTTTGCACATCTCTTCCATCTTGTTCTTTAAAAGCAACACCGCCATGTAAATCTGAGAGAGATCTTTCCTCCCCGTGAATTTGAGATTCAACGGCATAGCAGTACGGCAATCCCGGTAATCACATGTTGCCCATTCACAAAGGAAAAATACAGAGCATATCAAAGATAACTCAACAGTCCCAATCCATATCAGAGAGGATTGTAAACAAGGGCTCACCTCAGAAATCCACCTCTCTTCCATTAGTGAATCAGACAGATCTTCAAAGAGAGAGGTATAAGCCAGGTTTAAGTTGCCTGATACAAGAGCCTTGTCAAGAGCTTGTACAACCTTTGCTGCACCTCTGCCTTGAAGATTCGGGTTCACAATCTTAGCTAAATCAGAGGCACGTTTTTCTATAGAAGCTACAGCATGACCACATGACAAATACCGAAAATATGCATCCTGTGTCTCAAACTGAACAGCTTCAGAACTCTCAACCATGTTTTTCAAAAAGTCTCCTCGATGTTGCACCTCAGGGGCAACGGGTGCAGGAAGAGGGAAGCAGTCCAAAGATACAAAAGTGTCTGGCACAGAAAGAATCAAATAGCGTAGCATTTCAGCAAGAGTAGAAGTCATTGATGCCCTTCTCAAGCCATCGGCAGAACTTGGGCCACTCGATAATACATTGCTAAGGTAGCGCACAGCTATCTCCACAAAGGAACGTGTATATGTCTGTGATAAGGAAATGTAATCTAGCAAACCTAACAAAAGGGGCAACAGGAGCTCTAAGATCTCCAATGAGTCCTTCTCCTGCAGGTATCATTGTAAACATATTAATACAAATTTAGATTTTTTTAAAAAAAAAGAAACAAATAAACACACCAATCATCATAATTACCTGCAGCTGGTGAAGGATTCGATCAATAAGAATGGAAGGTAGAAGCAACCCTTCAGCGCGATGCCATTGCACCAGGCGTACCATATACCACCACTTGAAATTAAAAGATGGTTCCTCTGCATCTGAAATGTTTGGGGAGGATTCTGTTTTCACCTTTGAAGAAGAATGCCCAGAGTTGAGGCCCGGGGATGGCTGATCTCTATTAGATGTGATTGCACCATCTTTTGAGCTGAACTCTTCCAAAAGCTGTTCAAAGTAATCAGCCACATCTTTTGTCCACTGATCTGTTCTGACGAATTGAGACTTCTCAGGTGCTCCATTTGGTATATTAGCGTTGTTAGGTCGAACCTGAAATTTAATTGATTATTTAATTACAAATTAGATTTTAAGATATGAAATAATTATTTCCAAATAGTTACAAAGGAAAATGCTCTAACAAAAAATATTAAATGCCAAATGGAGGTATACCTGATTGAGGTAAGTGACTTTAACAAACCAGGTTGCTCGAACTAATGGGACATTATGCCGAGTGATGATGTCAAACAGGGATTTCCTTCGAAAACCGTGTGGCACATGTTCTGACAATGAGCGTAATCGTTTGTGCGGTTGGGATAAAGCCTGAAAATTTCAATATAACACAAGGCAGAATCATAGTTACATATTTGATAGGAAATATATAGTGCAAACAAAAATCAAGGAGCAAAAGAATGAAATAGAAACACATTATCAATTTATGTAACAAACCTCAATCCATCTCCTGCGAAAATCTTCTCCAGAAGGCTTTTGTTCAGGAAATGCACCAGATCTTACTAATAAGTGGCCAGAGAGGGGTACCCCATATACTTGTCCAGCCTGCAGATATAGAATACCAGGTTAAGCATGAACAGTCTCGAAAGAGGAAACTGCAAGATGAAAGAAAGGAACTTACTTTTCTTTTCTGGGCACGTGATTCATTTATGGCCCTAAAACGCTTCCTTATTGCCTTTTGAACACATAAAAGGGGAAAAAAGTTAGTTATAGATCCAGTATAAAATGGAAGTGGGAACAAGACAAATGATAAAAAAGACAAAAGATTAAACAGCAGGCAAAGACAGAACATTAGGTATAAATAACTGCTACAAATGATGCAATTGATCTTCAACCCCAGGTACCAGAATTACCCTGGAATAAATGCCAACATAGGCTGCTAACACAAAGAAAAGTTCATAAAATGCAGGCTCTCTTTCTCCACAAACATTGATACTTTTCAATTACAACAAATTTAAGACTACTATTCTGCAAGAAATATAACCTAACTTTAAACCAAACAAACCTTTTGTTTCAGTTTTGGGTTCTGCGCAGTAACAATGTTCACTAAAAGAATATTAATTTACAAATGGAAAGATGTCACAGGACTTCAGCATACAAATGTCAAATGTGCACGGACTCATTTATAAGACATATTTGGCCTAAATATTAGCCAACCAGCCATCCATCCTTCAATTGCTACTATGTGATAAAACACAAAAGAAGGAAAAAGACGAATGGACGAGGCCATAACAGATGACAAGGGAATCTCTATGGTCACTCATTCTATCATAGGAACTTTTCAAGATAAAATATTATAACACCGAAAAATGCAATAGAAATAATATAAGAAATTACCTCTCTACACCTTCCAATAACCTCTGGCTTTAGAAAATTTACAACCTGATTCAATGCAATCTCTCGTGCTTCCTATGAAAACCAAGAAAATAACATCTATTCAAATGGCAACAATTTATGGTCCACACAGTTAGAAAATACACATTTTCCTACTACCAAAACCGCAATCAATGCGTAACAACTTCAGTTACAGCAACTCTATTTTTTAGACACTCCTAATTGAAAAAAATCTATCTCAGAGGGCAAAAGGCATAGGTATGGTCCATTATTTAACATCTGAATGAGCAACTTCATAGGCCATTATGTAACCAATGCTCCACGATCAATATGCCAATAATTGGGAATCATTTTTAATGGCTTCAATATGAAGCCCATTTTAACCCATACATGGGATTTGTTCAAAGGAACAAAATTTGTGCAAATGCACTAATTTACCAACAGCACAACTATGCTACAAATATTCAACTGCGCAATTCCTATAATTTAAAATAAAAATGCACGTATTTCTTGTAAATAAAAAGGCTTCCAGCTAATCAGCTAATGTTCAGATTCAAAAGGGAACAAGATATTGGTAACACTCACATTACAAGTTGGTCACTCACCTTTGATTAAGAAAAGAAGATAGTACATTATAGAACTCATAAAATCAATATCCAATTAAAAACACATTACCTCTATTCCTTCAACAGTCTCCTTATATCCAGCTTGTAGATATTCTTTTGTTAGAGTTTCTTCAGGGCAATTGAAGGTTTGAGGGTAGAAATCAGGAGGACCAAGTCTAACAATTTTTTATAAAGTACAAGAAAAAAAGTTAATTTTTGTAAATAAGTGCATAAGTCATTTTCTTTATATATATTTGGAGTGTATCTTTACCGAGAATTAAGGGGCTCTTTTTCGCACTTCAACTTGTACGCTGGTATCTGAGATTGCCGCCTGCAAATCGGAGTTAGAGGACAATGCGATCAAGTTGGCTTATGGACAGATAAGAATACAAAAAGGGTTTTATCTGCTGAAAACTAGAACAGCAGCTAATGGGTTTTACAATCTGAAAGTAGCTTGCATGCTAATTAAGAATGGTTTGTTGAGAAGTCCAACCACATAATTCTAGCCAAAATTTTACAAGAGGGTGAAGTGCAAGTATCAATTTTCCAGTAAGAAGTCTTTCATGGATAACAATTTTACATAACAATACTCTAAAAGTAAGGTATAATCACCTGGAATTGACAGGATAGTTTGGGGACTGAAACGAAGAATCCGTTCTCGAATTATCCCTGACGGAAGGCCCGCCGTGCGAGTTTCCAGCGTTACTGCTGGCTGAAGAATACCTTTGCATCTCTCCTGCAAATCAACGGCATTACTGCCTCCAGCTTCACCACTCAATTCTCCAGTCCATACCAAACTAGCATCTCATTTTATCACCGCTCATGAAAGCAAACTTATTCTTAATTTCCTCTCCAAACACAAACCAGCGCAGGCGTAACTGTAACTGTCGATCCTCTTTCTTCCCTAACAAAGTGTCTTCAGTTACCAAATCCTCAAAGAGCTATCTACACAACACAACAGCCAACCAAACCAAGAATTCAAACACAAGTTTCACAAAATTAACACAGGTACAAATCCATAACCCCTCTCAACCTACAGATCCTGATCTACCACACCAGCTAGAGCAATTGCTACTCAACTAAAACTCACCATCACAGATCCACCCAACCCTAAACCCCCAAACCCCACTCGGCAATCCACGAAAGACTGCCGAGCCGCTAAGCAACGCAATCTTAAATCCCCCGAATCGCACGAGGACAAATCCGGCGAATCGGACGGAGCTAGGGTTTGGGTTTCTTCGCGAACCCTAGCTAGACCCGCAACGATTAATCCGAAACACGAACAGACCGACCGATGGACGGTTCGCGAACCCTCGACAGAAAAAAAGAAACGTGCGAGTGAGTTACCTTTGCTGCAGCGAGAGGGCGAGAGAGCGAAAGTGCGAGCGGAAGAGCGAGCGAGAGGAAGGACGAACGAACGAACGAACGGACGGACCGAAGAAAGAAAAGGGGCGAGGCGCAGGTGTTTGACTCTTTTTTAACTCTCTCTGCGCTGCTGCTGCTGATGATGGGTGACGAGAAATAACAGAGTGCTCATCCCCTAACTTATTGCATTGTGCAGCTCACAAAATCAGCCGTTGGATCGTCTCGACATCCGATCCTTCACAAATCTCGAGACGATCCAACGGCTGACGTTGTGAACTGCACAATGCAGTGCAGCAGGGGATATGAATTCGAAATAACAAGGGAAACCGGAGCCAGTTCATATCCTCTACTGCGCTGGATATTACGGCGCAGCCAGCGCATTGGCCGTCCGATCTATGAGTTAATGCTTTGGGATTCGTGCGGGTCGTCTTTGAGGAACTTCTCGTATGATCTGGATCGTTGGTGGGCTGCGCCATGTAGTGCTGCGTAGGAGAGGATGAGCACGCGATGGGAGCACAGACTAGTTACTTCCCCCCCAGATGAGGGGGCGCTGGGTCGCTGACGGGTGGGCCCCGCGCGCTGGTTCGGGTGAAGAGCGCTTTGGATTTGGGTGGTCAGGGACGGGCTGCTTTTGGAGCGGTTATCCTCTGCTGCGCAGTATTTTTCTGCTCAGCAAATCAACGATGAGGATTATAGGAGGGGTTTTTGGGATTGAGTTACACGAATCTGAAAGCAGATCTAACAGTTGAATCGCTGCGCAGTAGAGGATATGAACTGCTGCTTTTGTATTCTACCTGTATTGTAATCTGCCTGCCTTTTGGTTGCTTTCTTAGCTAAGTAATAGCTACTTGATCTATTACTAGTAGTAGTGATCTATCTCTCTCTCTGTGGCTGGCGTCAGTCTCCGATGTTGTGCTTCTACTACGCAGTAGAACACTAGAATGTTGTTTTGTTTTGATTTATTTTTTCTAGTTTCTGCTGTCTCTGTTGTGTTTTGTGTACTTTGAATTTGGTTTGAATTTTCTTCTCTCGAATGGTAAGTAGAATTAGTGAATTACGCTACCTGATTGGGGTTAGCGTCAAGGTTTGTACCACATCGGCTGGACATATTGATTGCGCTAGTGAAGCAGTCAAAAAGTAGTAGGAAGTTTATTTTATTGCCAACTTGATGAAGAAATTTATCAGGATTTCTTATTAAGTGATTTTTTTTGGTGAAATAATTACGAATCAATACGAGAATGATGGTATCTATAAGTTTAGTACAAAAATAATTTAACACAATTCTAGTCCATTTTATGGGATTGGATATTGTCCAATGCCATTTCGACGGTCCAAAGGATTCGGAGAGCCGTACGATCTAATTGTTGGTAATTTATCAACCGTTATTTGATCATGAGGTGCTAAAAATAGTATGCTGATTATATTTAGGATGATGGGGGTCACACACTATCATCGTTGATAAACATATAAATTGAATCGAATAGTTCAATCATGCCATTTGGACGGTCTCCGTTCAAATGGCTTTAGACAAAATTCTAGTCCAAATTTTATTGCATTGATGATTTAACATTTTTTTTATATGAGGGACTATTTACAATACTTACCTTGACAATCTTAATAATTGTACTTTTTAAAAAAAATTAAAACAATTTATAAAAAATCTTAAAAAAATGAAAGAAAAGTTTATGGATATATTATTTAATCTATAGATGGATAGTGTTTCAAATTTCAACATCGTTTGATAGCTTATCAAATTTTTATGTAGCTTTTTACGGTTGTAATTTAACATATTTTTGAAGAGCTATTAAACGTCACATCAATTGAAATAATCAGAATAATCAATATATAAGCTAAACAATACTTCCGTAAATTATTTCTATTTTTTAGAATTTTTAATAATTTTTTAAAGTTCTTTATATATCTCGTCATCTAGTCAAGCATTGTCAATTGATCCCTCCTCTTTTTATATTAGTGTTAAAATGTTTCACCCCCACGATTTTCTTTTTTGCTGACACTTGAAATTAGCCAATTTCAAGTAGAATTAGGGGGTGAAAACAGAGCGGATACGGAGCGGATAATGCTAAAATCATATCCACATCCGCATCCTATTAATCGGATACGAATACGGATATCAAAAGGATGTGAAAACTCAATACCATATCCGCCTTAAACGGATACGGATATGAAACGGATAGTTGACGGATACGGATTCGGATGTGAATTTAATTACAAATATGAAATAAAATTAAAATATATTACCAAATGAATACATATACAATAATAATAAGTATTTAAATTAACAACACTTATTTAAGATGAATGTATTGATTAATATTTGTATAAAAACATTATATACATACAAAATTTTTGGTAACTAGCACTATCTTATTAGAAAATATTAGTAAGGTTTGCTTATTTTCGGATACGGATAGTTCGGATATCCGCCTAACTAAACAATTTGAGAAATTATCCGTATCCGTATCCGCATTAGTCTTTATGGATACGGTACGGATACAAATACAGGTAACTAATATTTGAATACAGATACCATTTTTATGGATAATATTCCGGATATGAAGCGGATTCGGACGGATAAAATCTGTTCCGTTTTCACCCCTAAGTAGAATCGATCTAGGGTAGGATTCTATTTGTGCAGATGAGATCGAGATTTGGGAGGCGAACAACAAAATCGATCGAACGCTTGGAAGTGCTTGAAAATTCGAGCCATTTTTTGCTCGCGAGCTGATTCGAATAGAACTGAGGCAAGTTCAAGTTTAATGGACTCAAAGGGCAATCATTTTACCATCGCAGAGGACTTAGGCAGGGGGACCCGCTATCACCCCTCCTGTTCATTCTAGCAACCGACACCATCCAACACATGTTTGCAAACTTACAGGATGAACTTGTTGCGGTGCCAACACTGCAAACAACCGTGCTGCAATTTGCGGATGATACGATAATCATAACACCGGCACACTTGAAAAACCTACAGATTATAAATCACACGCTACATCAATTCGGCAATGTCTCGGGGTCTCAAAATCAACCTCGCGAAAAGTGGCTTTTCTGCCGATTGCATTGGAAGCAAATCTCATCCCACTGGTAGCCAATATACTAGGCTGTCAACAGCTTACCTTGCCAATAAAGTACTTGGGCCTGCCTCTGACCATTAGAAAACCCAACAACGAAACCTATCTGCCTCTCATAACGGCCATCCAAAGAAGATATGATGGATGGGCTGGTAAGAGTCCGTATCTGCTACAATCCAAATCGGATTGGAGAAACCAATAATCCTGATCCGACGATTGTGAATTTTAGGGGGGATTTTTTTAAAATAATCTCAACTGTTCAAAGTGGGATTGGAGGGTCCTCCAATCCAATTTGGATCGTAGCAGATTTCAGCGCAGGCTGGTAAACACCTATCCATCGCGGGGCGTGCTATCCTAACTAATACGATACTAAATGCACTTCCGCTACACTACATGCAAGCGTTTATTCTACCGCAAGGGGTACTACACACAATCAAGCAGATTGCCAGGCGTTTCCTATGGAGGGGATCACAAACCAATTTCTCGGGCGGCCATTGCCTCATACCATGGGACAGAGTTACTCTGCCAAAGAGAAATGGCGGACTCGGTATAATGGATCTTCACATTCAAAACAGAGCCATGCTATTACGATGGTTATGGACAGAGGCGAACGATGAATCAACCTTATGGTCGCGAACGCTACACCAGCTGGACATCAAGATTCATCATGACTCACAAGATGGGCTCTCAGTAATGGGTTCCTTCTTCATCCGGGACTTACAAACCTTGTTGCCTATCTTCACTATCTCCACAGATCGACAACAGGGTGGCCTACTATGGAAATGGACACCCAACAACCAATTCTCTATAAGCTCCATCTACAGAATCATTAACTACCCAGGTGTAACCTCGACAATCATAAACTCGGTGTGGGCATGCAATATCCCACCAAAAGTTCAATTCTTCATGTGGCTCATGCTACACGACAAGCTTCAGACGACACATAACCTAAATGCGAAGGGGTGGCCATTGCAACAGTACTGTGTACTATGCAATGCACAACAGGAAGAGTCCAACTAGCATCTATTCGCAAAATGTGCCTACACGTCAACGGTACTAACCTCAACATCAAGACTGCAGCAGCCTCGATCCGTCAGGGGTACATGGAGGGCGGCCTTCGTGATGGGGACGGCAATCGAATTGGCTGCCACATGGTGGTCGGTATGGAAGGAGCGTAACTCAACAATATTCAGGGCAAAGACAAAGACAACCGCGCTAATCACGGCAGAGGCACAGGGACTGGCGCAGTTATGGAAGGCGAATGCCGCTTAGCTTAGGAAATGTCTTATAGAATAGAATAGGGAATTAAACTTATTACATAATCCAAATCACTGCACTGTAATTTTACTGTTCTGTTTTGTATTCTCACTATGTAAACTCTTTTTTCTTTAATTCAATAAAATCTTACATAGTAGGCTATCCCCTGCTACATCAAACAAAAAAAAAAAAAAAACATCTCGTTTAACATCTAGAAGCATATTTCTGTCATCAATTAATCCATTCATTCATGAAAACACAAACTGCCATGGAAAATGACAGCAAAAGAGAGCTAAAACAAAACAACAGAATTCAAGAGCACAGCTGCATGCGGATGTATCATGTATATAGAACAAGCAATATAATGTTGGGCCGAGTTTGGTTTGGGTATTAGACCGTGAAGGCTACAAAGGTTGTTGTGTAACTTGTCTGCTAGAAAGTTTTTGAACACTAATGTCGTCTATCTAAACTAAAATACATTAATTTTCGACCCAATTTTTATTCTAAAACCCGTTACAAGTTAAATGGCTTTTTAAGCTTTGGGTCCGGCCGAGCAGAGGGTTTTGGGTGCTTTATATTTACTAGTAAAGAGCCCACGCGTTGCTTTGGGCTGAAATTGTTATTTCTTATAATAAATTTTTAAGATAATATGTGGACCTTATACTGAGGAAATTGATATGGACTTTAAATTTTAATGGGCTAAGACATTAACCTCAACTGGCATTAACGTAAATCAACGATTTGATCTATCCAAGAAAATGATCAACTACTCAGATTTCTTATTTAGGGAAGATAGCCCTTTTCAGCGTGCGGATCGTCCGACGCGCTGCTAAATTAGCAGTGACGAATCCACACCGTTTGTTAAATTGACGAATGTGATTTTTCTCCTTCAATTTTCCAAACTTAAGCAACTAAACAGACCCAAGTCTGGTTCTTCCCTCTTCTGACCCGCTTTCACAACTCCTTCCCACTTTCGACCCTCCCGTGATCACTGCCGCATGGCTCCTCACTCCCTCCACCCACGCCCTTCTCCCCTCCCCCATCGCGGACGGCTGACCTACTGTGTCAACATCAGGGACGATCCCTCCCTTTCCTCCTCCTCCTCTTCCGATAAGGTTGGGAGGAAGGTCCAAGTCAGGGTTCCGCTGAAGGTGCACCATGTGGCGAGGCTGCCGGAGCTAGATCTGAATGGGATGGTCGGTGTGGTGAGGCAGCACGTCGGGGTTTGGAAGGGGAAGAGAATCACCCCCAATTTTCTGTTTAAGGTGGAGTTCCTGCTCCTAGTCGAAGGCCAGGCCAAGCCGTCAAGTTTTTCTCTCATCTCAGAGAAGGTGAACTCGAAACTTCTTCTTTAGACCAGTAATTCAATTCAATTTGACTGATTTTTTTGTTGCTTGATGTATTATGTCAAGAACAAAAGAAAAAATTCACGTGGAACAACAGTTCTGAGTTGTGATAGTTGAGATGCTTGTTCTGATATATGTTGTTAGGTAATTGATGTATGCAGCTTTGTACCCTTTTGTTGGTAATAAATGGTAACTTCGCAGCAGAAAATCTGTTTATGTCATATAATAACATTTGTATTAGTATAACCTTCAAATGTGTTGTTGCGGATGGTAGTTTACCAGTGTGTTACTACTGGCAAAGAACCTCAAAATCAGGCCCTGGTCATATAATCACATTCGTATCTCTTCTTTGCTTCTCAATAAGTAACCCGCACTCGGTCTCTCGCACTAGAGTTGTGTTGGTTTTTTTTTTGGTTTTTGAAAGCAGCCAAGAGAAAGTTGGGTACCACTTTGAAGAAGAATCCAAAGGAGATGGCCATTGCTCTTCACAAAATGAGGTCTTTTTTTTTTAGTTTTACTCTCAATTAATTATTTTGTTCTTTTGTATATACCGATCCTTATTTACATACTTTTCTTGTTACTGACTATGATTACAAACTAAAAAGTGTTTTAAATGTCTCTAATTTCATATATGTAAACACTATATTGAAAGTGTTTGTAGGGATAATGTGGGGGTAATTTTTGTCACTGATTTCTAATTGAAAATCGAGATGACTAGTGATTATGAAACTTGTACCAGTGGTACTTGTCCTAGGCTATGGAAGGCCTCAACAAATATCCTTTTGCATGTAAGTCGTTGCCAGTTAACTGTTCGTTTTAATGCCTAGGCTGTATTATGGTGGGTTGTGGCATGATTGAGGCATGATTGCAGCATTACCAAATTAATTGCATTATCATTTTTTTATATGTTTTTGTACCTTTGTAGGAAGAAGCAACAAGGGAATTAGCAAGTCTAAAGGAAGAGATTCAAAAATTATGGAATGATCTTAAAAAAAGTCAAGCCTCTGTACTAGTCTCAAGTAGCTGAAGAGGACGATTTTTTTTTTTTTTTTTTTTTTTATACAGATTTTAGATAGAGACTTTATGTAATCTTGTATTTAGAAGATATACATATACATAATCAGTATTCTTATTTAATTGTTGGAAATTGATGCTTCTATGTCATTCAATGATTGATAATGTAAAGGTGAAACTGTATTTGGAAATAAATGTCATAAGTCTCGAATCTTAAGAGTTTTTACTATCAATTGTCTATTACATCCCAATATGTTTGCTCACTCAAATGTAAGTTGAGCTTGAATTGCTAATACAAAAAAAGCTTTTATCTATAAAATTTGTTCCAAAATTGTCATGTTTCTTCTTCGGTTTGGAACTCCATTCCTAATTGAGGAATCCAAGCTGTGCCATCACTAGATTGCATCCTTGCAAAAATTTTCTGTTGTACTGAAAATTTGAGATAAAACAAGTTAGATTACAAGACATGGATCTTTTAACAAAAGCATATGTTGTTCTAGTTTCTAAGTCAATATTCTTTACAATTATTTTACAAGTGATATTAGTCATCTGCTTCCTTGGCTTGCATAAATAGTTAGCAATTTAATAGAAGAAAGATGGATAGAAAGATGCTAAATGCTAACAAACATCTCTGACAAAAGCTAACTTTAGAATGCAAATTTATGATATGGTTGCTGTGTCTATAATAATGAAGGTTACATGTGTTCTTCCTTCCCTTGATCATATACCATAATGAGCAGACGACAAGTACTCAAGTAGGCTGCTATACCAATTATGTATTTCAGTTGTCTATGCCTCTATGGCAATTCGTCAAACACTTTATATGCATTTAAGATGCCCTCAAAATGTACAATATACTGATCAACGATCTATCATACCAAGCACAACTAAGGACCCATAGCCCCTGGTAAGCAACTACCAAACATGATGAGAGAGATAAAGATCGAGTGTGGGTTACCTGTTGAGAAGCAAAGAAGTGACAGTGGCCATGACGGAGACGGGATGAGCAACCACGACGGGAGACGAGAGCAGCCACCACAGTGGAAACCGAGAGGAGAAACCACCACGATGGGAGACGAGAGATACCACCATCGCGAATGAACCGGAGTAGCCGAAGGCACGAGCTGTCGAAAGAGGGAAGGAGAAGTGGCGAGAGCTGGTCAGAAGAGGGAAGGTCTGAAGGAACAGACCCAAGTCAGGAGCGGGGTGTGGTTTAGTCGCTTCGCTTAAGTTTGGAAAATTGGAGGAGAGAAATCACATCCGTCGATTTAACAAACGGTGCGGATTCGTCACTGCTAATTTAGCAGCGCGTCGGACGATCCGCACGCCCCTTTTCATGTCATTTTTCCAATATGCTTTTATATATACTAGTGAAAAGCCCCTTGCTTTAGGCCGAAATTGTTATTTTTATAATAAACTTTTGATATAATATGTAATGGACCTTAAATTGAGATAATTTATATGAGCCTTTAATTTTATTGGGTTGAGAAGGTCAACGGGCATTAGCATACATCAACGGTTCTAATATATCGAAGAAAATGATCAACAGCTCAGATATGAGATAACCCTTTTATGTTATTTTTTTCAATATGCTTTTATTATTAGTAAGGATAGTAAGGATAAGGATATTGCGGTTATGGACTGTTCTTTTTGGGTGCCTGATTAATTCATACGGACGACCTTTCTCCTACTCTTTTTTTTTTTTTATGTATTTTTATATTTTCACAGTTCACAAATCACAAATCACAATCCTCTTTTTTCAGTGGTTAGATGATATTTTAGTCGGAAGGAATTTAAGCAACAGTATGTTGGAGTGGTATTTGTCGACTTTATTTATTTTTTAGGATGGCATGCCTCGGTTTTTTTTTTTTTTTTTTTTTTTAGGCCCAACTACCCGGAGGTTATAGTTCTCGACTTGAAGTCTTGAATAAGCCACAGGGTTACGTGTTTATTTTTTTTTTCCCTTCCTGTTTCAATCTGCTGTTTAGATTATTCCATTTGTTTTCACTAGTATAGATAAGATCTTTGTAAATATAAAAAAGAAAATGTTGTAGAGATACCAAACCTGATGCTAAAATATTGATACAAACTGTGTAAGAGTTATTTTAAAAAATCCGAAACAAATACTTGAAAATCTAAAAAAAATGAAAATTTTTTGTATCCGCACGTATTTTCATGTGATGAATATAATTTGAACCATAATTCAAAATTTTGAGTATAATTTGAACCGTTAGCATTTTGGATTGAAATGCAAATATTTGCATGATAATCATACTCTGGATTTGTGTTTAAATTATTGGTTTTATCATGCAACTTACTTTATACAATGTACTGTGATATATTATATAAATAAATTGAATATTTTATTGATATAACTTGAATACAAATATATGTAACATGAATATTAATACAGTCAATATCAATTTTGATATCTTGGTATTTGTTCCCATTACAAAATGGATGCTTAAATTTTCAAGTTATGGTCTTCCGTTTCTGCGTGCATTTGAAATATTTTCTCCATCTTCTCTATTGAAACCCTAGCTGCCTCTACTGGTAAATCCTCTGGTGGGGAGAGGCGACACAGTGCCTCTCCCGCCACCCCTTTTTCATTTTACGTTACCTTCAAGTTTTGTTTGTTGATCAATTTTTGTCTATTTTTTTGTCCGTCTTTACGTCACCTTTTTTGTTCTAAGAATGGACTTTCGTTGTTTTTCATATAAGTGTCATGAATCACTCGAGAATAAATTTTGCTCCCACTTCAACAAATGGAAATTGTGTTTCAAAAAATGAAGATTTGTGAAGTGCTTAACAAGTTTTTAATCATTCCAAAGATGATGAATTCATCACAATCAAGACGGTAACTCCAAAAATGAATTATGCACTTCTTCAAATTTTGTCTCTCATGTTAGATTATCAAGACAAAAATTATATCGTAGAAGATTTTGGTTGATATTTTGTGTCTTTTGGATTTAGATTGAGAAACAATTTTATTTTATTTTCTCGTGGATGTAACTTTTTAAGTGAATGAAATTAGTTGCCTACAGACCTTGAATGTCAAAAAAAAAAAAAAAAAATCTCTCCACTCTCCACCCTTTTTTAGTAAGTTAAAATGTCAACATATTAAATTACAGGATATGATGGTTTCCTTTTCCATCCATGTCTATTATATTAAGATCCTGAAAATGACAATTCAAGTAGAGTTTGGTCGACGTAGCCTTTGTGTGTACACAAGTACACTTAAGATCAATATATTGGCGGTTGGTACTTGGTAGGTTAATTAATTATGGACAAGTTTCTATCCCTTGTCTATACCTTATGAAATTAAAGGAAAAAAAAATGATGGTAACATTATAACTCACTGACAATAGATTATCCTGAATTCCTGATAATGCATATTGTAGATTTTCTTCTGGAAAATGGTTTAATAGTAGCTTATCTTGAAATATAAGTCATCAATTTACATATTTTGTGATACATGAGATGATTCTTGATTATTTAGTACTGCCAACGCATTTCGCAAACATAACCATAAAAGTGTATATCTAATAATCTTCTAATTTGAGTTTAATTCGTTTGTCAATTAATTTTTCATATTTTAAATTTATTGGAGCCGACAATTTTCAGTTTTTCGGGATACTCTACTTTAAAGTTTTTATGAAAAGCAACCTATTTTCTTAAGCAAAACTTAATCATTCTGTTAATTAGTACTTCACATATCCATATATATAGAGATATATTATTATGCACCATGGTGCAAAACGTGTTTTTGCACCGCGATCGAATCTCTATTTCCAAAACTCAAATGACCAAACCGATTTGTCCAACACAATCTACATATTAAGAATATGCAAAGTACCAAATTTTACAATTTTTTGAACATTTTAACTATTTTTTCAGAATTTTCAAAGATGGGTACTTAAAAATATCACAGAGGTTTTCCATGAGCTCAACACAAAAAGCGTATCAAACCATATCCAAATTTTGATTTATATGGCTCAATAAATTATTTATATCAAAATCATATGGCATGCAAGTTTTTTTCCATTTTTAGAGATTTTTAAGTATTTATTTCGGATTTTTAAAGAAATATTGATTATTTTATTAATATTGTATAGTTGCTATTAAAAAATCCGAAATAAATACTTAAAAATCTCCAAAAATGAAAAAAAATTTGCATGCTATATGATTTTTATATAAAGAATTTATTGAGCCGTATAAATCAAAATTTGGATATGATTTGATATGTTTTTGGTGTTAAGCTTGCGGGAGGCCTCCGTAAGCTTAAGAAGGCCGTAATTTTACTCTCTCTATATATATATACACTGCAAAATCCGAAACAAGTACCTAAAACAGCTGCAAATGTAAATAAATTATCTCATAATTAAGGCATTGATTTAAAAGTTTTACTATATATAAGCAACATAAATCTAAAATGCAACAATATATATCTAAACTCAATTTTATTTTTTTTTTCTTTTTCTTTTTTGGCAGGTAATCTAAACTACTTACCCCAAGACAATTGAAACTAATTACTGGCCAGGTGAAGAACCAGCTTTTGGTCTAGTGTCTAAGGGCAACGCTCTCCATGTAGGAGGTTGCGGGTTCGAAACCCGGATGGAGAGTCTTTTATAGACTTTTAAATTTGAGTAGCTTGTCACCTCATCTTTATCTCAAAAAATTACTGGCCAAGTGACTTGCGGCCTTGCGGGCACACCCACACTTGTCTTTTCTCAATGAGGAAGGATCCATTGACAATGGCTATATAATCTTGACAATGAGTTTGTTTAAAAAATTATAAAAATTCATATAAAATCTTAAAAATGAAAAAAAAATTAATAGATGCATTATTAATTTATATATTGATGATGTTTCAAGTTTCCATCAATTTGAATATCGTTTGATGCCTTATCAAAATTGTATACACTTTTTAACGGGTCTTTAAAGAGCTATCAAATGTTGCCTAAATTGAATATAATCGAAAACATAATCAATCTATATACTTCCGTAAATTTTTTTTCTATTTTTAAGATTTTTTATAAATTTTTGAAAAATAGCATTGTCAAGATTTGTCAAAATAACCATTCTCAATGCATCCCACCTCTTTCTCAATACTTGAAGTGCACACTATAAATAAATTCGTACGTGTAGAGATGTTGATCAGGAAACGCCATATCAATTCTCAATTACCATAACATGGAACTGATTACACTCTTTTCCATTCTACTAACTACAGCCTGTGCCATCCTCCTCTTCTCCAAGTTATTTTCATCATCCGGCAATGCTCCATTACCACCGGGCCCAACCCCACTGCCGATAATCGGGAACCTTCTGAACTTGGATGGCCAGCCACACCGCTCGCTTGCTCGCCTCGCAAAGGTCTATGGCCCTATCATGTCGATCAGATTTGGCCAGGCCAATGCGATCGTCGTCTCTTCACCCGAGAGTGCACGAGAAGTCCTCCAAACGAAGGAGGCATTCTTCTCTGCCAGACCGGTATTCGACTCGGTACGAGGCGGGAACCACGATCACTTCATGATGTTTGCTCTTCCGACCACATCTCCTATATGGAGACGCAATCGCGCCATTTGTGCCACCAATCTCATCTCGGTACGTAGTCTCAAGAGAAGTAGAGAGATTAGGGCACAAAAAACACGCGATGTTGTTAACGTTTTCCGCAAGAAAGCAGGCCGTCTGATACGTATTGGCAAGATAATTAACGCCGGACTGCTAAACATCACCTTCAATGTACTGTTCTCGCAAGACGCAGTTGATATAAACTCCGAGTCGCCGCAAATGCTCGTGAAGTTGATGAAGGAATCCGTCAAGGAGCAGCTAAAACTCAACATCTCCGATTTGTTTCCGTTCCTCGGGTTCCTTGATCTACAAGGCAGGCGACGCACTTTTCTAGACTTGACTAGACAATTATACAAAGTTTTCGATGTTATCGTGGATGCTCGCTTGGAGCACAGAAGGATCGGTGGGGAAAACTACGGCGACTTCCTGGATTACTTGCTCGATTTATTGGAAAAATCGAAGATAACTCGAACAGAATGCCATGTACTTTTAAAGGTAATTCATTGATCTTATTCACTAACTTGCTCAATGAATTAATTGTTAAATGTCTAATTTGTAACTACAGTTGAATTACAGTTCAAGTTCTTTTTTTTTTTTTTATCAGGAGATAATAAATGGCGGAACTGACACAACATCGATCACAATCGAATGGGCTATGGCCGAACTTCTTCGTCACCCTTCCGTCATGGCTAAAGTTCAAGCTGAAGTGCGTGAGGCGTTCGCATCGCAGACCTTGGCTGATACGGATGTAATCAATCTCCCTTACCTCCAAGCGGTGATCAAAGAGACAATGCGACTACATCCAGCGTCGCTAACGATACCGCGCATGGTTACGGGGGACGGAGACGGAGTAGTCGACCTAAGCGGGTACAGAGTGCCGAAAGGAACGCAAGTGCTTATAAACACATGGGCCATTGGACGAGACCCGCAGGTGTGGAATGAACCGGATCTGTTCAGGCCAGAGCGATTCCTGGAGAAACAATTCGGCTTTCAGGGGAGGGATTTCGAGTTCCTCCCGTTCGGGTCGGGGAGGAAGAATTGCCCCGGGATGCCCTTCGCCGTCAGAGTTATGTCGCTCCTGTTAGCTGCGATGCTCGCTGAATTCGATTGGAGGCTTCCGGACGGAATGGAACCGAAAGATGTCGACATGACTGAGAAGTTTGGGCTCGTCCTTGAGCTCGCTGTTCCCCTTGTTGCAGTGCCAATGCCAGTAAAAAAATAATGCCTGTCGTGTATACTTGGCAATAATCATGCCGATTCGATGGATTATACGTATTTTCCTTCTCTGGAATTAGTTGGAAATATATATATATATATATATATATATATATATTTCGACATTTAAATTTGTTTATGAATAAATTAATCTGGGGAGCTTTAGTTATGTTAAATAAATAAATAAAAGCATCTACTAGCTATATGTATTAATATTAAAAATAAAAGCAATTCATAAAATTATCATTTTTTTGTACACATTTTAGAATTAATGTTTCTCTTAATTTATGCAATTTCGGTTGCCTTTTATTGCGTCTGTATAAAACTATTGGACTCTTTTGGTTATGACCAGAAAAAAAGGGCAATTCATGCGTATACCAGTACAGGCCAACATTACAAAGTAGACGAGCTCTTTACAAAATTAAAAACTGAAGAAAGTACAAGATTTGATGTAATACCATAATTCAGCAGAATCTGTTATCATAGTAGCAAATTTGACCTCTAATTGACAACACATTACATTTGATCTATCATTAACAGTTGGCTTAAAAATAATGCCTAACCATATATATATATATGTATTTTTTCAGAGAGGTTAAGAGCACATTTATTTAACATTGAGTGGGTCTGTTATCAATCCTAGTCAAGTCCACATTAATTTTAGAAGCTGTATTCCTTCCTTCAATATAAAAATCCACTCTCTCGCCTCTTCCTTTTTAATCTTTGGGGCCATTCCTTTGAAAATTCTCAAATTTAGTGCATGTTACGGCCTGTCTCATATTATATACATGCAAAATTTTAAGCTTTGGCCCAAAAGCAATTCCGTCTTGAAGTTCAGGTTTTAATAACTGCCCCTAGATGATAATTCATCCGCATCCCTAAAATTTTATGGGGCTTTCTTGAAGATAATATTATAATTATAATTGAGATCTGAAAGTTTCTTTGGAAATTCATTTAACACATCTTTGAAATCTACTCATTTCTAATAAAAAACCACTCCTTGAAAAGGCTTTCTTAATTAGAAAGGTTTTCTATTTATTTCTAATTTAGAAATTCTGTAGAAAGTCTCTACATCTTTGAAAAAGGCTTTTAAAAGATGCACTTAGAATTTAGAAATACAATTAGAAATATCAATACGGATGCATGTATAGTTTTTCTCTATTTTTAGCTTTCACCAAGGCCTAACGTGTTCTATCTCAAATATTTAAAACTAACAAATCGGGCGACGCTTTGCTTATCATTTGGTGTGTTAATTTAATTATTAACTATAAAATGGGCTTTGCCCTTGTTTTAAATATATATATATATATATATATATTTATTATTAATTATTAATTATTAACATACCTCTGAACTTTTCACTATTATTTAATTTATTTTATCAGATAATATAGTGTCTATATCAACTTTTTGGGAATTGATACATGCATAACAAAAATGATACTAAAATTGATGTCAACTGTATTAGTATTCATGTTAAATTTATCGATATTCAAGTTAATTTATTATAATATTCAAGCTAATTCATTATAATATTCAACTTATTTGTATGATATATCTCAATATACTATACAAAGTAAGTTGCACAGTGAAATCAATAATTTGAATACGCAACTGTTTAATTTGAATACGTAACTGTTTAATTTGAATACGTACCTGTTTAATTTGAATATCAATATAGTCGGTATCAATTTTAGTATCACTTTCGATATCTCCATAACATTTTCCCCATTTGTTATGGCATTAGGCTGAGGTAATTAGGCATAACAAAAGAAAACAAAACATCAAACATGAAGTGCAAAATATCAATATTTTAGGTCCCCTAAATTACTCACAAGGATGGTCATGGTACCTGAGTACCACATTGGACCAATTGGAGTCAAAAGAAGTGCCTTAATAGGCTCGCAAAATCTGAGAAAAAAACCACTGTTTTCGTCATGTAGCACTCTATTAGAGTCCAACCTTTTACTTTTTACTTATCTACTAGTCCACCGTATTTTTAGTGAACATTTATATCTTTCTGATTAATAGATATCATTTTTCAGTGAACAGATATACAACGATTTCCAGTGAACATTTATGCAACTGCGGTAAGCACATAAATGCATGTGGTGTGTCAGAACTATATATAAGAGAGGTGGATAGGTTGCCTACTTTATATGGTAGACTCTACATGTTTCTCTATACAGGGACAATTTCTAGAGAAACCATTCCAATTATACCAACCTCTCTTTGATCTTCTTATACTTAAAAAAAATTTATATATAAGATTAATAGAGAAACATTTATTTGGCACACATTAGCACACTCACACGTTGTGAAAGGCAAAAAAAAAAAAAAAAAAAAAAATCAATCTAATGCAAACACCTTGAAGTTTCTTCCAAAACAGAAACTTCATCTTTCGGTGTCCATGGCACCGCGCCATTCAACCGAGAACCTGACAAAGGCAGGCACAGCAAATTGCGTTACCGTTCGCTATCGAAGAGCCTCTATCTACAGTTAACATATAAGAATGCTCATTTACCTAAGTATATATATAATATATCCATTCACAGCCATAAATCGAATACCGTTTCTTCTAGCAAGTCATCCATCAACTCATCCCATACTTCGACCACAATGCCATCGGTTTCCTCCCTGAGATCGCACCAATTGTCACAATCCAAGTCCCTTCTGATCAGGTGATCCAACAAGTACGGGTACTTGTCTCGGAGATGCCAACTGACCCTGTGGCACACTTCATCTAAGAGGTTCCTTTTTCTCACAAGCGCTTGTTGCGGGAACCGGAAGTATCGATGTTGGATCTCTGTGAGAACCTCGCATATGCAATCAAAGAGGAGCCTCGAGTCATCTTCGTCGTCGTGTGCTATGTTCAACTCATCAAAAGATGAAGGCTCTAGAAGTTCTTCATCCAGGTACCATCTCTCTATGCTCTCCTCTTTACATAATCCAGAGAATTCCAGAACCGATTCTATAAATTCAGCCCTGGCAGCGGCATCTTCCAGTAATGATGTTATCTGCGGCCATGCAGGTAACTGGGCTTTCCGTAACTTATCTGCAGATTATTATAATAACACAATTGCTAAATTTAGCATGTACCGAATGCGGATCAATTTGCTGCTTCATCATTTTTGTTTTTCAAAGTTTCGTCAAATCAGCCCCGGGCTGTCCTTGCTTAACATTCAGTTCAGCAACAGAATTGCCATTTAGATAGATTGGCGTGAATAAATTTCAACTAAAATTCTGTTCAAACTGATTTAACCTCAGTTTAAGCTAAATTTTGTATTAAGCATTAACGAGCTGATGGCAGATCTATATGGCATTGTTGAACTTGAGATAAATATAAAAACAAGACGATACCTTCATCTGTGATTTTGCATTCTGGACTTGGCACATCATCAGAAAAAAAGGGCTCAAGAACAGATATCGGGCTGGGATGATCTTGATCTGCCTTTTCACTATGGTCCTCTTTATATGAGTAAGAGGTGCTTGGTTCTGGACTTCGACATTCTGGCACCTCAATTATACCATTTCCCAAATAATCAGTAACATTTGAAACTGATTCTTCGATTAATTCTTCCTCAGATTGGTTGAACTGCTCAGTCAATTCCTTCAATAGATATATTTGAGTTGGGTACAAATTTTACGTGATTAGGTACTTCATTTAGAAATATAAATTTCATATACTGGAAATAAAAAAATTGCAATAGCAACAAAGTTTTTAAAATAAAATTGTGCAAAAAATTCTAAATTGGTAAGGAACTTTTTTTATGTAAATAGAAATACTGCTTACTGGCACGGGATCTTCCTTCGATGCTTCACCTAAAAATGTGCATTCGCCAGTGTATGTATCTTCCACAGGAACATTCGTTGTAGAAATGCATTCTGTATCTTCAATCTTAATCTCTATAGTATTTACAGTTCCTACAAGTAATCAATAGTTTTATCTCAGGTACTTAAAATAGTAATCTGAGCATGAACCTATATATCTCCCAATATATCCTGGCGTACAGTCTGATTTTTAGTATTGACCTCGATAAACTTACACCAAACTATCCCAGTTAATCTTTATAATAGGCTACCTTGACCAAAAAATAAGCACAAATGTGCATAAGTTACAAACAGACTGAAATAGGAGAATATTTGAGCACTAGCTGCTCAAACGCTCAGACTGGTACCAGAAAATGACCTGCCAGTAAAGTACTAAATCATTCATAAATTTACCTTTGTCTGCCGTTTGTTCAGGGTAAGCCTCCAAATGTATCTCGGAATTAATCTCATTTTGTAAACCTCTTTCTTGACACTGCTCTTTAACAGAAGCAATGCTTTCTAAGCCCTCTTTGGTTGGAGATACACTTTCCACGGCATTATACCCTTTCTCCACATTCTGCTCCAGATTCAATCCTAAGTTACTTTGTGTTAGAGACAGGATTTTCCCCAAGGGTATCGACACATGCTCACTTGTCAAAGTTTCAGTTTCATTTCCATTTCTCAGTATCTCAGTTAGATGCTTCTTGGCCTCTTCATAGAACGAAGACCCAAGTGTCGCATGTACCTGTCGTTGAGGTTTATTCATGCCATTCACAACTTTAAATAGGTACGGGTCCTTTCTTTCCTTTGCAGTCTCCCCGATTATCTGTTTAAGCCGCTTTTTTATCTCTCTGAATGAAAAATGTGAAACGACTTTCGTATCGTAACTTGGTTTCACAGTAGCTTTTGGTTTCAGAACCACTATTTTACTGGCTGACGGTGGATTGCTGCTTTTGTCCTCCTCTTCCATTCTCCTATAGAACCTTCTGCTCTCTCTTTTTTCATTAATTTCTTGAACTCTTTCCTCTTCCCTTCTCCTGGTAAACATTCTCGCATCTCTTTTTTCATTTATTTCTTGTACCTTTTCCAAGACATGCGAATCAGGGTCTTGTAGAACTTTCAGAAACAACTCTTTATTTGAACCAAGTATTTCCAGTGCATTCATGAATTCTTTCGATTGAGAAACCCCGGCGTTGCTTAGGTGCTTCTCACCAGTAGTCCCATCTTCCGATACTATGTTGAGGTCATTTAGCTTGGAACAAACTACGGATTTAAGAGTCGGGCACAAGCCACTTTTATTCTTACAAAGTTGGCACTCATTATGATATCTATAAATCTCTACTAGAAATGAGGCTATTACTACCTCGAGGTCACTGTTTTCGGTTGAATTAGTGCTGTCAGGGTTAGAAATTGGGTTAGGCTTCGGGTTTGAATTGGATTTGGGTCGTCTTTTCTTAGATTTCTTATTGTCAGTCTGGATCATGTGTCCCCAGTCAGAAAGGATTTTATCAATTTCATCGCTGGGTATTTTTCTTTTCCCTATTTTGCCCCTAGTCATCTCCTTCTCGATTAGTTTCTTCACAGTTGGCTTTGTATTTGGCCGATCACCATCCTGAAAAGTTAGTCAGAATAGTTTGAAAATTTCTATTTCTGAAGGCTGAATGAGCATTTTTTATTTCTTTCTGAGATTGACAAGCCCATGGAATTAACAATACCATGTCAACAATAATTTAAAAATGAGGAAGAAAAACTTACACTGTAATCCTCGCTTATTTCCTCCAAATTTCCTGATTTGATGCCTTTTGAATATCTACTGACTGTATGGAAAGAAGATCACTATTAAACAACTTAATTGCAAAAGGTATATAGAAGTATAAACTACATTACAACATAACTTTATTTTCCTGATAGCATGTTATCAACAAAGCGATCACCATCCTTTCTAAATTGATAAGTTTCCTTCAATCTGCTTGATGCCAGTTGCATGAAAAAAAAAATTGAGCACAATTGGTTCCAAATAGATACTTTTTCCCAATTGGACTCAGCAAATTTGAGAGCAAAATTAACTACCCATCAATTCATTCTACCAGCTTAAAATGCTATCAGGAAAATCTAGCTCCAATTCTTACATGAACAATTAAAAAACACAGTCACCAAAAGAAAGTATCTTCTGCTGCCTAATTGTTTGCCCCTTGACAAACCAAAACTTACTGAAATATTGACGGCTTCCTTCTCTTTGGTCAAGAAGCATCTTTGGGTCCCGCCTGAAGTGAAGCATGCGAATGAGGCCCCACATGCAGCCGATGTTTCCATTCTCAGCTTCCAGCCTTCTATTGTTTCTTTTTCCCATTTTATCTTTCTTTTGGAGCTTTGTATTCCTGAAATTTTATCAGAATGTTAGAACTCAGAAACATGATATTAGATTAGAAGATTTAACATGATGAAATCACTTATTCAAAAAAAAAAAAAAAAAAAAAAAAAAAAAAAAAAAAAAAAAGATTAGAAGATTTAAGATGTAAACATGGAGACTGTATATATTTTAGAAAATGAAAATTGCTATGAATTTTTTTTTTATGGGCAAAATTGCTATGAAATCAAGGCAGCAACAACCCATATGCTATAAACTTGTAATTAAAATTTGCATTGTATGGCTGAAGCATACCACATGGGACCATTTAATTATATATACCAAAACTACCCACATATCCACCTATTTAATTACATCAAGAAACAACATGGCTTTCTTTGTTTATGAACTGAGAAACAAAGAAGAAAGACGGCAAATTCTCAATTAATCGATGTACATGAGAGAATTTTGTGTGATTAGTAGCTGTGCAAATGGTACTTAAGTATATCAAGGGGCACCTATGCTGCATATTATTTTTTTTCTAATATTAAACTACTTTTCCGAGGATATTAAAAAAATTCGACAGAGAATTTTTAAGCTTAACTATGTACATTGAAGAATACAAAATTAGGAAACACCAAACATCCGAAAATAATCGGTTAACTTCTCTTTGGAAAATTCAAAAATAGTAAAGGAGTTTGAAGAAGTACTCTTAAATCTTAAATAAAAGTATTCCTTACAAATTATTACAAAGTATTCAAAGTACATGTATGAACTGAAAAAAGACAAAAAAAAAAAAATGGATTTTTGGAAAAAGCCCGTATACAAACAAATCCAATAAATAAATAAAAACAGAACAGAAACATCATACCATGAAAATTAATAAATCATGCAATAGAGTACCCCAAAATTCGGACAATTCTCGTTTTGGGCAAATCAAACAGCTTCTAAATTCTAAGTTCTAATCTAACAATGGCATCCAGGGAGGAGAAAACAAGGAAAAGGTTTCTTCTCAGTTCTCTCTCTCTCTCACTTTCTGTGTTTTTATGCTTTTTTTGAGTAACAAGTTTTCTTCTTCTTCTCTCTCTCTAAAACTAAAAGCAATAAAACCTCAACTCCTGAGCTGTCCCCATTTGCTCTTGCATGAAGGAGAAAAGAAAGGTATCAAAATAATAAAACTTACCTTCCATTATTATTATTATTTTCCCAACCCCACCACATGTTTCTTCCTTTCCTTTTTTCCCTCTTTACAACCTTGCCTTTACATCTATCTAACCCACTAATTCACCAGAAACCGATTTTATTGACGAGAGGAAGACTAAATTGGGTACCCAAAACCACCCAAAGCTTAAAAAAGAAAGAAAGCTCCTTTTGGGCGTCAAAATTGCACGAGCAGGGGAGACAAAATTGGACTTGATAGAATTTATTTAGAACACATAAAAATGTTAAAACCGCATGCAGGCGTTACTTAGACATCTCACATGCATTCCAATTTACAAAGGTTGATTTCATGATTTCATTTCACCTTGATCGATTCAAATTTCAACTTTTTTTTTTTTTTTTATCAATTCAAATTCCATCCAATTCTACTATATACAATTATAAACAGTTAAAACTAAAAAAAGAGGTAGAAAAGGAAGAAAAAACGAATCACATTTGCCGAATTTAGAAAGAAATAAAGAAAGAAATTAAGAAAGAAAGAAGAGAACTTGCCTACTAAAACAACACCGGAGCAGCTGTGATCAGGTTGAATTCTTCATGCACTAGCTAGTAACAACACGCATGCACACACCATTGCTTGGTAGATAGTTGATACATCCAAAGAGAGGCATCCACAGAGTGAGAGAAGAAAGGGGGGGGGGGGGGGGGGGGGGGGGGGGGGGTGGGGGGGGGTTTGGGTTTGGTACGAAAACCTTCCCCTTTACTACTAGTACTATTATTACTATTATTATTTTCTTTCTTTGTTGGGTTTTGAAGATTTTCTTTCAAGGGGGAAGAAAAGAAAGAGAGGAAGAAGAAACCGTTGAAGGTGCGATCTAATCTGATATTATTATTGAGTTTTTTCCCGGGAAAAGCAGAGTGGAGAGATAGAGTCATAGAGAGAGTAGCTGGTTGGGTTGGTTTCGGTTGGGTGCAAGTCTGGTCGTAGCTTGCTTTACACCACCCCTGCTGTCTCTCCAACACCTATCTGTATATCTTCACCAGTTCCTCTCCATTTTGTAAACACAATTGCATTCCCGGGTTGGATCGTTAATTAGTAATTATTTTGTTGAAAAAGTAATTTATCCAGACTCGATCAAATTAAATTTTGTTTTTTTTAAAAATCTGTATAGCTGGTATTAAATGAGTTTACATAACTAATTCCGACTAATGTCAACCTACATGTAATTAATTTAAATAGTTTATAAATAAGTTTTGAATCTCAAAATAAACTAAATAAGCACAATTAAGTAATAAATAAGTCCATCTGTCGGGTCGAATAACAAATTGACGTCCTAATTAAGGTACCGACTTACTACGACTCAGAGAGCTATAATATTACAAGAAGAAAATATTAGCTATTTTCTGAAATGAGACAACGACATCAATATTATAATTGTTGATTATTTTCTTTATATTAGTTTTGCATTCTTTAAACATAAAACTATTACTTTTTCTCTTTTAGGAGTTATCTTTTAATCTTTAATGTTATTAACTAATAGCGTGCTTTTGTTAAGTAACATAATAAACATCGTTGAAGTCTAAACTATAATTGTTTATTTTTAATAATATATATGCTTACTTATTCTAACAAAATTGGCTTTGGGCCGAAATCTAACGTCATTTATCTATATTATTAATTGCTAAAATCATTTTCATAAATTAATTTGACAAAGTCAGAGTAAAACAAAAAAAAATATATTGAAATATCAGTTTCTCAAGAAATGTTAAAGTTTCAGAAACCAGCAACATGTGCTCTTCTTATTGTATAAATGACTATTTATATTTGTTAGGAAAATAACAGACATGCACTCTTGAAAATAAATATATATAATATCCAAAACCAAAAGAAAGAACAATGGGCAAACCACAATGGACATCTCCGTTATCCAAAAATGGAGAAGGTGTTAATTAATTAATGTAGTAAAGCTTTTTGGTGGGTTTTATTATCTTTTTCTCTGTCATGAAGATAATTCTATTTCTACTCCCTTCTTATACGTCAGTGTGATTAAAAGCCCACAATGTGCTGCAGAATGTTTATTCTTTTCCGGAATTTATACTTTGCTACTTTAGAAAAGTTATATAAAACCTTTTCTTGTATTCTGTACTCTTGATGGAAAAGAGACAAAAAAATGAGATAGAAAAAAAAAATAAAGATTATCTGTTGATACTTAATTTAATTGCCTTATTGTTGAACACCACCGCAGATGACTTAGTAGCTTAAGTGGTAGTTAACTAAGATGATTTTTAAGAGGTTATGGGTTTAATCCTCCATGTACACAAAATAATAAATCTCCTAAGAAGAAATGAGAGGTATAGAAAATATCCACTTTATCAAAAAAAAAAAAAAAAAAAATTGTTGAACACCACCAAATTAAGATGTTAATAAAACCCAGATAAATCGAGATGGACGGCTCAGATATTAAGAAGTATATTATCAAGCCATGATTGGTTGATCAAGAGGTGATTTTAACCTCATTTAGTATATAATCAGATATCTATTAATTTTCATTTTTGTTTGTATGCTTCTTTTTCTTTTTATATAGATTATACATATCACTATGTAATTGAGGAAAAATCCAAGGTTTACTTAGACAATGCACAAAAATATTAATTTAATGAATCTTTTTAATATAAAAAATACACTAATAAATACGATTTATACCGACATTCCCTCTTGTCTCCAATAAATATATATACATCGTATGTATTATGCTTTTATTGGTATCTCATATCTTAACATTCAATGATGTACATGCGTCATCGGATTAATTTATTTTTGTGCAATTGATTACCACTAACAACAATAATAATGTTAGTGTCAGTCGTAGTGATTTTGCTTTTCCATAATCTCTGATAATGCTTCGCAATTTTTTTCTTTTTTTTTTTATCATGTGATTTCAGAAAGAACACTGCTTAGTGTCTATACAATAGATGTTCAGAGATATAACAAATAGACTGATTGTAAATATCTGTGTATAAACCTATTTGCTTATTAATGAAAAAAAATAGAGGGCAATCGCTCTCTACTTCAAAAAAAAAAAAAAAAAAAGTAGACTGGCAAATGTTAAACTCTATTTGTAATCACTACACTAAAAAAAACAACTTATACGTTCACTGCGTAGATACTTAATGTTTTCCTTTCAGAAATGCAAGTTTTTATTTTATATTTTTTCAGGTTGGTCACCCACTTCAATGCTGTTATTAAATATTAATAATGCATCGATTTGACGATTGTTTTTTTTTTTTTGCATGCCCTTCAAAGTTTAGAAATTTTACCTAAATCCCTGATCCTTTAACACTTGTGGACCTCGTAGAGTGACACCTGCACAGTTCTAAATTAATATTATGAATTTATGATCCTTCTAAAATGGTTGCCTAGACTGTATGGATAATTATTTATTTTGTGCCAAATACAAATATACAATTGTTTTAATGAGAACATTATCTTCTTCTTTTTTTCTACACAAAATCGATGAATTGGTACGAATATAGTGAAATTTGAGTTGTGGGTTTTACGTATTTTAGGCAATTTAAAGGACCATAATAAACAAGCCATATTCTCATAATAAAAAATATAATTGATTAAGATTATCATGTTCAAATTGTCAACCTCATGGTACTAACCTTAGCACTGACCTTTATATATATTTTTTTTAAAAAAATATTTGTAAAAAAATATTCTGTGTACTATACTAGTTTAAAAAAAATATTTGTAAAAAATATTCTGAGTACCATCCAATTTGTATCATGACAAGTTTTCACGTTTCTTTTACCCCACACAGGATTTTAATTACATGTGAGCATGTTCGGTAGTCACTAATTCCATAAAAATTTTATCTATTAGAACATAATTCCAGATTGCATTTGGTGAGAACCTACGACGAGTCCATCATTCATAGGAAAAAAATAATCCAGTCCAACTTAATTAATATTTTTCTTAAAAACAAGCATTTTAGAGGAATAAATTCCTATTAGAAATTGATAGTATAGTCTGCCGAATAGTGAATAAAAATTATTTCCTATAGACTCTCAATTCATATAGAAACCTAAAAAATTTGTGTCTGTCAAACATACCTTATATAAGCTTTACCTTCACTCCAATTTATCTCCATACATTTTTCATTTATATTTTTATGTTGTTGGCGTGGTATAGCCGATTGTTATTATATTTAACTCCAATGATCTGCTATATAGTCATTTTCATATATCATCGTCAAGATTAATAACCAAGAAGGACAAAAACCAAAGAATTGCATGGATCCAAAGTTAGGTGAAACAACACAAACTTAATTTCTGCATCTGCTTTCTCTGCTTTAAGCTTTCCAAAAATATTATACATAAACATCTTTCCTTTTCCCTTTCCTTTTTAATTAAAATTAAATAATCTCAGAGACCATCCCTTGAGGGAGGGCGTTATTAGAAAGGCATAGAATATAATTATTAATTAACTGGAAAACAAAGTTTTTTTTTTTTTTTTTTTGAAGCGGGATCCAAATATGTTGAGAACCTTGATGATGGTACTTTTAAAAAACTTATGAAAAACCATTAAAATATTTTAAAAATATAGAAAAAAATTATAGAGATATTGTTTAACTTCTACATTGATTATGTTTTCAATTATGTTCGATTTAAGTGATGTTTGATACATCTTCAAAGACTTGTTAAATTACAACTTTCAATGTATAAGCTAATGAATACATCCGCAAATAGTTTTATAAAATTTAATATTTTTTATGAATTTTTTCAAAATTTTCAGAGCCCCATTTTCAAGATATTGTCAATGGCTTCCTTCTGTATTATATACTAAATCATAGATGCACTTTACAAAAAAAATTTATCATGACTAGACTTCTCTTCAATCACCAAAATGGGGAAACAAACATAAAAAAAAATTAATTAATGCCCATGCAACATTATAATTCTTTGTAATTAATTAATTAAGCTCTGTTTGGTAGACCTGAAAATAACATAACATAACATAAGAGAGAGGCAAGGGGCAATTTCCTCCTTTTTTTTTACTCTGTAGCACTTGATCAATAATTACAACTTTTTTTCATGATCACATGCTTGCAAAAGAAGATAATGCAATGCAGAGATCCACCTTCAGGTAATTCATACAATAATTCCATTCCATGATTGCTCAAATAAATAAAAAAAAAAGAAAAATTAGAGAATTATATATATATATCCTCTCTCTCGTTTTAGATAGAGTTATATATAATATATTTGTCATCCTATATATAAGTCACTCTGATGTTGTATTATATATGAACTGAGCCATTATAACCTTGGATTATGATTTTTAAAATGAGAAGCATTGACTCTTGTCTACATTAATTAAATTCATTGTTGCTCTTTTTTATATATGACATTTGAATATTTTAATATTTGAATACTAAACGATAAATAAATATATTCGATAATTCAAGGCTGCTTCTACATTATTTGAAAGGTATGACCTCTTCGTTATTAATTATATCGAGTTATATAACTACTAAAATAACTAAAATTTAAAATAATTTAACTAAATTATAACTTTATTAAACAGAACCGAAAATATAACTTTAACAACATTACAACAGCGCGCAATAGAGGCACAATTAAATAACTCTCTCTCTGTTTTTTTTGTACAACATAAAAGCATAAATTATTAGTAAATAGTTGTACTTTTTCCAAAAAAAAAAATAGCAAATAGTTGTCGGTCGTATATATATATGCAATGCTAATATATATGCTATAATTAACTAATCTTATCCTTCTCAACTAATATATATGTGCGTACAAAAATAAAAGGTGGAAAAGAACAAGAAATCGCTATTAATTACAAAAAAAGATGTTGATCGATGGATTAAACTGGCCACCAAACCCAACCAAATATAAATATATTGGACAAGGCTACTTAATTAATTTAGCTCCAATTAATAGTGTACATAATTAAGAACATTCTATATATATTATTTGGACTACTAGTTGATGGGAACCCATGAACTAAATTCCCACTAAACCGGCAAGTGCTTGTATAATGAGGGAAATATTGCTTTAAGTTATATAAATATGAGTTTGTAGTATAATAAATTATGAAGTGAAGTGACATTTACATGCATGCCATATTAATTATCCAAATCTCGTAACGGAGAAAATTAATTAAGCATGTTTAAAAATTGTATTAGCAGATAATTAAACGCTAGATGTAGTTTGTTGATACTTGATACCCAGTTAATACATTTACATTTTTCAATCCATTTTGGATATGAAACATGTGAAATTTCTCCATTTAATTGTTCGAGACATCAAATAAAAAAATTAAGGGGAAGAATATATGTCGACATTTAATTTGTTCCCATACAACGTATATCCGGTTGAACTTTTTTAATTTGATCTTGACTAACTGAAAATCTAAAACACAATCAGCTTAAAACTTAATTATACTATGATCTATACTACAATTAGCATCAAGCATTTAATTAGTTAGACATTGTTTTCTCGACCTTAATTATTACCTTCCAAGCCATCAAAATGTGATGCCCATATATACCATATATATGTAATCGTATCCGGGATATATGATATATTTATCCTAAATTCCTAATTAAGGACCACCCAAATACCCAATTGCCTATTACTAAAAGGCGATGCCGTACGTGGTAGTTAAGATGTTAATTAGTGTTAATTGGATGCTTTTGGTTAGTTCAAGAAAGAGCAAATTAATGTTTACTCAAAAAAAAGAGAGAGCAAATTAATGCTGGGGAAAAATTATTAACCAAGAGAAAGGCTAATTATGATATATGGCCATCATTTTTTTTTAAACTGTTTTTTTTTTTAGTCAGTCGGTGTTGAGATCTGAAGAACAAAATGAATAAATAGATAAATAAATAATAAAAAACCAATAAATAAAAATGGAAGAAATAAACATCAAATTACAATACAGTGTATTAACAATTATCGCATTTGCAATTCCAAGGATCAAGGAAAAAGGAAATATATATACCATTCATACTGTTCTATTTGACACAGCAATTGAAAAAAAAAAAAAAATTTAGTGTTGCACGTTTATATCATTCGACTTTTCTATTATCCTCAGTATTAACGTTCAAATTTATTATTTTTTTATATGATATGAAAGTGATTCGATTGGGCTAACCGTGCCATAATGTCTTATAAATTGATTAATTAAATAACATATGCTGTTGAAAATGCAACATTGAGCTGTAACAACATATGGGGATGACACAACACAACAAATATCATTTAGTGGAAACCACCACAGTAAAAAGTTAATGGCAAAATGTATGCATAAACGATATTCCAATTTAGCATGGTAAATAAGAAATAAGATAAAGATATATACATTTATCTGTTTTTCAAAGTAAAAAAAAAAAAAAGAAAAATTCATCTTTATTAATTGAACTTGTGCTTTGTAACTTTAATACGTCACACGTTTTAATTATATTATAGAGCCACAATTTGTGCAAATTAAATAATATATAAATCCAATCATTTGCATGTTATTTCAATATATAAATTATTGATTTAAAGTTTCAAAAAATTCTATAAGCTTTGTTGAAAATAGTGGATATATAGCTGTGTTGTGCAAAAGTACTTACGATATATGTGGATATATAGTGTGAATAAATAAGATAGCTTTATCTTTAACAATATGACTAAAGTAATATCTAATATATGCATACAGCCATGAGGCAATATACTAAACATTATCTTTTTTTTTTTTTTTTCATCGGCTATGATAATGTACATCAGGAAATTGAATGCTTATAAGTTATAACGCCACTAAATTTGTTTGAGAATGGGACTGGATTTAATATGATAATTAAATTATGCTTGGGGAATTACACAAGTTTTGTTGTAATTAATGTTATTTGATGAGTTTTAATAAACAAGCCTAAATATATTTCTAAACTGGGAGCACAATCCCATCAATAAAAATCGGATCTCACTAATTAGGGGGGCCAAGATGTTATTTATCTCATAATTATACTGAAAATTAAGGCTTTACTTGGTAACTTCCTAAATCATGGGGGGTGCCTTGCCCCTGCCAGTCCCCCCTGATTCCGCCCCTGACTTCAAATTCACTCTATTATTATTTCAACTTTTTGGGGAGGCCATACCCATTCAATATTTTTACTTTCAAAATATAAATCGGATTATTTAATTAATTCCCAAATCGGAGGCCCAATTCAAATTCAATTCATATCCTCTACTGCGCAGTATGTTACTGGGCAGCATTTCAACTGTTGGATCTGCTTTGAGATTCGTGCAATCCAATCTCGAAAAAGCTCCCCTATAATCCCCCTCGTTGATTTGTTGCGCAGCAGAGGATAAGCACTCATTCAAATTAGTATTCATTGAAAAAAACAAAAAAAATTGTGTCGCTTTTCTTTTGTGAGTAAAAAAAAAAAAAAAAAAAAAAATTGCCCTCTCAGTTTCATTAGATTGATGACACAGACTATAGCTCAAACACCCACCCGGCCGGTTTAGTTAGTCTATCACACAAAGACAGACACAGTTACATATATCCATCTAATTATTCTATATATGTGGCTATAAAATGCCATATAGAGTTGAGTGTTGACAGTTGAGGATCTTAAATTCTTATTTAGCTTCCTTTCCTGCAAATTTTAGTCTTCTAATGAAATTTCTTTGTTGGTTTAGTGGTTTATTTGAACTACATCATACAGGATCTTAATTTTTTTACTTCTGTTATAAAATTCCGTATGTTTCTTTCTTAAGTAATTGGCAAATTTTGTGTTATATTTTTCATCCAATTTTTTTTGAACAAATATACAAGCACTAAAAATAAATAAAAAAACAAAAAAAAAGACAGAGAAAGAGAAACAACTTGCTTGACCGGCGCTGTGTAAAATTATATATATATTTTTTTAAAAAAAAATAATGCATTTTGCTCTGTTCTCCAGCTCTCCATTTTTCCTTTTCCATTAAGTGGACTCTAGTAATAATGACACTTGCTAATTGCTTCTCGGTGGCTGTCCAAATCTTGGGGGCAATTTGCTGATCCGTGGGAGAAGCAAACTTGTGCAAGTAACTTTTTTAGGGGACTCAAAAGGTTTTATGGTGCATGCTGGGTGCTGCAATTTGTTTAGATGTTTTTTTTTGGTGTTTTTTGTGTTTTGGGTTTTTGCAGATTGCAGTTTTTTTTTTTTTAATTTTATTTTTATGTGGTCGTGGGATTTGGGTGCAGGTTTAGATTCAATTGGAAGCTGCTGCCATATCATCAAAAAAAAAAAAAATTGTGCAAGTAAATTTCATGTAGCACTAGTAAAGAGCCCATGTCTTACTTTAGGCTAAAATTATTATATCTTATAATACAAGGCGGAAAGCTCATTCCTTGTAAAGAAACTAATATGAACCTTAAATTTTGATGGGCCAGGACATTAATGTACGTCAACTGTAGTGATCAATATAAGTAAACAATCAACGGCTGAGGTTTTTTTTTTTTAGTGAAGATAGATTTTTCATGTCAAAAAATTCAATCTCATTTTATTAGGAGCAAGGATTTGTTTAACTTAGGACCTAAACTGATATTTATATTCTAATGGTCTCAAGTAGGCACGAGGGTTGTGACTTGGGATTGATATTGAAAAAGTTGCAATCGATCATGATACTTTCGGCGGTAGGCTACTTGGCTTGATAGTCCCAAAATTCCAAAAGGTGATTTGTAAATTGACATGGCAAGAAGAGTTCTCTCAGAAGACGCCGGAGAAATTAACATCAGCAGCTAATTTTCTCAAAAAAAAAAAAAAAACATCAGCAGCTAAAAAGGAAGTCAAATGCATATTCTTATCACTTTGTATATGCAGAGCAGAATGCAGCCCATTTTGGACAGCATGGAGAATGCAAATGTCTAGAAATTTTTTTTCTGTTAAGATATTCTGTTCGGTGGTTACTAATTCTACAGAAAAAGTTTTTGATTAAAACAAGATTTTATATTGTATTTGGTGAAAACCTACGAAGAGCCCATCATTGATAGGAAAAAAATAATTTGGTCCAACCTAATTAATATTTTCCTCTAAAAACAAGAGTTTTGGAGGAATAAATTCATATACTTTATTTCCTATAGACTCTTATTTCCTCTAATAATTCGGTCTAACCTACGAAGAGTCCATCATTGATAGTATTGTCTGCCGAACAATTAATATAATTTATTTTCTATAGACTCTTAATTCCTACGAAAACCTACATAATATGTGTCTGCCAAACAGGCTAGTATATTTTCAATTTATTTAAAAAATTCTATAGTTAAAAATATCAAATATAAATAACATTGTCAAGTTATATATATCTTTCCTAACATATATAACCTCAAAGTGAAAAGAGAAGGGATTTTCTTTTACCATATATATATAATTTGGTCAACAAAAATTCGAAACTGTCCAGTTTGACTAATTTTCGATGTTATGTCAATTTTTCATTTTTTTTTTAATTAAAAGCCATTCATGTATATGCCAAGGCGTACTAGTTGTTCAATTTAGTTTTCTTTAGGTTGAACATAATCCTAGAAACTCACAAAACAAGATAGCAAATTTATTCCTTCCAAAAAGAAACGGAAGGAAAGGAAGGAGGTAAAAAAAAAGATAGCAAATTTATTAATTTAACCATAGTACGTAATTAATTCCCCTGTAAGAACTTGATATATTCCCCACATGAATGAATGGAAAATGCTCCTGTTTCTAAAGCCATGAAACCATGTGACACATAATACTTGCCTTTTATTTCCCCATTCTGGTGAAAGTAAGTAACAGCTCACAATTGACGGAGGCAGAGAAAAAGTGATCAGTAGCCTTGACGAGGAGGAGGAGGGCCACTATGTTAATATATAGCCAATGCAGGTGCTTATCCTCTGTAGCGCCACATTGTGTAGCGCAGCGCGAGAACCGTTGGATCATCTCGAGATTCGATCCTGCACAGATCTCGAGATGATCTAACGGTTCACATCCTGCGCTACACAATGCAGCGCTACAGAGGATATGAAATCATGCAGTCACTGAGTCTGAGCTAAGCACGTTAGCTTTTTTTCTTTACAGTACATATATCCTTCTTTCTTTCTTTTTCCTTTTAATTTGTCCATTTGGTTGGGTAATCAATGATCATCACTGAGTCGGAATCTGCTGTTATTCTTTGAGAATAACAGGGCCTGTTTGTCCAATATGGACTGTTATATCAAAACGGACTGTCTAATCGGTCCAATTAAGATTATAGAGGGCCTTCTTCACAATTAATCTCATCCGTTGATTTTGATCTGACGGCTCATATTTGAATAACAGGGTCCTGTTATCCAAATTAGGATAACAGCGGAATGGAGCGCATGATCACTAATTAGTTATTGCTTTCGCCACCCCACCCCACCCGGCCACCCCACCTCTCCATCCAATTGTACGGATCTCAGTTGGTCATATCGGGATTAATTTGGGAAGATATATTGTGATGATGCATTTTATTAGGTTGGAATGATGTTTATAGATTAGAGGTGGTAAGGATCGGATTTGAATAGAGGTGACAGAAACCGACTCGACTCGGTATTTTTTAGAAAGTCAAACTGATCTGATCCGATCCGAACCCAGCTTGACTCGAGATTAAATAACATCCAACCCAACTCAAATCAGCATACGATCTAAGAAAAGTATATACACAAATTGATCCGACCTGACTTGACCCGACCCAAGATATTCTAGAAGATCAAATTGACCCGACCCGTCCAACACAAACCCGAACCTGACCCCCCGCCCGATTCACCAGCTCTAGATCTAAAATGTGTGTACAATGCACGCCACTTATGATTTACTTTGTTTTTAATCATTATTTGCTTGCTTAAGCTTTCCTACCACCATGGATTAAACTTACTATGCAAAAATGATATAAATAAATAAGATCAAGCTAACTTTATCTGGACCATTTTGTCTGAAATAAACGGCCATGATGAGCTACAATTTAATATCAATAAATGAATGAAATACCGTTATTAATTAGAGTGGTACTGCATCTGCATGGTCTCCACTCTCCTTGGATCAATAAGTCAGTCACTCGAACCATGGGCCCAGGTATCAGAACTACAGAAATCCAGCATGGTTTGATCATGGATTCATGGTAGGTGTTGATTATTATCAGACCAACAAACAACTGGACTCCATCAGACCATCACGTGAGAGACAGGCACCATGTTCATTGACTCGACATCTAGATCGCTATGATCTGTTCGTGCAGCTAGAAACAGCAAAACGACGGAAATCTATCAGACCATCAGACTGTTAATTTGTCGAGCAAGTATATCAAAATCTCGAGCATTTCCTCAAAAAAAAAAAAAAAAAAAAAAATCTCGAGTATTTTTTATTATTATTATTTTTTTTTGAAGCAGAAAAATCTCGAGTATTTTTATTCGATTTTACTCGGCAGGCCTATCCAGTACTCAGTTACCCATTCCGGCAACTTAATTACGTACCATACCAAATTGTTCATGGGCCTTTATGTTCGTATGTCGAATTGTCGACTATATATAATTGTGTTTGTGCCGGGTAATTGGTAACAGACTAACAGTGAAGAAGGTGCACATGACCTGTTCTATTAATGGTCTTACTTGTATTCGAAAATTAAACAATTCTGGCTGTTCTTATAAATGGATAATCGGCATGGCAATTTTCTCTGACAATTGACAAAGAGAGGGGGGGAGGAAAAATAACTTGGACATCTCCTGGTTGCTGCCTAACCGAGGAGGACTATGGTATTCATATATGCATAATGCATGTTTGCCATGATTATGAGAATGTGTTGCTCCGGCCGGGCTAACACTTGCACATGACCATCGAACACGGTGCTCCATGAAGCCAGATGCGCCTTGTCATGTATCATATATCATACATGCTTACAGTGCATTACTCAGTTCAGAGTGCAAGGAGTGGGACTGTGGAAGTGTGTGCTCACTGTATTGTATCACCTGACATTCAATTAGTTAAAGCCTCAATGGAGTAAAGCATTAGGCCCGCCTGAAGTCTGAAGAAGGAGACGGCCGAGCGACCATATATACATACAAGGATCGATAAATAATTTCACAGATGGTAACGGTAAACTCTCAATTAAAGAGAACAGATCTGTGTTGTGTGGGTACGTTGTGGATATGCCATGACATGTAGCAAGACAGCTGATATGCTAGCGAAGTTAGGTACCACTTTTGGACAAAAGGGCTGGGAGTGAAAGATTCACATTGCCAATGTTTGGGCCACCTGCTAGTTTGTTAAGTTGTAACTTGCAAGCCTACAGACACAGAATGCAAAAAAAAAAAAGAGGAAAAGACAAAGGAAACATAGAAATGATCTTTTTTACACACACACACACAAACAAAAGGAAGAGATAACAGGTGATGTACACCTCAATATAATGTAAACATGAAATCTTTTGACCAACATGTAAACTATTTTAGGTTATACAAAGTGCACTATATTATTTTATCAGTGAGATTATTTTAGTTTGATACGGGTTCAAATAAAAGAAAAATGAAGATATACAGCAACCATATGTCTTAAAAATATTATCCGTTACAATATTAACAAGGGACAATACGACATCTGTAACAGGAAATTATTTGGAAATGCTACACAATAATAACTGGCCCTATTGCCTGGCCATGTACCTTTGACTGTAGAAAACCAATTATCTGCTTTACGTTACAACGTTTTTTAAGTAAATGGAGATCTAAGGGAATGATTGTTATACGATGTCAGATGGCAATTTAAACCTTGATATATATAGTCTTAGGTTAGGCATTGTGCACTGATAAATTGCGGATTCGTCTTCTCTTCCTCTTACGCGCTTCTCTAAGAATTCTCAGGGAATCTTCCATTGCTTCCTTCATCCAGCAGTTCTCTTTGTCATCTGTCAGAGGCAGTTTTAAGTAGGAGAAAAAAAATTAAAAAAGATATTTGAATGTATAGTTAAAATGATTTAAAAGATGATTATTGGAACTAGAAAAGGAAAAGAAAAACTCAACTGCAAAGAGGTGAATTCTTCCCCGCTTCTTTCTTTAGAATTACACAAGAACCAGAGTCCTGCTCCTCATCAGAATCCAGGTTGACATAATTCATTTGCTGAGACTACAACAGAGATCCAAGTAAGATGCATAACATAAACAGAAGAGTAAAAAAGCAACATGCTCATATACAAATTTGCCCCGACTAGTTCCTGGCTTTATAGGAGAACCTGGATACACACAATAACAACCATATATGATACCAATCCTGCCAAAATAGTTTTAAAGCCTGTTCCAGGTTTTGCATCCCCAAGTTGAGTTCCATTGTGTAACAGTACTTAAATTCAATAGAATATGGCATCATTGAAGTCTGATATGAGTAACTATGCTTTAATAGAATTTTCCGTTTGAGACACACTCAGCCAACAAAAAGTAGAAATAATGGTGAAAAGCAACCTTGCATCTGATCAGACAGCTACCAATCCCAAAAGCAAAGGAAGTGAAAAACTCAGACACAGCACAAAGGCATGCACTGATGTAATTTTGTGTGATAAAAATTATAATATGAGTTCATCTTTATACATGAAGATTATTTTGATGCAATTAATCCTCTAATTAGAAAAAGTAGTGTTCACCGTTTTTCTGGCAGAAGGCTCTTTCATTTTAGATAGTGAAGCTTGACATATTCTTGTTGGCTTTGGCTGAAATCGTTTCACTTTCTCCACTTCTATTTTAATATCTGAAGGCCTCGAAATAGGTCCTGGGTTTGTGGGCAACCTACCAAGTACAATAAGAACCTTAGTAGAATGCGATTTGGAAAAATATGCATAACTATAAGCAAGGTGCTAGCCTATCATATTGAATAAACAATTTGAATAAAGATAAAGATCGAGATTGTGGTAGTATTTGATAAGAATTCTTGCCAGTATGTACAGAGTGGGATGCCAGGGTACAACAAAATCTCAATAATATACAACCCATTTTCTACTTGCCTGCTTTGTGCTTCATTCAATAATCTGGAGGCAAATACAGGATATTGCAAGATCACTGTGCAATCAAGGTTCATAGGCTTAATTGCATATTAAGGGTAGATAAATTAAAGCTGCATCAGACAACTGTGAACGATCAATAATTAGATTGTTTCAAATACTGTGGAGTTACAATCTTAGGATTACTGAGTACTGATACCATTAATTCCACAAAGATGAGTGCCAGTATCTATCCTATGTGATTGAACTTAAAAGTTAGTTAACAATCACACAACAAGCATATACATAAATCACAGAAACATACAGTTTTGTCACTGGCATGAAGTCCTTTACCAGAGGTCTAGAATCATCACTCGTTTTACTCTGCAACAAAATATAGACAAATTAGCAAAATATTACTTCCAAATTTATACAGAAGGAAGTATATCCGCAAATAAGGAAACATACTATTTGAGCTTGGACAGGAGTTCTGTGGCCCGAGCTGAAAGATCTTATATTACTCATTATAACCTGCATGTTTAATTGGATTACATAGATCATTTTTGTGAATTTAGTTGACCAAAGCAGTTTTTAATATTCAACAAAACATTATTATAAAGATCAATTTCAATTGTAGGCAGAAGATCAACAGGAAAACCCTTACTATGCTGCAGCTCGTAATTTATGATTTCAACTAACCTTCAATTTAATCTGTACAATTCATTGGAAAAGGCTAACAAAACACTAAAATTTTTATCCATAACAAAAGATAAAACAAATACAAGTGAGCCTATTACCTCAGTCTCCCTGGAAAAGAGCCTAATAATCTCATTATGTAGTTTTGAGAAATTGGCTATGATCTGATCTGGAATGTTTGAGATTTGAGATGATATCTCATTCAATTTGGCGGAATCAGAATTCTTAGTCAGTTCACAGGAAATGCTCTTCAGGCTTTCACCAAATAATGCTTTGACATTTTCTTCCCCCTTCAGCTGTTATAAGATATGATTGATAAACCTTATTGTATTGCCATTAGCAAGCACTTGCATAAAGCATACCACATTTATAGTACTGATTATATTTAATTTTGACCAGAGAACTAGCTTCAATAATAGCCCAAACTAACATTGCATTATTGAATATCAAACAAGGAGCATGAGAACAATAAAAGAAAGAAAGAACTAAATTGATGCCAGTATCCTCAAAGCTTATCTTAGGTTCATTTCTGGAAGATTGGAATCAATTCACATTGAAATCATACAGGGTAGTGCTGCATGTATTTTTACTCACAATCTGTTGAAGTGAATTATCCATGGCGACTATCTTTTGCCGAATCCCGTCAGCTGAAATTGTAAACATGATAGTGAAGAGGTTAATGGTGGAAGATGTAATATGTTACATAAAACATATACACTTTACCACAAAGCGTACCGAAATTATTAGTTGTTTGCAGTAAGAACCACCAATTTGACTTATTTTCACAATTGTGCTTGTATAAAGTTGTGTACATGTAACTATAGACAAATTCATCATAGAGTTATTACTCTCAAGTAACACTTCCTTCACAGCTCTGCTTATGTGCATCACATCACTCTGCACAGAATCTACGATCATCCCCGTCCTGCTTAGCACAGTTTCCACATGCCGTAACCTTTGATCCAGCTCTTCATTGATCTGATCTGTAACACAATTATGAAGTCAGAACCTTCAGTAAGGGCAAATTTGCAGTCACTTGAACAAATTAGCTTATACTACATTCTGGCTTGAAAACCAAGCCATTGCCATGAGTTTAACTTAGCAAACAAAACTGCTGTAGTCCTTGCATTTTATAAATAAACAGAATAGCATTTGACTCTTACAGCACTTACAAGATCTATATACAGATCTTGCAGCCTGGAATTAAAATCAAGGGAACAATCATGACAGTGCTTACATTTGACATCTCGAGCAGAGGACGTATTCCATCGAGGCACAGTGCTAGGAGCTACCCTTGAAAGCTGCAGCTGAGATTCATCTCTGATACAGGAGCTTGTGGAAGGAAAAGGAGGGGCAGCCTTTGATGCACTGTCATTTGAGCCAAGTCTCTGTCCAAGACAATACAAGTACAGAAATAAGGTCAGATCTGGATTATCAAGAGCAATTTAAAAAGAAACTAAAGGTTTCACAACAGTTCTAATAACAATTTAACAAAAATTATGAGCTGAATGAGATAAAGGACGATCATTCATAACAAAAATTACAATATCACACATATTTTTTCAGATTATTCTTAACAGATAGTCATTTACTGAAGAGATAGTTATTATAAACTTCCTATATAAGTTTAAATAGATGATCTGAATAATTATGAACAAATTACATATCTTGGAAGCATAAGAATGTCCGATCAGACAGTAAACCACATGTTATCCTAGACTGATTGCACATGATAAGCAATTAGATTGACAGAAGTCACAGAATTTCATGTTTGAATGGAGCGATTTCTGACATGTTCATCATCAGCAGAAGCTCAAAGAACGACGAGAGCTTGCAATTACCAGCTGATACAGAATCGATACATAAACTAATCGAATCAGTAACGAGTAATCAATCTGCCGGATCGCTGTACCTGATCGCAAATCAAGCTCTCATCAAACTGCGAGAGCTGAGACTGCAACATGCCCTGGGAGTACGATTGCTGAGACTGAGATCTCAGCTGTGACGCTCCCGCTCCCTGACTGGAGATAGCCCCTCCGTTCCTCCTAAATCAACCGATCCACAGTCCACAATCAGTTTGAAATCAGTTCGAAATCAACAAGACAGACTGATCACTGATCAAATCGGACATGAGAAAGAGAGATCGTCAGAACCTGGGGGGAGGGAGCACGGAGATGGAGCTCAGATCGTACGCCTTGTTGATCCGGAGCTTCATCGGATCGGTTAGGTAGCGTAGATCTGGTCTCGGAGGTTCGGGTGTTAGTACTAAAGAGGGTTTGCTTGCGGAGGAGTGGAGAGCGGAAGAATAGAGTGATTGAGTGAGTGACTGAGCGCCGGAGCGGAGGGATGGGAGGTATTTATAAGAGGGATTTGAATTCCGGACTGACGGGTGCGGGCCCACTTCTCAGAGAGAATCCCAAGCAAGAACGATGGTCGATGGTAGAGTTCTGAAATCGTGCCCTTTCGTGCCGTACCGTATCCAGACACGCCGTGCCTTCGTGCCGTATCTTTTTTTTATTAATATTTTTTCGTGCCACGTCAAAAATTAGGAGGAAGCACGTCACAGATAAGATACACCGTGTCTATCGGGTCGTGACTTAATCGGATACGTGACCCACTGTGTCGTATCCATGTGTCTTAACCGTACTAAATGTGCCCACTCATTTTTAACATAAAAATTTAAGAAATTCCAAAAAACATAAAAAGTTTAAATAAATTAAAATTTAACTCAAAAAAATTAGGGCGCATTTGGTATCATTGACGTTTTCTGTTTTCCGTTTTTTTCTGGAGAAAAAAAATGGAATCGTGTTTGGCTGGACGGCGTTGTTTCTGTTTATTTCAGTCAGAGCGGATGGTAAAAAACAATTTTTCCGAAACGTCTAAAAGACGTTTTCAATTTTTTGTTTCTGTTTGCTCCTCTCCCGACTCTAATCCCTCTCTTCCCAAACGAGTTTCATGGCAGCTTCCATATATAGTCCCATGTCAAAAATTAATAAGTGCCAAAAATCAGTAATTCTTTGTCAACAACTCTTGCAGCCACGTATACCTTATATGTGCCATAAGGTCCATAACCCAGATGCTATTTTGATAATTAATCCAGAGTAAGATATATATGAGCGAAAATCATAATCCACAGAAACACATCATACCTTGTCGGCTCGAGTTGCATGATAGGTATCAGAGGTAACTCAGCTCGAAGTAAAAAAGTGGCTCGATGTCATATATTATAAGATTAATATATATTGGGTTGCATTGAAACATTATTTTAGATTGGGGTGACATGTTTTGTGCAGATTCATGATTTTTGGACAACAAATCTTCACTGTTAGCCATATTTTAATGAAGTTTATTTTCAATAAAAGTTGATATTTTCAGCAAGAATTATGTACATATGAGTCCATCGATAGATATTATGGAGTGAATCATTGTCATGATTTAGAAATTGACTATGTATGGAAAGGTGTCCTATTTACTTTTTTACAAATAAAAACGGAAGTTTTAGAAACAGATATAGGAAAAACAAAAACGTGTTTATGGTTTATTGAAAATTGAAAACTAAAAAACGAAAATGATCCCAAACGCAGCCTTATTAAATTATTTTTTTTTTGTCAAAATTCATAAATAAAAATTTAGAAAACATAAAAAATATTAATAAGTACCATATACTATCAACATTATCTTAATTAATAATTACATAATGTCTTATAAATTACCTCTCCTTTTTTTAGGCTTTGAGACCAACTATATTTGAAATATAGGCATAATTATTATCTGTACGTGTCCTATCGTAACCTATCCGTACCTACCCCGAGGTGGAGGGAGGGAGGGGACGAGGGATGCTAAGACCCCCCCCGGATACCGAAGTATAGTACAGGATTCTGCGTCGACGTTGTTTTTCAGTGTAATTTGGTGAGATATTTTCGTATGGCCCCCCATGATTTCCGTGGCCCCCCCAAAGTTGCCATCCTGTTGAATATATGGGTCTAGAAGTTCCAATTTCCAAATAATAATTACTTTGATTAAAATAGAAGGAGCCCACTAATAAAAGCCCGTATAAGGAGAAATTAATATGGTGCAACTATCCAAGTTTCTATTCCATTATTTAATATATCAAATGAGAGTGGCTCTTCAGTTCACTCCTGTCTTCCGTCTTTTAATTTTTTTTTCTTTTTTACTGTTTGAGACTGAGTCTTGGAGTCTGTTCGGCCGACACAAATATTATAGGTTTCTATAGAAATTAAAAGTTTATAAGATATAATTTCTATTCAATGTTCGACATATTATATTATCAATTCCTAATAGGAATTTATTCCTCTAAAATGCTTGTTTTTAGAGAAAAATATTAATTAGGTTGGATTGGATTATATTTTCCTATCAATGATGGGCTCTTTATAGGATTTCACCAAATGCAATCTGGAATCTATTCTAATAGAAAATTTTTTTTCTGTAGGTTTAGTAACTACCGAACATGCCCTTAAAGTTTTTTTTTTTTTTTTACTGTTTTAAGCTTCAACAGCTTATTTCATGCTTTTACCAGTTAACGCAACAACAATGAGAAATTTCTGCTCAAATCTCACCGATTATCTTCTCAGCTCGGTTGGAGCCCGATTATACGGCCCCCCTATGCCAAATCTCTGGCTCCGCCCGTGTCTACCCGTGTCTTATATGTCCCTATCCGTGCCACCTATATTATTTCTGCCGTGTCTATCGTGTCCCGTGCCGTTACCGTGTCGTGTCTGACAATCGTTCCGTGCCGTGCCGTTTCTGGAACACTATGCGTGTCATTCCGTACCGTTCCAAAATTGTCAAAACTCAGACACGGCACAGTTAATGACCCGTGCCGTATCCGTTCTCGTGCCTTACCCTGTAATTTTTACAATTTTCTCAGAGGGCTCCGTTAAAAATTTGCAGATTCCAGTCAATAGATCTGATGTTATCCTTCTCGCCTACCGAAGGTTTTTATTATTATTTCTCTCAATTTGTACTTCTTCAATTCGCAATTTTGATTTATTTTTTGTTAAATTGTAACTGCAATTGAGAATCAATGAATCTATATCACTCACGTATACATTCTAGCATGAAATTTCCTATTTTATTTTCTTCATCTTTTTTTTTTTTTTGAACATCAAAGGCCCGTAGGCGACTAAATTCATTCACTTAAAAGGGTTACATCCACAAGAAAAAAGAAAATTGTTTCTCAATCTAAATCCAAATGACACAAAATATCAACCAAAACTTTTTATGATATATCTAACCAATTTTTGTCTCGATAAACTACATCTAGAGAGACAAGTTTTGAAGAAGCGCACAATTCGTTTTGAAGTTACCGTTTGGTTATGATGAATCCATCGTCTTTGGCAATGATTGAAAAACTTGTTAAGCACTCCATAAATCTTCAATTCGTGAAGCACCACTAGAGTTTGTTGAAGTTGGAGCAAAATCCATTTTCAAGTTATTCATGATATAACCTTCTTAAATGAAGAACAACGAAAGATCCTTTTTAGAGCAAAAAGGGCGACGAAAAGACGGACGAAGAGACGAAACGAACAAAACTTAAAGGCAATTAACGGAGAAGTAAAATAGAAGAGGGTGGCGGGGGAGAGGCGGTGTGCCTCTCCCCCACCGGAGAATTCTCAAAGAGACGGCTAAGGTTTTATTTTCTCAAAGAGACGGCTAGGGTTTTCTTTTGTGTTGAGTTCAAGAGAGGTATCACGAGCAAGACTTTGAGGGCTTATTTTCTTCATCTCCCAAAAATACTGGGTCTTCCGATTCTGGTAAGATTGAGCATGACATTAATTTGTATTGTTTCATTATTTTAGTTTATTTTTTCTTAACTTTAACACTCGAAGATGAATTATATATGTAAAAAAACTATTTGTACAAATTGCAACTGGTAGCAACATCAGGGAAACAGAAATTCTTGATCAAAATTGACGATTCCATTTAGAATACATGATAAATGGTGATGCATATCGATATGACAATATATGTATTTGCTTTACATTCAAACAACACAACAAATTAATTTCGTTTGGTCATTTTATTTCTGTCCAGTATACAAAAACGGGTACAGCAATATATACCCAGTAAACTAATATTAATTTAATCTGAATATGATATTATTATGATAATTTTCTTTTATGAATTGCTTTCACAGATTTTACCTTCTGAGTAGTACAGTTCATTAGAGATGCAAGTTTATTAGTGTTGGTTATAGTTTCTCATGGTTAAACTAGCATTATACTCTCATGGTTACCTTCTGAGTAGTACAGTTCTTTTATACAAGTTTATATTAATGTTGGTTAGAGAATGAGTCAGAGAATGTTTTGTACAAATGAGACAGAATCCAGTTCCTGTATCATAGGTTTCAACACTATTTATAGCCGCTCATCTTCAATGATAAGAGAAGAAAGGAGAAGAGAGCGCCGGCCCTAGAAAAAAACACCAACAGAGAAAGTTCGGTGGGGGAGGCCTCCGGCCATCTAGCCTCCCCCCGCCACCCCCTCCTCACTTTCTTCTCCTCCCTCTCTTCTCTTCCTCTTTGTTGCTACCATTTTTAGTGCTTACTATGCTTCTTCCTCGTTGTTTCTTCTAGTATTTTGATAAATTTCTGTCTATTTTTTTTGCTATATTTTCTAGATCTTGACCTTTGTAGACCTTAACCTTTGGGAGAAAGAGCGCAACATGCGTCGTTGGGTAGAAAATTGAACTTCTCAGGCCCGTCGACATCTCCGACCATCAAGTCTATGGTCGTCGACTTCTTCGGCCGTCGACTCTCTGGCCCGTCGATCTTTGGTCGTTGACTCTCTGACCCGTTGACATCTCCGCCATTGACTCTCTCTCTCGGTTGTTTACTACAATGTGCGCGTTGTTGCCTCACTATCTGGCCGTCAAATCTCTCCGGCCGCTTATCTCTCGGTCCGTCAACATTTGTGGTTGTGTCTGCCCGTCGATATCTATTGCCCTCTACTTCTCGGGTTGCTTGATGACACCTCCGAGTAATCCAAAAACTAGTAATCAGACCACAGAAGTCGCGTACCACTGGCTTCAAAAATGCATGACTGGAACCGATTCTCCACAAGAAATTTTTTCCTTTATCTTGTATTCAAAGCATAGTCTGTAATTAAATTTAGGTAATTTTAATTTTGAGAACTGATTACCGGATGTACCGCAATCAGAAACTCATTTTAGGTAGTTTAATTTTAAGTTATGAAGTATTGTAGTAGGATGTTTTTAATTGATGAATGTAATGCCTACGGGTTTTCAATAAAAAAAAAAAACTATTTACAGCTTTGACTTCTGTCTGCTGTGATCGTCTGTGCCTTTGCTCCTATAACCCTCTGTGTTGTATCCGCATCCTCAGCCCAATAGCTCTTAATGCCTTGTGGGCCTGACTTGCTGTCTTGGGCCCAACCTGGTTGGGCCTGACTTATTGTTATGATGTGGTGCTATTATCACTTCATGCAGATTAGAGCTAGCTAAAGGTACGTGTGTATTTTTTTTTTCTCAAAAAAAAAAAAAAAACACACGTACCTTTAGCTAGCTCTAATCTGCATGAAGTGATAATAGCACCACATCATAACAATTTTCAATTTTCAACGTGAAATGCATCGAACACCTCTACATGAATGCGGGCCTTCAATGGTCCGAGTTTATTTAATTTTTTGAGTGTTGTGCTATGAATCGGCTAAGCAACATTTTATTTAGAATCGAGCGGTTCTTATCAAACATGTCTCTTTAGTTGTATCTAAAAGACACATCATGATCATCCGATTATGAAAAACGAACGGCCCATATTCCATCTAATCCACAGTAGAATTAGACATTTTTTAAACTTTACACAAAGGTCATAAATTCAAAACAAATGCATGATGAACATATTAAGAGAAAATGATATTTTTTATCTGGAGAAAAGGAAGAGGAAGATTATGGTACTACAGTAAACACAAAAGGCACTTGCACGAGAAAATTACTATTTACACAGACAGCACACTGAAATGCATGACACGTTGAAAAATATGTTTATCGTCTGTGATATGAGTCCAACACAATTTTCTGAGAAATTTTAAGCATGGTCAATAACTAACTGATCCGTATTATTTGTGCAATATGCTAGGCTACATTCACAGAATCATAAAGATCCATATAGCTTTAATTTTTTTAAGAAAAGAATCACAGGGTCCGTTTGGCAAATCAAGGAATAGCAATAAAATAATGCTATCCGATTAGTAAAAATGGATTAGTGGTTGGAAAAGTAAAAAGAATAGTGATGTTTAGAGCTATTCGGATAGTGGAAATACTGTTTAGCAAATAACAATTAGAATAGTATTGTGATAAATATTTTTAGAGCTATTTTTAGAGCTATTCGAATATCTAATCCAACATTCGACCAAATAGGAGAAATATCGGATTAGCAATTTTTTAGAGCTATTCGAATAGTTATTTTCTGTTTGGCACATGGAATAGCTATTATTTTGCTATTCTATTCCAATTTTTGGTTGCCAAACACACCCATACAGTTTAGTCTATGCCTTCCAATCACAAAGATTAGTATATATAATCTAATACTTCAAAGATAAATTGTGTTGAATTTTACTTACAAACATGTACTAAATTTTCAAACCGTTGGAGTGCAAGTGCTATTTATATTTATTTATCCCCTTCATCTCACATATCTCCTAAACTATTTACCCCATCCTTCATCTTCTAATGTAACTGGAAACTGATAAATCATTCAAATGAATTATCTGAGAAATAAACATAAAATACCCATATTTCCTTCCCAGACACTAGGAAATTGGCAAAGGAGTTCCCAAAGGAAATTTTAAATGTACTCATGGACCAATTAGTTCTTATATGCAAGCTATAGCTATTTTAATTTTATTTATATTACAATAGAGTGGTATTGCTAGTTCCTTATATAATCTTCGAAGCAAGTTGCGATACCACCCATATATACTTCTCTCGATTCGAAACTATTTTTTGGTTAGAAAATGACTTTTCAAATTGGCCTTTGCCTTATTATTAAATGAACATGTTTAGGAACTTTTGGGTCTTAATTAAATCTTCTTATTCTAACTGTACTGTCCAACCCATGTTATCTTGTTGAAGACCCATTTGGATACTTGTGAGTGAGGAATAGAGCTCTTGAGACACCATTCCTACTCCTTTGTTTCCATATTCCACTCTGCAGCAAAGAAAGAGATGGTATTAGGCTCTTAACAAACAACTTAACCTGAAAATGTCTACTATCCCTGACTTCACCTCCAGATATATATACCCAAGTAAAATATGTATAAAAAGCAATAACAGAGGGGAAAAGGAAAATGATAAAGGAAGGGTTGTTATTATAAAAGGTAAACCAAATTATAAGAGAATATCATGGGTGCATAGACACCGATTCACCAAAAAGAAAGAAGATCAATCAGGTAAAGCACCGACTACTTTGAAGTTTGAACAAAAAACTAATCACTGTAAACAAAGCTATCCATTACTGTACCAACTAGATATCTGAACATTTGAGCAGCAGAGCATTGTTAGATGAGATACTACTACCAGTGTGAATATTTTGTCTGTTCTTTGTCTTTTCAATTAAACTTCAGCACAAAAAAAGTTCAACTAAAGCTAAAGAGCCAAACTAAAAATGTTGATAAAGTAGTTAGTTACCTATTTCCTAGGTATGTGATGCTTCCAACTGGAGAAACAACAACAGCTGTTCCTGTGCAAAAGACTTCATCAGCCTCAAGCAGCTCTTCAACTGCAACAAGCCGTTCCTCAACCTAATAAAAAAATCAGGTAGAAAGTAATGTAAAGCAACATCACTGAGGCCTAATTGCAGTTATGATGATTTTCTCGATCACCTCTCTTGCTCTCTCTCTCGTCTCATGTGTTCAGGATTTATGCAAGTATTATTTTTGAGGACTTATCATGTTATAGTCAAATGTCACTGTGCATTTTTAAGTTGCTATTGATACAGTACCCTGCCAGTCAAAGTTGGCATCTACTATATTTCGGAAGATATTGGCAACCTTATAACCTTTGCTCCTCGCAACATCTATTATACTCTTGCGGGTGATGCCTGGTAATATAGTTCCTTTCGCAGCTGGTGTGGAAATGACATTATCCTAAAAAGATATAATTACAACATTACCAAAACAGTTATATAAAATCAAACATAAATTAAAAAAAATCAAAATCCTAGCTCCTACTAGGGATATATTAACTATGGTAAATGATTTTTATGGCTTTATTTGGGTATGCTCATTAAATCTATAAAGTGCATCATGCAAAACAATAGTATTTTGTGCTGATAACAATAGGAATGGTTAACTCAACCCTGTTTTATTATTATTTCCGTCTTAAGCACCAGATTAGACAGTGGAGGTGACTCAACAAGCACCAGAATAATTGCTATTGGTCAACAGCCTTGATTAACCTACAAAACCTATTTGACTAGATTCACTGTATATTGAGAAAGCTAAAGCACAATTAAATCACCAACTCATCAGGTTAAAACATACATGGTGTGGTGGACCTGCCAGATCGACCAGAAAAAAAAAACAGACAACCTTAAATTATGAAATCAGATTTAACTTGAGTTCAGGACGAAGTTTGTATCAGACTCTGAGCTAGTTCCATATTCTGAACCAGTAACGTGTATTATTGACTAACCTATTTCAGTACAGTACAACAACCTGAGACAGTAATCGCTAGCCAGTCACAAACCTATTACAGGAAATTAAGCCAAGATGCAATCACGATTGCATGACTGAAATATTCCATTTACTGTTAGACTCCACCTGGAAAGACGGTACAACAACATAGCAAGAAGTGTAGACCAACAAATGATAAAAGGAGTTTTTATAGATGTGAATACAAAAAAAATAAAAAGGAATGGCACCATACCTTGACAACAAACACATTACAAGACGAAACTTCTTCTAGGTACTTCTTATGAACTGTGTCCAAATATAAAACATCAGAATAGCCTTTCTCCTTGGCCATTTTTTGTGCTTTCAATACCTATAGTAACAATGAAATTATCCTTAAATTCTCAACATACTTTTGTCTTTCATTATGTACTTGTAGTGTTGAAGAAACAAATCAAGATAATGACCGGTGCAGAAATTGTTAATTAATGTTCTGTCTTTTTGAGTGACTCATAATGATTTCTTGAATTCATTTTATTCATCTCTTTCACAAATCTTCGTCCCTAAGAACTTTTCCTTCACTTTGTGGTTTTCATCATAATAAGCTTCAACTTAGTGAAGTTAAACCACGTGTATGTATATCTATCCCAGTCAGATTTTCATTCAACTGAACGAATATAACAAGACACAAAAATAAAGAGAAAAGTTGAACTTATGCAATCAATTAAGAACATAAAGGAATTGGGAAAGAATTATAATTGAAGGAGCGTAAGAATTGCATTACAGAGGCATAGTTTCCGATAGTCTTTATCCCTCCAGTTCCACCGGGTGTGGCTCTGTGGTAGTCTTTTTCAACTATCAGGTTTATTGGAGCTAGACCTTCCTGCCAAGAACAACAATCAATGTACGTAAATCCAAATTCTCTTACATCTGATGAGGATTGCTAGTGTTCAATCAAATAATAATTTATCAATAAAACTTTAAACACGTTTTTCCCATTTTGTCCCCTCTTTGTTCTTCATGTGCCCAGTGCTAAACTGCATAGTTCACAGTTAATTGAAGGTGCTTTCCACCAAACGGACAGCTTAGCAGTTATTCTTATCTGTAGTTGTTGGTTTATGGCAAATTACAAATAATCCAAGTTTATAAAGATTTTGGCAAGTTTAGAAAGATTTTGGCATAGTATATGCAATTGTAAGTACTGGTAAAACTAGTATACCTTTTATTTTAGTAATTTTTGGTACATAGGAATGGCTCTTGAAAAAGAATAACACAAACTTTTCGGACAGATAGTAAAATATATAAGCTAACAGAAAAGTGCCAAAGGGTCGAACCATATACACCAACCTTAAAGTAGTTTCCAACAGGAGATACATATATCAGAAAAATGTACTCTGAAGATGGCACAAGACTAAGAACAGGCCCACTTCCTACAAGCAACGGTCTAATATATAGTGAACCCTTCCCTGTAGGAGGTATCTGAACATAATTCAACAATGAAGTTAAAAAATACATAAAAATGTGTTAAGTACACCTGCGGTCCGTAAAATTCACATGACTTCTGCAGTGACTATTTTAGTTGAAAAGTTCCTGTTCGACTCATTAAGGGTATTATTTCTGCATCAGTAAATGCCTTTCTGGCTTGAATGTATGGTTACTGCCATGTTCTAAAAAGCAATAAGCCATTTCTGATTTTCTAACAAACAAATCTAAAGCGGCATTTTTAAGCTTTCATGGACTGATATATAGATATCATAGACAACTTAGGGAAGTTTACTTCTAACATTAAAAAAATACAGAAACTAACATGCTTTGAACCTGACATTGCTGATTCAGGAATTTAACTTACCCATCGTTTATTTGCCAGGACAGTTTGCTTTACAGCATTTACAAACTGCTCCACCGTTGGTGCAGGCATGCAAATTCGTTCTGCACCAGCAATCATTCGTAAGGCATTCTCTTCAGGGCGAAAGAGCAATATTGACCCATCTGATTTCCTATGTGCCTTCAAACCTTCAAACAATCCCTATGCAGAAAATGAAAAGAAAAGAAGGGGAAAAAAAAAAAAAAACTTATCAACCTAGCAATGCATTCTAATAAAAAACATATGCCAGCAGTATAGTTTCAGTAAATCATGTGAACCAAGTTCATACAATATTCTATTGCACCAAGTTCGTACAATATTCATCACAAATAGAGCTGAATCTAGATTAAGAATACAACTAACCTGTCCATAATTTAAAACTGCAGAAGATGGGTTCAACTGGATTGGCCCAAAAGGCAACAATTCACCTTTATCAAATGTCCCTTCAGAAGTAGATTGCATAAAATACATGAAGTCAGTTTGCACCAGACCAAATCCAAGACCATCCCAGTCTAAATCGACTATCTCCGGTGCCTCTCTGTCAAAAAACGCCGATTTCACCAAAAAATCTCAGTGATTTGGTTGTGACAGATTCAGGTACTTCATTCTATGCTCAGTTTGTAAAACCTCATTTTTTATATACTTCCATCCTCAGATTATTGCATATACCCATGACTAGGTTCATGCTTGAAAGAAATAAACATTCTAAAGCAAATATAAGTTCCTTTTTTTTATGACAACATTGTCAAATATTGTAAAAATGCCACAATGGCATGACCTGAGAGTTTCTCCAAGCAATTAGCACTAGTGTTTTAAAAAAACCCGAGAGGTCCGAACCCGACCCGAGAAACCCGGGGAAAATGGACCGACCGACCCGACTCGGGCGTCTGACCGGGGCAACCTGAGAGGACGAGGAGGGACGGTCCTCGCAAGGGTAGTTATCCATGTTCCCAAAAAAATTCCTGTGGAAACCCGACCCGAGCAAACCCGGGACCCGACCCTACCCAACCCGGGATACCGGGGCAACCCGGGACCCGACCCTACCCCACCCGAGGTACCAGGGTAATAACCCGAGGTAGCCCGATTTGGTTCCAACTTTTCCCGCCTATGTTAACAACTAATATTATATTATTTCAATTTTATTTTTCAAGAAGAATTTTTGTTTTACAACAAATATAATTATTAAATTTTTTTCTGATTTTCTATGTTATTTTTTTGGTTTAAATATTATTTTAATTTTTTTCATTTTTAATATAAATAACTATTTTTCAAACTTTTAATAGTATAATATAATGTATGTATATCTGATTAAAACAAATAATTTATTTTTTAATTATTTTTTGTTTTTTAAGTATATTTTTTTATTTTTGTAATATAAAATAGGTGTATTATATTTTTTTTTGTTTTGTTTTCTTATTTTTTTTTTGACATATAACTCTGGGACCGGGCAACCAGAGCAACCTAGACCGAGAAACCCGGGCAACCCGGGAGGGACGGTCCTAAGCTAGGTCCAATCTCCTTCTCCTCAAAATTTTTCCGAGGTTTCCCGAACCGGGAAAACCCGTGGACCGGGAAAACCCGTGGACCGGGAAAACCCGTGGACCGGGAAAACCCGTGGACCAGGGAACCCATGGAACGGGGCGGGTTTGGACCGACCCGGACCTACCCGGACCGTTTTTAAATCAAATTTAGCACAAATGAGAAAAAGTACGGTACTTACAAAGCTTTCTTGGAGAAGTATGCTCTGCACATAGTTGGCCCAGTGGATGAATGTGATAGCGACAATAAGGAACCAGGACTGTCTACCTAACATACTTGCAAAGGGAAGGGGAAAAATAATAAAAAAGTGTTAATAATTCTAAAATTGTATTAACTTATTAAAAAAAGAAAAATCGAATTTTGTGGATTAAGTCCATGTGGGTCATGTTCTGTAAATTCTACAGCTTTGCATCAAAGTCCACAACTTTCTTTTTATTTTCTTTTTGAAAAATTCCACTTGATTGAATTTGAACCCCATCAGAGTGTCAATGGCCTGGTTGGATGAACAAATTGCCATAGGTAATTTGTTTATATCAGAGTGTTCCTTGCAATCACAATTCTGATATAAACACTATTTAGTAATACTGATGTACTAGTGTAGCTGTGTTAATCAATTCCGATAACAACGATGAAACCAAGTCGAATATTCAAGGAATCAAATTGATTCCCGCCATGTCTAATTGTCTTCAGTTACCAGAGAGAACAGTCATGATTACCAGAGAGAACAGTCATGAGAAACGAAGAAAGAACAGAGAAGGGAGATATATACAGCGAGAGAAGGGGACGACCTTGGTAAAGGAGGGAGGAAGAGAGAGGGAGCCGCGCAGGTTGCTGTTGCTGAGAGGAGGGCGGGAGGAGGAAGCAGCCAGAAAGGCGCCGTGGATGGAACTGAGCCTGGAGAGTAGAGCACCTCTCACCATGTCTCTCTTCGGTCTTGAGAAACGGAGAAGAGTTTCGAAGAAGAAGAATGGTGACGTCCTGACGTGTTGGAGCGGCGGCAGATAAGAATAAAGAGACGAGGAGTTCAAATTCCAATGTGACAGAAATCTATGGGCTGACTCTGTTCTACTTTTGGATCCACTGTTACACTCGCTGTGTTTATTATCCATACGATGGATGATAAGGCTTTGCTCCATAGAGGGGTAGAGGGGGTGAGGGCAGGGGAGGGCAAGGGAAAGGAGAAAATAATTGAACCCTTCACATTGCTTCTGAGTTTTACTGTAGAATGTGAATGGAGGTGAGAGGAGGTGAAAGGAGGGTAGCCTCTCTATTATTTTTGTTCAAAATCCTTCACTTCCAAATTTGAGGGTTAAAATTTTAACCTCCAATTTACTACCCTCCTCTACTATCCCTTCTCTTCCCCTTCCCCTCTAAACTCGGGAGCACAGCCTAAAGGGAGAACTTGAGAGTTGAGATTTGAGAAAACCAAATAAAAATTGATACGAGCTTTGTTATTACCATTACAAATTGGAATTTTTACAAAAGTTAATATTGAGTTTTATGTCTAATGAAGTTAACTATGAGGGACACATATAAAATTAAAAATAGTAAACAACCAATTATATGAAATTTTGACAAGCTAAAATAAAAAAGAAGAGGATCTATTGACAATGCTTAATTAGCAAATTTATTGATACTTATTGAAAATAAAAGGGTTATTGAAAATTTTATTGTTAAAATTGCGGGTAACTTCATCCTCCTATATAAGACAACCATGATCCATCGCGTGCTTATCCTCTGTTGTGCAGTAGAATACTGTGTTTTATAGCGCAGCGAATCAACGATGTGGATTATAGGGGTTTCTGAGATTGAGTTACGTGAATTTCAAAGCAAATCTAACGGTTGGAGTGTTGTGCAGTAGTTTACTCCGCTTTAGAGGATATAAATTGTGATCCATCTATGCCTATTAGGTAAATGACAAATTGAATCTAAATGGAAGTTGGACCGAATCGAGTTGGAACTAAATCTAACTCGAATTAAAAAATGAACTTTAACAATGACAAATTGGCAATAGGGCGTCTTTCTTTTATGTGGATCCTGCATGTCAGCCTTTAACGGGGACCTGTTTTTTTTTTTTGAGAAATCTTTAACGGGGACCTACATTTTTTTTTTTTTTTCTCCTTTTCGAGAGTTCTATCACTGGAAGGAACCGCGAAAGGATATGGATCGTTTGTGACTCACTCCTCAGTAGATAAAGTTGACATTACGTAATACATGGCTCATGACTCATGACCTTGCCAAGTTTCTCTTTAAAGATGGTTGAATAATCCAATTTAGAACTGTTAATCTTCGACCTTCTCCAAATCTGTTTTAAATCCGTGAAATGGCAATACTCATCTGATACCAAATTATGGGCCACATTTAACAACATTCATGACGGCCCGACCCATCAACACCGCAGCAGGGGTTACTGCGCGATTCCGACCTTTGGATTTCTGGGGGTGCTTAGAGATTAGGATTAGAACGAATCTTGATGCAATCGAACGGATCACTTACTGCGCAGTAAGATACTACGTGATATGAATCCCAACTCGCCCAACGAACCGAACATATTTCAGCCGTCCGATTCATTCTGTTACTCCCCGATGAAAAACTCAACCCATCAGCGCCGTCCGATCATCCATCGTCTCCCCTCCCCACCTATCAGATTTGATTCGAATCATCCCACATTCCGAGTGCTCATTCCCTAACTTACTGCATTGTGCAGTTCAGAGCTCAGTCGTTGGATCATATCGAGATCCGCGCTGGAACGAATCTCGATACAATCCAACGGCTGAGACTGTGAACTGCACAATGCAATACAGCAGGGGATATAGTTCCCCACGTTCCCACTTCAGTCTTCAGTGCTTCACTCTCATAGTAACTTCTCTTCCTAATCCACAACCAAAACCTCATAAACCCTCATCCCATTCCCAATCCACCTCTCCCATGTACCTCTCCCTTCCATCCTTCTCCCCTTCGCCCTCCCTCCCCCTCTCCCTCCGCCGCCGTGGAGCATGCCGCCTCCCTCTCCGCGTCCCCGCATACAAGCGGGGCGAATTCCGGCCGCCTCCATCCGACGACCCGCCGGAGGTCCCGGAGGACACTGCGCACGGACTCACGCGGCACCAGGTGTTCGAACGGCAGGTCGACCGCGCGCGCCGCCGCATCGAGGCCGAGAACCTCGAGGTGCCGGCGCTCGACACCTCCTCGGCCACGGCGGGGAGTGCGGGGGTGCTGAAGAACCCCTCCCTCTCGCCTCCCGCTGACCTGTATCTGGATGTCGATCAGGCGATTTATCAGAAGCAACCGGAGCTGGTCAAGGCCGCGGCTCCGGCTGTGCAGGAGGCGCCGGCGGAGGAGGATGAGCTCACTTCTGATGAAGAGGAGGATTTAGATGAAATTGATGATCTTCAGGTTGTGTTAATGTGTTATAGTTAGCCTTTCTTACAATAGATTGAATACCGCTGTCTTGATAGCTTAGTTATAGATTGATTGATTGAACACCTGAGCTTTTATGAGTAATGAGTAATGACCCTTGTATTATATGCCAAGAATACATCTTGGATGAAGAATAAGTAATTGAAGTAATTTGGAGGATCATATGTAGTTTAATTGGCTGAAGAATGTTCTCCGCGTGGGAAAAGGGGTCTCAAACCAATTAGCAGGACCATGAAGCTGATGAAATAACGGTAATATTGAATATAGTTTCATGTTCTTGATGCGATATAGGCATGGGAGCCAATGCCATGAAACTGACAGGGACATTCTTTGTGTGATTTATGAGCATTTACTTCCGGTGTAAGTGTATGTGAGATCTTATATCGTATAATGTGTATTTTAATCTCTGTTTTTCTTCCTACATTCTCACCAGAGTCAGGCACGAGACTCCTATTCCACTGATAATGAAGGTGGTGACGAAAGTATTGTCGGTCCATCGGTAAATGGATCCATGCCTTCATTTAATTTGGACATGGATTTGCTTGGCAATGAACGGATCCGTATCCTAGAGCCCAAATTTAGCATGACCCTGGCAGAGCTTCTTGACGAGAGCAAGGTTGTGCCTGTTTCAGTAAATGGGGACTTAGAGGTCTCTATTGGAGGAATTCAGAATGATCGGAGGGAAGTCACATCTGGAGATCTATTCATTTGTGGTGCCACTTCCGATGAATCTAGTGGGATTGCACATCTAACTGAGGCTGATAAAAGAGGTGCTGTTGCAGTCGTTGCTGATAAAGAGATTAACATAGAAGAGAAGCTTGCATGCAGGTACATTGCAAATTGCTTGAATCTGTTTTGCTTACAAACAAAATGACACAGGAATGCATGGATGCTTTCTGGAGAAAATTAATAAACACGAAACAGATTTGATGTGCTCAATTCATATGCAAATTGTATTGATACTTATTGAGTACAAACTTGTTACTGCATCTGCAAGCTAAACAGTCTTCTTTATGAGAACTAGATAGCCTGAGTCATATTTGGACTTGATTGAACTGACTGGTTTGGTTATTTTTTATTTATGTATCTTTTTTGTTGAAATCTGATGCAGAACTATTGATCTACAGGGCTGTTGTCATAGTAGAAGATACAGCTGGTGTTGTTTCTAACCTTGCTGCGGCATTTTATGGTCGTCCATCAGAGAAGATGCGAGTGATAGGTGTAGCTGGTTCTAGTGGGGTCACCGCAACTGTCCATCTAATCAGGGCCATGTATGAGGCCTCCGGCCTTCGTACTGGTATGTTGTCTGTCGTGGGTCATTATGTGCATGGCAACATCCATCTGGAGTCCACCGATGCTCCGCCTACAATACCAGATGCAGTCTCAGTACAGAAAATTTTGGCAAAGATGATCCATAATGGGTCAGAGGCAGTTGCCATGGATTCATCTATTGATGGAAATGGAGATGAGATAGACTATGACATTGCAGTCTTCACTAATTTAAGATACGATGATGCTGATGTTAATGGCTCAAGAGAAGAATATATTAAAAACAAGGCAAGAGTATTTGCTAAGATGGTGGACCCCAATCATCATAGAAAGGTGGTCAATATAGATGATCCCAACGTACTGTACTTCTTATCGCAGGGAAACCCAGATGTGCCAGTGGTGACTTATGCCATGGAAAATAAGAAAGCAGATGTGCATGTTATTAAGCACAGGCTTTCTTTGTTTGAAACAGAAGTTTTAGTGCAGACACCCCATGGCATACTTGAGATATCCTCTGGTTTGCTTTGTAGGGAGAATGTGTATAATATTCTGGCGGCTGTTGCTGTTGGGATAGCAGTTGGGATACCATTGGAAGACATTGTGAGGGGGATTGAAGAGGTGGACGCAGTACCAGGAAGAATAGAACTCATTGATGAAGAACAAGCTTACGGTGTAGTGGTGGACCATGCCCGAACACCGGAGGCTCTATCGAGACTTCTTGATACTGTGAAGGAGCTGGGTCCACGACGGATTATCTCCGGTTTGTTGTTTGCAAACTAATTCTTTAGATATAAACATTTAAGCCAGTATTTTTGCAAATCTCTCCTTGCTGGGGCTAAGAATTACACTTTATACTGAGTAGCTGCACCAATTGAATTTGAAAATTTAACTGATGCATCTTTTCTTGATTAAAACCTCTTGTTTATTTATTGAAGTTTGGTACATGTAATTCCCTTTATCACAATGTCACATTTTAGTGTCCTACTGAAAACTTTTGGGATTTAAATAATATTGAATGGCTTGGGTCGTTCTTCTGATTATTGAAGGGTAGAATTTAAATTGAGATAGAGAAAACTTGCATCATTCTTCAATAACTTCAAAATGAAACTCAAACTGTCTTAGTGTGGAAATGGACTGACAGTGCTTCAGTTACATGTATATTCACTATTATTGAAAATTCTGCAGTGATTGGCTGCTGTGGTGAAGGAGAAAGAGGGAAGAGACCAGTGATGACTAAAATAGCAGCTGAAAAAAGTGATGTGGTAATGCTGACATCAGACAATCCAAAGAATGAAGATCCATGTAATAATTTTTTCCACTTCTGATATTCTAAATATCTTGTTCCTTCCCTTCTTCTTGAAAGTTCTAATTGCTTACCCCTCTTCTCTACTGACCACAGTGGATATCTTGGATGATATGCTGGCTGGTGTCGGCTGGACCATGCAAGATTATTTGAAGTATGGTGAGAATGATTACTATCCTCCACTCAAAAATGGCCACAGGCTCTTTCTACATGATATCAGAACAGTGGCTGTGCGAGGTGCTGTCGCAATGGGTGAGGAGGGCGATATAGTTGTAAGTCCTCTCTCCTCCATATGTTTCCAGTTTGGTGAGCTGCTTAGCCAAAAAAATTGAAACAAAGTATGCACAAGATAATCTATTGCAGTTATCTGCAACATAATTACGGTGACAGTTTTTTACTTTTGGCCTTTGTCATAGTGGTGTCACTTTCTTATAATTTGCATCTGTTCTGGTTTAGTTTCTTTTCTTTTTTCTTTTCTTTTTTTAATCACATTGCTGTGCTTATTGCAGTCATGGAAAGTCTTAATAAAAAGGAAAAAAGAATGACCTAAAAGAATCCATTTGGTACATTTGTTGTGACCAACCAGATTGCTACTTTGGTTTGTTTACATTTTTTCCTCGGCTTACCATTTGTAGGTTGTTACTGGAAAAGGAAGTGAGGCATTTCAGATTGAAAGTGACAAACAAGAGTACTTTGATGACAGGGAAGAATGCAGAGAGGCATTGCAGTATGTTTATGAATTGCATAAATCTGGAATAGATACAAGCGAGTTCCCATGGAGGTAACTTTTTCTCTATGAGGATTGATTTATGTTACTTGAAAAAATGATACTGTTTGCTTTCCTCTCAGTTTCTTCTTAAATGTTAATTATGCAAATTGCTGATCGCTCATTTATGCCAAATAATATTGGTTCCTGAAGTATCCTTGCAAAAGTTAACTTTGTTATTACCTTATTGGTCTGTTTCTTATCACTTTCTTTCTTCATTTGCTTTGAATTTGCAACAGATTGCCAGAAAGTCACTAATTTCCATGCTTTTTGGTGCTTGTGAGAAGATAAATAGTTGACCAGTTGCTACTCCAATATTAGAAGGCTCATTTTTAATATTCTGATCCTAATTGCACACCAACTTGAATTCTTGGTGGGTCTTGCAGTATCTGCTGGGTTTTTAACAGTGCGTGGCAGCTATTGAAGGTATGTTTTAAAAGAACTTTGACCAGATATTAAATTGTAATGCTCATCTAATTTGTATTCAAATGGTGTTTTCAGGTAGTTGTTTAACAGATTTTTCTCAGTGTGTCCACTGATTAAGGATAGGGGAATTTGAATGCCATCTGGCCTCCTCTAGGTTTAAAGAGGTACTAATATACCAGAAACCTGGATATTATGAGTTTTGATGTATGTACTACGAGGCATTGAAATTGTTGTCATGTGAGTTGGCGCACGCAGCAATGTGTGAGGAGCTGCAGTTTGTTCTTTTTTTTCCTTCTGCTTGCATAGTTTTTTTTTATTGATCCCCTTGATATTTCAATGATAGTAATGCTTTGTATTTTGTAAATTCTTTTTGAAAATGACTTATATTTTCCATTTTCATTATTTGTGCCAGAATTATATTTTTTTTCTCCAGTGGCTGTTTTCTCCTAAAAATCAGGATGAAGTACATATGTGGAATACATTTATGGTGATTGTTAAAGAACGTAGTGTCAATTGTTGTCAGTGAGTTGGAAATCCATACTATCTATATCTATACTATATTAAACTATTACACTAACGTTAGCATTTCGGACCGAAATGCTAACGTCTCAGAATTTATGTTGTCGTGTTCAAAATCACGATTTATTGGTGCTCAATAAATTCTTTATATGAAAATATTGGGGTATACAAAAATTTTTCATTTTTAGAGTTTTTTAAGTATTTGTTTTGAATTTTAGAAAATAGCTCATAAATATTAATAAAATATTGATGTTTGTACATGCTATTTTAAGAAATGCAAAACAAATACTTAGAAAACTCTAAAAATGAAATCTTTTGTATACCCCAATATTTTCATATAAAGAATTTATTGAGCACCATAAATCGTGATTTCGCACACGATAACATAAATTTTGAGTCATTAGCATTTCGGTCTGAAATGCTAACGTTAGTATAATAGTCTAGCTCCTATATTATATCTATACTATATTAAAAAGAGGAGGGATCAAATAACCATGTTTTTGGTGACTGATCTGTGACCGTGAAATTAAATCTGAAATAACTACAATTTAAACTGTTAAATGACAAAGCTAATTGATAGAATGTGTTGTATATATCATATTTTATGTGTATATAAAAAATTATATCATTTTGATTTTATTTACATATGTATCAAGCATTAACAAAAATCGACAGTTTAAATTTTATGATTTTTTCTCCTCTCTTGATGATTATTAAAACGATGTTAAAACTTTATCATTTTTTGTGTATATATTATATAAATGATTTAGAATACATCTAACGATTTAGATTTGTCAATTTATATATAAATAGTGAAATGGTCACCACGGTCACCACGGTCACCAAAGTCTATAGTTATTGGATCCCTCCTCTATTAAAAATCACTTATGAATTGGACACCTCCAGTTTTTTCCAGTGTTGACCGGACGGTGCAAATTAATTCCAGCTTGTTGAATGACTACGATTGGTTACTATAATCTTATTTTCTCTCTATCTGTTTCAAGAGTGTAGTTGATGTGCAATCTCTCTATTTGGAATTGGAACGAATAAATCTAGGAGAATTGTTTCCAAGTATAACAATTCAATTATCTTCCTTTTTAATTGTATATTCTTGACATTTCAAATACCTATCTATCTATACTCTCCGCACAACGGGCAGGTTTCTCCCTAATACTGGGAAATACAAGAATGATGGTGATGATTCTGGGTTGGACAAGGCATTTGAAACTTTCTCTTGAGGAAGTAAAATATTGGCAATTTGCCAGTTCTATATTGTCTCGTTGATGATCAACCGAGTCTCCTCCGAGTCGTACCATTTCTGAAGAAGCTTCTGTGAAACTACTTGTTAATTCCTTCATGCAAGTAAGAGCCTCAGTCTCCTTCCCCCAGGAAAGACTTATTAGAGCATGTAGATGGGTTCGTTGAGGCAAACACTAGCTTTTTAATCACACAACGAGTCATATATGATATATCTGAAGTTGCACACTTTGCACAGAGTCACTGACAACGAAGCAACATATGGTTAGAAGAGAAAATTATTTCTCAAATGTATTAGATTAGTGTAGCTATTTTATTAAGCCAACCAAAATTTAGTCTAGCTTACTATTTAATATTTTGAATTAGTTTCTGTTCTCACTGTCATGCCCATTCAATCATTCATCTCCAAATAGAGAACTCGCCACACTGAAAATTGACCGTTAATAGATAATGTAATCTACATCTCAGATCTTCAGTTGGCAGTTGGCAGGTGACACGGACCATACCTAATGTGAAATTTGAGCTCATTTCTAAATTATCTATAAAAAATTTAAATAAAGTCATCATAAATCTGTACATATATTATTTTCTAATATGCTTTACGAACCTGTCTTCATTCCGTAGAATAGATCTAAGAAAGATGAAATAAAAATAGGGTAGTGATAGGACGCTGCACAAATTGCCCCCCCACATTATTGCTGTGTTGGTATTTCTAAAAGACAGATTACAAAACATTCTAAATGAATCTTGAGAAAGATAGACAATAAATGAGCAGTTTACAAAATGTTCTAAATGGGAAGTGTACCATAAAAATATAAAAATCTTTATCCATAAAAATATATAGGATCAAACAACTATCGGACGACTACGTCAACTTCTTTCTCCGTGGAAAGCTCTTTCAAGTTCAACTTAGAAATTTTTAAGCCTACGGGCATTTTACCCTCAAAAAAAAAAAACTTAGAAATTTTAAACTTAGGTATGACGTATGAAGAAAAGATATTCACAAATAAAGAAGTGTGTATATGTTCGCCTACTTGGCAAATAAGCACCTGAACCTGTCCTTGTTATATATATTCGCATTTTTTAATATTGTTGAAATTGTTGTTACATGGAACGTGTTATGTACGACGTGCTATTATTTCAAATCAAATGATTCACAAAAACAAATATTTTAGAAAATCAGCATTTTTTTTCTTCTGAAAAATATGTGGACTACAACAAATTAAAAAAAAAATTCAAATTAATAAAGTTCCTCGCTGAGGAAATTAAAATGTTAAACTAAAATAAAATTGGCAATATTTTACCAACCTACCCGTACAAAGTACAAACAACCAAAATATTGAAACCAAAATAATATATATCGCATTAATTAACCCCTAGGAAAAAAAAAAGGAGTAAGACCTAGCGTCTACCCTTTTTACTTATCCACCGTCACCGGTCCACCGTATTTTCAACGAACAAATATCATTTTTCAGTAAAATCTTTTCAATCAATATATATCGTTTTCAAGTGAACAGATACAATACGGCGACTGTGATAAGCACATGAGTGCATGTGGCTGTGTCAGAAGTCAGAACTGTGAGAAGAGTAAATGGGTGACCCACTCTGTAGGAATAGGATAGTCTTTAGTACATGTTTCTCTAATTGAGTCCCCCATAAGAAAATCAATTAATCCTTAATAATAATAAAAGCATATTGGAAAAAATGATATGAAAGGGCTATCCTCACATCTGAGCCGTTGACCATTTTCTTCGATAGATCAGAACCGTTGATGTACGTTAATGCCCGTTGACGTTCTCAGCCCATTAAAATTAAGGCCCATATAAATTATCTCAAATTAAGGCTCATTACATATTATCTTAAAAGTTTATTATAAAAAATAATAATTTCAGTCCAAAGCAAGGAACGAGCTTTTTACTAAGTGCTATTCAAACAAATTTATGAAACACCAGATGACACACTGATGAGGCGTGGCAATCAACGAATAGTAAAACCTCCTTCCCATTCTCCCAATAATATTCCCCGCTGTACTGCATTATGCAGTTCACAGCGTCAGCCGTTGGATCGTCTCGAGATCCGCACTGGCACGCATCTCGAGACGATCCAACGGCTGGCGCTGTGCACTGCACAATGCAGTTGAGAGCAGTCGTCCAAAGAACGACGTCCAAGTCAACAATTTCCGAGTGCTCATCCTCTGTAGCGCTGCATTGTGTAGCGCAGGATGCGAGCCGTTAGATCATCTCGAGATTCGAGCCAGAACAGATCTCGAGATGATCCAACGGTTTTCGTACTGCGCTACACAATGCAGCGCTACAGAGGATTATATGAAGTCAACAATTTCCCCTCTTCCATTCATTCATTCATTCATTCATTCCTCCTCTCAGTTTCTTCTTTCCTTCCGCTCCCCTCTAAAAAAAATGCACCAATTCTGGTTCCGATCAGGTTGCCGGGCACTGATCTTGAGCTGATATTGTTGGAGGGGGATAGAGAGAGGTGGATGGAGGAGGGTACAGGGTGGGAGGCAGCCAAAGCCCGGCTGATGACCCGGTGCAACTCCACTGCCCGCAAGGTGTTCGTCGCTTTGCCGGGGGAGTGCAAGGCCGGCAAATCGGTCCTGAATTGGGCCCTCAGGAACTCCCCTGAGGGCTCCGTGATTGTCGTCACCCATGTCCTTGTCCAGACCTCACTGACCAATCTGGCAAGTATGTTGATGTTGATGTTGATGTTATGTTCCTGACAAATGACAGGTTTTGTGTAGCGCATTGAATTGGTCCGGATTGAATTGAGTATGGTTTTGCTAGTAAATTAGGTTTTGGGATGTTTGGTTTGAACTGTTTAGACAAAAATATCCCTTTGGTGGTATTTTACCGAAATGTAAAGCCCTTAACTGGATTGTGCAAGTAGCTGAAGTAGTAAGTTGGGTATTGAATATTCATGGTAGAACTCTGGATGTAGTTCCACTTAAGTGATATGTCATAATTTATTGATCATAAATAAAAATATCCCTTTGGTTTCAACTGTTTAGACAAAAATATCCCTTTGGTGGTACTTTTACCAAAATGTAAAGCCCTGAACTGAATTGTGCAAGTAGCTGTAGTAAGTTGGGTATGACTTAATGTTCATGATAGAACTCGGGAAGTAGTTCCGCTTAAGTGGTAGGTCATAATTTAATGATCATAATGCTGTGTGTTTGCTGTTACTTACAAATACTGTGTTTATTCAGGCATGTACACATCCATGAACCTTGAGAGGAGAAGAACTGATAGGCAGCTCGACAATTATACCGATGCTTGTGCAAAATTAAAGGTACACATAAAGCAGAATTATTGCCATTTTTTTTGGGCAATTTGGGAGAAATATAGAGTTTAGGAAGGAAGTGTTGAACTTTTGCATGCAATTTAATTATCCATTAGTCAGAGGATTGGAAATTCATTTGTGGATCCATTCTTGGATATTGGTACTGTGTTTCTGGTATAGATGTATACACATAGCAAAAGTTTCAGCCCATACCAGTTGCATAAGAGATTATTTCACGATTTTTTTTTTAATTGTTTTTTCATTATTTCTCTTATTTTATCCTACACAGAGCTCAGTTGAGACTCTAGGGCAGATAATTTGCTAATTGTCCAAGCAATGAAGTTATAAAAAAAAAAAATAAATAACCATGATAATAATCTAGGGTTAATGCTACATGTTAACGGAACAAGATACCTATTTCACTTCACAAATTTCCTACACCCTATTACATTTTTTCCTATTCAATTTTTCAGTTTAGATCTGAGAAGCTAGTGTTCGAGGCAGATAGTGTTGCTAAAGGCCTTTTAGATCTCATCACTCTGCATGGAATCACTACTCTTGTAATGGGGGCTGCACAAAATAAATACTATACTATGTATGTGTAGTACAAAAGTACACTCTTTCTCTTTTCCCACATTTTTAAATTTTCTGGCCATTTTTTGTTCCTCAACCTTTTTTATTAGGTTTCACAGTTTCAATCTCAAAGTCTCTTCATAGTTTTTCTGTTCATATGTAGGAACATGGAACAACCCAAGTCCAAGAAGGCAATTGAAGTGATGCAGAAAGCTGATCCATCATGCAAGATTCTATTTGTTTGTAAAGATGATCTCATCTGTACAAGGTACTTGAGGCTTATATAGTCTCTTTGGTTTCTTAACAATGTGCTATTTTGCTCCATATATGATTTAAAAGTTTGAGTTAGAATCCTGTAAATATTGATAATGCTGCCTTCTGCTTGTTATCTCACCTTTTGGACTCAGCATTTGACAAGTGCTTTATGGTGCTTAAAGTATTGCATTGCTTTAAGGGATTAAAATAAGGCTTTGGGGTGGGTTAGTAGTTAGTGCTGTTTGGTAGGTAATATAAAAACTTAAATGATCGTTCTGTAGTGTTGAGTTTTGACACCTGCAACCCTTGCCACTTAACCTGCTAACAATACATAAGGGCAATGTGGTCATTATATTCAATAACACCTCACTTTCTTCAGTACTACATTTTTTTTTTTAAAAAAAAGATTTAGTATGTACTTTGCTTTAGCTTCAGTTGCCAAACGAAAGGTTAAGCAGTAAAAAGAAATTTAATATTAAGGGTTTCAGATATTTTCTTTATATCTCTCTTCTTTCTTTCTCTTACAAAAAAAAAAAAAAAAAAAAAAATCCTGCAAGTGATATTAAGCTAGTCTGGTCAATATCATGTTTTTTTTTTCTTTCCCTTCTTATTTCTTTTCTCAAGTACCACCACTGTTTTATCCAAATTATGAAGTCAGTACTGGTAAATCACTGACAAACCTCCCCCCTTTCCAACATATGAGAACATGTGTGGTGATTGTATTATATTATTAATTGACAGAGGTGCATTTTTGACAGAGAAGCAACTTCAAGTGCATCCCCTGTGGATGCACCGTCGCTAGAAAGATCCAAATTACTATCCTACCTGTCACAGCAATTAAAATCTCTGTCATCAGTTAAGCAATGCACTAAATCTCCCAACCCGCGACACATTGTTCACGAAGGTTTAGAAAATAGATCCCTTGATCCTTTTGAAGATACTTTAACAACAAACCAAATCAATCAGAACGAGTTGGAGATGCATAGTGACTTCCATTCATCATCTACTGAATTTAAGAATGAAGCACAATATTCTTCATATGAGACCGAGGAGAACCTTATATCTTCATCATCACTGGAAACTTCAATGCTTGGCAATGTAAAAGTTTATGAAAATATATTATTTATTTTTTTTATATTCCTGTACAATTGAATGCTTTTGGGTACTCACTATGGGCTTATCTAACTATTTCTGTGTTGCAATACCCTTTTCTGACTTTCTTAACCAACATTATCAATGGATGTGCAAATGACCACGAAAAAATTGTCTCCTAATTTTATACCTTATCAAATATGCCCGTTCTCCAATGTAAGTATAAAGAAGATGATATTGAGGCGTGAATGGGACAAAAAGTTAACCATGGACAATTTTTTTCATGTTTACCAATTATTATATAGGGAGGCATGAGGCCTGATGACCCCACTGGCTGTGATCGTACATTTGCAAAGCTCCAAGAGGCGTTAATAAAAGCTGAAACCTTGAAGAAAGAAGTCCGTGCTGAGCGCAATAGACGTGAAAGAACTGAACAGGAGCTCTCATTGGCTATCACTAAAGTATGATCTTCTTTTCTTTCTACCTAAACTAACATTTTTTGTCACTTCTGAAAACAGTTTGTAATTATGCATCACTTGTCATCTTATATTATCTAGACTCTTAACTGTCTTAAATTTTTGGCTGCCTCCTTTTCAGACTGAAAAATTAGATGACCTGCACCGAAGAGGCTTAAAAGAGAGGGAAGAAATTGAAGAAAAGCTTGCCCTTTTGGACCGCTATGCAAAAGATACAGAAGAAAAACTGGAAGAGACCCGGATCCTTCTTTCTTCATTACAAGATGATCATGACAGATTGCTTAAAGAACATGAAATTGCTGTGAGAGAGGCTGAGAGTTTACGAAATGGAAGAAACAAGATAAATTTTTCTGAATCCTGCTTAAAACCCAACACTGAGTTCTCTTATGCGGATTTGAAGCAGGCCACCCAAGGTTTCAGTGAATTGCTCAAAATTAGGGAGGATGGGTTTGGACTGGCTTATGTTGGTACAATTTCGAATGCCATCGTTTGTGTGAAGTTGTTGCACTCCAGCTGTATTTCTGACATCTTACAATTCAAGAATGAGGTTGGTCTCTTATACGTTACAACTATTTTGAAATGCCAATTTTGATACACTATTAATCATGGGCATTTGGGTCAAATTCACTATCGGGATTTGCATACATATAAAACAAGAAAATGATAATAAGTGAACCCTTTTTTTCTACTCCCCTTTCCTCTTTTGGCGATGTGTCAGTAGGCTATACCCCTCTTCTCCTTTTTGGAATTATGACGTAAGTGCTTTGAGTACACTGCTAGTCAGGGAGTTCAGACTTTATTAAGAAATATAAAATTATTCACAGTAAAGCGAAACAATAAGAAAACAAAGATAAAGCCCTTTATCTTTGGATGTGAGGAAGCAGGTGAGCGTGACATAGCAATTGGAGCACGCAACCAGCAGACCTGCTGCTATAAAAGCGAACATCAAATAGCAATTATGTCTGGGTAGTGGTTACTATTAGAGTAAAATGCCTCTGGTGATTGTCCTAAAAATGTGTATAAAGAAAATAAGAGGAGCTCCATTTTTTTTTTTTTTTTCAATTTTCTTTTCCTGAGTTGAGCTATCTGCTTATGAGGTTTGGGAAGAGAGCGAGAGCGGGAGGTGCTTTTTGTGAACCAATTTGACAAAATGTGCAACTTCATAGTGCAGTTAATTTTTACATGTGGTCCAGACCTCTAGGTCTAGGACTCCCTGAAGGAACAGTTTAGTCCATTAGTTAAGATCCTCAAATATTTTTATTCTTGTACAATAAATACTTTATGCATCCATTTTGTATTACAGGTCACTGTTCTTAGTACACTGAGGCATCCAAATTTGGTCACCTTAATTGGATCTTGCCAAGATGCACCTGCCCTGGTCTATGAGCACGTGCCGAAAAGCCTGCAAGAGCATTTAGTCAGTCTGGATAGTGGACTGACACTGACATGGCAGCTTCGCACCAGAATAATCAGTGAAATTTGCTTTGCTCTGATATTTCTCCACTCTAGTCAGCCTCATGCCATAATCCATGGCAACCTCAGTCCAGAAACTATTCTCATCGATTCCGATATGCATGTCAAGCTCAGCGATTATGGAACCTCTACTTTCCTAAAATCAACTGAATCTCTGAAATACCCGTACTTGGATCCAGATACCTTTGTCTCTGGAAAGCCAACACATAATTCTGATATCTACTCCTTTGGCATGATTATACTTCATCTTTTAACTGGAAGGTCTTCCCTGTCTATGACTGGGGCAGTTGAGGAAGCACTGGCGAAGGGGGAGTTGAAGTCAGTGATTGATGCTTCAGTCAGGGATTGGCCGGTTGTGCAAGCCATGCAGCTCGCTTACCTCGGACTCAGATGTTCTGGATTAAGCAAGGGAAAACAGCCTGATTTAGTTAATGATGTGTGGAGGGTGCTTGAGCCCATAAAAAATGCTGCATCGTTATCCATGTCACCCCCTTTTGCATCCTATTTGGATGGGAATGGTGTACCCTTCTATTTTATCTGCCCCATTTTTCAGGTATCAAACCATTGTGCCCCACCCCTTGAGCACACACACACTCTCAACATATTATTTTTTTGGATGACAAGGGGATGGTATTCAATATAGGAAATGTTTTGCTTTTAGGGTACATGATAACTGCATGTGTGTGTGTGTAGAAAAATATTCTCCATCTAGTTTGTAAATTGAAATGGACAACCTCGGTCATTTAGATTAACTATTACTAAATATGTTGAAGTAAGATAATAAGAGCTAATTCGTGCTCTTTAATTTCTTTCAGGAGGTCATGAAGGATCCCCAGATTGCCGCAGATGGGTACACTTACGAAGCTGAGGCTATCAAAGGTTGGCTTGACAGTGGACATGACAGATCACCGATGACCAATTTAAAACTGTCGCATCTTCATCTCATTCCAAACTATCCCCTTCGATCTGCTATTCAGGAGTGGTTTCAGCACCAGTTACAGTAGACATCGCTGGTTCTTATTTTTATTTTTTTGTTTCTCTGTGTATACTTGTTTGATTTTGGGTTTCTTTTTGTATATTTTCATTGCTTTGTGCATCTGTATAGAGATAGGAATATATATGCACATTTGAAGAAGCAGGAAGAGTATACAAAATTATTTGCTACAATAGTTCACATACAGATTCTTGAGGGATAATAGAGTATTATTGTTTCTGCTCTTTCTTAAGATGGTGTTTATCACTTCATCTTAATTTTATATAACAGACATCTTTTGGCAATGATTGACTTGACAATCTCGATAATAATTTCTGTAAAAATAATTGAGTGCTCATAAAGGACTCTTAATCTGGTTTTTCTATTATAAAAACTGAGATAAATTTATAGACAAAATTTGAATTTATTATAATTAATACATTTCAAATTGTATATATTTTAAGTGTTATCTGATATTTCATGAGAATTATTAAATCATACAAAAGTAAAACTAGTAATATTCAAACTTAATGGAATTTCAACAGCAATCAATTTGTGAAGTTAAAACTACATAAAATATATATATTTTTTTCTATTTTTTAATGTTCTTAATTAGATTTTTTTGAAAGTCATTATCAATATGGTCAAGTAAACCCCTATCATTATTCCACACGCTTTAAATACATCCACAAATATAAACAACATGTTCCCATCAAAGTGTTGTTTTCAGTTTAAATTCAACTTCAATTTTGTCTAAAGTCTATATATATTTTGAGAACATTTATTACAGAGAAAACTGAGCATTAATTTCCGATATTAGTTCAACTGTCCAAGAGATGTTTTCCCTTTTTATTACTTGTACCTGAAAATTGGCTGGAGACTTCCAACGATTCTGATTAAAATGCGAGTAGTTGACTTGTTGCTTTCAATTTTGGTACCTGGAAACCACTGATAAACTTCTGCAAAAGGCCTGATGACAAATACATTCTTGATCATTTATTGCATGCATCGATTTCTGACAATTTTTGAAAATTTAAGATACAAAGGGTAGCTAAATAAACAGGTAATTGCCAATAATAATAAAAAATTGTTCGAGTATAAATGAAGTTCTACCTCAAAAAAAAAAAAAAAAAAAAAAATATCAGATAATTATTTTTATTTTATAGCGGTTCAAATTTCTTCCTCTATGACAATACATGATGCATCAAATTAAATCAGTCACTATTAATTTGGCAAACTATTATAAGAAAAAAGGAGGTTTGTTCCTGAATAACACAATAAAGAACTGCAAATGCACATTTAGATAATGTAAGACTAATTAAACAACTTAATTATCTCCAGATTGAAAGTTCAACGATGCTGTAATGTTTGAGAAATTCTCAAGGGGAACAAATTAAATTAAATTACTTGTGTAAATGACTTTGAGAAACTTGGCTTCAATCATGTAGTAAATAAACAATGAATGTATGTCTCCATCAAACTCTGAGTACTTATTAGCTCTTGACCAAGCAAAAAAAAAAAACAAAAAATGGAAATAAAACTTCTTGTCTCACCAAAAACTTACAAAAAAAAAAAAAAAAAAAAGGTTTGAACTTTGAAATCATACAGCAGTCCCTGTCTTCTTTAGAACTACAGAAATCATCACATTTATATATAAATGCAACATTGAAATAGCCACATCAAGAGGCAAAAGAGGGGTGGAGGCATACATGGAAGAACAAGATGAAGAGAAGTTGTATGTGATGGTGCCGGAGAAGTCGAAGGAAGGGATGCCGGTACTTTTGTGGGTTCTCAGAAATGCTCCCAGGGATGTCAAGATTGTCATCACTCATGTCTACCTCTTTGATCAGATGATCCCTGCCCCATGTAACTTGTTCTTAATTAATTCCCTTTTAAGGTTCTTTTTAATCTCAATTAGCATTGATTTGTTTGTCTAAGAGCTTAAAAAAAGGAAAAAGGATGTGGAGAACAATCTCAAATAACATTTTGTTCTCCTTCTATAATTGTGAATTGTAAATTGTACTTGATTTTATCTTAGCTTTCTTTGTTTTCAATCCAAAAATATATTTTCTGTTTAAACTTATGAGTACAATGTTCTTGTGATGAGAACAGTATGTGAATTGATTTGGAAAATTATCAAGTTTCCTACAGTTCTGTCACTATAGTCAATTTTTTTTTTTTTTTTTATGAAATTTTAATTATTATAAGTATTTTCAGAACTTTTACCAAACTGATTTCAATTTTTCAATTTAAAATTGGGATTACGTACAATGCTAAAACACGACTATGTAATTGTTATAGAAGTTCACAAATAAACTGAGGGCTTTGAACAATCTAAACTAAAGTTCGGTCAAATTGTGATTAAATTAACAATTAATCTAGAGTACTTGAGGATGACAGTTAGTTTTTCAAAAACTTGAAAAATATCCATGACTTCAATTCCAAGAGGAAAACATCAAAATTGCATGTAGTGCTGAACAAACTACAAGCAAAGTAAGAACATCAATTTTATTTCCTGATGATAGTAAGGTAATACCAGTAAACAATTCAATTTGTCAGTAAATGTAGAAAACCTACAATTTATTGGTTGGGTAGTGTTGGAGTCCCTACTCATTCCTCTTTTGTTTTTATGTTTTCCATTGTTATTTGTAATTATTTGTATTTGTAGGGTCTAATTCGTAAATTTGTAAAAGACCAAATAAATATTAGAAAATGGAAAATTGGGAGGGCTTCTTCTTCCCACAAAAATTCTGCCCTCTTCTTCTTCTTCCTCTCTACTCCCTCTCTTCCTCTCATCTCCATTGAAAACCTAGCTAAAATCCCAACAATTGGTATCAGAGCCACCGTTCGCCGCCGTCGCCGGAGCTTCGCCGCCGTCACTGTTGCTCGTTGCTGCCGCTGTCCTGCTCGTTCCGCTCGCTGCCACCGTCGCTGCCACCGTCGCTGCCCCACTGTCGTTGCCGTCGCTTCGCCGGCGCTCAAGTTTGTTCCGCCGCGTCTCGCCGAGTCGTGTGCGGATTGGGGATTTGGTGTGAGTTGCGAAATCTGGTTGGTGCTGAGCAGATCTGAGGTTAGTAGAGTGCTGATTTGGTGGGCGTCGTCGCTGGTCGCTGCTCCGACGATCGAAGGCGTCAGCGATCTGAGGTAAAACCTAGTCAGATCTTTGTTCCGTTATAACGCATTGTTTGGTCCGTTATAACGCAAGCTGAGACCCTCTGAAACTGGTGCCGAAATCTGTTCGTTATAACGGAAGGTGTATTGCGTTATAACGGGTGCTCTCTGGAAGGTCAGTGCATTGTTCCGTTATAACGGATGTGGTGTTGCGTTACAACGCAATCTGGGTGAACCATTTGGAGTTGTTCCGTTACAACGGAATTTGGGGTGCGTTATAACGGAAAGCCTCTGAAAGGCAGTTGAATTATTCCGTTATAACGGAAGTTGGAGTTGCGTTATAACGCAAGCTGTGCTGATTTCTGTTGACTGTTTGTTGCCCGGTTTGGGATTTGATTTGATTAATTTGGGGATTTGCTAGTTGGGTATTTGTTAAATTGAGATGGAAGAAAGTAGTAGCAGTGGTACCATGATTAAATTGACCTCATCCAACTATGGTATTTGGAAGTCTCGAATGGAGGATTTGTTGTATTGTAAGGATGCTTTCGGATCCCTTACCGGTACCAAACCCGCCGAAACCTCGGAGGATGCTTGGAAAGTGTCTAATCGGAAGACCATAGCCTTGATTAGACAATGGGTGGATGATTCCGTATTCCACCATATCTCAACCGAAACCGATGCCAAAGTTTTGTGGGAGAAACTTGAGAGCATGTACGAGCGCAAGACTGCTCAGAACAAGGCGTTTCTCATTCGAAAATTGGTAAACATGAAATACCAAGAAGGTACATCGGTCTCGGATCATTTGAGTCGTTTCCAAGATTGTGTAAATCGTTTGTCAACCATGAGAATGGTTTTGGATGAGGAATTGCAAGCTTTGATTTTGTTGAGTTCTCTACCCGATAGTTGGGAAACTTTGGTGGTGACCTTGAGTAATTCGGCTCCAAACGGTGACGTGACACTATCCATGGTGAAGGATAGTATGCTCAATGAGGAGTTGAGGCGTAAGGAGTTGGGTGTCACCGGTGAGTCTTCGGCTCTAGTCACCGAGAATCGGGGGAGGAGTTCTCATAGAAACTCTCATAATGATAACAAACGAAATAAATCGAAGGGAAGATCGAAGTCGAGAAAGGGGATCATTTGTCATTATTGCAAGAAGCCCGGCCATATGAAATTTGAATGCCGGAAGTTGAAAGCCAAGAATGATGGCTTTAATAGAAGTCAATCTAAGGAGAGAGGCGGTGATGGTGAGAATGAAAACACCACCGCCCTTGCTTCCGATGGAGAGGTGTTCATAGCCTACAATGAAGGCTTTGTGAATTATATTGGTCAAGACTCCAATTGGATCGTAGACTCCGCCGCTTCCTTCCACGTCACATCCAAACATGACTTGTTCACTTCCTATACGGAAGGTGAACGTGGTGTTGTAAGGTTGGGAGATAACGGAGTTTGCAAAATTGTTGGCATTGGAGACATTTGTGTCGAGACCAATTTGGGAAGCAAGCTTGTTTTGAAAAATGTTCGGCATGTGCCGGATATGAGACTTCATTTGATCTCGGTTGGTATCCTTGATGACGAAGGGTACAAGAGTAGCTTCTTTGGAGGCAAATGGAAATTGTCGAGAGGACAATTGGTGATTGCTCGCGGTACAAAATCGGGTTCGCTTTATGCAACCCAAGTTAAAGTATGTGGGGAGGTGAATGTTTCGGAAAATGGCTCGACCGATTTGTGGCATTTGCGGTTGGGTCACATGAGCCAAAAAGGCATAGAAATTCTCGCTAAAAGAAATTTCGTGCCTTGTGACGGTAGATCTCTCACCTCTTGCACCCATTGTTTGGCGGGCAAGCAACACCGTGTCGCCTTCAAGAGAACGCCACATGGTAAGAAACCGAGTTTGTTGGATTTGGTACACACCGATCTTTGTTCTATGGGAGATAGAAGCATCGGTGGTGCACTTTATTTTGTGACTTTTGTGGATGACCACTCAAGAAAATTGTGGGCATACCCGTTGAAGTCAAAAGATCAAGTTTTGGACGTGTTCAAGAAGTGGGTTGTGGAAGTGGAACGAGAAACCGGAAAGAAGGTGATGTGCATCCGGTCCGATAACGGAGGAGAATACCGTGGTCCATTCGAATCATTTTGCAAGACCATCGGTATCAAGCTTGAGAAAACCGTTCCAAAGACCCCACAACAAAACGGTGTAGCCGAGAGAATGAACCGCACCATTTGTGAGAGAATTCGTTGTATGCTCTCTCATTCTAAACTCTCGAAAGGCTTTTGGGGTGAAGCCTTGAACACGGCGGTCCATTTGATCAACCGCTCCCCTTCACATGCGTTGGACGGTGATATACCGGAAACGATTTGGAAAGGTAAAGATGTTTCTTATGATCATCTTAGGGTGTTTGGTTGTACAGCATTCGTGCACATTCCTAGAGATGAAAGGTCAAAGCTCGATAGCAAGACCAAAGAATGTGTTTTCTTGGGGTACGAGAATGGTGAATTCGGGTACCGATTATGGGATTCGATTGAAAAGAAGGTAGTTAGAAGTCGAGATGTAGTGTTCTTTGAACAAGAGCACGTTGGTGATTCGCAAAACCTCGACAAAGCCGAAACCTCTTTGAGGAACCTTGTTGATCTAACTCCTCTCTCAAACTCTAACCCAAATTCCCAAACAACTCAACCAAACCCGAATCAACCAACCGAAACCAATGACTCTCAAGAGGTGAATGAACCTCAAGCCGAAACCTCTTCGAGTGTGGATCCTCAACCACAAGAAGTGAGGAGGTCAACCCGAGAAAGGCGGGCCAACACAAGGTACTCTACCAATGATTTTATTTTGTTAGTAGATGATGGTGAGCCCGAATGCTTTGATCAAGCAATTGAATCGGAGCACAAAAATAAGTGGATGGAAGCCATGCAAGATGAGATGAAATCCTTGCATGAGAACAACACTTTTGATTTGGTGGAATTGCCGAAGGGCAAAAATGTGCTAAAAAATAAATGGGTATATCGGGTAAAATCGGAGGGTCAAGAAGGAAAGCCGAGATACAAGGCTCGGTTGGTAGTGAAGGGATTTGATCAAAAGAAGGGAGTTGATTTTGATGAAATTTTCTCTCCCGTTGTGAAGATGTCCTCAATCCGGGTTATGCTCGGTTTGGCCGCTAGTTTGGATTTGGAGATCGAACAACTAGACGTCAAAACCGCATTCCTCCATGGTGATTTGGAGGAGGAGCTCTATATGGAGCAACCCGAAGGATTCGTGGCGGAAGGACAAGAGCACTTGGTGTGCAAGTTGAGGAGGAGCCTCTATGGCTTGAAGCAAGCGCCACGAAATTGGTACAAAAGGTTTGAATCTTTTATGAGTGACAACAATTTCGTGAAAACTAATTCCGACAATTGTGTTTTTGTGAAACGGTATTCTAGCGATGATTTTATTATTCTCTTGCTCTATGTCGATGACATGTTGGTCATCGGTAGTGATTTGCGAAAAATTAGAGCATTGAAAGAGAGACTTGGTAGTGAATTTGCTATGAAAGATTTGGGTGCGGCCAAGCAAATTCTTGGAATGAGAATCACTAGAAACCGGAAAGATCGAAAAATTTGGTTGTCACAAGAAAAGTACATTGAGAAGGTACTTGAAAGATTCAACATGGCAAATTGTAAACCGGTAACCACTCCCCTTGCGAGCCATTTTAAATTGTCTCATGATAGTTGTCCGAAGGATGACAAAGAGAAGGAGGAGATGAAGAATGTGCCATATGCCTCGGTTGTAGGCTCGTTAATGTATGCAATGGTGTGCACGAGACCGGACATAGCTCATGCCGTTGGCGTGGTTAGTCGCTTTCTTTCGAATCCGGGTAAGGCACATTGGAATGCCACTAAGTGGATTCTAAGATACTTGCGTGGTACAAGTAAGCATTGCATTTGCTTTGGTGGCACAACCGAACCGGTTTTGGAGGCATATACGGATGCCGATTGGGCCGGTGACGTAGACTCGAGGAAGTCTACATCCGGTTATTTGGTTTGTTTTGGAAACGGGGCCGTGTCATGGCAATCTAAATTGCAAAAGTGTGTTGCACTCTCAACAACCGAAGCCGAGTACATAGCCGTTACGGAAGCGTGCAAAGAAGTCATTTGGATGAAGAAATTCTTGCACGAGTTGGGTATTCGGCAAGAACGGTATGTTTTATTTTGTGATAGTCAAAGTGCAATTCACTTAAGTAAAAATCCGATGTTTCACTCTCGTTCCAAGCATATCGATTTGAGGTATCATTGGATTCGAGATGTGCTTGAGAATAAAGAATTGGCGTTGGAGAAAATCCATACGAGTGAAAATTGTTCGGATATGTTGACGAAGCCGGTACCGCCGTTGAAGCTTGAAGCTTGTTGTAAGAAGGCGGGTTTGGTAGGCGGACACGCTCCATGAGTCGGGAGGAGGAGGATTGTTGGAGTCCCTACTCATTCCTCTTTTGTTTTTATGTTTTCCATTGTTATTTGTAATTATTTGTATTTGTAGGGTCTAATTCGTAAATTTGTAAAAGACCAAATAAATATTAGAAAATGGAAAATTGGGAGGGCTTCTTCTTCCCACAAAAATTCTGCCCTCTTCTTCTTCTTCCTCTCTACTCCCTCTCTTCCTCTCATCTCCATTGAAAACCTAGCTAAAATCCCAACAGGTAGTGAGTAAATCCTTTCATGATTTCATCCGGTCATTTTCATTGACATCAACCGAAATAAAAAGAAAGAAATTGGATTTGGAAGTTGAGAACAAATTCTTATGTTCCTAATTATTTCCAAGGACGTAGTATTTGTTTCCCTTATAAAAAGGGACACGTACTGAAATTAAATTTGCTACAGGTCCTTGTCAATGGGACATAATTTATCCAATTAAAATAAAAAACGCAAAAAATATATCAAAAATTAAAACTAGGGTTAAGTTTTTTGTATTTATTATCCTGCACATTTTCAAAGATAGCTTTGCCTAAATTATTAATTATGAAATCGAATTAACAAATAGCTAGGCCCACCAAATATTGAGGAAAAAAAATATAACAGCCTGCAGAGTAGAAAAGCTGATTTTGGCTATTATACGTGTAACCATTCATTCATAAACAAAAAAGTCAAAGAAAGTATATTTATGCTCATATGAAAAACATCTGGTAAAATGTTAATTAATAATACATTTTTAGTCTGAACTCTTCAAATTGTTGTTTGCATGTATAATACCAGTGGGAGGCAGAGTGCATCCAAGCATGGCATCTGAATTGGAGCTTGTTGCTTATAGACAAGAGGAGAGGGCAAAGGCTGCAAGGAAATTGGATGATTACACTAAGCAATGCCCTAAAGCACAGGTATGTAAGCTCATAGCATTCAGCAAGAACCAGCCTTTGGTCTAACCTTTGGTCTAGTGGCTAAGGGCAACGCTCTCCGTGTGGAAGGTCGTGGATTCGAAACCTGGATGTGGGGGTCTTTAATAGACATTTAAATTTAAGTGACTTGACCCTTATCTTTATCTCAAAAAAAAAAAAAAAAAAAAAAACTCGTAGCATTCAGCATTTCCTTGACTTTTGACTTTAATTTCTATTTCATTTTTGAGTTTCTTTCCTAGAGGTAAAGTAAATGCATTCTAATACATAACTTCTTTTTATCTTGAAATAACAAAATGATTATTTACTACTCAATGGTGAATAGTGTACCCATAAAATAGTAATTCTTTTATGGGTATCTTCAAACAATTACATTCCTTGCAATGAACATAAGAAAGCCACTTTCTAAGGAAAATGTAGTTCAGCAACAGGTACTAAAATTAATGTCCTACCGGAATCCCTGAAACTATGGATAATTGCTTGTTTTACTTGTTTCAGTTTAAATGGGAGAAATTAGTTCATGGATCCAATGACATTGAGAAAGGAATTTTGGAGCTGATTCAACTCAAGGGGATCAAGAAACTGGTAATGGGAGCAGCCGAAAATCGCCGTTACTCAATGTACGCTGACTTTGTTCATGTAATTCTGAGAACTACTTCCAGATTATAGATGAGATATGATTTTTTCAATAAATGGTTTTAATCTGAACTCTGAAGGTCTTTATTTGTGCTGAAAATCAGGCGGATGATCGAACCCACATCCAGTAAAGCGAAGTCTGTTATGAAGAGTGCCGATGCGTCGTGCAAAGTTTGGTTTGTATGCAGTGGTAACCTCATCTATACAAGGTGTGATTTTACTTTCTATTAGCTGTTTTCTTTTCATTCTGATTTTCAGAAAATGTTATTACATTATAGTAAAAAGATTATAGACTGATAAAAAAGGAAATGGCACAAGAAGAACAGGTACAAGAGAGCCAGATTCACCTAAAGTCACAACTTCTCGTTATCGGTTACCAATTAACAATACTACTTTGTTATAATCTTAGGTTATCATACTGACAAATCATCAACTAGAATTCCTATTCTGGTATGGTTCTTCGAATTCTAAAGACAGAACTGTAAGTTGTTTGCTTCTCAAAAAAAGAAAATCTCAAATTCTTCGTTTTTTCTTTGAAAGGGAGGCAAATCAGGAGATATTGATCAAGTCTTCAGTGCAGTGCAGTTGCGGTCTCAGTCAGGGTCAAGCAGGAAACCAGGAACAATATACTCATAATTATGCCAGGTCGAGTGACTCAAGCCCCGGTACAAGTTACAGAATATCAGATACAGGATCACTTTTCAACGCATTCGTGACTGAAGTACGCAGATACTTCTAATTGAATCTATATTCTTTGAAATTTAGATTGAAAATGCGACGAACTAATCCAATCTAACTGTTTTACTAAAATTTTAAGTCCTTCATCAAAAAAATGTTTAAGTATGATCGCTCCTATTCATGTTAGAGACATTTTGTTGATCAGTCTTCATATCTTCTGTAAAATAAACATAGGTCGATGCTGTGCCAGGTGCCGACATTGAACTCAAAGATGCCTTAACAGATTTGACTCTAATCGTCCAAAAGGTAGAAGACTCGGAAACTTTCTTTTACCGTTTCAATTTAATGTTATGGGTTTTCGCTTCATGTTAGTCGAACTTTGGAATCTGAGATGTAACAGATGTTAATATTGGCACACTGATTTTGGAGAAGGTTGAGGACTCGATTTCCCAACAAAACCGGAGAACGGAACATGAAGTAGAGTCTCTGAAGGCCGAGCTGAACGAAAAGGACAAGCTTTTGCAAGAGTCCAGTAAACAGAATCAGGCATTGGCGTATCGCGTGAAGCAACTGGAAGAAACTCTTGCATCAGTCAATGGCAGCACGAACATTCGACAATCTGAAAACTAACACCCAATTTCAGATGCCTGACGGAGAAGAAAACTCGAAACTTCGACGAGACCACCAACCGAAAACCGATCTTAGAGCATTTTAAAGGAATAGCTAGGAGGTAGCATACAATTAACTAACAACAGTGAAGAGTCATTTTGAATCACAGTTATCAGAGAATCAAGCTGGCAATTGCAGCCAAGAGCAAGATAGTGGTATAGAAGAATTTGACAAGATTAAATTAGACAGTAATAAATAATATATTGGAGAAGCCAAACCGTCATGACCCATGAGGCCATGATGGACAATTCTCCTGTAAAATAATTTGGTTCTTTCAGTTTCCCATCTACAAGATCATTGTAACTAAACCAAACCATATATACACACTGGATATGAAGAATGCATGGTTTCAGTACCATCGACACTTTCTGCCCTTTTTATTTTGATAAATAATATAATCTGTAGGTATGCGTCGAAATCTTGGATCTCAGGTCCCTGAGATCCCATTTAGATGGCTGAGATTATTTCAAAAATACCCCCTAAAAACCACATCTATCGGATCGCGATTGCATGCAGGGTCCTGGCAGATACGGACCCCTGTAGGTATTATATATTTGAATTTCATATCGAATATGTCATTATATCAAGTATTCACTTACCAGGATGCCTGATTCACAACGTCAGCCATTGGATCGTGTTGAGATTTATGCAGCACGGATCTTGAGACGATCCAACGGCTGATGTTGTGAATTGCACAATGCACTAAGTCAGGAGATGAGCACTCGATTCAAACAAGCTCTCGCTGACTTAAATCAAGAGAAACGGGTAGAATCCACCTCTATATGGATAATTAAAAATAGTGGACGCTAGCTATTACTCTTAAATCAATACCATTGAGTTCTTCTTCTTTTTTTTTTTTTTTTTTTTTTTTTTTTTTTTTTTTACGAGTCGACTACTCTGCTTTGCCAAACGCCAATGTGGGGTAATAATGGTACTTCCCTTCATATCTTAAAAATCGATAAATTGTAACCATTTAATCGTACCTGAATGGCTATCCACATTTAATCATACCTGAATGGCTATCCAAATCCAAGTCACTCAATACAATTTAAATATTGAAATTTTGTAAGTTACCAATTCTTTCTTTTTATTTTTGAATTTTCTAACTACTTTCTTTAAAATTATTAAAAGTTGCATGGAAAATACATCAAAATTACACATAAAAAATACTTGAATATGGCCATTTGAATTACGGTTTTGTGACAAAAAAAAAAAAAATCGGTAATCCACAAAGATTCAATACATAGATTATGTGCAACTTGAATGTGGCCATTTGAATATAGTTTTGCGACATAATTAAGGCTGAAGTATTGTTGTCGCTACGTTTCGCAATAGTCTCACTCTTATTTCTACCTCTTAATTTCAAAATTTTATCTTCATCTAACATATTGATTAAATAAATACTTTAAAAAAAAATGTATAGTTTCTGAATTAAATTTTAAAATATGTATTTTCGAAAGGTATATAAGGATGTCATATATGGTCACTCTAATTTAAATAAAATTGGTTGATCTCTAAATACTATAAAAGTATAAAGAACAAATTATGATAACAGTTGTTATATATAATATTTTGCTATATGGAGAGGACGGAATTAATTTTTTGTCTAGGCCTAAAATAAAAAAGAATTCGAAGGATATGCTCGGTCTAATAAGAATCATACGACTATGCCTATTTTCTAAACGCTCCGTTCAGAAAGTCAATCTAGACGCCGGCGTTCGGTTTTATATACATTCCGGACTTGAAAATTTTTTGAAAAATCTCCCTCTAAACGCCGGCGTTCAACCGCCGGCAGTCAGATGTCGGCGTTCAGTTCGCAAAATAATGACAAGAAGTATTTTTACTGCCTGAACGCCGGCGCCTAACAGCCGGCGGTTGAACGCCGACGTTTAGAGGGAGATTTGGGCAAAATTTTTTAAGTCCCGGAAGTGACATAAATCCGAGCGCCGGCGTCTAGGATGACTTTCTGAACGTGGCATTTAGAAAGTAGGCATAGTCGTGTGATTCTTATTAGATCGGACATATCCTTCGAATTCTTTTTTATTTTAAGCATAGACAAGAAATTAACGAGAGGTATGAAATATGCTTTGGCATATTCTATCTGACGTAATCAACTAAGTTGACCGTGTGCTTGTTTGAATTGACTGAGAACAAATAACTAGGCTTAATTTTTTGACAAGTGGGGCCATAAAAAGTTGGCGGGAATCTAAAAAATTTCTCGCATAAACAATAAAAATTAATTAACGATATTTATTAGGGATCCCTTAACAATATTGACAATGATATATTTTATAAATTTGAAAAAAAAATGTTTAAAAACCTTAAAAATGGAAAAAAGTTCATAGATGTATTCTTTAATAGTTTAATATATAGATTAATTGCGTTTCAAAATTCAATCAATTTTAAGTATCGTTTGATAGATCATCGAAAATTTGAGCTCTTTTTAAGGTTGAAATTTAAAGATAAATCTGAGTCTTTCCTTCAATATACACGTACAAACACATCATCAAGTATATATAGTTTCCGAATGAAAGACCTGGTCAATGCTTGCTTCAGCTCGGTTTAAATTAAAAATATAAGTTAAATAATATTCCATAAAGTTTTTTCTATTTTTAATATTTTTTGTGATTTTTTATAAATTTATGAAAAATACCATTGTCAAGATTGTCAAATTAACTATTGTCAATAAATCCCTCCTCATATATATGTATATGCATATTACGGTTTTACCGTACTATGCGGTCCGTATCTCCGTTTTCGGTGTCCAAATAGTCGATCCGAACTGCTCAACTTAATCTTTATATCAAAATATACTAGAAAACCAATTTTTTTTATTTTTTAATTTATTTTTGCTATTTTTAATGATGAGGAGAAAATAACTACATCAAAGGGATCTGGTTTATACAAAAATAGTGATATTGGATATTTTTAAGTATTTATTTCGGATTTTTTAAGAGCAACTATACAATATTAATTAAATAATCAATGTTTCATATGTAACTTTTAAAAAATCCGAAATAAATACTTAAAAATCTCTAAAAATGAAAATTTTTTGCATATCACGTGATTTTGATATAAAGATTTTATTGAGCCATATAAATCAAAATTTGGATATGGTTTAATACTTTTGTGGTGTTAAGCTCACGGGAGGCCTCCCGTGAGCTTAAGAGCACGGTAGTTTTACTATATATATATATAGCTGTTTCACAAAATTGTTTTCTGGTAAATATGATAAAATTAAAGCAAGAGCAACGTCAGTGTTCACCAAAATAATAGATCAGCGAGCTAATTAACTTTGCAACCCATTTTCAGTTCATAAAATCACTATGATTGAGCACTCAAAATCATGAAAAAACCTTTTACCAGAAAAAAGGTTACCATCAAGTGCCTAATATAAGTTCATTACTTAAGTAGAGATTCAACATTTTTCTTTTGTTAAACAAGGATATATATGACTTCTTAATTTCTTGAGTCTTTTGTTCTTTGTTCTTTTTTCTTTTTTCTTTTTTTTATTTTTTCTTTGGATGTGTGAATTTTGTCTCTGGAAATCGATATAACAGTCTCCAACATGATGGTTCCATTCAAAATTTAACTATCTTTTTTTAAAAAAAGTACATCAAACTTAATTAACTTTTTTTTTTTTTTATCTCCTTTGATAAAATAAGTAACAGATAAAAACATCATGTTATAGAAAATATATTGTTCACTTATATCATATATCGACTCCATTTTACTTGAATAACTATATATATACAGTTGATTTCTGCACAGTCCACATGCCTCTATCGCTGGATAAACGTGACAAATCAATTTAATTTTATTTTGATATAATTTAATTTAATTTTTTTCTTTGGGGAATGCGATGTAAATTCAAATTTTTTTAAAAAACGAAATTGAAAAACATTTTTTGTGAAAAATAGAAAGATTACGGGATTTTTTCGGTGCACTAGATAGACCCGATTTAATTTTTCGGATCGTATTGAAGGACCCGAAAAATTAAATTGGATAGGGTTTTTTTTTTTTCAACTGAATTCAATTCGGGTCTATCCAAAATGGGGTGGGTGGAAAAAAATTTTCAAAATGGGTTTGCACCCGAAAATTTTTTCAAAATAGGTTTTGAGCGTTAGCATTTCGATTTCAAATGCTAACGTTAGTATAATAGTCTAATTCTATATCATATTATAATTATGATTAACCACATAAGTACTGAAATATAGTACCGAAATTGACGCTATACAAGCAATGCTTGACATAACACAAGTCAGTACTACATTATTGCCTATGTAATTTTATTAAGATAGTATATTTTGTTTGGCATCAGAAAGATAAGGTAATGATTTTTTTTTTATAGAAATTCAGATGCTGATGCTGAACTTTGAAAAAAGGTCAATATTTTTGATAAATTGGGGAATATTTATGAGTACTTGTGATATACCTCGTGACATTGCAACAATTATAGGTTTTAGGTTTTGCAAAATTAGTGTTTATGTTTTCCAAACTTAGTTATATGTTTTTTTGTTTTTTATTTTTTTACTTTTTTACCTACATAAATCTTGGAATCAAAACTACCTAGAATTATGGTGTTGCGGGTATGGGCACAGGTTCATTCAATACTAGGTACATTTAATACTAGCTATAAGGTAAATTGCATAGAGTTGACTATGGTCCAAAATTTTTTGTTGTTCTCTCTTTTTTCTTAGAATTTTCTGAATCGAGTAGTGAGAGGGCATGGCAGCATGGATCTTGATTCTTGAGTGGTTGAGAGATGTTCCTGGTAACCCGTAACCAAGCCAAGTCCGTCCGTCCGTCCATAAATTGTTTTGTCCATGTAAAGTAAGTGTTATTGCGTGTACTATTGCTGCTAAAAATTTCCAAATCAGCTATTCCATCTGATGTTGAGACTAAGTACTTTATAATATTCTAATTTTCTGCAAGAACCTCATATAATTTTAATTCATGAAATAGAGCTTGTGAATTGTGAGAACACAGAAAAAGTAAATGTTCATACAGCTTGGTCCACACATTTGATTTTCAATTGGCAATTGATTTATAAATTGCCCGGGAATATCTGCTGAGCATATATGGATTGGGTTTAAAGAGTGTTGAGTGTGTCCGTCTTCTGTCTCTTCATCAAGTTTCTTTCCCGGTTAGTTTGTTGTTGTTGTTGTTGTTGTTCTTTACCTTACATGGACACAACAAAAGATGTAAAATAATTTGTTGTTGTTTGGAACTTATATGAAGGTTAAACCACCCTTTTGTTTTCTGTCTAGTGGGTTGTCTAGATCGAATGAGCATACACTTGAATGAGTTCTCCTATGAAGGATCTCATTCCACTGGAGATTTTTTTTTTTTTTTTTAGAAAAAGCGAATTTTCATTCACCATCCTCCATTTCTTTTCGGAGGATCATCAAAGTACAAAGTACAAACTAAAACTATAACTACAGTACCATCATACCTAATATTCTGACAGAATTTCTTAAGGAAAAACTGTCTCAAAATATACTACTAAGATGTCTCATACCAGTAATCATCATAACAAACCCATAACCACAGAAAACAGTCAGACATCAAATTGTTGAAACATTCCTCAAAATAGAATGAATCAACTAAACTAAAACCAAGCTTCTAGCTTCATCTGAAACTGCCCCACTCTCCTGATCTTCAAGAGCCAGCAAATTATTATTGACTGGCATGAGATCAGCCCCCTTTTTATTTCCTGTCCAAGCAAAATTTAAAGAGAAGATCTGAGTTAGAAAAGTTATAAAAGATGGATGCATTTTATTGTCAAAAATTGTTATACTGATTACTCCCTGCAAAAAAATCATATCAACATGTGAAAGCAGCAATGTACTATCCCAAAGTGAATTAAGAGAATCTAAATTCAGCTGAAAATGAAAATGAATTCCACTGGAGATCCTATACAGGTATGGCTGAAACGTTGTTTGAGTTGATGCATTAAGTGCCTTTACGGATTCAGGAGTAAAATAATGTATGATAGGTTTCCTATAGAGGTATGGCTGACAATTTATTTTTGATGAAGTAGGCGAGCCTACTTAAATTTTTATTAATGAACAGACCCACAATTTCACTTCCCGGGTTGTTCCCAAGCTGTTCTGCTTCCAGAAAAGCCCAATGGTATAATTAAGTTGATTGATATTAATATTCTTTTCTAAAAAGAAACAAAAAAGAAAATATCACTACTATTCTTAATGCAGATTATGATGTTAAACTAACGAAACAACTTAAAAACCCAATTAAACACCAAAAAACCAAAAAACCAAAATCCGAGAAAAACAAACTGAAAACAAGAAGGAACATCCCTCGACATTTTCCAGCTAGAACACACGTGCTTGACGCAATATCTTATCACATCTTTACCCTCACAGGAAAACAAAGAAATAAGGTACCAACAAACTTCATAGCACTAAGCCTGCAATGCTACTAACTAATTTCATTATTCATCTCACCCAAAAGTCCATAATAAGTCATGCTAAGAGAAATAAGAAAACAAAAACAAAAAGCAAAGAGCAATCATTTAAAAAGAACAAATATTATATAAAGTTTGGTGGCAGAGAGTAAATTCAGTAGAGAGACTGAAACCAACAGAGAAAGTTACCTAACAAGTAGGAATTTTAAACCTTGGTTCTCTTGCCGCTTCCTTCTTTGCTTCACACAACAGATTAACAAAAAAGTTGGGTAAAGCCATGTCAACCATGGCACAAACCCCTTTCACATCATGTGGGAACTCCCAGGTCATCCCCATGGGAGTGGAGTAGGTCCGATGGGCATCGGACCTAACTCTGTCCGATGAGTTCCTTCCACCGTTGGATTTAAATCTGGTCAAAAGATCAAAAGCACTCATTCCCATTAAATCGAATTCACATAACAACATTCGGATCCAAACCCTCAAACCCGTTTAGCTAAACCCAAATGTCCAGTCGTCTCTCTCCTTCCACATCCCACTCTCCCAAATTTCTAGTTCACTGATTAAGTGATTCACGCCGCCTCGCCGCTTTCTCTCCTCTCTCTTTCGCGGACGATCAACGACGCAGTTCACCAAAGGATCACCGGCGACGATTTTGCGAATATTTTGCCTAACAAGACGAGCCATCTACGGTTCCGATTCAATAAGACACTTGATGAAATTGCTATTGTTCCAAGTTTGAAGAATGTCTTGATCCACAGGGTAGCTATATTTCGATAGTAACTTTGATCAATGGAAAAGCTTTCTTCATTCGACTGGTGACACCAAAATTTTTAGACCTTTATCATCTTTTTTGTGTTTGAGATGTACTTTTTGTTAGTGATTTAATAACTGTAAATTTTTGAAAGATACATATTGTCTTTTACACCTTTTTGTTTTAGTTCATGGGTTATTTATAATGTGCTTTTTTTTGTTTGCAATACAAGTCACGATTGATTGCTTAGCAGTCATGATTTGCCGAGTTTTTTGGTGCGGCAAAATTTGCCGAAGATTTCAACAGAGACTTTAATACACTTGATACTCCAAATTATCTTATAAGCATAATTATTCAATTTATACATAATATATCAAAGATGAAGCCCTATATGAATTATGAAACAATTAAGAACAATGACTCTCAGAGTCTCAATCGATTTGAAGAGTAGGTGGACAGAGAAGATGGATTAAGAGGAAAAGAGGGAGGAGAGGGAGTCACAAATGAAATGGTGTATCTTCCCTTTGTTTACAGAAAAGAGAAAGGGAGAAAGCAAAATGCAGTAGGCAGACGGATTGAGTTCTCTGTCAACTTCTCAAATTAAAGGCACGGATTTAAATGGAGGAGAAAGGAAGGTGAAGAAACGGGCTTAATTTTTTAACGGGTTTTGAATATTTGGATTCCTTGTTAATTGGTTGAGGCCTTTATGTAATGAGACTTTTGACCTTTTGATCAGATTTAAATCCAACGGTGGAAGGAACTCATCGGACAGAGCTAGGTCCGATGCCCATCGGACCTACTCCGCTCCCCATTCCCATAACCTAGCAAAAATAAAAATTTGAACAATTAAAAATAGGTTTGACCTTTCCCAAAATTATTTAAAGCATGAAATAGTAATTGACCTACCCGTTCAAATTTTCTTTTCACATATTCAAACATATTGCGAACAAATCTTATGAGATCTATAATGCTATCTTTATAACCATCGTTTTTTATAACCCCCCTATTACGGAATCGAATTGTTGTGGTCATATGCAATTGCCTATGATCCTCATTTGGTCCAATTGGATATATTTACTATAGAGCCCATCGTCAATCTTCCGAATCAGTGTGACCTTCCTTTCGACTGGCCATAATGCTATATGGTCAACTATCTGGTCACTAAAACACAAAAAATGTAAAAATATGGAGTCAGATTCCATTAACCGTTAGATAAAAGATTGATATAAGATTCTCTCGAGTCACAAAATAATAAGCTGTAAATTCACAGGAGGCGTTGCAAACTTACTCTGTTGCATTATCATCTTTTAAAGTTGCAATGAGATCTTGAATCTCAGAATCATAGTTATTCACATTCCCGATAAGTCCCTCTAGAAATCGAGCAACATCTTTCCAGTCTGAGGAAGTACTAACTGTTAACAAAAAAGAATAGTTAAAGAGTTCATTGATATGTACAAGATGCCCAGTAAACAAAACTTATAATATTATAAACTTATAATTGTTGTATAGCACAAAAACATAGAAATATAATCCCTAAACTCTATCACTATTCTAACATACAATCCAAAAAGTATTTTTAACCAATCCAAATAACACCACATATCTACTCTCTTTAACCTGTCCAGAAATCACTATCTTTTATCTCACTTACTGTTATGCTAATCCACTACTCTTTGCATGACCCAAACATACCTTAAATCGTATATCATGATCCCTAATACCTAGTCCCTGAGTCCTTAGTATCTAATCCCCAGTCCCTACACAGCAGTTTGTAGTTTGCACTCCCAAAACCCTAGACCTTATATGCAATTTTAAACCCTAAACCCTGCAACTTAAAAAAAATGACATTAGCTAAGCATACATGAGACATATGACATGTCATTCGTTTTCTTCAATTAGATATATATATATATATAGAGTGAGGCTATTGCGCTTTGCAAAGCGCAGGGGTAGTGCGCTTCGGTCCGATATCTCAAAACCGTAGCTCAAATGATCAATTCATTGCTCACCATAATCTTAATATTGAAACCTACTTCCATACCAAATTTTTCTATGTTTAGAGTTTTTTAAATTTTTTTTTGAGATTTTTAAGTATTTATTTCGGATTTTTTAATAGCAACTATACAATATTAATATAATAATCAATGTTTCATATTTAACTTTTATAAAATCTGAAATAAATACATAAAAATCTTTAAAAATGAAAAAAATTTTGTATGCCACATGATTTTGATATAAATAATTTATTGAGCCATATGAATCAAAATTTGGATATAGTTTGATATGTTTTTGATGTTAAGCTCACGGAAAGTGTTCGTGAGAACACAGTAGATTTACTATATATATATATATATATATATATACTCGTGCGGGCCCTTTAAATTGATTTGTTAGCAAATATCAAATGCCGAACATTTTAAGCAAGAAATAAATATTCCATATTGATAATCCAGAAAAGTTGCAACAAAGTAACCTAACTCATATAATTTTTCTATAGCGAGTCGCGAAGTACAAAAACGTGTTACTTCACATCTGTATCTCCAATTTCAAAACTCAAACAGCCCATCTGAACTGTTCAAGATGTGCAATGGATAATAATTGGAAAGAGATGATATTTAATTAGTAATCAGAATCAATAATAATTATTGTTTATGGGAAAGAAATTAAAATGTGTCATCTTATTAAATAATTATATTATGTAAATATTTTCACACATCACATATAATCTTACCATAATTTTTTTTTGTTTATGTCGGCCTTTATGTAACAAATGAAAAATCAAGTAAATAAGAATTTTAACACAAAAACAATGTCTCACAAAATCCCTACATGAGAATACACTACAACAAAATGGACCTTTTGCAACGCCCTGTTTACAACGGTTATGGTTAATAACAGCAGCTAAGATGGATCCATACCATTAGAAACAACTCAGCAACGGGTTTTTACAAACAACCGTTGTAAAATGTGTAGGTTTAACAACGGTTATTAGGAAAGAACCGTTGTTAAATGGACTGACAAACTTTAACAACGGTCATTAATAAAGAACCGCTGTAAATGCTACAAATTTTACTACGGTTGGTAATAAAGAACCGCAGTTAAATAAATTAACGGCGGTTACTTTGTATTAACCATCGTAAACGTTGTTATTTAGATTTTTATTTCTCCGCCCCCATCCTTAAGATTAGCTAGGGTTTGTATCTTTCTGCCTTCTCAATACACAGCCGCCTCCTCTTCTCAATACACAGCCGCCTTGCCTTGCCTGCCTGATGTCGACGTCCTCCTTTCTCACGGCCACCGGAGGCTTCCCCACCGCAGCAGCAGGAGAGCAAAGAGGAGGAGGAGATCGCGCGTGGACTTCCTCAACCTGGGCGTCGGCGTCAGGCAAGTGGATCTAGAAGGACATGGCGGATCTGGACGCCGCGGGGTCCGATTGGTCGACGGGCCCCAAGAACGACAACCTCTACCACTGGATCACCACCGTGCTGGGCCCCGCAGGCACGCCCTACGAGGGCGACGTCTTCCACTGCAACGTCGACCCCTCCTCGGGGCGCCTCGCCCGTCGCCTCCGACGTTGCTGCGGCTGCTCTCCGCAGCCTCCGCCGTCGCTGTGACTTCTCTCGGCTCCGCTTAAAAGCAACCCCTCTCGTCCTCTCTTCTCTTGTCCACTCGGCCGTCTCCTCTCGCTGCTGCTAAGGTATGGCAACTTCTTATATGAGCAACAAATTGTTGTCGATAAATTACTTATTCTCTCGTATCTACCTCTATCTGTCTCCAATTCTTGTGCCTTTTCTTCACTTCAATGCCCGTACAGATGCTACTGGGAAGATGGAACTAATTTATTTCTCTTCCTATTAGCTAATACATTTTTTTTGCAAGGAAATGATAAAAATACATTTATATATATCTCCCATATCATGCCTTGATCGATGAATCAAACATTAAATCTCGCGAATAGATGAAAAAACTGCAAATTTGATTTATGCTATAGCCTGTGTACGAGCATGCGAATTCTGACTTTGTGTTGTGTGAATTAATATGGTTCAGTTGGGTGAAAATCTGAGATTGGCAATAATATTGACTGGTAATGAGTGGAGTTGGGTGCGGTTCAGTTGGGTGAAAATCTGAGATTGGCAATAATATTGACTGGTAATGAGTGGAGTTGGGTGACAATTCAGATTTCAGTTAGGATGTTCGATATTCTGACAATTCAGATTGTTCTTTTTATTTTTGTATGAAACTTGGTGGTGGTTGTCTCGTGAAGCAGTTGGGTGCGTGTATCCCACTAATTTTGCTTTCTGTTTTCCAATGCTAGTTTATTTAAATGATTCCATCAAATATATATGTTGTGAGCTTACATTGATTTTTAAATGAAGGCATGGTGATACAGCAACTCAGTTGGTGATACAGCAAGCAACCAACAAAAAAGTAATGTTTTGTTTCCATTTTTTGTTATTATCATCTTTTTGTGCCAACCTGACCAGCTAGCCTGAATTTTGTTTATAATTATGTATTTTGTGACATGTTGTACAGATATCTAGCCTAGCAAAATCAATCAGGGTACTTGCTAACATGGATGATCCAATTGGCTATTCTACAGGTAGTGAGCAAGGCTAGTGAAGTTTATATAATCATAGTGGTCTTGATGTATATTTCGGTCTAGATATATACTTGTCCCTGGTACATCTTCTATGAAAGTGGTAAATAATAGCGGTCTGGATGTATATTTCGGTTTTGATATTTGGATCAGAACTAAACAATGACAGTATTTTAAAATTATTTACAAAATAGTCCCTGAGCTGGGACTGATTTGTGGCAGAATGTAGATACTTGTGGGATAAACCAATCCAGATGGGAATTTCATGAACATAGTCATTTATAATCCACATTATAAGCTGGTAGAAGAACCATAGGCAAGAAGAGTTTATCAATAATTAAAGCTTCTAATCAGCCATAACATAGGAACTATACTCATGCAAAGTAAATCAACTTATTGTTTTTCTTTCTTCATGTTGAGCAGCTCACTGAGTTTGTTTTTTGGTACAGTATAGGTGGTGGCGATGTCAGTGGCTTCGACCCCTTCATTTCAGAGGTAACTCTACTGCCACACCACTCTTCTTTTCCAATCTCACTAAGTTTTGTTAATTATCTGTTGAAACTACAATGTGAAGACATGAATATGCAATTTAGTGTATAGCTTGTCCATACTAAATTTTGTTATTTATCTACATGCCTTGCAGCAGAAATTGGACTGCCGGTGTGGATACATGTCTCTCAGTATGCCAAATAAGAATTTGAACCCTCTTGGCAGTGTTCAATCCACATTCGAGCAACTTCTGGTCAATAATGATTGAAGGAGTGAAGAAAGGAAACAAAAGCTCTCTAAGTACAAGAAGAAAACCAAAAGAAGTTTTTGCCGAAATGATTGTATTTAAATAATATTATAATGTGGTAGAGAAATCTTTTGTATCAATTAGTATTGTAAGACATTTCAATTATATTAATAAATTAAATCTTTGATATTAATTATTGTTGTTTTGTACAGTGGGCTAGCCAAATATCGTATTATTTTTTTTATTTTGGGAAAATACCTTTACAACGGTTATTTATTAAGAACTGTTGCAAACATTATCAGTTTACAACGGTTATTAACAAATAACAGTTGTATAGTGATAAGCTTTACAACGGTTATTTACAAATAACAGCTGTAAAGTTCTAAGTTTGCAACGGTTGTTAACAAATAACAGCTGTAAAGTTCTAAGTTTGCAACGGTTGTTAACAAATAACAGCTGTAAAGTTCTAAGTTTGCAACGGTTGTTACCTAAATGACCGTTGTTAAACCCTTCAATAGGGCTGGGTTGTAGCACCTTGTTTACAACGGTTATTTATTAAACTTAGCAACACCCTACGCAGCAACGGTCGTATAACCGTTGTTAAAGGCCCAAAATAACCGTTGTAAAAGGTCTTTTTTGTTGTAGTGATAATTGTCGTCTCTTAAATCTAGACCACTGAAATATCTTCAAAATCAATTTCAAAATCAATTTTGTTCATTAGCAAATAAGGAAAAGTACACCCTTAATAAGGAGTAGATATGTAAAAAAGGTTTACCTAAAGAACTTGATTGTGAGCTAACCACACCAATTATTTTGCCGACAAAGTCGTCGTCACCAATTTCTACCAATATCATCGTCTCACCGTTGACACTTCCATGCACACGTTGTGCCACATGAATCTCCATTATTCCTTTAAAAACCTCTCTACAAAGAATAAAATGATACAACATAACTGAGTGAGGTTGTTGGATATGGTATGCAATGATTATATTTTGTATATTACATAAATTTACCTAAGATGTAACTTAAAATCTTCTGAAAAGGAAAAAATTCTTTCTGATTTAGATTTCAAGCGGTCTCTGATGACGTTGTAGACGTGTTTTTTTGCATATTCAGTAAAACATTGTTTATAACGAGGGAGAATCCAATAACCACGTCCAGATGAATCATTTGTGAAACCAATTGGTTTTTCAATGAACGGGCTTTGAATACAAATATCCTCTCCATCGGTGTTAACAGCTTGTAAAAGCACATTCTGGTATTTGGCTTTCTTGTGAAATATAATCTGGCCTCGGAGAGCATTCGGGCCATAAAAGTTTATATTATCGTTGTCCCACTCAAGAAATACCACCTTGAATGAGATGTCCATAACTGAAATAATCAACGCCTGAAAAAGAAAAAATAAGTAAGAATGAAATTAAATTTCAGAATATGCCTCTCGTTATTTTAGGAAAGAACAAAATTAAGTTTATATTGTTGACCCATACAAAAACTTAAACAATTTCAAAACATCAAAAGTGTTTTGTGAAATTAAGAAGAAATTTATTTCACAAAATACTTCCAAACCAAGACATATACCAAACCATGATCCCAAATTCAAGACAAACTTAAGTCCCAAAACTTCACAAAATTTTTCCAAAGTTGTTTGGATGATGAAAGTAATCAAAATACTTCCAACACATCATTCACCAAATGATAATTGAATTCCCAAGCCAAGCCCCAAAATTTTGAAGCATAATCAGATTCTCAAAAAAAATTGAGAATTTTTGATATGTCAACCCCAAATATCAATTTAAATTAACTAAGGTACCAATTTAAGCATTAGGCCCAATTAATTGCATTTTGTGCACAATTCCATGACTTTTATCAAATTAATTTCATGAACAATCAAATTGGAATTAAAAGAATTTTGATATATCAAATTGGAATTATATCTACTCTATATATATATAATGTTTGAATCATGCCGTTTATAAGTTTTTATACCAAGTTTCAATTGAAATAAAAAAAGTCAGAACCAAAATGCTCTTAATCCACCGTTATTAGAAATACAGACATCATTTGTTAAATCTTTCTAAGTATTGAATTGCTCCTTTTATAAATTTTAATATAAAAAGGGTCTTTAATATACTGTGAAAAACATAATTCAATTAATTAAAATCGAGAGTTATGAAATATGTCATGGTATGCCGCGCTGCGATTATGCAATAACCAATATGTCAGTTAGACACATACATACTCATGACTGGGCCTCGATATTTATAATGAGGGATCCATTGACAATGGCTATATTAACAATCTTAATAATAATTTCAGAAAATTATAAAAATTTATAAAAAATCTTAAAAATAAAAAAGTTTTATAGACGCATTATTTAACTAATAGATTAATGATGTTTCAAGTTTCAATCAATTTGAATAATGTTTGATGCCTTATCAAAATTTTATACACTTTTTAACGGTTGTAATTTAACGGATCTTTAAAGAGCTATCAAATGTCGCTTAAATTAAATATAATCGGAAATATAATCAATCTATAAGTTAAGTAATACTTATGTAAACTTTTTTTCTATTTTTAAGATTTTTTTTTATAAATTTTTGAAAAATACCATTGTCAATTGTCAAAATAACTATTGTGAATGGATCCCTCCTCATTATAATTGCCAGATATATATAACCGAGAGCGTTGCCCTGAGCCACTGGACCAAATGCTGGTTCTTTATATACGAGAGAATTAATACATCATATATAGGATACAGTGAGTAAGACTATTGTGTATAGTTGTATAATAGAATATGAATACTTGGTAGTTTATACTTTCCAGTCTTCCAATTAATGATAAAAGTTCTTTTGTTTTTTGCTAGGAAATTTACGACTTATTTGATACCCTGAATATAATATGTCGTAATTTGGAAAGTTATCAATTATATAAATTGTGTAAAGTTTACATTTTAAGAAAAGAAAACCACGATTCTGGAAACAAAAATAGAAAAAACGGAAATGTGATTTTGGTTTTGAGAATATGGGAAACATAAATACCAAATTGATACCAAACGAGGCCTAGATTTAGAATTTAATTAATCATATACGTCATGATTTGTTGATATGGCGGCTGGCCAAACTAAAATGGAAATAAATCTCAATTCATATTGCGCATTGCCAATTAATTGAGATCTTTCTAATTAATGAATTTGATTTATTGTGGAGTTTTCAATGCTGCATAAAAACACCATCGAATTATGGCTAGCCTAAGCATCTCTCTTGTCTCATTTTTGTCTAGCAATTTTTCATGGGTTGAGAACAAAACAAATCCAGAAAATTAAATTAAAGAGTTTATTTTGAAGCTTGATAGCTCGATAAAGGACATCGTTATTTGTTCTATTAGTATAGAACTATTAGTAGTTAGCTAATCCTAGGTGGATGCTTGAAGAGGTGCTTGGTACACAAGCAAGGAGAGGAGACACACATAATCTTCATCTATTGGATATCTACACCTTTGATTTCGATATCGAGGAGGTATGAACTTCTCAATCCCTAATTTAGGGCTTAGTAACAACTAGATAGATAATCAAGTAGATCTTTTTTAGACCGCTGTCAGATCAGTGTGCAGAAAATCACAAGGGTCCTAAATCCAGTACAATTGTTGGCGGAGAAAATGCCTTGCCAACGTGCTTATACACGTGTACTCTATGGTTCTATGGATACAAAAGTCCATGGACAGTTGGTCTTACTCATAAATAAAAGAAGCTTACATAAAATCAAAATTCTAACTAAAAAGAAGCCCTCTTCTCTCTGTGCATCTCTTCCTGGGTTGGGCTTGAAACAAGAAAAGAAAGAAAAGGTTGGCCTTGCAATATAGTGCTAATTGCACTTCTTTTTTTTTTTTTTTTTTGGGCTCCGGCAACGACACAAACAAAAAAAAAACAGAGAGAAGAGGAGACGCAAAAAAAAGGAGCCGAGGAGTCGAGAGCGGAGCGGCACACGCGATTCCGTCGGCCTCAAATCGCGTTTGGAAATCACAGTTGTCATTTGGTACGGACGGAATCGACGCGCAGGAAGGAACATCCGACCTTCCCTTGGTCTCTTCTCTCCTCTGCGAAACTAAAAAATTTCATTGCGCAGTGAGTTTTTTTGGAGAAAACTCGCCGAGAACATCAAAATCAATCAGGTCTGTCTATTCATTGTGAACTGGTTGCTCTCTTTTATTTACATTTTGCGACTGTTTTAGCATAGGTAATTGTTAATCCTAGCTACTGGTAATTTGGTAATTGTACAAAATTTCATGGCTGTTCTTCAAAAGGTCAATCTGAATTCTTGTTAAATTAGATTTCATATTGATCACAAGGAGTCATTCCGATCAGAGTAAGAGTTAATTGATAATTTCTTTGTACTAGGTTGATTTGGCTGTGGTTTATGTGGGAAGAAGTGCATTGAATAATGGCATCTGCCATGGATCTTTTGGTCGAAACGAGTTTCTCGTGGGAATCGCAAACACTGAGTGGACTTATTTCTTGTCTGAGTTTGAACCCTTAGATCAGGAATAGAAGAGCTTGATAATTTCTGATAGGCAAGAGTTGGAGACTCCCTGGAACAATCGGCAGAGTCAAATCGACTTTGTAAAGAAGATGGAAAGCCTTTCGGTTTGGAGATTGCCAGAATGTGAACCAGAAGGACCGTCCGACGACGACGACGAGGAGGGGGAGTAGGAGCAGATGGATTCTAGCTTGAATGAGGTTCGTACGTGCCCTGTTTTTCTCTCTGCAACTTTCTAGCTTTCTTTGATCTGACACAGGCACCTCTCTGGTGCAGGATAGCGATTTAGATGGAGCTCATGTTAAGAGGAGGAAGCTGATCTTGGATCAATGGAGAGAGGATCTATTGAAGGTTTTTTATTTTTGTTACTATTTTCTCCTTCTTTGTTTGATTATTCTCCAGTTCATGCCTCTCTTTTTCTTCATGTCATATGATAAGAAATATCAATCTACTGTTTCCCAAACCCTTACTGTAGCCAATAAGCTTGCCTGTATAACGCACCAAAAGTGAAATATAAAGCCGTCAATTTTAGTTATGATACCAGAATGGAAAGGGCCTATTCACATGTGCAATTCATTTTTTGTCTTTTGCATGAGCTTCAAAGGTCCAAGCACAAGAAGGAGAAGCTGAAGAATGATCATCTCCGCTTATCTGCACCGATTAACACCCGCAGCTCCGATGGAGAATGACTGTCTAAAAAGCAGCAGGAAGAGGTAAGTTTTTATTGCTCATCTTCTTGTTTTTACCTTCGTTTCAAATCTTTTTCTTCATTTGATGCAGTAAGTAGGATCAATCTTGCACACTTAAACCCTATGTAAAGATGGACCTCGCTTGTAACTGTATCAAAAGAAAAATACAATTTGTTAATTTTAGTTATTCTGTGTGCCCCCGATTCTCATGTGCAGTTCGTGCTTCTCTTTTACAGTTGCTCCTTCAGAAGTTTAAGGCCCTTGAGGATATAAAATTTGAGCGCATTAATCTCCACTGCTGTTATTACCCTTGCAATTATCGTGAATCCAAGGCATATTGGAATTCAGTGAAGAAGGAAGATCATGTCAATTATTATTTCACCCTGCTTTGTTTAATTTTCTTGTTCACGTCTATTCTTTTTCTTCATTTGATGTCAGAAGCATGACCAATCCATTATCTCAATATTCTGTTTTCATACGCACTTATACCCTCTGTAAACAACAAGCTTGCTTGTCACCACCCTAAAAAGAGAAACAAACTGTCACCTATAGTTATTCTGTTTATGCTCATTCTCATGTGCAATTCATGTTTGCCTTCCGCAGGAAATTGTTCAGAAGATCTTCAATCTTAACCTTAAGCTTGCTGAATCCAACTTCTTCCCAATCAATGCAAATCTTAGCCTCGAGCGTAAGGAATCCAACTCCTTCCCGGTAAATGTTGTCATCTTTCTTATTATTATTTTAGTTTCTTCTCTAATTGAAAAATTCTCTTTTCTTAAGTACTTTCTACATTTGGTAGGATCATTTTTTTTTTCAATGCAGGATGATAGTAAACTTGATCTGCAGGAAGAAATTCTCCAAATCTTATGCAGTCATGACTTAAAGAAAGATGACATCATCTATTGGAGATCTACACCTCTGATTTCGATATCGAGGAGGTATGAACTTCTAATCCCTAATTTAGGGCTTAGTTTATACTTGGTAGTTTATATTTTCTAGTCTTCCAATTAATGATGAAGGTTCTTTTGTTTTTTGCTAGGAAATTTACGACTTATTTGATACCCTGAATATAATATGTCGTAATTTGGAAAGTCATCAAGTATACAAATTGTGTAAAGTTTACATTTTAAGAAAAGAAAATCACGATTCTGGAAACAAAAATAGAAAAAAAGGAAATGTGATTTTGGTTTTGAGAAAACGGGAAACATGAATACCAAATTGATACCAAACGAGGCCTTGATTTAGAATTTAATTAATCATATACGTCATGATTTGTTGATATGGTGGCTGGCCAAACTAAAATGGAAATAAATCTCAATTCATATTGCGCATTGCCAATTAAATTGAGATCTTTCTAATTAATGAATTTGATTTATTGTGGAGTTTTCAATGCTGCATAAAAACACCATCGAATTATGGCCGGCCCTAAGCATCTCTCTTGTCTCATATTTGTCTAGCAATTTTTCATTGGTTGAGAACAAAATAAATCCAAAAAATTAAATTAAAGAGTTCATGTTGAAGCTTGATATCTCGATAAAGGACATTGTTATTTGTTTTATTAGTATAGAACTATTAGTAGTTAGTTAATCCTAGGTGGATCCTTGAAGAGGTGTTTGGTACACAAGCAAGGAGAGGAGACACACACAATCATCATTTATTAGAGATCTACACCTTTGATTTCGATATCGAGGGGGTATGAACTTCTCAATCCCTAATTTAGGGCTTAGTAACAACTAGATAGATAATCAAGTAGATCTTTGTGTTGCTTGATAAAAAATTTTGAAATTCGTACTAAATACAAACACTAAAACTTTCATGTTAAACTACTAGTTAGGACAGCTCAACAATAATTTTTTTTTAATGAGTGTTTATATTTTACATAACCCAATATATGCTCCTTCTAATTAATTTAAATCTTGAGAATGCATAAGTTGTTGAAAATGCATAAATATGCATAAATTATACATGACTGAATTGTAGTCTCCACTATCTGTGAAATGGAGATGAGCAATGGATTTGGGAACAACGTTGAATTTGCTGTTTGAGACGGGGACAAAAAGGGAACAAAGTACAAACTCCACAATTTCTCTATAAATAAAAATAAATAAATAAAAGGAACCCCATGCGTCCACAAAGTCAATTTAACCATACATCCATTGTTGACTATTTGCGGACGTGGAATCGCCAACTCACATGAGGTGAGACACTATGTAATTTCATCTCTCTTTTTTGCTTGCGTAGTGTCATTACTGTACCGCTATTTCTCCATTTCTCTTTCGGAGGGGTACTTGATGTCTAATTGAAATTAATGCCGATATCGATGTCGAAAATCTTTGCCAGATTAACCTCTCACCGGCATTTTATATTTGAATTTTTTTTGAATAGTCATATTTTTATAATAATTACCTACCAATTTTTTTATTAATAAACAAAAGAAAATAAGAAATCACGAGTATATACGATTCGGTTTGGATTGAGGCAAGATTGAGACAAGCAAAAGGGACAAGCGACGGAGGATAACGGTGAGCAAATCAGCTTGATGCAAATTGTTGCGACTCGCGAGAAGAGCACATGAAATATTTGACCGGTCAAATCGTTTGGTATCGACGACGGAAGCTATTCCCGTATCACTATATCAGCTCTCATGTCCTAAACTAAATTATAGTACGTCCTTTATAGTCTCATTTTTAAAATGTTGAAAATGAAAAATCTAAAAACGGAAATGATAAAGAAAAAAAATGAAAATACGAGAATATATGCTTAAAATTTCTTGGGATATATTTTTCGTCTTTAATAACTATTACTTTTAAGAACAAATGCAATGAATATCCAATAATCGATTTTAATTTAAAATTAATAGCTTTTTCAATGAAAAAAATGTCATACACTAATTATGTCTGACGGACAAAAATCAAAATATATCATAGGTAGCTGATATAGAACCACAAAGAATATAAAAAAAAGTCCTTACTTTATTATTTATAGTATTCATATAATTATTTAATTTATTGATATTATTATTCGAGTAAAATTATTGTCAGTTCAAGCTCACAGAGCATTCCATGAGCACACCTCCAAAGTTGTATCAAATTAAGTTCAACAATTTGTATGGCTCATTGAATTCTTTATATTAAAACTTATGGGATACAAGTTTTGTAATTTTTGAAAATTTTAAGTGTTTGAGATTTTAAAAGTGACTATACAATAATAATAAAATAATCAAAATTTATGTATCACTTTTAAAAAATCTCAAACAAGTAACTAAAAATTTTCAAAAATAAAATTTTTTTGTATTCCATATATAAGATTTTGATATAAAAAATTTATTGAGCCATATAAATCAAGATTTAAAGGCACTATGATATGTTTCTCGAGTAGAAAAGTTGATTTTGGCTATTATACGTGTAAGTAACCATTCATAAATAATAAGTCAAATAAAGTATATATAGCTGATCATTTGAAAACACCTGGTAAAATGTTAATTAATAATACTATTTTAGTCTGAACTCTTCAAATTTTTTTTTGCATGTATAATACCAGTAGGAGGCAGAGTGCATCCAAGCATGGCATCTGAACTGGAGCTTGTTGCATGCAGACAAGAGGAGAAGGCAGAGGCTGCAAGGAAATTGGATGATTACACTAAGCAATGCTCTAAAGCACATGTAAGTAAGCTCATAGTCATAGCATTCAACAAGAACGAGCCTTTGGCCTAGTGGCTAAGGGCAACACTCTCTATGTGGGAGGTTGTGCGTTCGAAACTTAGATGTGGGAGGTTTTTTATATATAAACATTTAAATTTAAGTGACTTGACCCTTATCTTTTTATCTCAAAAAACTCATAGCATTCAGCATTTTCTTGACTTTTGACTCTTCTATTTCATTTTTGAGTTTCTTTCCTAGAGGTAAAGTAAATGCATTCTAATACATAACTTCTTTTTATCTTGAAATAATAAAATCGATTATTTATTACTCAGGGTCTGTTCAGCAGATACAAATTATGTAGGTTTATATAGGAATTGAGAGTCTATAGGAAATAATTTCTATCACTGTTCGGCATACTATACTATCAATTCCTAATAGGAATTTATTCCTCTAAAATGCTTGTTTTTAGAGGAAAATATTAATAAGGTTGGACTGGATTATTTTTTTCCTATCAATGATGGGCTATTCGTAGGATTTTACCAAATATAATCTGGATTCCTGTTCTAATAGAAATATTTTCCTGTAGGATCAATGACTACTGAACAGGCCTTTGGATCCCTAGTGAATACCCATAAAATAGTAATTCTTTTATGGGTATCTTCAAACAATTACATTCCTTGCAATGAACATAAGAAAGCCATTTTCTAATAAGGAAAATGTAGTTCAGGAACAATAGGTACTTGAATCAGTGTCCTGTTGGAATCCCTGAAACTAAGGATAATTGCTTGTTTTACCTGTTTTCAGTTTAAATGGGAGAAATTAGTTCATGGGTCCAATGACATTGAGAAAGGAATTTTGGAGCTGATTGCACTCAAGAGGGGATCAAGAAACTGATAATGGGAGCAGCCGAAAATCGCCGTTACTCAATGTACACTGAACTTTTTCATGTAATTCTGAGAACTAAACCAGATTATAGATGAGATATGATTTTTTAAATAAATGGTTTTAATCTGAACTCTGAAGGTCTTTATTTGTGCTGAAAATCAGGCGGATGATCGAACCCACATCCAGTAAAGCGAAGTCTGTTATGAAGAGTGCGGATCCATCGTGCAAAGTTTGGTTCGTATGCAGTGGTAACCTCATCTACACAAGGTGTGACCTCACTTTCTGTTAGCTGTGTTCTTTTCATTCTGATTTTCAAAAAATGTCATTGGATTATTGTGAAAAAATTAAAATTGGGCTGATAATAAAAAGGAAAGGGCAAAAGAAGAACAGGTACAAGAGAGCCAGATTCACCTAAAGTCACAACTCTTCGTTATCGGTTACCAATTAACAATACTACTTTGTTATAATCTTAGGTTATCATACTGACAAGTATGGTTCTTCGAATTTTAATGACAGAATTGTAAGTTGTTTGCTTCTCAAAAAAAAAGAAAATCTCAAATCTTTTTGTTTTTTTTTTTCTTTGAAAGGGAGGCAAATCAGGAGAAATTGATCAAGTCTCCAGTGCAGTGCAGTTGCGGTCTCAGTCAGGGTCAGGCAGGAAACCAGGAACAATATACTCATAATTATGCCAGGTCGAGTGACTTGAGCCCTGGTACAAGTTACAGAATATCAGATACAGGATCACTTTTCAACGCATTCGTGACTGAAGTAAGTACGTAGATACTTAGAATTGAATCTATGTTTTTTAATAAAATTTATTAAAATTTTAATTACTTCATCAAAAAGTATTTAATTGAATCGCTCCTATTCATGTTAGAGACATTTTGTTGATCAGTCTTCATATCTTCTGTAAAATAAACATAGGTCGATGCTGCGCCAGGTGCCGACATTGAACTCAAAGATGCCTTAACAGATTTGACTTTAATCGTCCAAAAGGTAGAAGACTCGGAAACTTTCTTTTACCATTTCAATTTAACGTTATGGGTTTTCGCTTCATGTTAGTCGAACTTTGGAATCTGAGATGTAACAGATGTTAATATTGGCACACTGATTTTGGAGAAGGTTGAGGACTCGATTTCCCGACAAACCCGGAGAACGGAACATGAAGTAGAGTCTCTGAAGGCCGAGCTGAACGAAAAGGACAAGCTTCTGCAAGAGGCCAGTAAACAGAATCAGGCATTGGCGTATCGCGTGAAGCAACTGAAAGAAACTCTTGCATCAGTCAATGGCAGCACGGACATTCGACAATCTGAAAACTAACACCCAGCTTCAGATACCTGACGGAGAAGAAAAAACTCGAAACTTGGACGAGACCACCAATCGGAAACTAGATTTTAGAGCATTTTAAAGCGCTAGTTCAGAAATAGCATAACAATTAACTAACAACAGTGAAGAGTCATTTGGATCACAATTATCAGAGAATCAAGCAATTGCAGCCAGGAGCAAGATACTGGTAGAAGAATTTGACAAGATTAAATTAGACAGTAATAAATAATATATTGGAGAAGGCCAAACTGTCTTGAACCATGATGGACAATTCTCCTGTAAAACAATTTGGTTCTTTCAGTTTCCCATCTACAGATATCATGTAACTAAACCAAACAATATATACACACTGGATATGAAGAATTAATGGTTTCAGTACCATCGACACTTTCTGCCCTTTTTATTTTGATAAACAATATAATCTGTAGGTATGCGTCGAAATCTTGGATCTCAGGTCCCTGAGATTGTTTCAAAAATACCTCTAAAAACCACATCCATCGGATCGTGATTGCAGGTCCTGGCAGATACGGACTCGTGTAGGTATTATATATTTGAATTTCATATCGAATATGTCATTATATTAAGTATTCACTTACCAGGATGCCTGATTCACAACGTCAGCCATTGGATCGTGTTGAGATTTATGCAGCACGGATCTTGAGATGATCCAACGGCTGACATTGTGAATTGCACTGTGCACTAAGTCAGGGGATGAGCACTCGATTCAAACAAGCTCTCGCTGACTTAAATCAAGAGAAACATGTAGAATCTACCCTATAGGTTACTCATCAACTCCTATCACAGTTTGACATACCTATGTACATATTTTAATCGGAAATATATAAATGGTCACTGAAAAATGATATTTGTTCATTAAATATACGGTGGACCGGGAGAATAAGTAAAAATGGTAGACGTTAGCTATTACTCTTAAATCAATACCATTGAGTTCTCTGTTTTTTTTTTTTACTAGAGGACTACTGTGCTTTGCCAAACGCCAATGTGGGGGTGATAATGATACTTCCCTCCATATCTTAAAAATCGATAAATCGTAACCATTTAATCGTAACTCAAATGGCTATCCAAATCCAAGTCGCTCAATACAATTTACGTATTGAAATTTTTTGAGTTACCAATTCTTTTTTTTTTTTAATTTTTTGAATTTTCTAACTACTTTCTTAAAAATTATAAAAAGTTGCATGGAAAATACATCAAAATTACACATAAAAAAATACTTGAATATGGCCATTTTAATTACAGTTTTGCCACAAAAACAAAAAAAATGCAACTTGAATATGGCCATTTGAATTACGGTTTTGCGACATAATTAAGGCTGAAGTATTGGTTGTCGCTGCATTTCGCAATAGTCTCACTCTTATTTTTACCTCTTAATTTCAAAATTTTATCTTCATCTAATATATTCAAATAAATACTTTTAAAAAAAAATGTATAGTTTCTGAATTAAATGTTAAAATATGTATTTTCAAAAGGTATATAAGGATGTCATATATGGTCACTCTAATTTCAATAAAATTGGTTGATCTCTAAATAGTACAATCTCCGTCCACACTTAAATGAATTTATACCCTTTACAACTTGTTCCCAATTAAATGAACTTTACTGATTCGATATTATTTTTCTATTCGTCTCTTGTTTCTCTAATGTTATGATTACCCTTTTATCTATATTATTTAACTAGAACATTTATTATGTAATGATTACAAATTGAGGGTATAAAAATAATTTTACTTTTCCACTAATTTATTTGACTTTTCCTAAAAATTTTCATTTATTCACGGAGAGAGAGGTTGTAAATACTATAAAAGTATAAAGTACAAATTATGATAACAGTTGTGATATATATAATATTTTGCTATATGGAGAGGTATGAAATATGCTTTGGCATATTCTATCTGACGTAATCAACTAAGTTGACTGTGTGCCCGTTGGAATCGACTCGGAACAGATTAATAAGTAATTAATTTGCAAGTGGGGCCATAAAAAATTGGCGGGAATCCAAACTACCTCCCAGAAACAACAAAAATTAATTAACAATATTTATTAAATGGGTGTAAATTGATGTAATTAACAACAGGGTGGTAAATAGTCAGGCCAATATTTTATAAAATATCCGAATTTAGTTAACTCTAAAAAAAGGTGGAACAATTAATCATCTTATGCATGGCTTCTTAAGTTTGACAACAAAAAATAACGATACATGTGCCACAAACTCTTTTAATTCGAGATAAAAGATGGGTCAAGCCACTCAAATTTAAATATTTATAAAAGACTTCCAATTCAGATTTTGAAACCACGACCTCCCACTCGAAAAGCGTCAAACTCATTTAATTTGAATAACATACAGTTATAATATGTTACGGAATTTTGTCTGGTATTTCTTGCGCATTTTCCTTGTTTTTTCTAAGCAATTCAGTCAGTCTCCGTCAATACTCGATACAAGCTGCAAATACATCCAGTTTCGGATGAAAGACCTGATCAATGCTTGCTAATTCACTAATTCAGCTCGGTTTTAAAACAGTACTATGTGCAAAGACTTGTTAAGCGTACTTACGCCGGGGTAAAAAATAAAAAATAAAAAAAATACATAAGCACCACGGAGAAATTAAGAAAAAAAATATTATATAGTACTGTACGTATAATGCTGTCATGTCAATATCTATATATGTTATTGGGACCATTGTGGTAGAGGTCTCTATATATACAATTAGCGAGTGCTATCTTGCTAGCGTTCACCGTGGATTTTCTATAGAGCGCTAAATGTTATACATTGGATGTAATTAACTGCTAAATGTTATATCCTTTATGTTTTATAGATGTATGGACGGTTATCTCAGTGGACGCATGATGTTTCGATAACCAGTGGTAGTGAGAGCAAATTGAGCAAATGAGAATTAACAAAGGTTGGATGGAATAAGAGCATCTCCAAGAGATATCGTAAAACACTTCTAAAACTAAAAATTGGGAATTAAGGAGAGAAAACCATTTCCAAGAGATACCCAAACAGCTATCCCTATTTTTAGCACTCCCAAAACCAGAGTCAAATCGAGCTATTTTGGCCCAGTTTTTAGCACTCCCAATATGACTTCCCAAAACCAGAGCCAAATCCAGACCGTTCAAATGTATTGGGATTCATATTTTGGCCCAGTTTAAATGTATGAATCCATATTTTGGGAATCTGTTGGAGATTGTGGTGAAATTTGTTTCAAAAAAATTTAGGATGACACCCAATATAGATATATTGGGATCCATTTTTAAGATGGAGATGCTCTAACGGAACTGGTCAGTGCATATATATAACTTGACGTACGCACACAGTTGGTAAAAAGGAGGAAAAAAGATTAGATTTCTTATATAAGATGCCATAACGATGTAATTTTCAGCAGCTAGCAGCAACCACCATGCTTAATTAGATTAAGAAAATAAGAGTTAATTATCGTCGTATGTTCCTTGTACATATATATCACCGACGAGACGAGCGAGGCTGACTTTGTCAGAATATATGAAGTTGTTGAAGAAGTCAACCGCACTAATTAATTATATAGGATTCGAATTTTTTCCAAAGCCCTTTGGACGGTCTTTGTACAAAGCTATGACTAAACCGTTCGATTTGATTTATATGTTTATCAACGGTGGTAACATGTGTATGACTCCATCATTCTAAATATAACCAGCATGCCATTTTTAGCATCTATATGATTAAATCAAGATTGATCAATTACTAACAATTAGATTGTACGGTTCTTAGAATCCTTTGGACCGTCCAAATGGCTTTGAACAATATCCGATCCCAATTATATATTTCAGTTGTTTTATGTGCAATAAAATGCGATGTATATATATAGAACTATGTCACATATTTTTTTTTAAGGATCAAACCACTCAAGTTCATGTTCTTTATTTTGCCATTAAATCAAATTAATATAATTCTCTATTACGTTATATAATAGACCATCTAGCTACTTTGCAACTTGTAGTTCAATTCGGATCATGCTCATTCAAAATTTAAGTAACAAAGAATCAGTCTTTGATCTAATGGCTAAGAAAAATGCTCTTAATGTAGGAAATCGCGAGTTTCTTTTATAGACGTTTATCTTCATCTTTATCTTAGAAAAAAAGTCATGACAATGAGTTTCAGCATGGTTTTTTTTTTTGATAAAATGGACAAAAATATGCCCATCACTTCCCATTTCTTTTAAGGAAGTACAAACCATTGTTTGAAACAAAACCTAATAAAAAACTAAACAACCAAGCAAACATCAGAATCCGTCAAGGGAAACTGATACTAGTCTAAGCTTAACCAAAAGCAGCATCACCACTGGATACTGATACAAAGTACCCTGCATAAAAGAAAGCATTCTTAAAAATATGCTGTAATCATTTTTCACAAACTAAACAAGAAGATTCTGGGAATCAAAATTAATTGCAGCATCACCACTGGATAAGGAACCAAGAAGCTCTTAAGCAGTTGTGGTAACCCCTGCTTCTTTTTCACCCCTTGGTTCTTCAATACTCATCGCTCTGTCGGTTTGGAGCAAATGATCCAACTCACTGCCTTTTCCAGTCCACACATTATATAATGTTAGAATTTTCAATAACATAGTGTTAAAACTAGGCAGCATTGAATTATCAAAAACTGCTTTATTCCTATAGTTCCAAAACACCCAAAAGACAATACAAATGATACATTGAGCATATTTTCTTTTCTCATTTTCTAAGACAAGAGTACTATTCCATAACTCAGTAATTGATGATAAATCCAAAGTTATCCCTTTCAGATTGAAAGAATTGAAATTTTCCCAGAATTCCATCATCAATGGACATTTAAGAAAAAGATGGTTCACATCTTCAATATCCATACAAAATTCACATTGAAGATTACCAGTCCATCCTATAAAAAATAAGTTAACTTTTGTCATAATTCTATCTTGCAAAGCTATCCACACAAAAGCTCTTACCTTTAAAGGAATTGGAAGTTTCCAAATTGAATCCGGCAAATTATTTTTAATACCTCTACAATTCAAAAACATATAGAAAGAATGGACAGTATATACCCCTTTGGAATCTAGCTTCCAAGAAGCTGAATCCTCACCAACCAGAATTAAAGAATGGAGGATATTCAAAACTACAACTTTTTCTGCTCTCAACAGTAAACTAGCACCTCTTAATAATGAAATTTTTGGTGCATCCTTAACATGTTCTTATTCAACTCAATTTTCTCTTTTTTATTCAATTCAATTTTAGTTTCAGTTATTCATCAATTTGAAATAACAAAAAAAATATATATGTTCTAAGGATTGTTTATTAATGAATCAATTCTCATAACATATATACTTCTTTTCGTTATCATACAAATAAAAAGCTCACGCATTGCTTTAATAAACTTTTAAGATAATATGTAATGGGTCTTAAATTGAGATAATTTATGTGAGTCTTAAATTTTAATGGGCTGGGAACATCAACGGGCATTAATGTACGTCAACGGTGGTGATCAATCTAAGTAAATAATCAACGGTTGAATTTATTTCTTGGGGAAGATAGACCTTTGATGTCAAAAAATCTAATATACTTTTTTATTAGGAGTAGGATTTATCATCTGGTACCATTAATTCAGTAAAGCTATATTAATCCAATTCTTAAACTTTAACAAGTCAACGTCTCAAATTTTGTTAAGCTGTTAAATAGTACTTGGTAACTTCCAAATTAAAACCAGAATTTCATTTCAACGCTTCTCAGCCAAGTAAAAGCTCCCCCTTATCTCCCTCTGAAGGAGATGGAAGAGTCTGACAAGGTGGAGGAGAGAATTTACGTGGCGCTGCCGGAGAGGTCGAAGGACGGCAAAAGTACTCTTTCATGGGTGTTGAGTCATTTCTCAAACGATGTCAGGATTGTGATCACTCATGTACACATTCCTGCTCAGATGATTCCTATGAGTAAGCATTCAATTCCTTCCAATCTAGCTAATTAATTTCTGTTAAACTCTTGTAAGAACTTGAAGATTCTGCGAAAGAACCCCAATTTTCTTTTTCTTTTTTTGAAGCAGAGGGCAAAATTTTCATCAAATAAGAAAATGTTTACTGTGGTATGTACATTGAAGAAAAGATGAAAAGATAAAGGAATACAAATTAAGCCAAGTCCAAAAGAAAAGAAAATGAAAAACTGAAACAGAAAATACTTTTTGTTACAGTGGGTACCAAGTTCCCTGCAAGTAATTTAAGTCCTCACCAGGTGAACACATACAGACAAGAGGAGTGGGAGAAGGCCGACAGGCACTTGAATGAGTACATACAACAATGCTACAAAGCTAAGGTCCTCCTAAATTAAACTACCCTTAGTTTCTCTCATTCAATTGCTACCTTTTCTTCTGTCAATTTTGAAATTGGAATGAAAAAACTTACAGGTATGTATATTTGTTAGAAATTTTTTTTGTTCTAGATATAGCTCAATTAATGTTTTCTTTTACTGTTCCTTTTTTAATCAGTTTAAAGCCGAGAAAATAATGTTTGTGTCCGATGACATTGCACATGGACTCGTTGAGCTGATTGGTTTGCATGCCATGAGTTATCTCGTCATGGGAGCTGCTTCTGATAGGCGGTACTCAAGGTATATTTACCCGATAGCCAAAGCATACAGTCGATATATAAAAAGCATCATTATCTGAAATAAGAGCTGCTTGCATCTGTTTAATTACGTGTTCTTTTTAGGGGAATGGCTGAGGTGAAGTCCAACACAGCGAGAATTGTAATGGAAAAAGCTCATCCATCCTGCAAAATATCATTCATTTGCAAAGGGACCCTTGTGTGCACAAGGTATACATATATGTTCCCTTTTTTTTTGTGGGTTTTTATGCTCTCTTGAATTTTGCTACTGCATCCCAAGATGCTATTATAAAAGAGGAGGGATCATTGACATTGCTTAATTTGACAATTTTGACAATGAGAATATTAAAAAAATTGTATAAATTCACAAAAACTTTTAAAAATGAAAAATAGTTTATGGATGTATTATTTAACTTATAGATTGATAGTGTTTCAAATTTCAACCAATTTGAAAATTGTTTAATGGCTAATCAAAATTTTGTACATTTTTCAACGGTGGTAAATTAACGGATCTTTGAAGAGCTATCAAATATCGCTTAAATTGAATATAATTAGAAATATAACCAATCTTATAAGTTAAATAATACATCCATAAACTATTTTTCATTTAAGTGTTTTTTTAATTTTTATACATTTTTGAAAATTTTCATTGTCAAGATTGTCAAATTAGATATTGTTAATGGATCTCTCCTTCATTATAAAATAGGGCGTCTCATGGGACATATATATCCATTTTTTATCCTTATATTTCGCATATAAGGATACAGATTTTGGACAATTGTTGGACGTAGTCGAAAAATTCGGATTTTGTTTAAACGGAATAAATGATACATGATACATATGGTAGATGCTGAGAAAATATTTAAATCGAAATCGGATATTGATACAGATTTCATTTTATTCAGGTATCTATTTGAAAGGCCCATTGTATTTTTTTTGTCATTTGTTCCTGTAATTGGGTTTTTAATGAAAAATAAAACCCCAGTTAATGTTAAACCTGATTTGGACTCATATCTCATAATTTTGAATATTTTCTTATTATATTTTTAACTATAATATGGAGATAAATTATTAATTAACTTTTATAATAAACAAGTAATTTTACATTAATATTCTAATGTAAAATAATATGCGATACTCCTTAAAATTCAATATTTTTATGGGTGAAGCTATAAATTGTGCTTTTAATTTGCAAAGTGCAAGGATCAATGTTTGGACTAATATCTCAAACAAAAGATAGGTGAAATCACTTAACACAAATCAATCCGTTTACCCCCAAAATCAGGGCGTCAACAAATTTAATGATGTTTTTATACCTTAAACTGAGAGCTTCTCCATTAACAAGGAAGAAATATAATTTTGCATCAGTTCTATAATATTCTTCTTCCATCAAAACATTTTCTGAGAATTTTTCATCTATGTCAAAAGGGAACCAGCACCACTGCCCCCTCAAGCTCTGAACCAGTCAGTTTCCATGCCTACGGGGAGAAACGGGCAAATCGTATTCCCAAGAAAATCAAGTTTCGACGTCGCAAACTTGCATGCTGCCGGGGTCCCGAGGTTTCCTCCTCAGTCCCCTGCGCATATGAGTCGTATGAACAGCGATAACTACTCAGTCGATTTCTCAGAAGGAGCTACGAGAACGGATGCAGCATCAGTAACTGCAAGTGAAGAAGGCTGCAGCAACTACGACTTGTTGTCGTTAAACAGGGATGATGATTTTGAAGCAAGATCCTTGCACGAGCCTCGCCTGGAGTCGCAATGCTCCACGCCAGCGCGTGAACCGGTAATCTTCAGCAGCATTGTCCTTGCTTCAAATTATTGAAATTTAAATTACACATATTTTAGGTTCGAATCTTACCATCGCATATATCTTTCTGGAAATGGTTTGCTAACAAACATACAAAAAAGAGGTTAAATAACTCAGTTCAGCTCTCTTCTGTCATGCTAATTTCACATAAAACTTCCTAGATCTTTCAGGGAAATATAGCTGACATTTGCGCCAAACTTCAAGCAGCCTTGGCAGATGCCACAAAATACAGGATCGAACTAAATGTGGAGATACATAAACGTGAAAAGGCCGAAATGGATCTGGCCACCTTAATGCAAAAGGTATCCTGACAATCCAAAATCAAGTCACTTGCACATCAATTACTAGATTTCCAAATAAGCATGACCATTGGCACAATTGAATTGGAAATTCCAGGCAGACGAAACTACAAATGCCCTTTTAAAAGAGAAGGAAGAAATCGAGTTTTTACATAAGCTGGAGATAGAAGAGTTCAAATGCCAATTAGATTTGCTTCGGGAAGAAAATAAGAAATTGCAAGAGGAGAAAAATAACACAGTTACCGACGTTAAGGCATCACGTGGATGTTATGTAAAATTCTCTGAGTTCACATTGCTAGAGATTGAACAGGCAACTGAGAACTTCAGTGATCTACACAAGATCGGACAAGGAGGTTTTGGTTGTGTTTACAAGGGCCTTTTGCGTAACACCGTGGTGGCAATAAAGATGCTAAATCCTAAAAGCCTACAAGGCAGGCCAGAATTTGAACAAGAGGTTATTATATTTCATTTGATTAAAATCAAGCAAGTCATATAACTGAATTTCGAACATGTAAATGCAAAAAAAGGAGAAAAATATATGTTTTCAGCCTTTTACTAATTTTGTATGAATTAGCACAATACCAGCTAATATGCAGAATTATTACCTACTTTATTTTTGTAACTATTTAAGAAATGTTTATTTAGGCTAACTTATGAATTAACAGGTCGCTATCCTAAGCACAATGAGGCACCCGAACCTTGTTACCCTTATAGGGACATGCTCTGAAAAATCAGTTCTGATCTATGAGTACCTTCCAAATGGTAGCCTTGAAGATCGGCTTGCATGTGAAGGCAGCACCCCACCACTCACATGGCAGGTGCGCACACGCATCATCAGTGAAATCTGCCGGGCTCTCCTGTTCCTTCACTCGAACAACCCCAATCCAATTGTTCATGGGGACCTTAAGCCAGCAAACATCCTCCTTGATGCCAACTTTGTTAGTAAGCTCAGCGACTTTGGCATTTCCCGTCTCCTAATGGAATCCAACACGAACACCTTAGTATACCGCACTGAGTACCCGAGGGGTACGTTCGCGTACATGGACCCAGAATTCCTGAGCAGTGGAGAGATAACAGTAAAATCCGATGTCTATTCATTTGGTATAATCGTCCTTCAACTATTGACCGGGAAGCCCCCAGTAAACATAGCAGCTGATGTGGAGGATGCCATTGATACCAACTCTCTGCACCTGCTTATAGACAAGTCGGCCGGAGACTGGCCCTTCGTGCAAGCCGAACAACTGGCAAACCTTGGGCTGCGATGCGCTCAAATGCGCAGGAGGCGGCGCCCGGATTTGGAGAGCGAATGGAAGCTGGTCGAGTCATTGATGAAGGCTGCTTCCTTGCCAGTGCTGCCCATATTCAAATCCCAACTCGATGACAACGGCACACCGTCGTACTTCATGTGTCCTATTTTTCAGGTACCATCAAGTTTAATCCCTCAAAAATGATCAAATTACCATAAGAGGCATTTCGTCGAACATGTAGCCTGCATGGATAAATTAAAAAAAAAATTGTATGAACATACTTGTAATTTGTAATGAAACATAACATCTTCATTTGTTTTAAGGCATCTAAATTAAGCTGACAAAATTTTCCATTTAACTTTGAAACATAAAAATAAATAAATTAACATGAATTTCAGGAGGTAATGAAGGATCCTCACATTGCATCAGACGGTTATACATATGAAGCTGAAGCCATCAAGGGTTGGCTTGACAGCGGCCATCAGACATCGCCGATGACGAATCTGCCGCTTCTCCACCATGAACTCACTCCAAACCATGCCCTTCGTTCTGCCATTCAAGAATGGCTACTGCAACATCCATAATTAAGGTGGTTGCAAATGCAATGTGTATATACGTGCATATGAAAAACATATGATTGCTTCTTGTACATAACTTTTTCTTTCTTTAATGATATTATTGGTCAGCATTTTGCCAACAACTTCAAAAAAAAAAAAAAAAAAAAAAAAAAAATATGATTGCTAATGCAGTTATTTAACTTGTGTGATGTTAATTAATTTGTACTATTGTTTTTTTGAAAGTAAAATTTGAATATGACTAGACTTCAAAAAAAAAAAAAAAAAAAAAGTCCGGCACTCTTGTCTCTTGATAATATATCCTCCAAAATGAGAAATCAAGAAAATTCTTGTTTTAGTTTGTGTACCATTAGTTTGTTATGACTACTATAAAGTAATGATCGTTTTGCACTAATTTTGGATGGATGCATTAAGCGAGAGCCATTTTGGAATTACTTGAACACCGGCCTAATGCCATTCTTATCCTTAAATAATTATAAAAAATGTAAAATTAATTAGTATTTTAAAATGATACGTAGAAATAATATTTCCAAAAATATATATACTATAAATAAATAGGATAAATTTGTCAAAAAAATAAAAAGAAAAATTCTATGTTGATACGCAATTTGATACCGTAATTGATATCGATAAACCGGTCGCACTTTTAATTAAAAATAAACCGGATGGTTATATATAAAAGCGGTGGTATATGAGCTGTCTTCATCATAACATTCCAAATCATTTTGTATCATTCTCTTCCCATCTCTCCATTTCATTCTTATCTATTTCTCTCTTCTTCTCCCTACTCTCAGTCTTATCCTCTTTCATTTCTCTCTTCCTCTCACCGAAGATGGCTTCATCTTCGTCATCGTTCTACTTAAATCTAATCCTACATGTTGCTCTCTTCCTCTTGCGATCTCCCGGTCTCTCTTCGATCTCCCATCCTCTCCAACTCTTCTCCTCTTCCATATGTGGAACCTTCTTCAACGATCTATCCAATCCGATTGCACACCACTGAGATGCAACCTAAGCTGAAAAATCAAGAAAAACAACCAATAGGATAGAAAGGTAATCAAATTAGGATTGATTTTCCTTGATTTTGTAAGTAATTGAGGGATATTTCAAATTATATTGTGTTATTTCAGTGTTTCGCTTTAATTTTAAGCCGTAACTTTACTATAATTGTTTCAAATCTAGAAAAATTTTAAGTCAGTTGTTCAATTAGTTCATCCGACTTTCATTTGTGCTTTTGAATCATTTTATCTAATTATTCGAGTTTATAATCATGTTTTTAAACTATTTATTCGTACAATTGAAGTATATATCATGATCTAAACAATTTATACTCTCTGATCTTGTAATTTTAGTCTGAAATGAGATGTGCTTGTAATGTTTAAGTGTCAGATCTAATAGATCTTCACTGTATTCAAGTTATTGCGGTGTGTATTCAAATTATTCAACACTGTATTCAACTTATTTCATATTTTCTTCACTGTTATCATTTTCTCCACAGTGAAGGGGATGGAGAAAATGAAGGAGAAACATCAACGTCATGAGCAAAAGAAGGAGGAACATCAGGAATGAAGAAAGGTAGTTAGATTGAGTACTTTTATGCTTTTTGAGTGTATTTCTCCTCATTTTGTAAGTAATTGTGAGTTATTTGATTTGCATGTGTAATTTTGTATTTCCTTTTTGAACTTAAAACCCTAGGTTTTCAAATGATCAGATCTGAATAATCTTGTTCAAATTTCAGGTAATTAGAATACTATTGTTCACTTGTATAATCACTTGTGTTTGTACTGTTAAGTTGCCAGATCTTAAAATTTTCACTGTATTCAAGTTATTGTGCTAATACAGTATAATTTTTGCAATTTTACTCTTCGAAACTGAAAGCCTAGGTTTTCAAATGATCAGATTTGAGTGATCTTCTTTAATTTGTTGAAGGAATTCCAATGAAACTATTCAATTGAATGAAATTACTTGTGTTTGTGATGTTCAAACATTAGATCTGACTAATCCTCTCTGTATTCAAGTTACTGCTCTGTGTATTCAAATTGTTCTTCACTGTATTCAAGTTATATCATATTTTCTTCACTGGTATCATTTTTATTCACTGAATATTAACTCAAAAAGATTTTAACAGTGACGATGGCCCTGAAGAAGAAGACTAAACCAAGATCCTCGGAAGCAAATCCAGGAGAAGGATCACGAGCAAATAATGATATAATTTGAATAATTCTTGTGTTTTAGAATTATTTCAGGGTTTGTTAATAGTCAATTGTTATTGTTATTGTGTTTGGCCAATCTTGAGTGGCTATGCAAATTTTACTTGAAAATATTCAAGTTATACATGATAGTATTCAATACATCTGTTTTCTTGTTTGAATACCAGAAATTTAGGTTTTGCAGAAATTTAGGTGAGTCGATATTCAAATTTTACTTGAAAATATTCAAGTTACGCAGGATGATATTCAATATATTTGTTTCTGGTAAGAAAACCAGAAAATCAGGTTTTACAGAAATTTAGGTACTGTATGAGTTAATATTCAAGTTTTACTTGAAAATATTCAAGTTATATATAATAGTATTCAATATATCCGTTTTCTATTAAGAAACAAGAAAATCAAGTTTTATATAATTTAAGTGTTGTATGAGTCAATATTCAAGTTTTAGTTACTTGAAAACATTCAAATTATACATGATAGTATTCAATATATATGTTTTATGATAAGATAACCAGAAAATTAGTTTTTACAGAACTTTTAAGTACAGTATGAGTCAATATTCAAGTTTTACTTGAAAATATTCAAATTATACATTTCCGTATTCAAGTTGCACTGATAAGTATTCAGGTTATACAATATAATGTTCAAGATATGTGTGTTATAGTAAGAAAACTAGAGATTGAGGGTTTATTTACAGTCTACTCATTAGTATTCAAGTTTAAGTGGTAATTATTCAAGTTATGCCATATTGATGCAGGGACGGTAGGGGGAGAGAGCAATTGGAAGATGAAGGGCTGCCCAACCGCCGTCGAGACCAGCGAGATCTGGAGATTGCAACTATGGGGAGACCGATCCGAGAGTTAGAGTGCCAACTCGCAAAGGCAAGGATGGGCTCTACCAACGGAGAAGAAGTTGTTGTTTTGTTTATCAAGTTATCAAGAAAACAAATTCTGTGTGAATTCACAAAAATCTCTCATGTTCTTGTGTTCATCCGTTGTTTTTCTCTACCGTTCGTGCATCAGTTGGTATCAGAGCAACCAGGTTGATGGCGGATGCAAACCGTGGTCTGGTAGAAGTTGGGGCCGTAGTCGGGGTCGTGGAGTCGATCTTGAAGATGAAGGGCCGCCCAACCACCGTCGAGACCAGCGAGATCTGGAGATTGCAACTATGGGGAGACGGATCCGAGAGTTAGAGCGCCAACTCGCAGAGGCAAGGATGGGCTCTACCAACGGAGAAGAAGTTGTTGTTTTGTTTATCAAGTTATCAAGAAAACAAATTCTGTGTGCATTCACAAAAATCTCTCGTGTTCATCCATTGTTTTTCTCTACCGTTCGTGCATCACATATAATGTTCAAGATATATGCATTGTGGTAAGAAAGCCAGAAATAGAGGGTTTCTGTTAATTACTTGCATAATAATTGTCAGTATTCAAGTTTCAGTGGTAAATATTTAAGTTGTACCAGATAGTATGCAAGATATGTCTATTTTGGTAAGAAAAGCAGAAATAGAGGGTTTACTGTTAATTACTTGTGCAGTATAATTGTCAGTATTCAAGTTTCAGTCATAAATATTCAAGTTATGTCATATAGTATTCAAGATATGTGCATTCTGGTAAGAAAACCAGAAATAGAGGGTTTACTATTAATTACTTGTGCTGTATAATTGTCAGTATTCAGAGTCTGTTTGCTAATATTCAAGTTCCAATGGAAAATATTCAAGTTACACTAGTGAGTATTTAAGTTATGTGTTACGGTGTTACTAATAGTAAGTTGTAGTATTATTGATAATTAGTTTTTTTGTTAGTATTCAAGTTTTACTTCAAAATATATTCAAGTTACACTATGAAATATTCAAGATTGTCATTACTAATTTGTAAACTTTCTTTGTTTTTTTTTTGTGCAAAAAGTTTGCTCGGATGAAGTTCAAGTTTAATTGAAGTTTAGTTCAATCTAGTTGAAGTTTATTTTTGGTTTAGTTGAATTTATTTGGAATTTCAAGTTGTTTGATTTTCTTGTGTTGAATGCTTGTATAAATTTTTAGTTATTAATTGATGTTTTTGTTGAAAACATGTTGTTTGTTGAATGTTTGACCGGTTAACTATCTTGGTATCAACTATAGTATCAACTATGGTATCACCGTATCCGGACCCAAATAAAAATAGGTGCCGAAGACCAGAGCACCACCGACATTAAGCCAAGTTAAAAAGCCCCAAGCAGATAAGCTCAAGAGGAAGACAAGATAAGATGGGTGATTTGATGAACCCGATGGGATACTCCGCCGCTCTTGTTTCCAACTATGTCATTCCTTTGGCTGTGGAGGCTTTGTCGTCGACTGATTCAACAGTCGAGCTTCTTGACTATGGTTTCTCGTCATCCAATGATTTGCGCACCTTTGCAAGCAGCCTTCATCAGAAAATTCCTCATAAGCAGTCCAGTTTAAGTTCTGAAGAAGCTCGTAGGAATGATCAAGCAGAAAGCGCACAGTTGGAAAATAATATGCGACAGAGAGATGCTGCCAACACGTGCAAGCTGACTGAACCAAAACTATCCAAGGAGCAGCAACACGAGATTGTTCGCAGATCCAAAGCATATGAAAAGGATGACAATATTGATGATCTACGAAAGCACTCAAGACGTCATTACCTTGACAAAAGAAAAAAGAAGAAGCTGCTAGAGATCGAAGAAGACGAAATAAGAGATCACGAATGCATATTTGAGGGCGTGAAACTGACTGAGGCAGAAGAAAGGGAAGTGAGGTATAAAAAAAAAAAAAAAATATGTGAACTTGCGAAGAAGCATCTGGAGGAGGATAAAGATGATGAGTTGACAAAAACGGGTAGAAGAATGGCCGAATTTCCACTGGACCCTATGCTTTCTAAGATGATAGAGCATCGGAGAAGTACAGGTGCTCTGATGAAATTATCTCCATAGCAGCAATGCTGTCAGTTGGTAACTCCATCTTTTACCGGCCAAAGGACAAGCAAGTGCATGCAGACAATGCGCGAATGATCAATTTTAACACCGGAAATGTTGGAGATCACATTGCATTAATGAATGAATGTTTACAACTCATGGAAAGAGACAGATTTCTCAACTCAGTGGTGCTACTGCTATGAGAATTATATACAGGTAAAACAAGTATGAAAAGAGCTCGCGACATCCGTGGCCAATTGGAGGGGCTTCTAGAAAGAGTTGAGATTGAGATCAGTACAAATCTTAATGATCTAGATGCTATTAAGAAGGTTATCACTTCAGGGATTTTTCCATCGTGCCACGAAACTACAGAAGAACGGCTCATACAGAACATTACAAAACCCTCAGACTGTTTGCATCCATCCGAGTTCTGGTCTCTTGCAGAGGTGCATCCTCGGTGTCGGTGGGTACTTTACCATGAACTTGTGCTTACCACAAAGGAGTACATGAGACAGGTTACGGAACTGAAACCCGATTGGCTGGTCGAGATTGCTCCTCGTTGTTGTCAGCTCAAAGATGTAGATGATCCAACAACAAAGAAATTGCCGCGTCGTCAAGGAAATCTGTTAGCTGTAACCTACAAGAAAGTTTTAGGATAAATTTTTTTGCTCTACCCTGCATTCTATCATATGCGGAGAAAAAAAAAAAAAAAGAAATGAAAAGGTGAAGAGGAACAAGAGCTTAAGCTGTACAGCACTGGTAGAAATTTTTTTTTTAAAAAAAAAATGATATTTTGCACTAATTGTTATGTGAAACAATCAATTTGGCCACTGAGTCAAATGTGAGTAACAATTAAAATTAATTTAATTAATCTATATTTACTTTCTGCAAAGAATACGTTGTAATTATGTTGAATAATACACGCGCGTGTCATTCATCTATTTTTATGAAAGTTTTTCCCTTGAAGATAATTCATTAATTCTACTACACCCGGTCACAATATGTATCAGAAAAGAAGTATGAAGATATATGAGAACTGGTTATTGCATATAATACACGCTAGCTTTTTCCAAATTTACCTGATTTATGAGAACTGGTTATTGCATATATATATATATATATATATTATCCTGTGAAATATGAAGATATTTTGACACAATTGTGTGTCCTGTTAAAAAATTGGAAAAAAGGGGAAATAAAATGGGGACACGCCATGACCAACCTTTGGGTTGATCTACTCTCTAGGATCACTTTGTTATTTTTTTTTCTTTTTCTTTCCTTTCAAACTACAGGAATAGTTAACAGCATGTGACAGCCCAGATCAAAAGGCTAATTCTGTTATGGATCGGATGGAATATGAGTCATTCAAATTTCATAATCAGATAGTCGCGATATACATTTTAGATATAATTAAAAAAACATATTCGATAAGAACCATTCGATTCTAAACAAAAAGTTGCTTAGATGATCCATAGGAGAATCACTCATAATTAAAACCTATATATAGAATGATATATAGTAAATAAAGCTAGATATATTCCCCCCTTTTTCAATTTTTCTTCACAATTCCAAATAGAGTATTAGAAGGTTTATTAGTTATGGGGTGTAATTGTCAAAAAAAAAAAAAAAAAAAATCATTGTCACAAGAGAAAAAATTGAGGGGTTGTGGAGACATTATTTAAAAAAAAAAAAAGAATTATGTGATCATATATGTCGCTTACAAATGCCTGGTATTAATTGTTGTTATAGGTACCCGCTGTCTTGGATGGAAGAATATATCTATGTAGTTGCTTGCTAATTTCCGTATATGTTATATTATAAGGGGAATTATTCCAAAAAAAAAAAAAAAAAAAAAAACAACAGAGACATAATTTTTTTTTAATATTAAGATGCCATTACGATCCTGGGATCAGAAATCTTTCCAGTTTATTTAATATTTAATATATATATGATATACAGCGTGGCTGAACTTCGTCCAAATTAATTAAGTCGATGCCTTCAAAAATCGGTCAAAGTTAATTATTTATAAGAAGTCTACTACATAACTTATTTCTCCTGATCTGAATAAAATGCGATACATAGAATTGAAGAAGTATTAAATTGCGATAATTTTTATTAAAAATCAAAGCACTCAAACGTTTTATATATGTCCATAAAAAAACTCTCATCTAAATTTCCCTACGCAAAAAAAAAAACATTTATTTTGGTATTAGATAAAAAAAATATTAGATATTAATAGACGAGCTACTTTGCAACTTGTAATTGGGATTTTGATCAATCAGGGTCCATCCAAAATTTAAGTCATGAAAATGGATTTCATATTTCTTGGTGTCACCACCGCAAGATAAACTTATAATTGCAAAACGAAAAAAGAGTAAATTAAATCTCATAATTTGCTACATCATATTATTTAATATTTTCAGTTTTTCAATTAATTTTTTTGAATAATCCTTTTATTTATATTATTAGATAGAAAAATGTTTTAAGGATACCAAGAGTGATATATACCAAAATTCATACATACTATATTAGTATTCATATTAAATAGATATATATTCAAACTCGATACATTTCACATGGGTACTAACATGGTTGATATCGATTTTGATATTTTTTTATTAGTTCCCTATTAGATAATCCCTACACCATACTTTCTGTTATTTCAGAGAGATGTATATATATCCGTATTTGTCAATTTAGTAGTGCTCTGTATTCCAATTTCCAATTCTAAAATTTGACATGGTCGACATCCCAGATTTTGTTATATAAATATAAACTTCAAAGTACCAGAATAATTTCACTTCCCCACTTCTCAAAATCCATCATAAAACAGCCATTGATATCCCTGTAACAAGTACAGCTAGCTTCCTGTCATCTCCCTCTTAATTAGAAGAATCAATATATATGGATCAGTCTGATGATCAGGTGGAGAAGAAAATTTACGTGGCGCTGCCGGAGAGGCCGAGGGACGGAAAGAGTACTCTCTCATGGGTACTGAATCATTTCCCTCATGATGTCAAGATCATGATAACTCATGTACACATTCCTGCTCAAATGGTTCCTGTGTGTAAGCATTCCTTCCAAATATCCAGTTTCTGTTAAAGCTCCAACAAGGGGGAAAATTGTATCTAATATATATATATATATATATATATAGTCTGTGGATTCTGAGAACTGATAAGCAACTTCGATTTGTTGTTGCAGTGGGAATCGACTTCCCTGCAAGTCAAGTAAGCCCTCACCAGGTTAACTCATACAGACAAGAGAAAATGGAAAAGGTCGACAAAAGCTTGAGTGAATATCTTCAACAATGCTCCAAAGCTAAGGTCCTACTACCCTTTCTCAATTTATTGCCACTTCCTGTTTTTTCTTTTTTGTTTTTTTTTGTCAGTCTAATTTAATTGTTAGAAAGTTTCTTGATTCAGCTCTAGATCAATTAATGTTGCTATTATTGTTTCTCTTTTATTAGTTTAAAGCAGAAAAAATAATGTTTCCGGCTGATGACATTGGACATGGACTTGTTGAGCTTGTTAGCTCGCATGGCATCAGTCATCTTGTCATGGGTGCTGCTTCTGATAGACGGTACTCAAGGTATGATAAATGGCGATAAAACTTTCTTTATCTGGATTTATACTATAGTTCCTTATTTAGAAGAATTATAAAATGGTGGTGTTTCATGTGTTTGATTACATACCTTTAGCGGGATGACTGAGGTGAAGTCCAACACTGCGAAGATTGTGATGGAGAAAGCTCATCCATCATGCAAAATATCATTCATTTGCAAAGGGACCCTTGTGTGCATAAGGTATGTTGCTATACCTTTTTGTGGGTTTGATGTTTTCTTGAATTTCAGTTTGCAGCTACATCCCAAGATGCTGAACATCAATTGTATAGACTATCTGTACCTGAAAAGTTAGAAAATAAAAACAGATATGATTTGACCACCATCTATAGGTATCTGATCCATTTACACACCTAATGATGTTTATATAACTTAAAACCGGTTTCTCCATACACAGGGAAGAACTATAAATTTGCACCTTTTGTAAATTAAGCTTTTCCCTACTGAAACACTTATATAAGCATTTTTATCTGTGTCAAAAGGGAACCAGTACTAATGCCCCCTCATGCCCTGAACCGATCGGCATCTCTGCCTACGGGAAGAAATGGGCAAATTGTGTTACCAAGAACATCAAATTCTGGCGTCTCAAACTTGCACGCTGGTGGAATGATCTCAAGGTTTGCCCCTCAATCCCCTGCTCAAACGAGTCGTCTGGACAGTGACAGCTACTCAATTGATTTCTCAGAAGGAGCTACGAGAACTGATGCAGTATCATCTATCGCAAGTGAAGAAGGGTGCAGTAACTATGACTCGTTGACATTAAACAGTAATTATGATTTTGAAACAAGATCCTTCCACAGACCACGCTTTGATTCTCAGAGCTCCACGCCCGCACATGAACTGGTACAATTCAGTAACATTATTCTTACTGCAGATTTTCCCATGCTGTTCCATCATCTAGTCTCCTGAATTCAAATTTCTAGCACGCCATCATAGTGTCAGTGTAATTATTGAAAAAAGTCGCTGCATTTTACACAGTATAATTTTGTCATTTGATTACAGAAAATTTATTAGTTCTATAATCTCATAAGAAAATTTGAATTAGTATGCTACTGGTTCTACAAAACAGCAGTACAATACTTTAGGTCAGGAATCTAATCATTCCAAATATCTTCAGGAAGATTGTTTACTAACCTCACAAAATTTTCTAGATCTTTCAGGGAAATATAGCTGACATCTGTGCCAAACTTCAAGCAGCCTTAGCAGATGCTGCAAAATACAGGGTCGAACTAAATGAGGAGATATATAAACGTGAAAAGGCTGAAATGGATCTGGCCACTTTAATTCAAAAGGTATCATTTAAAATCCAAAATCAAGTTACTTGGTGCATCAATTATATTACTACATTACCAAATAAGCATGATCATTGGCACAATTGGATTGGAAATTTCAGGTAGAAGAAAATACGAATGCCCTTCTAAAAGAGAAGCAAGCGATGGAGTTTTTAAACCAGCAGGAGATAGAAATGGTCAAAACCCAATTAGGTTTGCTGCAAGAAGAAAACAAAAAATTGCAAGAGGAGAAATATAATGCAGTAACAGATGTTACCGATGGTGCTGGTCGTGGATCTTATGTAAAATTCTCTGAGTTTACGTTGCTAGAGATTGAACAGGCAACTGAGAACTTTAGTGATTCACACAAGATTGGACAAGGAGGTTTTGGTTGTGTCTACAAGGGCTTTTTGCGCAACACCATGGTGGCTATAAAGATGTTGAATCCTCAAAGCCTACAAGGCAGGCCAGAATTCGAACGAGAGGTTACTTCATTTCTTAGTAAAATCAATCAAGCCACATAACTGAATTTGCCAAACACGTAAATGCAAAAACAAAGAAGAAAAAATGTCATCAGACTTTAACTAATATTGGATTATGCAGCAGAAATACCAGTTATATACAGAAGTTATTACTGATTTAAATTACAAATCATTTATGAAAATGTTTTGTTCGACTAACTAGTAGAACTATTGTGCAAACGTTAGCATTTCGGAGTGAAATGCCAACGATTCAAATTATACTTTGTCATATTTTGATTTATGGTTCCCATTAAATTCATCATATGTAAATACTTGCGGATACAAAAATTTTCCATTTTTAGAGTTTTTTAAGTATTTATTTTAGCTCTTTAAAAATTCATGTACAAACAAGCATTACTTTATTACTATTTTAGAGTCATTTTGAAAAATCCAAAACAATTACTTAAAAACCTCCAAAAATGAAAATTTTTTGTATGCCCAAGTATTTTTATATAATAAATATAATGGAACCATAAATCAAAATTTCGGATATGAGCAAAATATAATTTGAACCGTTAGCATTTCACTCCAAAATGCTAATGTTTGCACAATAGTTCTACTCTTGACTAACTTATGAATTAACAGGTCGCTATCCTGAGCACAATGAGGCACCCAAACCTTGTTACTCTTATAGGAACATGCTCAGAAAAGTCAGCTCTGGTCTATGAGTACCTACCTAATGGCAGCCTCGAAGATCGACTTGCATGCGAAGATAGCACACCACCACTCACGTGGCAGGTGCGCACACGTATCATTGGTGAAATCTGCCGTGCTCTCCTGTTCCTTCACTCAAACAACCCCAATCCAGTTGTCCATGGGGACCTTAAACCGGCAAACATCCTACTTGATGCCAACTTCGTTAGTAAGGTCAGCGACTTTGGGATTTCTCGACCCCTAATCGAATCCAACACAAATACCTTAGTGTACCGCACCGAATTTCCTAGAGGAACATTCGCATACATGGACCCAGAATTCCTGAGCAGTGGAGAGACAACAGTAAAATCCGATGTCTACTCATTTGGTATAATCGTCCTTCAGTTATTGACCGGGAAGCCCCCTGTAAACATAGCAGCTGACGTCGAGGATGCCATTGATAACAACTCTTTGCACTTGCTTATAGACGAATCGGCTGGAGATTGGCCCTTCGTGCAGGCCGAACAATTGGCAAACCTTGGGCTGCGATGCGCTCAAATGCGCAGGAGGAGGCGCCCGGATTTGGAGAGCGAATGGAAGCTGGTCGAGTCCTTGATGAAGGCGGCTTCCTTAACCGTGTTGCCAAGTATGAAATCCCAACTCGACGACAACAACATACCGTCGTACTTTATGTGTCCTATATTTCAGGTAAAATCAAATCCAATCTTCTAACATGATCAAATTAATAGCAGAGGCATTTTGTTAACCTGCATGAGTGATTGTCCGATTTGAAATGCAACTGTGCACACATGAGTGACACATGCAAATTATTAGGACACCAATATGTGATCTGAAGTAAGTAACTCTTGAGAATCTGAAGAAACTTGAGGTTCTCAGCTTGAACCAATCTAACAAATGAATCAAAGTCTCTTTATTCTGTGGCTTTGAGACTTTGACTCACTTCCATATGGATTTTCAGTTTACTTTTACCTTTATTTTCTTGGCGCCTCCTTCCTATTGATCACTACCAGTACCAGTTACTGCCGCATATAAATGGCCCAAGCCCACTGGGCTGTATGGCTGTAGGCGACTAGGCGTTAACAATAACTCAACAAGTCTCCATCACGCGATTTCATATCCCCCGATGTACTGCATTTTGTAGTATAGTACGCGAGCCATTAGATCGTCTCGAGATTCGTGGCAGTTCGGATCTCGAGGCTATCCAATGGTTCACATGCTGTACTGCAAGATGCAGTAAGTCCGGGAATGAGCACTCAGACATGCCCATGTTTGGTTACTAGGGAAATTTGATTCTTGTTTAATTTATCAAATATCACTAAGAAATTATGTAGCACTTTTTTTTTATATGAAAAATAGTAATTCTTATAGGTACAAAGAGGAAGGTATAATTTGGGTAGCTGATATATAGAAACAGATACAAAAAAATTTTTTTATTAAATTGAGATATTATTCACGTAAATTTATTTTGGGAGCTTAGTTTCTTTGTCGTCATGGTGTAAATTTTATGTGTCTAATTAAATATGAAAATAAATAATCTGAATCTAAACAAAAATTTATAAAATCTGGTATGAATATGCTTGTGAATTTGTAGTGAAACATAGCATTAGTGCATTACCATCTTATGAAACACTTCCTGCGCTCACAATTTTCCTTTCTGTTCAACCATCAAAGCAAACATGGATTTCAGGAGGTAATGAAGGATCCTCACATTGCATCAGACGGTTATACATATGAGGCTGAAGCCATCAAGGGTTGGCTCGACAGCGGCCATCAGACATCGCCGATGACGAATCTGCTGCTTCTCCACCATGAACTCACTCCAAACCATGCCCTTCGTTCTGCCATTCAAGAATGGCTACTGCAACATCCATAAAAACGTTGCAATTGAAAGCTTGAAAGTTTGATTTGACAGTGTGTAAATACCTGCTGATGAAAAGCATATAATTGCTAAAGTATTTAACTTGTGATATTTGTATTTTCTTTTTGTATATTATTACCATTTGGACACTAATATATATATATATGGACATGATTAGAATTTTCTTTTTTGAAAAAAAAAAAATGTAGGCCGCCAGTCTTGAATGTCATAAAAAACTATGCACAATGAAAAAAAAAAAAAAAATATATATATATATATATATAATGTGGCACATAATGCCACGTCAATATATATGTTATTGGGGCCCACTGTGGTGGTGTCGCTAGTGCCGTGGAATTGAAGAAGAATTAAGGTTAATGGAGTCATGGAATGGAATAGGTCAATAAATTGCTTCGGGCACACCGCTGGTACTCGATCGTAAGTCGTAATATATGTTGTTGCATTGCTTGTTAATTAATATCCATACATTATATTGTTTTAATTTTACCAGGAAAATATGCCAAAATTAAACTCATGATTTAAATGAAACTTGTTATTTCTCGGTTTTCATCATCTGTAATAGAACTTACAATTGAAAAAAAAAGAAAGAAAAAGAAAAACAAATATTAAATCGAAGTTTTCTTTGAGCTACGTAATATTATAATATTCAACATTTTCTGTTATTCAATTTAATTTCTCTCTTTTTTAACAACTAGAGCTGTAGCTCGGGCTTCGCCTAGAAATATGATAAAAAAAATAAATAATAAAGCTTATAAAATAAAAATGTTTATTTTAAAAAAATTAAACATAAATTCAAAATTTTTAATGTGAATAATGATGATCATGATATATAATTTATAAATAATAGCACATAAATGTTGGACCACTTTAAGGATTAAATTTTGTCTTAGACATATCATATAATCTTATCAAATGGGGAGAGAATAAATATAAACCATTGGATCAAAGTAGATGAAGAGATTTAAACAAAATCAATGGTTAATAACATTGATGATGAGACATAGTTGAGGTGCTTGGAGAGTTACCCCTCTTTGTAGTTTATAGATTTAACATTTTCAGTTATTCATTAGACAATCCTTAATTAGACCATACTTCTTAATTTCTGTTACTCAAAAATGATGTATTATTTGGTACGTTTAGCTAATTAAGTACGCTGCATTCCTTATCCAATTGTAAAACTTGACAAGTCAACGACCCAGATTTTGTTCAATAGTAGTCAATAGATACTTCATTCAAAATATCAGTACTTTGATACTTTCCGTTCATCTCCCTCAGAAGGAGATGGATGGGCCTGACAAGGTGGAGGAGAAAATCTACGTGGCGCTGCCGGAGAGGTTGAAGGACGGCAAAAGCACTCTTTCATGGGTACTGAATCACTTCTCCAATGATGCCAGAATTGTGATCACTCATGTACAAGTTCCTGCTCAGGTGATTCCTACGAGTAAGTGTTCCTTTTATTTAGAGAATTAATTATCAGAATTTTCGGTTCTTTTAACTTTTCTTTTTTTTCCTTTTTCTCCTTTCTTTTTTCGCCTTTTTATATTCTTGTAGAATAAGAGAATATGCAACATAAATAATCTGTACTCTCTCTTTTCATTTAATGAAAATTAAGCAGAAAAAAAGTCTGCTCCTCAAAAAAAAGTGTTCTTTTTATTTATATATCTTTAGTTCTTATTAAAGCTCTAACAATTAATAGGAAGGATATATGAGAAGAGTATTTGTTTGTAATGATATGTATGTAGAGATTCTGAGAACTGAGAAGCAAGTCCAATTTTTGTTACAGTGGGAGCCAAGTTCCCTGCCAGCAACCTGAGTCTTCACCAGGTCAACGCATACAGACAAGAGGAGTGGGAAAGGGCTGACAAGCACTTGAATGAATATCTCCACCAATGCTCCAAAGCTAAGGTAGATCTCATCTCACTACCTCAATTTGTCCCAATTTGTTGCTACCAATTACTGTTATCTTTTTTTAATTTTGAAATTGGAATGATGTACATGAAGGCTGCCAAATATTGATAGTTCAGCAGTATAACTAATTTTCTTGTTTTAATTAGCTGTAGGCTGTAGCTTAAATGCTTAATATATTCTCTTTTACTGTTCCTTCTTAATCAGTTTGAAGCCGAAAAAGTAATGTTTGTGTCTGATGACATTGCACATGGACTTGTTGAGCTGATTAGTTTGCATAACATGAGTTATCTCGTCATGGGAGCTGCTTCTGATAAGCGATACTCAAGGTATGATAAAGATAATTTTGTTCCTTCATAATTGCTTGATAGCCAAATTCAGCACAGTCGATAAAATTTCTTTATCTGAAATAAGATTTACTTACAAAGTGTTTACTAATTTACTTGATCCGTTTAGGGGAATGACTGAGGTAAAGTCCGACACAGCGAGAACTGTAATGGAAAAAGCTCATCCATCCTGCAAAATATCATTCATTTGCAAAGGCACCCTTGTGTGCACAAGGTACACAAATTCATTGTTTTTGTAAATTTTATGCTTTCTTGAATTTTAGTTTTGCAGCTGCATCCCAAGATGCTAAAATTAATCAAAGTAGGGATCTAATCGGATCGTGTATATATATCCGTTTTATCCGGATTCGACAATTCGTATCTTGATATTTCGCATGTATTGATACAAATTAGGACAGTTTAATTTATGCTTTCATGATATTTTGCATATATAATATCTTCCCCATTGAAACACTATTTGAGTATTTTTTTCATCTGTGCCGGAAAGGGAACCGGCAATAGAGCCCCCTCAAGCCCTGAACCAGCCCATCTCTATGCCTACGGGAAGAAACGGGCAAATCGCGTTCCCGCGAAAATCAAATTCAAACATCTCAAACTTGAATGCTGGTGGAATGATCACAAGGTTCCCTCCTCAGTTCCCTGTCCAAGTGAGTCGCCGGAACAGTGACAACTACTCGCTTGATTTCTCAGAAGGAGCTACCAGTAGTAGGCGAACGGATGCAGCATCATCGACTGCAAGTGAAGAAGGGTACTCCAGCAACTATGACTTGCTGTCGTTAAACAGGGATGATGATTTCGAAGCAAGATCCTTGCATGAGCTTCGCTTGGAATCTCAGCGCTCCACATCACCACGGGAACTGGTAGTCTCCATTAGCGTTACGCTTCATTGTTATTATTGAGATTCAAATCAAACTACTTTTGTTCCCCTCCTCCAATTTACATATAGTCCTGATTCTGTTTCATTTTTCTTCTGTCATGGCTAATTTCACACAAAAATTATAGATATTTCAGGGAAATATAGCTGATATTTGTGTCAAACTTCAAGCAGCCTTAGAAGATGCTGCAAAGTACAGAAACGAACTAAATGAGGAGATTTGTAAGCGCGAAAAGGCTGAAATGGATCTGGCTTCCTTAATGCAAAAGGTATCTATTCAAATCCAAAATCAAGTCACTTTGGTATCAATTATTACATTACCAAATAAGCATGATAATTGCCGCAACCGCAATTGAATTGGAAATTTCAGGCTGAAGAAGCTACAAATGACCTTCTGAAAGAAAAGCAAGAGGTGGAGTTATTATACAAGGAGGAGATAGAATTGGTTAAATACCAGTTAGATATGCTGCAAGCAGAAAACAAGAGATTGCAAGAGGAGAACGATAATGCAGTAAATGATGTTAAAGCGTTACGTGACAGTGCTGGTCGGGGATCTTATGTAAAGTTCTCTGAGTTTTCGCTGTTAGAGCTTCAGCAGGCAACTGAGAACTTCAGTGATTCGCACAAGATCGGACAAGGAGGTTTTGGTTGTGTCTACAAGGGCTTTTTGCGCAACATCATGGTGGCTATTAAGATGCTGAATCCTCAAAGCCTACAAGGCAGGCCAGAATTTGAACAAGAGGTTTACTTCATTTCATTAAAATCGCAAGTCAAATAACTGATCTTCTGAACATGCGAAAACAACCAAAAATAAAAAGAGAGAAACAAATGTTGTCAGACTTGTACTAATTTTGGATTTTGTAGAGCAAGTACCGGTTATATGCAAAAGTTGTACCGATTTAGGTTTTTAAATATATATGAAAATGTTTACTTTGACTAACTTATGAATTAACAGGTCGCTATCCTGAGCACAATGAGGCATCCCAACCTTGTTACCCTTATCGGAACATGCTCAGAAAAGTCAGCTCTAGTCTATGAGTATTTACCTAATGGCAGCCTTGAAGATCGACTAATATGCAAAGGTAACACCCCACCACTCACGTGGCAGGTGCGCACACGTATCATCGGTGAAATCTGCCGGGCTCTCCTGTTCCTTCACTCAAACAACCCTAATCCAATTGTCCATGGGGACCTTAAGCCTGCAAACATCCTACTTGATGCCAATTTTGTTAGTAAGCTCAGCGACTTTGGCATTTCTCGGCTTCTAATCGGATCTAACACAAACACCTTAGTGTACCGAACCGAGTACCCGAGGGGTACGTTCGCGTACATGGACCCAGAATTCCTGAGAAGTGGAGAGATAACAGTAAAATCTGATGTCTACTCATTCGGCATAATCGTCCTTCAACTATTAACCGGGAGGCCCCCAACAAACATAGCAACTGATGTGGAGGATGCCATTGATACCAACTCTCTGCACTCACTTATAGACGAATTGGCCGGAGATTGGCCCTTCATACAAGCGGAACAATTGGCTAACCTTGGACTGAGATGTGCTCAAATGCGCAGGAGGAGGCGCCCGGATTTGGAGAGCGAATGGAAGCTGGTCGAGTCCTTGATGAAGGCTGCTTCCTTGTCTGTGTTACCCAGCCTCAAACCTCAACCCTATGACAACAACATACCGACATACTTCATGTGTCCTATATTTCAGGTAAAATCAGATTCAATCTTTTTAAAATGACCAACTTAATAGTAGAGGCATTTTGTCGAACACGTTGCCTGCATGAATGATGATTGTCCAAGAGACGTGCAACTATGCATCACATGTCAATAGGAATTCGCCAGTCCCTAGTCCCACATGTTTGGTGGCTTGGGAAATTTGATTTTTGTATTATTGTTTATTAAATATCAATTATCACTAAAAGTCTAAAAGAACTTTTAGTGAGCTGATAGTCTTTGTTAGCATGGTGCATTTAATTTGTGTCTAAATATGACAATAAACAATCCAAATCTAAATAAAAGTTGAAAATGCTGTATAATTAAATATACTTGTGAACATAGCATTATCATCTTTTGAAAAACATCTAATGCTGACAATTTTTCTGTCTGTGAAACTTCAAAACAAACTTGAATTTCAGGAGGTAATGAAGGACCCTCACATTGCATCAGATGGATATACATATGAATTAGAAGCCATTAAGGGTTGGCTCGACAGCGGGCATCAGATGTCGCCGGTGACGAATTTGCCCCTTCTTCACCTTCAACTCACTCCGAACCGTGCCCTTCGTTCGGCCATTCGAGATTGCCTACAAGTACAACATCCACAATAGTTTCAGGTTGTATAGGCAGTTAGGCACAATGCTTACTGAAATTTGAAGTATATAAACTTGACTATGTGTAAATAGGTGCTGATGAAAATGACTGCTACCTGTAAACTTGTGATATCTACATGTATTTATTTATTTTTTTTTGAGATAAAGATTGGGTCAAGTCACTCAAATTTAAATATCTATAAATACCCTCTATCCGGGTTTCGGACCCGCGACTTACCACAGAGAGCGTTGCGTGTTAGTCACTAGACCAAAAAGCAGTTCTAAATGAAGTATGACTTGACAATGTGTAAATAGGTGCTGATGAAAATCATTGCTACTGGTAAACTTGTGATGTCTGTGTTTATTCTGAGAAGTAACATTTGGACACTAATTTGGACATTATTAATTAGGTTTTACAAGATTAGTGCGGTTCTCTTGATCTCTTGATAATATACTCTCCAAAATGAGAAATTCAAGAAAAATTCTTGTGTAAGTTTGTGTGCCATACTGCCATGTTATACAATGTAACGATCTTTTTATTCTAATTTTATGTTTACCAATCCATTTGGCCACTAAGACAAATATGTTCAATTTAATCTATATTAATTTTCAAGAAATTAAGAATTCTTTATATTTATGTCGAATAATACTTGCACACTGTCAGTTCAACTTACGTATATTGTCCATTAGTTATATTAAACACTTTGTTATGTTCAACACTCTATAGTTATGTTAAACATATTGTATGCACATTGTATATTTGTTGATAACGTAATTAATAATTAGTAATAAGTAGGTACAGAATACAGGTAGATATAAAAGGGTGTGCACTAAAAAAAAATTCTGTTTTCTGCATATATCCTTACTCCTAATAAAAGGAGATTAAATTTTTTGACATGAAAGTTCTATCTTCTCCAAGGAATAAATCTCAGCCGTTGATTGTTTACTTAGATTGATCACCACCGTTGACGTACTTTAATGTCTCAATCCATTAAAACTTAATGCCCATATCAATTTTCTCAATTTAAGGCCGATTACATATTATCTTAAAAATTTATTATATGAAATAACAATTTCAACCCAAAGCAAGACGTGATCTTTACTAGTATATATTAATTATTCCAAATTTCACTTATTTTTAATACAAAACACTCCCTTATATATAGTCATATGGCACTAAGAAAAAGTAATCAAGCTTCCAAACAGTAGTAGCGGTGTATTTTTTTAAAAAAAAAAAAAAAAAACATATCAAAGGAAATAACGGAAATTCAAACTAAAAGGGGGAAAAAAGATACACCTTTTATCATAATTACATGCCATCAAATACCAATTGAAACATAACTTCTGTCAATTTAGTATTCCTTCCTTCCACGTTATTGCTCTGCTCTATTTATAATTTGAAAATTACGCCCTTGAACCGAGCAATCCAATAATTGGTTCATGATCTCTGATGTGAAGTGCATCTATTACATAAAAAAGTTAATTACTGAAGAATGAAGATTCATACATGGATGTGTCTCAGAGAAAGTTCAATAACTTCCAAAGTATAGCAGCAGCTCATGTAATGATGTAAGAACAAAAAAGGGAGAAAACATATCAACGGAAAGAACGAAAACTCAAACCCAAAGAAAAAAAGAAAAAAAAGAAAATACAATTATTTATTACAAGTACTAATAAAAAGTGATTGGGCATTTGGCCTTATTCTTTCCTCAACTTCCTCAATATTAATGCCCCGAAAACGTATAACATATCGAACTTGTTATCAACCCATTGAAAATAAGCATACCTCCAGTTGGTTCTAAAAAGTAGGATGAAAAACACAACCAAAAAACCAGTAACAAATCCAACTTCGATGAACAGATAGAACCACAACTTCTTCCCCTTGTGACCAGAACTCTTCGAATTTGAAACTGCGTTACCCTGGGGAGAATTCCTGCCACTACTGCAACTTGTGTTTAGCAGAGGCCCGCAGAGATACGGATTGCCAATGTAAATTGAAGGGTCAACAAGAGTCTGCAACTGAGACCCTGTCGAAATACTCCCAGAGAGGTTGTTGTATGATATATTAAGTACTTCCAAATAGCCTAAAGACGACATGCTTTCTAGAATTTTGCCTGAAAGGTTATTCATATGAAGATCCAAGGACTCCAGAGATTTCAAATTGCCAATTTTAACTTGGGATATTTCCCTCTAAGTGATTGTGAGATAAATTTAAGTTCCTTAATCCAACAAGAGCCACTATTGTTTTAGGTATCTCACCTGTTAGATTGTTATTTGACAAATCAATGCTTCTTGACAAGGAAAAAAAAGGATGATACTCAAGACTGATACCTTTCATTATTACAAACCACTTGCCATCCACAGGCAAAGGTAGTAGTGTCATGTTCTGGTTGGTCATCATGGTTAGGTTTTCTAAATGTGCTGGTATTTACCCTGAGAAAAGGTTATTAGCAAGGTCTAGGATTTGGAGATTGTTAAGTCGCATCAGTGTGGAGGGGATATTACCAGAAAACGAGTTGGACGCCAGCCTTAGAAATGCCACCTTATTGAAGCTTTCACCTATCCATTCAGGAACTTCACCAAAAAAATTATTTTCACCAATATCAATCACAATAATTTGTGTGCAAAATTGCAAAGCTGTAGGAAATTGCCCACTCAGGTAGTTATTTTTAGCCAGAAGCATTGCTATTGAGCTAATTGAGCTCCCATTACATAGTGTTTTCGGTATGGTATCAATGAGCTTATTATTTGCAACATTTACTCCTGATAAGAACTGTAGGGTGCAATCAGGAAGATGGCCCGATAAACTATTTCTTGAAACATCAAAAAAACTCAAGAAAGTTAGGTTGCAAAGAAAGAATTGGATGGTACCATTCAGGTTGTTATTTGAGAGAGAGAAAAGAAAGCGATGGAGCTTGAAGCATTTCTGGTAATTGTTGGAATCTATTGTCCAATAGATATACAGTATATAGGTTACTTGGAAAATACGATGGAATCTTTCCTTCAAGTAGGTTGTCCTCTAGGTGCATTTCAATAAGGTTTGTCAAATTCTTGATGCTTTCTGGCAGTTGCCCCCTAATTGTGTTCATAGATAGATCCAATGTTATTAAGGATTTAATTTCCCAAACCCAACTAGGTATAACATCATTGATGTTAGCATCTGATAAAAAAAGACTCTCAATCCTGACTTGATTTTGAAACCATGTGGGAAATTTTGGTCCTACTTGACTTGAACAAAGATCCAAAAAGCGGAGTTGAAAGGTTGGTCGCCAATCACTCTCCATGGCAATTGATATGGAATTATTTCCCAAATTCAAGACCTAAAGTTTTGACAAGTTACACAAGTGTAAATTGGTTAAAGATCCTGTGAATGAATTAAAGGAAAGTTCAAGCTCCACAAGATTTGTGAGATTCCCAATTTCAAATGTATTGTACCAGTGAGGTTGTTGAATGCTAGGTTGAGGTGCTTTAAGTTAGACATCTCACCTATCCTTTCGACCAATACTCCCTCCAGATTGCAATTCTCAAGTGTCAATGCTTCCAAATTCTTCCAGGTCTCAGGTGAAAATCTACTTGATACTTCTATAATGCTTTCATCCAAGGGAATTCCAGCAAAAGATAAATAGGTTGATTTGGTTAGATTATGGAGTGATGGTACTTTTCCATGCAATAGGTTCCAATTTAGCGCGAGTTTAGTAAGAGAAGTTAAGTTTCCTAAGGCAACCGGAAATGCACCATAAAAATTAGAATCTGTAAGACTTAGATCGGTTAGACGATGTAAACTGAATATCCAAGAAGGTATAGTGGCATTGAATTGTTGATAGTTAAGATGAAGTGTTCTGAGGGAGGAAAAATTTACGCAAGGACGAAGTGATTGAGGAATATAGGTAAGCTTATTTTCATACAAAATTAGCACCTCCATTGAAGGTAGCTCGTTCAAATATTGTAGCAGATCTTTTGAATCTTGGAGATCAACTCTCGACATATCGAGATATGTCAGAAATTGCAGATGAGATAACCACGTAGATCTGCCGAAGCCATTTGATAATTGTTGCTAAGGTCAAGATACTGCAATTGTGTCAGATTTCCATGTTGTGGTGGTATTTTTTCATACAAGCTATTGTATGACAGATTAAGATATTTCAATTTTTGGAAAGAACCGATGATCTCTGTAATTCCATAAAAGTCGTCGCAACTGAGATCTAAATACTCTAGGTTGCTGAGAACACGTAAAGATGGGCTAAATTTACCCGCCAATGAGTCCCTCCAGTAAGAAGAGGGATTTCCGAGGTCAAGTACCGCAACATGACCAGATTGATTGCTGCATATGATCCCCTTCCAGTTACAGCAATCATCGCCGCTCCATGAAGCCAGCCTCCCACTAGGATCACTGAGGATGCCAGCCTTAAATTCGAGAAGCGCCTCTCTTTCATGATCCATGCAACTCTGCATAGAGAGTACATGGGAGATTATAAGAGAGAGTAGAAATATCATTGATGACTGCATTTTGTAATTCTCTCAAGAGTCAAGACTGTATATATGCGAAAAAAAAGAAGGTAATGCTGAATGTAGCTCTCGATTGCTCGATAAACACCATATCCCTTGCCATCCCTATATATAGCCTACATTGCTTCTTCATGTGGTGCGTTGCATATATAATGCATATTGCTTATTGGTCAATAGTCTTAATTAGCAATCAAATATATCTTATCCTGCATAATCAATTATGTAATCAATGTTACATTAATTATTGGTCGGTACTTTCTGTACGCAATTTAACTTAAATATTTTCTACGATATTATTGAGTATTTGATACCTAATCGATAAGAATTGGTGCAGCCAGTCGACCAGAGTGTTGATCGATATCTAATATCTTGTTTTATATTATTGTAAGGCGTTTTTTATTTCCAAAAAAAAAAATAACAACTGATTTTCTTAATTCCTGGACGATATATTTATGTGGTACGTACTGAGGTTTAATTTGTAGAGGTAGAAAATGTATTTCACAACTAGATTATATTCATCAATTAATTAACTAATATTAGTCATAGAATCTATTGATTCTATTCTAATTAATTTATGTAATGAATAAATGGTTTGGTCTAAGGACAACAACCATATTACTTAAGACAACAAAATTTTTGAATTATATAGAAAGAAATTGAGAAAATCATATCATAAATGAAAAACTTTTATTGTCCCAAGCAATATCCTTGTCGTTTTTAGGCCTAACCTGAATAAAAATAGGCAACCCAGTACTGAAGATTGGAATTCCTTCCCTAGTTATCACTCACAATTCTTTAATTAATATAGTACTGTGTGATTGGTGTCTTCATAAGAGGATAATAAGAATGACAATATCCATCCAACACCACCCTCCCAAGTCCCACCTGCTGGTTTAATAATATGACCTTGAATATATAACACTTCAATGTCTTATGTAGCGAGAACAATTTTATTAATTAATTATTATATCCACTTATATATCTGTCCACCTCATTTGTAAATTATTTTGTCCCCTAATTTAATTCCTTTTTAACGACGTGCTTTGACCAACTTTGTAGTCCGAAGGAAAAGGAGGCAACAGATATATATATATATATATATATATATATATATATATATATATATATATATATACTAGTAAAGACCTCTCACGCGTTGCTTTGGGCTCAAATTATTATTTCTTATAATAAATGTTTAAGATAATATGTAATAGGCCTTATATTGAGGAAATTGATATGGGCCTTAAATTTAATAGGCTAAGATATTAACGTCAACGGGCATTAACGTAAATCAGCGGTTTTGATCTATTTAAGAAAATGATCAATAGTTCAGGTTTCTTATTTGGGGAAGATAGCTCTTTCATGTCATTTTTTTCAATATGCTTTTATATATAGTAAGGATATATATATATATATATATATATATATATATATATATATATATATATATAAGATATATTAATGAACATATTTTTGCGTTTCTTACATGAATCGAAACCGATGGTACGGTAGCAGACAAAGCTCAATATTCCTTTTTTCTTCTTCTGTTTGTTTAGCCACAACAAAGTTAAAACTTGAAAGCTCAAAAAGCACATTTATGACTTTTGGTGGTTCTGAAGCCAGTCTTGAATGGCGGAACGAAGGGGATGATTTGGAATTAGTTGGAGATTTTGGAGGGGCGAGTTCATCATCGGCGATGTATTATGTCCTCTATCGAGCCAACCTTTGATGGCTGCGAGCTCGTAAGTATAACCATCTGCTGCTATATGAGGTTCCTGCATTATCTCCTGAAAATGGATAAAGCCAACGTAAATCTCCAAAAATGATAACAGATGAAGAAAAATATAATGTTACATCATGAACAGCAAGCATGACGTAGAATAGGGGATTGTATTTTACAGTTTTTACCTGATTTATGGGGCAATTGAAGTATGATGGCACATGACTTTCGTCTGTGTTATCGCAGCTTCGGGAGGTAGACGCAGTTGCAGCCTTTAGTAAGGGTTCAATGATAGGCCAGACATCTTTGATCAGATCAGGTCGCTTCTTCCTATCAACGTTAGCGCACCTCACACCGATGTAAGCCAGCTTACTGGCCTGGGCAAAAGGCCATGATCCAGCTGATTGGTCAATCATAGCCCGGAGGTTCTTTTCAGATGCCGCCTCCACGGTTTGTGCGATTTTCAAAACTGGCTTTCCTGTCAGGAGGCGGAGTATTATGATCCCTAGAGAGTAAACATCCGACTGTGGAGTCAGTTCTCCTGTAGCCATGAATTGTGGATCGATATAGCCGTTTGTTCCCTTAGGATTAGTGCGATGAAACGCGGAGGTTCTGCTAGAAATCCGGAGGAGGCGGGCAATGCCAAAGTCACTGATCTTACTGACATTATTGGAGTCGAGAAGAATATTGTCGGGCTTGAGATCACCATGGACTATGGGATGGGGTTTTGCCGAGTGGAGAAAGATCAGAGCCGAACATACCTCACTGATTATTTTAATACGGAGCTGCCAAGTAAGGGGTCGCGTGTTACCTTCGCAGTTCAGTCTATCTTCGAGATTACCGTTTGCCAGGTACTGATAAACTAGAGCCGATGCTTCTGGGCATGCTCCCATAAGGGTTATGATATTTGGATGCCTCGCTTTACCAAGAACAGAAATCTGTAATATTAGAAAAACAAAGTCATCAGAACGGAAAACAACACTTATTTTAAGTTCTGATATCACATTTCGTGCTTTTGAATGAGCAAATTACCTCCTGTTCAAATTCAGTTCTGCTTTGTAAGCTTTCAGGATCCAATTTCTTTATTGCAACCACGGTATTATGCAGGAAACCTTTATAGACAGGTCCAAATCCACCTTCGCCAATCTTCATTGAATCACTGAAACCTCGAGTTGCTTTTTTAATCTCTTCAAGAGAAAACTCGGTGCATAAGGATACCCTTGTTCCGACTCTCTGGTCACGCAGATGTTTATTCTCACTTGCTATAACTTCAAACTCTTGCAACAGTTTGTTGTGACTTTGTTCTAGTGAACTAAATTTACTTTGCAATTCTTTAGCGGATGAAGTTACATTGCTTAGCTCCTGTTGTAAACAAACTTTCTCTGCTTCTAGTGACTCATTGCGGTCTCGGGCTGCTGCAGAGATGGACTGTATATCCTTGACAGCAATTTCAGCTTCCAGAATGCGCCTTTCCATTTCCTCCCTCTCGTTGTTCACATCATCAAATTGGTTGCGGTTTTTGCTCCTTTGACTCATTAGTTTTCGTTTCTCTAGCTTGAGCCGTTCAATTTCTTGCTTTAACCGATCCTTCTCCATTTTTTCTTTCTCTAGAAATTCCTCGATGTCTTTTCTCCATTGCATATCTTTCAACCGTAACTCTCTGGACCATTTTTCCTATGGCAAAATTGTCAATGCCAATTTCAGTTTCAACAAATCATACGGTTTAATTATGACACAAAAAGGTTTTATAAATCCAATATCACCACCACCCACCACTTTCTGCTCCCGAGCACACTTGTTTGTTGGTGCTACTTGTTGAAAATAAAAAGGGATTAGGGTACAAATAAAGACCTCAAACCCACAAGGGTATTTTCGTCATTGGTCATTTAGACTCTAGAAATTGTAACGTTAGAAATAGGCAACGGTCATTTAGAATAGGCAACAGTCTTTTCTCTTATCTGGCTATATAAGCCATTTTATGTAGTACAAAACAACTAGACCAGTGAACAATATTTTTCCGATCATCATTTCTCAAAAACTAACACTATTGAATATACCAGTGTGCAAAATTGTACAATGAACTCATGCATTGCAAGTACCAGTGTGCATGCAGATGAATGCACCGCCCCCATTCCTAAAGGTCACTAGAAACTCAAAATGGAATAAAACCCCAAATTGTGAACTTCAAAGACATCCATGTGAAAATAATTACCGTTAAAATCATTGTTTTCTGCCAATCCCAAAACATCTCCTTTTCTGCATTCTGGTGCTCACTAAGAACTTCAAGAGCTTTCTCCCTGATGTTCTCAAGAGGATCAGCATCTTGTTCCATGTCTCTCTACAATTATCATTAATAGACTTCAATGTTAGATGAAAATGTACCGCAAGTATATATCCTTAGATGGTAATAGAAATTCTAATTATACCCAGTGTTCTTGCTGGATTACACATACTGGAACTGAGGAAAAAACAAATGCACCAAAATGTGGTTCCTCACATTTCTTACATTTAGAAACTTGAAAGTGCATTTTTTTTTTTAAAAAAAAATATGATCTATTTATGAAAAGGATGCATCAACAATCAATATAACATAAAACAACAATGACTATTGAGCATGGTGCACAAATAATCAGTTAATGCAGATTGATTAAAAATTCTTTCTATACAATTTTAAGTTTATAAAAAAAATCCCAAACTAGCACTGTCCAGAAAAGTATGTACTACAAATCACCTAAGGCATAAATTAACAAATCAACGAGAGAAGAGAGAGAAGAAAGTCAGGCACCTCTCCAGTATCATTCTCTCTGCCAGTACTTGATGAGCTCGATGCTTCATCACCACTATAAGCAATCCTGTATGTGCACATCAAAAACTATCAATATAAATGAGTGGGATGTACACCAAGGCAGGGAAAATGCACTGGCAGGTGTCCATGCACGACGGTGCATATTTATTCTGTTCATGTTACATAGAAGAGTAATGTGCTATTTTTTCATTTCCCGTCGGGAGGATAGACTCATGCTTAAATTGCAAAGCCAAATCACAAACTGACCACATCGAGAGTCCATGTAAATGCCAAAAACAGAAGAAAATATCCATAGAGATTATTTATACAAGACGGAAAGGACCAAATCAATTAGTTTTATTGACAAAGAGCTCGGCACCATCCTGAACGACCAAACATTGGCATTTCTCGGCCTAACTGTATTATATTTATATGTAATGATATGAGATGCTTTCCTTGTATTTTATTTTAATGCATATTGGCATCACTGAATAAAAATTCGAAAAGTACGTACCTAGTGAACTTCAGTTTTCCATTGTGCACAAACCAGAACTTGCATGATGGTTTCACCTCTCGCATCAATCTCTTAACTCCCTCTGACAGTAATGGCCGACTGCAATTTTTAAGGCATTTATTAACTGACTGCCCACAGTTAAACCAAAACCAGTACAAATGTGTTGAGTTACATGCATATGGTACCTCTCTTTTGCTGTCCCGACAACCACTCTGGATATATCAAGAGTCCGAATGATGTTGAGAAGTCCTTCATATGCATCTTCTGCTTCGACTAATAACTTCATACATTTTATCTAGGAAAATGGTAAAGGGAATATATTCAGCCATCACCCCATCACTAACCAGCTTTCTTTAAAATTAAAAGAGAGTAGGAAAAAGCAAATAAAAGAAAAGAAAGCAACAATCGGGCAAAGCACTCTCATGAGATGATTCGTTTGAGTCGGTTGAAGCACTCATTAATAACTTTTAGTATAAAGATCAGAAAATTGGAATCTAAATGTGCCTCTAATAGTAAAACATAGCTAATATACATGAATGCATAAGCTCAGGGGAGCCTCGAACTTGCGATAATGCAACAACCCATAACAAGGCATTCCATTAAATCTCTATCAAAACCTTTTTAGTATATTTAACAAGAACAAAAAGAATGAACCCACCAAACCTTAAGTGTATGCTGACAGTGAGATATGTACTCATTCAAAATTCCATCCAACCTGTCCCTCTCAAGCTTCCTATATGCATCGACAAATTCCTTCTCCAGACGGCTTGCATCAAGCTCCATACCCACTAAAAAATTCAGTTTTTAAACAAAAAATTGAAGTTATCATCAGCAAACAAAACTTCCAAAGTAAACCTGAATTTAATTAAGCTCCATACTCAAAGGAATCATCTTTGTTGATCTATACACATGGGCTACGGCGAAACACACCGAATCATTCCCCGACAAGTTGCCAAAAGCCCAATTCAGAGTTGATTTCCCCTCATCCAAGTTCTCTGGCAGAGAAACAAGCACTATGTTCTCTGCCGGGGGCCTCCATTCCGCGTTCATGGCGTCCAACCAGATACTACTCCCCTCCATGCCCCCAGATAAATTCTCCACCCACTATCCCCTCCTAAGAAAAAAAATGGGTTGTTCTAAAAAGTCAATGGATAGAACAAAAGGCAAGTGAATATTGAAAAGAAGGAAACTTTTTGGGTATTTTTATGAATTCAGAGCTGATCTTGTCTCTCCTTCTTCAAGGCAAACAAACCCAGTATTGTATAGGAAATTGGATGGAAATGTAATGTAGAGAGTTAGAAGTCAGGTTGGGACTTGGGGAGGGAGGAGAGACTGGAGAGGGAGAGGGAGACGAAGCGAGTCGTCTCCAAGACTCGGTCAGTCTTCTCTTCTCTTCTCTTTCTTTGTTGGCTCGCTTTTAATTTTTAAAAAACAGAAAAATTAAAGAAGCAAACTGTTGAGCCGCGGGTTCTGTCTTTCGTAAGGGGGAGGATCCATTAAGAATGATTATTTTAATAGTATTTTTTAAAGAGCGGGGCTATGCATGGTACTATTAATAGTACAAAATGACTCGTATTACGGCTCCATATTATTATTTTTAAAGTTTAATTGATCGGTCCAAATAGCTCAATGTGATCTCCATATGTTAATATAGTTTTAGATCAAATTAAATTTTTTTATAAAATTTTTTAACTATATATTTTGATATATAGAAAAACAACATTTTTGAGTGGTTTGGATCGATCAACTGAACTTTAAAATTGATAATATGAAGCCGTAGTACCAGTCACTTTGTACTATTAATAGTACCATAGCCTCACTCTTTTTAAAAAAAATTATAAAAAATATCAAAAAATCTTAAAAATAGAAAAATATTTATGAAAGTATTACTAGATTGATTATGTTTTCGATTATATTCAATTTAAGTGACATTTGATAGCTCTTTAAAAACCCTTTAAATTACAACCATTAAAAAATGTATAAGATTTTAGTTAGGTATCAAATGGTATTCAAATCGATGGAAACTTGAAACATTATCGATCTATAAGTTAAGTAATGCATCCATAAAACTTTTTTCGTTTTTAAGATTTTTTATGAATTTTTATAATTTTTTGAAAAGTCTCATTATCAAGATTGTTAATATAGCCATTGATAGATTTTTCATTTTTAAAATTTTTTATAAATTTTTATAATTTTTTGAAAAGTCTCATTACCAATTATTATCAACTAGATCTATGACCCGGGCAAAGCCCCGGATTTAAATATATTGACTAAAAAAAATTAAAAAAACAACATACTGCCTTGCATGGTATCTATACAATATATTACAAAAAAGAAATATTAAATCACACATTTGGAATATCAAAAAACAAACCTTTTGAGTTTTTAATAATGAGTGATATTCAAAATACTTGAGCCATAAGATCAAATAAATGAAGAGATAACAAATTGAACGGATAATAGAGATGATGTTCCTACAAAACTAAAATAAAATTATCCCCTTTATATGTTATACATGGAGATCACAAAAAAAAAAAAAAAAAAAACATTTTTGTGGTATTAAACAATATATAGTATACAAACTCCGGAAAAAGGAAATAGAATTGAGGAAGCAAGTAAGATGAGAAAAAAAAAAAATTAGAACACCAATGTCCAATTATCAATAATGAGATTGTCATTGTGATTTTTCAAGAAAAATAAAAAAAAATTATTTAAAAAAAGTAGAACATGCATAGTGCGTACTGCATACCTTTGCAAGAACATAGGGTTGCAGCAAAATATGTAAGCAAGATCGGAAATATATATAGTGTAAATGTATAATAAAATGTGGTAGAGAGCAGGACCTAAGCAATAAATGAACATGAAGAGTAGAATGAAAATCTTTATATATTCTCTTAAATTGTAGGAGCTTTTAATATTAGAAACTGTTAAGATGAGCAACGCTGAGCCCACAAGCCTAACCCAAATTGGTCCAAGGCCCATATACAAGAATTATCTAGAGTAATGTGGTGTTGAGATTTTTATTAGGAATAATATAGAATATTGTGGATATAAGAAAAAATATCTTAGGTCTAAAATTATCTATAGAAATATCTATGGGAAAATATCTAAGTTCTAGAATCCTCCTTAGAACTAGTATAAATAATGGTGTGGCTTGGATGTAGGAACCAAGCAAAGTAAGCAAGATCAAGTAGAGTTAGTAGTAGATTGGAGGTTAGGATTGTGGTAAGAAGTTAGGGGTTTATGGAGGTATAATATTTGAGTAGTAGTTGTTGTAACAATATTTTGAGATATAATAGAAAACAAGTCAAATTTGACGTTCCCTGATCACTTTCCCTAATTACAATATAGTAAGAGATAAAAGGACTGATGCCATAAGAGAAAGCAACTCCAAATGGCGTATCCAATTTAACTGTCAACTATTATTGAAACAAAATTGCCTAAACAAAAAAGAAAAAGCCTAAATGATATTCCAGGTAGACACCTTCCTGTTGTTCACGATCTACGCTGCCTGCGGTAACATTACTTAATGAATATGCCTTTATGCTATTATTTTACTGCTGATTTGCATTTTATATTGTAGACATTATCGATATTGTGTTCTAAATAATGGCAAGCCCAAAATCTGAAGAGGAAACTCGAACCCAGTGGGATAATGCTAGCTAGTTGTTTTTCCTCCGAATAATCTTTAATTATATATTCTCACATGCAGGTGCTTTGGTTGTGTTGAAAGAATATGCTAAGGTTGTATTATGAAAATAGCAACCGATATTGGCATTTATCATCACGGGCTATCTGATCTACAAAACTAACAGGCGCAAAATAGCACTGCATAGGAAGGCGCAATAAGTCTTGCCGTCATCATCCACGAAGTCACTGGGAACCCCGTTGCCAGCTAATGCTATGAATGCTGGTCGATGGAGATGGACGGGGGAGGATCCCCATGGCATCTTGACCGCCTCGATTGGCTTCATCAAGGCAATCGACGATAGAGATCCAATTCGACCGTCGATCGATGACAGTTATCCAATTCGACTGGAAGCGATCACTGGCGGGAGCACAACAGGTTTGAGCTTCAGGAACATCATGATTTGATTTTGATTTTGAAATTTGCGCTTTTGAATTTTATAATGCTCTCTCTCTCACGGCATTATTATATTTATAGGTAGTTAGCTCAGTGAGCGTGAGTGTGTGTGCGCGCGCACGGCGGAACTGCCAATTCATATCCTTTACTGTGCAGTAGTTACTCTAATCATTAGATATGCTTTAAAATTCATGCAACTCACTCTCAAAAAAAGCCCTCCTATAATCCTCATCCTTGATTCGCTGCGTAGCAGAGGATAAGCATGCCGGAACTGCAGACGAAGGCTAAGGTTCAGATTTTAGAAATAGTACAACACATGGGCATTGTGGTCATTGAGGAAAAAAATAACAGCTTAATTCCCTTTCATATTATTATTATATTAGTTCTAACAGCTTCATGATAGTTAGATACGAAGAATTGCAAATATTTTGCATTTATTTTTGAGTCGTGCTAATAGAACCCCGCACCCTGTACCCCGACCCGTACCCCAACTAACTATTTTAAAGTAGGAATGTTAACAGTGGACAAAGACGGAAAGACATGATAGTTAACACGGCTCAGTAAATGTGCATATGGACCTGTGCAATATGTCACTGACCCACACTTCCATTTGGTGACCCACACTTCCATTTGATGTTTATCTTTTTTTTTTTCCCAATTTATATATACATTTATGCATATCTATATTTCCGATGCATATTTTGTTAACATAAATATGATTAAAGTGTTTATATTTTACACTAAGAAAGATTATTATTATGTCTATTTTATGTGTCATGTGTTTATAATTTTATTTTAAGTGTTTATATTTTAATTTCAAATGCTTATATTGTATTTAGACGGTTACAATTTTATTATTTGACTATTTTATGTGCTTATATATCTACTTCAAGCGTTTATATTTCTAATTTAAGTGTTTATATTTCTATTCCAAGTGTTTAAATTTCTATTCCAAGTGTTTATGTTTCTATTCCAAGTGTTTATACTTCGATTTCAAGCGTTTATACTTCGATTTCAAGCGTTTATACTTCTATATCAAGTGTTTATATTTCTATTTCAAGTGTTTATATTTTGTTTTTAGATGGATATAATTTGAATTATTTATGTATGTATATGTCCATTTCAAGTATTCATATTTTTATATAATGTGCTTATATTTTGCACTTATATATACAATTATAGTTTCAATGACTTATGTGTTTATAATTCTATTTCATGCTTATATTTTGATTTTAGATGATTTTTTTTAATAAAAATAAACAAAAATATTTGTGATATATATGTTAGTACGGTAGTTACTAAGAAATTTTTAACATTAACGTTTGCTCACAAATGTACAACATATAATACAATGGGTTATCTAAATTTCAATATACTTAATATAACAAATTTTGTTTTTGGTACATTTCCCCATTCTTCCATTGGTCTGGAGAGGTTTAAAACAATCAATTTTGAATGTTTGATGAGAGAGCTTAAAAATAGAGCCCTTATATCGAACTGATGAATCAAAATTGAATGCGCCAGCGCGCATTGTTGTTGTCTCATTCCAAAATTGTCCGGGGTATAAAAGTGGGGGTACAAGACTCGGAGTATCGAGAGATTTTCTCTTTTAATAATAATATAAATATACATCGAATTGTGAATTTGCATTTGTTGTCATATTTTGCTATTGCGAGGTGCTGCCATTGTGTCAATGGCATGTGGGACCCATAAATTAAATATTTCCAGAATAGCTCTCTATTTGGAAAAAAAAAAATTTACGCGTTTCAAGAGATTGACAACATCCGAATCTGTGGTTAGATAAAAATTTTATCATAATCATTTATAAGTAATAGCACATATATACGGATCCAAATCGATGTCAGCAACTCAGAGTTCGGGTTACCTGGCAGATCATCCCAACCGCTCAATATGACTTCCAAATTTCATTTATAAAACATATTTTACATTTTATATTTTATACATATATTAAGATGTCACTTCTTTGGATTTGTTTACTATATTTCAATTTTAAATAATATTTTAAGATATATAAAAATTAGTAAGAAAATATAAATTTAGTTTATTTCATAAAACTAAGCTTTAATTGCAATGCTAATCTTCGTAATTTTGATACCGATTCTTTACACGTCTAGCAAAGGCAACTATCCATCTTTTGGAAATCAAACATGTAAATGTAAAAATAAAGAAGAGGAGAGATGACAATGCTTATCTTAACAAATTTTGAGAATGAAACTTTTTAAATTTTGAAAAAAATTCACTAAAAATTCTCAAATAGAAAAAAGTATATGGAAGTATTGCTTAATATTATGTTTCCGATTATATTCTCAAAATAGAAGAAAGTGTATGTAATCGGATACACATGCCAATGATTTGGATTAATTCTGTAGGTATTTTCTAGGTAAAAGTGTATATTTTTTGGTGCGATCAAAGTGGGAACTCGATCACTAGAGAATCGAATTCCCAAAGTGAAGCATACAGAAGTTACACCACAAATGACCGAGGAGTGCCAAGCACTGCGAGCACAAAAGGCAAAGCTACAAACATGACGATCCGGATGGATGTGGAGTACCGAAATCAGAATAGCACTAAGTCAGCGTTGAGGGGGAGTGTTAAGATGAGCAACGCTGAGCCCATAAGTCCAACCCAAATTGGTCCAAGGCCCATATACAAGAATTATCTAGAGTAATGTGGTGTTGAGATTTTTATTAGGAATAATCTAGAATATTGTGGATATAAGAAAAAATATCTTAGGTTTAGAATTATCTATAGAAATATCTATGAAAAAATATCTAGGTTCTAAAATCCTCCTTAGAAGTAGTATAAATAGGGGTGTGGGGTTGGATGTAGGAACCAAGCAAAGTAAGCAAGATCCAGTAGAGTTAGTAGTAGATTGAAGGTTAGAATTGTGGTAAGAAGTTAGGTGTTTATGGAGGTATAATATTTGAGTAGTAGTTATTATAACAATATTTTGAGATATAGTATAAAATATTGTTATAGTTAGTGCTTCCATACTCAACAAAAACAAATGAAAGGATTGAAACTAGAGGTGGCAATTCGGGCGGGCGGGTCGGGTTCGGATTCGGGTCGGGCGGGTCGGGTCAGTTTGACCTTCTAGAATATCTCGGGTCAGGTCGGGTCGGGTGATGGGCGGGTCGGGTCGGGTCAATTTTAATATCTACTTTTTTTGGATCGTATGTTGATTTGAGTTGGATTGGATGCTATTTGGTCTCGGGTCGGGTCGGGTTCGGATCGGGTCGGGTTGAGTCGGGTCAGTTTGACTATCTGAAAAATTCCGGGTCGGGTCGGGTTCGAGTCGGGTCGGATCGGGCGGGTTTCTCGGGTCGGGTCGGGTTCTGCCACCTCTAATTGAAACCGTAAAAGAATAGAAAGAAAAGCTTTCTATATTACCTCAACAGAATTAGGAGCTTTTAATATCAGGAGCAAACGAAAAGACACAAAACGAAAGAAGTGTAAATAGCTTAAATACAATAACTGGTAATTAATTATCTGCTGAAAGTTTTTATAAAGAACTAAATAATAAATAAAATATATTTGCTGATGTGACATGCCTAAGATACAAGGAAACCTACCCCTTTTTGGAGTATGGATTGTTAATATAGTCATTGTTAATTGATACCTCTCTTTATCTCTTTGAATTCTTATTTGCTTAAAAGGACACCGAATGAGACTTCGGGGTTCGGGTTTCAGGGCTTTGGATATTTCGGGTAGTTCGGACTCTGATCTCGACGATTCGGGCCCCAAAATAGGTCCACTTCGGGCGGTTCGGGCTTTGGGCTTAAGCACTGGACGCGTCCAGTTCCTCTCTGTCAGGTAATATATTTAATGACGATATTACCCTTCAAGGCTTCGTTTTTTTATTCTTGATTTCTTTCCCTCGTTCTCCTTCATCTTCGTCAGCTCCCCTCTCCCTCTCCTCCAGTGCCTCCATTCTCCCCCTTTGGTCGTACGCCGAGCTGCATTGCCAAGATCAGATCGATCTTCTTGAGTATCTTGCTGAGCGCTGAGGTGTTTCCATTTGACTATCCTTGATTCCTTGTGCTTAATTTTGAGATTTTCTCTTGCATTTGTTGTGGTTGGTTGGTTGGTTGGTTGAATTAAGTTCTAGGACTTAATTAGGAATGGTTTCATGCGTAATTTGCTAGTTTGTTTCCTTGGATTAAAAAAAAAAAAAGTTTCGTCTGCTGTATACGACTTTGTATAAAGTATATATAAACTTCCATTTTTGTGAAATTTGATAGCCATTATAGTTTCCAACTGAACAATGTTCATAATTAGTTACCAGTAAAATTTCCTTTGTATTAATCACTGGTTGAGTTGTTGTGGTTTTGTATGTATTAAGTTTGTCAAATTCTGTTATTGCCTTGTAGCATGTCCACAGTAAGATCTTTAAGGTCCCATTCTGGCAATAGACTTTTTAGCTCCTTGAGTTCCATTATATATGCTGATAGCTAGGGTCTCTGATCCTGGAAGCCTGGAATACAATGATACAACCATTTATTCAGAATCTTGTTCTTGTTTCAATTGAATTCCAGGTTGTAATTATGAAATCAGGGGCTTATATCACTACTAGAATGTTGGGGTAAATCCGTGGGAATGCAAAAGCAAATTTGTGGGCAATAGAGTTTTCACGGAAAAAATATTTGGTCAAACCGTTTCTTAATCAAATGAGTGGTAGCGCTCACGTATTAACTCAGTCACGAAAGAAAAGGGTGTCTCCCCACAAAACAGCACAATCCTCACCCACGAAGAGTAAAAACAAAAGCGCATCTCTTAAAATCAATACATTGGACGGAGAGCTTATCAATATTATATATATATATATTATATTATTATATGTTTACAGTTCAAGAACCAAGTGGGGCACGGGCTGTGGTTCATAAGTTAGTGTGTTTTTTAATTGTGGACCCTACCTACCAGTTATATGTCCGTCCGGATCAGAATCTGCTGCCATAATTGTGATGGCACCGGGTGCCATAGTTTTAATCTGGACGGTTGAGATTAATTTGGACGGCTGAGATTTTGTGAATTGGAGGAAGCTGTTTTTTGTAGGTCCCACTGTCATAGAGACTATGGCACCCGGTGCCATCACAAACTATGGCAGCGGATACCAATCCTGTCCATAACTATGATAGTGGATGTGGATCCGTGGATCCAATCCAATACCATTTTGTAATATACAGTGTGTTGGAGAGAGCAGCGTGGGCCCTGTGTTAATTTTTTAAAACATAAATTGTGTGTCTGTTGACGTGTCCGAATCTGCTGTCATTCTCAGGGTCCAATTATCCATCTATCCTGTTCGGCTATTCAGGATTGTCAGATCATACTTGAATGGCTCAGATTGACTTGGGAGTTCAATTTTCAAGTGAAAGAGCCTCTTACCCAACAGATCTGATCCATCCATTTTAATCAAACGGTCCGTATCGGATGACAAAGATCTGTGCTGAGTGCTGACTATGTATCCGATGGTATTGATTTTCTGCTACTCAGCGTGTTGCAGTATAAAACGTGAATCGTTTACTATCATTACTCCATTCTATCAGATAATCAGAAACCGTCTGATTATATATCGTTGGCAGAGGATGTCATCAGACAATCTATATATCTATTTTGACGATTTAAAAATAGTTTTTTTTATGGAAATTTTTTTAAAAATATACTTCCTTTAATTTAGTTCATGAATATTCTAAATGTCAATTATTGCTCAAGTTAAGCATGAAATCATGAAGCAAATGTTCAAAAAACCAATATAACCGTCCATTTATATTGTGTCTGATCAAAAACCTGTACTTCAAATTTTGAGAAGTTTTTTTTTTTTAGAATTGATCAAGAAGTTTTGAAGTTGATTAATTTTTTAGTTTGAACTAATTATACAATTGTTACACCTACCATCATGCTTTAATTTATTACGGCCGTTCATTAGTGTCTTCTTTCATTACCTTGATGGACCATCAATTGAACTCCAAATCTGACAAAATTTTTTTAGAAATCATATTTTTTTTCAATAATGAACAAGTTTACCGGTATGGATCGATAAATCTGACAAAATCACAATAATCACTACATTTCTACTCCGATAGCAACTAGTTCATCATGTAACATGCATGCAGCAAGTGGAGCATAATGACATGATGAGAACAATGCGACACAATGTCGAGGATCCATTCCACTTAGATACTAAGTAATCATCTTGATTGTACGCTGGCCAAGTTTTGTCAAGTTTGAAGCTTAGAGGAACGTCGATCGACAAACTTTAAAAACATATAATTGAACGGACATGAACCGTGCATAACAGATCGTGGAATTAAATCAAGTTTAAGACCTTATAACCATCATAAACTTAATTTATATACTTTTCTGATCTTAAACCAATAAGTTATTGTTTAATCGGATAACACTTTACCGTCGCGATCTTTCATTGAAATTTAACGGTCTTAATTTTTTTGTTGTATTTGGCCAACCAAATTAAACTAAATATGGTCAAGATTTAAATCTCAAGTAAACTTGAGCTTAGAGTTTTATTTTATCAATATCATCCAATTTTTTAGATAGTATATTCTATTTTATAAATATATTTTAACTGTTGTATCATTTAGCACCATTAGATTTGAATCAAACAACTATCCTTGATCAAGGACGCCTCCATTTCTGTCTTAAATGAAACAAAAACTTCCATACCACACACTCCATTTCGATAATAGCTGGCCGGAGGGAAAAAAAAAGGGGTAATGACGCCAGACCCCCCCGAACTTTCGGGTTTTGACAACTTGGCCCCCGAACTTTTAATTTGGACAAATGCCCCCCCGAACTACCGATTTGTGACAAATCGCCCCCCGGCTATTAATTAGCCATCTAATACTCCATTAAAAAGTATGAAAAGACCAAAATACCCTTATGTATATATTCATGATATTTTAAATATAAATAGATTAAATTCAGTTTTAAAAATTTTTATGCCTCATGAATATTAAATCTGAATTAATTATTAATAGTACTGGTATATAACTAAATATTTGTATATTATTTTTTTATTTTATTGTATATAACTAAATTTTTACGCCTTACTATTTTTATTTTATTTTATTTTGCTTGAATTTGTATATTGTTTTTTTCAAAGATAGATATTTATGATACATAATAATTCTTTTAATATGAGAAATTACGAACTAATACATTAATGATGATAAAAAAAATTGTTAACTTCAAATTTGATTGAAAATTTTAAATCATTTAAAATGGTAATTGATTTTTTCATTAAAATTAGTTACATATATGTAAATATTACGTTGATGAAATAAAAGAACAAAAAGTAAACGATAAATATTTTGTATAGATTTTTGTATTTAAAAAATATGTAATAATTTCTTATATATTTTTAATATCTAGTGATTTTTAATTAAATATTTTTTTGAACTTATTTATATTTAAAATATCATGAAGATATACATAAGGGTATTTTGGTCTTTTCGTACTTGTAAATGGAGTATTAGATGGCTAATTAACATCCGGGGGGCGATTTGTCACAAATCGGTAGTTCGGGGGGGCATTTGTCCAAATTAAAAGTTCGGGGGCCAAGTTGTCAAAACCCGAAAGTTCAGGGGGGTCTGGGGTCATTACCCCAAAAAAAAAATAGGAATTTCCCCCCTAAAATTTCAGAGGAAAAGCACACCACGACATTCTACAAATTAAAATTACACTTTTTAATGTATTTTGGATCATTCTATCATTGTAGAATGAAACCATACTGGAGTACAGAATTTGTGGCCTACTTTCTTGGGCTGCCTCAATAATTTTGTTAAGCACCAATTTCACTTCCCACTCCCAGCCGCCCTCAACCTCTAGGGTTTTCTCCGCCTCAACCTCCCAGCCGATTCTTTCTCCGATCCGACAGACGCCTCGCCAAGCTAGGTGTATTGTTTGGAATATTGATCTATATATTAGTTGCAGTAGGAGTATTGATCAGATTCTAACATTTGGAATAGTTTTACTTTGATCTATAAAAGGCTTATTAAGTATATGAAATTTTTCTGCATACTACTGTTTGCTGTATGTATAATATTGATCAGTTTCTAACAAATGAATTTTTTTCTGCATAATACATGCTTTTATTGCGGCGACTTAATTATTCCATCGTCGTCGAACTTAAACATCTAACGCAGCAGCCTCCTCCTGGAACAATCTGTCGAACTCCGCTAAGCTCTCCGGCTCCAGTGACGCCACTACCGCCACACTGCCATCGTTCAAGAGACTATCCATGACATACACAAACCCGACATAGTGAACCGCCGTGAAATATATCGGCTTCCTCCACCCTAGGTCAGCGCTGCGTGTCGGCATCCCTAGCCAGCTGATGACACGCAGTTCAGTGTTCGGGACACTGCCTCGGGACAAGTTTTCCATGTCAAGGGTCTCCAAGTAGTCGATGAACGACCTCGTGAAGTCGTTCCCTTTCTTGGTTACTTCGCGCACCCTTCTGGCAACCCGGTTGATCGGACTCGAGACTATATTTGCGACCAGTTCTGTAACGGATGAGCGTACAACCGCATTGCCAAAGTAAGTGGGCGGGAGCGGGGGTTCCATGCGGGTGTGCACATCGATCATGGTGTAGAGCTTGGATTCCGCCTCGCCGTCCAACTTCCTTGCCTTGCAGAAGCACCGCCACACGAGTGTCGTGACTGCACAGAATGTCGACACGCGAGCTCTGACAGCAGTGGCGTCGTCCCTGCACCCAAGCTTGAGCGCATCGATTTGCTTCTTGGATAGTTCTTGGACCGATGTAGCGTACAATGTCGGAATGTCGGAACGGGGGGCGAGTGATTTTGGGCTGGATTTGTACTCCGAATGGTCGAATACGATTTTTGGCACGGGGTTGGCGCGGAGAAGAGTGTGATCGAAGAAAGGTGGAATTACGGGGTCGGTGTTGTCGCTACCGCAGGCAATTTTGGACCATGATTCCATGAAGTGAAAGGCACTGCGGCCATCCACCAGAATGTGGTGCATGGCAATGCCTAATGCAACCCCACCACACTTGAAGAATGTCACCTATATATATTTCAAACAAGGATTAGAATTTTGTCCAAAGCCATTTTGGACGGTCTCCGTCCAAAGCCATAACTAAACCGTTCGATTCGATTTATATGCTTATCAATGGTGATATCATGTGATCTCATCATTCTAAATATAACCAGCATGTTATTTTTAGCACCTACGTGATTAAATCACGGTTGATAAATTACTAACAATTAGATCGTACGGCTCTCAGAATTCTTTGGACCGTCCAAATGGCTTTGGACAATATCTAATCCCTTCAAACAAATAGTAAGCAATAATAATTATGTCTAAAGTTAATTGATAACATCAACAAAATTGAACAACATTAATTAATAGGCAAGCACTTTATATATATATTGTACGTACACATTATTGATTCAACTACTAAAGCATTTTGTTGTTGTAATTAATTAATTAATGAATGAACTAAAGAATGTATGTGTACATATTTAGCACATGTTAGATGCATTTGTTAATTAAGACTAAAGAAGTATCATTTCATAGTTTGTACTAGCTAATGCATGCATGGGGGGATTTAACAAAATACTCTTCTCCCTGAATTTGTTAAACAAATACCCTTGTGGATTTCATTTTCCCTTCATTTAGTCTCACATTGCCTCAACGTTGTCTTCAGTATGACAATTTATGTATCGCCACAAATAATTAATAATGAGGAGGGATCCAATAACCATGGGCATTGCCGCATTGGTGTCCACGGTGACCATTTTTTTATTCATGTATAAATTGAAAAATCTAAACCGTTAGATGTATTCTATATTATCTCAATAATATATACATAAAAAATGATAAAGTCTTAACATTGTTTCGATAGTCATCAAGAGAGGAGAAAAAATCATAAAACTTGAACCGTTGATTTTTGTTAATACTTGATGTACATGTAAATAAAATCAAAATGATATAATTTTTTTATACACATTAAATATGATATATATACAACATATTCTATCAATTATTTTCGTTATTTAAGAATTTAAAATGTAGTTAATTAAGATTTAATTTCACGGTCACCGATCGGTCACCAAAAACATGGTTATTCGATCCTCCTCAAAAAAATTTGCAAGCCATGCGCGCTTGCATGCATGTGTAAATATCAACACGTAGTACGTATGAATTTTTTTTGTCAATTCTCCGATATTTCATATATAACTACATACATTTGTAAATATCAGAATGGGTTAGACTTAATAGTCCCCAACAAAGATCCCCCAACTAGTCCCCCCCCCCCCCCCCCCCTCCCCAATCAGAGCGCATCACCTGTCAAAACGTGTTGACCGGTCAAAGTAGGAAAACATGTTTTTACTGAACTCATGTCGCTCAGCGTCATGTGCAGCGCAATGCCCCCGCATATCACTACAGGTGTTTATTTTTCAGAACCAAGTGTTTGTATCACAAGTCCAGGTGTTTATATTTCACATCTCGGTATTTTATCTCCCAAGTGTTAATATTTCAAAGCCAGTTGGTGATATTTCAAAACCAGATGTTTATAATTCACATTTGAAAGGATTGTTACATTTTATATTTGGGTGTTTATATTTCAAAGCTATGTATTTATATTTCTAAACCATGTGTATATTTCAAAGTTAAGTGTTTATCTCAAAGTGAAGTACTTGTATTTTGAAGTTAGATAGTTACATCTCAAATCCGGGTATTTATATATATTTTAAAGGAAGGTGGTCATATTTCAAATCCATGTGTTTATATTTCAAAACTAGATGTTTATCTAAAAGTTAAGTGTTTATATTTTTCGAAAATGTTAAATTTCAAACAATTTAAATGTGCATCTAGTGCAATGAAAGTCTATTATAAACATGCTTATACTTGAAACAAAAAATCATACATCAAAAGGATTCTGTAAATGATATATTATCCAAAATAAACTCAAGACAGAGAGCAGACTGATAGGTAATTACAAATTCACACTTTGCAATTATATGATGATTCACCGTATCTAAGCCTCATGGCCACTCAACAAATCCTATTATAGTATATTTAAACTTGGACCGGTTGCTACAGTGTAAACTACAGTGTTATGAAATAGTAACTTTTTTTTTTTGTATTTGAATGGATGAGAGTTTGTAAAGGGGAGCAAGTTAGTTACACCAATCACATGCTTCTATTCTCCATTTCTTTGTTTTTTTATTTTTTTTAATAAAATAAATCTTCCATTTTGTTATATATGTGTTGTAATTAATCTTTAGTACCACTATTATATTTGAAACTATATAGTGATATCAATTTGACTCCTTTTCAATAAATTCTCTTTATAAAAATTGTTTACATATTGATTTTTAAGAAAACCATCATGTGTTTTCACCAAGAATTGTACTAAAAAAAGATCATATCATCATCAAGAAAATATTTTAGATATTTCTATTTATATATTTTATAGTTGAAAAGCATTTTTTTATGCTTAATCAGAAACTCTAACAATTTTGAGAGGTTTGAGCTCCACATATTAAAAAAAAAAACAAAAAAAGAAATCATATAAACTATAAATTAAGATCCTCATAATTTTATTGGAAGCATAATATTCTTAAAAATCTGACAAATTCTGAGTATTTAGTAAAGAGAAATTATCTTTGCCCCCTTAAATACACTCCTTATCCATCCCCCAAACTAAATTGATAATATTTTCTCTTTCTTTGTCATAATTTTGAGTGAATTTTTTTTTATTCTTGATCTTTCTATTGTATATATATAAGTGTTTTGTTTGATTTAGGATGTGAACTGTAACCGGTAAAAGTGATTTGTTGTATATGAAAAAGAATTTTTAACTAAAAATGTATTGGAGTACGGTTAAGGGGGTTTTTTAAGGGGTGCAGTTATCAACTCCCTTTAGTAAATTCTCAAAAAAAATATTTGGTTTAAATTCTACAGAACATTATGAGCTATTTGGATCAAACTTTCGGACGACAGATTTTTGAATTTGGACCGTAAATGTTTCAGTCCGAAATGCTTATGGAAGCACCGTAGCCGGACTCATTTAATAGTATTAGAAACTCAAATAGCTCAACATCATCAAGTTATATAACTCAACAATTATTGCCGAAACAAAGCGAGGTCCTCTTCTGGTTCAAATTAAGATAGAAAATATATCCATCAATAAACAAAGCCCGATATACTATTATTACTACAACTAGAAGATTTGGTTGGAGTTCAAGTAGTGCAACGATCGAGTCTGGAAGGAGAGAGAGGGTAGAGCCTTTGGAAGAGAGAAGCGAGGGATTGACGCTGGAGAAAGGGGTCATAGTTAGGGATGGCAGTTTGGCCCGCGGTCCGGAAAACCCGCCCGGACCCGCTCGGCCCGGAGGGTGGACAGGACAGGACGGGCCGGACCACAGTACCGGCCAGAACAGGACCGGGTTTGGGGTTTGGCCTGCCTACCCGGCCCGGGATATCATTTAACATATAATATAATTAAGAAAAACAATATGGAATCATAAGTGTTGTCTTGGTCTAGTGGCAAAGGGGTATGGATCTCTCTCTTGAGATCTAGAGTTCAATTCCCACTAGTTCCAAATTAATTTTGCAATGTCAGACGGGCTGGCCCGTGGGCGGGCCGGGCCGAGAATTTCTGGCCCGCTAGTAAGAGCAGGGCAGGACGGGCCGGGCCATATAGAAGACGGGCCATGACACAGGATAGGTATTTGGCCCGCCTACCCGGCCCATGGCCATCCCTGGTCATGGTGACGCGCTAAGAAGTGCTGTGAGCAATCAAGGTATATGAAGAAGAAAGACGGTGGAATTGATTTCATTTAATAAGTCACGTGCTTATTAAAAACTGCGGATGGGTTTTAAGTTGGGGGATGCGAACGGGGGATTGAGACTTGGGGAAATAAAGATTTCCTCTATTAGAATAGAATAGAGAAATGCCTTGTGTCCATCCAATAGATTTTCATCACACTCACAAAGAGTCACGTGGTGGGCCCACCACATCACACTTTGTGTTTGTGAGTGATAGGACCCACCACATCATACTTTGTGAGTGTGATGGACAATTCATAGATGGACGGTAGGTCACACTCATCAGAATATATTTATGAGGAGGGATCCATTGACAATAAATAACTTGACAATCTTGACAATACATCTTTTCAAAAATTTATAAAAAATCATAAAAAATCTTAAAAATGAAAAATGATTTATGGATGTATTACTTGACTTATAGATTGATAGTGTTTCAAATTTCAATCAATTTGAACATCGTTTAATGACTTATCAAAATTTTGTGCACTTTTTAACGGTTATAATTTAACGGATCTTTAAAGAGCTATCAAATATCGCTTAAATTAAATATAATCGGAAACATAATCAATCTATATGTTAAGAAATACTTCCGTACACTTTTTTCTATTTTTGAGAATTTATATGATTTTTTATAAATTTTTGAAATTTCAAATTATCAAGATTGTCAAAATGGGAATTGTCAATGGATCCCTCCTCTATATTTATAGTGTCCCAATATATTTTCGAATTCTCATATATATATACCTGCACCATAAGTAGGGTATCAGTGAGATGCTGCTGTCCTCCTGGAGGCACAAAGAGATGCTTCATCTCAGGTGACAGTGCAAGGGGCTCCAAATCATCCATCTCGCCGTCGAATCGAGCTATCATGAACAGAGCTCCGTCTCCGCTGCAATTGATCTCTGTGCGACCATGTTGGTCGACACCAAGGCATCCTGCCAAGGGATAGAATGGAACGAGAACCTTTGCCAGAGATGATTTCAGCGACTCGACAGAGAAGAAATCTTTCCCCGTGCTGTCATTTGGCCGGTAGAAGTATATCCGAGCCACGTGCGCCTTTCGAGCAGCGAGGAGGTCGATGTTGGATAGCCAGAGCGGCGCTTTCGGGGTGGCCTCACTCGGGACTACTCGCTCGGAGCTTATAACCGTAAGCATTTCTGTTTGAAGTTTTTGTTTGGAAATGTTGGTCTGGATTTATAGGCAACAATGTCAAGGTAATTGTATTGGTGAGTGTATCTTTTTTGTGGCAAGGATACATAAGAGGGGAACTAATAATTAATGAGCAACCTGAAAGAAAAGATTTTGTGAGATTTAGTAATTATATGTTTACAAATAATTAAGGTGTATCAAATTCAATGGATGAAGTACAGGGATAATGAAGGTGATCTAATCCATTCAGCAAACTCTTAATTAATGAAATATGTAGTGGAGTGATTTCTTTGTATGACTCCATTTCATCTTGCAAGTTGCAACCAAACACATTTTAGTACTAGTATATCTTTTTCTTTATTCCGTCGGATAGATACATAATTCTTTAAGTACGTTTGTCTTAATTAATATCATTTTTATTATCCTAATTCTATTTTGAAAGTTGTTAGTTTTATTTTACTTTTTTTATGTGGTGTGGGTTTTGATTTTTATTTCAAGATAATATAAAGGATGACACTGTTGTATGGGAGTGTAGATGCTAAGGGTTCGTATATTGGTCAAATATAATTATGTATAATTAATATTTTGAAGAGTACATTACACAAGTGATCTTTATAAGTATCACCCTTTCACGAAGTTAATCCTTCAAGTTAATTTAGTCCATTAAGTGTCACTACTCTACCATTTTTGTCCTTATTAAAGTAAGAGGAGGGATCTATTGACAATGCTTATCTTGATAATCTTGACAATGGTTATTTTTAAAAATTCGTAAGAATTCATAAAAAATCTTAAAAATTAAAAAATTTTTATGGATGCATTACTTAACTTATAAATGGATAGTGTTTCAAATTTCAATCAATTTGAACATCATTTGATGCCTTATCAAAATTTTGTATATTTTTTAACGGTTGTAATTTAAAGAACTTTAAAGGGCTATCAAATATCGCTTAAATTGAATATAGTCGGAACCATAATCAATCTATAAGTTAAGCATGACTTCCGTAAACTTTTTTCTATTTTTAAGATTTTTTATGAATTTTTATAAATTTTTGAAAGTTACAATTGTCAAGATAAACATTCGACCCCTCCTCTTAAAGTAATATGGGTACCCTAAACATAAAGATTCTTATTTGTACAAATCTATCCAAAATATGATTTTGTTTATTGTAACATTAATTTGTATTGTTCATACATATTGTTAGATTTTTCTCCATTGGATATTGTACTTAATGGCGATATTGCCCTTCAACACTTGGGACTTTAGCGCATTGCTTTTAGAGAGAAGCCGCTGTGCAGCTGTGCTCCAACTTTTAGACATAAATAATTGCAAACATGCATATACTCCAAGACATTTTTTCTCATTTCACTTCCTAGTTCCAATTCATGCCCATTAAAAAGAATAAAATAAAAATAAAAAATTGTCCCTTGGTTGAGTTTGTTTGTTCTTTCCTTGTTCTTTCACTTTAACTACCAACTCGAAAAATAATTCTAACTTATGGAAAGCACTATACTGATTCTGCCCCAGTATACTGGTTTTGCAAAGCAATATGATTTTTGGTTCACCCTCTTTAAAATCTCACAAACCAGAATTCAAATACCAAATCAAATTAAACAACACAATCTACATATGATGTATATAATACCAAATTTTACTTACTATTTTTTCAGATTTTTGAAAGATATACGAAAATAATACAAGTTAATGCGTAACTTAAAAAAAATATATAATATAAAATGGACGAATTAAGCTTCATAATGAGCAAGTTAAACAGAAAGGGATAAATATTATAACAAAATGAAAAATACAAGTCCAAGGCATGTCATCTCTCTGAAGAATGATCTGCTTGATTTCCACACTGGAAATTAGATTTCTGGCGCCACCACTCTCATTTTTTAAACGGTGCACTTGACCCTCTCCTGGGTAAATTTACTCACCTGTTGTGCTCTATTTGTTGTCTTCCTTGTTACCCTACTGCTTGTATTTCTAGATGCCCGGCTTGTTGCCCTTCTGGTTGCTCTCCTGGTTGCCCTACTGGTTGCAGTCCTTCTGTTTGCTCTCCTTGTTGCCCTGCTGATTGCGGTTCCCTAGCTGCTGGTTGCCCTTCTCGTTGCCCTGCTGATTGCAGTTGTTCTCCTGGTTGCCCTGGTTGCAGTTGCGCTGCTGGTTGCGGTGGCCCTAGTGGTTGCACTTGCCCTGCTGGTAGCGGTTGCCCTGCTGGTAGCGCTCCTTGCGGCTCTACCTGTTGCCCTTCTTGTTGTTCTCTTCCGTATCCCTCATAAATTTCAAACAAATTACGAGCTTTAATCCATGGAGTATTGTTATTCTTCATCTCAGCGGTCAATTCTCGTCTTTTCTTATAACAAAATCTACCAATGTAACATATAAGCATGAGGCCTGATACGCTGCCGGTGATTATGAAGAGCCCAACAAAATTATTGAACCCGAGACTAAAGGAGTTGATGCTGGTACTCGAAGCACTGCATGTATTGTTGGGGTCCCCTAGCCATTTTCTTTCTATTCGAGTCATCTCATCTCCCTCTGTCACGCTTAACATTGCCCTTGACATGTCTTGCAGTAGGGGAGAGCCTCTTGGGAAAACCTGAATTTTCAGTACAAAACAAGTTATCATGAACCAGCTGTTTATTGTATAATTGTATACTATACTGCTATATCATATTTATGTATTTGAAACAAAGTAAGATCGATAACATGTGTAAATGACTTACAAAACCAAAGCCATCTGTTTTGTACGGTGTGGGAACCATACCGTACTTGTTGTCGCAATATTGAGAAAGAAATACTTTAACGTAAGGGGTCTCATCGAAAACAGCAGCAACCCCTCCATTAGCAGATCCTTTGGCTAAGGCATCAGCATAATTATCAGCACTGGATAGATTTCTCAATCTTCCATCCTCAAATCCTAGCTTTATTAATAGATCTTTCAAAAATGAGCCATCTTGGTATCCTACATAAGCACCTTGCTTCAGTAGCTGACTAATATCTGTTACTGAAGGCTGTAGCTTTTGCACTGTCAGCATAGATGTCAGACTAGCTGTGTAGCTTGATGTCAGTATGAGTACCACAAAGACCCATATAATTACCATAAACCTTGAAAAATTGCTCTTTAACTTCTCCTCTAAATTAAAGAACATGAACATAACGAAGTTAGATTAATTTACGAGAGAAATATCTGTTATATCAAACCACTTTTAATAGGATTTTTTTGTTGGTTTTCACAGCAGAATCAACTAGTCTATACTATTATCCTATTTGTATATGCTGGCTTGTCATTTCCCTTTTGATACATCCATAATTATATAAATTATGGGCAGCTTGCTGTTAAACTACAATACTAAAAATAGTGTCAATCTTGAGAACCAGCCTTTGTTTTAGTGGCTATACAATTTTAACTTGTGAGGCTGTGATGAGAGAAGCATCAAATATATATGCTAAAGATTCTTTTGGTAAAAATGATTCCAAAACAATAATTAATATTTTAGTTAAACAAATTTTTTCCTAATATTTAGAGAACAGGTGGAACCATACATTTCAATACCGTTATCTATGCATAAGACTAATTGGTCCTACATTTTTTATGTTTTTTTTATCATTGTTAATTCATTATTTTTCCAAAAATAGTTTTCAATTAAGGATCTCTTTTATTTGGTTTCATTTTAAGTGACTATAAATTTTAGTACGAGTAATCGTTTCTTATCAAGATGCATTCTCTTGGTCTGATAGAAATTAAGGGTGCATTCTACCAATATTATCATACTAATGTTCCACAATTTTGGTATCTAAATTTAATGCTGTCAATCAGCCAGAGTATCATTAATGAAATATTGTACTTACTATGTGCAAATACTAGAGTTGAGAAGGCATAGTAGCAGACGACTCCGATCTGTTCTGATATTGTACCCTGAAATTTAGAGTTGGTTGGGTGTTCGATTACCCAAACAACAATTCCGGTTAAGAAAAAGAATCCCAAGCTCCCAAGCCAAAGCCGCATTGTGAGTGGCTGTAGGAAGATCCACATGCTTTTGCTCGATTCTGAATGAAGTGGTACAATCATTGACACACCAGATTCAGTGTAGGGCATTGTGAAGTCGACATAGTTCGTCCTGTTGGCTCTAATTGTTACATCTCCTACCACTGCATCATAATTCTGTCATGCCAAGAATATTTGCAATTAGAATTATTTATGGTGTAGAATAAAGAGATTCATGAAATCTTTTGATGTGAAGCTTTATCTCTATTAAGAAGGTCTAATTTAAAAAAAGTTTAAATAGTTACCTTTAGATAAACCTGGTAGACCAGATCGTTATATGAGTCCAAATTTAAGGGGTAGAACTCATACGGTATGGCATAAGGCAGCTTGCTAATTGCTGCTTTGAAGACATCAATACAATAACCTGTAACTCCTGAAGTAGGCATATTATCGTTGATAGGTCCAGAGACATTGACAAACACACTGAATCCTGGCTTTGCCGGTATAGCTATGCGGAGAACTTTACCATTCGTTGGCACAACCCAACCTCTTGATGCCACATTTGTGTCCCCAGGCCATATTATACTCCTCAAATTATTGGAATTGTTGTTGTCTTTGTTAGAGTCTATTTCACGCACAATCCCTTTGTCCGGAGTCCAAAACCCGATATTCCGTATGCTTTTACCTACCACATTAACAATCTCAAATGCCAATAGTTGAAGTTGGCCATCTACAAGTCTAAAGTTCCCTGCCAAACCTCCAAATGTGGTGGTAAGTAATGCACTGAGAAGCTTAGGCCCGGTTTGGGAAACCCCTAGTATGCTCAAGTCTGTTGTGGTGCTATTGCTTGATGGTATAACAAAATTTGGGTTTGTTACTTTTGTTGTTTCAACAGCCTTGGCCATAGCCCAAACAGCATCATATGCCCATAGCTGATAGATGGTCGGGTCTACCACCCTAGTCGTCGTAGGGTTCTCTTGCTGAAACCGTTTTCTAAACCGCGTAGTGAAACTTTTGACCTCAACTGACTGAGGAAAATATGGCCTAAATCCAATCACCCCCTCCATGGCATTTATTACATCTGGATCAAGCGTCTCAAGGACATCACCAATGCTATCTGTTACAAGCCAAACATATCCTTCAGACATCATACCAAGCGCTTGCACACGGCGAAAGAACCGAGAAGCCAGTTCTGGAAGCATGTGTACCACAAAAACACGAGTCTGTAGTGTCATGAGGTGGTACAATTTGACATCAATTTGATCATCGGTTGCCTCGGTTGGTATCACCAGACGGTAAGGGATCTTTGTCTCGACTAATTCCAGGGCATCAACAAGAGATGGTATGATGCCGGATCCATAGTCAGAGTTCTCATAGATTGGTATTGCTCCATGCCATCCAAAGTTTTGGATGAAAGCGGCGATCGGTTTGGATTGGGAAGAGTCGTTGATGTTGGCACGAACAAAAAATGGAAGATGTAATGGAGAAATTGCCGGGCTGCTTGCTGAAAAGGACAGGAGGGGCACCTGAGACCTGTTACATATGTAAGCTACAAATTCGGTTTGTGTTGAGGTTAATGGCCCCATTATAGCCTCAACTTGGGAGTTCTTGAGGAGATCCACAGCTGAAAACAAATATTTGCATTTTTAGTATGTGATAACTTGAATAATAGAAAGCTATTCATCTGCTTTTAAAAATATGTATATATATTACATTGGAGTTGACTTTTTTTTGGCAGTTTATTTTATTTTATGTGTACATATGTTTTTTCATTCCAACTCTTGAGAATTAAACTGGTATGCTGGAAAACAAAAGGAATCAGTTTCATACAGTATCTTTTTTTTTTTTTCTTTTCTTTTCTTGGGAAGATCATGCATAATCTTTTATCTTAATTTATTGTTAATTTATGTAATATTTCCTCTTCTTTCAAGACCAAAAATGAGTTGTTTTCCGTATTGGGATTTTAGCAAGGTTCTAAATCGCGATTATAGCGTCATCGCGGCGGGTCTTCAGAAAAGCTATCGCCGCTATAGCGTGCTATAGCGGAAGCTATCGTACGCAGCGTGTCCATTAATTTTATGAATTGTATTATATTTTTATATTAAATTTCAACATTACTAAGAATTCTTATAAAATTCTGTAGAGCAAATAATCAAAACAAAATAATTAACAAACTAATGTTTTTGCATTAAACTAGTACAAAGTCTGAGTTGCTATTCAAAATATCTGATATAGGATTGTTTTCTATACAAAATGATCTAAACTGTCACAAGCTGTGTCATTTTCTGCACAAAAAATGTCATTTCCTAGATTCCTGCGCAAAAGAGTCATTAGTCCTAAGTCATTTTCTGCACAAAAGGTCCCTAATCATATTATCAACCCTATACAAAATATCATATATATCAGGTTTACTCTAATTTCAAGTCAAACTATATATTATTCTATAGATTCTTCAGACACTTCATTATCTGTCGGCTCAGTATCAGACTTAACTGGCAGCTCATTATCCTCATATTCTGAAAAAATATGGTTTGTAGCATAGCGCGCTATTTTGGCGCTATCACGCTATGCGCTATAGCGCACGCTATTTACGCTATAGCGGAAATAGCGCAACTTGCGCAGTGTTGGCCAATAGCATCGCGTTTTGGGTCCAGAAAACGCTATAGCGCGCTATAGCGACGCTATAGCGCGCTATTTAGAACATTGGATTTTAGGCCTCAAGCTAGGCCTCTATCAAGTCCATGTTCTAATTACTAGAACACCAAGCAGTGATCTTACTGATGTCATTTTGGTAAGACGGATATTATTAGTATTGTATGGAAGCGTTGTTGGCCTATGAGATACAAGTTTGAGTAAAAGTTATTTGAAGTGATTATGGGGTTTTAAGTTAACAAACGAAAGTGATTATGGGGTTTTAAGTTGAGGTATAGTAGTAAGTCAACGTATCTATAGAGATGTTGAGAAGGGATCAAATTTACAAGTTTTGGTGCCCTATCAATAACCACAAAATTAAATATCTAATAAAAATATTTTAAGTTCTTAAAAAATAAACTAATTGATAGAATGCTTCGCATATATCGTGTTTTATATGTACATAAAAAATTATATCATTTTGATTTTATTTATATGTGCATTAAGCATTAACAAAAATTAACGGTTCAAATTTTATAATTTTTTCGCCTCTCTTGATGGCTATCGAAACAAATTTAAATTTTTTTATCATTTTTTATGTATATGTCATTGAGATGATTTAAAATGCATTTAACGGTTTACATTTATTAACTTATTTATAAATAATAATGTGGTTATGAAGGAACCCAATTTTTGTGGTTATTGGATCCCTCTTTTTTTTACCTTGGAAATAATATTTGCTGTCATCCATTCCTGATTTGTTTATTGTGTTGCTAGAAAGTAAATTCCCAACACTTCCAATAAATAAATTCCCAACATTAATTTATCTCGGGAATCCAAGAAAATTATCCTTCTAACCATATGATAAATTAGTGTCTACTCGTCAAATAAACATTAGATGACATGAAAATTTCCACCTTCCATTACTCCAATAATATATATCCTTACTACTAAAAGGAGATTAGATTTTTTGACATTGAAGTTCTATCTTCCCAAAAAAGAAACTTCAGCCGTTGATCATTTTCTTAGATAGATCAGTACCATTGATTTGTAATTAATGTCCTGACCTGTTAATTGAAGACCCAAATAGCATTCACGCATTATTTATACGCGTTATGGTTGTTTAATTTTAGTAGTCCGAATTCAGCCCAACAACTCTGTCTTTCTTCTCTTGAGAAACCCAACACCTTTATTTTTAACATGACGGGATATCATGAGCAGAGCCCTCTTCTTCGATCTTGTTGTTTTGGATCCAACGATGATGTTGCATATATGTCTTTTTGTTATTTTATCATCTATAACTATGTTTTTTTTTGTTCTTCTAAAATTAAGACATCATTGCTTTATCATGTTGTTTTGTACTATTTTATTTTTACGATGTTAGTGTTTGATTATATAATTACGATTTATAGAGTAAGAAGTTATATATTACCTTAATCTCAAGATAAAAAAAATAATAGATTATTAATAACAAATATTATTTGGCCCGAAGCAATGCGTGGGCAACTTAATAGTACTAGAAAAACAGGTATAGTCTACCTATAAAATCTGACCATCCTTATACTCTTTTTTCACAATTTAACATACTTACGTGTAGTTTATTACACTATGTTAACTTTTTCTTCATTTACCTAAACCATTATTACTGGTAACATCAGTTCAGCAATGGAAAATGGGAGGATTCAAAAGCCTCACCCTTGTTATTAAAAAAAAAAGAATATATATCTGTTAACTGTTACAATAGATATCAGTTAACTAGAAAATAATATATATTAATCTGAAAGATATATCTATTATCTGACATACAATATCTGTTAAATAAAATAGAGTGTACATTAATAAAAAATAGATTCTACCTATTACACTATAAACTAACCTGCTGAAGAAGCGGAAATGACGTCGCTCATGGAATCCCTAAACTCAAACTCAATCCTGGTGGAGAAATTCCAGTTAACCGAGTAAAACTCCTCAAGCGCCATTGATATGCTCGTTCTGCTTCTCTTTCCTGCCATGGAAGCCAAATCGAGCACCACTCCCACGCGAGCATTCTGAGCACTTGCAAAGGAAAATTGGTTCGTAACTAAAAGGAGAATCAAGTACGAGAAAAAAGGTGCAGGAATTATGCACTCAAGGTGCTCTTGTTTTAGTTTTGCTCTCTCCATTATAAGATAATTAAGCTGACCCAAAAACATGCATATATCATATATATATGTAGAGTAAATCTAGCGTGCTCCTAAGAGTACGGAGGCCTCCCGTGTTCTTAACTAAAAAATCATACTAAACCATCATGAAATTTTGATTTATCATTCTCATTAAATTGTTTATATCAAAATATCTTAGGATACAAAATTTTTTCATTTTTTTAGTTTCTTAAGTATATGTTTTGGATTTTTTTAGAATAACCTCAAAATAATAATAAAATAATGTATAAAACTATGTCATCTTTATAAAATACAAACAAATACTTAAAAATCTCAAAAAATGGAAAATTTTCGTATCTTATGATATTTTGATATAAAGAATTTAATGAGACCCATAAATCAAAATTTCAAGATAGATTAGTATGATTTTTGAGTTAGAAGCACGGGATGCCTCCGTGCTCTCTGGAGCACGCTAGATTTCCATATATATATGGTATAGTGGAGGGGCTCTATATATTGATCAGTTTCATTGACTTTGACTTGGTTAGTTGTTGTGCTTGATTAATCATTGCTAAATGCTTATTCATTACCAGCTGAATCTATACTTTCAGATAATCGGATTAAGTATTTGTTTCCTCCATTCGGACTTTCTATTTCTATTTTCTTCTCATTTTTTGACGGAGTAATTATAAGAGTCGTAGCTAGCGACCACTCATTTTATTTATCCACCAGTCCACCGTATTTTTTATGAATAAATATCATTTTTCAGTAAACATTTATATCTCTCCGATTAACATATATCATTTTCTAGTAAACAGAGACACTATAGTTTTTCAATAAACATATATGTAACTGTGACAAGCACATATGTGCACGTGAGTATGTCAGATTGTGAGAGAAATGTGGATGGGTAGTTTACTTTATATAGGTGGACTCTACATGTTTTTCCTGTAGGATGTATGATATATATAGTATAGTGGAGGGGCGGGCCTATTTTTTAAAATAAAAATTAAAAAATCTTATTTAAATAATTATAAATAAAAATAACTTATTTCACAACTAGTAAACAACGCTTCCCCAGAAAGCGGCCTGGGCCGCTTCCCCAGAAAACGGCCTGGTTTTATCAGGCCGCTTCCCAAAAAGTGGCCTGATTTTACTAGGCTGCTTTTCGGGGAAGCGGCCTGATTTTTTTTTTTTGAAATTTTTTTCATGTAGTCCTCGTTGTTAGCTTTCCGAAGCCGTGAAGTTTGCTCCGATCGGAGTTTCCTATCAAAAGTTATGGTCGTTTGAATGTTGAGTACCCAAAATCCAGGATGAGATTCAAGATAAAATTCAGTACGAAAATCAGGATAAGATAAATAAAATTATAAAATTCTAATGATAAATAATATTATAATAAATATTAAATATTAAAAATAATATTTGAATTAATTAAAATTATAAATATCCATTTGAATATTTAGTACCTAAAATTCAAGATAAGATTTATTTTTTATATTATTTTTTAAAATTTAATTCATCTAAACAATTATCGTGCACTAAATTCCATACTAAAATTCTTACGGAATCTTATTTTGAATTTTGGGTACTGAACATTTAAACGGCCATAATTATCATGCACTGAATATTAATTAATTCAAATATTATTTTTAATATTTAATATTTATTATAATACTATTTATCATTAGAATTTTATAATTTTATTTATCTTATCCTGATTTTCGTACTGAATTTTATCTTGAATCTCATCCTAGATTTTTGGTACTCAACATTCAAACAACCATAACTTTTGATAGGAAACTCCGATCGGAGCAAACTTCACGGCTACGGAAAGCTAACAACGAGGACTACATGGAAAAAATTCAAAAAAAAAAAAAAAATCAGGCTGCTTCCCTAGGAAGCGGCCTAGTAAAATCAGGCCACATTTTGGGGAAGCGGCCTGATAAAACCAGGCCGTTTTCTGGGGAAGCGGCCCAGACCGCTTTCTGGGGAAGCGTTTTTATTAGTTGTGAAAATAATTTATTTTTATTTTTAATTATTTAAATAAGATTTTTTAATTTTTTATTTTAAAAAATAGGCCGGAGGGGCGCTATATATTGATCAGTTTCATTGACTTTGACATGGTTAGTTGTTGTGCTTGATTAATCATTGCTAAATGCTAATTCATTACCAGCAGAATTTATGCTTCAGATAATCGGATTAAATATTGGTTTCCTCCATTCGGACTTTCTATTTCGTCTCATTCTTTGACGGAGTAATCTTATAAAAGAATTAAGGTCGCCGCGCGCGTACACCGGTTCACGTCCGTTTGAATTTGATATATAATTTTTTTTTCTTTCTTTATTTGGATAAGAAGATGGGTTTGTTTGATACCTTCAAAAGTACTTTTTAAATGAGCACTCCAAAACTGTAAATAAATTATTTTAGTAATAGGAAAATGTCATAGAGATACCAAATTAAGTTTTTTTTTTTTTTTTTTTTTTGAAAACTCCCGTAGGGATACCAAATTAAGTTGATATCAAGATTGATGTCGACTGGATTGGTATTCATATTAATTGAGAAAGTATTCAAATAAATAGCTTTAATGTGCTACTTATTTTATTTTATATAGTGGATTATATATATATATATATATATATATATATATTATACGAATAACTTGAATACTAAATAAGTTAACATGAATACAAACTCGTGTAACATAAATATTTACACAATCAGTATCAACAATGGCGGATCCTGGATTGATATGAAAGGAGAAGGGATGATTTATAATTCCAAATTTTTAGGAATTGATTTGAAAAGGTTTTTAGAAGAGCCGCTTCATGGTTTAGAAGATAAAAAAATAATTATCATGATATACCCTTTTATATATATCAACAAAGTAGATATTAAATTAAGAGTTAATTGCATACTTAAGTCACAAAATGTTTAATTAGTTAATCATTGTCCATATTTGATTATCCATATTTGACGTCAAGAAAATTAATTTTAACATCAAATTAACAAATTTTAACACTAAATATAAATCTGAGTTGAACACAAAAGATCAAGGTTCAATAATTTCTACTGGGCAAGGCGGGGCGCGCAGGGGCACCCCCTGCCACCCCGTAGATCTGCCTTGGGTATCAATTTTGGTATCACTTTTTGTATCCATGTATTTTTTTATCTTTTTGTAATAAGTAATGTGTTAGACTTATTTCAATCAATTTAGCTGTTAAAGCATTTAGCAATTTGAATTCTAATGACTTAAAGATATGGTTAATTAAAATCCAAATTGAATCAAATTTAAATCTTTATTACATGCTAATGATTGAAACCAGCTGGTAAGCTATTTCAATTTTCTTTCACTTAAACAGTCGTTAACATTAGGTAACTAGGATGGTAATCTGAATTTTATGGTAGTACCTATTTAATATAAAAATTAGTCTGTTAGTGGTTATGATAACTTGATAATACATTTCGTGCAGTAGGCTGTAGGTCATTGATAAATAAATGGTTTACCAATGTTTTTAGTTATGAAATTAAATCACATCTTTAAGCTATAGGGCTTCATCTTGCACCACACGGAGTGGTTATCCCCTAACTTACTGCATTTTCAGTTCATGATGCGACCCGTCGGATCGTCTCGAGATTCGTGGAGATCTGAGCAGGCACGCATCTCAAGGCAATCTAACGGCTCATGTCATGAACTGCAAAATGCAGTACAGCAGCAGGAGATAAGAAATCGCGTATAACTTGCGTTGCGTTGATTCCATATTGGCCAGCACGTTGCAGAGAGAACACAAGACCTTTATTAATTCAGAACATCATCCGCTGTTGACTGTTGTTGCAGCTAGCAGTTACTTTAATTTCGAACACAAAACAATTGTCTGTCATCAAATACCGGGTAAGAGGAAAAAAAAAAAAAAACGAATGCAGATCAATCTGGCAATCCCTTCAGATGAGAAATTAATACTTCTGTTGGCCATGATAACCTACCCTCCGCTAGTATATGTGATCAAAGATACCAACTGTTGGTGGAGACTCGACTTTTCAGACTTGAAAAGAATTATTATGGAGTGGGACTAGAATTTTGTCAAAGTCATTTGGACGGTCTCTGTCCAAAGTTATGACTAAACCGTTCAATTCAATTTATATGTTTATCAACGGTTAAATTTTCTATGGAGTGCGAGTTTTGAGTTGCTTTAGTTTTGAGTTGTCCAAATCCACTCTACGGACATTCATAGAAGTCACATATAGACTGTCAAATGGGACCCATGTGGGTCCATGTGTAACATTTACACTTACATGTGTGACTCTATGGATGTCCATAGAGTCAAGGGCAGATCCAGAATTGATATGAAAGGGGGGCCCGAGACAATTTATGGTTCCAACTTTCTAAATATTGATCCAAAATGGGTTTAGAGATGTTACTTTATGGCTCAAAAGATAAAAAAATAATTATTATGATATACAACTTTTATATATATTCAACAAAATATATATCAAATTAACAGTTAATTGCATACTTAAGTAACAAAATATTTAATTAATTAATCATTGTCCATATTTTGATGTCAAAAAAATGATTTTTAACATCAAATTAACAAAAATAACACCAAATATGAACTTGAGTTAAACAGAAAAAACCGGGGTTCAACAATTTCTACCGGGCCAGGGGGGCCGGGGCGCCCCCTGGCACCCCCCTTAGATCCGCCCCTGCATAGAGTGGACACTTAAATGTTTCCCCCCCACGTATCTGTATTGTTAAAAGGCAAACATCTTCTATCCATACATGGACTGTCCATAGAGTCACACGTGTGATACAAGTTGTTACATTGGGGTCCATATAGGTTCCATTTGTCATACAACTTTGTGACTTTTATGGATTTTCCATGTATGGACGGTCGGTATGATTCTTGTTAAAACATTTGAGGTAAAAATCACAAAAATTTATGAATAGATGGACATATGGATAGTTAAATTGTGAACACTTGCAAATTTCATAATCAAAATTATTAAGACAAACATTGTTTCTTTCTTTGTTTTTTTTTTTTTTTGGAAATAAAAACATTGTTTCTTTCCATTATTAAATGGACAATGATACCATGCCACAAACAATGCCCCCACAACTCTATGATGAGGTGGCATATGGGTGGAAAGGGTCATTTTTGTAAAATTTTGTAGGGCGGAAGTATATTTTTATAAGATTGTGAGGGTCATTTTTGTAAAAAAATTTCATGGTAAGGTAATTTTGTAAATTTTCTTAGAAATAAAGGATATTTCTGTAAAATTTTTTGAAAAGAGGGATATTTTTGTAAATTTTTTCCAAGTGTATTGGAGTGTTTTGGGGGCATTGTTATATTTATCCTTATTAAATATCGAGTTCGAACTCCAATATCAGTCAATCACTCATCTACTCCCGAAATTTTTATTAATAAGCCGGGCATGACTTCAAATTCCAATTATAAGCCCCAGAGACAGCTTCTTTGAAAAATAAGCTGGACGTTAAGCTAGTGGTGCGGCCAGGATTTTTTTTTTTTTTTTAGTACAAACTCTAACTCAACCGAACAGGTTTCAAATGCAGACTTTAACTCACCCAGACGGGTTCCAACAAGGCTTAACGGCTCCCTGGCCTCTGTGCCTATCTATGGCCTATTCTGGTCTTTTGTTTTGGTCTGATTTATAACCTAATTTGGTATTTTGTTCTAGTTTGTACAAATTGTTCTTATTTACAGTCTTTACTTTGAAGTATGATATACTATAGCAGATTTTATACTTCACCTAATGAAGCACCACGTTCGTATATGGAACTCCATAATTTAAGTTCAACACCATTATAAACAACTATAAAGCAATATCTTTGTTTTGGACAAACAATCAAACAATCCTAACAGTTTTAATATACCCTTTCCTAATCTACTAGCTAGAATATCTTAAAAGTGGTTTAAGCTGCCATACCTATAATCTTCTCTTTCTAAGGATTTTGAGAACCTCGCTCTGATACCAGCAAGAAAAATGCCCGTTCTAGGATCTCAACTCCAAAACTTCGTTGCTAAAGATACTAGACTAGAAGTTTGAGAGGAAAGAAATTTTATTAAGCGGAAGATATCTTACAAAAAGAGAGAAGTAAGACTTGCTGGAACTCAGCTGTGTCTTGCAACTCTGAGAAAACACACTTATATAGACTCAGGGATGGAATCTCAATTATCACACCGGGTGCTCATTGGGCCCCATCGTCATGTGAATAAAGGGATTTCCATAATCCTTTGTCTCCCACTCAGTTCACCCACTATCAAAAATTAGGTGCACTGATTAAAGAAAAAGAGAGATAGTACAACCACTTCACCGAAAGTGGATCGCACTAACTCAAAAGCACACTACTGGCCAAAACAGATAGGCCAAAAGTTTGAAAAAGAAAAGATGCTCATATAATTGAGCGCACTCCACACAAAGCAAATAGTGGTTTTCCGTAGATCACCGCCAGATTATTCATCACACTTAATTATTAGATAAAGTTGTGAAGGACAGTAGTTGGGTCCATCACGCTCCTCAATACCGTTCACCACCTGACAAATTGCGTAATTAAGTTGTCAAGGTCCTTCTCAATTTTCTTAATTTTTGGAATTTGTTCTTCAAGTAGTAAACAGGTATCACCCATCATGCAATCAACATTTCTGTATGGACGTGCAGTCTCATACTCACGTTCAAGCATGGTCTTCAGTACATTGATTTGTGCAAAGGCCATCCTTGCTTGAAGTTCCTTGACTTCACGCATGACGCCTCTGTGGATAGCGGCATTTGTGAGTAATCCGCCATTGCGTTCTCTGGCGTAGTGTATGTCATGGATGTCTGCAGTTGTGTACAGGGGAATACTGTCTGAATACGAGTGCATAGAAGCATAGTGCTGGCGTCGTTCAGCATTCCAGTCTGAATTTCCTCTAGAACTGGCTCCAACATGGAAATGAACGCGGTTTGCTCTGGGTTGAGACATCTTGTTGTGCAGTAGGTGGTCAGTCGGGATAGTGTATCTGCAAGGGTGTTGTGCCTTCCGTCAATATGCTCGAAATTGATATGCACACCTGTTCCTGTCACAAAATCAGTAAATTTAATCCACCTGACCCGAGAGGGTTTATTGTTAGCAGTTTTATTATAAAAGCTAATAATCACTTGACAATCTGTCTTAAGCGTTATTTCACTTTTATCTAGATAGTGGATTTTCATGGCCGTTAAAGTTTCCATGCAGGCGTGAATTTCTACATCTATCGTCAATTTTATGACTGGAAATTTGCCACTTGCATATGCACACACTTTCTCGGTTGAGCAAGGATCCGCCTTCTTTGGCTTCCATTTGCAAACACCTCCCCAGCCTTCCATACATCCATCAGTTTCAAGGATAATATAGACATTTTCAGGGGGGAACTCCAGGTCTGGAAGGTTTTGAACTTCACTCTGGATTTGTCTGATTATGTTAATATCAGACGGTTTCAGCCTCTTGTCACCATGGGGAGAAGTTTTAGAATACAATGGGCCAAGTTTGGTACCCAGTTTTGGGATATACGCCCTTGCATAGTTGAGAATACCAAGAAAGGAGCGAAGCTCTTTCTTTTCTTTCAAAGACTCCATATCAAAGTTGATAATCTTCTTAATTATATGCTCTTGGAGTTTAATCTTTCCCCAATTAATAGTTGCACCAAGAAATTCCACCTCAGGTACAGCTATTTTGAACTTTGTGGGTGACAACACAAGTCCATTCTTATCACAAATAGAAAGCATTACCTCCAAATGCTTTGCGTGTTCTTCCTCTGTTTGTGAGAAGATTAAAATGTCATCTATGTAGACTGCTATGAATGCTTCTGTTCCTCTGAAGCAGTCGTCCATTTTTCTTTGAAATATGGCAGGTGCATTTTTTAATGCGAATGGCATGACTAACCACTCATATAATCCTCCAGGGACTATGAAAGCGGTCCATGGTATAGATGTTGGATCCATAGCGACTTGATGAAAACCGCTCTTCAGATCAAATTTCGAAAAGATCTTGCTGTTACTGATCTTTTTCAGAATTGTATTGATACCTGGCAGAGAGTATTGGTCTTTGTAGGTATTGTCATTGAGGGTTCTGTAGTTGAGAACCATCCTCTCCTTGTCTTTTATCTCTTTCCCGGTTTTTGGATCAATTGAAGTCCCGGAATTGACCATGAACGCCATTGTTCGGTGTCTGCTTGTGCTTGGCCTGATTACACCGATTTCGAGTAAAGCTTTAACATGGCGGTCAAATTGTTCCTTCATAGCCGGAGTCACGTGTTTGAGTGGTTTATCTTCAATTGTAAGGTCTGGGTTGATGATCTCCAGTTTGCAAACAACCTTGTTTTTGGCCCAATGCTGAAGTGGGTTGCTCCCAATATAGCCTTGTTCTTTTAGGCGGGCTAATAGTGGACCAAACCTTTTTTTCAAAATTTTTGTTGGTAATTGGGTTTTGGTAAAAGACAGCTTCTTGGATTAGTCGGTATTCATGCTCTTCTAGATCCAATTCTTGTATAGCAGCAGGAACTGCTATTGTTTCTGTTGTAGTATGGATCTCTGTTACATTCTTGTAGAATGTAAGCACCTCGCCTTCAATTCTTAATTCCCCTGCCATTGATCTTATGAAATTACACCCAAGGAGCATCTGTATCCCTTCACGCATGCCCATTGGAAAGCAATAGGTGAAAAGAATACGAAACTTGTTTTCTCCGATCACGAGTTGTCCTTGCTTGAGTTTTGTATTGACAACTTGTCGTGAATTTACTCCTGTGATTTGGACTGGGTATAATGTCTTCTCTTGTGCCTCATTTGGGATGGCAATTTGGCAGATACAGCAAGTTGATGCACCAGTATCGAAGATTGCTCGGATATCAAATCTCTTGACTCCAGGAATTTCAATGGATACTATCAGGTTATACAGCCTATTATCAATCTTTTTGTGCTGTCTAGGCTGTTGAACTTGTGTTAGAACCTCTGCTTTATATGCTGCATAGTCAATGAAGACTACAAGTGCAGCTTCACCATCTTCATCATCTTCCTCCATTATTGGTTCTTCTGGATTGGTTACTTTCTCCTATCCTTTATCAGAGATTGCCAGTTCTCTGAATTCTTCTGCCAATTCTTCTTCAAGGATTTTTATCTGGTTTTCTTGTAGAGGTTCTTGTTTTGCCAACTCTTCTTCGGGAGTTTGTATCTGGGTTTCTTGTAGAAGTTTTCGCAATCGTTCATTTTCAGCTTCTAAGAACTCAACATATTTATGAGTTCTTTTATAAGAGTATCTTTATTGGAGTATTGTATGGGCTCAATGATGTGAAATATCTGCTAATAATCCCTAACACAATTTTGGTTCGGTTCACAAGCGCATGAACCTACCGTGTAGTATATAGGGGTGTCGATTCCACAGAGACAACTCGTAATACACTGGTTTCAATTTAATCTACCGATCTAGACAATTCGATTTTCAAGGTTTGCTTTAAATAAATTAATCCTAAAATTGGAACAAGACAAACAACAATTGGTTTGATTCAATTAGAAGTGACCTAGAGACTTTGGTTTCGCTATCCCTTGTAGATGTTGTTTACCTGACTAATACTTTTAATTTTATCGTTGTGAGAGAGTATCAACAATTATTGGTACTAAACTACAATTTCTTGGCTTAATACCGTACCTAAACCCTTGGATTTCACGATTAAGTTCCTCACCCTACAAGTCTATGGTTCATTAAGTTCATGATACAATTAATCAACTATCATTCATACTTCACGGTTAAGTACATCGCATGGTCTCATAGTCAATTAACGAATTCCCTTAGGTTCATAGTTTCACGGTTAAGTATCTCACCCTAACCCTAATTATGCTTCTTCAATTCCAAAACTAAGAATTTCACTTGTCAAGTCCTAACCCTAGTTTCTAAGATATCATGCATGGCTATTAAACAATACATAAGCAATTCAACAAAGAAGCAAAATCACAACTAGCATAAAAGGTAGCATCCGAGTAAGACTAACAACTACAAGTTCAAACTACACCTACATCTCTAGAGAGGGGATTAGCCTCTCATGGCTACAAGGGAAACACTAAAGAGTTTCATGTCCAAGAAAAGCATAAACAAGAGTAGAAAAAGAGAAGAAAGTCAAACACCAAGATCTCGCTTGAATCCTCGATCCAATCTCCCAAAATCTCCCTTGATTTCTCTCTCTAATGCTCTAGATCAATTCTAACTTCTCTCCTCAAGAGTTGTCTGCCCAATTCGTGGTTTCTTCTCTCCAAAGTCTCTCCCAATCAGTTCCAACAGGTCCCCCTTCAAAAGAGCTTTCTAAAGAATCAAACGGATCTAAATTTGGAGCCCGAATGAGCCCGTAGCGCCAAAATTAGTCGAAGGTGCGCAGAAAAATCGATTCTGCTGAACTGGGCCGCGTGCTGCCTGAAAGAAGGCCCAACAACTACTGAAATGCTCATATCTTTTTCGTCTCTGGCCCAAGTCGCGCCCCGTTCGCACCATTTGCTTTCTTTCTTCATTTCCTACAATTTAAAGAGCAATTCACGGCAGTAACATGATCTTTGACACAAACTTAAACAAATTAAAACAATTCGGTCCGATTTTCTAAGTAAACCCTATTGATTCCTATCTAAAATGCATATGTCATTGGCGCTTATCACTCAAGTTGAGTCTTCGGTTGTATTTCTTTTCCCAGATAGAATGGTGAGCACATGGCACATGCTAGAAGTTTGCAATCTTCACAGCCTATCCTGTAGTTTTTGTTTGTTTCAATTTTGCAAAAACTACAGTTACCATCGATTCGGACTTCAGTGCTGAATTGGTGTTGGCACTGTTCTTGCTTCTCAGGAAGCTGAACTTTACTTCTCCATCCGTAATGCTCAATTTGCAGCATCATAGCGCCTTCCCAAGGGATTTCTTCAATTGCAGCTTGCACATGGACCTCCGTGTTGCCAGCTTCTCCTTCTGAGAGGCTGCATATGGCGTCACTGTCAGGTTCATTTAGATCAACTGACACTACATCTATGTCATCTGGTAGGTCCAGATTATCCAACACTGCTACTCTTGCGATGTTTCCTCTATTCCTCTTGCATTCTCGTGCAAAATGACCTTCTTCTCCGCATATAAAACACTTGCATTTGCGGACTCGGTCAGCATGTTTTCGCTTGAACACTCGCACATATGAGTCATGTGTTCCTTTGTAGGTCTTAGCTTTTCTAAGACCATACTTCTTTCCGGCTGTTATGGTATTCTCCTGGTATTGGTATACGGCTGCATATGGTTAGGTCTTTAAGGCTGCGTTGCATTGCCGCCTTCTTACACATCTCTGCCAAATACTGGTAATAGAAGTGTATTCTAGGCATGACACCAATTGTATTACCAGGAAATTTTCTCTGGAATGCCTCTTCAAGTTCATTGCCAATAAGGGAGGGCATTTTTCTGAAAAACTTGGCTGAGAGTTCTTCATTTACATACATCCTCCCAGATTTTGCTGCTAAAACTTTGTAATCATTCATGTAAGAGAAGAGATCTCTCACATTATTACAGCTCAATCTTTCAAGATCATGATATGCACGATCTTGTTCATCTGTTGTTCCTTGGTAGGGATCCTCCAATAGCATTACTCTTTGGATTTGTGATATAACATTTTGGGGTCATCAGCAATGTTTGTAAGTATAGCGTATTGTTCTTTGAACGCCATTCGCCATTGGATCCAAATCTTCTTTTCAGTTTCACCAAGGAGGTTTTCAATGAACATCATCTTGGCCTTGTTGTCATCAAAGGTTATTTCACTCAAGAGATTTAGAGTGATTGATTCCCATCTTGATATGGTATCATTATAGAGATCAATATCTTCGGGTAATACCAGTAAAGCGCCTTGTTGTTGCATTGCTGCTGGTAAATTCCACATTTCATTATGGTGATGACCAACTCCTCCTGGTAAACTCAAGTTCTTGGGTCTTTACCAACTTAATGCGGGTTGCTGAGAGGTTGAGGCTCCGCCATGTTTAGCTTCGAGCCTAGTTGGTGTATAGGACACTTGTCCCATAAGAGGCTCTGGGGGTGGATGATAAACACCAGATGTTGCACTAGAAAAAGCTCTTTCTTGTAAAAACTGTTTCAGTTTTGGGTATTCTGTTTCTTCCTCTTCTTGATCATGCATCATGAAAACAGTTTTGGTTTGTTTTTGTTCTTTCCCACCACCTTCCACAAAAAATGGATTGATAAAATCCATTTCGGCTTTTGTTTCATTATAACTATCCCTGATAGGACAGTCATCTTTTGGACCTTCTATCAGCTGCACGGTGACAGATAGGGCTCCCCAGAAAATGTCATCTTCTGTTTTATCCTCATTGTCAGATTCTTCTTCTGCATCATAGCAAAGGACCATTGCTATGATTTCTTCTTCTAATTGTCCTTCATCAAATTCACCCCTTGATTGTTCTTGAGGTGGCGGAATTGCACTATAGTTTGTGAATCTGAGCAGTAATGAACCATCGGTTCGCATTTGTGTCACTGCTCTTTGGGGATGTTGAGCTTCAGGCTGCTGCATTGGTCGGAGTACCCACTGCCTTCCTTTTAATTCTGCAGTGGTATGCCTTTGCCCTGGGATAGCTTGAACTCCATGACTTGTGAGATAATCAGATACATTGTTGATGTTGTATCTAAATCCCGTGAAGTTAGTGTTTGAAAGCCTCCCAATGAGTGATCTCGTCAGCAGCAAGTTGCTTTCGCCAGCTCGCCATGTGTCATATCCATGAGTTTGAATCACCAGCTGGATATCATTATAGAAATCCCTTATGGATAGCATCATATTTGGGGCAATATAGGCTAATTGAGACCCATGAGTTAGATCAATTTCCATAGTACCAATTATGATCTATCATCAGACCATCTCGTGTCTTGGATTACTACAAGGGCATTGACCCCTGCAGCTACTCTGTGGAGAGTAAAGAGACGGATCATGATCAGGCCCATGTGGAGGTGCTGTAGGCCTTCTCTTTGCAGTATCTCAAATCCTTGTTGTGTGATGAATGGTAATTCCAGTTGCTGGTTGTCTACAACTGAAATTCTCTGGTCTGAACAGTGCTGATAAACCTGATGCTGGGTTTGGAAAAGACTTCCTGCTTGGTAAAGTATGATGCACCTATTTCATATATGCATATTAACCAGACTTGCACCTATATTTGCACCTAAAATCCTAAGTTCATTTGCATTTTAATAGAAGATTGTCTAGAATCAAGTTACTTCTGTGTTTTGGTCCTATTTTCAGGTAAACGGAGCTTTTAGAGCTATTACGGACTAAAATTGGAGCAAGGAGCAAAAATAGGCGAAGGAGCACAAAGGAACATCTATTTACGGACCGCAACCCCCTATTTGCGGACCGTAATCAAGAATAGAACTTCTGTTTTCATGTCATGCCAGCTCACAACCGCCATATCTAAATCAAGGAAACGCGCAGAGAGCCAATTTAAGCGACAGAAATGCTATTTCAAGGCCGAACTCTCTTCGGACTTCTATTTGCGGACCGTACTTTCCTATTTGCGGAACGCAGACAGTTCAAAACATAACAGAACACCTATTTTCTGGTGTGTGCTATTTCTGGCGATCTCCTTTGGGAATTTTCCCTTAATTGTGCCCCAAGAAACCAGAAGTCAGACGCCTAAATTTGAGACATCTTCTACTATAAAAGAGACCCCTTGGGGTGCTCTCATATCATCATCTCATAGTATCTTGATATTGTCAAGTCATAGAGTTAGTTGTTAGGTCTCATGTGTTGAGTTAGTCTAGTTCATAGTTTAGTCGAGAGTCGTGTCAAGAGAGGAGCTCAACGCCGTTGGAATCGAAGGAGACGGTTACCACCCTCTTCCTAAGCTTACTCGGTGCTTTCTTTTCTCTTACTTTTGTTTATTTGTTGTAGTCATGTCTAGGTCCGAGTAGTCGTCTTTGTTCTTGGGGTTTAGGATGATGTTTGTATGTATGGATTAATTGAATACTTGCTTTTAACGTTTATGCATTGAAGTTATTTTCATATTTGCTTTGAGCTTATTCATAATTGTGCTTGAATTGTTTCCTTGTTCTTTGATATGATCCTGTGGATGTATGTTCGTATCTAGTTGGTAGATTTATATCTTCTTAGGACATAATTGCTAATTGCATGAGAGTGCACTTGTAGTAGTTCACCCTATTTTGATAGACCTGTGGATTGGGCATAGTCTAGTTGGAAAACTTAACGTCAATTGATAGAGTTCAATACTTGCAACATTTGGGTAGATAACTTGTTGTCCAATTGTATCCGAGAGGAGAAGTTGTGGTTATAACGTGAGTTAAACCGTACCTGTGATCGAAAGCGAATTGGGTTTAGGTTAGAGATAATCTAAAGATTTCAAATTGATCTAAAAGTCTTTAAAAGTACCAACAAACGAGAGTTGAGGGACTTGTAATTGCTTTGGGTTAGTTGGGGATCGGTAACTTTGATCAACAATAGAAACTGAGCTTGAACTGACTCTGTTCTGTTCCCTGCGGATCGCATTGGTGACAGGTGCAATCCGTACCAAGCAAGGAACAGACAGAGAACCACAAATTTGTACATCTTGCGGTCCGCACCTTCTCAGGTGCGGAACGCAGGCAGTTAATCCAAACATCAAACTGATTCCGAAACCCTGGGAACGCGTGTTTTAATAATTGTTTTAGCATCTTTTACTGTTTATTGCTTTCTGTTAATTTAGGAACAAATAACTTCAAACAAACCCCCCCAAATTGGTTACGAATTGGTTACTTTTAGGATTAGAATAGTGAAAAAGGAATTGTCTAAAATTAGTTTCCGTCCCTGTGGATACGATCCCGACTATATTGCATAATATCGTACGCTTGCGATTGATTGTATTATTTAGGGTAAAAGCCTATACACTCCACGCGTAGCAAAGTACTTCAGCAGGAACATTTTGTGCTCTTCTGAATTGTGACAGGTTGAGCTCTGCATCTGGGTTCATTTGAGACTCGAGTGTTCTTTGATACCCTCGTTGTCTCCTGGGCATCACACGGCTTAATGAGTGTCGTGCTCGCTGTCCAAGTCTGTAGCCTCTTATTTGATCTTCTACTGTGGGGGTTTGTTCACGGTTTTGATTCTGTTGGTCTCGGTTGCTTATAGATGGTCGTGCCGCCATCTCTGTTCGGGTTTGAGTTCTGCTCATTTTGATGCTTTTTGCTTTTCTTCTTCAAAGACATTTTGTGGGTCCTTAAAGACGTAGAAAGGTGCAGGCTTTGGTTTTGGCTTACGAATTGGTTCTCCGAGATTGAGTTTTTGGAGGTTCTTCTCCAGATCTTTAATGGTTTTTACGGAGATATCAGAAGATGTCCCAGCTGATTTCTCAGCTACGACCTTCTTAATATCTTTGACTGTCTCCAAACAGTCGTCGAGGTTTTCGCTTATCTTGACCAGTAGTTGAATAATTGTGTTGTTCTGTTTAATCAGGGCTGCAGTGGCCTTTTGGTTGACCTCTGTTGGTTTGACAAAGCCTTCAGGGGGTCCTTCAATATATTCGGTTGCCTTTAACGCATCTTTGTAGATTTCAGTTCTCTTAGTGTTTAACCAGTCGCTCATACGTAACTTTTAATTTGCAAAAAGGCAAAAAAAGATTTCAGTATATTGGCAGATTAAGATATCCTAGTTCAGTATTTAAGGAATGAATATATTAATTCTGTATAGAATTGTTTAACTGTTTGTGATATAACTTAGAATTTCAGCTTATTTTAGTTGTTTACCGCTACACAAATGCTATAAATCTCTTGCCACAGCTAATTATGAGGTTGGGGCTTAAATTTGAAAATTCCATACAAATAAGCTTATGATCGTTGATTTATTACCGGAAAGGCTTAAATATGAAAAATGCCCCATCTGCTCCCACCGCAAAATCTCACCTCACCTCACCACCACCGAGTGCTTATCCCCTAACTTGTGCAGTTCACTATGTGAACCATTGGATCATCTTGAGATACGCGCTGGGACGAATCTTGAGACAATCCAACGGTTCACATCATGAACTGCGCATTGCAGTACAGCAGGGGATATGATTTCCACCAGGACCACTCTAACCTCCAACCTCCAAACCTCCAAACCCAAAAATGCCGGGCGGATACCGCGCGCTCTCCTTCCAGCACTTCATCGCCCTAACACTCGTCCTAACCCTCGCCGCCACCTCCGCCGTCTCCCTCTCCGACGTCCTCTTCGTCCTGCTCTCCCTCCCCTACCTCCACCTCCTCTCCTCTCTCACGTTCCCTCCCCCGTCCTCCTCCTCCCCCCCGCCCGCCGTGTTCTCCCCCCAGGAACAACGCTACCTCGCCGTCTACGTCTCCGTCGGCGGCCTCGTCGGACTCCTCCTCCCCCTGCTGCACATGCTCTACTGCCTTGTTGTGAAAGATATTGATTCCATTCACGCCTCGGCGCCGCAGCTGTTCCTTCTGTCAGCGCAGGTTTTCCTCGAGGGTGTCTCGTTTGGGTACGACTTTTCGCTGCCGGCACGGGCTGCCGTGCCGATCATCTATAACACCAAGAGGCTGTTCACGATCGCGGCATGGGTCCAGGGGGTGGCGGTCGGCGGGGGTTTGAGTGTGGGGGTTGTGATTGCTCTTGCGAATGCGGCATTCTGGGGGTTCAATCTGTTGGGGTTCTTGCTGCCGGTGTATCTACCCAGGGCTCTGAAGTTGTATTATTGCAATGAGAGGAGTGACAACAAGTCCAGCTAAGTGAAAGTTTCATGTTACAATTGGCAAGAAATATGTTATAGAGATACTGGAAATGATACCAAAATAGATACCGACTGTGTTAGCATTCAATTAATTGAGTAAACTATTCAAATTAATGACTTTATTATGCTACTTATTTTATAAAGTTTATTGTATATAATATACAAATAACTTGAATATTGTATAAAATAATATGAATACTGACTCATAGCTTGAATACTAACACAGCTGGTATCAATTTTGGTATCAATTATGGTATCTATGTATCAGTTCCCAATTGGCAAATTATGTTAGGTATTGGATTATATAAATGTACTGTATAGGCTGTTTAATGGTTTACATTGTTAATCCAATTGATCTGTTGGTTGTTTGTTTACCTGAACATGTTACCTGTGATGATCATACCTTGATTTAGGGAAGTAAAAGAGAAATGAAAAGAATCAGAGAATGACAATTAGACCAAATTAATCAGCACAAATCTATTGAAATTATGGCCTTCAGTTACAAAAGAGTAACCAAATGTCATTAGTTGATGAGCTCGGTATTTTTTCCTTTGAATTTTCTTTTATGTTGCTTGTTTTACAGTTATCGATCAGTACATGTTATTGGTATAAATGCAGACCATTTAACAGTTTTAAATACATGACAGTATGTTCTATATATACTGGCATTGATGTATACAGTATACACTACTTGACTGCAAAAATGGATAATTGTCAGCTCTGACATGCTCAATATTAGCTCCTTGTGGAGTGTTTATGTTCTAACATATGGCTGTGTGTTAACTAGAGAAAAAAATAGTTAAAGAATACGTCAACATGATGATAATTCCTGAAACATCCAATATTATTGATAGTTGTGCCTCTTTGCTTTTTAGGCATACTGATTACCTATTCAGCTCTCTTTATCTATATTGACCGCTCTATTTGCTAGATCTGAAATGTATTAATATTACAAATAATATTAATTACAGATAATATTACAAGCAATATTACAGATAATATTACAAATAATATGAATTACAGATAATATTACAAAGGATATGTATAGATCTGAAATGTATTAATTCATTTTCATAAAACATCATCCCATTGGCAAATATTTCTTCTCTTTTTTGTTGTTTCCGATCTTGTATTTTACTCTGCTTCTCTTTAAAATCGTCTTTAAGCTCTCTTGTATCATGTAAAGCAAACAAAAATAAAATAATAAAAGGGATCAAAGGTGAGTTAATGACAAGTATGGAGCTGATATTATCATGATTTCCGATATTCTAGCCACTCCTGGATGGCAGAACGAAGAACATGATTTGGAATTAGATCTTGGTGAGGAAGCACCAAATTGGTCATAGGTGATGTGTTATGTCCTGTGTTCAACCATGTTTTGATTGCTTGAGTTTCATAAGTAAAGCCGTCTGCTGCAATGCATGGCTCCTTCATTATTTCCTATAATCGGTAAAGAACAACAAGAAAGAATAAAAAAAACCTTAGCATTGGTATGCTGCGAAAAAACATTGATCATCAAAGCCATAGTTTATGTAATCATGATTATTTTTAGAAAAAAATAAATGGTAAAATGGGGGCAGCTTAACAAGATTGCAACATATTGGGACTTATTAGGAGATGGGGAGAGCCTGTGAAAGAGCAATGTCCTTTTTTTTCTTTATTTTTTTCCATTTGTTTTTATTTTTGTGTAATTGGACTTTACTTCACCAGGTTATAATCAAAATGTAAATTTTGTCGCATTATTTGAATTGCACTTAGACTAAGTATTGAAGACTATATTAGAGATATAACGTTGAAAATAATATTTTCACCTGCAGTATCGGACATATGAAATGTGAAGGTACATGTTCATCAAGTGTTGAAGATCCTGAGAAGAGTGCTGCTGATTGTGAAGCAACCTGTATCAAGGGTTCAATCATGGCCCAAACCTGACTCATATCAGGGCGTCTTCTTCGGGACATATCAGCACATCTTAGGCCAAGCTTAGCTAACTTTTTGGCCAAGTCAAATGGCCATTTTCCTGCAGATTCATCAACTATAAGCTGGATCCTACCACTTCGCATTGCTTCCTGCACTTCATTTGCAATGTTCAGTGGAGGCTTTCCTGTCAGCAGACGAAGCACTATTATACCAAAGGAGTAGACATCAGATTTTGGTGTCAATTCCCCAGTCGAAAGAAATTGGGGGTCAATGTACGCAAATGTCCCAGCAGGATGAGTTGTACGATAGAAGGCTGTTGTATTTGTATCAGATTGCTTTATGATCCGAGAAATACCAAAATCACTGAGTTTACTTGTGAAGTTTGCATCGAGAAGAATGTTTTCTGGCTTGAGATCACCGTGGATTACAAGATGCAGTTTATTTGAGTGGAGGAACACAAGAGCCAAGCAAATCTCACTAATAATGCGTGTCCGGGCTTGCCATGTGAGAAAGGAGGTGCTATTTGTACAGGCCAGCCTCTCCTCAAGGCTTCCTTCAGGTAAGAACTCATAGACAAGTGCTGAAATTTCTGAGCATGATCCTATTAAGTTAACAAGGTTTGGGTGCCTAAATCTGGTGAGAATAGCAACCTATATGGTAAACAAACATATTTACTATTAGAAACAACCTTGATGCATCAAAAACCCCAGATTTGGGGAGGTAAATGTATTAGACTTTAGTGTTTAGGGTATGGTATTAATAAGTATTTTCTGGTTTTTCTTAACCATATGTACACAATGATCCGTCAATTGATCCCTTAAATAGCCTCAATAGTCTAAATATAAATTGTTGAAATTATATTATAGAAAATTGAAATTCAATTTTTTCCACTACATGCAATGTCATAATGCAATGAGCTACCTCATCATTAGCATCTGTTTACCTCTTGCTGGAATTGTGATAAGCCCTGTAAGCTCTCAGGGTTCAACTTCTTTATTGCCACTGTGGTTTTACGAAGAGAGCCCTTGTAGACACATCCGAATCCGCCTTCTCCGATCTTCAATGAATCACTAAAATTTTGAGTTGCTTGTTCCAGCTCACATGCGGTAAACTGAGTGCTCAGTGCCATATCAGAAGTAGCAAAAGGGTTCTCTTTCTGTCTTTGCAATTCTTGAGCTTTTGTAATTGCATTATCCCTCTCTTGCTGTAGCTTGTCATAATCTAGTTTGAACTGAGAAATGTGTTCTTCCAGCTCCTGCTTCTGTTTATTTAAATCTTCGAGTTGGATGAGATTGTCATGTTGTTTGTTCCTAAGCAGTTGGTTCTCTGATTTAAGTTGTTCGTTTTCCCTTCTAAGAAGATCATTCTTGCCATTTTCTATCATTCGAATTTCCTCAATTTCTTTCTGATGCAGTTTTTCCCTTCGATTGAACTCCATTTCTACATTATTCTGCAGGATATAGTTAATGTCGTTATGAGAAAAAAAAAATATACCATCAGCATACAAATCATTAAAAGTTTTCTACATGCTTCTACAAAACTAACCATCAGAAGCAATACTTTCTCATAGCTCCCCAACATTTCCTTTTCTAACTCCTCTCGCCTCTTGGATTCTTCACTAGCTATCTTTTGAAGTTTATTGGCTTCTCTGTACCCATCTTGAAGCATGAGACGGAGAGCAGTATTTAACCCTGAATCAATCTATGAATCAGAATTTTAAATTAGTTTCTATTAATATTATACCCATTTAGCACCATATGGTCTAATATTATCGTTTCTCTAAAATAAATGTTGGATTTACTTAAAAAGAACTGATAACACATTTTGTGGGGCTTTAGTTGTAACCTTCCTAGTTGGATAATGAAAAATAGGAATTACGAAGTAAATAAGTCATGCTTACTGGCCATGCTACATATTCTTATTTTAATTACTTCTGGCAAAGTGATTATGTTATTATCATATTATTATGTATCTATCATGCCAAGTTTTACCGACTACATCGATTTCTATTCTTCTGTTCCTTACTTTCATAATGCTTAATAAATAACTGTTCAGAATATAATAAATACAAAATAATAGAGAGTATTTAATTCTTATTTTTTCTGAGGCAACGAAGGAAAAACTTGGAATTCAATTGATGGCAAAGAAGTTGAAGCCATCTTGAGCAAGTAGAATGTGGAAATACAATGGTTATGTAATAATAGTATAAGAGTTATGATTGAGAATGAAAGAATTGATGCACCTCTTCTGATGTGGATTCTGTCAATTCTGATTTTGGATACCTAACGAAACAAAATGTATGTCACCAAAAGTTTATGCTATTATCAAAAATAAAATCTAGCCAAAAAAGTTCAGGATAAAACAAAATTGATTTAACTTTAGTAACGGGATAATTAAACAACCCCCAATCAACCTCCAAAAGGATTAAATCAAGATAGCAAAAGATGATTTCGTCAAATCATTATGCATTTGTTTTTCTTCGTGTTTTAATGACATGTACTAAGGGAACCTGCTAACAAAGCAAAAAAGTTCTGTAAACCAAAGAATGTCCAGTCATGTTCTATCCTACTATCAGCAGAAAACCCAAGGTAAATTCCAAATCAAAATTTGACAGAAGTCTCATACTAGCTAATATGGTTGAGCTTGTATCAGAAAAGTTGGCCCGATTTGACATACATCTGCAGCATTTTCCTTAACAAGGTTAATAGCGAAATTGCAGATGTTTTGCTCAGTTGTCAATACCCAAAGCCATCTAATTGCATGAAAAAAAAAAAAAAAAAAAAAAAAAAACCTAGAAGAGCATAATGCATTGTACCTGATAAATGTCAGATTTCCTTTGCGAATAAACCAGATTTTGCAATAGGGGTTAGCCTTCTCTGCTACAAGTGCTGACATTTTACTGCATTTCAACAGGTGCCAGAAATCAACACCAAATAATATGCTCCCAGTTCAGTGCACATGTATTTGCTGCAAAGAATTTTTGGCCATTACAGGTAAAGTCACAGTTCACCTGGTGCCTAGCAATTATTCTCAGCTGAGTAGCGTGGCATCAATTATTGATTCGATAAATTCTTTTTTTCCTATCAGTCTGAGGTTCTTTCTAAATTTCATGATTGGTTTTCAGGTAGTAGGCGAGATTTTCTTTTTCTTGTCATTTTTTTGAAGAACCTTTTTTCTTTTTTTTGTGCATTTTGTAATTGTATGAGGAAACATACATCACGATATTAAATGACTATATTATTTATCTCAATACCCGTTTGGAGCTGCTCCCATTACAAGATTCTTGATCCCTTTGAAGTCAATCAGCTCCAATATCCCTTTGACAGGATCATCATTCGCGTGCATCAGTTTTGCACATTTAAACTGCGATGAAGTAATGAGCACACTTGACACTTCATTGATGTAAAATTTGTTTAACACCGAGGTTCATATGAAACAAAACTAAATATCTTATTTTGTGTTTCCTACATGCGTTATAACATATTAAAGAACAAAGAAAAAGAGATTCACCTTTAGTGTTGCACACTGACTCAGATGTTTGTTTAGAGTTTCATCCATTGACTGCGTCCACATGTTGTGTAATACCTCTAGTTTCAACAATGGAAACAGTTGCATGAGTATGAAACTGAATGCTGAGGATACTGTTTGCCTTTTGGATAAGGTTTTATTTACTATTGCAAATGGAAACAGTTTAAGGGCTGGAGCTAATTAGCACTTAGCATGGGAAAATTCATAATCTAACTTAACCAAAAAAAAAATAAAAATCTAAGAATTGAGGGATCGAGAATAAGAAAAAAATGATGCAATTTAATTACTGTTATAATGTACAAACTCACTGTTATCTGGGAAGTTCTTGGCTGCAGTGAAGATGAGAGTGACGACAATCGTAGTCTCATCCTTTGGAAAATGGCTGAGAGCCCATGAGAGGATATGCTTTCCTTCATTGTAGTTTGGAGGCAAACAGACATACACCTTTTGTTGTTCCTTGATCATCTCTGATGAGGCTGCCATATGTTGACCTTCTGCTGATATGTTACCATTTACAAGCAATATCAACTGAGATTTAATTTACTGATGGCCGGCACAGAGAGGGTTTCCGTAAGTAAAATGAACAATTGAAATGATGCATTTGTGTTTAGTTAGAGAAGATGGAAAGGTTTCCATAAGAAAAATGACAATTAGAACTAGTTGACTTTGACTTTGTACACACGTCCCATTTAGTTTTCATTGGTTGCACGAATGAAAAGCATCCTCAATTTGTTTTCAAATAAAAAAATATAATTAACTGACAATAATGATAAGATATTTTTATCATCGGGTTTGTCCTTTGAAATGTAAGAGGATTTGAATTTATGAACAAAATTAACCACAATGATGATGCAGCCCGAATGTAGTAATGGGGTGATGAATACATTTAATGCCTGTACCAAATAACTGATCTCTGATTATGACCGTTGACTTCTGTTTTAGTGAAGTCATCGCCTTTCCAACTCCCTCTTCCATAAATCATCTGTTCTTCTTCAGCTATAACACCCTTCTGCAATCAAACGTGATCCTCCTTAGATCTAATATGAACGGTTCATATCATATCTGACCGATCTTTCTTCTGATCCAACGGCCGATATTTTTAAAATAGGGGCGGCTTTTCAATTGCGGGTCCCAGCCGTCAGTGTCAGTTACAAGTCTGAGAGCTATTGCACCTCAATTTTTTTAAATGAGCCTCGAAAAACACAAATTCACGTGTTCCGGCCCCATTACACACAATTTTCATATTTAGGACGGACGCTAGCGTCCCAGTGGGACGCTGGGATACTGCAGCGTCCAGGTTCTTAAGTGGGACGCTGAGATAGTGTAGCGTCCTCCTCAATCTCGTATATTATCCCTTCAATCCGTTCAATGAGATACTGCAGCGTCCCATGTAGTGGGACCCACTATTTTGATTGTCAGGTAGACTAGAAATAAAATGGCTTTTTTGTTAGTGGAGGACAGGAGGAGACGTACAAATAGATGACGCATCGAGTATATCCAAAATACAAATAGACTCTTCTATTAATATATCATAGGACGCTGCTATTGTGTAGCATCCCATTTAAGCACCTGGACGCTGCAGTATCCCAGCGTCCCACTGGGACGCTAGCATCCGTCTTAAATATGAAAATTGTGTGTAATGGAGTCGAAACTCGTGATTTTGTATTTTTTGAGGCTCATTTAAAAAAATTGAGGGCTATTGCAAGAAGAGAGTCTGTCAATGGGCAGTAGTTGACCAAGTCGAATAATATAGTTATATTTGTAAAATATTTAGCAGTCTGCCAGTTGTTTACAAATAAATCAACTTTTATGAAATTATTCAAAGGGGTTGAACAGATTTGCCTAAATTGTATCCTCTGGTGGGAATCAATTGCGTAGCTGAAGCTTCAGAAAAACAAGTAATGGCATTCCTTTCTTTTTTTTCTTTTGTGTTTGTTGTTATGCCTGATACATATGAGGATGGGATACCTGTCCTGTCCTGGGTTTTCAGAAATTTTCCCCAGGACTGAACAAAAATCATCGTTACTGTTACCGGTGTTGTTACCTCACATGCATGCCGAAGGTTACTACCTCCTATATTCTGGCATTCTGCCAACTGTTTGCAAAAGTCAAATTTTGTGTTCTTCTTTTTTTTTTAAACTCTCTTTCTCATGGCAAAGGGGTTGAACTAGACAGATTTCTTCCCCCGCAACCCCCACCCCCCCGGGAAAAAAAAAAAAAAAAAAAAAGAGATTTGCTTGAGTTATATACCCTGGTGAGATCACTTAGTTAAGTTTCAGAAACAAGTAATGACATTTATCTGTTTGAGAATTCAAATGTGATGAACTGTATACTAACCTGACCATTAATTGTAGTCTTTTACAATGATTCTAATCAGGTCGTTGATGCTCTCTTAGCGGGGTTCTAATGGCCAGTAAGAGAGGTGCAGATGAGATGTTTGTTGCATTGCCTGATACATATGAGGATGGGATATCTGTTTTGTCCTGGGTTTTTAGTAATTTCCCCCGGGATAGAACAAAAATCATCATTACTCATGTCACTTCTTCACCTTTCAAAGGTTTGTAATTTTTAACCTATGATCTCCATATATACTAAAAATTATATTTCCTTAATGATTCTATTGTCTCTAATTGTAGCTTTTTAGTAAAGCAGCTCATTCGTAAAACTTTTGGCCTGTACAGACTCTATAATTTCAAGTAGTCATAATTCATATAAGAGAGAGCGACTCCAAATTGTGCATACTGCCATTCTTATTGTATGTAATTCAAACAGGATTATTTGACCAGGTAATGGAGAGGGAAAAAATGGATTCGACTCTGAGGAGTTACCTTTCGGACTGTAAATTTTATGAGGTCATATACATGTTTTACTTCTTTTTTTCCGAGATTTTTCTTTGTAATTTGTCTTATTATTAGAGAAACAAGGTATCTTCAAAGAAGAATAATAAAGAAATATTTTGTTTTTCCTTTTATTCGACAGTTTCGTGCTGAGAAATTGGTCCACATAGCATACGATATTGCTGAAGGAATTGTAGAGGTAATTGCGAAACATGGAACAAAGAACCTTGTCATGAGATCAGCAGCAAACAGGTACTTGAACAAAAGGGGTGGGTCAACTAGAATTCAGATTGAACGCAAATAAAAGTAATATAAAATTGCAGTGACATGACAGCTCTGACATCTGAGACAGCAAACAAGGTGATGCGTGAAGCTAATCGGTCATGCAAACTTTGGTTTGTCTCAGACGAAAATCTCATATGCACTAGGTATTACTAACCTTCCACATTCCACATATTTATGTTTCGATTAATATTTTAACATGTTCAATCTGACGCTTTACTGTTCAGCATATTTTGTAAAGATCTATGCATCAATCAGAGCAAATTTAGGGTTTAAATTAAATCCTCACAAAATGTAATACAGAAAACCCACTATCAGAAGTCAGAACCCAGATAATAAGATATTGACAAGACCACCGATACACAAACTTTCCTGTATTGTCTGAGCTTGAAAGTGGCACTGGTGTTATGACATTATTATGTACTATAAAGATTAGTATATACTAATAAATGCGATATAAGAAATTTTGCTTCAGTATTTTCGTTTGCAAAATTTAAACTTCAGTTATATTGGCAGTTGTCCTATTTTAGTTTTCTTAATCATATAATTCTTGGCAAGATTTCAGTCTGCTTCTCTTTACAATCCTTTGCAAACCTAATCTGTTGTATCAACTCGGGTCTCTCTTATAGGGAGGTCAACTCAGATAACTTGACGCCAGCTCCAACTTCTGAACAAGGATCAGCTCCAACCTCTGAACAAGGATCAGCTCCAACCTCTGAACAAGGATCAGCTCCAACCTCTGAAGAAGGATCATGTAGGAATGGACGATCGAATGAGGCATCATCAAGCATATTTACCAGATCAAATAGTGAGTCTGGAACAGAAGATGTGATACCGGATGAGATAGTATGTTTCATTTGAATCTTTTTTTTGTTTTCAAAATGTATATGGTTAACTAAAGTTTTCACCTTGTGATCCAACTGTGATTGTCTTATCCTAAAATTTGAGTAAATAGAATTGGATTAATGCATCTATATAATCCAACTTATCTCAAAAATTTCAAAGTCCAGGGTCTCGTAAGCCACAATGTAAGACCAACAACCAATGGAGTCTTACTCAAGTAGCCAATTATTCCAAGTATTGAGACCTTAGAAGGAATTTCTTCTTTTCCTTGTTTTCTGAAGATATAGATTGCAAAGACTTGACTATATATATTGGCATTATCAAGAGAGGAGGGATCCCTTGACAAACCCTATTTTGACAATCTTGACAATCTAATATTTCAAAAATTTGTAAAAACTCATATAAATTCTCAAAAATAGAAAAAAGTTTACGGAAGTATTTCTTAACTTAGAGATTGATTATGTTTTCGATTATATTCAATTTAAGTGATATTTGATAGCTTTTCAAAGATCCGTTAAATTACAACCGTTAAAAAGTACACAAAATTTTGATAAGTCATCAAACGATATTCAAATTGATTGAAATTTGAAACACTATCAATCTACATGTTAAGTAATGCATCCACAAATCTTTTTCCATTTTTAAGATTTTTTATGAATTTTTACAAATTTTTGAAATATTAGATTGTCAAGATTGTCAAAATAGGGATTGTCAAAATTTTTACAAATTTTTGAAATATTAATTGGACAAGTATCTGAGCTTTTGTATGTTTTCTGGGAGAATTATAATTTGTCACTCCAAAACTATTAATTTGGAACACCAGACATCGGAACGTCCTGCTCTCCTCAGGAAATGTGTGAAGGGTATTTTGGTCACACTGACATTGTTATGTATGTTATTATTTTCAAATCAGATTTCTACTATCTTAGTGGCAAATATACAAATAAATCATGTTTATAGTGGCAAATTTTAAAATGTGTTTTTGTAATGACAAATTTCAAAATTCGTAAGTTTTTGTAATGACAAACATCATTAAAAATACTGCTTTTATTTTCCTGATTGAGGATTCTTTTTCCTAGGGAGTTGATATCGATGCTTCTTCAAATGAAATGCTTCTTGAGGCATATGTAGAAGCTGAAAACTTTGAAAAGAAGTCTGAAGAAATTTTTTAGGCACACAAGAAAATGGGTCGCTTAGTTGTAATGACTTTAGACCTTTCTCTTACAGTTGAAATACATGTTTTTTTTTTCTTTTCCACAAAATTATACTTACTCGTAATTTAAGATTTGACTTTGCAGATTAGGCTGGCAAAGAACTTGGAGCAAAAGGAGCTAGACATAAGGAAACTCAAGGAAGTTTTGCGGAGGGAAAAGCAAATAAATGATCAATTAAGACAAGAAATTGAAGAGATTAAGCATAAAAAACACCGTGATGCAGAAATTGAAAAAATGAAGATAGAGGACCTCCTCAGAGGCCAAAGAGATGAATATCTTAACCAGAATCAGGTGGCAAATGACAGGGTCCTTGCACTGGAAACACAAGTTTCTGAGTTGGAACTTGTTATCGAAGATTACAAACTTATTTCGGCATCAGTTGGTAGTCATATCGACTCTTTACAAGATAAATTGTCCAATTTGCAGCAGGAAAGGGATAGTTTGGTGGTCAAAGTCCAAGAGCTGTCCACTCAAATAGAAAATATGCATTCTGGCTTCTCTACATCATTATTAAACTCCGAGTTTTCCTTGCAAGAACTGCAGCAAGCAACACAGAATTTTAATGAATCGTTGAAGATTGGACATGGTGGATTTGGATCTGTTTACAAAGGTTGTCTTCGTCAGACCACGGTAGCCATTAAATTATTGCATTTCCAGAGCCTACAAGGCATATCACAATTCCGACAAGAGGTAAGTTTCTTATGGAATTAAAGTTAATGTTCCAATGGAATAAAAGCGTGGCTTCAAAAAAAGTTGCGCACTTGAAATACAGCAAATTACATTTGCAATATTGCATCAACAGTTGCAGAACTTTATATATCCTAATTTTGTTCAAGCTAATTAATTCGGGTAACATCGTTTAAATTTTTTTATTTTTACTAATTACAGGTTACCATCCTCACCAAAGTGAGGCACCCGAACCTAGTAACCCTTATAGGATCATGCTCAGAAATATCAGCTCTTGTCTACGAGCACTTATCTAATGGCAGTCTTGAGGACCGTCTGACCTGTGTCAACAACACACCACCTCTGACGTGGCACACACGAACACGCATCATCGGTGAGATCTGCCTCGCTCTTATATTCCTCCACTCAAATAAACCCCAATTAGTAGTCCATGGAGATCTCAAGCCTGAAAACATTCTCCTTGACACCAACTTAGTGAGTAAACTCAGCGACTTTGGCATTGCACGCCTCCTGATACAACCTGATACTAACACCGGCACTGCTTTCCTTCAAACAAGTCGTCCCGTGGGAACCTTTGCATACATTGATCCCGAGTATTTAACAACAGGGATCCTGACACCAAAATCAGACATCTACTCCTTTGGTATCACTATCCTTCGTTTGCTAACAGGGTTATCTCCATTGAACATTGCAACAAAAGTGCAAGAAGCAATGAGAAACGGGATCCTTGAGTCCATGATCGATAAGTCAGCTGGGACATGGCCTTCTGAGCAAACAGAACAATTGGCAAAGGTAGCCCTCAGATGCACCGAGTTGTCTAGAAGCCAGCGGCCTGATCTTGTTAATGATGTCTGGGCAGTAGTTGAACCCTTGATGAAGGCTGCTTCTACTTACGTGGAGTCGCGGGTTCATGAATCAGAGAGGGGAGAAGAGAGCATACCATCGCACTTTATTTGTCCAATATTACAGGTAACTGTTGTAAAATATTTCATTGGCGTACTAACACGAGTAAGTTAAATTTTTAAGATATTACTGGAAAGATATTGGGTTCTGCAGTTCTCGGATTGGTGAGCTTAATTATTTCTGGGAAGGTTTATTTGGGCAGCCATAATAATAACGATTCAACCGTGACAACCTACAAACTGGCTGTCAGAATTAATATATATATATAAAAAAAAAAAAGAATTGAACTGTAGAGATGTGTTCCCCATAGCTGTAGATAAGTCATTAAACTAACCGAAGGCAATCTGGGAATCAATTGGTCATTTGCTTGCCCAGCTGATAAATCCAACACTTAATTTCTCAGACACTTTTGATGACCAATGGTTTTAAATTGCACCATGGACACAATTTATCCGAATCATAAAGTTCTGTACTTTTACTGTATTTTCATTTTGGATAAACTATCCGAATTTTACTTGTGTTTTTTGTTGATATAAAATATTTAGAGTGGCTTGTTGTTTAGCATCAAGCCATCAACAATCCTCTAATTTACTTCCCTCAAATTTGTACTGTTTCGGACGAGGTAGCTTTTACATTACAGAGTTAGATGAATGAAAAATATAGAAAATGAAAAACTATGTCTGCTACATTGGTTTCAGGAAGTGATGCAGGAACCTTACATTGCAGCAGATGGGTTCACATATGAGAAGGACGCGATAAGAGAGTGGCTGAGACGAGGCCATAGCACATCTCCGATGACCAACTTGGCGCTTCCGCATCGCAATTTGATCCCTAATCTTGTACTTCGTTCTGCCATTCAAGATTGGCTTCAGCGGCGCCCACAGTCTTAATCTATTTTCCTAATCTTTAAAAGCAGTTAATGTGGACTGGCTTAGTTTTTACTTTATACTGTAAAAATTGAAGTTCATTTTTGCTACTAAAAAGCTGTACAATTTATTCTATATTTTCTAAAATTGTTCTCTAAATTGGTCGTCTAAAAGAACCACCAAAACTTTCTTTTAGTGTGCATTTGTAGACATTATTTCTAAATATGATTGTCTCAACTTTATACCCGTTTGGAGCTGCCTTCAATACAACATACTTGATTTTTTTCGAGTCAATTAGCTCCAAAATCCCTTCTACTGAATCATCGTTTGCGTGTCTCAGATTTAAATTGCATTACAAGAATCAACGAGCACAATCTATCTATGCAAATTTAGAAGAACACTAAGTTTCATTGAAAAGAAAACTGTTATCAATATTCTGAACTCTCTTATTCAGAAGAAATCCATCTGTTCCCTATTGATCATTTGACTGAGACACCCTTGTTGTTGTATAGATTTAGAAATATCTATTTGTGTGTCTTTCCCTGGAAATAAAACAAGAAAGAAGGAAGCAAGCAAGAAAGAAAGAAAGAAAGAAAGAAAGAAGAAACTCATTTTCCTGTTAGAATCAGATTGCTTTTTAGTGATTAAAAAGAACTTTCAAAATTGAACCGATTCAATCGGTACGCAATGTGCAAACTCACTATTTTCTGTAAATTTCTTAGCTGCAGTGAAGATGCGAGTAACCACAATTGTAAATTTGTAGTCTCACTGTCTCATCCTTTGGAAAATGGATGAGAGACCATGAAAGCATATAAGTCTTCCTCTGTTATAGTTTGGAATAATTTGGATAAAAACATATATATACATACACCTTATGTTCTTCCTTTATCTGAGGTTACCACACTGACCCAATAATTAATTATTGCAATATATATAGAGTGTTTCTGCTAAATGTCTCCTTTTTACAATTTATAAGCAATCAAATGAGATTTACTGATAGCACAGAATTAAAATGGTGCATGAGCAAAATGAACAATTAAGTTATTGTGGTTATGTTAGTAATAGTAGTATAGATGATGGATCATAGATGGGTCAGTCTCAGAGGAGAGCCCCCACATAATAACTACATAAGCAACTAGTTGACATTGACTTTATGCACGCGTCCCATTAATTAATTGGTTGCACGACAACACCCTCAAATTAAAATTTAAATGAAGGATTATAATATTATTGGGAGATGATAATTGCACCCCTTAAAAATTCTCCTTATCCACCTCCAATACATTTTTAGTTGAAAATTCTTTTTCATATACAACAAATCACTTTTATTAATTGCAATTCACATCCTCAATCATGCACAATACTCATAAATGTACAATATAAAAAAATAAAGAATAAGAAAAATTCACTTAAACTTTTTGAGAGTATGAAAGAGAAAGAGATAATATTACAAATTTTGTTTGGAGGATGGATAAGGGAAAAGTTAAGGGGACAAGAATAATTTCTCTATATTATTATATCCTCTGATTTGTCCTTTGGAATGTAAGAGAATTTGAACTTATGAAAAAAAAAATCTAAAAGGGAGGGATCAATTGACCATGCTTATTTTGACAATCTTGATAATTTGCGCTTCTTAAATCCTGATTTTTCAAGTTTACACATTCATCATCCTTAAAATGTTCACCGGAAATTTAATAAATGACGTGAAATAATGTTGCATCTTCTATTTATCTATTTAAAGGACAGAAGTTGTGCATGTGCTCTTTGTTTGGACATCTGTAAAATTAACTTGAGTGATTAGATGATGGTAAGATTAAGTGGGGATGCTTGAGTATTTTTGAAATTTTTCTCCCAAGTGTAGCAATACTTCTAAGGGGAGGGATCCATTGACAATGTATATCTTAAAAATATTGACAATGGTAATTTTCAAAAATTTAAATAAAATTATACAAAATCTTAAAAATGAAAAAAAAAATTATGGATGTATTATTTACATTATAGGTTGACAATGTTTTAAATTTCAATCAATTTGGATATTGTTTGATGGTTTATCAAAATTATATATAACTTTTAACAGTTGTAATTTAACGGATCTTAAAAGAGATACCAAACATCACTTAAATTAAATATAATCGGAAACATAATTAATTTATAAGTTAGATGATACTTTCGTAAACTTTTTTCTCCTTTAAAAAGTTTTAATGATTCTTTTCGGTTTTTTGAAAATTGTCGTTGTCAATATTGACAACATAAGCATTGTGAATGAATCCCTCATCGTTGACTTCTTTTTAGTGAAGCCATCGGCTCATCATCGCCTTTCCAACTCCTTTCATTAGAATCCAAATCATCTGTTATTCTTCAGCTATGGCACGCTTCTCCCATCAAACGTGATCCTCCTTACATCTAATATGAACGGTTCATATCATATCTTATGCGCGCCCCACTTCAGTCCTCTCCATAATATCTTTCTTCTGATCCCACGGCCTATATTGAGAGAAGACTTGACTCCTGAACTGCCCACGGTCACCTTTCGCGGCCTCATCCCCTGACTTACTGCATTATGCAGTTCAGAATGCCAGCCGTTGGATCATCTCGAGATCCACTCTGGCACGAATCTTAAAGAAATCTCACGGCTGGAGTTCCGAACTGCATAATGCAGTATAGCAGGGGATATGAATTCTACAAACCCATGGCAGGGTGCTGCTATTAACCAGAACTGCCCGTAGGATTGACTTAAACGGCCGATATTTTTAAAATAGGGGTGCCTTTTCAATTGCGGGTCCCACCCGTCAGTGTCAATTGCAGGTCCGAGAGGCAGCTATTGAGGAGAGCCTGTCAACGGCAGTACTTGACCAAGTCGAATAATATAGTTCTATTTGTAAAATATTTAGCAGAGTCTGACAGTTGTTTACAAAGAAACCAACTTTTATGAAATTATTCAAAGGGGTTGAACAGATTTGTCTGAATTTGTATCCTCTTGTGGGAATCAAGTGCATAGCTTAAGCTTCAGAAAAACAAGTAATGGCATTCCTTTTTTTTTTTTTTTTTTGGGGTTTGAGAAAGGAAATTAATGAGATGAGTTGACTATATGAACTTGACCAATTTCCAGTCCTTTGATCAGGTTGTTGGTGCTCTCTAATTAATTGGGGTTCTTAATTCTAATGGCCAGCGAGAGCAATGAAGATAAGGTGTTTGTTGTCATGCCTGATACATTTGAGGATGGGATACCTGTTTTGTCATGGGTTTTCAGTAATTTTCCCCAGGACAGAACAAAAATCATCGTTACCGGTGTCGTCACTTCACATGCCGAAGGTTTGTAGTTTGTTACCTATTAATGTTAATTGTATTTGCTTAATGATCATATTGTTTTCAATCATTGTTTCAGTAAAGCAACAGCTCATTGATAAAACTTTTCTAGTCATAATTAATAAATCAGAGATGGTGATTTCAGATTGTTGTATACAGGCAATTCTTTACTGAATATAATGTCAACAGGATTGCTTCGCCTGCTCGTCGACAGGGAAAAGTTGGATGTCACTCTAAACAATTACCTTTCGAACTGTTCTCTTGGCGAGGTGCATATATATACTTCTTTTTATTTCTGTTTTTGGAGATTTTTCTTTGTAACTTCTGGTGTATTATTAGTGAAAAGAGGGATCTGAGAAGCTGAATAATGATGATAGACATTTTTTACAGTTTCGTGCTGAGAAATTGATCCATGTAGCCAATGATATTGCTCAAGGAATTGTAGAGGTGATTGCAAAATATGGAACCAAGAACCTTGTAATGAGATCAGCAGCAAACAGGTACTTGCACAACATTGAGAATGAACCCCAAAAAAGAAAAGTCTGAAATCTCAACTTAGTCTTCTACAATTGCAGTGATATGACAGCTCTGACATCCGAGACAGCGAACAAGGTGATGCGAGAAGCTAATCGTCATGCAAGCTATGGTTTGTCTCTGACAAAGATCTTATATGCACTAGGTATAATTATTTTAAATTAATATTTTATGCTTGTCCTCACAAAATGATATAGGAAGTCCTCCATTAGAACCTAGATTAGATAATAAGATACTGACAAGACCACCGATACGGGAGCCCAATACAGACATTTCCATATTGTCTGAGCTTATAACAGGCACCGGTTTTATAACATTAACTGTTAGGTACTAATTGATAGTATATACATATAAATGCGTGGTATAAAAAATATTTGCTTCAGTAATTCTCGTGCGAAATCTTAACGTCAGTGATATTTGCAAACTGAATTTGTTCACCCTTAAATTTGGACCGTTCCAATAGGGAGGTCAACTCAGATAACTTAACGCCAGCTCCAACATCTGTTGAGAGATCCCTATGGAATGGACGATTGAACGAGGCATCATCAAGCACGTCTACCAGCTCAAATAGTGTGTCCGGAACCAATGAGGTGATACCACCGTTTTTATGTTTCATATTACTTCTTTTCTTTTATGACAAGGTTTTGCCTTTGCGAGCCAACTGTGATTGTCAGTCCTAACTTTCAAATAAACATAATTTTGGACAAAATCTGAGCAACTGTATGTTTTTGTTATAAAAGTAATATGATTAATATCTAGTCTGCTGTTTTGCTGATTGAGGTTTTATTTCCCAGGGAGTTCATGAAGATGCTTTTTTAATTGAAATGCTTAATGAGGCATCTGTAGAAGCTGACAACTTTGAAAAGAAATCTGAAGAAATTTTTGAGGCACACAAGAAAATGGCTCGCCTTGTGGTAATGAATTAAAACCTCCTTTTCATATTACTTTGTAAAAAAATAAAATACGCGCTTATGGAGGAAATACAAGTTTTTCCGAAAATTATAGTTATTTCTTAAATGAAGACTTAAAACTTTGCAGATCAATCTGGCAAAGAAGTTAGAGCGAAAGGAGCAAGAAATAAAGGAGGTTCGAGAACTTCTACAGAGGGAAAAGCAAGAAAACAATCAATTAAGGCAAAAAATTGAAGAAAGCGAGCAGGAAGACCTCCGCGCAGAAATTGAACAGATCAAGACAGAGAAGGACCTCCTCAGAAGCCAAAGTGATGGATATCTCAATCAAATTCAACTGGCAAATGACAAGACATTTGCATTGCAAACACGAATTTCCGATATGGAACTTGAGATCGAAGAATATAAAATTATAGCGGCATCAGTTGGCAGTCACATCGACTCTTTACATGATGAAGTATCTAATCTGCAACAGGAAAATAGTACTTTGGTGGGAAGAGTAGAAGAGCTATCCAGTCAAAGACAGAACGCCGATTCCACTTCAGAATTGAACTCTGAGTTTTCCTTGCAAGAACTGCAGCAAGCAACGCAGAATTTCAGTGAATCACTGAAGATTGGACAAGGTGGCTTCGGATCAGTTTACAAAGGTTCTATCCGTGGAACCACGGTAGCTATTAAATTGTTGCATTCCGAGAGCCTACAAGGCGTATCACAGTTTCAACAAGAGGTAAATTGTACTTCTGAAAACTAAAATTAACATTGTATGATCGCAAAACGTTATATAGTTGGGAACTTGGGATACAGCAAACATACACTGGTAATGTTACATCGATGTTTTAATTTATATGATTTTATTTTCTTATTTATTAATTACAGATTACGATCCTCACTAAAGTGAGGCACCCAAACCTAGTAACCTTAATGGGAGCCTGCTCAGAAGTATCAGCACTTGTCTATGAGTACTTGTCCAATGGCAGTCTCGAGGACCGTCTGGCCTGTGCCAACAACACCCGACCTTTGACATGGCAGGCACGCACCCGCATCATAGGCGAAATCTGCCTAGCTCTCATTTTCCTTCACTCGAACAAACCCCAATTGGTAGTCCATGGAGACCTTAAACCCGAAAACATTCTCCTTGACACCAACTTAGTGAGTAAACTCAGCGACTTTGGTCTTTCACGCATCCTGAGACAATCCGACACCAACATCACTGCATTCTGCGAAACAAGTCGTATTGCGGGAACCTTCGCATACATTGATCCGGAGTACGTGTCAACTGGGATCCTGACAGCAAAATCGGACACCTACTCCTTCGGCATCATTATCCTTCGCCTGCTAACAGGAATATCTCCACTGAACTTAAAAGGAAAGGTGCAAGATGCAATCAGAAATGGGATCCTTCTGTCGATGATTGATGATACAGCTGGAGCATGGCCCTTTGAGCAAGCCCAACAGTTGGCAATGATAGCCCTTAGATGTGTCGAGTTGTCGAGACGACAGCGTCCGGACCTTGTTGATGTATTGACAGTAGTTGAACCCTTGATAAAGGCTGCTGCCGCTGCTTCTGTGGAATGATGGGGTTGTCGATCGATCACGGTGAAACCATCTGAACCTTCTTTGTGTGCTTTTGAAGACAATATCTCTATATTAAAATGATTGTTTTGTAAGTACAGAAATATGTCCGAAAGAAATAATTAATTAATGATGTTTTGTGATCAGCAGTGTGTAATATAAAATTCTTCATTGTTCTCAAAAATCTATTCCATTTTTTGATATTTCTAAGTTCTAACTATATATGATCTATTCTTCATTGTTTACCAAAATTATGAACGGACTATAACATATTTATGTTTGAACTGGTAATTCTCTACTTTTAAAGTTTCAAAGAGGAAATGTAAGTATCTTGAAGTTTTAATGGTAATTTGTCAATTGGGAATCTAATTGACTTTCGAAAATAGAAAACCTCATAATCTCAGTTTAAATGGGAAGCAAGGAGCAATTTCCAAATGCAACCGAGTAACAAATTTACCATTAAGGACTAAGAAGATTGAACCCATGACGAACGAGCCCTTAATAATGAGTAAGCATTGTACAAATAAAGAATTTTCAAAATTGACCCACTAATTAATTGCAGATAGAGACGTAGAGTGATTCCGCTAAGAGTAAATCTTCCATCCCCATCCCAAAATCCCCAGTTTCTATCCCAAGTCTAACCCAACCATCAATGTCTAATAAACTCGGCGTAACCGACAAACCGTCGATAGATTCCCGTCAATAAGTTTCTAATTAGGCTTGAGCGTGTTCTTCTCTCTGTAAATTCCTTCCTGATCGTAACTCTCCCATTTATCTACTTATAATTGCAATTTCATTTCTCTCTCCTATTCACCTACTTAATTTTAATCGCAATTCCATCTCTCTTCCGACCGCATCCATGGAGAATAAACAAACAACTAGTGACCAAAGAGATCCCTATATATTTAGGGATAACAAACTCCAATTTTCTAAGTACAACTCTAGGAGAGAAAGTTGTGCCTAGACCACGTGCACGAATGAAGCTAAAGCCCCATCATTTTGGAGTTGAAATGCAAATAAAGGAAAAGTAGAGAGCTTATTGAGAGGATACGAATGTGCATAGTAATTTTCAATAAGACCAAAACGATTTCCAAATAATTTACTAATAACAAAGTATAAATATTCAAACTGTTGTTCCAAATAATCTTTCTTATTTGACGATTTCCAAAACAATATCAAACTATATTTCTAACAATTTCTTTGAGGATGTTGTTCGTGTAAGGAATTAGTTGAACAAATTATGAAGAACTCAATGCATGCAAGCAATGGCGTCAAGAGACAAGATAAGCTAAAGATGATAGAAATATCTCAAGATATGGATTGGCTTATCATTGATTTTATAAGTTAATTATAATAATGAATTTAGGTAGATTTACATATTTAAGACATTCACGGTGTTATTAGTGGATTTACGTATAAGTTAATTATAATAGTGAATTTAGGTAGATTTACGTATCTCAAGATACGGATGGCATTGAAAAGCTCAAACAATGGAACCAGCCACAGGTTCCGTTATAACGGAATAATCCAACGGTGTTATTACAAATCAAACGGTCATATGTCACATCCAAAGTACCGTTTGAACAGTCAAAAGTACCGTTAGCAAGGTCAACCATTCCGTTATAACGCAAGGATATAATGCGTGATAACGGAATGCTTCTGACTTTGTTCCAATAGCTCAAATCATTATTCCGTTATAACGGAAACTCGGTTCCGTTATAACGGAACAAAGACCTGCGCTGCAACCTGTTAAGTCAAGGGACCACCATATAAATATATTTCTTCCCAAATTGAAAGGTACAACTTTACCTACTTTCAAAATCTGTTGAAAAGAGAAAAACCCTAGATCAAAACTCCATTGTTGAGTGAGCTTTTCATAGCCAAATCATTGTGATCCAAGCCTCAACTACACCATAGATCTTAGATCTTGTAAGAGGGTTAGCTTGAGAGCAAGTTTTTCTTTTCCGGAGCTTGAGTTTCGCCTCTCCTCCGACCTCGGTGACGGCCCGTTTGTTGTGTAAGGGATCGCCGAGTTGTGTACTTCCTTTCTTTGCGGGTAATAGGAAAGGCGCACCACCGAGTTGGTAGCGTTACCCCAGGGACGTAGGCCGATTTGCCGAACCTCATTAAAACCGCATGTCTCCACTCCTTGTTTGCAATTTCTCTTACTCATCTCTATTTACTTTATTGCAAACTTGTTTGGCCATAGAATTGAATTGCAATAGGATTCGGCCAAAATAATCAATTGGCGAAAATTGATAAAATTGTTTAAGGCACCGTATTCACCCCCGCCCCGCCCCCTTCTAGGCGCCATTAGGGACAACACAAACAATTCATTATAAATAATGATATATTAATTAACATTTTGAAAATATTTTTGTTTTGAAATATGAGTAAATTAACTTTAAATATTGACTATTCATATTTGAGTAAATCTTCCATCCCCCATCCCAATATCCCCAGTTTCTAACGGTCTAACCCAACTGTCAATGTCCAATAAACTCGGCGTAACCGACTAACCGTCGATATATTATCGTCAATAAGTTTCTAACTAGATTTGAGCGTGTTCTTCTCTCTCCGTAAATTCCTTCCTAATCACGACTATCCCGCTCCTGATCGTAACTCTCCCATTCATCTACTTCTAATTGCAATTTCATTTCCCTCTCCTATTCACCTACTTAATTTTGATCGCAATTCCATCTCTCTTCCAACCGCATCCATGGAGAATAAACAAACAACTATGACCAAAGAGATCCCTATATATTTAGGGATAACAAACTCCAATTCTCCATGTACAACTCTAGGAGAGGAAATTGTGCCTAGACCACGTGCATGAATAAAGGTAAAGCCCCAGCATTTTGGAGTTGAAATGCAAATTAGGGAAAAGTAGAGAGCTTGATGAGAGACATACGAATGTGAAGAGTAATTTTCAACAAGACCAAAACGATTTCCAAATAGTTCCTCAATTTTTTTTCTTGAGCCCCAAAAGTTTGAAATCACCAAAATCGGTCACAAAACACACAATTAAGACATTTAGAACGGATGCTAGCGTCCCGATAGGACGTTGGAAAACTAGAGCGTCCAACTGTATTCCTGAAAAGATGCTTAGAAGAGAGGGACGCTGCACATACATAGCGGCCTGTGCCACCTAAGGACATCACATATTGCCATGACGCTGCATACAGGGGATTTGCAGGACGCTACGACTGGATGATGTTCATATGTGGACGCTGATATTACATGGCGTCCCATTGGCCTTGGTTTTGTAAAATTTTGATATTAATTATTAAATCAACATGAAATTCTGGCTTGTGTGATTTATTATATTCTTTAAAAAAAATTTTCATTTTTGAGCCATATAAAAGATAAACCATATTTTGAAAGTGATTTGTATTTTTAATTTAGAATTTTACTTTTTTTTATAATCATATAAAATAATATAGAAATAAAATAAAAATGATTAATACTATGTCTGGATTATAAATATTACAATAATATCAAAGCACCAATTTAATTTCCAAAAATATAAACTACAAATTTGAATAGTATATCAACATACTAATTAGGCACTTGATGAATTCCACTGAACGCTAGATATGCATGGCGTCCCTTCCTGGACGTTTAGCAACCATGGCGTCCCCAGTTAAGGACATGGACATTCAAGCGTACCAGGTGTCCATCCTTGGGACATTATGACTCCACAGCATTACTAAGGACGCTTGAGATGTATGGCGTCCATTTGATAGTTGTGGATGCTGCTATTTCCCAGCGTTCCCATGGGATGCCATCGTCCGTTCTAAATGTCTAAATTGTACATTTTGGAGCCAACTATGGTGATTTCGAATTTTTCTGGGCTCAAGAAAAAAATTGGGGCAAATAATTTATTAATAAATAAAGTATAAATATTCAAACAATTGATTATAAATAATGATATATTAATTAAAATTTTGAAAATATTTTTGTTTTGAAATATGAGTAAGTTAACTTCAAATATTGACTATTTATATTTTGGTCAGAACATTTTTAGAATCTAAATGCCAAGACGCTTTACAAAACTTTTTTTGATAAGTACTTATACTTTGCTTTAATAATATTTTACCAATTGACCGTAGATATTAGTACATATATCGTATTTATATCTTTTATAAAAATTATGTAATAACCATTTACACCTTGATTCTAAAATGTGAGGGCGCTTGATCAAACTCGGAGATTTTTATGGGGTAACATTTTTTTTTTCGCAATTCTGAATATTAGGATGATTTTAAAAAGTTTCGCTAATAAATATTTTTATTTTGCATGTTTAATATTAACTTTTCTTTGTAAATATTATTACTTATATCAGTTTTCAATAATTTTCCGATAGTTATGTAATAACTATTTATACTATGTGCCTTGGCAGTCATGAGCCCCACAATGGCTTGGTCAAATTTGGGGATTTGACTTGAAAATTTTTTTTTTTTTGAGATAAACATGAGGGTCAAGCCACTCAAATTTAAATATCTATAAAAGACTTGAGAATTTGTATTTGGGGACAAATATTTCATGCTCCGATATAAATAGTATAATATAGAAAATATTTATATTTTCAAATATAATTATTTATACTTGCAATGCTAATTATTTATACTTTGTCACTTTGGAAAGTTAGCTATATTGGCGATTACGTGTAGTTATTATGGTCAAACTGAGGATTTGACCTAGAGATTTTTGGGATAAAACATTTTTCCGAATTCTTGATGTTATGACGATTTTCAAAAGTTTCTTATATAAATATTTAGAGTGAGGCTATTATACTATTAATAGTACAATTTGCTCCGTACTATTGACCGTATCTTCAATTTCAAAATATTAATAGTCGATCTGAACCATTTATTATGATCTTTATATCCAATTCAACTTGTAAAACCAAATTTTAAAATTTTTAGTAACTTTTTACTATTTTTAAGATATTTTCAAAAGTCACTTCATTAAAACATTATGAACCATTTAAATAGGTGACATTTTAAAATATCTAAAAAAATACTAAACAAGTTTCAAAAAATCTAAAATTCGGTTTACAAGTAAAATTGTATATAAAGATCATAATGAACGGTTTGGATCGACTATCAATATTTTGAAATTAGAGATATGAGTCAATAGTACGGAGCAATCCGTACTATTAATAGTATAATGATCGGGTCTAAGGACAGCAACCATATTACTTAGGACAGCAAAATCTCTGAATTATATGGAAGAATATCTGAGAAAATCATATTATAAATAGAAAAATTTTGCTATCCCATGCAATATCCTTGCTGTCCTTAGGCCTGACCTAGTATAATAGGCTCACTCAAATATTTATACTTTGCTTCTTTGACATTTATAGTTCTCTTTGCAGTTATTATTATGAATGACTTTTTTCATATTTTTCTGAAAGTTATGTACTAACTATTTATATTTTTGCACCTTGATGTTAATAGTGGGCCGGTCAAATTTGAGGATTTGACTTGGAGATTTGTATTTGGGGACAAGTATATTCTCCCTAAGTAAAAATTAGGGAAAAAAAAGGAGGGAAATATATTGATATGAACACATAGCAAGATTTCATTTGAACTTCATAGAAAAAAAAATGTAAAATTCACTAATAAATAGATTGAACTATGTTGTTTTGCAACTAATGTAAAACAAGAAGATCCTACTCCACATAGCCAGAAAACGCACAAACTTGGCTTTATTATCAGTGTTGTCACTTGTCACTCAAACACAAGTACAAAGCTGAACACAATATATTAAGAGTGAGACCTAGTGCCAATATATGGACGGTCCATAGCACTCACAAGAGAGTGAGACAGTGGGTCCCACCACGTGACTCTTGTGAGTGCTATGGATGTCCATCTATGGACATAAGGTTTTTCTCATATATTAAGGAGGCAGCAAATCTTGATACTTGAATCATTGTGGGTGCTGCTGGAGCCAATCCTGAATAGCAGAACGAAGCACACGATTGGGAATCAGATTGCGATGGTGGAGCGGTAAGTTGGTCATTGGGGATGTGTTGTGGTTTCTCAGCCACTGTCCTATTGCATCTGCTTCATATGTGAACCCATCTGCCGCGATATAAGGGTTCTGCATCAATTCCTGTAACCAAATTGGCAAACATAGTTCAGTTACACATTCTGTATTTTCACTTAAATAATTGCTTTCACTTTCACATGTAAAAGCCAGAATCACTGTAGGCATACAAATCTTTAATCGATTGCCAACCATATTGAACCTTTTGGTCCCTTTATTCCTTTCAGATCAATGGCTGACATTTCAGATTGGGAATCGTAATTTTGTTTTAATAAATTCTCCAGTTCTGGCAATCAAAGGGCTCCATTTTGTGGTAACTATACAAGTTAGGTTAAACCAGCTCTTGCTTCTCACTTTAACATCAAATAAGCTTCTAAACCATAATCTATGATATTTAGGATAATAAAAATTAGGCCAAATTGGGTATGTGCTCATCAAAACTTTGATAATTGGAAATTTCCCCATAAGAAATCTTAAATAACTATATTTTAAACACTTAAAAAATAAAACTAATTGATGAAATATTGTGTATATATCATGTTTTATGAGGATACAAAAAATCATAAAATTTTGATTTTATTTACATGTGCATCAAGCATTAACAAAAATCAACGGTTCAAATTTTATGATTTTGTTTCTTTGCTCGATGGCTATCGAAATGACTGTAAATTTTCATCATTTTTTGTGTATATGTTATTGAGATAATTTAGAATACATCTAACGGTTTAGATTTGTCAATTTTTATATAAATAATCTTGTGGTTATCTAGGGCACCAATTTTTTTGGTAATTTGATCCCTTCTCATTGGATATTTACCCATAAAAAACCAATTTTACTTGTTATCTGCCCATATTACTATCTATCTTTAGCAAAATCTTATAAAAATCTAACATAACTAAAATACCCTTCCATTCCCGCCTAATTCCTCTTCTTTTTCATTCTATTTCCAATACTGAAACTTCGTCTCTGTTCCCTTTTGAAACCCTCATCCATAGTACTCTTAATCTGGCTCTCTCCCATCTTTCACAATCTCCGTTCTCTTGATCTTGATGCATATAAGCAATGGCAAAATTGGTTATATATCCACCCAAACTTTCTCAATTGTGTATTATTTGATGGGTACATACCCAAATCGGCCTAAAAAATATTTGTTTCTACACACTGACCTGTAATATTGGACAGATGAAATGTGATGGTATGCTCTCTTCCCCTGGCTCTAATTCAGGAGCCTGTGGTTCGACATAAGTAGAAGCAGACCTCATCAAGGGTTCAATGACCGCCCAGACATCATTGACAAGATCAGGACATCGTTCTCTAGTTATCTCGGCACACCTGAGAGCTATCGTCGCCAACTGTTTGGCTTGCTCAAAGGGCCATGTGCCAGCTGACTCATCAATCACTGATAGAAGAATCCCATCTCTTAATGCATCTTGCACTTGTCTTGCTATGTTCAGAGGAGGTTTTCCCGTTAAAACGCAAAGGATAATGATGCCAAAGGAGTAGATATCAGATTTTGGTGTCAGAGTTCCAGTTGATATATACTCAGGGTCAACATATGGAAATGTTCCTGCCGGATGGTTTGTTTGTAAGAAAGCAGTGGTGTTTGTGTCCGGTTGTTCCATGAGACGAGAAATCCCAAAGTCGCCGAGTTTACTCACCAGATTAGTGTCGAGGAGGATGTTTTGAGGCTTGAGATCTCCATGGACTACTAGGCGGGGTTTATTAGAATGGAGGAAAATGAGAGCAAGGCAGATCTCCCCGATGATGCGGGTGCGTGCCTGCCATGTCAGAGGTGGCGTGCTATTGGCACAGGTCAGACGGTCCTCGAGGCTTCCATTAGATAAGTACTCGTAGACAAGTGCTGATACTTCTGAGCAGGCTCCCATTAAGGTTACTAGGTTTGGGTGCCTCACTTTAGTGAGGATCGTAATCTGTAATTAATAAAATAAAAAAATAAAAATTATATAAACAAAAATTAATTAGACCGAACAAAGTCAGGACATATGAAGTTTCGAAAACATCAATGTAAACCAATGTATTGTGCTGTATCCCAACTATATAACTTTTTGCAGTCATACAACGTTAATTTTAGTTTTGATAAGTACATTACCTCTTGTTGGAATTGTGATACGCCTTGTAGGCCATCGGAATGCAACAATTTAATTGCTACCATGGTTCCACGGATAGAACCTTTGTAAACCGATCCAAATCCACCTTGTCCAATCATCAGTGATTCACTGAAATTCTGTGTTGCTTGCTGCAATTCTTCCAAGGAAAATTGAGAGTTCAGTTCTGTAGTGGAGCCGGCGTGCTGTCTTTGACTGGATAGCTCTTCTACTCTTCCCACCAAAGTATTCCTTTCCTGTTGCAGATTAGATACTTCATCACGTAAAGAGTCAATGTGACATGCCGTTATAATCCTATATTCTTCGATCTCAAGTTCCATATCGGAAATCCGTGTTTCCAGTGCAAACGTCTTGTCATTTGCCAGTTGAATTTGATTGAAATATCCATCGGTTTCGCTTCTGAGGAGGTCCTTCTCTGTCCTGATTTGTTCAATTTCTGCGTGGAGGTTTTCCTGCTCGCTTTCTTCAATTTGTTGTCTTAATTGATTATTTTCTTGCTTTTCCCTCAGTAAAAGTTCCCGAACCTCCTTTATTTCTTGCTCCTTCCGCTCTAACTTCTTTGCCAGCTTGATCTGCAAAGTTTTAAGTCTTCAATTAAGAAATAACTATAATTTCCGGAAAAACTTGTACTTCCTCCATAAGCGTGCATTTTATTTTTTACATAGTAATATGAAAAGGTGGTTTTAATTCATTACTACAAGGCGAGCCAATTTCTTGTGTGCCTCAAAAATTTCTTCAGACTTCTTCTCAAAGTTGTCAGCTTCTACAGATGCCTCATTAAGCATTTCAATTAAAGAAGCATCTTCATGAACTCCCTGGGAAATAAAACCTCAATCAGCATAACAACACTAAATTTCAATCATATTAATTTTACAAGAAAAACATACAGAAGCTCATATTTTGTCCGAAATTGTTTATTCGAAAGTTAGGATTGACGATCACAGTTGGCTCGCAAAAGCGAAACCTTGTCAACCACATACGTTTCACATAAAAGAAAGAAGTAATATGTAACATAAAAACAGTGGTATCACCTCGTTGGTTCCGGACTCACTATTTGAGCTGGTAGACGTGCTTGATGATGCCTCATTCAATCGTCCATTCCGGTGGGATCTCTCAACAGATGTTGGAGCTGGCGTCAAGTTATCTGAGTTGACCTCCCTAACAGTTAATGTCATAACAGTTTAATGTCACTGACGTTAAGATTTCGCATGAGAATTACTGAAGCAAATACTTTTTGTACCACACATTTGTATGTAGCTACTAACCAATATAGTACCTAACAGTTATTTTGTCATAAAACCGGTGCCAGTTATAAGCTCAGACAATATGGAAATGTCTGTACCGCTGGTTTTGTCAATATCTTATTATCTAGGTGCTAAATGAGGACTTCTATATCATTTTGTGAGGACAAGCATAAATCTTTATTTAAAATAATTATACCTAGTGCATATAAGATCTTTGCCAGAGACAAACCATAGTTTGCATGACCGATTAGCTTCTCGCATCACCTTGTTCGCTGTCTCGGATGTCAGAGCTGTCATATCACTGCAATTTTAGACTGCTTAGTTGAGATTTCAGACTTTTCCTTTTTTGGGGTTCATTCTCAAAAATAGATGATTCACCCCTCTTGTGCAAGTACCTGTTTGCTGCTGATCTCATTACAAGGTTCTTGGTTCCATATTTTGCAATCACTCCCACAATTCCTTGAGCAATATCATTGGCTACATGGATCAGTTTCTCAGCACGAAACTGTAAAAAATGTCTATTTTTGTTCAGCTTCTTAGATCTCTTTTTCTCTATTAATATCAAAGAAAAATCTCCAAAAACAGAAATAAAAAGAAGTATATGCACCTCGTGAAGAGAACAGTTCGAAAGGTAATTGTTTAGAGTGACATCCAACTTTTCCCTGTCAACGAGCAGGCGAAGCAATCCTGTTGACATTATATTCAATAAGAATTGCCTGTATGCAACAATTTGAAATCACCATCTCTCATTTATCAATTATGACTAGAAATGTTTTATCAATGAGGTGCTTAATTTACTGAAACAATGATTGGAAACAGTATAATCATTGAGCAAATACAATTAACTTCTAATATAATTTGTAATAGGGAGATAATAATAATAGGTAACGAACTACAAACCTTCCGCATGTGAAATGACAACACCGGTAACGATGATTTTTGTTCTATCCTGGGGAAAATTACTGAAAACCCAGGACAGAACAGATATCCCATCCTCAAATGTATCAGGCATAACAACAAACACCTTATCTCTATTGCTCTCGCCGCCGGCCATTAGAACCCCAATTAGAGGGCACCAAGAGTCTGATCAAAAGGACTAGAAGTTGGTCAAGCTCATATAGTCAACTCATCTCATTTCCTTTCTCAAAAAAAAAAAAAAAAAAGGGAATGCCATTAATTGTTTTTCTGAAGCTTCTTCAGCTACGCAATCCCGCCAAAGTATACAAATTCAGGCAAATCTGTTCAACCCCTTGGAATAATTTCATAGAAGTTGATTTCTTTGTAAACGACTGGCAGACTCTGCTAAATATTTACAAATAGAACTATATTATTCGACTTGGTCAACTACTGCCCATTAATTGACAGACTCTCCTCTTGCAATTGACACTGTCGGATGGGACCCGCAATTGAAAAGGCACCCCTATCTTTAAAATCTCGGCCGTTTAAGTCAATCCTACGGGCTACGGGCAGTTTTGATCAATGGCAGCACCCTGCCATAGTCTTCTTCTATGGTAGCTAGAGGTGGCAAATTCTGACCTGACCCGAAAAATTCGTCCGACCCGATCCGATCTGAGTTTTAGAGAAAATCAAATTGACCCGAACCTGACCCGACCCGACTAGAACCGAACTCGACCCGAGAATAGAGGTGCAAAATCTGACCAGACCCGAAAAACCCACCCGACCCGACCCGACCCAAATGTTGGCAGACGTCAACCCGATACCTGACCTAAAAAAATACCGGTAGCCGTCAACCCGATACCTGACCTAACCCGACCCGACCCGAACCCGACCCAACCTGACAATATGCCACCTCTAATGGTAGTGGATACGGCCCGCCCGCGAAAGGTGACCGTGGGCAGTTCAGGAGTCAAGTCTTCTCTCAATATAGGCCGTTGGATCGGGAAGAAAGATCAGTCATCAGTCGGATTATCATTATGGAGAGAAGTCTGCAGAGGGACACATATCAGATATGATATGAGCCGTTCATATATATTTGATCCAAGGAGGATCACGTTTGACGGGAGAAGCTAGCGTGCCATAGCTGGAGAATAACAGATGATTTGGATTGTAATGAAAGGAGTTGGAAAGGCGATGACTTCACTAAAACACAAGTCAACGGTCATAATCAGAGATCAGTTATTTGGTGCAGGCATTAAATGTAGAGGATGGATCCATTCACAATGCTTATCTTGACAATATTGACAATGACAATTTTCAAAAAATGAAAAAAAAAATCATTAGAATTTCTTAAAAGTAGAAAAAAAGTTTACAGAAGTATCGTCTAACTTATAGATTGATTATGTTTCCGATTATATTTAATTTGTATGGCTCAGCCATCTCTTCTGGAACTTGCAGTGGAACTTCTCTATCTTTGTCATTAAAGGCTATGTATCCCTTTCCCTCATTAGTACTCATTTACTCAAGCACTAGAACCGCTTACTGATTCAACGACGATTACTGATATGCCATGTTGATTAGAGTTCTAAAATCGTGCCGTTCCGTGCCGTACCGTGTCCAGAAACCTCGTGCCTTCGTGCCGTGCCGTGCCGTGTCTTTTTTTATTAATATTTTTTTCGTACCGTGCCGTGCCGTGCCAAAAATTGGAAGGAGGAGGCACGGCACGGATAACATACACCGTGTCTATCGTGCCGTGACTTATTCGTGCCGTGACTTATTCGTGTCGTGTCCAATCGGATACGTGACCTACCGTGTCGTATCTACGTGTCTTAACTGTGCTAAACGTGTCCACTCGTTTCGAACATAAAAATTTTAAATATTCCAAAAAACATTAAAAAAATTAAAAATTAAAATTTACCTCAAAAAATCATTAAATTATTTTTTTTTCAAAATTTAAAATACATAAAAAATATTAAAAAGTATCAATATACTATGAAAATTGTCTTAATTAATAAACATAATGTTTTATAAATTACCCTTCCTCTTTTTTCGGGCTTTGGGACCGGTTATGTTTGAAATATAGGCGGAATTATTACATGTGTCCTACCCGTAACCTATCCGTGTCTACCCGTGTCCTATCATTTCCTACCCATACCACCTATGTTATTTATACCGTGTCTGTCGTGTCCCGTTCCGTTACCGTGCCGTGTCTGACAACCGTTCCGTGTCGTGCCGTTTTTTCGTGTCGTTCCGTGCCGTTTCTGGAACACTATGCGTGCCGTTCCGTGCCGTTCCAAAATCTTCAAAACTCAGACACGGCACGGTTAAGACACGGCACGGTTAATGACTCGTGCCGTATCCGTGTCCGTGCCTTACCCGTGCCGTTACCACCCGTGCCCGTGCCGTTCCGTGCCGGAATTAGCCACGCCGTGCCATTTTTTAGAACCCTAATGTTGATCGTCATTTCTCGTTGAATGGTTCTCCCTCCTGTAGCTCTGTGGGCATTCAAACCAGAGTTTATGCGGTTGGTTTAGTGATTGGTGGCATAATGTAGCCATTATAGGGGATTTTGCCAACCAATGGAACAAAGGTCAGTCCCATGCTTCTTTCTAGACTTGTTCTCTCTTTTGAGATCCGTTGAATTACAACTGTTTAAAAAATTATATAATTTTGATAAGCCATCAAACAATATCCAAATTGATTGAAATTTAAAACATTGTCAATCTATAACGTAAAAAATACATCCATAATTTTCTTTTTTTCATTTGTAAGATTTTGTATAATTTTATTTAAATTTGAAAATTACGATTGTCAATATTTTTAAGATAAGCATTGTCAATGGATCCCTCCTCTTAGAAGTATTGCTACACTTGGGAGAAAATTTTCAAAAATACTCAAGCATCCCCACTTAATCTTACCATCATCTAATCACTCAAGTTAATTTTACAGATGTCCAAACAAAGAGCACATGCAAAACTTCTGTCCTTTAAATAGATAAATAGAAGATGCAACATTATTTCACGTCCTTTATTAAATTTCCGGTAAACATTTTAGGGATGATGAATGTGTAAACTTGAAAATTCAGGATTTAAAAAGTGCAAATTATCAAGATTGTCAAAATAAGCATGGTCAATTGATCCCTCCCTTTTAGTTTTTTTTTTTTTCATAAATTCAAATTCTCTTACATTCCAAAGGACAAATCAGATGATATAATAATATAGAAAAATTATTCTTATCCTCTTAACTTTTCCCTTATCCATCCTCCAAACAAAATTTGTAATATTATCTATTTCTCTTTCATACTCTCATAAAGTTTAAGTGAATTTTTCTTATTCTTTATTTTTTTATATTGTACATTTATGAGTATTGTGCATGATTGAGGATGTGAATTGCAATTTATAAAAGTGATTTGTTGTATTTGAAAAATAATTTTCAATTAAAAATGTGTTGGAGGTGGATAAGGAGAATTTTTAAGGGGTGCAATTATCATCTCTCCCAGTAATATTATAATCCTTCATTTAAATTTTAATTTGAGGGTGTTGTCGTGCAACCAATAAATTAATGGGACGCGTGCATAAAGTCAATGTCAACTAGTTGCTTATGTAGTTATTATGTGGGGGCTCTCCTCTGAGACTGACCCATCTATGATCCATCATCTATACTACTATTACTAACATAACCACAATAACTTAATTGTTCATTTTGCTCATGCACCGTTTTAATTCTGTGCTATCAGTAAATCTCATTTGATTGCTTATAAGTTGTAAAAAGGAGACATTTAGCAGAAACACTCTATATATATTGCAATAATTAATTATTGGGTCAGTGTGGTAACCTCAGATAAAGAAAGAACATAAGGTGTATGTATATATATGTTTTTATCCAAATTATTCCAAACTATAACAGAGGAAAACTTATATGCTCTCATGGTCTCTCATCCATTTTCCAAAGGATGAGACAGTGAGACTACAAATTTACAATTGTGGTTACTCTTACTCGCATCTTCACTGCAGCTAAGAAATTTGCAGAAAATAGTGAGTTTGCACATTGCGTACCGATTGAATCGGTTCAATTTTGAAAGTTCTTTTTAATCACTAAAAAGCAATCTGATTCTAACAGGAAAATGAGCTTCTTCTTTCTTTCTTTCTTTCTTTCTTTCTTTCTTTCTTTCTTTCTTTCTTGTTTTATTTCCAGGGAAAGACACACAAATAGATATTTCTAAATCTATACAACAACAAGGGTGTCTCAGTCAAATGATCAATAGGGAACAGATGGATTTCTTCTGAACAAGAGAGTTCAGAATATTGATAACAGTTTTCTTTCAATAAAACTTAGTGTTCTTCTAAATTTGCATAGATAGATTGTGCTCGTTGATTCTTGTAATGCAATTTAAATCTGAGACACGCAAACGATGATTCAGTAGAAGGGATTTTGGAGCTAATTGACTCGAAAAAAATCAAGTATCTTGTATTGAAGGCAGCTCCAAACGGGTATAAAGTTGAGACAATCATATTTAGAAATAATGTCTACAAATGCACACTAAAAGAAAGTTTTTAGACGTCCAATTTAGGGAACAATTTTAGAAAATATAGAATAAATTGTACAGCTTTTTAGTAGCAAAAATGAACTTCAATTTTTACAGTATAGAGTATTAACTAATCCAGCCCACATTAACTGCTTTTGAAGATTAGGAAAATAGATTAAGACTGTGGGTGCCGCTGAAGCCATTCTTGAATGGCAGAACGAAGTACAAGATTAGGGATCAAATTGCGATGTGGAAGTGCCAAGTTGGTCATCGGAGATGTGCTATGGCCTCGTCTCAGCCACTCTCTTATTGCGTCCTTTTCATATGTGAACCCATCTGCTGCAATGCAAGGTTCCTGCATCACTTCCTGAAACCAATGTAGCAGACATAATTTTACATTTTCTATATTTTTCAAACATCTAACTCTGAAATGCAAAAGCTACCTTGTCCGAAACAGTACAAATTGGAGGATTGTTGATGCCAAACAACAAGCTACTCTAGATGTTTTATATCAACAAAAAACACAAGTAAAATTGGGATAGTTATCCAAAATGAAAATACAGTAAAAGTACAAAGCTTTATGACTCGGATAAATTGTGTACATGGTGCAATTTAAAACCATTGGTCATCAAAAGCGGTCTGAGAAATTAAGTGTTGAAATTATCAGCTGGGCAAGCAAATGACCAAATGATTCCCAGATTGCCTTAGGTTTAATGGCTTATCTAAAGCTATGACCAAATGATTCTACAGTTTAGTTATTTATATTCTAACAGCCAGTCTGTAGGTTGTCACCGGTTGAATGATTATTATGGCTGTCCAAATAAACCTTCCCAGAAATAAGCTCACCAATCCGAAAACTGCAGAACCCAGTATCTTTCCAGAATAACTGCAGAATCCAAGAGTAGTAATATTTTGGTTTTGTGGCTTGTGTTCCTCCCTCCAGTGATGTTTCATAGTATTATATGGGACTTATATGTTTGACTCTTGTTTAAGTATCAATGAAGTGGTGGTAGCTACGAGTACCGCTTTTTTCAAAAAAAAATATATATTTTGAAAGTTTAACTTGTTCTAGTGTTAGTACGCGAATGAAGTATTTACCAACAGTTACCTGAGAAATTGGACAAATAAAGTGCGATGGTGTGCTCTCTTCTCCCCTCTCTAATTCATGAAACCGCGGCTCGACATAAGTGGAAGCAGCCTTCATCAAGGGTTCAACTACTGCCCAGACATCATTAACAAGATCAGGCCGCTGGCTTCTAGACAACTCAGTGCATCTAAGGGCTATCTTTGCCAAGTGTTCCACTTGATCAGAAGGCCATGTCCCAGCTGACTTATCGATCACGGACTCAAGGATCCCATTTCTCATTGCATCTTGCACTTTTGTTGCAATGTTCAAAGGAGGTTTCCCAGTTAGCAAACGAAGGATAGTGATACCAAAGGAGTAGATGTCTGATTTTGGTGTCAGTATCCCTGTTGTTAAATACTCGGGATCAATGTATGCAAAGGTTCCCACAGGACGACTTGTTTGAAAGAAAGCAGTGGTGTTAGTATCAGGTTGTATCAGGAGCTGTGCAATGCCAAAGTCGCTGAGTTTACTCACTAAGTTGGTGTCAAGGAGAATGTTTTCAGGCTTGAGATCTCATGGACTACTAATTGGGGTTTATTTGAGTGGAGGAATATAAGAGCGAGGGAGATCTCACCAATGATGCGTGTTCGTGCGTGCCACGTCAGAGGTGGTGTGTTGTTGACACAGGTCAGACGGTCCTCAAGACTGCCATTAGATAAGTGCTCGTAGACAAGAGCTGATATTTCTGAGCATGCCCCTATAAGGGTTACTAGGTTTGGGTGCCTCACTTTAGTGAGGATGCTAATCTGTATTTAATAAAACAATTAAATATTATAATGATATAAAATAAAATTAATCAGAAAATTATTAGGTTATATAAAGTACCACTGCCAATGCAACATGTCGAATAGATTTTGCTGCATTTCAACTATTTAACTTTGTTCAGCCGTACTGTTATTCTCTCTAAACATTAATTTCTAGCTCCATATATAAAACTTACCTCTTGTTTGAATTGTGATATTCCTTGGAGGCTTTGAGAATGCAACAATTTAATTGCTACTGCTGTTTGACGAAGAGAGCCTTTATAAACTGGTCCAAATCCACCTTCCCCAATCTTCAATGTCGCACTAAAATTCTGTGTTGCTTGCTGCAATTCTTGCAAGGAAAACTCAGAGGCCAATGCTTTAGAAGAGCCAGAATGCATAATTTCTCTTTGACTGGATAACTCTTCGACTTTTCCCACCAAAGTGTCCCTTTCCTGTCGCAGATTAGACAATTCTTCTTCTAAAGAGTCAATGTGACTGCCAATTGATGCCGAAATAAGTTTATATTCTTCAATAACAAGTTTCAAATCTGAAACTTGTGTTTCTAATGCACAAGTCTTGTCATTTGCCACCTGAATTTGATTAAAATATTCATCTCTTTGGCTTCTGAGAAGGTCCTTCTCTTTCATGATTTGTTCAATTTCTGCACGGAGGATTTTTTCATGCTCGTTGTCTTCAATTTGTTGTCTTAATTGATTGTTATCTTGCTTTTCCCTCCGTAAATGTTCCCTGACTTCCCTTATTTCTTGTTCCTTTTGCTCTAATTGCTTTGCCAGCTTGATCTGAAACGTTTCAAATCTTAGATTATGCAGTAACTATAATACTTGGCAAAATATGTACTTTTGCTGAAGAGTTTATTTCTTTACAGATTAATATTAGTAGAAAGGTCTTGTGAGCCTTAAAAGTTTCTTCACACTTCTTTTTAAAGCATCAGTCGAACCTTAAAAGTTTCTTCACACTTCTTTTTGAAGCTGTCAGCTTCGACTGATGCATCATGAAGCATTTCAATTAAAAATACACTGTTTACAAAAAAGCCCAGATCCTTGTCCATTACCCCACTTTTGTTGCTTCTCACCAATATTGTTAAGTCTTCACCGTTCATATCTCCAGAAACACACAGTAAGAAGAAAGTTCCCTCGTCAGGTCTCAGAACCTTGACATAATTAACTACTTGAGTCAGACTCAGTCAGTGCTTGCTCATACATTGTCACTTGTGAGACCGCTAGACTTCAATAATTTTGACTCAAGTTCAATTTCTAAATTTCGAGATATATGCATTTGTTTAATTCTGTTTACTAAAAATTTAAGATTGACAATCACAGTTGGGTTGCAAAGGTGACGACACCTTGAATGAGCCACATACATTTTGGAAAACAAAAAAGAAGCAATGTTATTACCTTTCCAGACTCAGCATTTGATCTGGTAGATTGGCTCGATGATCCCTGATAAATTTCAAGGGTTTAATGAAAAAGGAATCAAAAGAACAAGAAAGAGAGAACGGAAATGAAAGGAGGGTTCAGGATTCTTCTCCTGACACCTCATTCTTACTTAATATTAACAGTTTTACAAAACAGCCCACACATTATATGAAAATTACATAAACATACAATTAAACAAAATACACTGTAACTCTCAACACTCCCCCTCAAGTTGGAGCATAGATATTTATCATGCCCAACTTGACACAAATTTCTTCTACTCTATTTCCTGACAATGCTTTTGTAAATACATCAGCTAACTGTTCATGAGATCTTATATGGTTTGGACATATCACCTTTTCTTTCACTGATTTTTCCCGTACCAAGTGACAATCGACCTCTATATGCTTTGTGCGCTCGTGAAACACGGGATTATTGGCAATATGGAGAGCTGCTTGGTTATCACAGTATAAAGGAATAGGCAGTGCCACTTTGAATCCTAACTCATCAAGTAAGCTTTTCACCCAAATGCCCTCGCATGTACCATTTGCCATAGCCCTGTATTCTGCTTTAGCACTAGATCGGGAAACTACTGTTTGTTTCTTACTCTTCCATGTAACCAAATTTCCTCCAACAAAAGTACAATAACCAGAGGTAGACCTTCGATTAATGGTACACCCAGCCCAATCAGCATCAGTAAAGATTTCAATATTCAAATCCTTCCCAGGAGTATACAAAATACCTTTCCCTGGTTCTCGTTTCAAATATCTCAAAACTCGATAAACAGCTTGCAATTGTTCATGAGAGGGGTTCTGCAAGAACTGGCTTAACACACTAACAGCATAGGTAATATCAGGACGTGTGATTGTTAAGTACAACAGCTTACCTATCAGCCTCTTGTAAATACTTGCATCCTCCAATGGCTTAGCTGATTTATCCCACAGCTTGTGATTTGGCTCAATTGGACTAGCCACTGTTTTACAACCTAGCATCCCAGTTTCTTTTAGCAAGTCGATGGTGTACTTCCTTTGAGATATAAAAATACCTTTTGGCGATCTAGATACCTCAATTCCAAGAAAGTACCGCAATCTGCCTAGGTCTTTAATCTCAAATGAGCACTTCAGATTTTCTTTCAACCGATTTATTTCACCAATATCATCCCCCGTGACAATTATATCATCGACATACACAATCATTACACACATCCTTTCCCCTCTCTTCACAAACATAGTATGATCAGAATGAGCTTGGGTGTATCCCAAAGTAAGCATGGTATGGCTTAACCTCTCAAACCAAGCACGAGGAGATTGTTTGAGCCCATATAATGATTTCCTTAACCGACAAACTTTGTGCGGCTCCCCCTCAAGTACGAATCCGGGCGGTTGATCCATATATATCTCCTCTTCTAAATTGCCGTGAAGAAATGCATTCTTCACATCTAATTGATGTAGCTCCCATCCTTTGCACGCGGCAATGGATAACAAAATGCGGATCGAATTCAACTTAGCTACCGGTGCGAACGTATCATCATAGTCCACTCCTTGCCTCTGTGTGTAACCTTTAGCAACCAATCTTGCTCTATATCTCTCAATCTGACCATCCGGTTTAAACTTTACTGTGTATACGCAGCGACATCCAACAGTGTTCTTACCTTCTGGGAGATCACACATCTCCCATGTTCCACTCTTCTCAAGTGCATTCATTTCTTCCTCCATTGCTTTCTTCCAAGCATCAGACCTTAAAGCTTCTCTAGTGGTTTTGGGAATAGATACTGTGTCACAAGAAGCAACGAAAGCTTGAAGTGGTTTAGATAAGTGAGAATATGTAGCATATTTTTCAAGAGGGTGCTTAATGTTTCGTTTACCTTTCCGGACAGCAATGGGTAAATCAAGATCAGTATTAGTGTCACCTTTCTCTTCTAATGTTGTACCTTCCTGGTCTTGATTCGAGGCATCTCCTTGTTGTATGGCATCTGGAGAGTTTGGAAATATGACTTCTCGTTGGCCTCTTGTATAGACTTTCATCTCTGTGGGCTTCGGTTCCTTAGTTTCATCACAAGTCAATTTTGTAGTTGCATCCGGTACTAAGATATATTCTAACTTATTTGGAAAAAAGAACTCTTCCTCATTTTTATTTAAATCTTTACACATAGTATCTTCTACAGAACAAAAATAGGGTTGGTTTTCTAAAAAAGTGACATCCATTGAGACATACCTTCTTCTTGTGGTCGGATCAAAACATTTATACCCTTTTTGAGAATTTGAGTACCCTGTGAAAACACACTTGACAGCTCTAGGATCTAATTTATCATTTCTACTCCCTTTTATATGGACAAAACAGACACAACCAAAGACTTTAGGTGGTATGTGAAATGGTTTTGAATTGGGGTCAACTATTTGAAGTGGAGTTTTGCCATTAAGTATTTTTGAAGGCATTCTATTTATCAAGTATACAGAAGTAAGCATTGCCTCCGACCATAGATATTTTGGTACATTCATGCCAATCATTAAAGAACGAGTTACCTCAAGAATGTGTCTGTTCTTTCTTTCAGCTACTCCATTTTGTTGCGGTGTATATGGGCAGCTTGTTTGTGACCGTATTCCGTGCAACTCCAAGTATTTTTGAAGTTCTGAAGAGAGATATTCTCTTCCATTATCAGATCTTAATATCTTGATAGTTGCACCATATTGTGTTTCAATCATTTTATGGTATATTGGAAAAATTGAGGCAACTTCATTCTTTGACTTTATAAGGAAAATAGTAGTATAACGAGAACAATCATCAATAAAACAAACATAATATTTATATCCAAAAATAGAGGTTACAGGAGATGGACCCCAAATATCTGTATGTACAACTTCAAAAGGAGTACTACTATGACTATCAACTACGGGATAATGGCTTCTAACTTTCTTAGCTTTGATACAAACCGTACAAGTAAACTCTTCTTTGAGATTTTTAAGTTCTGGAAACAAAATACATAACTTAGTAGGATGCAAATGACCTAGTCGACGATGCATAAGCTCTAGTTTTTCTGAATTAAAAGCACCTAACCCACAGAGAGAAGTCTTCACATTGAGGTCATCAAGAAAGTATAATCCATCCTCTTCATAGCCACTCCCAAGGACCTTGCCTGTCATCAAGTCCTGAAAAACACAACGATTTGAAAAGAAAGTTACACTACATGGTAAACTTTTAGTAAGAGCACTGACAGAAAGAAGATTAATTGGCAAATTAGGTACAAAGGAAACTGGATTGAGTGTGGTGAATGAGGTAGAAATGGATCCCTTTCCTAGAATAGGAACGGTAGAACCATCAGCAACAGTCATTGAATTAGGCTGATTGTGTGGCTGAAAGTTTGAGAAGAGATGTCTCATACCAGAGTAATGATCAGTGGCACCAGTATCTATTACCCATTTTTCACTAGAAGTAGCAAGTTTGGCTGATGCTTGGGAAGTGCTTGGTTGAGACACAGGAAGACCAGCCTTTAGTTCATCTAACTGTCTCTTCAAATCTTGATATTCTTGAACTCCAATTGTTTGAGTTACTCCTTCCCCTATAGCATTGAAAGCTCTCCGTCCTCTTCCAATATGCGGTGGCCTTCCATGTAAATCCCAACATTCTTCCTTTGTATGCTTGCTCCTACCACAATGAGAGCACTTGAGCTTGTCACGATCAATTGAGGTTCTGCCACGTCCTCTACCTCCTTGATTAAAGCCTCTACCTTGACCTTTAACATTTGTGTACCCTGCCACCATCCCTACTTTCTCAATTTCTGCCATACTAACATCCATCATTCTTCTTCTAGTTTCCTCACGAAGCACAACATTATAAACTGATCCAATAGGTGGTAGTGACATTTGGGCAAACACCGTGCTTCTAATGCTCTCATACTCGGGATTTAACCCCATAAGAAAGTCAAATACCTTGTTTTTCTCTCCCATTTCAACACAATTTGGGCAAGGTTTTTCACATGCCTTAAGTTCATTCCAAAGGCCCTGAAGTTCTGAGTAATATTCTTGTACTGATCGAGTTCCTTGATTGCATTTCCGAATACTTTCTTTGATTTCAAACAGTCTTGCGTCATCTCCTTTATGAGAATATGTTGCCTCAATGGCTAACCACATATCCCTTGCTGTTGCTGCCCCTAAAAAGTTCCTTCCCAACTCGGGTAACATGGTATTGTTAATGGCAGCCATGACACTATAATCGGTTGCTCTCCAATCAAGATACTGAGTATCTTTTTTAGGTGGTGCTTTTGTTTCCCCATCGATGTGCCCAAGCAATTTATGGCCTCCCAAGGCTATTGTAATAGCTCTTGACCAATCTAGATAATTTGCACCATTAAACTTAATAGATGTCAGTTCTCCTTGATAAATGACCTGGGTATTGGTGGCAGCAGTACTTTCGGTTACCTTTGGCGGATTTGGAGTATTTCCGGTACTCATCGCTTCAATTGCTGGTCGTGGCAACTTTACCTCCTTTTAGACAGAAATTGGGGTTAGAAGAGCCACACTGTTTGAGCGATGCAAAGAAACTAGACCTTCACGAACTTGGTCTTCTTGGGCGAATTTACTCCTCACTACAATTCCGCCTCCAGAGTGAACCACAAATATAACTATCTCCACCGATCTCAGCACTTCTTCTCCTCAACGGAAGAGCAATAAAATGGGGCGAATCTACAGAGGTGATTTCAGCATTTAATCAGATTAGATCGATTTGCTCTGATACCATGATAAATTTCAAGGGTTTAATGAAAAAGGAATCAAAAGAACAAGAAAGAGAGAACGGAAATGAAAGGAGGGTTCAGGATTCTTCTCCTGACACCTCATTCTTACTTAATATTAACAGTTTTACAAAACAGCCCACACATTATATGAAAATTACATAAACATACAATTAAACAAAATACACTGTAACTCTCAACAATCCCTTATTCAATAGTCCATACCAATGTGATCGCTTTTTAGAGATTGAAGCTGGAGTCAAGTTATCCGAGTTGACCTCCCTATAAAAAAGACCCAAATTCATAGAACAAATTTGGTTTGCAAAGGTGTATGAAGAGAAGCAGACTGAAAACTTGCCAAGAACCATATGATTAACAAAACTAAAGTAATAGGCGACAGCTGCCAATATCACTAAAGTTAAATATTTGCAAAAGAAAATACTGAAGAAAAATAATTTTTATACCGTGCATTTATTTGTACATACTGACCTGTAGTGTACATTTAACGTCATAACAACGAGTGCCAGTTTGAAGCCCAAAATGTGTGTATTGGGGGTCTTGTCAATATCTTATTATTTGCATGCTAATACCGGGCTTTCTGTATAATTTTGCGTGGACAAAGCATAATCTATACTTTGATTTAAACCCTAAATTAGCTCTGAGTGATGCATAAATCTATATTAATTTAAGCTGAACAATAGAGCATCAGATTGAACATATAAATTCAACAATTTAGTAGCATTGATCAAAGTACATAAACATATAGAATATGAAAGGTTAATTATACCTAGTGCATATGAGATTTTTGTCAGAGACAAACCAAAGTTTGCATGACCGTTTAGCTTCTTGCATCACCTTGTTTGCTGTCTCAGATGTCAGAGTTGTCATGTCCCTGCAATTTCAAACTCTTAGTTCAGACTTTTTTTGGGTTCAATCTTGTCAAGTGCTATTTTAATACTATTTTGGGGTTTATTGTGTAAGTTAATAATAGTGAATTAGTGATTGTAATGAGGCCATGTATGAAAAGGTAACACTATGAATGTGAGAACCTTCACTTCACTGTCGGGAGCAAATTATTCCATTTCCACTTTAATAATACCTGTTTGCTGCTGATCTCATGACAAGGTTCTTGGTTCCATGTTTCGCAATCACCTCCACAATTCCTTCAGCAGTATCATCTGCTATATGGACCATTTTCTCAGCAGAAAACTGTAGAATAAAAGAAAAAAAAAAATATGTCTATTATTACTTTGCTTCTCAGATCCCTCTTTCATCTAATAATAAGGCACAAGTTGCAAATGAATTTTTTGAAAAAAAAAAAGAAATTAAAAAGTATATGCACCCCGTAAAGAGAACAGCTTGAAAGGTAATTGCTCAGAGTCAAATTCATACTTTCCCTTGCAGCTGCCCAAGGCCCAGGCCAACTACGATCTAACAATCCTGTTTGACATTATAAACAATAGGAATTGGCAGTATTGAACAATCTGAACTCACCCTCTCTTTTATAATTATAACTACCTGAAATTATAATCTGTAAAAGGCACAAGATTTACCAATAGCTGCTTTACTGAAGCTATATGATCGGAAAGAATAGAATCATTAATGAAATATAATTAAATTTAAACAGGTGGATCATTGGTAATAAAATACAAACCTTTGAACATTGAAGCCGTGACATGGGTAATGATGATTTTTGTTTTATCCTTGGGAAAATTATCAAAAACCCAGGATAAAACGGATATCCCATCCTCATATGTATCAGGCAAAGCAACAAACACCTCATCTGCATGTCTCTCACCGGCCATTTGAACCCCACTAAAAGAGCATCAACAACCTGACTAGACGCATAGATATTGGTCAAGTTTGTATACAGTTCATCACATTTTCTTTCTCAAGCAAATAAGTTGTCATTACTTGTTTGAAGCTTCAGCTAAGCGATCCCACCAGAGTATATAACTTCAGAAAATCTGTTTTTGTGGGCAAAGAAGTAAGTCTGTAAAGTTCAACCCCATACTCGCAAGAGAGTTTCAAACTAAGAACACAGAATTGGACTTTGTAAACAGTTGACTGTCGGAGCAAGTAACCTTAATTTGATCATTTCTACATTATACTTGGCCAACAGAACTTGTCAAGAGGTCAACTACCGCCAATGCCTAATTTCCCATTTGCAGACTCTCTTCTTGCAATGTATAGTTCTCATATATTCACAAACCTCTCACGTGGGTTTTGACATTTTCTCTTCATTTTCATATTTTTTTTCTCTTTTATACGATAATCTATGAGTACCCATTCTTTGGTACAGGCCTAGAATGTATTACTACGCGCTTGGCTCCATGTTTTGAGATTTCCATATAATCAAATGTCGCGGAAATCAAATAATCTTCGATAAGACCAAATCAAATGTCTCTTTTATTACATTAGTTTAGTACATAAAACCAAATTAATGAATGGGAGGTGTGCATAAAGTCAAAGTCAACTAGTTGCTGATGTTGGGTTCTCCTCTGTTAACATTCATCTTCCTTCCTATTGAACATTACAATACTCATTTCAGTTCTTTCATTTTTCTTGTGCAACCCTTTCTGTGCCATTAGCAAGACATTAGCGGAAGCCCTCTATCGGCCAACATATGGCAACTTCAGAGATAAAAGAAGAACAAAAGGTGTATGTATGTTTGCCTCAATTCTACAATGAAGGAAAACATATACTCTCGTGGGCTCTAAACCATTTTCCAAAGGATGAAACTCAAATCGTTGTTACTCACATCTTCACTGCAGCTAAGGAGTTTTCAGGATTCAGTGAGTTTGTATATTGCATTTGTGCACCGATTCTCAAACAATCTGTTCAACTTTTTCAAGAGCTTTTGTCATTTTCATTTAGAAGTAACTTAACTATAACTGTAAATTGGATCATTTTGTTTTTGAATCTAGATATGGTGATACCATTGAGGATACCATTGGAGATATCATATTCTTTGACTCGGTCAAACGAACTAATTATTCAACTAAACGTACTAATTATTCAACTTAACATCAACTTAACATATATTGTGCTTAAAATGGAAAAACAACTAATCATTCAACTAAACATATTATTTATTCAACTTAACATCCTAAATATTCAACTAACATGCTAAATATTTAACTTAACATTAACTTATAATTATCATGTCAAGTTGATACTAAATATTTAACATACTGCCTATAAGTTGATATTAAGTTGAATATTTAGCATGTTAAGTTGAATAATTTGTATTTTATGATGAATAATTACTTCGTTTGATTAAATCAAACTATATAGTATCTCCAATGGTACCCTCAATGAATAATTTACTTCGTTTGATTTAATTAGTATCACCATAGCTGTTTTTTGTTCTCAATATTCAAAATGGTAGACTTATTACTATGATTGCATTTGAAATTACACCTTGCTTCCCACTAAGTCCTGCAATTCTTAAAATTTCTATTTTGATAGATTAAAATTTAATCTCTCAAAAAAAAGATAGCTTAAAATTTGAAAGTAAATCCGTAACTCCCCTCAATAGATAAATGGGATAATGTCTCTACACCCTCCCCAATCTTTCCACTTGTGACAAGTTGCCCCCCAATCTTTTTTTTGTGACAAACACCCCCCCAATCTATCTAATTTGTGACAATTACACCCCCCATGACTAATTAACCCTCTAATACTCTATTTTAAAGTGTGCAAAGACCAAAATACCCCTATGTATATGGTATAATATTTAATATTTAGAATATTTATGTTTCATAAAAATTTAATTTGTAAAATATTGACGAAATGTTAACAGTCCACAATACATATATATTTTATTTGATATGTCAAAAAACAATTTTTAATTTCTATTATTATAAGAAATGTATAATTGCTAAAATAATCCAAAGTTAAATATAATTTTGATTATTTAAATATAGATATATAACTTAATCAAAATTAATATCAATAAAATTAGAATCAATAAAATAAATAATCTATTAATTACTTTATGACCCAAAATTATAAAAATAAATAAATAAGCAGTATCTAACTATTCTTAATGTATATATTTGTACAAATATAAAAGGATATATTTAAAATCAAATTAAGAAAATGTTACAGAGCAAATAAAGTACATATTAACAACATTAAATTAATTGCACACATACTTGTAAATAGTAGTCATTTATAAATTAAATTTATTAAAACACAAGTACTTTAAATTCTAAATATGACAAATATATTCAAGGGTATTTTGGTCTTTTCACACTTTCAAATGGAGTATTAGAGGATTAATTAGTCATGGGGGTGTAATTGTCACAAATTAGATAGATTGGGGGGTGTTTGTCACAAAAAAAAGATTGGGGGACAACTTGTCACAAGTGGAAAGATTGGGAGGGTGTGGAGACATTATCCCTAGATAAATATCAATTTGCTCAATTCTTTCTATTTGTGGTGGTATATGAAAGCTCATCCAAAAGTCAAACAATACCCTCAGTATCTCAGTATCATACTCAATTACTCGTGCAATTATTTTCATTCTTAAAATTAGAGGCAATCCTCAATTCGCGGATGATATCAGTGCATGATACTCTAAACAACCATCTGACTGAATGTGCAACACAGAAGGTGAAATTTATTTTTCCTTCATTGTAGTACATGTTAATATACACGCACATCTCCTTTTTGTTCCCGGGAAAAGACGCACGAAAGAAATTTTCCTAAAGGTTTGTTCATTGGCTACTAAAAGTTTGGAAAATTGTTTTCCATGGAAGATAATTTTATGAAGGGAAAGAAAGACATTTTCATTGAAAGGAAAAAAAGAATGTACTTCTTTTCCTTTCGTTCATTTGATTAAAAAAAAAAAAGAGTTTGTTTATCAATCAATTAATAGAGACTGAAAGATTTCTTCTGTAGAAAAATATCAGAATATTAATAGCAGTTTTCTTTTAAATGAACCCTGGTTTTCTACTAAATTGACATCAATGGAGTGAGCTCATTAATTTAATTATTTACTGCAGTTTAAATCTGAGAAATTGATGCACACGAACGATGATCCAGTAAAAGGGATTTTGGAGCTAATTGACTCAAAAGGGATCAAGAATCTTGTAATGGGGGCAGCTCCAAACGGGTATTGAGATAAAATAGTCAACATCTTGATTTTTTTCCCCCTGTATAGCTAAAAATGCAAAATGGAAAAGAGTTTAAATCAACAATAGTGCAGTCTGTTCAAGCCTGTATACGAGGTGCTATTTGTGCGATGGTATATTTGACTTTTGTTGTCATTCTGTGAATCTAAAATGCCTCAGTGAATTTGAATATGTTGATCCTCTATTGTTTACCGAGGCCTATGCATGTTCTATATCATTGTTCTGGGTTAGGAAGCTGTGGCTCTAATCTGTTTTAATTTCGGTGTGTTCTATGGACAAATTAGACAACATACAAAACCAGGTTTGGACATGAATATCAAGAAAAATAGAAGAAACAAGCACAAAACCAGGTTTTGAGAAATCTACTTGGACTGGATTTGCACTCTGTAGCTTCCTCCATTGATAACACTGCAAGCCACAGTAATAAAGGAGGATCTTAAAAATTGCAGTCTCTTACAAATTAAGGATCTTAAAGACTGTTAGTACCAAACCATACCAACATTATTGACAACTATCAGTAGCGGACACCTGGTGACTGAGAGCTTACTTGTGACTACCAAAAATTCATAGGAAAAAATAAATTTACACTGGGAATACTTACTTGCTGCTGATTTTTAACATCTATTGACATGCAGCAAGATGTCAGCACTTGTGGCAGAGAAGGCCAACCCATCTTGCAAGATATGGTTTATTCGCAATGGAAATCTGATATTCACCAGGTACCATGATTAAGCGCTTCTAAGTTTTTTTCTCCATACAATTACATCGTCTTGGGTACTGATAACTGCGCAAAACCTGCAATTTTGCTATTAACCGTGTTAAGTTAAATGCTGGAGATGGATGCCCTATCAGGTCAACTCTTCTGATAAAGGCTCAACTATCTCAGTTTATATGAAACTTCTGTCTAATTTAGGTTTGGAATTTACATTATGTTCTTTGCAGATAGTAGTAGGATACAATATGACTGGCCATGTGATTCTTTGGTTTTACAAAACTTAAATTTGGGCTTTGTAATCAGGTCCTTTGGTACACATTATTAAGGCCCTGTTTGGTGATGGATATTTCCCATGGAATGGTACTGTTCTGAAGGGAAGAATAAAATTCACTCTCACTGAATTTTAATTTTACCTCAAAAAACAGTACATTTCTCACAGATTTCACCCGGGACCAAACATACCCTAAAAGAAATAGAAAAACAAATGCATAATGATTTGACAAAATCATCCTTCTAAATCATTAAACCCATTGAAGGTTGATAAAGGATAGTTCATATATCTCATTACTACAGTTGGATCAATTTTGGTTTTATTCTGAACCTTTTTTTGGTTATATCTTATATTTAATAATAGCATAAAATTTTAATGACACACATTTTTTTAAATAGGTGTCCCAGATCAGATTTGACAAAAGCCGCATCAGAGGAGGTGCATCGCCTTCTTCATTCTCGATCATAACTTTTTAACTTTTATTCTAATTATCAATTATTATTATTAATATTATTATTATTATATTATTATTATTATTATTTTATTAATTTTTTTTTTTTAATTCTACTTGTTCAAGCTGGCTTCAATCTCTTTGCCATCAATTGAATTTCAAGCTTTTCCTTTGCACCTCAGAAACAAATAAGACTAATTGTTACTCTCTTATTTTAGTTTTCATTATTCATTGAACTGTTATTTATTAAATATTCTGAAAGTAAGGAGCTAAAAAATAGATATCTTGATGTGGTCAATAAAAGTTTGGATGCATATAACATAATTACTTTGCCAGGGGCACTAACAATAAGACTATCAAGCCTGGCCAGTAAGCAAGACTTGTTCCATTATCTAATTATGAAGGTTACAACTAAAAACCCCACAAAAAGTGTTATCAGTTCTTTTGTAGTAAATCCAACATATATTTTAGGGAAATGATAATGTTTAGAACATATGGTTCTGAATGGGTATAATATCAATGGAAACTAATTTAACATTCTGATACATAGATTGATTCGGGATTAAATACTGCTCTTCGTCTCATGCTTCAAGATGGGTACAGAGAAGCCAATAAACTTCAAAAGATAGCTAGTGAAGAATCCAAGAGGCGAGAGGAGTTAGAAAAGGAAATGTTGGGGAGCTATGAGAAAGTATTGCTTCTGATGGTTAGTTTTATAGAAGCATGTAGAAAACTTATAATGATTTGTATGCTGATGGTATATATTTTTTTCTCATAAGGACATTAACTATATCCTGCAGAATAATGTAGAAATGGAATTCAATCGAAAGGAAAAACTGCATCAGAAAGAAATTGAGGAAATTCAAATGAGAGAAAATGGCAAGAATTATCTTATCAAAAGGGAAATCGAACAACTTAAATCAGAGAACCAACTGCTTAGGAACAAACAACACGACAATCTCATCCAACTCGAAGATTTATATAAACAGAAGGAGGAACTGGAAAAACGCATTGCTCAGTTCAAACTAGAATATGACAAGCTACAGCAAGAGAGGGATAATGCAATTACAAAAGCCCAAGAATTGCAAAAACAGAAAGAGAACGTTTTGCTACTACTGATATCGCACTGAGCACTCAGTTTACCGCAAGTGAGCTGGCACAAGCAACTCAAAATTTTAGTGATTCATTGAAGATCGGAGAAGGTGGATTCGGATGTGTCTACAAGGGCTCTCTTCGTAAGACCACAGTAGCAATAAAGAAGTTGAATCCCGAGGGCTTACAGGGCTTATCACAATTCCAGCAAGAGGTAAACAGATATGCTAATGATGAGGTAGCTCAGTACATTACGGTATTGTATGTAGTGGAAAAAAAATGAATTTGAACTGTCCATAAATTTAATTTCAATAATTATTATATTTATTGTGTACATATGGTTAAGAAAAACCAGAAAATACTTACTAATACCATACCCTAAACACTAATCTGATGCATTTACCTCCCAAAATCTGGGGGTTTTGATGGCTCAAGGTTGTTTCTAATAGTAAATTATGTTTGTTTACCACATAGGTTGCTATTCTCACCAGATTTAGGCACCCAAACCTTGTCAATCTAATAGGATCATGCTCAGAAATTTCAGCACTTGTCTATGAATTCTTACCTAAAGGAAGCCTCGAGGAGTGGCTGGCCTGTACGAATAGCACCTCCTTTCTCACATGGCAAGCCCAGACATGCATTATTAGTGAGATATGCTTGGCTCTTGTGTTCCTGCACTCAATTAAACCGCATCTCGTAATCCACGTTGATCTCAAGCCAGAAAACATTCTTCTCGATGCAAACTTCACAAGTAAACTCAGTGACTTTGGTATTTCTCGGATCATAAAGCAATCTGATACAAATACAACTGCCTTCTATCTTACAACTCATCCTGCTGGGACATTTGCATACATCGACCCCCAATTCCTTTCTACTGGGGAGTTGACACCAAAATCTGATGTCTACTCCTTTGGTATAATAGTGCTTCGTCTGCTGACAGGAAAGCCTCCACTGAACATTGCAAATGAAGTGCAGGAAGCAATGCGAAGTGGTAGGATCAAGCCTATAGTTGATGAATCTGCAGGCAAATGGCCCTTTGACCTAGCCAAAAAGTTAGCCAAACTTGGTCTAAGATGTGCTGATATGTCCCGAAGGAGACGCCCTGATATGAGTCAGGTTTGGGCCATGATTGAACCCTTGATACAGGTTGCTTCACAATCAGCAGCACTCACCTCAGGATCTTCATTACTTAATGAACATGTACCTTCACATTTCATATGTCCAATATTGCAGGTGAAAATATGGTTTTCACTGTTATTTTTCTAATATAGCCTTTTGTTTGACTTTTGGTCAAATGGTCAAACAAAAAAGAGGACATTGCTCTTAAGTGAAGTCCAATTACACAAAAAAAAAAAAAAAAAGAGGACATTGTCCTTTCACAAGCTCCCCCCGTCTCCTAATAAATCCCAATATGTTGCAATCTTGTTAAGCTGCCCCCATTTTACCATTTATTTTTTCAAAATAATCATGATTACATAAACTATGGCTTAGATGATCAATGTTTTTTTCGCACCATATCAATGCTAAGGTTCTTTTTTCTCTTTGTTCTTTACCGATTACAGGAAATAATGAAGGAGCCATGCATTGCAACAGACGGCTTTACTTATGAAACTCAAGCAATCAAAACATGGTTGAACACAGGACATAACACATCGCCTATGACCAATTTGGTGCTTCCTCACCAAGATCTAATTCCAAATCATGTTCTTCGTTCTGCCATCCAGGAGTGGCTAGAACATCGAAAATCATGATAATAGTAGCTTCATACTTGTCATTAATTCACCTTTGATCCTCTTATGCTTTATTTCTGTTTGCTTTACATGATACAAGAGAGCTTAAAGACGATTTTAACGGGGAAGCGGAGTGAAATACAAGATCGGAAAGAACATAAAAGAAAAGAAATATTTGCAAATGGAATGATGTTTTATGGAAATGAATTAATACATTTCAGATCTATACATATCCTTCGTAATACTATCTGTAATTCATTTTAGCAAATAGAGCGGTCAATATAGATAAAGAGAGCTGAATTACTAATCAGTATGCCTATAAAGCACAGTTGCACAATCATCAATAATGTTGAATGTTTCAGGTATTATCATCATGTTGACAGTCTTTTTAACTATCATTTTCATCTAGGTAACACAAGACTATATGTTAGAACATAAACACTCTACAAAGAGCTAAAAGTGAGCATGTCGGAGCTGATAATTATCCATTTTTTGCGGTCAAGTAGTGCATATATCAATGCCAGTATAATATGACATGTATTCAAAACTGTCAAATGATCTGTATTTAATTATATCAATAACATGTACTAATCAATTACTGTAAAACAAGCAAGAAAAAAGAAAATTCAAAGGGAAAATACTGAGCGCATCAACTTATGGCATTTGGTTACTCTTCTGTACCTGAGAGCCATAACTTCAACAAACTTGTGCTGATTAATTTGGTCTAATTGTCATTTTTCTTATTTTTTTTGTCCTTTCTCTTTCCCTTTTTTCCTTTCTTGGATAAAGTTATGACTTATGATCATCTTGGTCTTAACATGTTCAGGTAAACAAACAACCAACAGATCAATTGGATCAACAATGTAAATCATTAAGCAGCCTATATGTACAGTACATCTACATACTCCAAAATGTAACACAATTGGCCAATTTTAACATGAAACAGTTACTTAGCTGGACTTGTAGTTGTTGTTACTCCTCTCATTGCAATAATACAACTTCAGAGCCCTGGGCAGATACACCGGCAGCAAGAACCCCAACAGATTGAACCCCCAGAACGCCGCATTCACCAGGGCAATCACAACCCCCACAATCAAAACCCCACCGACCACCACCGTCTGAACCCATGCCGCGATCGTGAACAGCCTCTTGGTGTTATATACAATCGGCACGGCGGCACGTGCCGGCAGAGAAAAGTCGTACCCAAACGAAACATCCTCAAGAAAAACCTGCGCTGACAGAAGGAACAGATGGACGCCGAGGCGTGAACGGAATCAATATCTTTTGCGAAAAAGCAGTGGAAAATGTGCAGCAGGGGGAGGAGGAGCCCGGCGAGCCCGCCGACGGAGACGTAGATGGCGAGGTAGCGTTTCTCGTGAGCGGAGAACACGGGGGGCGGGGGGGAGGGAAAGTGAGCGCGGAGAGGAGGAAGAGGTAGGGGAGGGAGAGGAGGACGAAGAGGACGTCGGAGAGGGAGACGGCGGAGGTGCCGGCGAGGGTTAGGACGAGGTTAGGGCGATGACGTGCTGGAAAGAGAGCGCGCGATATCCCCCGAAATTTTGTTAAGTAAAGAAAATAATATACCAAATTAAATATTTATTAAAATGATAGATGGATTTTGATATATACTCCCCTCAAATCTGGCTGTAGTGAGGCGTGCCTTGACGCCTCAAATCTAGCAGTAGAGAGGCGTCCTCACGCATAGATAAAAGCTTCACAACTAGCAACAAATCCAAGAAGTGTACATTACCCCTCGCGATTTTCTGTGGAGAGGCCTTGGTCACGCCTCGAGGCTTCCTGTAGAGAGGCGTGAGGACGCCTCTCTACTGCTAGATTTGAGACGTCAAGGCACACCTCACTACAGTCAGATTTGAGGGGTGTATATCTCAAAATCCATCTATTATTTTAGTAAATATTTAATTTGATATATTATTTTGCTTGCTCAAAAAAATTTTGGGCGGTATCCGCCTGGCATTTTCGATTTCATAACCTCTGTAGCGCTGCATTGTGTAGCACAAGATGTGAACCGTTAGATCATCTCGAGATCTGTGCTGGACCAATCTCGAGATGATCTAACGGCTCACGTCCTGTGCTACACAATGAGAGGATGAACACCCGGCATTTTCGGGGTTTTGAGTGGTGAAGCGAGAATTTGCGGATTTCACATCCTCTGATGATTCAACTCAAAAAAAAAAAAAAAATATCCTCTGATGATGACTGTCTCTGATTATGACCGTTGACTTCCGTTATTGCACGCTTCTCCAATCAAACGTGATCCACCTTAGATCTAATATGAACGGCTCTTATCATATCTGATATGTGCCCCTCGCTTCAGTCTTCTCCCCATAATATCTTTCTTCTGATCCAACGGCCTATAGTATCCGCTACTATAGAAAACTATTGCAGGGTGCTGCCATTAATCAAAACTGCCCGTAGCCTGTAGGATTGACTTAAACGGCTGAGATTTTAAAGAATAGGGGCGGCTTTTCAATTGCGGTTCCCACCCGTCAGTGTCAATTGCAGGTCTGACAGCTATTGCAAGAGGGGATTTTTATCCTCTGCCATAGTTTTGATGGCAGCACGCTGCCATAGTTACAATGACAGATGGAGCCCACAATAAAACACCTCCCTATTATCTAAAAATCTCAGCCGTCTAAATTAATTTCAATCGTCCAGATTTACTATGGCAGTACGCTGCCATCACAATTATGCCATCACACTTATGGCAGAAGATTCTGGCCCTTGCAAGAGGAGAGTCTGTCAACGGCAGTAGTTGACCAAGTATAATATAGTTCTATTTGTAAAATATTTTAGCAGAGTCTGCTGAGGCTAAAAATTGAGGTTTACTTGCTCCTATTCTGTGCCAGTTGCTTACAAAGAAACCAACTTTTATGACAAATGGGTAATGCCTGCCTGGAACAAATCAAGAGCAATTTGTTTCTATTGATATTGGGTTGAAGTTGTATAATTTTCTATTCATACCTTTCTGACTTTCTCCACATAAATCAGATTTGTCTGAATTGTTTCCTCTGGTGGGAACCAATTGCGTAGCTGAAGCTTCAGAAAAACAAGTATTGTTTGAATTTTTTTTTTTTTTTTGGGGGGGGGGGGGGGGGGGGGGGGGGGGGGGGTGTTTGAGAAAGGAATTGAGATGAGTTGACTATATGAACTTGACCAATTTCCAGTCCTTTGATCAGGTTGCTGGTGCTCTCTAATTAATTGGGGTTCTAATGGCCGGTGAGAGCAATGAAGATAAGGTGTTTGTTGTTATGCCTGATACATATGAGGATGGGATACCTGTTTTGTCCTGGGTTTTCAGTAATTTTCCCCAGGATAGAACAAAAATCATCGTTACCGGTGTTGTCACTTCACATGCCGAAGGTTTGTAGTTTGGTACCTATTATTATCTCCCTATTACAAATTATATTAGGAGTTAATTGTATTTGCGCAATGATCATACTGTTTCCAATCATTGTTTCAGTAAAGCAATAGCTCATTGATAAAATTTTCTGGTCATAATTGATAAAAGAGAGGTGGTGATTTCAAATTGTTGTATATATACAGGCAATTCTTATTGAATATAATGTCAACAGGGTTGCTTCGCCTGCTCGTCGACAGGGAAAAGTTGGATGTCACTCTAAACAATTACCTTTCGAACTGTTCTCTTCACGAGGTGCATATATATACTTCTTTTTATTTCTGTTTTTGGAGATTTTCCTTTATAACTTCTGGTTTATTATTAGAGAAAACTGAAAAGAGGGATCTGAGAAGCTGAATAACAATTGACATTTTTTACAGTTTCGTGCTGAGAAACTGATCCATGTAGCCGATGATATTGCTCAAGGAATTGTAGAGGTGATTGCAAAATACGGAACCAAGAACCTTGTCATGAGATCAGCAGCAAATAGGTACTTGCACAAGAGGGGTGAATCATCAATTTTTGAGAATGAACAGTACCAAAAAAGTAAGTCAGAACTCTGAACTAAGTTGTATGAAATTGCAGTGATATGACAGCTCTGACATCCGAGACAGCGAACAAGGTGATGCGAGAAGCTAATCAGTCGTGCAAACTATGGTTTGTCTCTGACAAAGATCTTATATGCACTAGGTATAATTATTTAAATTAAGATTTATCCTTGTCCTCACAAAATGATATAGAAAGTCCACCATTAGCACCTAGATAATAAGATATTGACAAGACCACCGATACAGGAGCCCGATGCAGACATTTCTATATTGTCTGAGCTTATAACCGGCACCGACTTATGACATTAACTGTTAGTTACTATATTGGTTAGTATCTACATACAAATGCGTGGTACAAAAAGTATTTGCTTCGGTAATTCTCGTGCGAAATCTTAACGTCAGTGATATTTGCAAACTGAATTTTTTTCACCCTTAAATTTGGGCTGTTCCAATAGGGAGGTGAACTCCGATAACTTAACGCCAGCTCCAACATCTGTTGAGAGATCCCACTGGAATGGACGATGGAATGAGGCATCATCAAGCACGTCTACCAGCTCAAATAGTGAGTTTGGAACCAACGAGGTGATACCATTTTTTTTATGTTACATATTACTTCTTGAATCTTTCTTTTATGACAAGGTTTCGCCTTTGCGAGCCAACTGTGATTGTCAATCCTAACTTTCGAATAAACAATTTCGGACAAAATATGAGCTTCTGTATGTTTTTCTTGTAAAATTAATATGATTGAAATTTAGTGTTGTTATGCTGATTGAGGTTTTATTTCCCAGGGAGTCCGTGAAGATGCTTCTTTAATTGAAATGCTTAACGAGGCATCTGTAGAAGCTGACAGCTTTGAAAAGAAGTCCGAAGAAATTTTTGAGGCACACAAGAAAATGGCTCGCCTTGTGGTAATGAATTAAAAGTTAAAACCTCCTTTTCATATTACTTTGTATAAAATAAAATACACGCTTATGGAGGAAGTACAAGTTTTACCGGAAAGTATAGCTATTTCTTAATTGAAGACTTAAAACTTTGCAGATAAAGCTGGCAAAGAAGTTAGAGCGAAAGGAGCAAGAAATAAAGGAGGTCCGGGAACTTTTACAGAGGGAAAACCAAGAAAACAATCAATTAAGACGACAAATTGAAGAAAGCAAGCATGAAGACCTCCGCACAGAAATTGAGCAAATCAAGGCAGAGAAGGACCTCCTCAGAAGCCAAAGCGATGGATATTTGAATCAAATTCAACTGGCAAATGACAAGACATTTGCATTGCAAACACGAATTTCCGATATGGAACTTGAGATCGAAGAATATAAAATTATTGCGGCGTCAGTTGGCAGTCACATTGACTCTTTACATGATGAAGTATCTAATCTGCAACAGGAAAACAGTACTTTGGTGGGAAGAGTAGAAGAGCTATCCAGTCAAAGACAGAACGCCGGTTCCACTTCAGAATTGAACTCTGAATTTTCCTTGCAAGAACTGCAGCAAGCAACACATAATTTCAGTGAATCATTGAAGATTGGACAAGGCGGATTTGGATCGGTTTACAAAGGTTCTATTCGTGGAACCACGGTAGCAATCAAATTGTTACATTCCGATGGCCTACAAGGCGTATCACAATTCCAACAAGAGGTAATGTACTTATCAAAACTAAAATTAACGTTGTATGACTGCAAAAAGTTATATAGTTGGGATACAGCACAATACATTGGTAGTGTTACATCGATGTTTTCGAAACTTCATATGTCCTGACTTTGTTCAGTCTAATTAGTTTTAAATGAGTGGTTCTACGATAAATCGGTTAAGCAACCTTTCATTTTGAATCGAGCGGTTCTTATCAAATATGTCTTTTTTAATTGTATCTAAAAGACATATTACAACCATCTGATTAGAAAAATAAACAGCCCACATTTCATCCGATCCATGCAGAATTAGCCATTTTAAATTATATAATTTTAATTTTTTATTTTAATAATTACAGATTACTATCCTCACTAAAGTGAGGCACCCAAACCTTGTAACCCTAATGGGAGCCTGCTCAGAAGTATCAGCACTTGTCTACGAGTACTTGTCTAATGGCAGCCTCGAGGACCGTCTGGCCTGTGCCAACAACACCCGACCTCTGACTTGGCAGGCACGCACCCGCATCATAGGCGAAATCTGCCTAGCTCTCATTTTCCTCCACTCAAACAAACCCCAATTGGTAGTCCATGGAGATCTCAAGCCCGATAACATTCTTCTTGACACCAATTTGGTGAGTAAACTCAGCGACTTTGGTCTTTCACGCCTCCTGAGACAATCCGACACCAACATCACTGCTTTCTACGAAACAAGTCGCATTGCGGGTACCTTCGCATACATTGATCCGGAGTATGTATCATCTGGGATCCTGACAGCAAAATCGGACACCTACTCCTTCGGCATCATTATCCTTCGCCTGCTAACGGGAAAATCTCCACTGAACTTAAGAGGAAAGGTGCAAGATGCAATGATGAATGGGATCTTTCTGTCGATGATCGATGATTCAGCTGGGGCATGGCCTTTTGAGCAAGCCCAACAGTTGGCAATGATAGCCCTCAGATGTGTCGAGTTGTCGAGACAACAGCGTCCGGATCTTGTTAAAGATGTCTTGACAGTAGTTGAGCCCTTGATGAAGGCTGCTGCTGCTTCTGTTGAATCACAGGGTTCTCGATCACGGTGATCATGAATACATCATTCTTTAAATTCTGAAAACTTGCTGGAGCATTTTGTAAGCCCGAACGGCATTGTCTGGACAATAGTTGAACCCTTGATAAAAGCTGTACATTTTGTTCTATGTATCTTTTAAAATTGTTGTCTATATTGGAGTTTTGTGTGCTTTTGTAGACAATATCTCTATATTAAAATGATTGTTTATAAGTGCAGATATATGTTCGGAAGAAATAATTAATGATGTTTTATGATCAGCAGTGTGTAATATAATATAAACTTCTTCATTGTTCTCAAAATCTATTCTATTTTTGGTATTTCTAAGTTCTAACCATATATGATATATTCTTCATTATTCGTTCACTGTAGTATTCAATGTCATTACTAATTTGTAAACCTTCATTTTTGTTTTGCAGAAAGTTGGCATGGATTAAATTGATTTTTAGTTGAATTTAGTTGAAATTTATTTGTAGTTTAGTTGAATTTAGTTGACATTTGAAGTTGTTTGTTTTTCTTATATTGAACCATTGTATGACTTTTTAGTTATTAATTAATGTTTTAGTGCAAAACATGTTATTTGTTGACTGGTCAATACAATGTTTGACCAATCAAACATCTCGGTATCAAGTATGGTATCAACTACCATATCTCCATATCCAAATCCTACATTTAATATAATATAAATTGAGCTAGACTAATGTGAAAACGTTTGCATTTCGCTCCGAAATGCTAACGGTCCAAATTATACTTTGTCACGTCCGAAATTTCAATTTAGGGTTCCTATTCATCATATGAAAATACCTGGAGATACAAAAAAATTTATTTTTGGAGTTTTTTAAGTATTTATTTGGACCGTTAGCATTTCGGAGCGAAATGCAAACGTTTTTACAATAGCTCTACTCTATATAAAATACTTGAATACTAAAAATGGTTAATATGAATATCGACCCAAATAAGCCCAAAATAACCCAACAGCCATCCCTCATCACTCTCCATCTCTCCTCTTCTCTCCTCTCGGCCCATCTAGCCTCTTTATAATTAGCTGGCCTGGCCGAACAACAAACACATCCCAATTCCCCTCCTGCTCAGTAATTCTCTGGCCGTTGGATTTGCTTCAAAATGCGTGCAACTCAATCTCAACCCCCCCCCACCCCCCCCACCCCAGCGGGGCTCTAATCCACATCGTTGATTTGCTGCTTAGTACAATACTGCGCAGCAGAGGATAAGCACTCAATTCCCCTCTCCTGCTATTCATACACTCGGCCCACCTCCTCCTTCCCCAGTCCCTCCCCCCACTACTGCCACGTGTCGGGCAGCGGAGCATGCACCGGGCGCAGCGGCGCCTGCAGCTCTCCCCTTCATTAGAGCCTCCAATTCCTCCCAAATCTCCTCTCTTTTCTTTTTCCCTTCTCATCTCTTTTCTTCAAATAGATTCCATTTGTTGGTTTTCCTTGTTTTCCTTAGTATGTCTGCGAATTGATCTTTGTTTCGTTGGTTATTAATTTGTCTCCATCATTGTATATGCTTTCTTATGTTTGTCAATCCTCTATTTCAGGAATTCTACATCAGTTTTTTGATGTTCAGGGAGGTGATCAACCTTGTACAAGTATAAAATTTTCAAGATGTATGTTGATCCCTCTCTTGTACCTTAAAGAGAACTTGACACTCTCAAGTTGTATAAGGTTCTTAATGCCCTTGTTGTAATTACAGATGATCAGAGGTTCTCCGCGAATGCCAGAGAGCGAAACAGCAATCATTAAACCGGAGGTAGTTTGTTTGCTTTGGTATGGATTCATGTTATCTCATGTACGTAGTACCGTCTTAGAGTATTTTTATAACAGATTTTTCTGTCTGTTAGGCGATGAAGTCTTACATTTGGCTTCAATGTGCTGATGGTGCGATACAGCAAGTGGAGGAGGAAGTGGCAGTGTTCTGCCCTACAATATGCCGAGAGATACTCAAGACAGGGTCAGGTTCATCTAAAAACTATGCCATTTCTTTACCTGAGAAAGTCAGCCCAGCTACTTTGAGCTTAATGCTTGACTATTGCCGGTTTCATCAGGTCGCTAGCCGCTCTAACAAGGTCAGTGAGTCCTCCTTACTGACTTCCCATTTAGTATGAATTATGAATTTATGTTTAGAAAAATAGGTGAGCATCCATTGACAATGGTAAAGACTAAAGATGATGACTATCTTGACAATGATTCTTTTAAAGTATATTAAAAGCTATATATATAAATAAGTTTATGAACTTATAGATTGATTTTGCTTCAGATTTTGTACAATTCAAGTGTCATCTTATGTTCCATCTAAGACCATTCAATCTGAACCATCACAAATTTCATGAAAATTCAATGGTCTTTGATAGAATATCAAATGACACTTTTCGAGTTTTCAAATAAACCATTGTCACTTGATCCCTTCTATTAGAAAAGAAAAAAAACTAGTGTGCCTGCTTCCTCCACCCTCTCCTTCTGTAGATGGTACTCAGGTCTGATATCTTGTTTATTGGTACTACTGGTAGGAGAAAATTTATCTAGGAGCATATTTAGAGTGTGTAACTTAAAATGCTTAATGGGTTAAATAAACATATCAATTATTTAAAAGGTCTGGAGCTCCTCAATTTAATGGTGCTATAATCATTTTTAGTTGGAAAAAATATATATCTGCATAATTTGTATGTATAATGTCTTGTGTCCTGAGACGGCATGTATGAGATTTGGAATATTTCAGTATATGTTACTTAGTCCTTATCAGTATCAGATATCTTCACATTCTATGTGGGGCTACTTAACCAAATGCAAGATAATACTAGTATGTGTCACTATTTAATTACCAGGACTGCTTTCATCTTTAATTCTTCAGGACTTGAATTCCTAAAACCATCATCTTCTTTTCTTTTGTTGATTCAGTTGGTTGACTTTTCACAAATGCTGATTTGTCCAGTACCCATTGTACAGGGTTCCCGCGCTGATTATTTTTCTTTTCGCTTATTTTCGCTTTTCTTCTTTAACGTCTAGGAAAGGAAGTCATTCGATGAGAAGTTTGTCAAGGTCGACAGTGACCAACTATGTGAATTGATCTCAGCTGCTGATAGTCTAGGGTTAAAGCCGTTGGTTGATTTGACAAGCCGAGCAGTTGCGCGATTGATAGAAGGGAGAACACCACAGGAAATTCGTGAGTTCTTTCATCTGCCAGATGATCTCACCGAGGTATTGTGTATATATAGTTTTCTTTCTTAGTTTCTTTGTGTTATATTACAGCCATTGTTATACTGTAACATACTAACGTGGACTGCATTGTCACTTCTGGCCTTTTATAAAGTTATGGATCTATACAACAAGCACCAACCTTACAAAATGAAGTTTGAATAAATGATTAAGGGTCATACTACCGTCCATAGAATATTTCTATGGAATTTCCATCATAGAGTGTGACAGATGGGACCCACCATGTAACAGGTGGGACTCACCATGTGACATTTGTATCTATGATGGTAATTCCATAGAAATATTCTATGAACACAAGATGTTTCCCAATGATTAAACTGCCTGAAAGCATGGTATTGCTTGTAGTTAGTCAAAATATTATAGTGATCCAGACTTAAACCAGGATAAAACAAACAGTAATTATGGGCGGACTACATATTTATGTTTGAATGGTTAAATCTCTAATTCAAAGTTTCAAAGAGGAAATATAAATATCTTGAAGTTTTAATGGTAATTTGTCAATTGGGAATCTAATTGACTTTCAAAAACTCAGGAGCTAACTTTTGGAAAATAGAAAAGAGCAATTTCCAAATGCAATCTGAGTAATAAATTTATGGGTCCGGATGATACACTAGTTGATACCATATTTGATACATGTTTGATATCAAGATAGTTGACCGATCAAACATTCAACTAAAAAATCATATAAGCATTCAACATAAAAAAAAATCAACATAAGAAAAACAAACAATTTTAATTCAACTAAACTAAAAATTGAGCTAAATTTAACTAAACTTCATATCTTCATCTCAGCAAACTTTCTGCACACGAAAAAAAAAAAGTTAGAAATTAGTAATAACTATATTGAATACTTCGTAGTGTAACTTGAACATCCATTGGTATAACCTGAACACCTATTGGTATAACTTGAACACCGACCCAATTGCAAGCGAACCAAGAATTGACAGAGAGAAGAAGAGAACGACGTTGATGATGAGTCTTAATTGTACTCTATTTATATCGGGATTTATCTCTTAAACTATACCTTTTCATTTAGTTTTGAGTTAATTTAGTTTAGTTTTTGTGTCAAGTTCGAGATACTGCCGCAGTCTTGATTTTTATTGCAGATATGAAGAATTGGAAGAGATTTTGACACGAAACAAGAAGACCGAAAGAAAACAGACGAGACGCAAACTTGATGGAAGAATTTGCAGGAATTTCGGACCGAACTAATTCAGTTCGGACCGAACAGGCATTTCGGACCGAACCAAATCAGTTCGGACCGAATTTCCTTCAAACAGAGCAAAATTTCAGTCCGAAATGTTTGCTGGCGAAAATTCTTCTGTGCAGTTTTTTTGTTTTTTTTAGGCAACCTTTGGTCTATTTTTCTGGGGGTTATATATATAGACTTCTCTTCTTTTCTGGGGACTGGCTGGCATCTGAGAAAACTGAAGGAAGAACAAGAACTGGGGTTAGAGAGATTTTGGGGGAGAAACTTGGAGATCGAATCGGGAGTTATCGCGATATCTCGGTGTTTGGTTTTCCCTTCCTTCTTTTCTCTCTTTTCTTTATGTCTTGCTTGAACATGAATTCTGAATTGTATTTGGTAGTCATGAGAGGCTAATCCCCTCTCTAGGGATGTTGGTTTGTAGTTTGAACTTGTAGTTTAATTTACTCTGATTACGCTTTTAATGTTATGTTGTGATTTTGTTTCTTGTTAAATTACTTGTGTATTGTTTAATCGCTATGCGCATCATCTTAGTAACTAGGGTTACGACTTGACAAGTAAAACTCGTAGTTTTGGATTTAGGAAACAAAATTAGGATTTATGATGAGATACTTAATCGTGAAATCGTAATTCTAGGAGAAATTATTAATTAACTATTAATTGTGCGATATGTTTAACCGCGAAGTAGGATTTGTAGTTGATTAATTGTATCAAGAACTTAATGAACATTAAACTTGTAGGGTGAAGAACTTAATAGTGAAATCCAAGAGTTTGTGTACGGGATTAAGCCATTAACACTGTAGTTTAGTACCAACAATTGAATTGATACCCTCTCACAACAATATAATTAAAAGTGTTAATCGAGTTAATTAATTCTACAAGGGATATTTAAACCAACGTCCCTAGTTCAAGTTTTATTGAGTTAATCAAGTTTGTTACCATTAGTTTTTAATTTAGGATTAATTTAATCAACCCTTTAAAGTCGAATTGTCTAGATCGGTTATAGAATCGATAACCAGTGCATTACGTGTCGTCCTTGTGGTTCGACACCTGACCACTACATCGATAGGTTCATGCGCTTGTGAACTGAACCGTTTTAGTGTTAGGGAATTATTAGCACATATATTTTACATCAAGTTTTTTGGCACCGTTGCCGGGGACAACGGTAGTCCTGGTTAAAATTTGAAAACTGAGACTAGACACTTTTCTTTTTCTTTATTTTCTTTTTCTTTTTGTGATCTCACTTGTTCTTCTTGATTTTCTTGCTTTGTAGGATTCATCACTGGCTCTCAACACACCTCTCCTTGTGTACAGAAGACGAAGAAGGCAACCTAGGCGTTTGACAAATCCTGCCCAACCTCGGACGACTGGTTTTTGACGACCCGCCCGCCATGGCCGACATCGACAACGATACTCGTCCTCTGAAGGACTTTGCCGCGCCTAAGGCCACTGATCTCCGCATGGGCTACACCGTGCCCGCCATCAACGTGCACAACTTCGAACTCAAGCCGGCCTTCATGAACGCCGCCGCTCAGCACCAATTCTCAGGGTTACCTCATGACGATCCCAACAATCAATTGACCAACTTTGCGGAAATTACAAATAACGTCATCATTAATGGTGTCTCTAGGGATGCCATTATGCTCAGGCTTTTTCCGTTTTCCCTTAGGGATAGGGCAAAGAATTGGTTAAGGTCATTACCACTGGGTTCTATTACCGCATGGGCTGAATTGTCAAACGCATTCCTTGCTAAATATTTTCCTCCGTCCAAAACTGCAGCATATAGGAATCAAATAACGAGTTTTAGACAAAAGGTGGATGAATCTCTTAGTGAGGCATGGGATAGGTATCAAGAGTTGTTACGTTTGTGTCCCCATCATGGTCTTGAAAAATGGCTTATTTTGCAAACTTTTTATGATGGTTTGACTTACAATACTATGATGACTCTTGATGCAGCGGCAGGTGGAAGTCTGATGGCGAGGAATCAACATGAGGCGTACAACCTCATTGATGAGATGGCGCTCAACCAAATCCAATACTCTAATGAGAGAGGCGCTCCAAAGGCTTCGGGACGATTGGAGACGGACTTGATGACAAGGATGGCGGCACAGATGGATGCCATGGAGCAGAGATTGAGCAAGCTCAGTGTGTCCGCGGTGAATCAACTCAACCCTTGCTCGATTTGCGGCGGCACGGATCATTTGGCCATCAATTGCCAATTGGGGTCAAGTAGCGAAGGAGACATGGAGCAGGCCAACGCTTTGAACAACTTCCGGCCACAAAACAATCCATACTCTAACACCTACAACCCCGGTTGGAGGAACCATCCGAACTTCTCTTGGAGGAATGACCAAGCGCAGCCCAACCAAAACCAACAGAGGCCGTTTCAGAACTTTGGGCAGCGGAATTTCGAGAACAACCAACCTCCCAAATCCAACCTTGAGAAGATGATGGAGAATTTTATTGAGGCACAAGGCAAGAAGAACAATGAGCTCACCGATGCTTTAAACAATCTTGGTGCCAAGGTGGACTTACTCGCCACGCAAAACAGGCTCTTGGAGACCCAAGTGGCGCAACAAGCATCTTCCTCTTCTTGCCAACAAGGGCACCTTCCATCCAAGCCAGAGGACATTCAACGCGAACATGTCAAGGCCATCGAGACTCGAAGCGGGTTGCAATACGAAGGACCCAAGATGCCCGAAGAGGAGTGAATAAAGGCGAAGGAACCATCTCATGGTGCCAATGAAGGTGAAAAAGTTGAAAGTTCAGAGAAGGAGCCGGCACAAGAGAAGGACACTGCCAAGGACTCCACGCCACAGGTAAGTACGGAGATGCCAAGGTACATCCCTCCGCACAGATATTTTACATCAAGCTTTTTGGCAAGAAATAAAAGAGAAAAAAAAATCGAAGAATTAAAGGGAAAAAAAATTGAAGAATTAAAGGGGAGAGGAAATCGTCATGAGAGGATAAAGACGGGCAGAGAAATAAAAGAGAGAGGATCGGAGAGAAAGGAAATATTTCAAGATTTGAATTCAGTTATTTGATAGATTTTGAATTTATACTGACCGAAAAAAAATCGGACACGGTTTAATGGTTTTGATTACGGTATCAATTACCATATCAACATAGAATTTTCCTAAATTTACCATTAAGGACTAAGAAAATTGAACCGATGACAAATTATCGAGCCCTCAAGAATGAGTAAGCAATGTACAAACTCACTGTTTTATGTGAAGCTGCAGTGAAGATAGAGGTGGCAGATTGTCGGGTCAGGTCGGATCGGGTCGGTTTGAGTTGGGTCGGGTCAGTTTGATCAAATGGAAATGTCAGGTCGGGTATCAGATTGACGGCTGTTAACATTTTTCAAGTCGAGTCGGGTTGAGTATCGGGTTGACATCTGCTAGCATTTTTCGGATGGAGTTGGGTCGGGTCGGGTTAGGTCAGTTTGACTTTCTCTGAAACTCAGGTCAGGTCGGGCAGGTTTTTCAAATCGGGTCAGATTTTGCCACCTCTAAATGAAGATGACTAGATGAGAGTAACCAGAATGATAATCTTCATCTTTGGGAAATGGTTGAGAGCCCATGAGATGAGAGAACAAACAGAGGTGGCAAATTTTGATCCGACCCAAAAAACCCGCCCGACCCGACCCGAGTTTTAGGGAAAGTCAAACTGACCCGAACCCGACCCGTGTTCCAGGGAAAGTGAGACTGACCCGAACCCTACCCGACCCGTGTTCCAAGGAAAGTCAGACTGACCCGAACCCGGCCCGACTCGGGAATAGAGGTGCAAAATCTGACCAAACCCAAAACACCCGCCCGACCCGAAAAAATACTGGCAGCCATCAGTCCCATACCCAACACGACCCGACTCGACCCGGACCCGACCCAACATTTCCAGTTAGTCAAACTGACCCGACCCGACTCGGGAATATGCCACCTCTAAGAACAAACATGCTACGTTTTGTTCTTCCTTTATCCCTGAGGTTGCCATACGTTGACCCACGAATTAATTGCAGATAGAGACCAGACAGAATAAAAATGTAACAGAATTTGATTTTACAAACAAAACCAACGATATTGTCATCTTATGTTATATTTCTTTCGAAGAATGAACATTTAAGTAATTTGCATTATGTTCGATTATACTTTCATCCAAAACATGCAGCCCAATACCAAATAATTAATGACCGTTGACTTCTGATTAATGAAGTCATCGCCTGCCCAGAAACTCTTGGCCTCCCTCTATTGCCTATTGGGAACTTGTGAGTCCAAAGTCCAAACCATCTGTTATTCTCCATGTATCGCACGCTTCTCCTATCAAACAGAACCCCGTCCGATCTAATATGAACGGCTCTGATCTGCTACATGTTCCCCCCACGGCCACCTCGATTTCATATCTCCTGTGTACTGCATTTTGCAGTTCATGACATAAGCCATTAGATTGTCTTGAGATTGTGCCAGCTCGTCTCCACGCATCTGAGACGATCCAACGGTTCACATAATGAACTGCAAAATGCAGTAAGTTAGGGGATAAGCACCCCGGCCACCTCCCGGTCCTCCCCTCAGAGTCAGACCTCGTCTAGACTCTAGATAATCCAACCGAGCTTTCTTCCCAATCCAATCCAACGGCCCAGATTAAACACATCAGAGCCGACTCGTCGTGAGCTGCCCTCTCGCGATCTTTCATATCACAAGTCACAACTGACCGACTGCGCAGCGAATGAACGATGTGGATTATAGGGGGATTTTTGAGATTGAGTTGCACGAATCTCAGAGCAGATCCAATGGTTGAAGTACTGAGCAGCAGTTTACTGCGCAGTAGAGGATATGAATTCTAACTGACCGTACTAAAAAGAGAGAGAATAAAGTCATAAACAGGAATAATATGAACAGAAACTCTCAATTATTGCCCCACTAATAATAACACAGCTGTGATTTAAAAAAAAAAAATAATAACACAGCTGAGGAGAGTTTGTCAATGGGAAGAAGGATTTGGCAGTAGTTGACTTCATATCACCACTCACCAGAAGTTCCATTGACCGAGTAGGGTATAGAAATCAAGGTCAATTGCTTGCTGATCCTGTTCTCTGCCAAATTTTTGCAAAATTCTGCTTTTGTTTTGTTAAGAGGTAAATGATTCATGGCAGAATTAGAGCAATTTGGTAGTATAGAGATTGGGTTGAACTTAGTTGATTCATACCTTTTTTTTACAAACAGTTTTGCCTGACAGCCTGAGGGTGTATTCTTTGGTGGGTTCACTTGGCTGAGGGTTTAGGAAAACAAGTAATGGCATTTCACCTGTTTGATAAAAGGAAACGCAATGGATTGAGTATATGGACTTGATCAATTTATTTGCCCCTTGATCAGGTTGTTGGTTGTTTCTCAGGGGGGTTCTGATGGCCGGTGACAGGAATGCAGATAAGGTGTTTGTTGCATTGCCTGATATATATGAGGATGGGATTTCTGTTCTGTCCTGGGTTTTTGGTAATTTTCCCCAGGATAAGATAAAAATTGTCATCACCCATGTCATGACTTCACCTTTCAAAGGTCTGTAGTTTATTATTTCCTTTAAATTTCTGTTAAAATGTTCAATTTATGTTGTGTTTTCTTTATTTAGTGTTTCCAATTGTAGATTTATAAAGTGAGCTGCAAATTTGTATAACTTTTGCCCTGTACACACTATAAGAGAAATAGAGATTTCAAGTTGCTTTATACTGCCAACTATGATTGTACATAATGTCAAGCAGGATTATTTGACCCGAGGCCTTGGCTAATTGAGAGGGAAAAGATGGATTTGATTCTGAACCAGTACCTTTCGCACTGTTCAATATACAAGGTGCATTTTACATTCTTATCTTTTTTATAGAGATATTTCATTAACTCCGTCTCATCATTGATGAAAGAGGGATCTGAGGGGCAGAATAATAATAAACATGTTTTGTTTTTCCTTTTATCCCACAGTTTCAAGCTGAGAAATTGGTCCACATAGCTGATGATATTGCTGAAGGAATTGTGGAAGTGATTGCAAAACATGGAGCCAAGAACCTTGTGATGAAATCAGCAGCAAACAGGTACTACAGCTTACACAAAATCATATATATACCTTCCATAGTAAAAGAAAAGGGGATGAATTTTCTAGGTATATAACTGCAGTGATATGACATCATCTAAAATTGCAGCGATATGACAGATCTGACATCTACGACAGCAAACATAGTGATGCAAGAAGCTAATCAGTCATGCAAACTTTGGTTTATCTTTGACAGAAACCTTGTATGCACTAGGTATAATTAACCTTTGACTTTTAGGGTTTAGGGTTTTGATAAACTAGAATACATATATGTATTTCGATTAATGGTCTTAAAACTGTTGAATTCCAATTTGATGCTTACTATTTAAAATAAGATCTATAAATAAATGACAGCTTATTTAGGGGTTAAATTTAGCCTCCACAATCCTCTTCTTTGCCCTCACAAAACGAAACTGCAAGAAACTGCAACCTTACCACCAGTGCCCAGAAAATAAGAAATTAGCAAGGCCGCTAATACACACATTCTAAACAATCTGAGCTTAAAACCGGCAGAGATTGTAGGTTATGTACTATAGGTCAGTATTAAGAATACACACATAGTAGAAAAGGCTCCAGTATTTCCTTTTGCAAAATTTTAACATCAGTATATCTAGAAATGTCTTATCTGGTTGTCGTATGAAATATTTATTAGGTAGGGAGTAGGCCGTTCAAGTCCATAATTGTTGCCTACTACTTTAGTTTTGTTGAACCTACCTATAGTTCTTGGCAAGTTTTCAATCTGCTTCATATCTTTACACTCTTTTACGAATTAAGTTTGTTCACCTATAAATTTGGTCCTTCCCTATAGGGAGATCAACTCAGATTATCTAACACCAGCTCCATCACCTGGAGAGAGATCTCACCGGAATGGACGATCAAATGAGGCATCATCAAGCACGTCTACCGGATCAACTAGTGTGTCCGGAACAGGAGAGGTGATACATCTCTTTTGTTTCCCAAAATGTATGTGGTTGAATTACGGTTTCAGCTTTGCAATCCAAATGTGACTGTCAAAACTAAACAATATTGGACAAATCCATCTGCAGAATCCAATTTATCTCAAAAATAGCAAAGTCTAGAGGTCCCACAAGTCACAAAAATAGTATGTTTTTCTTATAAAATATCAGTAAAACATAATATTTTTATTATGTTGATTGAGGTTTTCTTCCCAGGGAAATATTGTTGATGTAGATGCTTCTTTGATTGAAATGCTTCATGAGGCATCTGTAGAAGCTGACTGTTTTGAAAAGAAGTCTGAAGAAATTTTTGAGGCACACAAGAAAATGGCTCGCCTACTAGTAATGACTCTAGACCTTTCTCTTAATATTGCTTTGTAAAAAGAATACACTCTTGCAGCAGAAATACATTTTACCCCAAAATTTTAGCTACTTTGTAATCTAAGACTGAAGCTTTTCAGATCAAGCTGGCAAAGAAGTTAGAGAACAAGGAGCAAGAAATAAGAGGAGTCAGGGAAATTTTACAAGGGGAAAAGCAAGAAAATGATCAATTAAGACAAGAAATTGAACAAATCAAGATAGAGAATGACCTCCTCAAAAGCCAAAGAGATGAATATTTCAACCAGATTCAGGTGGCAAATGAGAGGAGGTTTGCACTGGAAAAGCAAGTTTCTGATTCGGAATTAGTTATTAAAGATTTAAAACTTTTTTCGGCATCATCTGGTGACCGCATCGACTCTTTACAAGATGAATTATTCAAGCTGCAACATGATAAGGATACTTTGGCGGGACAAGTTCAAGAGCTATCCAATCAAAGAGGAGGTACTTTTGGCTCTACAATGCTGAACTCTGAGTTTTCCTTGCAAGAACTGCAGCAAGCAACAGAGAATTTCAGTGAATCACTGAAGATTGGGCAAGGTGGATTTGGACCTGTTTACAAAGGCTCTCTTCGTCGAACCATGGTAGCAATTAAATTGTTACATTCCGATGGCCTACAAGGCGTATCACAATTCCAACAAGAGGTAAATTTTATATTTGAACTAGAAATCAATGTTCAGAGAGAATAACAGTAGGGCTGAACAACAGTTGCTTACCGCATCAAAAAAAAGAAAAGAAAAAAAAAAACAGTAGGGCTGAACAAAGTTATACAGTTGAAATGTAGCAAACTCCATTAAATGTATTTGCTTTTACAGTTGCAAAGCTTTATATATCCTAATATGTTCAACCTGATTAATTTTAGTTTATATCATTTTAATTTTTTATTTTTATTAATCACAGATTACCATCCTCACCAAAGTGAGGCACCCAAACCTTGTAACCCTAATAGGAGCCTGCTCAGAAGTATCAGCACTTGTCTATGAGTACTTGTCCAATGGCAGTCTCGAGGACCGTCTGACCTGTGCCAACAACACCCCACCTCTGACCTGGCAGGCACGCACCCGCATCATAGGTGAGATCTGCCTAGCTCTCATTTTCCTCCACTCAAACAAACCCCAATTGGTAGTCCATGGAGATCTCAAGCCCGATAACATTCTCCTTGACACCAACTTGGTGAGTAAACTCAGCGACTTTGGCATTTCACGACTCTTAAAACAACCTGACAACAACACCACTGCTTTCTTTCAAACAAGTCGTCCGGCAGGAACCTTTGCATACATTGATCCTGAGTATTTGTCAACTGGGGTCCTGACACCAAAATCGGACACCTACTCCTTTGGCATCATTATCCTTCGTCTGTTAACAGGAAAATCTCCAATTAATATAGCAAGAAAAGTGCAAGATGCAATGAGAAATGGGATACTTCTGTCAGTAATCGACGAGTCAGCTGGGACATGGCCCTTTGAGCAAGCCAAACAGTTGGCAAAGGTAGCCCTGAGATGTGTTGAGTTGTCTAGAAGTCAGCGACCTGATCTTGTTAATGATGTCTGGACAGTAGTCGAACCCTTGATGAAGGCTGCTGCTTCTTATGTGGAACCACAGAGTCGTGGAGAAGAGAGCATACCATCACACTTTATCTGTCCAATATCTCAGGTAACTGTTGTAAAATATTTGATAGCACAATTGAAGTTGAAATTTCAAATTATTACTGGAAAGTGAAAAGATATTGCTGTTATGCAGTTCTTAGATTGTACGAACTTATATATGGAAGGGTTATTTGGACAGCCATATTAGTTGTTTAACTGTAGCAGCCTACAATTGACTGTTAGAATGTAAACCGTTAAGCTGTTGATATGTGTTCTCTATAGCTTTAGATTGGTGTGTATTAAGCCTAAAGCAATTTGGGAATCATTTGGTCATTTGTTTGCCGGGCCGATAAATCTAACACTTAATTTTCTCAGGTCTTTTTGGATAACCGATGGTTTTTTTAAATTGCACCATGTACACAATTTATCCAAATCATAAAGATAGTATCTTTTCTTACATTTTTTTTTCTTTTTCATTTTTAAGAATTATCCAAATTTCACTTTGGTTTTGGAATGAGAGTTTTTTGTCAATATAAAATCTCTAGAGCATATTGTGTTGTTTAACATCAATAATCTCTGAATCCACTCCCCTTCAATTGTACTGGTTCGGAGCTCAGTAGCTTTTTACACTACGAATTAGATGAATGAAAAATATAGAAATGTCACTAAATTATGTCTGCTACATTTGTTTCAGGAAGTGATGCAGGAACCTTACATCGCAGCAGATGGGTTCACATATGAAAAGGACGCAATAAGAGAGTGGCTGAGGCGAGGCCATAGCACATCTCCGATGACCAACCTGGCGCTTCCTCATCGCAATTTGATTCCTAATCTTGTGCTTCGTTCTGCCATTCAAGAATGGCTTCAGCAGCACCCACAATGTTAATTCATAATGTCATCTAACTGTCATGTGCCTAATGGATCGGTACATGCAATTGCAGTAAATTTGGGAATGAAATTGGAGGGCAAATGTTTAATTTGTGGTAATTGTGAGGAAATAGCAGAAAATTGCAAAGAAACGAAGTGAGCCGAAGAAACAAAAAAGAAGAAAGAAGAAAGAAAGAAACTGGTCTTTTTTTATTTCCACTACAATGTTTTTTTTTTTACTCTTAGCTATTTCTATCCAAAGTCCTCAAAACTACAGTAAATGTACAAGTTTATCTCTGTGCTTCTTCTCTAATTCATCAGTTGAGTGTTTACATTAAATAAAGATGATCAGCATTAGAGACCTCAAAGCAGACATCCTTCCATCATTCTTTGAAAATGGCCTTTTGGGCCTTCATGTTGAATTGGGGCCTTTGCTTTCTTTCTCCTTTTCCTGCTTGCTTCCTATTTTCAGCCCTTTATTCATTTCCTTTTCAATTCAACATGGCACTTACCAAGTTCCAATTTGATTCCTAATCTTGTAATCCAATCTTACTGTTCAAGCTAAGAATGACATCAGAAGCACTCACCATGTTAATTTCGCCTACTAATCACTTCGTTAATTGCTCGAACAGATATTTCAGAACCAGCATGGACTGACTTAATCCATCTAATTAAATTTGAGAAGTTTTTTTTTTTTTTTAAAAAAAAAAGGTTGTCTTGTAAGTACAAATATCACTTATAGCTAGAGATTGTTTTTATGATCAGTAGAGTGTATGTGAAATTCATTAATGTTGAATGATTGACCATTTTGATTGTTTAGGGTTTAGAGCAATGTTTATCCATTGACAATCTTGATAGTGAGGATTTTGAAAATTTTGAGTAAGTTCATGAAAAATCTTAGAATGAAACAAAAAAAAAGTTTATGGATGTATTGTTTAACTTATAGATTGGTAATGTTTCAAATTTCAATCAATTTGAATAATTGTTTGATGGTATTTGATGGCTTATTAAATTTTATACATTCTTAAACATATGTAAATTTACGGGTCTTTGAAGAGTTATTGAACGTCACTTGAATTGAATTTTTTTTTTTTTTTTTGAAAAGGAAAGCACCCAATAGGGACCCACTTTCATCAATCGAATTGAATATAATCAGAAACATAATTAATCTATAAGTTAAACAATACTTCTATATTTTCTTTATTTTTTAGAATTTTTAATGATTTTTATTTTTAAAATTTCTCAAAAATTTCCATTGTCAAATTGGTAAAGATAAGCCTTATCAATGTGAATGAATCATTCCACTTTAAATTATCAAACAGGTCTATTCGTTCAATATATTTCAATAAATATATATACTTACGGTCGATGAAATCCAGGTTGGCATAATAAGTTATTAAGTTCAGATATAGCTTTCCTATAAAAGAATAACAACAGTTAATTAAAAAATTAAGTGATATGATCTATGAAAAATTCAAAATTTTAATAAAAAAGAAATAGTGCTGAATTATAGCTTGTGGACTACATTTTCAATTTCTTTTCATAAATTACACGGCTCAAAAAGTTTTTTTTTTTCTTTTTATCAAACAAAATGTGGTGCTCACTCATCCTTCAGCTAACTAGGATGACTTTTAAGAGGTCATGAGTTCAATCCTTCATGGACACAAATAAAAAGTTTCAATAAAACTGGTGGAGTATTCCACTTTCTTCAAAAAAAAAAAAAAAAAAAAAAAACTCATCCTTCAGCTGTAGCATATAAATAGATGAGATTTAGAGACGACTCGATCATAAAATGCTAGTCTTGACTTCCCCGGTTGGCTCTCGAACTTCCTTTATGTCATCATAATACATGACCGCATGATCAATTCAACACAGCTAAAATCCCTACAACAATAAGCAATGTTATCATAATCGGACTGGACATCTACCCGGTAAAGCTTCAGGTCAATGGGTCATTGGTCGGATCGCTGAGTCAACCAGTTTAACCGCTGGTTTTCTCAAATATACTTATGAGATATTAGACTTAAAGATTGTTATAAAATAATTATTTTTATTGTATAAGTGTATGTAAAAACATACTCATATATTTTGAAATGGTGAATATCATTGAATTTGTCCACAATCATCAATAAAATTACTTGTAAAATAGATTACAATATCAGCTTATAAACAAAGATCCGAATTTTTTTTTAAAAATGTAACATTCTTGAAATTATTTAATATTATGATCATGAATAATAAAAATGTCACGTGTCTTTTTTTTTAAATTTTGAACCTTCAAATAAAGTACAATGACTAAAAAATAATCATAATTTTTTTATTATAGAATCATATATGATTAATGTGTCTGTGTATGACTGTATGCTATAAAAACTATGTTTTCTTGAAATTCGAAAATATAAAAAAGTTTTGGATTCTTAAGACCTGTTTGTGAGATCATAGGCTGTAACATCTAAGGCTCATAGCCTTTTTTTTATTGGATTTACATTTCTCCCCCCGATGAGTTCATTAACGGGTACTAGCTTCAGAAACCGGAAACCGCGTACGGTTTTTTTTTTTGAAAACCAGCTAATTAACCGGGGTTAGCACGCTTTTTACTGGTTCATTTGCATGTACGGTCCAATCAAAGAATCAACTCGGAAACTGTTCCGGTTCCGGTCTTTTCTGGTTAAACCAGCGGTCCGGTCCGGTTCTGATAACACTGGCAATAAGCAAATCCAAAAAAAAAAAAATCATAGCTAAAAAGATACGATAAGTACGAACTGGAAGGGAAATTCAGGTTCTCAACGGAGAGTCTTTCAACGGGGAATTATATACGCACTGGCAGTAGTAGTTTCCTTGACCCCGCGGGAAGTTCCGTTCACCAAGTATAAGTGTATAACTGTATAACATAGAAACTAAGTCTTTTTTTAAAAAAAAAACAAATGAAAACATAGGTTTGAATTCGATCAAAAGAAAAAAAGAATAGCAGTTCCACGAAATTAAGGTTACTTTGACGTCCTATTCTCTGCCAATTGTTTACAAAAAAAAAAAAAAAAATTCAACTTCTATAAGAAAGGGTAATGCCAGTAGCAAAACCAGAGCGATTTGTTTCTAAGTTTCTATCGATACTGTGTTCAACTAAACTGATTTATACCTTGTTCCATATAAGCAGATTTAATTGCCTGTAAGTTCAAAAAAGAGGTTATGTTATTTTCCTTGTTTGTTTAATAAAGGAAGTGTGTGAATTGACTATATGAACTTAACCAACTTCTATTCCTTTTATTTGGTGCTCTCTTATATATTGGGGTTCTAGTTAAGTAATTATAATGGCCGATGAGATCAGAAATGGAGATGAGGTGTTTGTTGCTATGCCTGATACATATGAGGATGGGATGTCTGTTTTGTTCTGGGTTTTCAGTAAATTCTCCCAGGATAATACAAAAATCATCATTACCAGTGTTTTTGATTCACTTGACAAGCGTAAGTTCGTAATTCATTACCAGTGATCTCCCTGTTAAAAATTATGTTAAAAATTAATCATATCTCCTTAATGTTTATATTGTTTCCAATATATAGTAGCTTTAGTAAATTAAGCAGATCATTGATAAAACTTTTGCATATTTTCAATTGGTCATAATTTATAAAAGAGAAAATGACGATTTTAAAATGTTAATTACATCCAATTCTTATTGCATATAATATCAAACAGGACTGTTTCGCCTGCTACTTGAAATGGATAGGATTCTGAACATTTACCTCTCAAACTGTTCGTCTTACAAGGTACATATACTTTTTTTTTTTATATATTCTTTTTCTGAGATTTTTCAGTGTAGTCTTATTGTTAGAGAAAAGGAGGGATCTGAGAAGCAGAATAATAGATACTTCCTTTTTGTTCCTTCTATTCGACAGTTTCGTGCTGAGAAATTGATCAACATATCAGGCGATATTGCTGAAGGAATTGTAGAGGTGATTGCAAAACATGGAACCAAGAACCTTGTCATGAAATCAACAGCAAACTGGTAAATCATCTAGCATTGAGAATAAACCCAAATTAAAAAAAAAAAAGAAGAAAAAGTCTGAACTAAGTAGTAGATAATTGCAGTGATATGACAGCTCTGAAATCCGACATAGCGAACAAGGTGATGCGAGAAGCTAATCGGTCGTGCAAACTATGGTTTCTCTGACAAAAATCTTGTATGCACTAGATATAATTATTTGAACCTTTCACATTCCATATATTTATGTACTTCGATATTAATATTTCTAAATGGTTGAATTCAAATATAATTGCATAATTCTTGGCAAGATTTCAGTCTGCCTCTTCTCTTTAGGCTCTTTTCGGAACTAATTTTTTTTTACCCTTTAAATATTGGCCTTTTTGATAGGGAGGTTAACTCAGATACCTTGACGCCAGCTCCAACATCCGAAGAGAGATCCCACTGGAACGGACGATTGAATAAGGCATCATCAAGCATGCCTACCAGAACAAATAGGGAATCTGGAGCAGAAGAGGTGATACCATGTTTCTTATGTTTCATATTAGACCTTTTTTCGCTATCCAATGTGTACGTGGTTCACTTAAATTTCACGTTTACGATCCAACTGTGGTCATCAATCTTAAACTTAGTTTCTAATAAACAGAATTGGACAAATTCATCTGTAGAATCCAACTTGTCTCAAAATATCCAAGTCTAAAGGTCTCGTACAAGTCACAACGTAAGAGCGAGAAGGCAAGCCAGCACCAATTATGCCTGATCGACTCAAGCAGCCAATTATGTATAAGTATTGACTCAAGCAGTCAATTATATATATTGGCAAGAATTAAGACAACTGGACAAGAACTTGAGCTTTTTGCATGTTTTCCTTATAAAATATCATTAAAAAATAAGGTGTTTGTTATATATGCTGATCAAGTTTTTTTTTCCTAGGGAGTTGATGTAGATGCTTCTATAATTGAAATGCTTCACAAGGCATCTGTAGAATCTGACAACTTCGAAAAGAAACTTGACGAAACTTTTGATCTCAAGAAAATGGCTCGCCTTGTAGTAATGACTTGAAACCTTTCTCTTCACATTATATTGCAAAAAGATACACTCTTAAAGTGGAACTACATGTTTCCCCAAAATTCATAGTTATTTCTTAATTGAAGACTTAATCTTTGCAGATCAAGCTGGCAAAGAAGTTGGAGCAAAATGAGAAAGAAATACGGGACGTCCAGGAACTCTTACAGAAAGAAATGCAAGAAAATGATCAATTAAGACACCAAATTGAAGAGTGCGAGCAAGAATAAACGTCCTTCGCACAGAAATTGAGCAAATTGAGACTGAGAAAAACCTCCTTAGAAGCCAAAGAGATGAATATTTGAATCAAATTCAAGTGGCAAACAACAAGACGTTTGCATTGGAACACGAGTCTCCTCTTTACAACATGAACTGTCCAATCTGCAACAGTGCAGAGACGGGAGCATACCGTCGCAGTTTATTTGTCCGATATCTAAGGTAACTGTTTTTAAATATTTCATTGGCACATTAGCACAATAATTGCTTGAACTTTCAAATTATTACCCAAAAGCTACTGAAGTTCTTGGATTGGTGAACTTATCTGGGAGGACTATTTCGACATCAGTATTAATTCTTCAAATGCTCAATTTACAAATTCTCTGTCAGAATATGAATAGCTACCAAATTGTAGATTTGTTTTCTATATGTTTAGATAGGTTGTATTAAACTTATTGCAATTTGTGAATCATTCGGTTATTTGCTCGCTGGACCAATAAATCTTAAGCGCCAATTTTCTCATTTGGCCATTCAGTCAATGACAGTTTTTAAATGCACCATGTAAAGCTGTAAACAATTTAATTATCTGGATCATAAATAAAGTTCAAGTATCTGTACTTCTACTATTTTCTTTTCATTTTGGATAACCATCGGAATTCTACTTTTATTCTGAAATGAGAGCGGTTTACAGATGAAAACTCTCCAAAGCAGCTTGTGTTGTTTAATACCAACAATCCTTTGAGTCCAGCCCCCTCCAGTTTTACTGATTCAGAATTAAGTAGCTTTTACATACTAAATTAGATAAATGAAAGTTTAAAAAATGTAACTAAATGTTTTCAGCTACGTTGGTTTCAGGAAGTGATGCTCGAGCCTTACATTGCTGCGGATGGCTTCACATACGAAAAAGAAGCAATCAGTGAGTGGCTCGGAAGAGGCCACAGCACATCTCCAATGACCAACTTAGCACTTCCACATTGCAACTTGATTCCTAATCTTGTTCTTCGTTCTGCCATTCAAGAATGGCTTCAGCAGCACCCGCAACGCTAATGCTAATTCTTTTTCATTCTTCGAAACCAGTCGATGCGGACTGGCTTGATGCAAAAGAATTGGAGACATAGATTTGCTATTACAAGCTGTACATATTATTATATATTTTGTGTAAATTGTTTCTTCGAAGTAGATGTCTAAATAAACCATTTTAAAGTTTTCTTTATGTGCATTACTAGACATAAATTAGTAGCAAAAGAGTTGTCTTATAAGAATTGTAATGTGCAACCTTTATCGTTGAATGCTTTGGACATTTTAGTTGTTTATATTAGGGAATACGGTGAATTCTATCCGCATCCAAGTTATCATGGGGGTCTTTTCGTTTATTTGAAATCAATAAAGAATATTTGGCCCGTTCTATATAAATGTATACAATTGCATGTTGTTTTTGTTATAATATTTTGAACCGTCCAATAACACTTAACATTTGTGCTGATAGAGAGAACATTTTCTTTTAATATCTTTTGTTTTTGTATGCTCATCCAGCAAAATGTATCAACACGAATCTAAATTTTAAATGTACAACTCAAATTAAAGATTATAGCAAAATTAGTTATTTTATGATATGCATGTAGCAACATAACCTATTTAATCAATAAATAAATTTGTTGATATGCAATCATCACCGAAAATTAAAAATCGCTATTATAGATTATTTTCTTTAGGATGAAGCTGATATAGCACCACTGATTTCACTAACATTCTAACAATAAGTACAATGTCAGGAGAGGAAGATCGGGAAGTAATAGCTGAAGAAGAGGGTTTAATTCAACGGTCGATACGAATAGATGACGGGCAACGGGCAGAAGATCGAGGCGGACAGCGCGATGGATTAAAACTGAAGGCACTGACAGATGGGCCATCTTTAAGAACGGGCCAAATTTAAATAAGAATATATCATAGCCGTTAGTTAACTCAGCGTTTCAGTTAATCACTTGGATTGCTGACATGTGAGCACAAGATTGAATAGGAATGGATTCTTTATCAAATTGAGATTTTTCTTTTTGAAATGTTTCGCCTATAAATAGGCAAGAGATTGTACGGATTGGATTATGTGAAATGAAATCAGTTTTTTCCAACTTCTCTCTTGAATTCTCGGTACCGCCATTGGCGAAACCTTGAATTCATCTTCCATTCCATTGGAATTCTGAGTAAATTGTCCATTTGATTCGATTGTACAGACTTGAATTGAATTCAGTCTGTTACTTACAAAGAAGAACTAGCATTTTGGTCTAGTGGCTAAGGGCAACACTCTCCGTGTGGGAGGTCGTGGGTTCGAAACCCAGATGGAAGGTCTTTTATAGACATTTAAATTTGAATGACTTAGCCCTCATCTTTATCTCAAAAAAAAAAAAAAAAAAAAAAAATTCTTACAAAGAACCCTAGCTCCTCACACTAAGTAAATAGACACTAGAGCAAAAGAAAAAAAAAATGAACATTAACGATCACAAGGATCCAGAGAAAACTACAATAAGATCAATCATCTCTCAAAAGATGTAAGAGATTTGGCTATAGAATAAAAAAATATCGAGTAAAGGTTTTTGTTCAAAAATAATATTGGTTCGTTTATTCTTTGATCATCCACGTAGAGATATTGTTTTATGGCCAATCCGTTGCTATTCTTTTATGCAAGGCAATCAAGCATCTATAATCCAACTTTATTTCTATCAAGTCATCCAACAATCACTTTGTTTTTTTTTTTAGATAAAGATTCTCTATTAGAATTTCGAACTAGCGACCTTCCACGCGGAGACATCCAAGAACCACTTTTGAATAAATAATTTTCAACTTTTGAATTAAGAATTATAGGTTTTGAATTAAGTAGAATAGTTGGATTAAAAAAAAAAAATTGGACCCCAGCTAATAGCCTAAATAATGAATACTCTACTTTTATACAGCGCACAGCCGCTGCCATATATTTGAGACGGTACATTTCAGTTTTGACGGCTTAGATTTAATACAGCAGTGCATCTGAATCCTGTTATAACATACGGGAACCTAGCCTACTAGGCCAACTTACTTAGCAAAAAATGCTCCAAAGAGAATGTCATCTTGTCCATTTTTTTTTCACGTATCATTATATTAGTGGAAGGGAAAACACTACGCTAATACCAACAGCGCTCCCGTCATCCATACGCTCAAAATTTTTTTTTTCTCTGTACAATGGTCCTCCTCTTTGTACCTTCAAAAAATTAAAGTTACACTACAAAAGCTTTATATAAATCGCATGGCAAAAGGAACAATAGATATTTGTATATGAATTTTGTGTCCAAAAAAATTAGCATGCATAACAACATCCTATTTTAACTATCTATATTTTTAATTTAGATAACCAATAAACACACCAAAAAAATAGTCATGATTTTAATTTTTTGATACACATTCTACAAATATAAAAAAATGTAAATACATTATTACAATCTATGTTCTGAAGAAAGGAATATCTCATTGAAATATAGATTTATTGGATTAAATTTATTTAATATATTTTAGAAATACTTTTATCACTTGATACTAACTGAGTGACAACAATAGATATTTAATTCGGCACAAAAAACATATTTGATTCGGCGCAGCAGAGCGCGCTTAATAGCTTGTTTACATGCATAATTCGAGAGTGTAGATTGTAGAACATATCTTGACTAGACAAATCATCCGTATTAACGACAGTAGATACAATTATATCATTATATTTTTATATCAGCTCCCTAGTGGAAGTACCTTGAGACGTTGGTAGGCACCCGTCACTACCACTGCCCGACATGAGTGCTTTGATCGTGACCGTTGACCTCTCATTAGTCAAGTCGTCGCCCTTACGACTCCTCTTAATTTTACTAGAACTCAAACCATCTGTTATTCTTTACTTATACATGCTCCTCCGAGCTAACGTGATTCTCGTCTGATCTAATATGGACGGCTGCAATGGATCTGATATATGTTAGAAATTTAATTAATTTCATGTATTTTAAGATTTTATAAGAATAATATTTAATTTGTGTAATTAAATTTATATATTTCAGTTTAAAGAGATAGTGGGCTGGCCACCTACTATTTCTTGATAACTCCATGATTTTAATTCATTCGTTATAATATTGAAATCAATAGTTAGCGTTTTTATGAAGCAAATTAATTGATTAGATACTCTAATATATGTAACGTACAAACTTAATTGATTTAGCAAGTTTCAATTGCTGGAGTTGTTAAGGCATAGAGGCGTTGTTGGATTATAATACCCAATTAATCCATAACGCGGTATAGTAAATGATTTCACTCGGTACCCAATTAATACAGATTATCAATGATATTCTATATATACATCCATTTGGAACCAGAGAAGATATACGAAGATAAGAGAAAAGATGTTAAACAGAGATGAAATAAACCACAAATGATGCTCCACATATTTTATATATATTTGAGAATATTATGGAAGATAAATAAAGAATAATTTCTTTGAGCTATTGTTGCAATCAAATTCGGGTTCGCTCCTTATGCGGGGTGCACTGCATCAATGGAGGTAGGAGTCAAAGTATCTTGGGAGGATATTGTCATAAGTCCACTGCACCATGTGGGGCAAATACTTCTCTAAAGTTAGTACTCGTATTATTACAGGTGCGCTTCGATGCTCAGCTATGATTCGATGATCTTGGACTATGGATGGATGCTAATTAGAAGATTGTGCAACCGACAAGTTCTTCAAACCAATGTTTGATTTTCTAAACTCTATTTTATTTATTTGTTTAATTTTATTTACTTTAAGCTCATGTTTCCAACAATACGCCCTCTTTCTGCCGACTTCGTCCAGAGCTTTTCTATGATCATCCGACCGGTCCTTCTTCTCGATCCAATGGTCTACATAATAGATGGGACCCAGGAAATAATTAGTGCCTAGAGAATGAGAATCCCACTCGACACCTTTCATGTCATATTATTCGTATTCTTCTTATTACTCTTATTATTATTATTATTATAGGTTAAAGGGACAATAAATACGAATATGAAGGGGCATCACATTCTCACTTATGCCCACTAACATGAGTACATAACATAGCTAAGAGGTTGGTCATATTCATTAATTCATATATGCAAGCAGAAACGTAAAATGCACCTTGAATATAGAACAGTACGCGATCGAGGTACTTCTTCAGAACCGAATTTATCTCAGTTGGTAGTGACCTAGGGTCATCTGATCCTGTTTGACATGGTTAATTTGCAATATGCAAGCATTTTATAATTCTTTATTTTAAAATTCTTTTGTACGACCACTTTGAAGAGGGCAATTTTCAATCAATTTAGCTTCCTAGCAAAGTTTTTACTTTTTATAATTGGGCAAAAACAATTTAGAAAATACAGTTAAATTGAATATCGTATTCAGTAGAGAGATCAAAGGCACTATAAGTCTATAACCAAACCTCTGAGAGGGAAAGTACCCATGACGTGGGTGATATATATCTTCGTTTTATCCTGGGGGAAATAACCAAGAACCCAGGACAAAACAGGTACGCCATCCTCATATGTAGCAGGCAAGGCAACAAACACTCTATTATCTACCAGTGATGCCATCAAAACCAACTACGAGAGTTGCAACTGTTGGAAACTATGGTCTCGAAATCTAAAATTTGATAAACAAAAATATGTTAGTAAAGTAAAAACAATATAAAAAAAAAAGTTTACAGAATTCAATTAGTCTACAAAGATACGTAACAATGGGATTTCTTTTCTTTTTCACTTCTCATGAATACCTATTAGTCTACTGCTTTCTTTGTAATAAAGAACATTGTGCTTGCTATCCAACCATTGTTGAGCACACAATTGCTTTGAAGGCAATTTATGGCATCCATTATTATACAAACGAGTAACTGGCAACGCTATTCAATGGCAACATATAAAGATTAATGTCTTTTGGTGCTACATATTACACATAATAAATTATCAGAACTACCGGTTCATTATTAATATTAATTTTTCTTATTAAATATAAATATTAAAATTTTGAGTTTTCCTCTAGAAAATTTTCAACACGAATAACCCAATTAGAGTTAAGTTCAAACAAGAAGTAGAATTTGCCAAGCAAATCCAAGGTATTTTCTTTCTCAAACAATTAATACATTTTAGTTCCTGCATTTGTGAAGCTTCAGTTATATAATATACCATTTAATTACAATGCTATATATCAAATTCAACACAGATACACAAAGCCGGTGGAAGCAACTCCTGCCCTAAACCCCTAGTCTCTCAGACGAGGTAATTGAGTACTAGAAAAACATATTGAGAGGAACAAATTAAGCTGGAAAAACATAGCAGAATTTAGGAGTAACAAACCTTAGTTTTTGATCATGTCTCAGACCTAAGAGGTGTTGATGTTCTCTAATTAAACAATTCCCTCTTCATTTTGATTTTTATAAAAATGGAACTATATCAATCTTGGTATGGAATTAATGAGAGGAATTAATGCTTTATATAATTATATTCTAACATTTGATGAGTTAATTTAGTGTAAAGATGAAATTTAAATGATAAATAATTAGCCAAAAACTAAAAGAGGCGTTGTATGTATTACACGGTATGAGCTCAGAATTTAAAACGCCCGCACAATGGACAGGTTTCTTGCTAGTATAATAAATAGAAGAACTGAAGAAGACTTGCCTTGACTTGAACTCGTCGCTCCTCCCATCCTTCCCGCTTTCGAGTATTTCCCGCTTTATCTACTCCCAAAGGAAGTTAGGAACCTTTTTTTTAGTGGTTGATGTACTTAAAAAAGTGAAAAGAAAAAAAGCAAAAGATTACAACGGAATATTTAAAAAAGTGGTCTCTTCTCTTCTCTTCTTGTCTCTCGCTTCAATTATTGCCCACTACAACAACAGCCAACAGGCAAAGAGGTTTCTCATTGTCAAGGTCTTAGGTCTGAGACATGATCAGAAACTAAGGTTTGTTACTCCTAAATTCTGCTATGTTTTTCCAGCTTAATTTGTTCCTCTCAATATGTTTTTCTAGTACTTAATTACCTCGTTTGAGAGACTAGGGGTTTAGGGCAGGAGTTGCTTCCACCGGCTTTGTGTATCTGTGTTGAATTTGATATATAGCATTGTAATTAAATGGTATATTATATAACTGAAGCTTCACAAATGCAGGAACTAAAATGTATGAATTGTTTGAGAAAGAAAATACCTTGGATTGACTTGGCAAATTCTACTTCTTTTTTGAACTTAACTCTAATTGGGTTATTAGTGTTGAAAATTTTCTAGAGGAAAACTCAAAATTTTAATATTTATATTTAATAAGAAAAAATAATATTAATAATGAACAGGCAGTTTTGATAATTTATTATGTGTAATATGTAGCACCAAAAGACATTAATCTTTATACGTTGCCATTGAATAGCGTTGCCAGTTACTCGTTTGTATAATAATGGATGCCATAAATTGCCTTCAAAACAATTGTGTGCTCAAACAATGGTTGGATAGCAAGCACCATGTTCTTTATTACAAAGGAAGCAGTAGACTAATAGGTATTCACGAGAAGTGAAAAAGAAAGGAAATCCCACTGTTACGTATAGGGGTGAATAACATTTATAACAGTCACGGAAATGAAGTCTTCCGTTAACTGTTACATTTAAGGGGACGAAAATTTTTTGAATTTCGTCTGCCGTTCTATTTTGTGAACGGAAGAGAAATCAGTGCTGTTAACCGTTTTGTTTATTAGGACAAAACGAAACAATTGTGACGGTTACAAACGATTATACTGTAAAGTTGTCAATTTTCACATTTTCACATATGCAACAGCACACAGTTTAACAGAAACTTATAACAGAAAATTTTAACAGAAAAATGCAACTTCCAATTACCAATTAAAGTCACAAATTAAACTCAAACTAAATAAAAAAATTAGCCAATAAAAAATTGATGTCTCAAATTAAAATGCTTAACCAAATGAACAGCCAAGGCTCAAATTACAACTTCCAAGTTTCAATTAACATCCCAATTACAACAGAAATTATCCAAATAGAAGTACAAGTCCATAACCATTTTTGCAGGTTTCTAATACCAGAGCATGAATCATGATCACATTCATATATCACAAGAAACAAAATAAAAGTTCATCAAATCTAGTAAATGACATAAATACCACCACCCACCCCCCCCCCCCCCCCCCCCCACACACACACAGACGCAACCCCCCAAGTTTATCAGTTCAACTTACAAGTAAACAGCCAAAGAACACCCCACAAAACAACCTAAGTCTCAGCTATCTTCTCAATCTCATATACCATTCTCAGCCAAAGGCTCAAAATAAAGATTTGAAAGCAATTAAACACATAAATCATCATAAGGGACTTATTGACCTTTTTCTGTACATTTTAACATACTAGTAACTCACCTGCGCCATGCGGCGGGCTCATTGTAATTGTTACCGCTACGTTTATCATTATTATACGGTAATCCCAACTTATGGGCCCAATAAATTGATTTCTTGTACAAATATGAACATTACTCTGAATGTAAGGATAAACCAGATCACTGATCAAACTACAGAATTAGCAATCTTATATTACAATATATAATAAAATAAATAAATGACAAGGGCAAATAAGTTTATTATAATTTGCAAGCCATTAGCACTACATTTGTTTACAACCATGCACGTTTGGTTGTCTTGTGTATGTGGTTAATACCTGAAAAATTATAATGAAAAAATTTAATACAACAATAATAAAGAGTTTAAAATTTTTAATTAGTTTTGTAATTGTTCTTGTACTTAACTATTAAGTATAATTGCATGAGAGTATGAGAGTGTATTGTGTAGCCTTTTTAAATATAAAACATATATAGAAAATGAGGACCCTTTTTTAATTTAATGGCCGTGTAATTCCGTTTTAACGTCAAACCGTTAAATGGTCAACTCATCGTTAAGAGCCGTTACACGTTTTTTAAAAGCTTGATTTGTATACATTCTTTGAAGTTCAAGTAGTATTACTCTTTTCACTGAAAAAAAAATAATTTTATTCTTGTAACTACAAAAGAACATGAGTAGGCATAAGAGGAACTAACAGTGGGAATAAAACCTACTAATTATGATATTTTTGAAAGTAAAATCCAATGCCCATAGTTAGAATATTACATGATACTACTGAGCTGATGGTGATGGTGATTCAGGGATGAATTTAGTACAAACCCCCATTGAACTAAACAAAGTATGTTCAAAAACTTGAGAAAAAGAAATAATTTGATACCTTTCCAACATGAAAATCAGCTAAAATGCCATTGCCACCAAGTAATTCCCTTCCAAGAGCAACCGTGTCCCGTGCCCACAAGGTTATCCATGCCTGTCGAAATTTTTATAAAACTTATCAACAAAAATAGGAGAAAACTGGAAAATTAGCTTCTTGATTATAATCCATGGTGGTACTTAATCACCTTCCCCATGCTAGCTTGACCAGTAGTCATTTTACCAGATTCGTGCAGCTTGCAGAGACGCCAACCAGTGAGAAACATGGCATGTATGTTACCGAGCATGCGTACCAGCTTTTCCTGTGTCAGTTGGAATGCCGCAAGCAGAACACCAAATTGCTTCCTCTCTCTTACATAGCTAGTAATACACCAAAAACTTCAGTGTTTTTTTTTTTTTTTTTTTTTTTCCATAAATCGAGAGATCAGGAGAATCATTATTTACGTACCTGTTGGTTGCATAAATCGTAAACTCCCATCGCTACACCAATAGACACCCGTGTTCTCGGCACCGACGACGTAGACCGACGGACCGCACTCCCACCGGAAGGCTTCTCGATCCGTGTCGGGGTTGGATCGTGGCGGCGCCCCGCAGACACCGATCTTAGGTTCGGGTTGGAGTCTTTCCAAGACGAAAGCGGGGTGGCCTGCTTAGAAGAGTTTGCACTGGGGTTAGGGTTTGGTCGGAGCTTGACTGGGGGAGATGGAGAGCGGAGGAGTCCGCTGGTCGGCTGTGAGAGAGGCGAGGGGATGAGGAGGAAACGGGAGGAGGAGCGGGCTGGGAGGACACGGGCATGGAGATGGGGATGGTGGCGTAGGGAGGGGACGACGGGCGCGCCGGCAGCACGGTGGCGGAGGGAGCGGGAGCAGCGTAGATGAGGGACTCGATCTCGACAATGTCGCGGGGAGATTGGTGAAGGGTCGCGAGAACTGAGAGTGGGCTGGACTGGAGAAGAGATAATTAGCGAACTGCACGAATCACATCCGTTATTATCTCATCAGATCTATTGTCAGTTGTTGGATATATGAGGGGCATTTTCGGGATATTGAAAAAACAAAAAAAATTGTCTAAACAATGGAGATCTCCAGTCCTTCCATGCTTTTTAATATAGAGAGAAAAACAAGATCAGCTTATGCACAATAATGAAACAAAAGAAAAGGTATGTGATAACTGTTCATACCAGCCACCGAGGAATGTAGCCAGTCTTGAGTACAAATGAGAGCTTCAATGGTATCATCACCTAAAGAGTTCTTGACTGCTGATAGTGTCCTGCCCCCAGTGCTGAAAGCCGATTCCGATGGGACAGTTGAAATTGGGACAGCGAGGACATCTCGTGCCAACCGAGCCAAAATGAGATACTTAGGGCCATTGACCTTCCGCCATGCCAATATGTCATATTCATCCTCTAAGCTGGCCTCAATAGGGTCCTCATCCAGATATTGTTGAAGATCTGTTTTCATGGTATCGCTTATTTTCTTTCCCCGCATGTAATCCTTCAACCCGGCTCTTGTGCTACTAACAGTGGAGGATGAACTAGCGGTTTGGCTACCAAGACAAGCAAAAACAGTATACAAGTTAGTACAATATTATTTGGAGTTAAGTGGAAATGTTGAGTTTATAAATGAAAAAATGTAAATTACCTCATAATGTTTGATGAAGTGCCAACTTGCATCTTTTTAGTCTTGGAATGTGCATCCAAGTACTCTTTGTACAAACTTTCCAAACAAGCTCTCACATTTGACATTAAATCTTCCCAAGTTTTAGGATACAACTTCGCCAAGTAGTATTCAACCACTACCAGCTTGCATCTCGGATCAAGAGCACAAGCTATTGCCAACAATGTATTCCCACTGGCTCAATACTTTGTTAAATTTCTTCAACATTTCTTTACCCATGTTAACAACAAACGGATATTCACTACTTCCCATGTTTTTAATGCACAAAAAGACCTCACAGGATTCAAGAAAGAAGAGGTTTAGCGTGGGGTACTTGGTACCACTCAACTTTACTGTGGCATCATAGAAAACTTTTAAGTTCTCAGCCAAAACAGACATTGCCTCCCATTCATCATCCTCCAAGTTAAAAGTAAACCCCTTATCAAGGGAAGCAAACCTAGAAATTGCTGGTTTGAGCTGCAGAGCTAGCTCCAGCATGAGGTATGTTGAGTTCCAGAGTGTTGGCACATCCCATGCAGGTTTTTTATTTGGGACCTGAGCCTAACAATTTGACAATAAAGTTCTTTCAGTGCAATTAAGTTCAGGACAGTAAATAAAATGTAGACAGGCTATGGTTTTGATTGTACCTGAGATGCAGCCAGCCTAAACTTCTCCATTCTTGACTGATAATGACGAATGTACTTCATCGCCTCGCGAATTTTTACAATATCTTGCTTAAGGATAGCAAGGCCATCTTGCACAATTAGGATCGGGATGTGGCATCCACATCTTTGATGAAAGATGGAGCCTTGCACAGGGAGGGTATTGGCCTATATAAACACATATAAAACAAGTTAGTACATGAGACAGTAACAAATATGAAATGAAAATAATTTTCAGAGTTCAAGTTTACCAATTATGTGGTCATTAACTCTGCAAAAAGACTTCTTATCCAAATTCCACAATACCAATCTCTCAAAGATGTTCTCAGCAATCACCTTTCCAGTATGTGGAGAGGGCAGATTGCAAAATGTTATGTTTTCTTTCTCAAGTTCCAGTTATCATCAATAAAATGGCATGTCAAGCACAAGAACCCCCTATCTCTACTGTTACTAGTCCATAAATCACTAGTGAAACTAACTCTACAGTCAAGACTACTAAGGAAGTCATACAAACTTTGTCTCTCTTCCTTATAAATCCTAATGCAATCTGCCCTAAGGGTAATTCTGGAAAAGAGTTTGAATCGGGGCTAAAGGTCATTTAAGAATGCTTTCATAAAATGTTGCTCGACACAGATAAAGGGATATTCATGCACAATGACCATCTTTGCAAAGTTCTTCCTTCATCTAGCCTGGTCAAACTCCCAAACTACAGGGCTTTGCTCACCTAGAAACAATCACACCATCAGCAACAGTCCAAGCACAATTGAAAATTCAGAAAAAGGACAACATAAGATGAAAATTATACCAGTAGTTACGGCAGTCTGCAGAAATTTCTGCAAGGCATCTAGTTTACGCCTAATTCCAGCTGAAATCTTTTTGCACCCTTTGTTAATATGGTGCTTCATTGAGCTTGTGCTCCTCTGGTTGCCCATGTCATAATCATCCTCGCAATAAAGGCAAAAGGCTTTATATGACCCATCTGGCATCACTGGCCCCCTCTTAAAATGTTTCCAGACCTTGGAAGTTAACTCTCGAGTTCTCTTCTTATTTGTGTCCCCATGGATCTCAGCCTCCTGAGTTGCAGTTGCAACCTAACGAGCCTCTTGAGTTGCATTTGCAGCCTCACCAAGGGCTTCATCGTTGGCCTCAATCTCAATACGTCGAATTTGCTCACGAAATAAGAAAGGATGTAATCCCATACTGATACAAAGTACAAAACAATCATTATCAGTTCAGTTCAAGCAAGCACAATACACAAACTTTCTTCTCAGATTAGAAATTCATCACTGAAGATGCCTTGTGTAGCTGTGTTAGTGCTTTCCTTTTGGGACAGGGCCAGTTATTCATCAGTTCAAGCAAGCACAAGGCACAGTTCAAGCAAGCACAAACACAAGCTTTTCTTCTCATATTACAAATTCATCACTGAAGATGCCTTGTGTTAGTGCTTTTCTTCAGGGACAGGGACACAAAGGCACAGTTCAAGCAAGCACAAGCCACAGTTCAAGCAAGCACAAACACAAGCTTTTCTTCTCAGGTTACAAATTCATCACTGAAGATGCCTTGTGTTAGTGCTTTTCTTTAGGGATAGAGACACAAAGGCATAGTTCAAGCAAGCACAAGGCACAGTTCAAGCAATCTCAAGCCACAGTTCAAGCAAGCACAAGGCACAGTTCAAGCAATCACAAGGCACAATTCAAGCAAGCACAAAGGCACAGTTCAAGCAATCTCAAGCCACAGTTCAAGCAAGCACAAGGCACAGTTCAAGCAATCACAAAGCACAGTTCAAGCAAGCACAAACACAAGCTTTTCTTCTCAGATTACAAATTCATCACTGAAGATGCCTTGTGTTAGTGCTTTTCTTCAGGGACAGGGACACAAAGGCACAGTTCAAGCAAGCACAAAGGCACAGTTCAAGCAATCTCAAGCCACAGTTCAAGCAAGCACAAGGCACAGTTCAAGCAATCTCAAGCCACAGTTCAAGCAATCACAAGGCACAGTTCAAGGAAGCAGTTACCATCTGTTAGTACTTCTAACAGTAAACTTTTGTATTACTTACTCATCTGGATCAGATTCATGGCCTTCTTGATCAGTTGCCATCACAGCCAACAGAAGACAAAGGAAAACACCCAAGTTCTCTACATGCAAAGACAAAAAAAAAAAAAAAACAAGGTAAGAAATCAGAGTGAACAAAAGGGAAAAAAAAAAACGAGAATAAATTGCAATGAAGATGAAGAAAAGTACCTGTGAATACCAGGAAACTAGACCAGTATCACTCTCCCGAGTCCTCTTTTTTCTTTTGTTTTTGGAAAACAACCAGCAAATGAGAAATAACACCACTAAACAAAGTAACCAGGAAAATCTCTAGAGCACAAAGACAGAAAATGAGAATACCAGTAACAAGACCACTCAGTTCCAGTGTGGTCGAGCTTATAAAGCAACTACCAAAAAGCCAACAAAAAGATGCAATCATTGTTCTCTGCTGAACACACAAAAAAATGCAATTGAGTACCTGTCTGGCTGTCTGGCAGTCTCAGACTGATGAAAGACGAGGTGGCGACCTATATCACCATCTTCTCAGTCAGATCCATCAGCATCCCAGGCTAGCGTGTAGTATCGTGCTCTCGGATTATGGACTCTGGAAGCATGGTGATATAGGTTTCCATCTCGCCGATCGAATGTACTCAAGCACCCTCGCATCAGATCTAGGGTTTAGCAAGCACAATGGCCTTCGAGTTTGAGACAGAGAGGCAGATAGGGGTTTCGAGTGGTACAGATCGGTACCACATACTAGACAAGGTCTGACGGAGGGTTGACAATGATCCATCGCCATCAAATGAGGCATGCAAGCAAGGTGTGTGAGAGCTGAGAGGGGATCAGGGAAGGGGACAGAAAGAATGGCGGACTCAGGGTTTCAGAGGGGGGAGATGAAAGAGGAGACAGATGTGATAGTCCAAGCGGTGGGATAGGGTTTCAGAGAGGGGAGACGAAAGAGGAGAGGGGACAAAACTGATGGGGGGAGCGGCGGGGTAGGGTTTCGGGGGTTTTGTTAAATGGTGCATCAAGATTCGTAACGAAACATAAATCAACGGTCACAATACACCCATGTACCGTTTGCGTTTCGTCCAAGCCCATGAAACTGGCGCAATTTCCGTCAATCGTTTCGTTGGGCCGAACAAAACAAAGCCCAGTTGTGTTACCTGTTTTGTTTTAACGAAACAGAACGAAACACACGCATACGGGCCGTCCATTTTCACCCCTAGCCGTGAGCGCGAGTCAAGTCGTCGCTAGTCAGTCCTCCCTGTTAAAAAAAAGGAAAAAAAAAAAAAACAAAGTCTGCTCTTCGAAAGAGCGGGCATCACTTGGCGGAGTCGGTATCCGCTGCGATCCGATCCGATCCGACCCAATCCGATCCGACGACTGCGGCCAGCCTTTTAGGAGGGGTTTTTGAAGTAATCTAGACAGCCTGATTCGGATCACCGGAGTCCACGATCGGATTCGGATTCGGATCGCAGCTGATTTCAGTGCTGCTTCGCGCGCGATCGAACTTCCCGCTTATTATCCCACTCGCCAAAAGTCAAAGGAACTGAACTAATAAAAAAGGAAAAAAGCACGTCTGTTTTCCTGCACTCTTGTATTATTGTCCATTACAACAAACAGCTCACAACTACGAGCTGGTTTGACGAGGTAGGGGAGTGCATCAGTACTGAAAGTTGGCAGTTGGCAGTGGCATTCGCAAGACATGAGACAGAAATTAAGGTTAGTCACTAACGTATGTTTTTCTAGTTTTACTTAGTTAATAGGTTATGTTATGTATGCCTGATATATAGCTTGGACACTTAGAACATGTCGTTCCAGTGACCAGTCGACACTGTGCATATGAGTTAGAACTTGACAGTTTTGTAGCTCAAGCGGTATACTTGTGAATTCATATCCCCTGCTGTACTGCATTGATTGTGTGAGATTTGAGAATGAAAATACCATGAATCGACTCGACAAATTCTAGTTCTTTTTTATACCTCTAACCGGTATACCTTTAACGGAGAACTCAAAATTTAATATAATACAAGGAATATTATTATATCAATATTTAATTGACAATTGTGGTAATTTATTATTCATAATATCTAGCACTAATTAAAGACAAGAGACTTTTTAAGCTGGCCATTTCATAGCGTTGCAAGTACCGGCTGTTTAATAGATAAATAATAATGTCATAAATAGCCTTTAATCAATTGTGCTCAAACAATCAGTGGATGACTTCTTATTGTATATTATGAAGGATTCAACAGACTTATAGGTATGCAACAGAAGTAAAATCTTAGCTCATGTTCATCTCATTTAAGTCTCTTCTAGTTTTTTTTATTTTTTTTTATTTTAGGATGTACATTCCAGATTATAGAAACAATATTGTTTTCAATGATTGTTGAAGAGGCTATATATATACCATTCACACTGATAAGTCTTGTGCAATATTTTTAATTTTTACTTTCTTTATTGAATTTCAGATTTCGAGACAATAATTTTTGAAGAAAATTGCAACTCTCGTAGAGTTGTAGTTGGATTTCGATGGCAGCAGCACAGAGCAACGTAGATAAGGTGTTTGTTGTCTTGCCTACTAGATACGAGGATGGCTTGCCAGTTCTGTCCTGGGTCCTTACTCGCTTTCCCCGGGACAAAACAAAAATAATCATTACGCATGTCAAGAATAACATAATTTTCAGAGGTTTGGTTATACTACATTTAATCTCTCCATTGAATGTTATGTTTAATTTAATCAGCATTTCTAAATTGTTTTAGTACCCAATTATAAAATGTTACTAAGAAGTTAAATTGCTAACTAAATTGAAAATGTTTCCCCCTCTACAACTATATCTTTTCACATGGTCCTAGCTATAAGAGGGAATTTTGATCAAATGGTTGCATTTTTGCGAATTAACCATGTCAAACAGGATTAGATGACTCAAGGCTATGGCTATCTGAGATGGATTCGGCTCTTGAAAAGTACATGGCATACTGTTCTAATAAGCAGGTGCATTTTACCTTTCTACTGTTATTTTTGTGATTTTCAGTAGAGAGACTTTTGATACACAGGATAATGGTATGCATATCATGCGGGTCCTTTTTTTTCACAGTTTCGAGCTGAGAAGTTGGTACACATGGCAGATAATATTGCTGATGGAATTCTTCAAGTCATTGCAAAACACGGAACCAAGAACCTTGTCATGAGATCAGATGCAGACAGGTACTGGCACAAAATCATAACATATCTCGCGAAAGGAAAGGGGATGATGTGGCTAATATTGAGTTTGACCAAAAGAATCTGAACTGTTAATATGGTCTAAAGTTGCAGGAATATGACAGACCTGGCATCTGATACAGCAAAGAAAGTGATGAAAGAAGCTAGTCAGTCATGCAAGCTCTGGTTTGTCTCTGACGGAAACCTTATATGCACTAGGTAATATCAACTTTCGACAGCCCACTGCTAATACTGATTTCACTGTTCCTTGATTTTAAACCATCAAATTTAAATTAAAATGTTCAATTGATACTTTACTGCTAAGATAAATGAGGATCATAGCTTAGTAAGGTTTGAACATAGCTGGCACTTTTGGAAACAGAAAGCTCACCACTAGCACACATATTTAAAATTGTCTGAGGTTGCAATACTGCTCTTTTCATCAAGTATCTGTGCATACTATATAGGTTCATATGGACAAATACATCGGTGGTACTGTGTAACTTGTAGTTTTGTTAATCATTTATTTGGTGGTATCTTTCAATCTGCTTCTGATCTTTATGCTCTTTTGGATTACTTAAATTTGTTCGGCAATGAAATTGGAATGGCATATTGTTCTAGGGAGGTCAACTCAAGTAAATTGACACCAGCTTCAACACCCAGACAAAGATCTCGTTCAAATGCACAATTAATGGAGGGATCATCAAGCACATCTGCCATATCAAATAGTATAGTAGAGGTGATAACTTTGTTTTGTGTTTCATATATATAAATTTATAGAAAATATCTGTTATTCACTTGAAATTTTCACTATGGCAACCTAATGTGACAATTTTCTAAGAGCATAAGAAGAAATTCATTTTCTATTTTTTTACGAAGACAGGATTGTAATGAATGAGTTAATATTAACACAAAAAAAACATGGTTCCTTGCTTTAAGTTTCACATCAAGCTTTCAGTAATTGAAAAAAAAAAAATCTGAGCTTTTTGTACCTTTGTCTAACATATTTGTTAATTGTTTTTGTGCTATGTTCATTGAGGTATCCTTATTTTCAGAAACATATTGATGAGGATGCTTCATTAATCGAAATCCTTCATGAAGCGTCAGAAGCTGACAACTTCAGAAAGATGGCTGACAAAATGGCCCAACTAGTCGTAATGACTTCAATACTTTTCACCTATCATTTGTTTTGAGAAGCTTAAAAAAATCTGAGAATAAAATTTTATTTTCCCAATTATCATAGATTACACCTTAGCTTAACACCTACATATTGCAGCCCAAGCTTGTAAATAAGCTACTGGAAAAAGAGCAAAAAATAGGAGAACTGAGGGAAATTCTAAAGATGGAAACACAAGAAAAGGAACAGTTAAGGCAAGAGATTGAAGAGATTAGGCACATGAATCTCCGAGGAGAAGAAATTGAACAGCTCAGAAAGGAAAGAGATGAATACTTGAACCAAATTCAGGTGGCAAATGAGAGGAACCATGGATTAAGAAGGGAAATTTCTAATCTAGAAACGTCAATCAAGGATTTGAATGCTATTAGGGCATCTGAAGAGGACCGCATTAATGCATTACAGACTGAATGGGATGATTTTGCGAGACAAAATGCAAAACTGTGCATAAAACAAGCAAATATTCCCGGCTCCTCTATGTCATTGAATTTTGAGTTTTCCTTGCAAGAACTGCAGCAAGCAACTCTGAATTTTAGTGAATTATTGAAGATTGGAGAAGGTGCAGGCGGATCTGTTTACAAAGGATCTCTTCATCAAACCAATGTAGCAATTAAGTTGTTGCACAATCAACGCCCACAAAGCATAGAACAATTCCAACAAGAGGTAATTATATGGTTCAAAATAGAATATAAGGTTCTGAAAGAAGTACAACCTAAGTGCAGCTAGGATGTTCTACTTAGAGGTGGCAATCTGGTCGGGTCGGGCGGGCTCGGGTTGGGTCGGGTTCGGGTTAGTTTGACCAGGCAAATTTCGGGTTACGGGTAAGGTCGGGTTTCGGGTGAACAGTAGCCGCCGTTTATTGGGTCACGGGTCAAATCGGGTCAGGGCTGGTCGGGTTTACAGGTCAGCAAGACTATCTTTTGATCGGGTCACGGGTCGAGTCGGGTCAGGGCGGGTCAGGTTTTCGGGTCAGCAAGACTATCTTTTGATTGGGTCACGAGTCGATTCAGGTCCAACCGGGTCGAGTCTCAGGTCGACAGGTGTCGTCTTTTGTCGGGTCAAGAGTTAAGTTAGGTCGGGTCATTTCAGGTTTCGGGTCATTTGATCTAGTCTTAACCTCTCGAGTCATCTCTGGTTCTAACTACAACAAATAAGGCAACAAAAGAAACTCTGCAAAAGACTTTGTCCGATGTGACTAATGATAACTATTTTAAGATGTTAATTATGTAGGAAACAATACTATAATGAGTTATGTTATATGGGGTTGGACTATTTGGGTTGTGTTATATGGTGTTGATCCTACTGTTTCAGGTTGGGTCGGGTTTTGGGTCATGCAATTTTGAGTTGTCTAGAGCTCGAGTAATTCGAGTTTAGGTCGGGTCCGGATTGGGTTTCAGGTATGTAAATAAGAATAATATCGAGTCTCGGGTTGTCTCGGTTCAGGTCAGGTTGGGTTTCGGGTTGCCTAACTGTCGTTCAAGTCGGGTGTCAGGTCGTCTCGGGTCGGGTCGGGTTTCGGGTTGCCTACTGCCGTTCAAGTCAGGTATCGGGTCAAGCCGGGTCGGGTCGGGTTCAAGCGGGTTTGTCAGGTCGGATTTTGCCATCTCTAATTCTACTGTAGCATGTTGTCCTTGATATTGTTCTAATTTTGTTGACCACATATAATATCATCAACTTATTAATTTTAATTAAAATATTTTTTTTATTGATCTCAGACTGTTGTCCTCACTAATGTGAGGCATCCAAACCTAGTAAACCTCGTTGGAGCCTGCACAGAAAAACCGGCACTTGTCTATGAGTACTTATCTAATGGAAGCCTCGAGGACCGTCTCACCTGTGCCAATAGCACCCCACCTCTGACATGGCAGGCACGCACCCGCATCATCGGGGAGATCTGCCTTGCTCTCATTTTCCTCCACTCTAATAAACCCCACCTAGTAGTTCATGGAGATCTCAAGCCTCAAAACATCCTCCTCGACACTAATCTGGTGAGTAAACTCAGCGACTTTGGAATTTCTTGTCTCATGGAACAACCAGACACAAACACCACTGCTTTCTTACAAACAGGCCATCCGGCAGGAACATTTTCATATGTTGACCCTGAGTATATATCAACTGGAACTCTGACACCAAAATCTGATATCTACTCCTTTGGCATCATTATCCTTCGTGTTTTAACGGGAAAACCTCCACTGAACATAGCAAGACAAGTGCAAGATGCATTGAGAGATGGGATTCTTCTATCAGTGATTGATGAGTCAGCCGGCACATGGCCCTTTGAGCAAGCCACACAGTTGGCACAGATAGCTCTCAGGTGTGCCGAGATAACTAGAGACCGACGTCCTGATCTTGTCACTGATGTCTGGAAGGTCATTGAACCCTTGATGAAGGCTGCTCTTACTTTTGTCGAACCACAGAGTCATGCATCAGAGCCCGGGGAAGAAAACATACCATCACAATTCATCTGTCCAATATTACAGGTAACTGTACTGAAATATTTTTTATTGATATGCTAGTACAATAGTATGTGTTTAGAAGATTTTTGATGTTTAAGTGAGACGCAGGAGTTGGTTTAACCTAACTTAAAAAATTACCACAAAATGGTGCCCTTTGATTGCCAAAACTGAAAAGTTTAATAAAACAAAATTATGATTCCAAACCAGAAATGTCCTTTTTTTTTCTGCAAAAGTTGGTAAATCCAACCAGAAATGTCAACCATTAATCTTAAGGGAACCAAGTTGAATAATGTCGTCAATTGACTTCCAAAAGATTTGTATGCCTACAATGATTCTGTAGTCCTAGTAACTTTTACATGTGAAAGCAATTATTTTAGTGAAATTATAAATGTGGAACTGAACTATGTTTGCCAATTTGGTTACAGGAGGTGATGAAGGACCCTTATATCGCGGCAGATGGGTTCACATATGAAGCAGATGCGATAAGAGAGTGGCTGAGAAACCACAACACATCCCCAATGACCAACTTACAGCTGCCCCATTGCAATCTGATTCCCAATCATGTGCTTCGTTCTACTATCCAGGATTGGCTCCAGAAGCACCCACAATGATTCAAGTATCAAGATTTGCTGCCTCCTTGTATTGTGTTCTGCTTTGTACTTATGTTTGAGTGACAACACTCATAAATAAAGCCATGTTTTTGTGTTTTCTGGCTATGTGGAGTGGAATCTTCTTGTTTGACATCAGTTACGCATTTTGTATTAAAGAGAGTTCAATCTTTCTTTTATTTATTGAATTCTACATTGCAGTGTTTTTCTATGAAGTTCAAATGAAATCTTGCTATTAGGTGTTCTTATCAATATATTTCTCTGTTTTTTTTTTTTTTTTTTTTCTGATTTTTACGTGTCAACCTTCAGTCCGTTAGACACTAGGCGAGCTACGGACCCGGCCTGTCTACTTCACAATTCATATTGAACAAGGTATGCATCTGTCGGATCAAATTAAGAAACACAAATACATCTCTTAGCCCATCTCATCTTCATAGATCATCAGCCCGCATAATTTGGTGTCGTATAAGAAGCACAGATCACAACATGCTAGTTAGTTTAGTTGTACCCAAAAAAAAAAATCACCTCGTGTCCCAACCCTTTGAATCAAATGGAAAGCCAACATAGCGAACAAGGTGATGCGAGAAGCTAATCGGTCATGCAAACTATGGTTTGTCTCTGACAAAAATCTTGTATGCACTAGGTATAATTATTTTAAACCTTTCACATTCCATATATTTATGTACTTAGATATTAATATTTCTAAATGGTTGAATTCAAATATAATTGCATAATTCTTGGCAAGATTTCAGTCTGCCTCTTCTCTTTAGGCTCTTTTCGGAACTAATTTTTTTTTACCCTTTAAATATTGGCCTTTTTGATAGGGAGGTTAATTCAGATACCTTGACGCCAGCTCAAACATCCAAAGAGAGATCCCACTGGAACGGACGATTGAATAAGGCATCATCAAGCATGCCTACCAGAACGAATAGGGGGTCTGGAGCAGAAGAGGTGATACCATGTTTCTTATGTTTCATATTAGTCCTTCTTTTGTTATCCGATATGTATGTGGCTCACTTGAATTTCACCTTTGCGATCCAACTGTGGTCATCAATCTTAAACTTAATTTCTAATAAACAGAATCAAACAAATTCATCTCTAGAATCCAACTTGTTTCAAAATATCAAAGTCTAAAAGTCTCGTACAAGTCACAACGTAAGAGTGAGAAGGCAAGCCAGCACCAATTATGCCTGATCAACTCAAGCAGCCAATTATATATATTGGCAAGAATTAAGACAACTGGACAAGAACTTGAGCTTTTTGCATGTTTTCCTTATAAAATATCATTAAAAAATAAGGTGTTTGTTATATATACTGATCGAGGTTTTTTTTCCTAGGGAGTTGATGTAGATGCTTCTATAATTGAAATGCTTCACAAGGCATTGGCAGAATCTGACAACTTCGAAAAGAAGTTGAAGAAACTCTTGATCTCAAGAAAATGGCTCGCCTTGTAGTAATGACTTGAAACCTTTCTCTTCACATTATATTGCAAAAAGATACACTCTTAAAGTGGAACTACATGTTTTCCCCAAAATTCATAGTTATTTCTTAATTGAAGACTTAATCTTTGCAGATCAAGCTGGCAAAGAAGTTGGAGCAAAACGAGAAAGAAATACGGGACGTCCAGGAACTCTTACAGAAAGAAATGCAAGAAAATGATCAATTAAGACACCGAATTGAAGAGCGCGAGCAAGAATTAAACATCCTTCGCACAGAAATTGAGCAAATTGAGACTGAGAAAAACCTCCTTAGAAGCCAAAGATATGAATATTTGAATCAAATTCAAGTGGCAAACGACAAGACATTTGCATTGGAAACACGAGTTTCCGCTTTGCAACATGAATTGTCCAATCTGCAACAGGAAAGGGATACTTTGGTGGTAAGAGTCGAAGAGCTATCGAGGCAAAGAGATTACACATTCCGGTTCCTCTACAGAATGGAACTCTGAGGGTCGTGTATCACAGTGCAGAGATGGGAGCATACCATCACAGTTTATTTGTCCGATATCTAAGGTAACTGTTTTCAAATATTTTATTGGCACATTATCACAAGTAGAGCTGTAACTCGAGCTTCGCCCCGAGGAAAATGGCATGAAATAAATAACTAATAATTTTATAAATTTTAAATATTTATATTAAACAAAACTTAAAAAAAATTGTAAATTTTTTATGTAAGTAAATAGTAATAATAATACAGTAATTTATAAATAAGAACATATACAAATGTTAGACTATTTTAAGGGTTCAAATTTGTTTTAGACATGTCACATTCATCTTATTTAATGAGGAGAGAAAAAAAATACAAGCCATTGGATCAAAGTAGATAAAAAGTTTTAAACAAAATCAATGGTTGATAATAGTGATGATGTGGCATAGTTGAGGTGCTTAGAAATCTACCCCTCTTTATGGAGTATAGATAATTGGTTGAACTTTCAAATTATTACTCAAAAGCTACTGAAGATCTTGGATTAGTGAACTTATATATCTGGGAAGGTCTATTTCAACAGCCATATTAATTCTTCAAATGCTCAGTTTACAAATTATATATCTGTCAGAATATGAAAAGCTAAATTGTAGATATATTTTCTATGTTATTAGATAGGTTGTATTAAACTTATTGCTATTTGTAATCATTCGGTCATTTGCTCACTGGACCAATAAATCTTAAGTGCTAATTTTCTCATTCAGTCATTCGGTCAAATGACAGTTTTTAAATTGCACCATGTAACTCAAATCGAGATCAACTTTAAACTTTTAAATAACAAAACTAATTGATATATATGTTGTATATATTATGTTTTATATGTGTATAAAAAAAGTTATATCATTTAGATTTTATTTACATGTACATTAAAAGTAGTAATAAAAATCAACGGTTTAAATACATCTAACGCTCTTATATTTATCAATTTACGTATAAATGATAAAATGATCTATCGATCCTCTAAGGAGTTTATCACATATATAAATACATGCAAATTCCTCTATGAAGTCAATCCTTTTATAAGAGCACAATAGATTTACTCATATTCTAAAATAGGATACTAAGTTTAATTAATTAGCAATTACGATATACGGGCCTGATAATTGCACCCCTTAAGAATCCCCATTAACCGCACCCCAATATAATTTTACATTTCCCATATGATAACAGAAAAAGTGGTTATACTAACACGCAAGAGTGTTTATACTAACCACTAATATAGTTTATACAAATAACTAAATGTGCATTAAAGAGCCGGAGCAATGGAGGTGTGACCGGAGATGGTGGCAGAGGTGCGGCCGGAGGGGGGCGGAGGTGTTGCTGAGGTGTGGTGGAGGTCTGGCGGAGAGGGTGGAGATGGGCGGAGGTGATATGGTGGTGGGAAATAAATCAATGGAGGAAGAAGAATGAAAGAATAAGAATAGGGTGCAAATAAGGGGTGTAGTTAAGGAGGATAAGAATAATTTCTCTTACGATATATAAAGACAAATCTATAAATACATGTAAATTTAGATTTCCCAATTCTCAAATTAGAAACTTTTGAATAACACGCCCAAAACTAGGCGGAGGATATCATCAAATACATGTAATTGATGCATCCCTCAATTACTTTCTCTATTCTTCGTGCAATATATACACCCCCATCTAGCTACAACTGCAAGCATGGCTGAATCCATGGAGGGGCATGATTTCCTCAGCCAACTGCCGCATCACATCCTCACCGGCATCCTTGCTCTCCTTCCACTCAAGGACTGCATTTGCACCGGCACCCTCTCCTCTCGCTGGCGCAACATCTGGAAGTTTTACCCACTCCACCTGGATGACTCCCAAACAGCATCCTCTAATTCACAGTGGCCTCTAGACGACATGTTTGCTCTCGACCCATGGAAGTGGAACAAGGACTGCGAGCTCCGCAACCTGCCACTCTAAACAATGTCGTCTTCAACCCATCACCTCCCCCCGGCCCCAACCCGTTCGACCAGCCATGTAATTCCAGATTCTGTTTGCTCTTATCTTCCCATTACAGACCGGTCCACAGTCTGCGACTCTCCGGTGTGAAGGGTTTGGTGTTCAGAGGATCGGTTACTCACTTGGTTACAAATGTTATACATAGAGGCATTCAAGAATTACCCTAAATTTTCAATTCCCTCGATTTTTCATCTACTGTTACGATCTTCCGGGTTCCCTTTTTAACTGTGGATCACTGCAACGTCTGACGCTTCGAAACTGCAACTTCCCGAATCCAGCACCCCATCCAGGTTTTCCTAATCTTAAAGAACTTAATCTGAGGCAGTGTACCGGAGTAAGCATTGACTTTGTCCATGCCATTCTGGAATCATGCGTGTCTCTTGAGACGTTGCAGCTCGTATCCTGTAAAGCCTCTGGCAGGCTCGATCGTGTCTCTGTCAGGTCAACCAGTCTCCACAAGTTTGTCTTGAGTGATAGTAGTCTTTTGGGCATAAAAGAATTGGTTATTGAATATGCTCCCAATCTTGAGTACTTACTGTCAAGTCCGAATGTGATGGAACGCTGTTATGTGAAAGTCCAACATACAACAAGGCTTCAAGTATTTGGTTATCTATCAGTAGAATTTAATAAGCTCCAACTAGGTGGTGATCGCTTTGTGCAGCAGGTATATTAATATTACTTTGTTTGCTACTTTGCTTAATATTGAACTAATTCTGAATTTCAATTTTCAAAGCAGTTTTTTCCTGACGGCGATTAACTTAAATATTACTGTTCATTTATTTAGTTTCATAAACTTGTTTGAATAATTGAATTACCATGTCTCTGACTTTCTGGTACTTGATCTTTCATTGTATTGCAGGTGATGATGCCTGCTCAAGTAAGATTATCTACTGTGAAGACACTGTCAATTGACACAAGATTTATCCATAATCTTGATAGTGTACTAACAGGCATACTGGAACGCTTCCCTTGCATTGAAAATTTGTACTTAAATGTAAGTACCTTGATCACTACTTTCTACCTGTCTACCTGTTTCTCAAATCTAATCTTTAATTCTGGGTGCAATTTATGCTTTTCACATTGCAGGGTACAACTTTTTTGGGTCAAGTCGCGGGGTTCGCTGGGTTCTGGGATGAGAAAAGATCATTTCCTTTCCAGAATCATCACTTGAAACAAGTAATAGTGCATGGCTTCCTTGCTAATGAAATCTTTATGGTGGAGTATCAGATTATGGCAAGCTGATACGCAAGATATAGCATTAATGTTTTCTAGAGATATGTATCTAAGAATTTTTTATGTTTTTGTTGTGTATCCATGTATAGGAAACAATATCAAATTACCAAAATAAGATATATTGATTAGATTGTCTCCTTCTCTGTTGGGAGACAGGATATATGAATAGGTCTGTAACAGAGATGCTTTGTAATTTTGTTTTTGAAAAGTTTGATTAATAAAATAAGGGAGGGAAGGGAGATTCAGGGAGTTGTGTGTTCTCTGTTTATTGAATTGTGACATGGTATCAGAGCTCTAGGCTCGATCCTAGAGTATTTGCTAGACTTTCTTCCTACTTTGATTGTCTCCTTCTCTGTTGGGAGACAGGATATATGAATAGGTCTGTAACAAAGATGCTTTGTAATTTCGTTTTTGAAAAGTTTGATTAATAAAATAAGGGAGGGAAGGGAGATTCAGGGAGTTGTGTGTTCTCTGTTTATTGAATTGTGACATGGTATCAGAGCTCTAGGCTCGATCCTAGAGTATTTGCTAGACTTTCTTCCTACCTTAACAATGTCAAACAACACAAAACAAGATTCTGGTGAGGCTACTAACACTGCAGCCTTATTGGAGAAACTCACTCAACTAGTTACTATCCAACAAACCCAAATGGTAACGATGCAAAATGCATTATCTGCCATACCACAACCAACATCACAAGTGATGAATCCACCATTTGCTGTGACTGATGGACCCATACACCCAAACCCAATCGATGTCAAGATGGATGGTACAAACTATGCGTTTTGGAGCCAAGCAGTTGAAATGTACGCTAAAGGTCGGGAGAGAATGAAGCATCTCACGGGTGTACCTTCACCGCCATGCTCCATTGATCCATTGTATCAGAAATGGGTAGTAGATGATGTAATTGTTAAAGGGTGGTTAATTAACTCCCTTGAACCACGACTGAGGGGGAGTTACATCCGATATCCTACAACAAGAAATGTGTGGGAAGCGATTGCCACGACCTTCTATGATGGATGCGATGAGGCACAAATCTTTGCGCTAAATCGACAAGTGTCTCACCTAAAGCAAGCAGGAAGAGGCATAGAAGAATACTATGATGAGTTACAGAAGTTGTGCCAAGAGATTGACTTTCGGTGTCCCAACACGATGGAGTGTGCCATGGACATTGAAAGGTTCAATACCTACATCCAGAAAACTCGTGTGTACATGTTTCTGGATGGCCTTGATGACCGATTGGATCAGGTCAGAGCCGAAGTTCTCAAGATCAACCCTTTTCCCACAGTAGAGCAAGCGTATGGGCATGTGCGATGTGAAACCATAAGGCAGGGAGTCATAATATTCAATGGTAATGGCTTCAAAAGGGTTCAAATCAGCAGAGGTACGTCTATCTCTAAACAAAAATATTTCTGTTGATAAATCCAAATTAAAATGCTCCCACTGTGGAGGAACAAGGTGTTGTGTATGCCTCTCATCTCCACCATCCATTGCAGCAGGTTTGATATGAAAGGCTGTCAAGTATAGCAGGCGCTGATTTGCAGGCTATGTTAAGGTGGAAGATATTTCGTATCAATTACGTGAGATATTTTAGATTGGGTTTATTTATGTCAGGATTTCTTTTAGAGATTTCATTTATGTTATAAATAGGCCATTTGTATCTATGTAATATCAAGTCAAGCAATACAATTTAGTTTCCTCATAAATCTTGTCTTTTGTTTCTCTCTTTCGTATTTTCATCTCTCTCCCAATTCCTAACAGTGGTATCAGAGTCAAGGTTCATTGGTCAGTGCCAATTAACATCTTTCATCGCAAATTAAACTTGCCATTTCGTTTTTAATTTCCGCTGCTACTCTCTGTGATTTGGCTTGTGAGTTGCGTGACAGTAAGACCAGAGATTAGTTTGTCCTTGCATATTTGCTCTGGTGACCACGTAGTAAGCATCACATATATCTCCAATTTTGTTATTTGTTGTGGGGATTTGAGGTGTTTTGTGTTATGAGCTCAAATCTAATTTCCGCAAAATTTGAAGTTGAGAAGTTTGATGGCACCGCATGTTTTGCATTATGGCAAGTGCGCATGTATTTTGTCAAATTAAGGCATGAGAAATGCACTCAAGGCAAAACCGACCGATGTAAACAAAGAGGATTAGGAGACGGTGGATGAGAGAGCTGTCATGGCAAGAAGACGAAGGGGGAAGAACTTGACTTCATCAGCAACCCATTCAAGTTCTAAGCACAAGAACCTAATTTGCAATTATTGCAGGAAGAAGGTACATCAAGGCCGACTGTTTCAAGCTCAAAAATAAACAGAAGGCAGATCAAAATAGTACTTCTTCAGGCGAGGTTAATAGCTGAGCTTTAGGGATTTTGGGTGTTTTTTTCAAGGGTGAGATTTTGAGTCAAATGGAGGATTTGTTGTGTATGCCTCTCATCTCCACCATCCATTGCAGCAGGTTTGATATGAAAGGCTGTCAAGTATAGCAGGTGCTGATTTGCAGGCTATGTTAAGGAGGAAGATATTTCGTATCAATTACGTGAGATATTTTAGATTGGGTTTATTTATGTCAGGATTTCTTTTAGAGATTTCATTTATGTTATAAATAGGTCATTTGTATCAATGTAATATCAAGTCAAGCAATACAATTTAGCTTCCTCATAAATCTTATCTTTTGTTTCTCTCTTTCGTATTTCCATCTCTCTCCCAATTCCTAACACAAGGCATGCGAAAGACCAATGCTTCCAAATTGTGGGGTATCCTGACTGGTACATTGAAAGAAAAAGGAACAAGCAACCTATGCAGAAGGGTAAGGTAGCAGCTGTAATAACTGAAATGGGAAGTGAGAAGTTGCATGGGCTGACTTGGGCACCCCAGGAGGCAGCCAACGTGATGGCTCCTCAAGATGTGGCACAACATCTCCTCTTGACTCGCATAAGGCATAACCATCCTTTCGCTCCCCTGACAGCAAACCCTTGCCCCTTTCCCTGTTGCCTTTCAACATAAGTAGATTGCCTCTTAATTGTCCCACAAACCGCAACCGGAAAGAAGACACTCCGTTCCTTGGCCCTGCCCTTGACAAATCATCAAGAAGACGTAAAGAGAATCAGAGGAAAGGGAGAAGTCAGGAGATCGATGACTTGCCGACTTTGCACGTGCGGATGGCGAGACGCTCAAGCAACGGCCGAAGCGACATCAATCGAAGCGGCGTAACGAATTTACGGATTTGAAGCGTCTCTCCTTTGAACTTCTGTTTCGATTCCATGTATCGGTCGTCTTGTTGGTCCAGCGATCAAAATTAATTGAGTTTGCAAAGATTTTCCATTTAAGTGTTGTCCGGGATTTATACACTGAATTAGGTGAAATTGTGAACTTTCATTATTTGATTTTATATGCGACACAGTGAGATGTAACCATATTTTCTACTCGACATAGTTAAAATTTAATACATGTGATTCGTTTTCTTTTCTTCTGGATGGGACAATTGAATGGTGTCAATTTGTGATGAATCAGACGTCTCTAAGAAATTAGTGGAATTACTTCACATGCGATTATATACTGAGTAAAGTTTTTGTTAATCAAGGATAATTAAGTTTTCTGTAATTAATATATATACCTATAGGTTTTCAAATTGGCTTCTGTATTTGATTAATTACAATTGCATACTAAATTAACATAGTATAAGATACTGATTAATTAACAAATTTGATATATAGATATATGTTTTATACGTATATGGCATGATTAAGTGATGATCTTGATCTTAAACTCAGAAGTGATTTTAATTAATTTTAAAGTATATGACAATTTTATTTTGTAAGTATATGATATGATGTATGCAATATTGTAAGATAGTAAATAGAATTTGATATATTATAAGAAAGTAAATTAGTAGAAACAATTTGATATGTTGTATATGATAAACAAATGAACAGATAATACTATTAATGCGATATATTTCATACGAATTAATATAGTTGATGTAGATATTTATGGATTTGGAGATAATTGAAGAAATATTGCTAATTAAATTGAAAGGAAGTGAAATTAAAATCATGGAATTAGAATCCGATAGTAATTTGAACCTAAGACCTTTGCTATATGAATTTTGGAATATGTTTGTGAGATATAATTCGTTTGTTCGTAGTTTGACCGGTTCTATAAAAATTGGACCTAAGATCATTCGACTAGTTTGACCGATTCTATAAAAACCGGACCTGAGATCATTTGACTAGTTTGACCAGTTCTATAAAAACTGGACTTGAGATTTGTTCGTCACCAGTTCTATAAAAACTGGACTTGAGATTCGTCAGTTTGACCAGTTCTATAAAAACTGGACTTGAGATAATATAGATCGACATATGAATCGACTTTATGAAGACTTAGTATAAGATATAAGAAAATCTGAAAACGAAATTTATTTGAAAATATGAATAGCTTTGTTTATGATATTACGAGATATAAATTGAAAATTTACTTTAGACAAAGAATTAGAAACAATATGTCCCTATGTTATGTTATTATATTTAAGTAAATTAGGTAATTTAAATTATTATGGCAAAGTGATACGTATAAGAATTGTAGCTTACGAATTTAGAAAATCGAAGTAATTAGATATTAGTTTTGTTATTGGACTAAATGAATTAAAATGGATCAATTACGATGCATTGAAATTGCTCTCCCTTCGTATTATTCGTTTGGAATTCCCTTTTTGCACTGGGAAACACTCGGTTTCTCATGCGCACCTTTGTGCCCCTTTTTCGCAGGTGAGGAAGGAATTGCTGGGTTACCACATAATTGAAGAGTTTTAGAGTTGCTTTTAGAAGATATAGTAATATTTTATTTTAGAATAAGTCTTCCGCTGTATTTTGATTAAATTGATGTATGTTATTAAAAAAAGTTATGTTGTAAAATATATTATGAACTTGTAGCATGGAATTTGTATTGTTGACTTGCTTGTTTTGACGCCTTGCGTTGAAAAGCGTGGCGGACGGCTCAAATTGCCCTGTGTGAAAATCCGGGCCGTTACAAGGAAACAATATCAAATTACCAAAATAAGATATATTGATTAGATTGTCTCCTTCTCTGTTGGGAGACAGGATATATGAATAGGTCTGTAACAGAGATGCTTTGTAATTTCGTTTTTGAGAAGTTTGATTAATAAAATAAGGGAGGAAGGGAGATCCAAGGAGTTGTGTGTTCTCTGTTTATTGAATTGTGACATGGAGTTTGTGAGATTCCTGATTCGCAACAGCAAGGTTCTTAGTAAAATCATAATCATCGGTTATAAAGAATCGCTGGGTATGCGTACACGCGAAATCTCCGAAGACGACTCTATTTGGAGAAGAGAGCCTCTGAAGATCTGGAGCTGATTATCACCACAGAACCCCAATTGCATAGATGTTCATGCCAGGTTGTGGAAACCACTAATGAGTTATGAATATGTTGGAGTTTAACAACTGTTGGGCGAGAAAAAAAAAATACGGAAAAAAAAAAAAAAAAAAAATGTTGAAGCCTATGTCTACTTCTTGAACAAAAAAAAAAAAAAATTTGAAAGTAAGCCTATGTCTGGAAGGTGTGCTGTTTCCTCCTCTATTGTATTTTTGTTCATCTTTTCTTTTTAGAGTAAGAGCTAGTGTCCACCATTTTTACTAATTCATAGGTTCACCATATTTTCAATGAACAATATTATTTTTCAGTAAACATTTATATATTCCCGATCAATAGATATCGTTTTCCAATGAACAAATACATTACGGTTTCCAGTGAATATTTATACGACTTTAGTAAGGTGGACTCTACATGTTTTTCAAAAGAAAACTAACAAGCAACCACCGGATCTTGATAAAACTCTATGGAAAACATCTTCCGTCCATACGACTGTCCATAGAGTCACATGTGTGACACAAGTGTTACATTGGGGTCCACATGAGTCCGATTTGTCATACAACTTTGTGACTTCTATAGATTTTTCATGTATGGATGGTAGGTATGACTCAAACTCTAGTCTAGCCAACCATCTCCAGGCTCGTTTCTTTCATCAGTGAAAATTATTTGTTAGGGCCATTGACAACCAAGTCTGTATAGAGTGTACAACATCTGTCCATGAATAAATGAATTTTTAGGAAAAGTCAAAGGAATTAAAGGAAAAGTGAAATTACTTTTATGCCCTCAATTTCTAATCATTACATAATAAATGTTCAAATTAAATATATGGATAAAAAGGGTAATCATAACATTGGAGAAACAAAAGATGAATAGAAAAATAATATCGAATCGGTAAAGTTCATTTAATTTGAGACAAGTTGTAAAGTGTATAAATTCATTTAATTATGGAGGGAAGTTGTACAAAGTAAGAATGGGCTTGGCTGATGTTAGACAGCCCATTTCAATTTCTTATTCATTCAACACCTCGTTGAACACAGTGTTGGTTACTCAAAAAATTAACTTGACCAGCAACGGGTCCAAAATGCATCGACAACAACACCAAAACTTCAGGCCCAATAAATTTTGTTCATGCATTATAAATTTCAACTTGAAGTTCATATTAAGTATGACTTTTTATGTATATAATTTAATTAGATTGATAACAAATCACAATAAGTTATTAGCACCAGCTATTCATGTACCTTAACAACTCAATATAGGAATCCTGAAAAATAGAATGCCAAAGAATTAATAAAAACAAAAAAACTGCAAATGCTTATATACTGTCAAAATGAGATGATGAATTACAAATTTAAAAATGATATGAACTCTTGGAAAGATATTACTTTTTTCTTTTTTTTGCTAAATCGACATTCACTAAAGTCAGTCTTCTTTTCCAGACAGAAAAGATTGAACAGCAACCTCAAACAATAATGCACTCATTTACCAGACGTGGAAAGAGAGTTGCCAACCCACACCTCCTCAACACACAAACTACTGTTAGCCATTGCATCACTGTGAATTTTTACCTCACTACTATTGCTAATGTTGGTAGCAAGGCTAAAGGGGTCTTTGCGATATACAATATATAATGATTTGTTTTCTGTATAAAAGTTTGCTTGCTGGATGTGCTGGAATTTTTGCCTTTCAAAACCCCCTTCGCCTTCTTTCACAATCTTCCGTAGGAGCGTAGCATTGCACCAAACAGTTAGTTTTTCAATTTTGATTTCTTGTAAATACTCTGGAAGAACATCTTCCCAAATACTCAACACCACGCTTCTTAAATCAGCGACATCATGGAATAATTCCAGATTGGGGCAATCTTTTATCAAAATGGTACGAAGTTTTCGTAGATCACAAATCTTTTCCAAATCATAGTTCTCAGAAATGATTAGTTTTTCAAGTGAATGGAAGCTTGCAATCACCTTGATTTTGTCGGCATTGATAATTTCTAGATACTCTAGGCATGTTGCATGATGTGATAGACCCTCTGGGAGATGGCTTAATTTGGGACAGTCTCTAATGACTAGCTCTTTCAAATTAGGCATTGCTTCTTGTCCATCTTCCCACTGCCATATTTTCCACTTGTGCAACCCTTCAAAAATTATTCGTCGCAAACTGGGAAATGAGACTGAACCATTGTCCCCAAAAAGTTCAGATCCCATACTAACAATTGAGTATGCATCTTTGACATATAGGAGTTCCAACTTCGGAAGGTGCCCTAGAGCCAGAAGCTGAAACTGTGCACAGTTTCTCAGATTCAGATATCTCAAATTTTGAAGGTTTGTACGAGTGTTCAACCAATACGGAAGCTGACACCCATAATAACCATCAATCATAAGATGTTCTAGGCAGGAGGGAGGAGAAAGTTCATTTAAAACATTCTCAATTGTTTCTTTCTCCACATTCTGGCCGTGGTACATAAAGGTTAAATGTTTAAGATTAGGCTTTCTGTTGAGATCTGCTAATCTTGCTAAAGTAATGTTGCTCACGTTTTTCATTTGTTCTAAAACAAGGTTTCTAAGCTCTAAGAGAGGTGCTAGTTCATCCAAGCTACTAAAGGCCTCACCACTACTTCCATCTAGTTTTAAACCCTGCAATTCCACCAAGTTGCTTAGTTTCCTCAAACCAACAGAAATTCCCTTCACCTCCGTTCTATAAAGATTGAGGAGCCTTAGTTTAACTAGATTTACCACGCTATCAGGAATGCACCTCAGATTTTGACAACGTCCAAGGTTCAAATACTCTAAACTTTTTAATTTTCCTATGGCATTTGGTAGGATTTTTATGGATGAACAGCTAGCTGAAAAGTATCTGAGGTGTATAAGAAGACAAAATGAATCAGGTAGACTTGAGATGTTGGAATAGCTCAGGTCCAGTACACGAAGGCTGCAGAGCAACTTGAAAACATCAGTGAGGTCCTTCTCTGGGCTTTTAATTAGCAATAAGGATCTCAAAGAATTTTTATTTTTTATGGTAGTCATATCCCCCTCTTGTTCTTGTACTGATAAGTGACGGACTTTGATCAGAGATGAGGTTGAACTGAAGTTTTGACCTCCTTTAGTTATAAAGCATTCATTCTTTCCCAAATACCGACCAAACAACCATAGAATATCATGCAGTTTACATCTTGATTGGTCAAAAATATTGGAATTTGCTTCTAATAGATTCCTCAAAACTAGCTCTTTATAGTACTCAAGTCCAATTTCCCAGAAAGATAAATTTCCATCTACTTCCAAAAAACCTTGAGCATGCCAAAGATGGATTAAATTTGAATCGCCGAAGTCCCAATCTTCGGGATAAAGGGAGCAATATATGAAACATTGCTTCAGGTGAGGTGGCAAGTCTTCATAACTCAAATACAGTGCAGCATGTATATCATCTGGAAGCATGTTTGTTGACCACAAGGTGCTAGAAAGGACTGCTTGCCAATCACTTTCTGTTCTATTTTTCGTGCAAAGGACACCACCTATCACCTTTATTGCTAGAGGCAAACCGTTGCACTTTTTAACAATCTCAAATCCGAGGGCCTTGAGATTGTCAATCGCGTGCTCTTTCTCATACAAAAGTACCTTAAGAAAATTATAACAGAAAAGGCTCAGGAGTTGCAATGAACTATATAAATTACAATAGATTTAGTTAATGATGACAGTTATGAGAGAAAACACCAAGTAATCATACATCATATGTCACAGATCAACAGATCAGGTGCAAGAACTGTACAAATGCTTGTTACTCGTATTTTAAAGTTAAGTGGTAGAGAAACTCAGTGATGGATGGTCAACAACAACCATTCAATATTTTTTATATGAGTACTTCATGAAGATGGTGTACCTTCTAAACATCATCCAAATGAAAATCAGAACATCAGAAACTGGTCAATTTCTACATTTCTTACTTCTTAGTACTAGGATTCTCAAAAAAAATTCATAGTAAGAAATTCAGTAGCCGCAATTGAGAAAACATTATTTAAAAAAAAAAAAAGGTCATTGTAAGAAAGAATGAGCAAATTTGAACAAACCTGCTTGACAAGTAAGGACCAAGCATCATCATCCCCCAACTTAACGACATGATGAGAGTAAATAGCTTTCATCCGCATGGCAACTGTTTGATCTCTGGTGGTAACAATTATTCTGCTGCCTCGAGCACCGCTCATAAGAGGTTCACGAAGTAGCCCATGCCAGACTTTCTCACTCTCACGCCAAACATCATCCAAAACCAGTAGGAATTTCCTCCTGACAATAAGCCTCTCAAGCCGAGGAATCAGCTCTGATCTTTCTTGTGCCCCAGAATTGTTACCTCCGGCTTCCCTAATTACATTCTTCAGTAAATCTGTCTCGGCCACCTCCTTTGAGACACAAACCCAAATTTTCACCTGGAACTCATCCTTAATTCGTTGATCACTGAACACCTTCTTCGCGAGTGTGGTTTTTCCAATACCACCAATACCCACAATTGCAACTACTGCCGTATTACTGGTTACATTGGCATCTTCTTTAGTAATCAATTCCACCAATTTATCTGTATCCTCCTGAATCTTTTCACCCACAATATCAGACTGCACAAACAAGGGATCCGTCTTGCGATCAACACTAGATACACTTCTATTGGCAACGGATGACCCAACTCTTTGTTCAATTAAACCCAAAAGGGAAATACGGCTAACAATCCCCTCAAGCCTGTGATTAAGAACCTTGATTCTTCTACCAATCTTATGTGAAAAAACCGGGTTGCACAAACAAGAATTCAAAGAAAGGCAACTTGAACCAGATTTTGCGGTGTGCTCGCCGGCCTTGATCTGGCAGAGATCAACAATATCGTCGGCGTCGTACATGAGATCCTTGAGATCCATGATCCAATTGCTTATGGTCTGATTCTCTGACTGCCTCCTCTCAGCATCTGAAAGGACGCATCTGATGTCACTGACCATGCGACCGAGCTTCTCGATCTCGGCGGGGATGCCGAGGAGCAGGCCCACCTCTTCCTGCGCCATTGTGAGGAGCATGCGGCTGATGTTGGATATGAATGCGTCCAGTACCACCGCCATAGCAGTTTTAGTTTCAGAAGCTCCACCGAGAAATCGATGAAGGAGAGATCGATGCAAGTCAAACACTGCGATCGGATTCTGCTGATTTGACTTTCTTATTTGCTATGAATGATTGCCAGTTGGGGTTGGGGGGATTCCGAATTGGGACAGTCTGTCGGATTCGGATAGATATCAAAGTCAAACACCAAATTTTCTTTGTTGGGCGTTCTACCTTCTACCAACAACAGAGAGAATAAGATTTTGGACCTAAAGTTTCCTCAACTCGGTTGTGTAGGCAATGTAGTTTTGTCCCTGCCCAGCTGCCCTTCCCGCCCCCCCCCCCCCCCCCCCCCCCCCCCCCCCCTTCAGGCCTTCCAACTTACTATTAAAAATCGAGTGTCTATTCTCTCTCTCTAATTGCCAGAAGCCGGCAGCCAGCAGTGTTCCCACTCTCAAAAATGAGAAGAATGTAGATGCAAGTCAGTGACAACCACGTCTAATTTGTATAGGAGTGTTCCAATAGCTCCATTTTTTTGTGCCAACTAATAAATAGCTCACGCCTTGCTTTGGGTTGAAATTATTATTTTTTATAATAAATTTTTAAGATAATATGTAATGGGCCTTAAATTGAGAAATTGATATGGGCCTTAAGTTTTAATGGGTTGAGACATTAAAATACGTTAACGGTGGTAATCAATCTAAGTAAACAATCAACGGCTAAGATTTATTATCGGGGAAGATAGAACTTCATATTATTTTTTCCGATATGCTTTTATTAGGAGTAATGATATATTCTTCGTATCAATATCTCATGGAAGACGAACATTTTCTATTTTAAAGGTTCGAAGTATTTGTATTCGATTTTTTTCAATATTAATTATCATGTAAATATATTCATTATTTTATAATATGTCAAGTCAACTTCAAAAAATTTAAAACAAATCTATAAACTAGAAAGAGGGATAACTCTCCAAGCACCTCAACTATGTCACATTATCAATATTATTAACCATTGATTTTGTTTAAATCTCTTCATCTCTTCATCTACTTTGATCCAATGGTTTATATGTATTATCTCTCCCCATTTAATAAGATGATATGATATGTCTACGACAAAATTTAACTTTTAAAGTGGTCCAACATTTATATACTATTATTTTATAAATTATTACATCATCATCATCATCATCATTATTATCACATCAAAAATTTTAAAATTATGTTCAATTTTTTTAAAATAAATATTTTTAATTTATAAGTTTTATTATTTATTTGTTATCATATTTCGGGGCGAAGTCTGAGTTACAGCCCTAGTAATAAAAAAAAATCTTTGAAATGAAGATGTGCTTTATTCAATTATATCATTGTGGAAATTCTTTAAATTTGTTGTGGTTCGGTAATTAGATTTGTTGGTATGCAATCTTTAGGAATTGGATCGGTACCGCCTATTTGGTATCTCTCGATCCGTTTTGTAAAACTTCATCATTTAAGTAATATCGTCTGTCATATCCAGACAAAAAAAAGAGCCATTTTTTTCCCTGAACAGCTCAAGCCCGTAGAAAAAAAAAGGAGCAAACACATTTGTCCAACAAGTTTAAACATGTTTATCTATCTAAACTAACTATTACATTCTCCATTTTTTTTCTTCTTCTTCAATTTTTTTAAATACCCATAATACCCTTGATCAAACCAATGACGGAGCTACGCAGGGTTTTGGAGGGGACATGTACCCCCTTAAATTTGCAATACCTTATACATTTGCAATGGACTTCGCCATTTGGCCCCCCCTTAATTATTCACTAGTAAGTTGCCCGCGCGTTGCAACTGAATATATTATATAAGGACAAATAATTTTTTTAATACTAATGACAAACTTTGTTATAAAAATATGACCAATTAGAATAATACTCATTCAACAATGTTATTACATAGTTTTTGCAGTCCTTAAATTATATGAAAAAATAAAATAAAATAAAATAAAGCACTGCAGAACCAATAATGCAAATTAAATCAACCACATACAAATCTTTTCGGTAAGTTTCCATAAAGCCTTCACTAATTGGAAACAAAGCTTGACAGTACCCAATAATAATAAAAAAATGATATTGAAAAGGTGCTATAAATGATATTTGGAAAATGAATAATAACAAGACCCAAAAAACAACTCTGATCTGGCATAAGGTGATTGAAGTTGTAAGATTTAGTTTCCAAAACAATATAATTTTCAGTTAATTGAAGATCAAATAGACTCTTATGTCATTGAGAAATATGGTATATTTGTCATGAAAGATAAAAATTTTTACCCTTCTTTTAATAACAAGTGATACAAATAATTCTAGTCATTTCGTATAAAATAATTTTAATTATAATAGTATCAGTCAATCAAAAAAATTTTAAATTACATCCAAAATATAGGAACAAAGCAATACAGGACCATCAATGCAAATCAAATCATTTACATACAAATCTTTTCAATAAGTTTCCATTAATGTCTTTACCAAAGAAAGAGAGACAAGTTGTCTGTGTGCGTGTTTTCGTGTAGCGATCGCGAAAAAATGAACTTCAACACCAAATATGACCGCAGAAAATCCTAGTACTCATCCAATGGCTCACATCTCATCCGAAATTTAAAGATTAAATCTTGATCGTTGCAGGATCAGGACATGCATTATAAGGAGCAGAGATAAAAGCAATTATTTGATTGATATTTCAATGATGACTTTCTATATAATTGAGAAAGGTGATTTACAAATGGTGTAAAAACCAATAATGTAAAGATTTATATCTTGTTTTATAACTCATCTATTAATTAACACAAATTACACAGATCAAAATTAAAATTAATATCTACTTAATTTTTACATAGAATTTTAAATTTTGTTATTTTCACATGTTTTTTTCGATACAGGATACTATGAATTTATTAAAGATTTTTTAAGGTTTTATGGCATTTTATTTATTTAAATATTTCACCTCAATTATTTAATTGGTCCAAATTTTTTTGTCCCCTGCTTGGTGTCTACTCTGGCTTCGTCACTGGATCAAACGGTGCAGATCGGTTTTATCAAATCAGATGGCTATGATCGCCTCAATTTTGAATCATTCCTCTCCATTTCGAATACATGGCAGCATATATAAGAAATGAGAGACAATTACTACGTTATTACTATATTGAGTCATATTAATTGACAACAATACATGGCTATCAAATGCATGCGGCTATTTCTATTTTCTTAACTTTTTTGAGTAAATTTTGGCTGTCAATTATAAAAGGAAAGTGAAAGTAACTTGATACAAATAATTTTGTATATTTTTTTATTGCAAATATATCTGAATTTCAGTTATGTAATTATATGTTTCCCATACTTCTATCAAATTTTGTTGAGATAGTTTAATATTTAAATTAAGCTTTAATAACATTAATACAAATTGTATGTAGTAGATTAGTTTTATACTTTTATTTCTTGTGTGTGGCGATCAAAATTAAAATGGCCCACACAAATTGACAGGTTTCTATGACCGCCGCGATGCGCGGGTACTTCCCCAGTACTATATTAAAAAGCAAGTAACTATTACACTCTCCATTTTTTTTTCTTTCTTCTTCAAATTTTTTAAATACCCATAATACCCTTCATCAAACGGTGCAGATCGGTTTTATGGAATTAGATGGCTATGATTTCCTCAATTTTGGACCATTCCTATCCATTTCAAGAGTCATTTATGGAATAAAATATATGTGACAATATATATATATATATATGAGTAAAACTACCGTGCTCTTAGGAGCACGGAGGCCTCCCGTGCTCCTAACTCAAAAATCATACTTAACCATCATAAAATTTTGATTTATGATTTTCATTAAATTCTTTACATCAAAATCTCCTACAGTACAAAAATTTTCTATTTTTTGAGCTTTTTAAATATATGTTTTGAAATTTTTTTGGATGGACTCAAAATAATAATAAAATAATGTATACAATTTTGCCATCTTTAAAAAATCCAAAACAAATACTTAGAAAACTCAAAAAATGGAAAATTTTTGTATCATAAGAGATTTTGATATAAAGAAATTAATGAAAATCATAAATCAAAATTTCGTGATGGTTTAATATGATTTTTGAGTTAGGAGTACGGAGGCCCTCCGTGCTCTTAAGAACACGGTAGTTTTACTCTATATATATAGAGAGAGAGTTGGGTTACGGTGATATGCATAGCAAAACTAAGTTTTTGCTATGCGCTCGTATCTCAACAACCGTAACTCGGATGGCCGATCCGATTCGACCGATGCATTTTACATATTGAAAACTCATCGGATACTACTTTTTACCTTTTTTGGAGATTCCTAACTATTTTTAACGATTTTTGAAAAAATGACCCTGATTATGAGTTCCAAACAGATTATTTTATTATATATATATATAGTCCGGCTACAATAATATGCATATCACAGTTTTACCGTGCTATGCAGTCCGTATCTTAGTTTCCGGTGTCCAAATAGTCGATCCGAACCGCTCAATGTGATCTCTATATCAAAATATGTTAGGAAACCAAATTTTACGATTTTTAGAATTTTTTTGCTATTTTTAATGATGGGGAGAAAATGGCTAGATCCAAGGATTCTTGATATCTCCAAAATATGCATACAATTTACCTAGTTTTGGACCTCCAAAATGACCAAAATCATGTGCATGCTTTGCATTTTTAGTGGCTCTTTGCTTGTTATCTCTTTACTTTGTGTTTTGTTTGTGTTTTAGGTGTCTTGGAGCAAAAGGAAGCATTTGGAGCTCAAAGTGAAGCATATTAGACCCCAAGTCACCTACACTTGGATCGGGCTCGAAGAGACGAACAAAACGAGCCCAAGGACACCGAAAAACTCCACCCGGATTGCGTAGAAAGTTGAAATTACTAACCATTGCGCAGAGCTGAAAACTGCACTCGGTCCAAGTACAATTGCACTCGGTCCGAGTGCTCCAAAACCGGAAATCTGCACAAAATTGGCAGATTGCAACCCATTCGTTCTAGCTATAAATCACGTCAACCCTAGCCGTCATGGAGGCTGTTCTGGACCTATTCTCCCCCTGGGAGAGGGGCTAGGCGGCTAGCAAGGTTTTGGAGGCGATTTTAAAGGAGATCTTGGCGAGAACGCGAGGCAACAGAGGAAGACGAGCAGAGACCAAGAGCGACACTGGACCGCATCGCTTCACCAGGATTTCTCTCTTATTTCTTGTGTTGATTTGTGATTTTGTTGCTACCATGATGTCTCCATTTGTATCTTATTTTGTTGTTGTTGTTTTTATATCCATGTCGGGCTAGACTTTTTAGTTCTTAGGATATGATGACATTATAAACTTAGCTTTCGGTACTATATGACTTTTTATCTATTGTTTTGGTTTCTATGTGTTGACTAGTAATTTTATCACTTGACTTGACTTGCTTTGTACTGTACCTTGTGACATGCTTAGATTTAGTTTGAGTTTAGTGTACTGAAGGTAGGGAGTTAGTGATCCGAAAGGAATTTCTAAACCCAAATTACTCGTGAGAGAGTTTCAAACTATCCGAAAGGAGAATTCGTACCTATAGGGAAACCAACACTAGAACTTAGCAAGTTGGGAAACGAAGTGAGAGTGACCCCCCGACGACCTTTGGATTGTGCGAGTCCTTATGGGTTGTTAGTGACAGTAACCTCATATCTGCAAGAATTAAACAATACCAAACTGTGTAAACCAGAAAGTCTATAGTACCGTAATTTCGTACTTTGCACAGGCTGTGCACGAAAGTGCAAACTAGATGTGAAACATGTGCTTGTATGAACTAAGTGAAGAACCGACTCTAAAACCCTAAGAACACCTTTAGACCTGCTGTCCAATCTCATTTACTTTCAGTTATTTATCCTTTTTAAAACTTAGAATTGCAAAACGACCAAAAACAATTCTTAGTCTAGTTAAGCAAAGTAGGTAGAGTCTCATTTACCCATCATTAAAAATAGCAAAAAAATTATAAGAATTATAAAATTTGGTTTGCTAGTATGTTTTGATATAGAGATTAAGTTGAGCAGTTCGGATCGACTATTTGGACACCGAAAACGGAGATACAGACCGTATAGTAAGTAAAACCGTGATATGCATATTATTGTAGCCTAACTATATATATATATATAGAGCATTTAACAAAAGGTTGTGCCCTCACTGATTTTGTGTTTTTGGTAACTAATTTAAATTTTCCATTCATAATGTGCATTTATTGTAAAATTTTAATGCAATTTTAAACTGTAATAGGAGCAAATATACTGTGAGCTTAAAGAGCCTTCCGTGAGCTTAACATCCAAAAACCTATCAAATTACCTCTAAATTTCGATTTATATGACTCAATAAATTCTTTATATCAAAACCTTACGGGATACAAAAATTTTACATTTTTGAAAACTTTTAAGTATTTATTTAAGATTTTTTAAAAATGACTATACAATATTAAAAAAAATAATTAAGTTTTATGTATCACTTTTAAAAAATCTTAAACAAATACTTTGGAGGTTAAGCTCACAGTATATTTGCTCCTGTAATAGAATGGAATACACTTTTGGGGAAAAAAAAATGTATACAAATAGTTTTTTTTGTAAATAGTAATTAATTAGTAAAGTCTGTCAGACAATGAAACTCTTTTGCAAAATAATGCATATTTGTAAATCATATAGCCATTCATTTTTTGTTGATTGTTATCCTCTGAGGTAAATAAAGTAACCAAGACTATTTTATATATTTTCAGTTTTATTGAGATAAAGTAACCATGAAAACGAAAGCTCGAGGCGCCGGTATGGTTTTGATGTGGAGCAGCTTCAGGTTTATATATAGCCGCACCCGTATCTAAGATTTTTCATAATTGCCATAACGCCGCATCTGTACTGCACTGGATACGATACCCGCACTCATGTAACATGGATTATATGTATTACACATGTATTACACAGTATGAGATCGGAATTTAAAAGGCCCGCACAACGGGTGCGTTTCTTGCTAGTTTAATCAATGATTGTCATGTAAGTACAAATTTATGCTGGGAAAAGAAAAATGATGATGTTTTCATGATCAACAGGGGTAATGTGTGTTGGCCTAACAATGGCCAATTTAGTTTCTACAGTTATTTGTGTTTGTGGAAGAGAGAAAGAGGAGGAAGAAGAAAGGGCCATACTGGAAATTTTCTATTTTTTTTTATTTTCTTACAAATTTCACACACAACACAACATATGAAACTAAATTTGTACTAGACCTTACATGGATCATTTCCAACACGCGCAATACATATTTTCACTATTTAAAAATCTTTAAACTTGGTCCAATAATTATACTAACTAAGAGCCCACAATTTTGCCGTTCTAACACTCACCTACACTGTTGGCCTAATCCAATAGTTATACATGGACCACAGCCAGCCATCCGATGACAATCCAACGGAAAACATAACTCACCTACTCTGTTTATTTAATTACGTCTTATTCATTTACATCTGATACCAATTGAATTGTGGGTAGATAATATTATGCACTTGCTTAATCCATATATATAGTCCATTTGGGGGAAATTGCTTTGCTACTAATTAAGAAATTGTCTTATATATAAGTACAATTACAAAAGAATTGTCTTATAAGAATTGTAACGTGCAACCTTTATCGTTGAATGCTTTGGACATTTTGATTGTTTATATTAGGGAATACGGTGAAATTCTATCCGCATCCAAGTTATCATACGGATCTTTTCGTTTATTTGAAATCAATAAAGAATATTTGGCCCGTTCTATATATATGTATACAATTGTTGTTTTTGTTATAATATTTTGAACCGTCCAATAACATTTAACATTTGTGCTGATGGAGAGAACATTTTCTTTTAATATCTTTTGTTTTTGTATGCTCATCCAGCAAAATGTATCAACAAAAATCTAAAAGTTAAATGTACAACTCAAAAGATTATAGCAAAATTAGTTATTTTATGATATGCATGTAGCAACATAACCTATTTAATCAGTAAATAAATTAATTTGTTGATGAGCAATCATCACTGATTTTTCTATACGGCGCAGCCGCTGCCATATATTTGAGGCGGTACATTTCAGTTTCGACGGCTTAGATTTAATACAGCAGCGCATCTGAATCCTGTTACAACATGAACCTAGCCTACTAGGCCAACTTGTTAGCAAAAAATGCTCCAAAGAGAATGTCATCTTGTCCATTTTTTTCACGTATCACACTATTAGTGGAAGGGAAACGCTACGCGCTCCCGTCATCTATACGCTCTTCTTCTTCTTTTTTTTTTATTTTTATTTTTGGCGTTTTTAAGCAGAAAAGTTTGGTATTTATGTATCGAAACATGTAATTAATTATGCATATAAACTCAACTTGCTGGATTAAACTTATCTTTCAATGACCAAGTCGTGGTTCAAAATTTGGTTTCACGAATTTCAACCAGTTCATGACCCATTCGTCTTCTTTTATCGTAGCACTCCTCTTTCTCTCTTTCTTCCACTGTCACGTCTTAATTATGTATACTATATAGCTTATTATGCATAGAATTAGGTTACCGTATTTTGCATAACAAACTGACCCTCCATGTTATGCGCTTGTATCTTAACAACAATCACTCAGATAGTCCGATGGCTGATCCAATTCGACCGGTGCATTCTACATATCGAAAACTCATAGGATACAAATTTTTTTTTCCATTTTTGGAGATTGGTAACTATTTTTAAAGATTTTTGAAAAAATGACCCTGAGTATGAGTTTCAAATACATTATTTTATTATTATTTTCTGCCCATCTTTCAAAAATCGTTAAAAATAGTTAGTCATCTCCAAAAATAGAAAAATGTTGTATCCTACGAGATTTAAATATGTAGAATGCACCGGTTGAATCGGATCGACCATCATAGTTACGGTTGCTGAGATACGAGCACATAACACCGGTGTCAGTTTGTTATGCATAACACGGCAACCCAACTCATTATGCATATTATATAGCTTACTATGCAAACTAATATCCCTATTTATTATGCAGCTTCTTTCGTATGCAATTTGTTACAATTTGTTAATTGTAGAATGTATGTAGGAAATGTCTTTTAATTATGCATGTAAATTTATTTATTGTGCACATTGATGCATTTAGTATGCAGTGTATTAGTAATAAAAATGCATGTTAGTGCTTATGTAAATAAAAGTACTTATTATACATACAAACTTATTTAGGGCCTGTTTGGTAACCTCTTTTCTTCCGGAAGAAGAGAGAAGATGGAGTTAAACTAGAAGAAAATTCCCAAACAGCAGAGGAAGAAAGTGGAATAGAGTGGAAGATTTTTCTTCCATAGTTTTGATGGAAGAGTGGCTCTTCCGGAAGAAATGCAAAATTTGACACACTATCTTCTACCTTTTTCACTTGTTTATTATTTTTTGTCTTCCATGTATTGCCAAACACAAATGTAAAATTATAGAATAAGGTGGAAGAAGATTTATTTTAGAAGAGTGCTCTTCCATTTTCTTCCGGAAGAAACCATAGTTACCAAACACACCCTTAGTATGCAACGAGTTTGTTGCGGAATGCATGCTATCAAATATTTTTTTTATGCAGACAAAAAATGCTTAGTATGCTAGTTGTTTAGTATTTTTTTAGTTCCTTAGTTGATTTTACGTACCTAATAAATAACTTTCGGTGCATAATAAACAAATTTATATGCATAATTTGATAATGTAGACTGCAGAACATATTTAATCGGACAAATCATCTGTATTAGTGTTGTGACAAACGGGCGGGTAAGGGTCCGGCGGGCGACGGGTTCGGCGGGCGAAGGGTCCGGCGGGCGAGAGGAAAAACCCTCACCCTTACCTGCCCCTTGGGCACGGGCACGGGCGGGCGGGGGGCGGGTGGGGGGTGAGGCGGGTCGTGTCGGCTTCGGGCGGATCACTGGCGGATTTTCCGGCGTTTTCGGGCGGATTCCGGCGTGTACTTTTTTTACATTTTTTTAGGAAATGTTTAAGATAATTTTTTTAAGACATAATATTTTAAAAAAAAAAACGAAATAAATTTTTAAAACAAAGTTTTTTTCAGAATCCGAACTCCGAAGAACGTTAAAAACCCGAAACTTTAAAAATCCGAAACGATAAAAACAAAGTTATTTTAAAACAAACGTTTTTAAACAAAGTTTTTAGAAACAAAGTATTTTTTTTTAAATCCGAAGCAAATTATTTTTTAAAAACAAAGCATTTTTAAAAAAATCGGAAACTTAAAAATCCGAAATCTTTTTAAAACAAAGTTTTGTTTAAAACAAATTTTTTTTAAAACAAAGTTCTTTCAAAAAAAGTTTTTCAAAACAAAATTTTTTTAAACCAAGTATTTTTTAAAACCAAGTTTTTCTTAAAACCATTTTTTTTAAAAAAAAAATCCGAAACTTTAATTTTGAAAAACAAAATTTTTTTAATTTTATTTGTTTAAAAAAAAAGTTACCCTCCTCCTTTATTTCGGGCTTGGGACCGGCTATGTTATGATATTATAAAATAACATAGGCAGAGTTCTAACTTTTTTAAAAATGTTAGTAAATATTTAAAAAAGTAAGAAAATGTTTAATAAATTGGAAAAATGAAAAGAAAATAGAAGAGTGCGTAGAGTTCGTACCGAAACCGAAACTACCTTTTTAGTTGTCCGATCTCATATACCATTGGCCGGTCTCTTCTTCGGGTTCGCATTCATCATCCGAGTGCGGCTCTGCCCTCCCTTGAGTTTCGGCTCCGGATAAAGATGCTTCCATTTCCTTATATTGCTCACGATTTTCCGCATCAATCCAATCCTTGAGGCATACGAGTCGCTCAAAAACCTTTGGACCCAACTTGCTCCTAATATCATTAAAAAACAAATGAATAAAAAAATCGTGTAGATGTAAAAAAAATATAGGCATTTACCTTTTATCGGTAAGAATCCGATTTGCCGAACTAAAACAAGATTCGGAGGGCATGGTTGAAACAGGAACGGCAAATATGTCCCGCGCCATAGTAGATAAAATTGGAAAAATATTTTTGTTTTGCTTCCAATAATCAAGAACATCAATTCTCTCCGGTGCTCCCTTTATGGAAAAAAAAGACTTGTAACTCGTTGGAGGCATTGTACATAGCATCCGAACTATCGTCCTCCAATATTGACAATAATCAGTCGCCCGATTGGGTCCTATGAAATTTTAAGAAATAAAAAATCGAATGAAATTAAAAAAATCCGAATTAATTAAAATCCGAATTTAATTAAAATTAAAATCAGATTCAAATTTAAAAATCCGAAATAAAGTTAAAAAATCCAAAATAAAGTTAAAAAATCCAATTTAAATTAAGAAAACTGAATTGAATTACAAAAAAAACCGAAATAAATTAAATAAATCAGAAATAAAAAAAATGTACCGCGGGGTTTGACTTGTAGAAGCCGGTTGTTGGACATTTACATTTATTTTGTTGAACAACCCTTCAATCGCTTGGGTCACAGTTTGATCCACACTTGTGTTCGTAATGTCCAAATTAATGTAGTACCTTCGTAGCATTTTTATCGTGTAAACCTTCTTGTATGTTGGATGGAGACAATTTGCAACAATCGTGACGAGTGATACGGTTTCCCAATATTTGAGAAACTTCTCCTTCATGGCTCCTACGATTGGAGTGAGAGAATCGTCGGAGTCTTCGAGAACTAAGAAAAAAAATCGAATTAAAAAACCGAAATTAAATTAAAAAAACCAAAATTAATAAAAAAACCGAAATTGATAAAAATTATGAAATTAAAGATGTACCTTTCATTTCATGATATACTTGGGAGATTCGGAAGAGGTGGTGAAGCAACTCATGCGCGGTCGGTGTATATGAACAAGACAATGCTAACGTCGCTTTGAAGAATACTTCAAGAAATTTCATTAATTTGTGCAATTGATCCCATTCACCCGACGAGAGAGCTAATTCCATACCCTCGGGCGACTCATTCAAAATTGCATTAATAGCTTGTGCGTAAGGAAAACATCGTTTCAACATTCTATAAGTTGAGTTCCAACAGGTATCTACGTCCCATGGCACTCTTAATTTAGTAAATTGCATTCTACTACACAAAAGCATGAAATTTTTGTTTTCTAATGGCACTAGTAAAAATAAAAGTTACAGACGATTTAAATTTTGTTATTAAATCATTAGTATCGGACGTTTTAAGTCCCGCCTTAATGGTGAGGTTTAAAACATGACATGCACATTTTTGGTGAAAGAAAGCTCCATTCGCAATTGGAGATAATGAATGCAAAAAATATTCTACGGCCTTACCATTATTACTAGCATTATCAAAAGAAATTGAGAAAACTTTATTTTGGAGATCATTTTTCAAATTATATTCATTCATAACACCCAAAATTGCATTAAAAACTACTTCGCCGGTGTGCGGATATTCTACAATCCGAAAACTTATTACTCTTTTTTGTAATTTCCAATTATTATCAAGGTAATGTGCGGTAACACAAATATAAGATAAACCATGTTTACCGGCGGTCCAAATATCGGACGTGAGTGCTACTTTAAATGGTGCTGTTGCAAATATGGCAACCAATTCATTTTTGCGGGCCGTAAATTGTTCTTTAATTTCGTTTGACATTTTTCTATAATAAAATGGTTTGTAAAATGGTTGAGCGCAACCTCTAATAACTAAACGAGCAAAACTCAAACAACCGCTCATACTAATTGGTTGTTCCTTGTGGGCAATATACCGTGCAAACTCACTTAACATCTTTTTTTCATCATATTTTTGGTGAGTTCGTGTACCATCCGGATTAATATGGGTTTGGACATGTGTAGTATCGAGTTGTTCTTGTGGTTCTTGACCGGCTTGGATATGCCGTTGGGCATGTCTACCCATATAACTATTATTATCATCATAAGTAAAATTGGAAGTGCAACCTTTTACCTTGCACCGTGCGCTTATGCACTTGCCGGTCGACGGGTCGATGGTTTGCTTGAAATAACGCCACCAAGGTGCGTTGTACTTCAGCGGGGGTTCTTTCTTTTTCTCGGCCCCGGTGGCGTGCTTGCCGGCTCTTCCTCTATTGTTTGGATTTCGGTAAATTGATCGGAACTTCCGCCGATGGTCGGAGGAGCAAATGTGCTAGAATTCCCCGCGGCACTTCCGACGGTATGATGTGTGTACTCAGTCTCATAGATAGTTCGCGGATAATTGGGACTAGGACCGAACAATTGTTCACTTAATTCTTGGATAGTATCATTTAGGGGATTGGGTGTCGGGGCGTTCGGGTACATATTGGAATAGTCATGTGGTGGAGTTGCCATTTCTCACTACAATAAGGAAAAAAAAAGGAATTAATTTATGGAAAGCAAAACGAAATATAAAAATAACCGAATTAAACTAATTGTGTATAAAAAAATTTATTATAAAAGAATAAAATATTTTGATTACAACTTTATGATAAAATTACAAGTTCTGAAAATTTGAAATTCTTTTACAAGTAATGAAAAAAATGTAAAAGAAATAAATAATACAATTATTTTGATTACAATTTTATCATATGTTGCCAAATCCAATTTAAAATAATTGTGTAATTGCATAAATCAAATTATAGTATTCTAATATGTTATAAAAAAAATAATACAAATAGAATGTACCTCCGAATTTTTGCGGAAATGCCGGCGAATATCGGATTGAGTGATTGACTAATGCAAGAGAATGTAAAAAAATAAATATGCTATTTTTTGGAATTTTGGAACTAATAAATATAAATTAGAATGTAAAAATAAAACTAGAATTGATTTATGCAAGAGATTGAGAGAGTATTGAGTGAGAGATTGAGAGAATTTGATAGTTTGTTTGTGAGAAATGAGTGTTGAATGTATGAGTGTATTTATAGGTGTGAATTGGTGGGGGAGAAAATAAAAAAAAATAACCGTTGGGTGGTTGGGGGGGAAATTTTTCAAAATTTCCGTTGGGACGGGTCCGGCAGGTCGCTCGGGTCAGGGGGGGGGGGGGGTTCGGGTGGGCGGGTCCCGAGGGTGGGGCAGGTCGCGTGGACCGACGGGTGTGTAACGGGTGGGAGGGGTGTCGGGCGGGTCGGGCGGGACGTCGGTCGGGTCGAGGCGGGTCCAACGGGTCGGGTCGGGTCGGGTCCGACGGGTCTAGTAGGGTCCAAAGGGCGAAACGGGTCGGGTCCGACGGGTGGGCACGGGCACGGGTCCGAAGGGCGGGTAACGGGTACGGGCGGGCACGGGTTTAGACGGGCGGGCGGGTTACGGGGGGCGAGGTCCAAAATCCGGACCCTTACCCGCCCCTTACCCGTGACCCGTCCGACCCGTCTGAACCCCGCACGGGCGGGTAAAGGCGGGCGACGGGCATGGATCCGAAGGGCGGGTCACGGGTCCGGCGGATTTTGTCACAACACTATATTAACCACATGAGCTTACAATTGTATTGTTATATTTACTAGAGCTGTAATTCGGGCTTCGCCCTAAAAAGTGGTACCAAATAAATAATTAAGAATTTTATAAAATTTTAAATATTTATAATAAACAAAACTTAAAAAAAATTCGTAATTTTTTATGTAAGTAAATAATAATAATAATACAATAATTTATAAATAAGAACACATATAAATGTTGGACTATTCTAAGGGTTAAAATTTGTTTTAGACATGTGAAATTCATCTTATTTAATGAGAGAAAAAAAATACAAACCATTGGATCAAAGTATATGAAGAGCTTCAAACAAAATTAATGGTTAATAATAGTGATGATGTGGCATAGTTGAGGTGCTTAAAAATCTACCCCTCTTTGTGGAGTATATATTATATCAGCTCCCTAGTGGAAGTTCCTTGAGACGTTGGTAGGCACCTGTCACTACCACTGCCAGACATGAGTGGCTTTAATTGATCGTGACCGTTGACCTCTTATCAGTCAAGTCGTCGCCCTTACAACTCCCTCTTAATTTTACTCGAACTCAAATCATCTGTTATTATGTGATCCTCGATCGTCTGATATAATATGGACGGCTGCGATCTGATATACGCCCCTTTCTGCCGACTTCCTCCAGAGCTTCCCTATGATCATCCGACCCGATCCTTCTTCTCGATCCAACGGCCTACATAATAGTTAGGACCCAGGAAATAAGAATTCATATCCCCTGTACTGCATTGTGCAGTTCACATCGTCAGCCGTTGGATTGTCTGGAACTTCGTGCCAGCGCGGATCTCCAGACAATCCAACGGCTGACGATGTGAACTGCACAATGCAGTAAGTCAGGGGATGAGCATTCAGGAAATAAGTGCCTAGAGAATCCCACTACTGATATTATTGTTGTTATTATACGTTAAAGGGACAATAAATACGAATATGAAGGGGCATCACATTCTCACTTGCGCCCACTAACATAACATAGCTAAGAGGTTGGTCATATTCATATATGACCTTGAGAGCTATTTATTTCAAGAGAGTCCGTCAGTGGATCGAGAAGCAACCCAACCCAGAGCAACAAGCATCGGCAGTAGCTTGACCTTACGATCGAGAGAAGTTTCACTGATCAGGTTTATATAACATAGAAATTAATCACGGTTGATTGTTTTCAAATATCAACTTTTCCATTCCTGATTTGCCCCCTTGACAAAGGTGACAAAAAAATTAATTAAATTACCGAAATTTTGGTTTATTTGTACCTTTTCCCACAATAAAAGATTGTCTGAAGGCATATTTGCTTGAGAATGGAACTTCAATGAATTGACTTGTATGAACTTGACATATTAATTTCTAGTCTTTTCTGTGCTTCTGATGAGGTTGCTGGTGGTCTCTTAATTTGCAGTTATAATGGCTGATCATGAGATAAATACCAACGCAATACCTCAAAATTTGAGTGAAGACAGACCACCTGGCTCATCGGATTCGGGTGCCGGTCAAGGACAAAGATCTTGGTCAATATTTAGCTTACCACGGGCAGTAACTCAAATTTTTAGTTACCGCAAGGGATGCGAGCTCGATACAGATAAAGTGTTTGTTACATTGCCTGGTACATGTGCTACATATGAGGATGGGAAGTCAGTGTTGTCATGGGTTTTCAGTAATTTTCCCCAGGATAAAACAAAAATCATCCTAACTTGTGTCGTGACTTTGACTGGTATGTATGTTTTCTTAATCCAGTTTTCCATTGAGTGATGCTATATATACTATACGTGCATACTACGGATTGTTCTGCACTATACCTGTATCCCTATTTTCAAAATCTTGGTCGTCGACCCAAATTGTTCAACATTATCTTCATATACAATTTTATTCGTAAACCAAATTTATTACTTTCTAGAACCTTTTTACTATTTTGAGATATTTTAGAATTTTCATGTTATTAAAACATTAGGAACCATCTGAATAAGTGATATTTTAATATCTAAATATGTGCTCTTAAAAAAATATATATATCTAAATAAGTGACATTATAATATTTAAACTATATTAACCAATTTCTAAATAATATAAAATTCTGTTGACAAAAATAATTGAGCATGAATATCATTTTGAGTTGTTAGGATTGATGACAAGATTTGAAAATTCAGACGTGGGTGAGTGGGTCCATAGTAAGAGCAATTCGTAGTATGCTGAATTGCGGATAGATATATAGTATAATACTATAATAGTCTGCTCTTTTCCCATTGTAAATTTCACAAAGCGTCTAATTGATAAAACTTTTGCCATATACACATTATATCATAAGAAAAATGGAGATTTCAAATTGTTGTATACTACAGAATATGATTGCATATAATGTCAAACAGGATTACTTGACATTAGGCGTTCAACAATTGAGGGTGAAATGGCGCATATGGTTCTAAACGAGTACCTTACACACTGTTCTAAATACAAGGTTCATTATACTATTTTGCTTCTTTTTTTCAGATTTATTTTAACTGTCTTATTATATAATACAGAAAAGTGGGATATGAGAAGTAGAATGATAATACTATAATAGACATATAATTTGTTTTTACTTTTATTCCACAGTTTCAAGCTGAGAAATTGGTCCACACAGCAAATAATGTTGCTGAAGGAATTTTGGAAGTGATTGCAAAACATGGAACCAAAAACCTTGTCATGAGATCAGCAGCAAACAGGTACTACAGCTGACACAAAAATCATAAAAATACCTTCAGTTGTACAAGAATAGGGGATGAGATAACTAGTATTGAGATCGATCCCAAAAGCTCAAGTCTAAACTACATCATGTAAACATTTCAGTGATATGACAGCTCTGACGTCTGCGACAGCAAACAAAGTGATGCAAGAAGCTAATCGGTCATGCAAACTTTGGTTTGTCTTTGACGGAAATCTTATATGCACCAGGTATAGTTAATCTTTTACATTCAATAAACTTAAATACATTTATGTATTTCTAGTAATAGTTTGTAACTGTAGAATATCAATCTGATGCATTACTATTTGAAATAAGATTTATAATAAATCATCACTTATTTAGGTTTCAAACATCGCGTTTACGATTCCCTTTTTTGCCCTTGCAAAATGAAACAGAAAGCCCATGCACCTACACAGTACCTAGAAAATAAGAAACTGACAAGATCACCAATACAGACATTCCAAATAGTCTAAGCATGAAGCTGGCAGTGGTTTAAATAAGTGTCAGCAATTATATAGGCCGATATCTACAAATATATACCTAATAGAAAAGTGTTTGCTTCAGTATATTCTTTTGCAAAATTTCAACATTGGTGATATTCTTTTGCAAAATCATCGTATGGTTATTGGCTTCTTCTCTCTATATACTCTTTTTGCAAACTAAATTTGTTCAGCTATGGATTTGGGCCTTTCTTATAGGGAGGTCAACTCAGATAGCCTGACACCAGCTCCAACATCAGTAGAGAGATCCCACTGGAATGGACAATCAAATCAGGTATCATCAAGCACGTCTACCAGATCAACTAGTGAGTCCAGAACCCGAGAGGTAATATGTCTTTTTTGTTTTCCAGAATGTATGTGGTTGAATTTAAGTATTCACCTTTGCAGTCCAACAGTGATTGTCAAACCTAAATTTGAGTAAACAAAATTGGAGAAATGCATCACCAGAATCCAACTTAAATATCTCAAAAATAGCTAAGTCCAGAGGTCTCACGAGTCGTGATGTAAAAGCAAGAACCAATTGAATCTGACTCAAGCATAAGTATTGAGATCTTTAGAGGGAACCTTCTTCGTTGTGTGTTTTCTGAAATATGGATGGGGAAGACTTTACAATACTGGCGACTGGCAGAATCAAGATAATTGGTTAACAATCTTAGCTTTTAGTATGTTTTTCTGGTAAAATATCAGTAAAACATAATATTTTTGTTATGTTGATTGAGGCTTTCTTTCCTAGGAAAATATTGTTGATGTAGATGCTTCTTTGATTGAAATGCTTCATGAGGCATCTGTAGAAGCTGACTCTTTTGAAAAGAAGGCTGAAGAAACTTTTGAGGCACACAAGAAAATGGCTGAAGAAACTTTTGAGGCACAAAAGAAAATGGCTGGCCTAGTAGTAATGACTTTAAACCTTGTTATTAATACTTCTTTGTAAAAAGAATGCACTCTGGCAATGGAAATAATTTTTACCCCAAAATTTTAGTCACTTCTTAATCTAAGAATTGAAACTTTTCAGATCAAGCTGGCAAAGAAGTTAGAGGAAAAGGAGCAAGAAATAAGAGGAGTCAGGGAAATTTTACAGGGGGAAAAGCAAGAAAATGATCAATTAAGACAACAAATTGAACAGAACGAGCAAGAAATTAAACAAATCAAGATAGAGAATGACCTCCTTAAAAGCCAAAGAGATGAATATTCCAACCAGATTCAGGTGGCAAATGAGAGGAGGTTAGCACTGGAAAAACAAGTTTCTGAGTCAGAATTAGTTATTAAAGATTTAACACTTTTTTCGTTATCATCTGGTGATCGCATCGACTCTTTACAAGATGAATTATTCAAGCTGCAACATGAGAGGGATACTTTAGTGGGGCAAGTCGAAGAGCTATCCAATCAAAGAGAGAGTACACATTCTGGCTCCTCCACAGCACTGAACTCTGAGTTTTCCTTGCAAGAACTGCAGCAAGCAACACAGAATTTTAGTGAATCATTGAAGATTGGGCAAGGTGGATTCGGACCTGTTTACAAAGGCTCTCTTCGTCAAACCACAGTAGCAATTAAATTGTTACATTCTGAGAGCCTACAAGGTGTATCACAATTCCAACAAGAGGTAAATTTTATATATGGAACTAGAAATCAATGTTCAGAGAGAATAACAGTAAGCGGAACAAAGTTATGCAGGTGAAACATAGCAAACTCTATTGAATGTATTGCGTTTGTAATTGATACTTTATATCTCCTAATTGTTCAATCTGATTAATTTTAGTTTATATCATTTTATTTTTATTAATTTCAGATTACAATCCTTACTAAAGTGAGGCACCCGAACCTAGTAAACCTTATAGGAGCCTGCTCAGAAAAATCAGCACTTGTCTATGAGTACTTGTCTAATGGCAGCCTCGAGGACCGTCTCACCTGTGCCAATGACACCCCACCTCTGACATGGCAGGCACGCACCCGCATCATCGGGGAGATCTGCCTTGCTCTCATTTTCCTCCACTCTAACAGACCCCACCTAGTAGTTCATGGAGATCTCAAGCCTCAAAACATCCTCCTTGACACCAATTTGGTGAGTAAACTCAGTGACTTCGGCATTTCACGCCTCCTGAAACAACCTGACTCCAACAGCACTGCTGTCTTTCAAACCAATAGCCTGGTGGGAACATTTGCATACATGGATCCTGAGTATTTGTCAACCGGGATACTGACACCAAAATCGGACACCTACTCCTTTGGCATCATTATCCTTCGTATGCTGACAGGAAAACCTTCAATGAACATAGCAAGAAAAGTGCAAGATGCAATGAGAAGTGGGGTACTTCTGTCAGTGATCGACGAGTCAGCTGGGAAATGGCCTTTTGAGCAGGCGAAACAGTTGGCAAAGATAGCCCTAAGATGTGTCGAGTTGTCTAGAATCCATCGACCTGATCTTGTTAATGACGTCTGGACAGTAGTTGAACCCTTGATGAAGGCTGCTGCCACATATGTGGAACGACAGGGTCGCGAATCGAAACGTGGAGAAGAGAGAGTACCGTCACACTTTATTTGTCCAATATCTCAGGTAACTGTTGTGAAATATTTGATCGTCACACTAGCACAATTGTCACTTAACATTCAAATTATTACATTTGGATGACTATTGGATTTTAATTGGCACTGTGTACATAATATAACCGAATCGTAAAGATAAAATCTCCAGAGTTGCTTGTGTTGTTTAACACGAACAATCCTTGAGTTCACTCCCCTCCAATTCGTATCAGTTTGGACTTTAAGAAGCTTTTACATGACGAAATTAGATGAATGAAAAATCTAGAAAAATGCAATTAAACTGTGTCTGCTACATTGGTTTCAGGAAGTGATGCAGGAACCTTACATCGCAGCAGATGGGTTCACATACGAAAAAGACGCGATAAGGGAGTGGCTTAGCAGAGGCCACAGCACATCTCCGATGACCAACTTGGTGCTGGCACATCGCAATTTGATTCCCAATCTTGTGCTTCGTTCGGCCATTCAAGAATGGCTTCAGAATCATCCACAATGTAGTTAAGTCACCATGTTATCTATATATGCTATTGAGTGAGTCTGTAGCTGCATATTTGTACTGCAATGTTGCTGTTGATCAGAGCTAGACAGAATCAGGTAAAGACAAGTTTGAAGGCAGGAATATTCAAGAATCGCTTCACAGGCACCCAGAATGTTAATCCATTTTTTGAAATTCAGTTTGGTATATTAAGTTGAGATCATGGGCGGAGGGAGGGGTACATGGGGTGCTCAGACCCCCATCATTTGACAAATCACATATTGAGACATTAATTTGCAGTGCAATTTAGTATAAAATTTTTGTTTGGCCCCCCCATGATCGAAAATCTCGTTTGCCCCCCTCATGGATTTATGATACATCATGTACAAGATTCATGTGGATTTTAAGTATTGAAATTATTTATATTGTTTTGAGCACGGGTAACCCATTTAATTATCCATCAAATAGTTAAAGCATTATATTTTTGTAATGAAAAATGTTATAGATATATCACAAATGATACTAAAATCGATACTGACTGTATCAATATATACATTAAATCAGTAAATTATTCAAATCGATGACTTTACTTTGCTAATTTTTATATTGTATATATTTTGTGAATAACTTAAATACTAAATAAATTAATTTGAATATCAACTCGTTTAATATGAATACTAATACAATCAGTATCAATTTTGTTTTAATCTAATTATTGTGTTAAAAGAGTTTGATAGATCGATGTTCAAAGCCCGACTGTCGGACTTGTCTCCGGCCCCCCTATGCCAGATCTCTGGCTCCTCCCCTGATTGAGATATAACATTCTAATACTATTTTTATCTTTTTATCTTTTGGATGAACTGAAGATTATTATCTTTGAAGAGGTCTGATGGAAAGTGTACGGACATCCGAAGAAAAGGACAATATATTACACTGAAAATTAAATCTCGCTAATATAGATTATTCTTTTCTTGTTGACCCATCGGTTACTATGTCTTTGGTTATCATGAATACATTTACAATTAAAAATTTAATCTGAGAAATCTTTTTTAAAACTACGTAACGATAAAAAATTGTATCCTTATATAAAAGCATATTTGAAAAAATGACATGAAAGGACTATCTTTTTCAAATAAGAAATCTAAGCCGTTGATAATTTTCTTAGATAGATCAAAACCGTTGATTTACATTAATGTCCGTTGACATTAATGTCTCAGCCCATTAAAATTTAAGACCCATATCAATTTCCTCAATAAAAAGGTTTATTACATATTATCTTAAAAATTTATTATAAGAAATAACAAATTCAGGCCAAAGCAACGCGTGGGCTGGGCTCTTTACTAGTACATACTAAATAACCACAAAAAAGTTCTTTATATTTAACAGAGAAATAAGTAAATTTGAATGTTGGGAGTAAAACTATGGTGCTCTTAGGAGCACGGAGGCCTCCCGTGCTCCTAACTCAGAAATCATACTAAACCATCTCGAAATTTCGATTTATGGGTCTCATTAAATTCTTTATATCAAAATATCATAGGATACAAAAATTTTCCATTTTTTGAGATTTTTAAGTATTTTTTTTTTGTATTTTTTAAAGATAATATAGTTTTATACATTATTTTATTATTATTTTGAGATCATTCTAAAAAATTCCAAAACATATACTTAAGAAACTCAAAAAATAGAAAATTTTTGTATTCTAAGAGATTTTCATATAAAGAATTTAATGAGATTGATAAATCAAAATTTCATAATGGTTTAGTGTGATTTTTAAGTTAGAAGTACGGGAGGTCTCCGTACTCTTAGGAGCACGCTAGATTTACTCTGAATGTTGGATCATTTGGGTGGCAAAAAGAACATGAAATTGTCAACACTTGCGATGTTGTATGATAAGGAGAAGGTGAAGGCCCAGAAGGGAGAAGAAGCATGTCAGGCCCAGAAATTGAAGTGCAGGTTGAAGAAATAAGCCAGAATTTAATTGTTTTGTTAACAAACTAAACAATGGAGTTTGATGATTTTATCAGTTAAATTGTCAAATTGACTCAAATTTGGTACACGATCTATCTAAACAATCAATAATACATTTATAATTAAAAATAATAATTCGATAAGTATTTTTTTTAAATATACGTACCATAAAAAAATATATATACACTAATTAATGCATAAAAAGTTAATCAGTACTTTATATTTAACCGAGAATAAGAAAATTTGAGTGCTGGTTGGCACTTGGCAGCAATCAATCCAAAAACTTAAAATAAAATAAGAGGCATTTTTCTTTGGAAAAGTCAAGCAACGGTTCAATTTTAATCGAGCTATTTTCTTTTCAGTTTTTACAAATCAGTAATTTCTCTTTAATTATGTTTGAAGGATATTACAACCATCCGATTCTAAAATATGAAAGATCCATATTTTTTAAACAAATAATAAAAAGAAGAAGACTTGCCTTGATTCCAAGTCGTCGCTCCTCTGGTCCTTCCCGCTTTCGAGTATTTCTACGGGCCTGATAACTATACCCCTTAAAAATCTCCTTTAACCGCACCCCAATATAATTTTGCATTTTCCATATGATAACAGAAAAAGTGGTTATACTAACACGCAAAAGTGTTTATACTAACCGCTAATATAGTTTATACAAATAATTAAATGTGTATTAAAGAGCCGGAGCAATGGAGGTGCGGCCGGAGATGATGGCGGAGGTGCGGCCAGAGGGGGCGGAGGTGCGGTCGAGGAGTGGTGGAGGTCCGGCGGAGAGGGTGGCGATGGGCGGATGTGATATGGTGGTGAGAAGGAAATCAATAGAGGAAGAAGAATAAAAAAATAAAAATGGAGTGTAAATAAGAGGTGTAGTTAAGAGAATAAGAATAATTTCTCTTCCCGCTTATACTACTTGCCAAAGGAACCTCTTTTTTTAGTGGTTGACCGTACTTAAAAGGTGAAAAGAAAAAAAGCAAAAGAGTACGACGGAATATTTATTGTCGTATAAGTATAATAATATATGTTTTCTTAAAATTCAAAAAAATAAAAATAAAAAATATGTTTCCCTGCCTTCTCTTCTCCTCTCTTCTTGTCTCTCGCTTCAATTATTGCTTCCACTAGACAACAACAGCCAACAGGCAAAGAGGTTTCTCACTGTCATCAAGGTTTGTTACTCCTAAATTCTGCTATGTTTTTCCAGCTTAATTTGTTCCTCTCAATATGTTTTTCTAGTACTTATTAATTACCTCGTCTGAGAGTTGTTTAGTGCAGGATATAGTTGAAAATTTCAGCTATCTTTGATGGGCAAGATTATTATGAGCTATTTAGATTAAAATTTTGAACGACGGATTTTTGAATTTGGACTATAAGCGTTTCGGTCTGAAATGCTTACGGAAGTACCGTAGCCGGACTCCACTTACTCGGTATGTTTTTACAGTTTTACTTAGTTAATGGGTTATGTTATGTCTGCTTAATGTATAGCTAGGACACTTAGAACATGTCATTCCAGTCGGCACTGTGCATATGAGTTGAACTTGACAGTTTTGTAGCTCAAGCGGTATACTTGTGTGATTGGTTAACTGAGGCTTCACAAATCACAAATAAGAGCAAGATGTATATTGATTGTGTGAGATTTGAGAACGAAAATGCCATGAATTGACTCGACCTCTAACAGGGTTGCTGCTGTTGAAATTTCATTATATCAGTATTTAATTTAATTTAATACAAGGAACTTTTTATTATATCAGTATTTAACTGACAGTTGTGGTAATTTATTATTCATAATATCTAGCACTAATTAAAGACATGAGACTTTTTAAGCTGGCCATTTCATAGCGTTGCAAGTACCGGCTGTATAATTGATAAATAATAATGTCATAAATATATAGCCTTTAATCAATTGTGCTCAAACAATCAGTGGATGACTTCTTATTGTATATTATGAAGGATTCAACAGACTTATAGGTATGCAACAGAAGTAAAATCTTAGCTCATGTTCATCTCATTTAAGTTTTTCTTTATTTTAGGAATTGCATTCCAGATTATAGTATCAATATTGTTTTCAATGATTGTTGAAGAGGCTATATCAACATATACCATTCACACTGATAAGTCTTGCGCAATATATTAACTTTTACTTCTTTATTAAATTTCAGATTCCGAGACAATTTTTTCTAAGAGTTGCAACTCTCGTAGAGTTGTAGTTGGATTTCGATGGCAGCACAGGGCAATGTAGATAACTTTGTTTTAGCATATTTGAAGAAAAAAGATAAATCTGAGCTTTTTGTACCTTTATCTAACATATTTGTTAATTGTTTTTGTGCTATGTTCATTGAGGTATCCTTTTTTTCAGGAACATATTGATGAGGATGCTTCATTAATTGAAATGCTTCATGAAGTGTCTGACAACTTCAGACAGATGGCTGACAAAATGGCCCAACTAGTCGTAATGACTTCAATATTTTTCACCTATAATTTGTTTTAAGAAGCTAACAAAGTCTGAGAATAGAATTGTATTCTCCCAATTATCATAGATTACACCTTAGCTTAACATACATATATATTGCAGCCCAAGCTAGCAACTAAGCTAGAGGAAAATGAGCAAGATATAAGAGAACTGAGGGAAATTCTAGAGATGGAAACACAAGAAAAGGAACAGTTAAGGCGAGAGATTGAAGAGATTAAACACATGAACCTCCGAAGCGAAGAAATTGAACAACTCATGAGAATAGAAAGAGATGAATATTTTAACCAAATTCGGGTGGCAAATGAGAGGAGCGAAGGATTAAAAAGGGAAAATTCTGAACTAAAAACATCAGTCAAGGATTTGACAGCTATTGCTGCATCCAAGGAGAACCGCATCGAATCTTTACAGACTGAAAGGGATAATCTTGCCAGAAAAGCTGCGGAACTGTGCATACAACGAGCAAATATTCCCAGCTCCTCTGCAGAATTGAATTTTGAGTTTTCCTTGCAAGAACTGGAGCAAGCAACTCAAAATTTTAGCGAATCATTGAAGATTGGAGGAGGCGGATGTGGATCTGTTTACAAAGGTTCTCTTTGGCAAACAACAGTAGCAATTAAGTTGTTGCATACCCAGAGCCTACAAAGCATAGCACAATTTCAACAAGAGGTAATTTTATGGTAGAAATTAGAAAATAAAGTTCTGCTGACTATACTATGTTGTAGAATTACTGTGGTCATTATTTTAATCCTTGTATAATATCATTAACTTGAAAATTTTTATTAAAAAAATTTTGCCATTTTTTTAATCTCAGATTAACATCCTCACTAAAGTGAGGCACCCAAACCTTGTAACCTTAATAGGAGCCTGCTCAGAAGTATCAGCACTTGTCTATGAGTACTTATCTAATGGCAGCCTCGAGGACCGTCTCACCTGTGCCAATGGCACCCCACCTCTAACATGGCAGGCACGCACCCGCATCATCGGTGAGATCTGTCTTGCTCTCATTTTCCTCCACTCTAACAAGCCCCAATTAGTAGTCCATGGAGATCTCAAGCCTCAAAACATCCTCCTCGACACTAATCTGGTGAGTAAACTCAGCGACTTTGGGATTTCACGCCTCCTGCAACAACCTGACTCCAACAGCACTGCTGTCTTTCAAACCAATAACCCGGTGGGAACCTTTGCATATATGGATCCTGAGTATTTATCAACTGGGAACCTGAGACCAAAATCAGACACCTACTCCTTTGGCATAATTATCCTTCGTCTTTTGACGGGAATGCAACCACTGGACATAGCAGGAAAAGTGCAACGTGCATTGAGAGGGGGGATTCTTGTATCAGTGATTGATGAGTCAGCCGGCTCATGGCCCTTTGAGCAAGCCAAACAGTTGGCAACGATAGCTCTCAGGTGTGCCGAGATAACTAGAGAACGGCGTCCTGATCTTGTCAATGATGTCTGGGCGGTCATTGAACCCTTGATGAAGGCCGCTTCTACTTATGTCGAACCGCAGGCTCCTGAATTAGAGCCAGGGGACGAGAGCATACCATCACAATTCATCTGTCCAATATTACAGGTGACTATGTTGAAATAATTTTTATTGGTATGCTAGTACAATTATATGTGTATATCCTAAATATCATAGATTATAGTTTAGAAGCTTATTTGATGTTAAAGTGAGAAGCAGGAGCTGGTTTAACATAACTTGTATAATTACCACAAAATGGAGCCCTTTGATTGCCGGAACTGGAGAATTTATGAAAACAACATTATGGTTCCAAACCAGAAATGTCAACCATTCATCTTAAAGGAACCAAAAGGTTGAATATGGTCGGCAATCAACTTCCAAAAGATTTGTATGCCTACAGTGATTCTGTAGTCTAGTAACTCTTACATGTGATAGATAGCAATTATTTAAGTGAAAATACAAAATGTGTAACTGAACTATGTTTGCCAATTTGGTTACAGGAGGTGATGAAGGACCCTTACATCGCGGCAGATGGGTTCACATATGAAGCAGATGCAATAGGACAGTGGCTGAGAAACCACAACACATCCCCGATGACCAACTTACCACTCCCCCATCGCAATCTGATTCCCAATCATGTGCTTCGTTCTACTATTCAGGATTGGCTCCAGAAGCACCCACAATGATTCAAGTATCAAGATTTGCTGCCTCCTTAATATTGTGTTCAGCTTTGTACTTGTGTTTCAGTGACAGCACTGGTAAATAAAGCCTAGTTTGTGTGTTTTCTGGCTATGTGGAGTGGAATCTTCTTGTTTGACATCAAAGAGAGTTCAATCTTTCTTTTATTTATTGAACTCTACATTGCAGTGTTTTTCTATGAAGTTCAAATGAAATCTTGCTATTAGGTGTCCTTATCAATAGGAAAATGTTGGGGAGATACAATTGATACCAAAATGGATAATCTCCCACAGGCCACAATCGATACCAAAATGGATATCATATAAAGTTAATCTAACGTTAATTTGAAACATGCTGCAATGGAAATGAAACATCTGTGAAATTAATCTGAAACTTAATGAAATTAAAATGAAACACAAATTATATTATTTTTTTTTGCTTTTTTTTACTCCATCTTGCTTCCACATACATGCTTTCTTAGCAACTTTAAGGATTTAATAGTGATTGAAGTAGATGATTTCATATACGATTTGCGTTATTCAACTTAATACTAAAATATTTTAAGTTAATACATTAACTGTTTCAAAATAACTTGTTAATGTTTCAATTTAGATATATTTTACATTATAACTTGATATCTGTTTTGTTAAAGTTAATCTGAAACTTAATGAGATTAAAATGAAACACAAATGATATAATTTTCTCTTTTGTTGCTCTTTCACTTCATTTTGCTCTCATACGTTCTCTCAACGACTTTAAGGTAGTATTTATGTGATTTAGTAGTGATTGAAGTAGATGATTTAATTTATGATTTGTGTTATTCAACTTAATACTACAATGTTTCAAGTTAATATATTAATTGTTTCAAGATAATTTGTTAATGTTTCAATTTGGATATATTTTACACTATAACTGGTATCTGTTTTGATATCTTTTTGTATCTGTATATCTGGACCGAAAATGTATTTCTACACTTGGGCTGCATGTTTTGGGATGATGGATACTTGGATAAAATGATTAAATTTATGCAATTTAAATGTTCATTCTTCAGAAAAATGTAATTACAAGATGAAAATATCGTATCAATTTTGTTCGTAAAATCAACTTCTGTTACATTGTAAAGGAAAAATTCATATACGTTGTAACAAAGACATTAGATGAAACGAGTTAGACTGTTATATTAACCTTAGCATTTTGGACTGAAATGCTAACATCTCAAAATTTATGTTATCGTGTCCGAAATTACGATTTCTGGTGCTCAATAAATTCTTTATATGAAAATATTGGAGAATACAAAATTTTTCATTTTTAGAGTTTTCAAAGTATTTATTTTGCATTTTTTAAGATAGCTCATAAATATTAATAAAATATTGATGTTTGTACATGCTATTTTCAAAAATGCAAAACAAATACTTAAAAAACTCTAAAGATGAAAATTTTTTGTATTCCCCAATATTTTTATATAAATAACTTTTTTAGCACCATAAATCGTGATTTCGAACATGATAACATAAATTTTGAGGCTAACGTTAGTATAATAGTCTAGATGAAACACTCTTATCTCCAATTAATTAGTTGGTATTCCCCAATATTTTTATATAAAGAATTTTTTTAGCACCATAAATCGTGATTTCAGATATGATAACATAAATTTTGAGGCTAACGTTAGTATAATAGTCTAGATGAAAAACTCTTATCTCCAATTAATTAGTTGGTCAACGTATGGCAGCCTCAGGGTCAGAGGAAGAACAAAAAGTAGGGGTGGCAAACGTTCAGAACGGAAACGGAAATGTCTTGTTCCGTTTTCGTTCCGTTTTGGATAACGGCACAAATTTTTATTCCGTTTTCATTCCGTTTTAATTGAACAGAAGAACGTTCAAAATGGAAATTTCTGTTTCATTTGAATTGAGATGAATTACAACCTTGCAAGCATTAAAATATGATAAAATTCAGATAATTTTATTCACTACATCAGTTCTAGCACATTAAAAAGTACATTGAATTAAAATATTTCATTCAAGCACATTAATAAGCAAATTGAATTACAAGATTTTATAATATTGAACCACATTCACAACAAAACCAAACTCATAAGCATATTTATTTGTACATTGCTTATTCATTTTTAAGGGCTCGTTTATTATCGGTGCAATTTTTTTTGTTCTCAATAGTAAAATTGTTACTCTCGTTTATTAGAACCAACCTTTGGTTTAGGGGCTAAGGGCAATACTTTTCGTATGGGAGTTCGCGTGTTCGAAACTCAGATGGAGAGTCTTTTATAGATATTTAAATTTGAACGACTTGACCCTCATTTTTATCCCAAAAAAAAAAAAAAAATTTGTTACTCGGTTGCATTTGGAAATTGCTCCTTGCTTCCCATTTAAACTGAGATTATGAGGTTTTCTATTTTCGAAAGTCAATTAGATTCCCAATTGACAAATTACCATTAAAACTTCAAGATATTTATATTTCCTCTTTGAAACTTCAAAAGTAGAGAATTACCAGTTCATACATAAATATGTTATAGTCCGCCCATAATTTTGGTAAACAACGAAGAATAGATCATATATAGTTAGAACTTAGAAATACCGAAAACAGAATAGATTTTGATAACAATGAAGAATTTTATATTACACACTGCTGATCATAAAACATCATTAATTATTTCTTTCGAATATATATCTGCACTAATAAAACAATCATTTTAATATAGAGATATTGCCTACAAAAGCACACAAAAGTCCAATATAGACAACAATTTTAAAAGATATATAGAATAAAATTTACAGCTCTTATCAAGGGTTCAACTGTTGTCCGGACAATGCCGTTCGGGCTTACAAATGCTCCAGCAAGTTTACAGAATGTAACGAATGATGTATTCATCACCGTGATCGAGAACCCTGTGATTCAACAGAAGCAGCAGCAGCCTTCATCAAGGGCTCAACTACTGTCAAGACATCATTAACAAGGTCCGGATGCTTGTGTCTCGACAACTCGACACATCTAAGCGCCATCATTGCCAACTGTTTGGCTTGCTCAAAGGGCCAAGTGCCGGCTGACTCATCGATCATCAACGGAAGGATCCCATTTCTGATTGCATCTTGCACCTTTCCTTTTAAGTTCAGTGGAGATTTTCCCGTTAGCAGACGAAGGATAATGATGCCGAAGGAGTAGGTGTCCGATTTTGCTGTCAGGATGCCAGATGATACATACTCCGGATCAATGTATGCGAAGGTACCCGCAATGCGACTTGTTTCGCAGAAAGCAGTGATGTTGGTGTCGGATTGTCTCAGGAGGCGTGAAAGACCAAAGTCGCTTAGTTTGCTCACCAAATTGGTGTCATGGAGAATGTTATCAGGTTTAAGATCGCCATGGACTACTAATTGGGGTTTGTTCGAGTGAAGGAAAATGAGAGCTAGGCAGATTTCGCCTATGATGCGGGTGCGTGCCTGCCATGTCAGAGGTCGGGTATTGTTGGCACAGGCCAGACGGTCCTCGAGACTGCCATTAGACAAGTACTCGTAGACAAGCGCTGATACTTCTGAGCAGGCTCCCATTAAGGTTACCAGGTTTGGGTGCCTCACTTTAGTGAGGATAGTAATCTGTAATTAATAAAATAAAAAAATTAAATCATATAAACTAAAATTAATTAGACTGAACAAAAGTCAGGATATGTGAAGTTCTGAAAATTTGCCTCTTGTTGGAATTGCGATACGCCTTGTAGGCTCTCGGAATGCAACAATTTAATAGCTACCATGGTTCCACGAAGAGAACCTTTGTAAACCGATCCAAATCCACCTTGTCCAATCTTCAACGATTCACTGAAATTCTGTGTTGCTTGCTGCAGTTCTTCCAAGGAAAACTCAGAGTTCAGTTCTGAAGTGGAGCCGGAATTCTGTCTTTGACTGGATAGCTCTTCTACTCTTCCCACCAAAGTACTATTTTCCTGTTGCAGATTCGATACTTCATCATGTAAAGAGTCAATGTGACTGCCAACTGACGCCGCTATAATCTTATATTCTTCGATCTCGAGTTCCATATCGGAAATTCGTGTTTGCAATGCGAACGTCTTGTCATTTGCCAGTTGAATTTGATTAAGATATCCATCGCTTTGGCTTCTGAGGAGATCCTTCTCTGTCTTGATTTGCTCAATTTCTGCACGGACGTCTTCCTGCTCACTTTCTTCAATTTGTTGTCTTAATTGATTATTTTCTTGCTTTTCTCTCTGTAAAAGTTCCCGAGCCTCCTTTATTTCTTGCTCCTTCCGCTCTAACTGCTTTGCCAGCTTGATCTGCAAAGTTACAAGTCTTCAATTAAGAAATAACTATAATTTCCGGAACAACTTGTACTTCCTCCATAAGCGTGTATTTATTTTTTACTAAGTAATATGAACAGGAGGTTTTAATTCATTACTACAAGGCGAGCCATTTTCTTGTGTGCCTCAAAAGTTTCTTCAGACTTCTTTTCAAAGTTGTCAGCTTCTACAGATGCCTCGTTAAGCATTTGAATTAAGAAGCATCTTCATGAACTCCCTGGGAAATAAAACCTCAATCAGCAAAACAACAGACTAAATTTTAATCATATTACTTTTATAAGAAAAACATACAGAAGCTCAGAATTAATTGTCCAAAATTCTGTTTATTCGAAAGTTAGGATTGACAATCACAGTTGGCTCGCAAAGGCGAAACCTTGTCAACCACATATGTTTCGGATAAAACAAAGAAGTAATATGAAACATAAAAATGGAGGTATCACCTCGTTGGTTCCGGACTCACTATTTGAGCTGGTAGACGTGCTTGATGATGCCTCATTCAATCGTCCATTCTGGTGGGATCTCTCAACAGATGTTGGAGCTAGCGTTAAGTTATCTGAGTTGATCTCCCTATTGGAACAGCCCAAATTTAAGGGTGAACAAATTCAGTTCACATATTTGTTATTGAAAAAAAACAAAGAAAAAAGAAAAAGTAGTTTGCAAAATGTGTTAAGCGAAGAAGCAGAGATTACATTAGCAAACTTAAAGTCATAGGTGATACCTGCAAATATCATTGACATTAAGATTTTGCAAGAAAATTACTGAAGCAAATACTTTTTGTACCACGGATTTATGTGTATATACTAATTAATTAGTACCTAACAGTTAATGTTATAAAACCGGGATCTCTCTCCAGGTGATGGAGCTGGAGTTAGATAATCTGAGTTGACCTCCCTATAGGAAAGGCCCAAATTTATAGGTGAACAAACTTAAATTCGCAAAAGAGCAGACGGAAAGCTTGCCAAGAACTATTGGTTTAACTGCAGATATCACTGATATTAAAATTTTGCAGAAGAAGATACTAGAGCCTTCTTTTCTACTATGTATGTACTTTTACATTCTAACCTATATAGTAAATAGCTAAGCTTAGTTTATTTGGAATGTGTGTATTGGAGATCTTGCCATTTTCTTATTTTCTGGGTGCTGGTGGTGGGTTTTCAGTTTCATTTTGTGAGGGCAAAGAAAAGGATTGTGGAGGCTAAATTTAAACCCTAATAAGGTGTCATTTATTCATAAATCTTATTTTAAATAGTAAGCATCAATATTGGTTTCAACAGTTTTAAGACAATTAATTGAAATACATATATGTATTTAAATTTACCAGATGTCAAAGGTTAATTATACCTAGTGCATACAAGGTTTCTGTCAAAGACAAACCAAAGTTTGCATGACTGATTAGCTTCTTCCATCACTATGTTTGCTGTCGTAGATGTCAGATCTGTCATATCACTGCAATTTTATACCTAGTAAATTCATCCCCTTTTCTTTAAAACGGAAGGTATATTTATGATTTTGTGTAAGCTGTAGTACCTGTTTGCTGCTGATCTCATCACAAGGTTCTTGGCTCCATGCTTTGCAATCACTTCCACAATTCCTTCAGCAATATCATCAGCTATGTGGACCAGTTTCTCAGCTTGAAACTGTGGAATAAAAGGAAAACAAAACATGTCTATTATTAGTGGACAATTTCTCAGCTTGAAACCGTGGAATAAAAGGAAAAACAAAGCATGTTTATTATTATTATGCTCCTCAGATTCCTCTTTCCTCAATAAATGTGACAGAGTTACTGAAATATCTCTATAAAAAAGATAGAATGTAAAATGCACCTTGTATATTGAACAGTGCGAAAGGTACTGGTTCAGAATCAAATCCATCTTTTCCCTCTCAATTACCCAAGGCCTCAGGTCAAATAATCCTGCTTGACATTATATACAATCAAATTTGGAGGTATAAAGCAATTTGAAATCTCTATTTCTCTTATATGACTACATTGAAATGATTTAGTGTGTACAGGGCAAAAGTTATATTAATTAGCTGCCCAATTTGTAAACTTACAATTGGAGAAACTAGATAATGAAAACATAACTAAAATTGAATAATTTAACATAAATTTTAAAGGAAATAATAAACTACAAACCTTTGAAAGGTGAAGTCATGACATGGGTGATGACGATTTTTGTCTTATCCTGGGGAAAATTACCAAAAACCCACGAGAACAGAAATCCCATCCTCATATGTATCAGGCAATGCAACAAACACCTTATCTGCACTTCTGTCACCGGCCATTAGAAACCCACTGAGAGAGCACCAACAACCTGATCAAGGGGCAGATAAATTGGTTAAGTTCATGTAGTCAATTCAATGTATTTCCTTCTATCAAACAGGTGAAATGCCATTACTTGTTTTTCTAAACCTTCAGCCAAGTGAACCCACCAAAGTATAAACCCTCAGGCAAATCTGTTTGTAAAAAAAAAGGGTATGAATCAACTAAGTTCAACCCAATATCTATACCACCAAATTGCTCTAATTCTGCCATGAATCATTTACCTCTTTAACAAAACAAAAGCAGAATTTTGCAAAACTTTGGCAGAGAACAGGATCAGCAAGCAATTGACCTTGATTTCTATATCATACTCGGTCAATGGAACTTCTGGTGAGTGGTGATATGAGGTCAGCTACTGCCAAACCCTTCTTCCCATTGACAAACTCTCCTCAGCTGTGTTATTATTAGTGGGGCAATAATTGAGAGTTTCTGTTCATATTATTCCTGTTTATGACTTTATTCTCTCTCTTTTTAGTACGGTCAGTTGGAATTCATATCCTCTACTGCGCAGTAAACTACTGCTCAGTACTTCAACCATTGGATCTGCTCTGAGATTCGTGCAACTCAATCTCAGAAAACCCCCTATAATCCACATCGTTGATTCGCTGCGCAGTACAATACTACGCAGCAGAGGATATTAGATAAGCACTCGGTCAGTTGTGACTTGTGATATGAAAGGTCGCCAGTGGGCAGCTCACGACGAGTCGCCTCTGATGTGTTTAATCTGGGCCGTTGGATTGGATTGATTGGGAAGAAAGCTGATGTGTTTAATCTGATGTGTATAATCTGGGCCGTTGGATTGGATTGGGAAGAAAGCTCGGTTGGATTATGGAGAGTAACAAGTCTAGAGTCTAGACGAGGTCTGACTCTGAGTCTGAGGGGAGGACCAGGAGGTGGCCGGGGTGCTTATCCCCTAACTTACTGCATTTTGCAGTTCATGATGTGAACCGTTGGATCGATGCGTGGAGACGAGCTGGCACGAATCTCAAGACAATCTAATGGCTAGTGTCCTGCAAAATGCAGTAGAGCAGGAGATATGAAATCGAGGTGGCCGTGGGGGGAACATGTAGCAGATCAGAGCCGTACATATTAGATCGGACGGGGATCTGTTTGATAGGAGAAGCGTGCGATACATGGAGAATAACAGATGGTTTGGACTTTGACTCACACAAGTTTTTGGGCAGGCGATGACTTCACTAATCAGAAGTCAACGGTCATTAATTATTTGGTATTGGGCTGCATGTTTTGGATGAAAGTATAATCGAACTTAATGCAAATTAATTAAATGTTCATTCTTCGAAAGAAATATAACATAAGATGACAATATCGTTGGTTTTGTTTGTAAAATCAAATTCTGTTACATTTTTATTCTGTGTGCTCTCTATCTGCAATTAATTCGTGGGTCAACGTATGGCAACCTCAGGGATAAAGGAAGAACAAAAAGGAGCATGTTTTTTCTTAGAGGTGGCAGATTCCTGGGTCGGGTCGGATATCGGGTTGACGGCAGTCGGCATTTTTTCGGGTCGGGTTGGGTTCGGGTCGGGCGAGTTTTTCGGGTTTGGTCGTTTTTGGTCAAATTTTGCACCTCTATTCTCGGGTCGGGCCGGGTTCGGGTCAGTCTGACTTTCCTTGGAACACGGGTCGGGTCGGGTCAGGTTCGGGTCGGTCTCACTTTCCCTAGAACACGAGTTGGGTTCAGGTCAGTTTGACTTTCCTGAAACTCGGGTCGGGTCGAGTTTCGAGTCAGGCGAGTTTTTCGGGTCAGGTCAAAATTTGCCACCTCTATTTGTTCTCTCATCTCATAGGCTCTCAGCCATTTTCCAAAGTATGAAGATTATCATTCTGGTTACTCTCATCTAGTCATCTTCACTTAGAGGTGGCAAAATCTGACCCGATTTGAAAAACTCGCCCAATCTGACCTGAGTTTCAGGGAAAGTCAAACTGACTTACCTGACCCGACCCCACCCCATCCGAAAAATGCTAGCAGATGTCAACCCGATACTCAACCCGACTCGACTTGAAAAATGCTAACAGCCGTCAATCTGATACCCGACCCGATCCAACATTTCCATTTGGTCAAACCGACCTGACCCGAATCTAAATTAGGAATGATCCATTGTTTTTCCATAATAATATTAGGGCAGTGCTAACTGTACCCCGAAGGTTGTACCCCGGGTTTGTATCCCGAACGGAATTTCCTGATATAACTAGATTGACCGGTAGTCAACTGGAATTAAGAATGTAAAAGGCATGCGTGTGAGTGGTGCCATGAAAATCCTTCAGTACCAAAGTTTGGACGAAAATTTTTATAACTTGAAATACTTGATTTATATTATTTTTTGTTATTCATATTTGAATGGAAAGGTTCAAATGTTTACATTATACATAATATTTTGGTGTTTATATTTTAACATGTCCTGTTAATATTTTGCAATCAACCATATAATCAAGGTGTTTATATTACTAAGATGGGTGTTTATATTTTACATGTTGTTGTTAATATTTTATTTTGCAAGCAACCATATGATCAAGGTGTTTATATTTCTAAGATGGGTGTTTATACTTTACATGTCGGTGTTAATATTTTGTAAGCAACCGTATGATCAAGGTGTTTATATTTTACATGTCGGTGTTAATATATTGCAAGTAACCGTATAATCAAGGTGTTTATATTTCTAAGATGGATATTTATATTTTACATGTCAGTGTTAATATTTTGCAATCAACCATATGATCAAGGTGTTTATATTTCTAAGATGGGTGCCTATATTTTACACATTGATGTTAATATTTTGCAAATAATTATATGATCGAGCTGTATGGTTTTCGATATAAAAAAATAAAAAATAACAACTCAACTTATTCCTTATAGTTCCCGGGCAAAAAAAAAAAATTCAAGTAATATATAGAAAAAGAGAGAGTGATAATAAACAAATTGGAGAAGATGTATCGATCATCTATATGACTCGATCATCCTATTAACCGGTTCTGAGCAGGGGTACGGGAGTGGGGTAAAAAAAAGGGATCGGGATCATCTGCTTTTCTTGATCCTAACGTTGAGAAACACCGAAGTACGTTGAGATTCGTACAAAAATACTGAAGTACTTTGAGATCGGTACAGCAACCGATCCTGACCGTCCGATCGGAAAAGCAACCGATTCTTATCCAAAAGAAGGGGTATTCAGAGATTTCCATATAATAAACAGAAGAAGAGTTGCCTTGACTTGAAGTCGTCGTCCTTCCCGTCCTTCCCGCTTTCGAGTATTTCCCGCTTTATATATACTTACTACTCGCCAAAGGAATCTGAGGAACCTTTTTTTTAGTGGTTGACTCCGTACTTAAAAAAGTGAACAAAGAAGAAAGCAAAAGAGTACGACGGAATATTTATTGTCGTATTCGTATATAATATATGTTTTCCTAAAGTTGAAAAGAAAATAAAAATATGTTTCCCTGCCTTCTCTTCTCTTCTCTTCTTGTCTCTGGCTTCAATTATTGCCCACTACAACGACAGCCAACAGGCAAAGAGGTTAATTTCTCATTGTCAAGGTCTCAGTCTCTCAGAGAGATATTTCTTATATAAGATTAAGAGGGGAGTGTACCAATGGATTGCTGTGACATGATCAGAAACTAAGGTTAGTTCCTCTCAAAAAAAAAAAAAAAAAAACTAAGGTTAGTTACTCCTAAATTCTGCTATATTTTTTCAGCTTTGTTTCTCTCAATAAGTATGTTTTTCTAGCTAGCTAGTACGTACTTGGCTCGTCTGGTCTGAGAGACTCAGACTGAGACTCCTTGTGAGTGACAGTGGTCAGTGGGTATGCCGAATAGGGAATTAATTTGATGGCATTGTAATTAAATTGTATATCAACTGATCGAAGCTTCACAAATTCACAAATGCAGTAATTCGGTAAAATGTATTAATTGTTTGAGACCGAAAGAAAATACCTTGGATTAGAACCGGTCTTTGATCTAGTGGCTAAGGCAACGTTCTCCGTGTAGGAGGTCGCGGGTTCGAAATCCAGATGGGGGGTCTTTTATAAACATTTAAATTTGAGTGGCTTGACGGTCATCTTTATCTCGCAAAAAGAAAATACCTTGGATTGACTTGACAAATTCTACTTCTGTTTTGAAATTTCTAATCGGGTTATTAGTTATTACTGTTAAAAATTTTCTTGTGCAAAACTCAAAATTTAATATTCAATAAGAAAAATTAATATTAAATTCTTAATAATGAGCCAGCAGTTCTGATCATTTATTATGTGTAATATCTAGCATTAAAAGACATTAATCTTTATACGTTGCCAGTTACTCATTTGTATAACAATTGATGCCATAAATTGCCTTCAAAGCAATTGTGCTCAAACAATGGTTGGATTTGGATGGCACCATGTTGTTTGCTATGAAGGAATTAAGCAGTAGATTAATAGGTATTCACGAGAAGTGAAAAAGAAATTAAGAAATCCCATTGTTACGTATCTTTGTTGACTTATGTTCATCGAATTAAGTTTCTTATTTTTTTTTCAACATTTCGAATTATATAAATAGAAGTGATTTTTATCAGTACTGAGAAGAGGCTACATCAGCATATACTGTCTACATCCGGCTAATTGAATTCTGAAAATTTGTTTATATTGTTTTAACTTTGCTAACATATTTTTTATTTATCAAGTTTTAGATTTCGAGACCATTTTGTCCAACAGTTGCAACTCTCGTAGTTGGTTTTGATGGCATCATTGATAGATAATAGAGTGTTTGTTGCGTTGCCTGCTACATATGAGGACGGCGTACCTGTTTTGTCCTGGGTTCTTGGTTATTTCCCCCAGGATAAAACACAAATCCATATCACCCATGTCATGGGTACTTCCCCTCTCAGAGGTTTGGTTATAATTATAATTCCTTTGATCTCTCTGTTGAATTATTATACTTAATTTCATTACATTTTCTAAATTGTTTTTTCCTAATTTTAAATTGCTTGCATATATATTGCAAATTAATCATGTCAAACAGGATCAGATGACCCTAGGTCACTGCCAACTGAGATAAATTCGGTTCTGAAGAAGTACCTCGCTTACTGTTCTATATTCAAGGTGCATTTTATCTTTCTGCTGTTATTCTGTGATCTTTGTTCTTTTATCTTCAGTCCTATCATAGAGGAGAGACTTTTGAGATGCAGAACAATTCAATGCAAATTAACATGCTTTGTTTTTTAATTTATATTCTGGTTTCACAGTTTGAAGCTCATTGGTTGGTACACACGGCAGGCGATGTTGCTGAAGGAATTGTGGAAGTGATTGCAAAACACAGAACTAAAAACCTTGTCCTGAGATCAGCTGCAGATAGGTATTGGCACAAAATCATAATATACCTCAACAACTAGTGAAGAAAAAAGGTTAGGGTTAATATTGAGATTGACCTAAAAAAATCTGATATGCGAATGTGGTCTAAAATTGCAGTAATATGACAGAATTGGCATCTGGGACAGCAAAGAAAGTAATGAGAGAAGCTAATCAGTCGTGCAAGCTTTGGTTTGTCTCTAACGGAAACCTCAAATGCACTAGGTTTTTATCTGCACTTTGATTGAAAATTTTAAATTACCAAATTTAAAATAAAAGGCTCCATGTTATGCTTTACTATTATTAAATTCAATAAATGAGGATTTATGGAGCTTATTAAAGTTTAAACATAGCTGTCACTGTTTGAAATAGAAAGCTCATCCACCAGCAGAAATATTCAAAATTGTCCGAATTTGGAAATACTGTTTCCATCAAGTATCTACATATATATATAGGTTAGTATGTACAAATGCAGCAGTGGTACTGTGTAACTAGTAGTTATATTAATCATTTAGTAGTCGGTAACTTTTTAGTCTGCTTCTAATCTTTATATTATTTTGCTAATTAAAAATGTTTTGCAATAAACCTGGGATGGCCTTTCTTTATAGGGAGGCCAACTCAAGTAACCTGACACCGACTCTAACATCTAGACAAAGATCTCGTATGAATGGGCAGTTTACTGAGGCATCATCAAGCACATCTACCAGATCAAATAGTATAGTAGAGGCAATAACTTTGTTTTTATGTTTCATCTAAATTAAATTATAGAAAATATCGTTGTTCACTTGAGACTTTTACTAGGGTAGCCTAAATGTGACAATATACTGAGACCGCAATATAAATCTGATTTCTGCATTTTGCAAAGATAGAACTGTAATGAGTATACAATAAGACCATAAACACAGTTCCTTGCTTGAGTTTTACATCAAGTTATTAGTAACTAGAAAAAAAATCAGGTCCTTTAATTTGTACCTTTCACCTGTTTAAATATTTGATAAGATATGTTTTTGTGCTATGTTCATTGAGGTTTCCTTTTTCAGGCACATGGTGATGTGGATGCTTCATTAATCGAAATGCTTCATGAAGCGTCAGAAGCTGACAATTTCAGAAAGATGGCTGATAAAATGGCACAATTAGTTGTAATGACTTCACACTTTGCACCTACCATTTGTTTTGGGAAGCTAACAAACTCTTACAATAAAAATGCATTTTCCCAATAATCATAGATTACGATTTACTTTGACAATTACATGTTGCAGCCCAAGCTAGCAGATAAGCTACAGGAAAAAGAGCAAGAACTAAGAGAACTAAGGGAGATTCTAAAGATGGAAACTCAAGAAAAGGATCAACTAAGACGAGAGATTGAAGAGATTAAGCACATGAACCTCCGAAGCGAAGAAATTGAACAACTCAGAAATGAAAGAGATGAATACTTTAACCAAATTCAGGTGGCAAATGAGAGGAACCATGGATTAAGAAGGGAAAATTCAGATTTAAAAACCGCAGTCAAAGATTTAACAGCTATTGCTGCATCCAAGGAGGACCGCATCGAATCTTTACAGACTGAAAGGAATAATTTTGCCAGAAAAGCTGCAGAACTGTGTGTACAACGAGAAAATATTCCCAGCTCCTCTGCAGCACTGAGCTTTGAGTTTTCCTTGCAAGAATTGGAGCAAGCAACTCAAAATTTTAGCGAATCATTGAAGATTGGAGGAGGCGGATGTGGATCTGTTTACAAAGGTTCTCTTCGGCAAACCACAGTAGCAATTAAGTTGTTGCATACCCAGAGCCTCCAAAGCATATCACAATTCCAACAAGAGGTAATTTTATGGTAGAAATTAGAAAATAAGGTTCAGAACCAAGTAAAACCTAAGTACAGCTGGATAGACCCTACCTTAGCATTACAGTGGTCATTTTTTTTATGATATTCAGATTTTGTTGAGTATATAAATTATAAACTTGTTAACTTTAATAAAAAATTTTATTTAAATAATCTCAGATTACAGTCCTTACTAAAGTGAGGCACCCGAACCTAGTAAACCTCATAGGAGCCTGCTCTGAAGTATCGGCACTTGTCTATGAGTACCTATCTAATGGCAGCCTCGAGGACCGTCTCACCTGTGCCAATAGCACACCACCTCTAACATGGCAGGCACGCACCCGCATCATCGGTGAGATATGCCTTGCTCTCATTTTCCTCCACTCTAACAAGCCCCAACTAGTGGTCCATGGAGATCTAAAGCCTGAAAACATCCTCCTTGACACCAATTTGGTAAGTAAACTCAGTGACTTTGGAATTTCTCGCCTCATGAGACAACCAGACACGAACGCCACTGCTTTCTTCCAAACAAGCCGTCCGGCAGGAACGTTTTCATATGTCGACCCTGAGTATTTGTCAACTGGAATTCTGACACCAAAATCTGACATCTACTCCTTTGGCATCATTATCCTTCGTGTTTTAACGGGAAAGCCTCCACTGAACATAGCAAGACAAGTGCAAGATGCATTAAGAGATGGTATTTTTTTATCGGTGATTGATGAGTCAGCCGGCACATGGCCCTTTGAAAAAGCCAAACAGCTGGCAAAGATAGCCCTCAGGTGTGTCGAGTTATCGAGAAGCCGGCGACCTGATCTTGTCAATGAAGTCTGGGCAGTCATTGAACCCCTGATGAAGGATGCTTCTACTTATGTCGAACCACACGCTCCTGAATCGGAGCTTGGGGAGGAGAGCATACCATCACACTTCATCTGTCCAATATTACAGGTAACAGTGTTGCAATACTATTTTTTTTTTTTTTGGTATGCAAATACAATAAGTTAGAAGATTGTTTGATTTTAAGTGAGGAAGCAGGAGTTGCCAGAACTGAAGATTTTAAATTTGAATGTTAAAACAAAGTTATGATTCCAAATCAGAGATGTCAACCATTGGTCTTAAAGAATGGCCAAAAGGGTGAAGGGGGTTGCGGGTGTTTGCGCTTTACATACTTCTACATTATGAAAACAATTAATATAGTGATGATATAGAATGCGTAATGGAACTATATATGTTTGCCAATTTGGTTACAGGAAGTGATGCAGAACCCTTACATCGCGGCAGATGGGTTCACGTATGAAGCAGATGCGATAGGACAGTGGCTGAGAAACCACAATACATCCCCGATGACCAACTTACCGCTCCCCCATCGCAATCTGATTCCCAATCATGTCCTTCGTTCTGCTATCCAGGAGTGGCTCCAGCAGCACTCACAATAACAATGTTAATTAATCTATCATATGATTCAAGTATTATGATTTGCTGCCTCCTTAATATATTGTGCTCAGCTTTGTACTTGTGTTTGAGTGACAATACTGATAAATAAAGCCAAGGTTAATTGTGTGTTTTCTGGCTATGTGGAGTGGAATCTTCTTGTTTGACATTAGTTGCAAACCAGAAAGTTCAATCTATTTTCTATTGAATTCTACTTTGCAGTGTTTTTCTATTTATGAAGTTCAAATGAAATCGGCCAACGTCTGGTTACCTGCCTACCCAATGATAAGCACTCCATGCAAAAACATTAATTTAGCTCTCCCCGTTGACTGGCTTCATGTAATATACACAGCACAGGTACCGTTTTACGTTTTTGTAGTCCAATCTTGCTGTTCAAAGCTAGACTGACAGTCTGACAGAAGGTAAAGATACATGCTTGAAGCCAGAAATATTCAGACATCGCTTTAAAAGCCACCCACAATGTTAATCCATTTTCCTCCTCGCCTCATCCGATCCAGGCTCGAACAGATATTCAAAACCAGTATAGGCTTGCCTAGTCCATAGTCCATACAATCAAATTGGAAAAAAAAAAAAAAAAAAAACAAAAAAACCATTTAGTTATTAAAAAAAAAAAATTTAGAGTACGAATATATATGTTGGATAAATGCTGGTGTTTAATGTTTTTTTATGATCAATAGGGGGTAATGGGAAATTAATTAATTCACGTTGAATGCTTGAACATTTAAGTTCTTTAGGGTATACGGCAGATTTTTATTCGATTAAAATTATTATATGGGTCTTTTCATCTAATTGAAATAAATAAACATATTTGTTGGTGGTAAATTTTACTATTTAGTTTGGTATAATAAATTAATATATAACATTCTAGTGCTTTTTTTTTTCTTCGTTATCATTTGGGTGAACTGAATATTATCCTCGAAGAAGTTTAATAGAGTGTACGAACATCCCAAAAATATATGAGAAGCAATCATCACCGAAGATTAAAATTTGGTAATGTAGATCATTTTTTATTTTAAAAGGAAAGATTAAAATGGTACATTGTTCTTTGATCATCTCCCTAAATATGGTCAATAATAATGCAAGATGTTTTTTTGATGAAATTGAAATTGGCTACTGAATAAGTATGATAAAATCAATAGATCATGCCAAATGACCTAACTTGCATCAGTTCTCAAAATCTTAATAGATTAGTGATTTGAATTGCTCAAAATTTTAAATAAAAGTTAATTGAAAAGTCACATGAGAAAGAAGTTTAATTTGGGTAAGCAAAAAAAATATTTTGTGGCCCATCCAACTCTAACATTATAATTGTTTGATACTTGGTAGCAGCTGCCAAGATTTAAAAAAAAACATTATAATTGTTTGAAAATTATTGTATAAATTAAAATAATAACATATAGATGAGTTAAAATATTTAAAGTTTGAATAGAATCGGTAAATCTTAGCATCCACTATTTAGGAAAAGGGATAATGTCTCTACACCCGCCTGATCTTTTCGCTTGTGACAAGTTGCCCCCGATCTTTTAATTTTGACAATGACCCTCCCGATCTTTATAATATGTGACAATTACACCTCCAAAGCTTAATTAACTCTCTAATACTCTATTATGAAGTAAAAAAGACCAAAACACCCTTATATGTTTATACCATAATTTGTGAAGTAATTATGTTTCATAAAATTTTAATTTATGATAAATAGATAAGTATCTAATAAAATATAAATACTTCATTAAGCATTTGCAGTAAATAAGTTTTTTGCCATGTTGTTTCTATATATTTTATATCTTTTAAGCCTTGAAATTATCAATATAAAAAATTTTAGTTATTTGGAAAATAAAAAATTTATACAAGTATATCTCCGGTAAATATAATTAATAAGATGACATCGTAAAATAAACAAAACAATTAATTCGCTAACTTAAAATTACAGTAAGAAATTACAAGGTTATGAAGAAAATAATAATAATAATAATATAATTTAATGTATAAAATATGCAGTTCTTATAAACACAATAAAAAAAACTTAAATTAGACCGAAAACAAATTGTGTAGTAAAAGTAATTAATTAATTATATATTGCATTAGATAGTTATCAATTCGCAATAAATCAAGATTTTATGAAATGCAATACTTCAATTATATCATGGCATAAAATAAAAGGACATTTTGGTCTTTTTTTACTTCATAATAGAGTATTAGAGAGTTAATTAAGCTTTGGGGGTGTGATTGTCACAAATTATAAAGATCGGGAGGGTGTTTGTCAAAATTAAAAGATCGGGGGGCAATTTGTCACAAGTGAAAAGATCAGAGAGGTGTGAAGACATTATCCCTTGGGAAAAAGAAAAGGTGTGATTAAATTATTTATTGGATACAGTTATCAAATTTAAGTTGCTTGTTGTTGCATTTAACCTCCCGGCAAACAATTTAAACTTTTGGAACAAATTAATGGAGATTAATGATTTTATCTAATGATCGGTACTTAAAGTAACTATCTAAGTAATAACGAATACATTTACAATTAAACAAATAATAACTTGAGTTTATACAAACCGTAAAAATAAGAATAATACATGAAAATGTCCATATGTTACATTTCAGAATATATTTGTTACATTTCAAAATATATATATACACGTATAAACGGCTTTTCAACAGACCAAGATATATCTTCTAAAAAATAAGAAATGCACTCTAGTTGATCCATAAAAAATACTAGAAAGTAAACACAAAAAAAAAAAAAAAAATCCAAGTGTTGCGTGGCAGCAACCATGCCAGCAATCAATCAATCCACCCAAAAAACAAAGGAAAAGAAAATATAAAGAAGAGAAGACTTGCCTAGTTGCCTGGCGTGAGCGCGAGTCAAGTCGTCGCTACTCAGTCCCTCCCCTCCCTGTTAAAAAAAGTCCGCTCTTCGAAAGAGCGGGCATCACTTGGCGGAGTCCGTATTCGCTGCGATCCAAAACAGTACGACCGGCGATTCAATCCGATCCGACCCCATCCGATCCGACGACTGCTGCCGGCCTCTTTTAGGAAGGGTTTTTGAAGTAATTTAGACAGTCTGATTCGGATCACCGGAGTCCGCGATCGGGTTCGGGTTCGGATCGCAGCTGATTTCAGTACCGCTTCGCGCGCGATCGAACTTCCCGCTTATTATCCCACTGGCCAAAAGTCAAAAGGAACTGAACTAATTAAAAAGTAAAAAAGCATGTCTGTTTTCCTGCACTCTTGTATGATGCATGATCTCGCTTCAATTGTTGTCCACTACAACAAACAGCCCACAGCTACGAGGCTTGACGAGGTCAGAAGGCTTTCTCTTATAAAAGGGGAGTGCATCAGTACTGAAAGTTGGCAGTTGGCAGTGGCATTCGCAAGACGTGAGATAGAAATTAAGGGTAGTCACTAACGTATGTTTTTCCAGTTTTACTTAGTTAATGGGTTATGTTATGTTATGTTATGCCTAGTATATAGCTAGGACACTTGGAACATGTCCTTCCAGTCGGCACTGTGCATATGAGTTAGAACTTGACAGTTTTGTAGCTCAAGCGGTATACTTGTGAATTCATATCCCCTGCTGTACTGCATTGATTGTGTGAGATTTGAGAATGAAAATGCCATGAATCGACTCGAAAAATTCTAGTTCCTTTTTATACCTCGAACCGGTATATTAACGGAGAACTCAAAATTTAATATAATACAAGGAATATTATTATATCAATATTTAATTGACAATTGTGGTAATTTATTATTCATAATATCTAGCACTAAAGACATGAGACTTTTTAAGCTGGCCATTTCATAGCGTTGCAAGTACCGGCTGTTTAATAGATAAATAATAATGTCATAAATATATAGCCTTTAATCAATTGTGCTCAAACAATCAGTGGATGACTTCTTATTGTATATTATGAAGGATTCAACAGACTTATAGGTATGCAACGGAAGTAAAATCTTAGCTCATGTTCATCTCATTTAAGTTTCTTCTTGTTTTTTCTTTTTTAGGATGTACATTCGAGATTATAGTATCAATATTGTTTTCGATGATTGTTGAAGAGGCTATATCAACATATACCATTCACACTGATAAGTCTTGTGCAAGATTTTAACTTTTACTTTCTTTATTGAATTTCAGATTCGAGACAATTTTTTTCTAAGAGTTGCAACTCTCGTAGAGTTGTAGTTGGAATTCGATGGCAGCACAGAGCAACGTAGATAAGGTGTTTGTTGTCTTGCCTACTACATATGAGGATGGCTTGCCAGTTCTGTCCTGGGTCCTTACTCGCTTTCCCCGGGACAAAACAAAAAATAATGATCACGCATGTCAAGAATAACATAATTTTCAGAGGTTTGGTTATAGTACATTTCATCTCTCTATTGAATATTTGAATGTTATATTTAATTTAATTATCTTTTCTAAATTATTTTTGTTCCAAATTATATATAGAGACTTTAATTACTAACTACTAAGAAGCTAAAATTCTTCTTGATTGATGATTGTTTTCCTTATAAAACTATTTCTATTCACGTGAACCTATAAGAGGGAATTTGATCAAATGGTAGCATATTGCAAATTAACCATGTCAAACAGGATCAGATGGACCTCTACCATGGCTAAATGAGATGGATTCGGCTCTTGAAAAGTACATGGCGTACTGTGCTAATGAGCAGGTGCATTTTACCTTTCTACTGTCATTTTTGTGATTTTCAGTAGAGAGACTTTTGATACACAGGATAATGGTATGCACATCATGCGGGTCCTTTTTTTTCACAGTTTCGAGCTGAGAAGTTGGTACACATGGCAGGTAATATTGCTGATGGAATTCTTCAAGTCATTGCAAAACACAAAACCAAGAACCTTGTCATGAGATCAGCTACAGACAGGTACTGGCACAAAATCATAACATATCTCGCTAAAGAAAAGGGGATGATGCGGCTAATATTGAGTTTGACCAAAAGAATCTGAACTGTTAATATGGTCTAAATTTGCAGGAATATGACAGACCTGGCATCTGATACAGCAAAGAAAGTGATGAAAGAAGCTAGTCAGTCATGCAAGCTCTGGTTTGTCTCTGATGGAAACCTTATATGCACTAGGTAATATCAACTTTCGACAGCCCACTGCTAATACTGATTTCACTGTACCTTGATTTATGTTTTAAACCATCAAATTTAAATTAAAATGTTCAATGTGATACTTTACTGTTAAGATAAATGAGGATTATAGCTTAATAAGGTTTGAACATAGCTGGCACTTTTGGAAACAGGAAGCTCACCACTAGCACAAACATTTAAAATTGTCTGAGGTCGCAATACTGCTGTTTTCATGAAGTATCTGTGCATATTATATAGGTTCATATGGACAAATACATCGGTGGTACTATGTAACTTGTAGTGTTGTTAATCATTTATTTGGTGGTATCTTTCATTCTGCTTCTGATCTTTATGCTCTTTTGGATTACTTAAATTTGTTCTACAATGAAAATGGAATGGCATATTGTACTAGGGAGGTCAACTCAAGTAAATTGACACCAGCTCAAACACCCAGACAAAGATCTCGTTCAAATGCACAATTAACGGAGGGATCATCAAGCACATCTGCCAGATCAAATAGTATAGTAGAGGTGATAACTTTGTTTTGTGTTTCATATATATAAATTTATAGAAAATATCTGTTGTTCACTTGAAATTTTCACTATGGCAACCTAATGTGACAATATTCTGAGAGCATAAGAAGAAATTCATTTTCTATTTTTTACGAAGACAGGATTGTAATGAATGAGTTAATATTAACACAAAAAAACATGGTTCCTTGCTTTAAGTTTCACATCAAGCTTTCAGTAATTGAAAAAAAGTCTGAGCTTTTTGTACCTTTGTCTAATGTATCTGTTAATTGTTTTTGTGCTATGTTCATTGAGGTATCCTTTTTTTCAGGAACATATTGATGAGGATGCTTCATTAATCGAAATCCTTCATGAAGCGTCAGAAGCTGACAACTTCAGAAAGATGGCTGACAAAATGGCCCAACTAATCGTAATGACTTCAATACTGTTCACCTATCATTTGTTTTGAGAAGCTTAAAAAAATCTGAGAATTAAATTTTATTTTCCCAATTATCATAGATTACACCTTAGCTTAACACTTACATATTGCAGCCCAAGCTAGCAAAAAAGCTACAGGAGAAAGAGCAAGAAATAAGAGAACTGAGGGGAATTCTAAAGATGGAAACACAAGAAAAGGAACAGTTAAGGCGAGAGATTGAAGAGATTAGGCACATGAACCTCCGAGGTGAAAAAATTGAACAACTCAAAGTAGAAAGAGATGAATACTTTAACCAAATTCAGGTGGCAAATGAGAGGAGCGAAGGATTAAGAAGGAAAAATTCTGAACTAGAAACATCAGTCAAGGATTTGAAAGCTATTGCAGCATCTAAAGAGGTGCTCATCGAATCTTTACGGACTGAAAGGGATAATTTTGCCAGAAAAGCTGTGGAACTGTGCATACAACGAGCAAATATTCCCAGCTCCTCTGCAACTTTAGGTTTTGAGTTGTCCTTGCAAGAACTGCAGCAAGCAACTCAAAATTTTAGTGAATCATTGAAGATTGGAGGAGGTGGATGTGGATCTGTTTACAAAGGTTCTCTTTGGCAAATTACAGTAGCAATTAAATTGTTGCATAACCAGAGCCTACAAAGCATACAACAATTCCAACAAGAGGTAATTTTATGGTAGAAATTAGAAAATAAAGTTCTGCTGACTATATTATGTTGTAGAATTACTGTGGTCATCCTTGATATTATCCTAATCCTTACTCCTAATAAAAGGAGATTGAATTTTTTGACATGAAAGTTCCATCTTCTCCCAGAAATAAATCTCAGCCGTTGATTGTTTACTTAGATTAATCACCACCGTTGACGTACTTTAATGTCTCGATCTATTAAAACTTAAGGCCCATATCAATTTTCTCAATTTAAGGCCCATTACATATTATCTTAAAAATCTATTATAAGAAATAATAATTTCAGCCCAAAGCAAGGCATGGGCTCTTTACTAGTTATTTTAAACCTTGTATAATATCATTAACTTGTTAATTTTTATTAAAAAAAATTTGCCATTTTTTTAATCTCAGATTACAATCCTCACTAAAGTGAGGCACCCGAACCTAGTAAACCTTATAGGAGCCTGCTCAGAAAAATCAGCACTTGTCTATGAGTACTTGTCTAATGGCAGCCTCGAGGACCGTCTCACCTGTGCCAATGGCACCCCACCTCTGACATGGCAGGCACGCACCCGCATCATTGGGGAGATCTGCCTTGCTCTCATTTTCCTCCACTCTAACAAGCCCAAATTAGTGGTCCATGGAGATCTCAAGCCTCAAAACATCCTCCTTGACACCAATCTGGTGAGTAAACTCAGTGATTTCGGCATTTCACGCCTCCTGCAACAACCTGACTCCAACGGCACTGCTGTCTTTCAAACCAATAACCCGGCGGGAACCTTTGCATATATGGATCCTGAGTATTTATCAACTGGGAACCTGAGACCAAAATCAGATACCTACTCCTTTGGCATCATTATGCTTCGTCTTTTGACTGGAATGCAACCACTGGACATAACAGGAAAAGTGCAACGTGCATTAAGAGAGGGGATTCTTTTATCAGTGATTGATCAGTCAGCTGGCACATGGCCCTTTGAGCAAGCCAAACAGTTGGCGACGATAGCTCTCAGGTGTGCCGAGATAACTAGAGAACGACGTCCTGATCTTGTCAATGATGTCTGGGTGGTCATTGAACCCTTGATGAAGGCTGCTTCTACTTATGTCGAACCACAGGCTCCTGAATCAGAGCTTGGGGAGGAGAGCATACCATCGCACTTCATCTGTCCAATATTACAGGTAACTGTCTTGAGATAATTTTTATTGGTATGTTATTAGTACAATAATATGTGTATATCCTAAATATCATATATTTATAGTTTAGAAGCTTATTTGATGTTAAAGTGATAAGCAGGAGCTGGTTCAACCTAACTTGTATAATTACCACAAAATGGAGCCCTTTGATTGCCAGAACTGGAGAATTTATTAAAAGAAAATTATGATTCCGAACCAGAAATGTCAACTGTTGATCTTATAGGAATAAAGGACCAAAAGGTTGAATATGGTTGGCAATCGACTTCCAAAAAATTTGTATGCCTACAGTGATTCTGGCTTTTACATGTGAAAGCAATTATGTAAGTGAAAATACAAAATGCGTAACTGAACTACGTTTGCCAATTTGGTTACAGGAAGTGATGCAGAACCCTTACATCGCGGCAGATGGGTTCACATATGAATCAGATGCAATAGGACAGTGGCTGAGAAACCACAACACATCCCCAATGACCAACTTACCGCTCCCCCATCGCAATCTGACTCCCAATCATGTGCTTCGTTCTGCTATCCAGGAGTGGCTCCAGAAGCACCCACAATAACAATGTTAATCTATCTATCATATGATTTCAGTATTGGGATTTGCTGCCTCCTTAATATTGTGTTCAGCTTTGTACTTGTGTTTCAGTGACAGCACTGGTAAATAAAGCCAAGTTTGTGTGTTTTCTGGCTGTGGAGTGGAATCTTCTTGTTTGACATCAGTTACGCATTTTGTATTAAAGAGAGTTCAATCTTTCTTTTATTTATTGAATTCTACATTGCAGTGTTTTTCTATGAAGTTCAAATGAAATCTTGCTATTAGGTGTTCTTATCAATATATTTCTCTCTTTTTTTTCTTCTGATTTTTACGTGTCAACCTTCAGTCCGTTAGACTCTAGGCAAGCCACGGACCCGGCCCGTCTACTTCACAACTCGGACTGCATCTATGGTCTATCGTATCAAATTAAGAAACAGAAATACATCTCTTAGCCCATCTCATCTTCATAGATCATCAGCCCGCATAATTTTGGTGCCGTATAAGAAACACAGATCACAACAGGCTAGTTAGTTTAGTTGTACCAAAAAAAAAAAATCACCTCGTGTCCCAACTCCCAACCCTTTGAATCAAATGGAAAGCCTAGTTTTTAGATTTTAGTACAATCCATTTAACGATAAGTACTATGCAGAAACATTAAAGTAGCTCTCCTCATCGGCTAGTTTCATGTAATAAGATGCTACTGGTACCGTTTTACGTTTTTGTGCATAGGAGAAACATATGCATAAGACGGTACGCAAAGAACACGGTGGAGAACTATATGCTGTTAATCTGAGACGATACCGTTTATTATCTCAAATTGATAAAATTGCATTTACACTACCTCTACTCTAGCATCTCTTGATATCAGAACAAGGGTTATGTTTCACAACAGTTAGATACTCGTGCATCAAACAGTTTGAACAAGACAAATGACATTAACCACAAGAAACCACATGACCCAAATGTCATTAACCGTATTCAAAATAGAGTTACAGTACCGACCGACAATTCTAACATCTTGTTGGGGCCACAGATTAACCAGTTGACGAGCTCTACTATGGAAAATGGGCACGCCCGCTAATTTAGAACTCCCCTTTATGAGTCGAGCTTCTCGGAAGAATAAAAAATCAGAAACGCTCCTCTGTAAACATTACAGATATCCGTACAAACACATCTCCTATCCTGAATGCATAAATGAGAAAAGTACAACTGTCAGACATTTGGAATACATAGCTGAATACATCTGAAACTCAAAATGTAGTGTCATGCAATGCTGATTTCGAACCTTGTTTGTTCAGCTATGCCGTACAATATTTGGCATTTAATTCATACACTTAAGTATGTTGTTCCAGTTCCCTTGGTTATTTAGTACCGAGCTGGAAAAGTAAATGTGAAATACACCACTGAGTAAACAGATACCTCAAAAGTGCCCAACAAAACTGGAATTTTGCCTTCTGTCCTGGCTTAAAGATAATATTTCTTGTACTCTATCTGGCCACATTGAGTTCAGTCTTCGTGCAAAATCCGCAACTTCTCTGAATACAACCAAATAAATCGAATTAGTATTTGTAAGAGGTTAAAAGGAAGGACTGCTTTGTGCATGCAACCAAAAGGGGGAAAGATGGTGTACAGGAAGAGGGAAAATGATCAGATAGCTCAAGATTCTTCCCAGCTACCACGACATGATAATCTTAGATGCATATTTTTAAGAAAACATTTCAATAACAAAAATAAATAAAAAGTAGGAACATCATCACAGCACTTCTAGAAATCACAAGTGATACCTTATTAAGCAAATACAACAAAAATCGTGCAAAGCTAGGAAAATTTGCATTGTTTAGAAAACTGCATGCTTTATTATGCGACTTCTACAATGATATAGTTTGCTATTTGCAACTACAAAACTATGCTTTCGAGACGCATGGAAGTAGCTCAGACATTACAGTTAGTCTCATGAGAAAGGTTAAGGTCTGTCCCTCTTTAACATTCATTGGTAGCAAACATATCTTCCCAAACCAAGGTAAGCTAAATACAAGTTAAACTTGTAAAAATTCAGTAGCTTCTGAATTTTTTTGGCAAAAGACAGCTAAAGATCAGATAATATATGTAGAAGTAAACAAAGATACTTTAATTATCACCTATCAAGTTCTTCTTGCATGGCAGGGTCTAACTCATCATCACTATAATCATCTTCACCAATCTTTAGAGAAAATGGATCTTGTGAACCTTCCCGCAAATTTTGATTTCGCCTTGGTGAAGAAGATACATTGCCGCTTGAGGTACACGCAGCTGACATACTTGGTCTTTCCTAAAATTTTAAGAACAAGTATTAAGTATGTATAGATCTCACATGCAAAAGGTTGCCATTTTTATGTTAAGCTATCAAATGAAAAACCAAAGTATCAAATGTGATATTCAAGCCATGGGTTAATCCATGCCAAAAGGCTAAGTAGTATTATGTTTATCAGATTTATTCTGTTCGAAAAAATCTGTAACACCCAAAATAGCCGCATTGATGGTCACAAAACTGAATCTAATTTACTACAGTTTTGTTGCTCTGCCACATAAATGTGACTTTAGAATCATTACTAATCAGGAGTTGAATATCTTCTCAGAGAATCACTGGATAACAACCTTCTTTTCAGTATGGTATGCATCTGCTGAACAAGATTCTTTGTTCTGTTCTTTTCGTCGTCTGTTCTTTTTCTTGCTTTTTGTTTTGCTATTTCCTGAGCCTGCAATCAGTTGAATGAAGGATTATTTTTAATAAATTACTGTAGAATATGTCAAACACACACCATTCATAGATTTTGAAAAGAAAAATTTCAAGTCCTAAGAATGTAAATTTGCAAAGTATCCACTATAATTGTATTTTATGAGGCCATTGTATGGTCTAGATCAACTGGCCAAACATTTAAGACACAACAAACTTGCTAAAATATAACTTCGCCAAAATTACTAATATTTCAAGCTCCTTCAATTCCATTGTGTACACTACATGTTACGACACACTTTCATTGGTTCAATTTCAGCTAAGGAAATACCTTCTCCATTTATATAAGACAAAAGCTCATCTACAGACCGCTCATCCTTCCTTTCTTCAACTACCTTGGCTTCCTGGGATAATTCACGAATAATGAACACATAAGTAAACAAACCACTAGATTAAAAAGCAAGGAGACTGCAACATATAAAAAGAAATGTGTTTCATTACTTTCTGCTTCTGCCTCTCCCTCAGCTCTTTCCTTTTTCTAGCATATAATCTATTCAGCAGGCGTATTCTAGGATCATCGTTGACATTCTTCAAGGGCTCCAATTTCTCTTCCTTGATTCATAAAATATACAGCATTAGCAATTCCCAGGAAATGTTTGTTTCAAGTTTTTGCATAGTAATACCCAACACAGTAACCCACTGCAGCAAATATTCAAGATTCTCATATTCGGAATAGGTGTGATGGTATATATACACATAACAGAAACAACGGCACCTTTTCATTTTTACATAGAGATCCAGACTTAGACCAGGATAAAACAAACAGTAATTAGGGTGACATGTTTCTTGACTGGCTACAGGCAATACCATGCTTTCAGGGGCAGTTTAATCATATATTCAAACTTCATTTTATAAGGTTGGTGCTAGTTGTATAGAACCAAAACTTTATACAGGCTAGAAGTGACAATGCAGTCCATGTTACAGTATAACATTGGCTGTAATACAACAACAAAGAAACCAAGAAAGAAAAATATATATAAACAGTACCTCGGTAAGATCATCTGGCAAATGAAAGATCTCACGAATTTCCTCTGGTGTTCTCCCTTCTATCATTCGTGCAATTGCTCGGCTTGTCAAATCAACCAACGGCTTTAACCCTAGACTATCAGCAGCTGAGATCAATTCACATAGTTGGTCAGTGTCGACCTTGACAAACTTCTCATCGAATGACTTCCTTTCCTAGATGTTAAAGAAGAAAAGAGAAAATAAGCGAAAAGAAAAATAATCTGCGTGGGTAACCCTATACAATGGGTACTGTTACAAATCAGCATTTGTGAAAAGTCGGTTACTGAATCAATAAAAGAAAATGATGATGATCTGATACTGACAAGTACTAACATATACTGAAATATTCCAAATCTCATACATGCCGTCTCACAACACAAGACATTATACATACAAATTGTGCAGATATATATTTTTTCCAACTAAAAATGAGTATAGCACCATTAAATGGAGGAGCTCCAGACCTTTTGAACAATGGATATGTTTATTTAACCCATTAAGCATTTTAAGTTACACTATAAATATGCTCCTAGATAAATTTTCTCCTACCAGTAGTACCAATAAACAAGATCTCAGACCTGAGTACTATCTAGAAAAAGAGAGGGTGGAGGAAGCAGGCACACTAGATTTTTTTTCTTTTCTAATAGATGGGGGCAAGTGACAATGGTTTATTTGAAAATTCAGAAAGTACCATTTGATATTCTATCAAAGACCATTGAATTTTCATGGTATTTGTGATGGTTCAGATATAATGGTCTTAGATGGAACATAAGATGACACTTGAATTGCACGAATTCTGAAGCAAAATCAATCTATAAGTTCAAAAACTTAGTTATATATATAGCTTTTAATATATTTAAAAGAATCATTGTCAAGATAGTCATCATCTTTACCATTGTCAATGGATCCTCACCTATTTTTCTAAACATAAATTCATAATTCATACTAAATGGAAAGTCAGTAAGGAGAAATAACTGACCTTGTTAGAGCGGCCAGCGACCTGATGAAACCGGCAATAGTCAAGTATTAAGCTCAAAGTAGCTGGGCTGACTTTCTCAGGTAAAGAAATGGCATAGTTTTTAGATGAACCTGACCCTGTCTTGAGTATCTCTCGGCATATTGTAGGGCAGAACATTGCCACTTCCTCCTCCACTTGCTGTATCGAACCATCAGCACATTGAAGCCAAATGTAAGACTTCATCGCCTAACAGACAGAAAAATCTGTTATAAAATACTCTAAGATGGTACTACATGGGATTACATAAATCCCTACCATACCAAAGCAAACAAACTACCTCCGGTTTAATGATTGCTGTCTCGCTCTCTGGCATTTGCGGAGAACCTCTGATCATCTGCAATTACAACAATGGCATAAAAAACCTCATACAAGAGTCCATTCCACAGAAAAACAACTTGAGAGTTTTAAGTTCCCTTTAAGGTACAAGAGAGAAATCAACATACATCTTGAAAATTTTATACTTGTATAAGGTAGATCACCTCCCTGATCATCAAAAAGCTGATGCAGAATTCCTGAAATAGAGGATTGACAAACATAAGAAAGCATATACGGAAAACCAACAAATTTATCTATTTGAATATTTGTTTGTTACGCCCAAACAAAAAAAATAAGTGAGAAACACTAATATGCAGCAATCAGCATACTATGATAGTATTATCCACTGGCATAATAAGATTTATCGAACTAAAAGTTTGCCTGGACCACAATTTTCTGCACCCGCATATCAATTCAACGGAAGTTTCTAAAGTTCCTTCCAAACCACTAGAGCATTATGGCTATTATCCAAGTGTTAGAGAGTGATGCCTGATTTAGTGAAAAGTGTCAAGAACTTCTTTTCGTATAGCAAGAATTCAAACCAGCTCAAATACAGCAAATCATTTTAAAATTAAAATCTCAGAATTCTGTCCACTTCAATTTATATTTACTTTTTTGTACAAAAAGAAATGAACTTTGACACTACCTAACTAATAGCACTGTACAAACAATTGTAACCATTAACCACCCAAAAACCAAAATCAATTCACAAAATCAATCCAATGACTTAACTGCAATCTTTTTATTAGGCACACGGGATTAAACCTACCAATTATCGAGCTACCTCATAGCAATTTACCAGGGAACACAAAATGCCGGCCGGGAACCAATCAAACCAAACCCAAACAATCCAATCCCAAATCACCAAATTCCCCCATTCCAAATGACCAACCAGACAGACAGACAATCCCCATTCCAATCCGGAACCTATCACCCAGTGTCCGATTCTGATCCGAACTCAGCTCAAAACCAATTCCCAGCTCACCCGGAGCCAGCCAGACACAGAGAAAATTACCTGGCAGCTAACCGCTAACCTGCCCTCCCGCAGCTGGAAACGGCACACAGAGCGCTCCTCCTGTACCAAGCCGTAGCCGGGAGTGTCAGCCGAGCCGAGCCGCGGAGCAGCAGAGAATCGACAATCCCTCCTAGGGTTTCCTTCCACACTCAGACACTCACTATGCGGCTTTTTTTATTTATCTTCTCAATCTCAATTCCGCGAGGTACCGCAAGAGAGGAGAGCGACGGTCAGAGGAAAGGAAAAGAGAGGCGATTTGGGAGGAATTGGAGGCTCTAATGTAATGAGAATGAATGAGCTCGCTCGCGAGCTAGCTAGCTAGCTAGCTACCTTGCTCTATCCTCCTCCGCTGCCAATTCATATCCTCTACTGCGCAGTATTTTACTTCACAGAAAATCAACGATGGGGATTACAGGGGGGGTTTTGGAGATTGAGTTGCACGATCTTAAAGCAATCTAACGGACAGGGTGCTGCGAAGTAATTTACTGCGCAGTAGAGGATATGAATTGCCTCCGCTGCGCCCTACGGAAGGAGCTCGCTGCGCCCGGTGCATGCTCCGCTGCCTTACTGAAAGGGGGTGTCAGCCGGTCAGGGGGGATGCACGGGGTGTACGCGGGAGAATGGGCCTGGGTGTGTTTGGGAATTGGGATGTGTTTGTTGTTCGGCCAGCTAACCCAAGTGTGTTCTGACTCGAGGAGGAGGAGGAGGGTGTCAAACTCAATTCATATCCTCGACCCGGGTCATGTGCTCGGAGGCATGTGACCCGTTGGATCTCTTCGGGATTCGGTTGAATCCCTTCGATATTCGGACAAATCCGAATCCCGAGGAGATCCAACGGATCACATGCCTCGGAGCACATGACCCGGGTCAGACGATCATCATCCGTGTGAAACTGTGAGTGAATTCAATGGATTACCATTTGTCTTGTCACAAATATGGAATGCGAATGCGGATCCGTTAGTGTAAGTGTGTTAGTTAGGGCTGTATGTATGTGGTATACTGGCCGTATGTTACTATGTGCTGCGGAAAAGGAAAAGCAGTGGGTGTGGGTGGGAGAAAAGACTAAAGAGGCTAGATGGGCCGAGAGATGCAGATTGATGAGTGAGTGATGCCTGGACCCTGGTGGGTTATTTTTGGGCTGGTTTGTATGGATTTAGAGTTCAAGATCTAAAGGTTTGTGTTGGGCTCGCTTCGAGTTTCTTCTTGGTTGTCTGTCAATGACATTAACTTTGCGACTTATGTATTTTTATTACAATGCCAGTTGAGGAAAAAAGAGGTGGTTCATGAATGGTATGAGAGCAGTGCCTTGAATCTTGATGTAATGGTTATGGTAATGTTCACACACTTCTCTTTTCAGATTAAGGAGGGCCTAAGCCATTTAACTTTAAATCCATGAATGAAGGACCAGTTTGGGGTTTCCAACCAAATGTTCACGAAATTGATCTCCCTCTTCCTCTTGCTAAATCAGTTGTATTGCAACAATTTGCTCATTTCTAAGGATTATAATGTGGCCCGAATTAAAAACTGTAAAAGTGAAAAATACAACAATTGTGAAACTTATAGATTGATTATTCTTAAATTCAAGTGGTTTGAGTCATATTTGGTGATCCAGCAAATATTGCTTAAATTAGAATATTTAAATTTACACAAACTTTTGACCGGCTATCAAATGACATCCAAAGTAAATAAAACTAGATGAGTACCTCGCGTTGATTCGGTATATTATAATTTTATTTAGTAAGGCTATTCCGCTTTGCAAAGCGCAAGGAGGCAATGCGCTTCGGCTTAATATCTCAAAACCGTAGCTCAAATGGTAAATTCAAGCCGCTCAACACAGTATACATATTGAAACCATGCAGATTACCAATTTTTTTATTTTTAGAAATTTCTAACTATGTTTTTTGGATTTTTGAAAGTTGTATGAAAAATGCACCTAAATTTGTGCATCAAAAGGGTCATTTTTCAAAAATAAAAAAAAAATAGTTAGAAAATTCTAAAAATAAAAAAAAAATCGGTAATCTACAATGTTTCAATATGTAGATTGTATTAAGCAACTTGAATTGATCATTTGAACTACGATTTTGAGATATCGGGCCGAAACGTACTACCTCCTTGTGCTTTGCAAAGCACAATAGCCTCACTCTAATTTTATTTGCAATTACATTATTAGTATAGTATAATTTTATTTACAATTGCTTCAGTATGTATAACATAGTAAAAGAAAAGTATAATATTATTTTTTAGGAGAAATAAATATTCAAATATTTGTACGCAACATTAAGATATAAATTTATCTAAAAATATTGATGTTTAGTACGTTTAAGTAATCATTTTAAAGTTTCTTTTTAGGCAGTTCGTTGATATTGAATATGTTTATATAATCATTTCAAGGTTTTTTATTTGTTAGAAAGTCATGTTATCTTCCGTATGTTGTGTATTAACAATTTGTGAAAGAAATTTAAAACGTATGAAAGGCTTTAAGAATTTATTTTACAACTACACTTTCGTTTTCTTTTCTTTTCTTTTTTTTGAAACATATGCCACTAGTTAATTAATTATGTCATTAAAAAAAATTTTAGCAAATTTAATTCAATTTTTTAATAATAAATATTACTAACTATGGACCTTTATAAAAGTAAACTTGTGTTAAATTCTTACTCTTTGGTCGCAAGATATATAAAATGTTTTTATAATACTTTTATTCATAATTTGTTGATTACATTTAAAATTAATATTTTTTGCATTAGAAAATCAATAAAATCATTAAAAATAATAATTTCTTGACTTCGTTTCATTTGCAAGGTCTCTTTTGCTCTGGTTGACCAATGCAATTTATACATGTAGAACGATTCCATATTTTAGTGCGTTAGAGTTACGTATATGATTTTACATTTGCAAAAAAAATAAATAATTTATACATGTAGGATAAATGTTTGGAAATGACGTTTTGCAATTCAAAACAATATATATTATATAAAATATGAATGCCAATTCATACTCTAGAAAGAAGGACGAGTTTCTAAGTTTTTTAGCTATGCCACATCATCATTCATCTCAACCATTGATTTTGTTTTTCTCTCTTCATTTATCTTGATTAAATGACTCAATTTATTTAAGACTCAACATATTTGCAACTCTTTATATTCTTTTATATAAATTGAGATGTAGCTAAAAAATATTATATAGAAAATATATTAAGTCCAATATTTATCTAATAAAATATATTTATGAAAAATATATATTTACTTTAAAAATTTGTTAATTTATGTAATATTATTTTTTCGGGGCGAAACCCCGATTCACAGCTCTAGTATAATTAGTGATGACTGAAATCCCAATTGATTTGGCCCAAATCAATGATGCCATCGTTATTGCTATAGAACCAAAACATTCTAGTTCTAAAAAATAAATACTGTACATTCTTTATACTGTAGCAAGTACTTTTTGTACTGTAGCTATAGTAGAAAAGTTTGTCCAAGATTATTAGTATACTTCTATTTAAAACATCATCCGTTCTATTTCCACTAAGATTTATTAATTATAGTGATATTAATTATATTCACTATTGTACTCCTCGCGAATAGTCCATAAGAATTAATTGAAAATTCTTGCTCACTTGAATCGATTTAATTTATCTTAGAACTAAAAAGCTACCTTTTTCTCTGTCTTTCTTAACTTTCCTTCTTATCTATCCCCCAAGCTAAATTTTTAATATTCTCTCTTGCTCTTTCATACTCTCATAAAATTTAAGTAGATTTCTTTTATTTCTTATTTTTTTATTGTACATGTATGAGTATTTTACATGATTGAGGGTATGAATTGCAATCGGTAAAAATGATTTGTTGTATTGAGAGAACGGAGAAGAATAAGGGAGACAATTATCATCTCCCAATACATCGCTATCTTTGAACATAATATTGAGAGCTGTTGTATTTGCGTTTAAAATCTGCTTGATAAAATATTAAACAGAAAATTATTTTTTAACTAATATTTTTTTTTTTGGTAATATAATTATTTGGGAGCAAAATCAACGGCTCCAGTTTCCTTATTTTTTTTTTTGGCAATATCACCCCTGCTAGGCGTATCTATTTGAGAAACATCTTGCGTTCATTAAAAAACTGTCCATATATATAGGCGTGTTCCGAATGTAATAGATACACTCCGAAACGTAATATATACATACCAATATGTAACTTACGGAATGTAATAGATACACTTCGAAATGTAATACATACATACCGATATGTAACTTACGGAATGTAACAGATACACTCCGAAATGTAACAGATACACTCCAAAATGAAATATATACGCTCCGAAATATAATATATACACTCCGAAATGTAACATATAGACGCTGTAGACAGTTCTCTATACACGCTAGATATCACTCTATCTATTTTTATTAAAAAAAAAGAGAGAGAGAAAGAAGTGCCTGCTGAGTCCTGAGTCACTTCTCCTCAAAAAAAAAAAAAAAAAAGAAGTCCTGAGTCACTGTCTGAGACTGAGCCACCCACCCTCCGTCCGTTAGCGGACCACAGCTTGCACTGTTGCACAGCAAAAGATTCCTGCAAATTACAATCCCAGCATATGGCAGCATAGTATTCTGGGTGGAAATTGACATTGACATACATACTATAACTTTCCCACTTCCCACGAGCAGAATATATATATCCTTCAGTCAGTGAGTCAGTGAGTCAGTGAGAGCGAGTGCGTCTGGTACTGTGAGAGAACAAAAATGTGGCCGTTCAGTAGGAAATGCCCATCCAAGTTCTCCTCCTCCTCCACGGCCGAGGAGGTCACCGAAGGAGTCGATGGAGCCGGCCTCACTGCCATTGTCACAGGTCCTCTCTCTTTTCTATGTCTATGTTTTTTGTAGTAATTAATGGTTTAATATGATTAGAGATAGGCATAGGCTAGCTGATCGTAAAATTCTGCTTGATCAAACTTTGTAAAGGGAACTAATTTATAACGGTTGGGTTCTTGTTCTGCCTTTTGAATTTGGAGAACCATCTGGATTGATTGAATTTGTATTTTTTTTTTATGATCCAAGAAGAGAATAGTTACACTTTGTTTGCTTATTCATTTGTATTATATTAAAGGCCAAATTGGTAATATCCCCTTTGAATTTGCTCTAATTGGAAATATCCCCATCAAAATACATAAATTGGATATTTCCCCATCACTTATTGATTTGCTTAGATATATGCCCTACGGTTTTAATTTGTAATTAAAATAAACACTAATTTCATATTAATTCACGAATGACACTTTTGCCTTCCCTTCAAAACTGAATAAAACTTTTCACCTTTCCCTTCACTGTTATTTAGAATCCTTAATATCTTAAACATAAAGTTAGATTATACAAGGCCATTTTTTCTTGCTTCTCTGATCCCCTCGAAGACGAGTGTTCATCCCCGGACTTACTGCATTGAGCAGTTCACAGCATCAGCCATTGGATCATCTCGAGATCCGCACTAGCACGAATCTTGAGACAATCCAACGGCTGATGTTGTGAACTGCATAGTGCAGTACAGCAGGGGATATGAATTCCATCGTCTTCATCTTAAATTGTTGATCCACTCTTAAATAAGTTGATAAATGAAATTGATGAATAATCAGAAATTCATTTTCATGGACTAATGATTTGGAAAGGACAAATGCATCAGGCGGGACAAATCTGACCCGACCCCTCCGACCCGACCAGAATTTTAGGAAAAGTCAAATTGACCCGAACCTGACCCAACCCGTGTTTCAGAGAAAGTCAGACTGACCCGAACCCGACTGGACCCGAACGACCCAAAACCCGAGATAACCCGGGAAGAAGTACTATCGTCATATACTGTGCAAGTCGGAAGGTATAAGGGTTGGCTTTTGTTTTAGAAGGGTAAAATTGTCTTTTATAAATAAACATGAATTAAGTTGATTATTTATATTACAAATCAAAACCATAGGGTATATGTCTAAGCAAATCAATAAGTGATGGGGAAATATCCAATTTATGTATTTTGATGGGGATATTTCCAATTAGAGCAAATTTAAAGGGGATATAACCAATTTGGCCTATATTAAAGATGGCGGTATGTTGTACTACCTGTTGAACTTACTGAAGCAATTTGAAGTCTGTATCGGAGATTCGGGGTTATTGGTACCAGAATTAAACAACTTGTAAACCTTGACCCTTTATATTATTCTGCAAGGGTGAATTGAGGCCAGACTGTAGTGTTTATGGGTACTGACTTTTCTTATTTTCTACGAATTACTAGTGTGGCTCATATGGGGGATTTGGGTTAATTCTCATGATTCAAGATTGTAAATAAATAGCGCAATTCCCAAAAGTTGTAGGGTTAGTACTTCATGATGAACTTTTGTGAATTTGAGCCAGTATGATGTACGGTGCTGGTAATTGAAAAATGTTGGAGATAGTTGCATATATAACATTAACCTGCCCAAATGAGCAAAATTGATTTGTGGGCAATTAGAGATAGTACAGCAGTTCAATCAACAATCATGGCATGTCATGCAAACAATCGATAAATTCTCACAGGATTTGACAGATATTGGCTTATTTCCTCCCTATTTTACCCTTTAATTTTCCCTCTAGGCGCATCGAGTGGTATTGGGATTGAAACGGCTCGGGTGCTTGCACTTAGAGGTGTGCATGTGGTGATGGCTGTTCGCAATGTCTCTAGTGGCAACGCCGTCAAGGACGCTATAGTAAAAGAAGTACCTTCTGCTGTTATTGATGTCATGGAGTTGGATCTTAGCTCGATGGCATCTGTACGGAAATTTGCTTCAGAGTTTGATGCATTGAAGCTTCCTCTTAATATTTTAATGTAAGTTCCCTCTTTTATGAATAAACCTTAACATATTTTGCTGCCATTAGCAGGTTTACTCTATGGCATGGTAAAAAAGAAAAAAAGCACTATAAAAGTAATAAATTGTTTATATCAGAGCATCCTATCATCTAATTGGTGTTCTGAATTGTAATCTGAAGACTCCATGCATAAGTTGTAAACATGCAATGAGAAGTGAATGATCCAACAATAAAGATATACAGTATATCAGCTGATACCAAACATGACTGTGCACTGTTTAAGAAACAATGTTAGAAGTAAAAATAACCAAATATTAGTAGAAGACGTTAAAAATGGAAAGTAGCATTTTTTCTTTGTTTGTTCTAGAAACAATGCAGGAGTAATGGCAGCTCCATTTTCACTTACGCAAGATGGATGGGAGCTCCAATTTGGGACTAACCATATAGGTATATCATTTGTTCCAATTTATTTATTTATTCAAATTGCAAGTTGTCCCAAAAGTTGCACTGAATCCAGCACTCCCTTTTTATGGATTGAATTGGTTGGGGCATTTGAACTCTTGTGTAAAACTTAGTGTTATTATTATTGTATTTTTGTGCTATATACATTTCATAATACAAGGATTACAGTTGTGGCGTCTATTCTTGTAGGACATTTTCTCTTGACGAATCTCCTGTTGGAGAAAATGAAATCCACATCTCGTGACAGCGGCATTGAAGGTCGAATTGTTATTCTTTCTTCTGACGGTCATAGGGTGACTTATTGGCATGGAATTCATTTTAATAAAATAAACAACCGAGCCGAGTAATACATCATGAAGATACTTTTTCTCAAGATATGTCATTTTAAATCCATTTTGATAATACTTATTGAAATGGCTTTTTAATTTTGCAGGTACCAAAGATACCTTGCTTATGGGCAATCTAAACTTGCTAACATTTTACATGCTAATGAGCTTGCAAGACGTTTAAAGGTACATCTTCTGAGTTTTCTAGACAGAAGCTTTTAATAATCTTATAGGTTTGCATTATGGGCAGAACATCTATTAATTATATTTTTTCAATTTTTTTTTTTTTTTTTTGAAAAAAGTGGTACTCATAGCTACCACCGCTACTTTTAATAGATAAGGAGTGTTTAATACAAAGATAACAATTCAAGCACAGCATAATAGCCACCTAACACAGCAGACTCTAGCATAGCAGACCCCAAACATAGCGAAATTATAATACTGCCCTCCCCTAATTTGAACCCCCTTACAACATATAACGAAAATACTTGCATACAAATGACAAATCAAAATCAAAATAAGAAGAAACATCTCCTTTTCCTGAGTCATCTGCACTGCCCTTTCTGGTTTGTTGGGGTCTGCTGCAAGCCAGATATCAACCATCTGCCATGTCAGTATCACTATCAGTGGATTCAGCCTCCTGTAGCCTCACCCTCCCAGGAATAAGAGGAGAAGCACCTGTCCAAAGTATAAGAAAATGAGCAAAAATTGCATATAGTACCCTTGGACTTTTAGGGGTACCACCCTCAAAAGTCATCCTGTTTCTTTCTAACCAGATTGTCCAAGCAATAGCCCCAATTACCAGAATACCCTTAGTTCTATGATCAGAAGGTAATTGGATACAGTTAGACCAGAGATTTTCTAGAGAAGAGGTATCAAGAAGAAAGGGAAGAGAAAGAAGTATCTGGCTCCAAAGAGGTTGTAGCCAAACACAGTGAAGTAGCAAGTGAGGAGCAGTTTCCAGTTCCTGGCAGAATGAGCAGATAGGATTGCCAACCCACCCCCTTTTACACATCTGATCCCTTGTAGGGATTTCAATTTATTATTGGATATGTATTTAGTAACTGAAACTAAGTATAATCATACTAAGCAGGAAGAGGGCGCTAATGTAACAGCTAATTCACTCCATCCGGGACTTATAATGACTAGTCTTTTCCGCCACCAAAATTCTATCATTAATGGTAATTTTTAGCTTTTAACTTTTCCTTTTTAGCTACTTTATTACTTCAATAAAACAAATTACTATGATGCTATTGTGCAGTCCCATAACCTTTAAAAAATCTTGAATATCAATTTAAAAAAGTACACTGGTAAATTGCAAAAGTATATGTTATCCAGATCTTCTTGTATGCAAAATAAAAGAATAAGGCAGGGATTAAGGTACTTTTAGATGTTTTTGAAGAAGTTCAGAATCAGCAGGTTGGATAGTGGTGATAATATCCATTTTAATTAAGTGTCATGTGAGATATTCCTTGGTGTATCCATTTTAGTAAGTGTCATATTTTAGGACCGACTTCAATTACGTTTTTTTCTTTATAAGTTTGATATATTATTATATTATCTTAAATTATGATCACTGCTTTTGTGCAGCCATTTTTGGTGCAGTTGCGAAGTTGGCAACTAAGACAGTCCAGCAAGTATGACACCTCTTCTTGCCTATCATTTTGGGAAATGTTGTTATAATACTACATACTTGATCCCACTTATTCGTATCTAAAAAACCTTTCCTAGATCTGTGACGGTGATTGTGGCTATTTAAGATTCAATTGTGGGGAGGGTTTGCAGCTGATGCATTTTTTATTATTAATTAGCCCTTGGCATATGCTAAAACTTCAATTACCATATCAGTTGAGGGTAAAAAATAGATGTGCTCTGATACCCTTTTTTGTTTTCTTAGTGAAATTATTTTGTTGTTTTAATTATTATGTACTTGCAGGGTGCAGCGACAACATGCTACATTGCAATGAATCCTGAACTGAAGGGCGTAACTGGAAAGTACTTCCGTAACTGTAATGTATCCACACCAAGCTCCCAGGCTTTGGATCAAGAATTGGCAAAAAAGCTGTGGGATTTTAGCATGAACATTATTCAAGCTTGATTTGGCTACACAAACGTGTTTCTGTGTGTGTTCTATATAGCATAAGCTGTCAGTGGTATGAGAGCAATGTCTTTAAATTATATGGGTGTCATAGCTTGCAGAATTTTCACATATTTTTTCTTGAAATTAAATGGGTCTGAGCAATCAAACTTCAAATCCATAAAGGACCAGATAGGGTTTCAAACCAAATGTTCACACAATTGATCTTCCTTTTGCAAGAGCAATTGAATACAAGTTGCTAATTTCATATGGAGTTAAATATGTCTCCCTAATTGCTCTTCTCAATATTCCAGCTATATTGATCAAGTTGGAGCTTCACCTGATCTCGTTAAAATCTAAGCTCAATAGTGATTATTAACAAATTGGAATTTATTAAGCACAATATTCATATGAACATCAAGTTGTTTGGTTATTTCTGTACAACTAATCTTCAGTATCATACATTTCGTTGCAGTTATGTACTACTTCTACCTTTTTCAAACCTCCTACAAACCTCCTTTCTGATTGCCTTTTGACCCCCTAATAAGTAAAATACGAAAAGAAAGTGTTCATGACATAATGAGTGTTTGTTTATTCTTGATGAGCGTAGCAGGAAAAAAATATATATAATTTGTTCAATACCATTAAAGATCTTAGTTTAATGATTCAAGAACCTGTTGGAATGAGGACATGCAAGCCCATATCAGTGAGGCTCCTGATGGCTTCCACACAGTCTTTTCTGGGATCATCTTTAACACCCTGCTCCAGAAAGGGTGACTGAAGGGGAGGGTAGGGTAGATGGAGGTGACCGAACTTGAGAGTTGCCTGCCCAAGTGATGCACCGCATTCATATCTGCATTTTATCAGACCTGCACCTTGTTTTTGACCTAAAATTCTTAAGTTCATATGCATTTAGGTGTTAGTATGTTTAGATTTTAGTTACTTCTTTGCATTTGTCCAAATTTCAGGTAAATTGGACTTTTGGAGCCAGTTGGACGTGATTTGGCGCTGGAACGCATTGTCTGCTGGCAGCAGACAAGATCTTGCGGGGCCGCAGGACGGTGCAGAGCAGATTCTGTTTTGGCCGCCCTAGGCTATTTAAACTCTTTCCTTGGGACGTTTTTGGCATGTTACCATCTCTCTCAAAACCCTAGTCACCAAACCCAAGTGCTACAGTACTGCGCCTCTGCCATCTCTCCATATATATCTTACTTCATATCTTTTCACCCTCTTTCACCCGAACCGCCTTGGAGAGGAAGGAAGTTCGGTTTTCATTGTGTTCATCGATTTCTTTGACGGATTCGCGAGACTGCCTTGGAGAAACCGAAGATTGAAGCCCTTCTTGCTCTTCTCATTCTCTTTAGTATCATGAACTCTTTCTTTTATTTGTTTTGTTTGTTTTCACTTGTAGTTTCTAAGGTAGATGATGATGTTTATGCTTATGGATTGATTGTACTATGTTTTGATTCACGTTGTTTTCATGGTTACTTGAGCTTTAATGATTATATGTTCTTGACTTGATTTGTTTGTGTGGTAAACCCGCGGATTAGGCTAAATCCGGTGCGGTTAATAGAATATCTTATGACCAAAACTTGTTATTTGCATTAGTTGGGTTGTTTGCTTGCTTTCCAAGAAATACCGAAAGGTTGATTGCGGTTTCGACGAAAGTCGAACCGAACCCGTGAATAAAAGTAACTTGAACGTAGGTTTAGACATAGATCTATGAATTTCTTTTGAACTAGAATTGCTAGAAGGACCAAAATATGATGGTTGCGGTACTTGTATTAAATCTGATTCGAATAGAAATTGATAACGTGAGTCGGAATTTGAACCAGAACTGAATCTGCTTTCTGCCGACTGTCTGCGACCCGCAGAGACATCCTGCGGGGCCGCAGAAAGTGTAAGACAGAGTTTTTGACACTGTTTATTAACACAGGAGACATTCTGTGGTTAACGGACAGTGTCGGTATCTCTAACCAAACCCCTGCGACCCGCAGAGACATCCTGCGGGGCGCAGACAATTAATCCAGAGGCTAAACTGAATCTAAAAACCCTAGGAACGCCCTTTTATTATCTGTTTTCTGAGTTTTACTTACTGCCATTTACTGTTTTGCACCTCTTACTGTTTCAAACCAAACCTTTTACAAATTCCCCCCAGTTTTACTTGGTTAGGATTTGAATTGCGATAAAGTCTGGTTTAGGGTTAACTCCGTCCTTGTGGTTCGACCCCGACTGTACTACACGAGATCGTACGCTTGCGATCGAGTGTTTACATAGGGATATAAATTTAAAAGCCTATACGTTTTAGGACATCACCAAGATGTGTTACTTGCTCTAATATCATAATTATTGGACGGAAAAAGATGAGAGAGGAGAGGAAATGAGCGGAATAAAGCATGATGTTTGTATTGAGTTTCCACCCCTCCTCTACCCCTCAATTTGGGAGGTAACTACCTATTTACAAACCCTTCCCTACCTTTTCCTTCCTTCCCCTTCCCTCATGAGGTGTGGAGCACAGTGTAAAAGGCACTAGAAAATGCATCTAAGCGGGAAGTTTAGTATTGAGCTCGATAAAAGTTCCGAATATGATTAGGCCGTAGCTGAAGAGTGAAGATACAAGCTGGCACAATACCTTTCTTTAGCTGATTGGGTCAGTCAAAATCAATGAACGAGACATTTATATGGTCACTTGGAATGTTGTTTTCTGCATCAACAACAACAGTTACGTCTTCCCTATATAATAAAGATGATTCACATTAAACCATAAATCAATGTACACCTCTGCTATACATGCTAAGCGTTATTGTTACATTATTGTTGACAACTAGACATACTCCTACGAGCACTATATCACCCGATTTAAGGAAGATGGTGTCTCCATATACTTTTTGAGGTAGTAGGCGAATGGCCTACTATTTTGTATTTCATAAATAAAATAGAAGAAGAGTTTACAGAATCAGTAGAGTACAAGCACTACAAAAAATAACGCCTTTTGTGACGATCCATTAGTGAGGAAAAAACTTTCATCAAATTTGTTACACTTTTTTGTGACAACTTGGCATAGTTGTCACTATTATCATGGGTATTAGTGACAGTCTTGCTTATCGTCATTGAACCCACAATTAGTGGCAAGAAATTGTGAGAACGAACATTTTGTCACCAATACGGGCCTCTTTAGTGACGAATTTGTTGTTTACACTACTGGAAAAAAATTTGTGTGACGATTTTCCAGTATTTTGTCGCATATAACATTCGTGAAGATATGCATCCGTCACTATATTGTAGGAGATTTGTGACAACCTATTATGTTCATCACTAAAAAAGAAACTATTAGTGACAATTTGAATTGGCTTCACAAATTGACATATTGAATATGGGTATATTTCACAATGTATTTATATTCTCTTTCTATGACGAATTGATGTGGTCACTATTGGATTTCTAATGTATTTATGTAAGATTATTTATTTACATTTACATGTACATTAAGTGAGGTTTTATAAGTTCGTAACTTAGTATAGTTGATAAATGAAAACCATATATTGCTTTTAATCAATGTTAGAAGAATTAGCATTTATTGTATTAAAATATCCCTTTTTTACATATTATTTTGTATTAAGAAAGTCAAATTGAATTATTTTGAATCAAAGGAGTACTCTTTCAATTACTATTTTAGTAGTCATATTTTTTGTTGCACAGAGAGTATGTCCTCGATGACAATTTTATATTTTTCCAAACATCAAAATATGAACACAGTGCAACCTATTCTTTATAAAAAAAAAATGCATCAATTTTACTCCTTAAAAAAAAAAACAAAAAACGCAACATAACATTAAGTATAACACTGTCAAGCATATTCATTGCCTGACACAACTTCTAGCTTGATTAGCAATGAAACAGTTGATAAAGGTAAACTTAAAAAAAAAAATAACAGATTTAGTTAAGTAGAAAAAGTAAAAGAAAATATCATATTCCACAAGTATGAACATAATGATTAGATAAAATCTAAATCAGAATCATCATCTTCACTATCTTCATCTTGTTCATCATCTGATGAGTAAGGTTCATAGTCAGTCAACTCTTCATCTTCAAGATTTTCTTGAGATCCATCAAGCTTTACCGGTTCGCCCTCTGCAGAAATGGAAAATTCTGGCCTAATCAAGGTAAGGTTGTCCTCATTAAAATCTTCTCCAAATTGAGGATGACCAACAACAATATCTTCATTCTCTTGACACGGCTCATCACCAATACTATTCAAAGCAGAGGTTACTGTTTGTGTTCGACAACTTGCACCGCTCAAGGTTGATGATTGGAAGAAAATACCTGAGAATGATACTACAATTATGTGGAGGTTTCTAAAGGTTGGCACAAACATAGATTTGTTTTAGTTCTTTTGACTGTTCTTTTTTTTTTTTTTTTTTTCTATATGTGAACTTTTCTGTATTTACATTATAATTTTCAGGGCAGTTTAAACTTATTTACATTATAATTTTCAGGGTAGTTTAAACTTATCTGAAGATGACCGTGAAAATACCATGCGGCAAGTGCGTCGGCAGTACCAAGTTAGACTTTTTAACCTCCACAAAGCATATCTTAATAAAAAAGGACGTCCTGCTCATGTTTCTCCTGAAGATTGGCAATGGCTTATCGGAAATAAGTGGAATACTAGAAAGTTTAAGGTCAAAGGACATAATTTTTAGTCTAAACTTTACTGTTATGCATCTTTTATTTGTACAACTCACCATTATACATTTTTTTCCTTGCAGGATATGAGTAATCGTAACAAATTGAATAGAAGCAAGCAAGAGATGAAATCCACCACAGGAACAAAATCAATAGTTCAAAAGGCTTATGATTTGGTAATATATTTTGATTTAGTTTTTAATTATATTTGATTGTAACCGAATTGGAATTAATATATGTTTTTTTTATTTTGACAGAAAGATCCTGATTCTGAAAATTGGCCGAATGCTGTGGATGTTTGGAAGGCAACAAGAATGAAATCTAATGGCACTTGGTCAACCTCTAATGGTGAAAATATAATGGTATAGATGTTCAAACCCTCTTTAATAATAATTTAATTATTTTGAAGTTGTTTATTTCAACTAATTTATTTAAGGATGCTATCAAAAGTACTAAATTGACACTTAAGGATGTATATATATATAGCAAAGTTTTGCAGCAAAAACAAAGAACTAATATTTTTATTCATAAGTAATTAACTATTTATTCATTAATTAGAAAATAATATTTTTTGTTTAATTGTTGTAGAAAAATCTTGAAGATGTAGCTGAGATATACAAAGAAGAAATATCTAACGCTCCTGTACCATTAGTCAAACATTTTGCACTTGTCCTTGGAAGAAAAAGAAATCACTCACGCGGTGTTGGAGTTGGCGCTGTGTCAAATAGTGCTCAACAGAAGATACATATGCAAGCACGTCTCTTAGCTGAACAAAAGCGTGCAAAAGCCTTAGAAGGAGAAGTTGAGAGGCTCACTGAACAATCCAAGAAGCAAACTGAAGCTTACACCCAGCTGCAAGCTGATGTGGAATCACAACGTGCTGAAATGGAACTCCAACGCCAAGCAATTGAAACACAAAGTGGAGAAATAGGACAAAAAATTCAAGATGAGGTGCAACAACAAGTGGCAAAAATATTTGCAAACCTTGCCTCTGGAAAATCTGTTATTAATTTGCAGTCAAGTGGCATCAATTGATATCTCAATTGAAAATGTAAGTTCTATTAATTTAAAAAAAATACAAAACAATCCAAGTAGAATTTGCTTGTTGAGCACTGATTAACTTATTTTTTTCATTTTGTTAATTGTAGGTTCATGGCAAATGATCTTAATACTTACTAATGGGCAAAGGTCAACTACAGTGGCGTTTTAAGAGAAGGAACATTATCTAGAGAGTTATTATATGATACAAATATCTTGTTAAGTTATAGAATTTAAATAATAGGTTCAAGTAATGGTTGATGTCCTTTTTTTTTTTAACTTAGGTTCATGAGTAGTATTACTAATGATGTATTTGCTTTGTGCTTGTCATCAATTAATAAAATATTTTATCTTGTTTCAATTTTAGCATTTTATTAGTTTCTGATTTAATAATGTTATCAATTTTCACATTATTTACAATTAATTTTATACTATCAATCTTGACGAAAATATTTGGCCACAATATTATTTGCAGCATATTAATATTGTCATTGTTAAACAATAATTGTGACAATATAGTTCTCAATACAAATAAAAGTATGTCAATCAATCTCGTCACTTTTGAATGTACGCCAAAAAAATGTATCTTTGCCACAAAAGTCAATAGTGTCACAAGATTTTTTTTCACAAATTCTACAAAATATTTGTGGCGAAGTGTGCTGTCACAAATTATAAAATATTTTAGTGACCAATTTTTTTTGTCTCAATTGAATAAATTATTTGTCGCAAACACTGTCATCACAATTGAAGTATCTTTTATTACGAATTGTTATTGTCACTAGTAGGGTGAGCATTGGTGGAGGACACTCAAAGTTGTCACAAAAACAATAGTGAGGCTCGCATTAGTGACGACCAGTGACAGACAGAAATATCGTCACGAAAATGTTCCTGTGACGAAATTTGATACTTTAAGTGACGAAATTGTTCGCCACAAAAACTGTTGATTTTTGTAGTGAAGACATGAAAATAAAAATGAAAACAAGGAGAGCAGTGTGCTATTGTAAAGTATGCAATGAAACGCCTAATTTCCCATTGTTAACCCCCCCCCCCCCCCCCCCCGACCGTTAGAGCTGCTGTCCATTGATCTGATAATCGCCTTGCTTCCCTTATTGCACGCTCCACGTCCGGCCTTGCAGCATTGAATATTTTATTGTTGCGTTCTTTCCAAATTATCCACGTCATAGCCGCCCAGAGCTGCTGTTCTCCATTCACACACATCCTATTCCACTGATTGGTCACCGAATCTAGTGAAGGTGAGTTACACAGCACGGTGTGAGCATGAGAAGCGAATGGACATGATATAAACAGGTGTGCTGCCGTTTCGTTGTCGTGCGTGATGCACAATACGCATTCTGTTTCAGTCAGCCATCCCTTCCTGTGGAGATTGTCCGCCGTGTGTAGGCGATTGTGAAGTAGCAGCCAAAGGAAGAACTTTATCTTGGGCGGAACCCGTAATTCCCACATCTTTCTGAAGGGCGGGCATCTCACTCCCGGGTCATTCAAGAAGTTGTAGGCAGATTTGACCGTGAATGTGTGAGTTGCGTTCCAGCGCCACTGTAGTGATCCATCCCGCTACCTTTGTACAGAGACTGCAAAGATTTTTTGTAGGCTCAGTACATCCGAGAGAAAGAAGGATAGATGAGTGGGTGATGTGTGGTTATGCTGGAGGTTCAACAATACACCAATGCAGTTCAAAGTCCTTGCCCATAGCGAGTCTGTGCACACTGTTGCCGTCCACCACCATCTGAGAATGAGAGCCCTATTCTGTGTGTCGATGTTAATAATACCCAATACCCCATTATCTTTTGGAAGTGTGACCTTAGACCAAGGAAGTAAGCAGTGGCCCCCCGAGAATGATGCAGTTGATCCTCTCCAAAGAAAACGACGTGTGATTTTTTGCAAATCGTTCATTACCCCAATCGGGAGTATGAAAGCCTGCATGTAGTGAAGAGGCATGATGTTTAGGACTGAGTTAGTCAATACCGCTCGACCCGATAGGGAAAGATGTCTATTGGCTCATCCTTGAAACCTTCGTTGAACCCTAATAATGGTAGGTAGGCCGAGTTAGGTAGTCATCTGAGCGTGAGGGGGAGACTGAGATATGTGATCGGGTGTTTGTAGTTGTGGGCATTGCAGAATGCGATGCACCGTTGCGATAAGGTTGTGCGGAATGGCTATGGGTAGGAAACCACTCTTGGTCAGGCTGACCCTTAAACCCAAGGTATTACCAAATATTTTTAGCGTTTTCATGATTATTTTGAGGTTGGTCGCATGAGCAGGTGTGACTATTGCCGTATCATCAGCAAACTGGAATATAGTTGTCTGGAGTGTTGGTATGGAGACGAGATTAGGTGAAAGCTGCATCATGGTTTGCAATGTGTCAACCGCAATGATGAATAGCAAGGGTGACAGTGGGTCCCCCTGCCTTAACCCCTTCCTATGAAAGAAAGATGTTCCCCGTAACCCATTTATTTTGAGGAAGGAAGATGGTGATATGAGTAGAGCATTAATCCATGTAATCCAAATGCGAGGGAAACCCCGAACCTTGAGAACCTCAAGTAAGTATTCCCACGAGAGAGAGTCAAATGCCTTCTTAAAGTCTATCTTGATAAACACCGAAGGTATTTTATTTTTGCATAGGTGTACCAGCAACTCTCTTGTTGAGAGAAAAGTCTGCATGAGCTGTCTCCCCTTGATGAACGTGGTTTGGTTGACATCTATTAATTGAGGTAGCATCGGTTGTAGTCTCTGTGCCAAAATTTTTGTGATTATCTTGGGGATTGATGAGATGACACTTATCGGACGGTAATCCTCAACCGAGACGGAGGAATCCTTTTTAGGAATCAGTGAAATGTAGGCATGATTGATTCTTCATAGATCCAATCTGTTGTGGTAGAAGAACGTGACCGCTCTGTACACATCCTCCCATATGGAACTCCAGAAGGTTTGGAAAAATTCAATTGGGAATCCATCCGGGCCCGCTGCCTTGTCATGCGGTAACGCAAATACGGCTCCCTTAAGTTCCTCGACCGTGATTGGGTCAACCAGTGGTCTTAACTAGTCATGTTGCGAAGTAAAAGGATGGCCTGGATGCGAGGCTTCTGTAGGGTACAATGCAGTAAGGTCCGGCTTGGTGTTACTTTCAGAACTCGAACCCATAAGTGCCTTGTAGTAGTTTGTAAACTCTTGCATGATTTTTGGAGTGTGTGTTAGAACCCGAGAGTGTGTGTTGTGATCAGTCGATTGTAGCACTATTTGTGAGACATAGTTGTTTGCCCTTTGTGATGTTGCTACAGAATGAAAATAACGAGTATTTCTATCTCCTTGCTTCATCCACCTCATAGCAGATCTCTGCTTCCATTTTAATTCCTGGATTAGAGCAAGGCGATAAGCATGCTCTCTAAGCTCAATTCGTAGTTGTTGTTCATCAGGTGCGAGGTTCCTTTTTTCCTCAACTCCGTCCAACAATTGTATGATATACTTCGTAGTTGTTAGTAAATTTTTGAATCCCTTAAATTTTGATCTGGGCCAAGCAGTTAGTGTAACCCGTACCCATTTCAGCTTAGCAAGCAGATCCTTGGCAGGGTTCGCAGTGATCGGCACCGAGTGCCATGCAGAGTGAACTAGATCTCGTGCCTCACTATATAGTAACCAGTATCGTTCGAAGACGAACGATCGATAGGAATGGGTATCCAGTTTTTTGAATTGGAGCACAAGTGGGACGTAATTTGACGTGGGCATCGGGAGGTCAGATAAGTATGGGGTGTGAGAGTTTAAGACCTCCCAATGGTTTGAAAGTAAAGCCCTGTCTAGTTTAGAAAATGACGGGGATAGTCGCTTATTGGTCCAAGTAAACTTTCTACCTAACAGCTGGATCTCGTGCAGCTGGTTGTCAAATACGAAGTTATAAAATTGCAGCATAGAGTGAAGGTTAGGATTAGTTGTGGTGGCATCATCCACGTCCCTCAAGATATTAAAGTCTCCCACCAGAATCCAAGGGATATCATGCAAGCACGCTACAGTTCTCAACTCGTTAATGAACGAACCCTTAAGATTATTATCGACCGGACCATACACATTTGTGAGCATGAATTATCCATAGTGTTAGTAAGGACGACAGTGTTAGAAAAAGTGAGATTGTACGAATGATGCAGTGTCAGGGCACCATTCCAAGCGGTTATTGTTCCTCCCCTGGACCCATTTGCAAGCACATAATTGAACTCAGTAAATGATGGTGGCATGAAAGAGTGAAACTTAGTATAGAAATATCATCTAGTTTAGTTTCTTGGAGGCATACAATCATGGTACTAAAAGCTCTAATTGTGTCTTTTACAACCGCACACTTAGAACTATCTCCTAAACCCCTAACATTCCAACACAAAAGCGAGAGATTTCCTAAATCCATAATTAAGATAGTAACCCTAAACTAAAACAACATGCTAGAGCATTAAACGTTCAGTGACTGCAGTCAGAAACCCCCAGCCGGGGTCCCAGTGACATCTTCCCTAGTGGAGAATTCGTCATCAGATGGCTCCTCATCCAAGTTGTCGAGATCAATCCCTTCGTCGGGAGCCACACCTTCGAAGTTTAGTGCTTCTTGATCAATTGCAGGTTGCCCCCCTTCACCCGTAGGGGGCATCGCCTCAACCTACATATCCCTGGTAGCCGTCATATTGACCAGCCCTCTGATTTTGTCAATTGTGTCAGAGCTCAGAGGGACCGCACTGACTGCTTCCTCCTAAAGACTCTCCGTGAGTCCCGCCTTAGCAATCGCCTTCTTGAGAGCCTTCGGGGTCACCACCACCCTTGGCTTTGGCTTGGCCTTAGTTGGGGTTGCGATGATGCCCAAAAAGAGGGTGGTCTTTTTAGTCTGTCTGGAGCTTTGGCGTAGCGGCTGTTCCATCTGTCCCTCTGGCTACGCCTTTGTTTTCCCGTTCACCTCGATTGGAACAATGTGTGTCTACCTTGCTGCTGTTCGGGAACCGGTTGCGGCGTAGTGGGGGTAGTTAGAGTGGGTGGCTGGGGAGGCGGGTGGGTAGGCGGGTGAATACTGGTGGGTGCTAACTCATTAGCAAGGAGAGTGTAGTTGATATTAGTTCCATACTAATTCAATAGGACCTCATTATGGGCCAAGGTTGATGCCACAACCGTCTCAGTTGGGCTGTCCAAGGGGTAAGCTGGTGAAGGCCTGCCAAATGGAGAGACATATGGGCTTGCTGGGGCGGGTGCAGCAGGCCGGAGCTGGCCTTGGTGCGCTTGGGTTTTTTTGGGCCGATATTGAATGGGGCTACGGCCCAGCAGGCCAGCGGAGTTTATTGGGTTCTCCTGAAGTGCTCTTTTTCGGCCTATATTGAAGAGGCTGAGTTTGTGGGTTTGGTTTGAAATTGACAGGACGTGGTGGGCGTGTTTTGGTTGCATCATGAGGCGGTACTGTAGTAGGCCTGCTGGCTGGGGTAATTGCTGACTTCTGAAGGATAGGCTGTGATAGAGTACGGTTTTGAGTGTGGGTTGGGCCTGAGGTTTGTTGAGACAAAGAAGCGGCTGCAGGGTTAAGTGACAGGGGATTGGACAGGTGCCCTGTACCATGATGTGTGCTTGGTAAGCATGCTCTGACTACATCATTCTATACCGTTAGAGGACCGTTATGCCCCCTATCATCTCCAGTTCGCTACGTGACTCCCCCATGCTCTCCAGTTATATTTGAAGTGGATGCGTGCTGGTGGCCGTGTTGTGTGTTAAGCACGGTGAGCGGCTCGGTTTTGGAGGAGGACGGGGGTGCATGGCGGCAAAGGCGCAGTAAGAGGTCCCGGTCAACGACTACGTGACCCTGTGGGATTGTCGTCTTGAGGGAATGGCCGTTAGTCTTACCTGTGAGAGAATGTGCACTCTCAGATGATGAAGAAGAGTGCTCCTTCCTCTGTTCATTGACGGTAGCAAATGCCAAATGCGCAACTCGTTCGTACTCTGACTGTGAAGGCATCGGATCCATTATTGCCTCGAACGACGTCTGTTCTTGCATCCATCCGGCGATGACCACCGGGACAACTAATCGACGGCCATCAAGGAAGATCTTGATATGTTTTGGGGACTCATGCCAGGTTATCCGTGGCTATCATCACTCTCATTCTCTCAAATGAGGAAACACCCATGACCGGCATATGAGAGAGAACCAAGCCAAATGAAGATACAATATATGCAATTTCTTTGGTAGACCATAAGTGCAAGGGGAGATCGACAAGATCGATCCATACCTTGAAACCAAGGCGGTGTTCATCAGCACCTAACGCCGGTGACTAAGGGAAAGCGATGTAACCCTTTGGGTGTAAGGACTTCTTGCAAATGTCCATGAACTCGTTGTGAGAAAGGTTGTCATTAATCATCAACAAGTAGTATACCCCCGATATGTTTGAGATATCAAATTGGACATGGGAAGGTAAAGCCCTTGAGAGATCAGCGTTGAGTTGCGGGGAGCTGTGGCCCGTGACGAAACGAGCGTCGATGACATAGGCCTCACATAGCCTATCTACGTCATTGGTGAGGCTGCCCGTGTTTTGGAGGAACACAGAAACAAATTCGGGTCTGTCTTTAGGGAAGAGACTGTCATCGATTTTTTTGTGAGGGTCGAGGTCATTTTTGGGACCGTGATTTTGAGTCTCTTCGTCGGGCACAACTTGGATGGGTGGCCTTGGTGCAGACAAGACCGACATACCAGTAATCCCTTGCAGGTGGATGGGCGGTGGCCATAGGCGAAGCAGTCAAAGCACCGCCCGTCCCAGTAAGGGTGAGTCAGGTCAGGCAGCAGAGGTAACCAGGTCAAGAGTCGTGCTAGCTGTTGAGGGTTTAGCGTGGAGCGGTAACGTTGCGGCATGGCTTCAGGAGAACACAGGCCAGTCTCGGTTGTGTGGTGCAGGTAATGCTCTAGGTGATGGTTTGTGCCATATGCCATTCCTTCTTGCGGTCTAGCCGTTTGGCATGCTAGGAACCGCTGCACTCTGGGGCTGCGGATCCTACCCTGGAGGTGCTGAGGAACAGGGACGGAAGGAGGTGTGAGAGTTGTTGTTCCGGGAGCGGGATGTGCATGAAGAAGAAGCCAGGTTTTGTGTGTGGAGAGAAATGAATAACGGATACCGCTCTTATAACCCTGATGACATTGCTATTTTTGAGTTGAGTAGGGTTGGTGTAGGTTTTTGTGTGTGGGAGGGACTCTGCGTGTAGGAAGGGTTGGGTGATGCATTTTGAGGAAGCAGGGACTGACGCATCTTGACCATCCATCAATGGAGGTCACAAGTTTGGGCTTGCCCATGATGACGTGTTGTAAGTACGAGAGAGTTGCCCCCAGTAAGTGGTGAGAGGAAGGAGGCCAGGATTGGAGCGACGGTGGTGTCCGGTGAGTAACGGAGTTGGTTAAGAAATCGCCAGGGGAATCACCTTGGAGTTGCTCTCCGTACCATCCATCGCATGCTTAATACGTCTCTGCTCCAGTATCATAACAACTAGTAACCATCATTGTCGCGCCCAGCTTGCGATGCCAATTTCGCCAAATAGATTTCCCTATCCCTGATCTCCGCCATTGTTGTTTCTTCACTGTATCTTGATTCTTGATGCAATGTGATGTCATGAAAAATTGCAATTGAGAAAATGAAGTATGAAATGTCTCCTGATACTAAATTTGTTAGATTTTCCTCTCTCTATTCACCTCTCTCCATGTTCGAATTCGAGTTGATCATCATTTTTTTTATACCTACATCTCATGATATTTCCGATTTAAGATATATAACCATGCTTGTGAATTTCTCTTTTTTGTCTAATCGAATCATCATCAAATCGAGTGAAACTGAGTTGGCGCTTGTATACAAATACATGGCAAAAGGGACTATAGTTGATGCTCTACAAAAAAAAAAAAATTTAGCTTAATTCTTGGCTAAAGAAGTTGCTTCATATGGTAATTGACTTGTGATATGTAATTTTATTTTGAAGGAAAGACGAATAAAACCCATAAGTTTCATGCTTTAGTTGATGTGGCCAATGAAATACTCGATATGCACACCCAATCTAACCCAATTATTCATTGTGATAACCTTCCAACATATTAGTGGATCTGAAATATAAAAATACTCGAAAATTAATCCACATGTTTTACATAACAAGCAAAAAAGAAGTAGGACATATATACTTTTGGAAAACTCATGAAATACAACCGGGTCTGAATAAAAAATAGGAGCACAAAAGAAAAATAACAAGCAAAAGAGAGACAAGACGTATACACCTTTGAGAAGCTCATGGAATACTCGATATGCACACCCAATTTGACCCAATTATTCATTGGGATAACCTTCCAACATATTAGTGGATCGGGTACGTAAAAATACTTAAAAATTAATCCATGTTTTACATAACAAGTAAAAGAGAGGTTGGACATATATATCTTCAGGAAGCTCATGGAACACAACCGGGTCTGAATAAAAAACAAGAGCACAAAAGAAAAATAAGGGGGCTGTAGTCATGAGCAAACGCTCACTGACATTCCCAGGAAATGCACTACAACAAACTCGGCCGATCACCCACTTATCGAAGCATTAAAGAAGTGTGAATATTCACCCACACAATAGCTTCTTTTAATTGGGATTGATGAGCTCCAGTTCCTTACATAAAAAAAATTGTAAATCAGAGTTGAGTACGTTTTAGTGAACTTCAATATGATTTTTTTCAAACATAATTTGATATTCTATCGAATTGAAATATTGAGAAACTGAGAATCAAATTGGATCAGTAATTGGTTACTTCTTTCTTTACGTTTTATAGTCATCACAACTTTTATAGTCAATTGGTATGTTGGTGGAAGCCAAATTGCTGGTACTAATCGGAAACCCAAAACCACAAATTCCATCATACTGACAAGGAACAGTATGCTATTTTAATGATATTTTTTGGTTGTAAGAGGAACTTATTACCCCAAATTAATTATACAAGTGTTCTATGTTTCTGTAGGATGGCTCGAAGGACTGCACCATCGCATAGGGATGCTGAAGGTTTGAAAAATATTTTTTTCTTCTCTTATGAATCTTTCTCTACTGGACAAATTATGCTTTACATCTATTTGAAATTTCAGGGTGAAGGAGAGGTCGAGGGAGGACTATCAATAGCAAAGGAAAATAACGAAAATCTTCTAAGAAAGGAGAAGTGTTGTTTTCACCACGCCTAGGATGTGCTGTTGGAGGCGATGCCATGACGGAGTTTATTACAGAATTGGGAGTCCTTGTGCGCACTAAGGCAACACTTAATGTGCATAAATGGGCTCATGTTGATGATGGAATTAAGAACGGTATGTGGGATATTTACTGGTATGAGATTAACACTTTAGTGAGATTATATTTCGTATCATATCTTATGTAAAGTTTATAAACATACTGCCACATATGTAGGAAAAGTACAATGGGATAGGTGGCCATAAAACTGAAGTATTGGCTATTCTGGGGATGTTGTATAGAAACTGGAGGTGGCGTAAGCATCAAGATTATATGAAGTTCAGTACAGATGAGCAATGACTTCAAAACTGTCCAGATGACGTTAAAGAGGAAGATTGGAAAATCTTAGTTGAGTATTTTGGTTCAGAGGAATTCAAGGTAATCTCTAACTGAAATCATTATCTTTGATTCCATGAACTTAATGCATTTACTTTGCTATGTTGTAAGACATTATAGAAGTTGTACTAAGGAACATATAGTGAATAATTTTTAAATTGCTGTTAGTTCATTAATTGGTCCTAATTTTTAGAAATTTGTCATTTTGAGCAAATGAAAAGGTACTTTTTTAATTCATTTCATAATTTCTAAACTAACAGCCAAGTAAATTATGTAGTAAATGGCTTATCCTTTAGGTATATTATGCTTGGGTGCCTATAATTTGCTGATAGAAGTAAGATTAAAGGACTGCCCAAAAGTAATAATTTAGGTTTCCTGTCTGATTGGTTCCAATACATTCTATAATGGTTGTTTATCATTTTGATGTCCTAGATATTAACAATTAATATCAATTTGCACTTATGAACATTAAATTCTCATATCATAGATGAATTGCTTTGTAGTTGTGATCTGTAATCTGGTTTACTTAATTTGTTTAAGCTTGATTATTCGTAATAGTTTGATATGTTATTGGTCATAAAGGCATTGGGAATTATGAGGGAAAATAATTATTTTGTGGGCTACTTTTATAAGTTATTATGCATCAGAGGTATCAGTTTATAACAATATCTTAGTGTTGAACATTAGACAATCTATTGAAAAAACACTACACAAAAAAAAGTAGAAAAGAGAACTACTTTATTATTTAACATTATCTGATTGTCTGATTGCTTTTCTACTTCTCAGAAAGTTTCCCAGAGAAACAAGCGGAATAGGTCTAAGCAAGCTGCTAGTTCAATATGTGGAAGAAAATCTTTTGCAAGCATCTTTCACTCAATGGTATATTTTTTCTATGTCGAATTGTTTGTCGTTTTATTTTATTTTTTCATATGCCAGAAATATTGGTAGGTAGAGAGATCCTATGACGCAAGAAGATCCAAAACTAACAGATTACTGGAAGGCAACTCATCAAAGAAAAAAAAATGGATCATGGTGTTCTGAGAAGGCAGAGGCAGTGTTGGTAAGTTAGAATTCATTTTCTCTTAAAGCTTAGAATTAGGGTTAAGAATGTGCTGCATTGAAGAAAATTGTCAATATACAATAATCCTTAGGGGAATGATGTGCACATCAACGGTATTAGATGAATTTGAGCAGAAAAATTGCACAATGTCAATTACCTTGTTGTTTATTAGATGTTGGCACCCTTCACACATAACAATAATTGGTTTTAAAAAAGTGCTAGCAGATATAGGCTTATGAAGTCTTGGACACACTATTTTAGTATATAACAGTACAAAACCAACATTAATGGCCTCTGAAAAAAAATTATATGCTTCAACATGCAATATATAATACAATCTCTGAAGGCCCTATAAATGTTTGAACTGTGCTTAAGAGTCTTTTTTATTTCAATAGCTACGCACTTGGATGAATTGCTTATTTGCATCTGACCATGACATATTACATTTGATGTTAGATAGTGTACTTGCTAGTTTCACATCAAATCAGTTTCAATGTTTTTTTATAGTTCTTGCATTTTGATATGCCCCTAAACTAATCTATAAATGTTTTCGGCTTATGTTTTTCAGTAGTTTTAAGTTCATAATTGCTCTCTTGTTTTCTTACTCATATGCAGCCACAACTTCAAGAGATTTTAGAATCTCAACAAGATCGAGAATTTCCCATGTCAGCCGAAGAACAACTAACTGAAGTTTTTGGCTCACGTTCTGGATACTTGGTAGGACTAGGAAGTGGGCCTAAGCCATTTACTCGCAAGAATATGGATATTAAAGCTTCCCAAGTGGCAAGTGAGCAACAAATGCAAGACTTACGTGATGAGTTACAACGGACAAAGGAAGAAGCTCAAGAAAGAGAAGCACGCCTGCGCAAAGAAAGTGAAGAACGTGAAACACGCATACAAAAAGAGAGTGAAGAACGGGAAGCACGCATGAAAGAGTTTGATGAAAAACTTCAGGCAGCCCTTCAACTCTTAAGGGTAAGTATGGTTTTACTGTAACATTTTTCTTGGTTGAATCACTTTTAGTATGTGACATTTTCATTTAATTGACATTCTGAAATTTCACTGCAATTGGTACTTTAAAATTTCCACATTTCACCGATATTTTCTTTTTTCTGCACCAAAGTAATTAATTGTTTCTATGGCTTCTTAATATATAAGTTAACCAAATTACATAAAGAGGACGGTAAATTATAAATTGGCAAATGCTTATAATCTGACAATGTGTGTATTCTTTTTATTATTGTTGGGATGCCATTTTATGTGCCAATTTCTTTAATGTCTCAAATTAGATACTTATCTTAATTTTATTCATGAAAAAGCTTACCATATATATTCTTTTTATTGTATAATTGATATAGGCTGGTGGATCTACTTAGTGATGGCAGAAGAGCTTGTTGTTGACGGTTTATAATTTAGTGTTGTATCTAGCTTATATTTTGTTGTTTTTAAGATCTTAGTAGATTTTAGTTATGGATTATGGTATGTGTTTATGTTTTATCCAGATTCGGTAAGGATGATCTCAACTAATGAATATCGTAATGTAATCAGTACTATTTTGATGTTGTGTATGTATTTGCTTTTATGTCTTTCTAAATGGATGATATCTTATAAATGTTGTGTATGGATTGTATGTTCTAAAATAATATAATGATTAAACAATGGCTGCCATCAAAGAATTTAGTGGCACAGTTGTACCGCACTAACAACACATGAAAAAAGTGGCTACATAAATTGCCACTAAAAAATGAAAGACATTGTATATTCTTGTTATTGAGGTAGAAATGGCGAAACATATCGCCACGAAAAAATATAAATGGTGGCAAAACATATTGCCATGGAAAATAGTGTAAACAGTGGCGAAACATGTCGTCACGAATAATTTAATAGGTGGTGAAACATATTGCCACATAATACATATAAATGGTGGCAAAACATATTGCCATGACAAATAATGTAAACGGTGGCGAAATATGTTGTCCCAAATAACTTAATAGATGGCGAAACATATCGTCACAAATAAAATATAATAAGTGGCGACAATTTATCGCAACTAATAAAAAGAAAAGGTGGCAAATAAAAATGTCGTCTCCTTTTAAATAATAATGGCAACATTGGTTGTCTCTTTTTCTTAGCTAATTAGTGACGACAAAAGGTCGTAAGTCGCCACTGTAAGTGGCAACCAAGGTAGTCACGGCATCTAAGGTCTATAGTAGCAGATACACGTCGCCACTAACATTTTGTGGCGATTGAAATCGTCATTCCCTTCTTTTAGTGATAAGCTTTATGGAGGCGACCCGGTGGCAACAAAAAATCGCCACTGAAAGTCAAAGGTGGCGACATATTGGTGTATAGTGGCGACTTTTGTCGTCACCGAATGCCTATTTTCTTGTAGTGATATTTACAACAGTTACTTGTTCAGCTGTAGCAACCTATACACATAGAAAAATGGAGCATTTTCTTTCAGTTTTAATGATAAATCAAACTTTTACTTTTCAAAGTAATCATACTTTCTTGTTTTGGCTGTTGTGATCAGCTTGGTTCTCTACAATCGAAATTTCATTTTCCGTAATTGAGGTTGTTCAGTTGCATAATCAACTGAGAATCCAATATAAGCCTAATCAGTGGGTATGAGCTTCATTACCGATCCAAAAAAGTTCATGACCGGAACCTAGCAGGAATTGTAAACATACTATTTGGATATGGTACCAACCTTGTGAACTATTTTATTTTAGAATAGTAAGCATGAATAATCTTAGAATTATTTATTTTGAACAAATAGACCTACGTGCATGAATAATCTTATTTCATGGTTTAATATTTTTCAACACGTTTCAAGATCAAACTGAGGCCGGTCTTCAGGATCTATCCAATACATTATAAATAATTGGTGATATAAAACAGATTGCAACTTGATTGTAAATATAAAACAAGCACACTATGCTCAATGGCCTTTCATAGTGGTCTCTGCGGTAATAGGCAGTTGACATCAGCTTGGTAAGCAATGTTTTATGTGATTTAATAGTACTTTAAGCAGATAGTTTAATTTTATGGTTTGTGTTATCCAACTTGATACTGCAATATTTTAGGTTAACTTGTTAATATTTCAAGATAGTTATTAATATTTTGATTCAGATATATTTTACATTATAGTTTGATATTTGTTTTGGTATCTACTTTGCTATCTAAAAGCAGTAAACTAGATAGCTACTATAGGCCAAGCAGCCAAGAAGAAATTTAAAGAACAAGAATTGTTGAAACTAGCATATTGGAAGATTAATCGGCCAAAATAATTACGGACAGCTACGATATTGTAAGTTTCTTCCTCTTGACTGAATCTGTAACCTTCATTAGCAGATTCGTTTTTAGTGGTTTCCCTGATCAAACTAGAGGTTAAACCCATCAACATATTACTCTTTTTTTTTTTTTTCCTATCGAGATGATTAATCTATACTTGCCCATTAGTGTGCTAAACTTAGTTGCTAATGTGAAAATGGTCTACCCCTAATTGAATTGGTTAATATTCTTTTCTCTCTCCCGTGCTCCTTCCAAATTTGAGTGAACTTTTTTCACTCTTTTTCGTTCCAATAGCATATGTATGAAATTTTTGTACGGTTCATGTCTCTCCCTTTCGTTCCCAATTTCTTTCAAAAATTTCCAGAAAATCTTGAAGAACCCTCCTTCACTCTCTTGCCTTGCTGACATAAACTGAGTCCGTATCTGCTACGATCCAAATCAAATTGGAAGAACCAACAATTCATATCCGACGATTGTAGCTTTTAGAGGAGATTTTTTGAAATAATCTTAGCCACTGAAAGTGGAATTGGAGAGTCCTTGCTCCTAGGATCCAATTTGGATCGTAGCAGCGCGACATAAACTATGTAGGGAGTAGAATAATAAATCCGCAGAGTCAGTTGTTGCGAAGGTTACATCAGAAATCATATATATGCAATAAAATAATTAGATATATTGGATATATCCAAGAACTTTATTTATTTGACTGATATGACGAACTTTCACGAAAAACTTTATTAGAGTTTGAAAGATTAAAGAGAGTGATATCATGAACTTTCAAGGAAAAAAAAAAAACTTAAAGAGGGATCTATATGAAATTGTATCTTTTAGTAGTAGAATATTCTTTGGACCGGTCCCAACACTCCACTACTCCACTCAAAGTATTATTTCATATCCCCTGCTGTACTGCATTTTGTAGTAAGCTTGCCGTTGAATCATCTCGAGATTTGTGCCAGTTCGGATCTCAAGACTATCCAACGGTTCATGTTGTACTGCAAAGTGCAGTAAGTCAGGGAGGGGATGAGCACTCAGCAAAGCATCCCCTTATCCCCTAACTTACTGCATTGTGCAGCTCACAACGTCATCCATTGGATCATCTCCAGATCCACACTGGCATGAATCTGGAGACAATCCAACGACTGCCGTTGTGAACTGCACAATGCAGTACAGCAGGGGATATGAATTCCCGCTGCCTCAGAGTGACACCACGAGCTGAATCATCGATCGAGGGAAATAGATAGAGGGAGTACGTCTGGCATGGCACTGTGAGAGAACAAAAATGTGGCCGTTCGGTAGGAAATGCCCATCCAAGTTCTCCTCCTCCTCCACGGCCGAGGAGGTCACCGTAGGACTCGATGGAACCGGCCTCACTGCCATTGTCACAGGTACCCTTTATTTTTTCTGTTATTACCTCTTTTTTTTTCTTTGTCTATGTTTTCCTGGTCACTCAATTCGATCAAAATTCGTACCCTTCTTGACTGGACAAACAATTTTTTAAGGATTTAATGGCTGTGAAGTTTATCATGACCCGGGAAGAAAATGGTTGAAATTGGGAGGATTGGATGGCTGTTTGTAGTTCCCTTCGGAAAGGGATAAATTTAAATTCATCATGAAATTTTGGAACTACAAGTCTGTCCATTATATTCGGGCCAGAGTTTTGCATTTAGAACCTAAAACTGCCCAAATCAGTGAAATTGATTTGTATGAAATTGGAGATGGTACAGCAATTCGATTTGCAATCATGGCATTTCATGTGAACAGTTGATAAATTGTCACAGAGTTTAACATATGTTAGCTTATCTGTCTTTACGATTTCAATTTACCTATAATCCCGATAAGCTACTTGGTGCAGGTGCATCAAGTGGTATTGGGATTGAAACAGCTCGAGTGCTCGCACTTAGAGGTGTGCATGTGGTGATGGCTGTTCGCAATGTCTCTAGTGGCAACGCCGTTAAGGAAGCCATGGTAAAAGAAGTACCTTCTGCAGTTGTTGATGTCATGGAGTTGGATCTTAGCTCGATGGCATCTGTACGGAAATTTGCTTTGGAGTTTGATGCACTGAATCTTCCTCTTAATATCCTAATGTAAGTTCCCTCTCTTATGGTAAAAGCTCAGCATATTTTGGTGCCATTAGCTGGGCTACTCTTAAAAAAGGGTAGAAGTAAAGCTTTTGGGTATCAGATCATGTGACCGGTGGGCTGTGGTTGGAATTAAATTATGTAGATTCCATGCATAAACATCAAATGAAGTAATGAACAGTAGGTGTCTTGTTTGAGAAACAATTTTAGAAGGACAAAATAGAAGATGTTTAAAATGAAAAGTTAGTATGTTTGTTTCTTTTGTTCTAGAAACAATGCGGGAGTACTGGCTCCATTTTCACTTACACGAGATGGATGGGAGCTCCATTTTGGGACTAACCACATAGGTATATTGCTTGTTTTGTTTTATTTATTCAAATTGCACGTTATTCCAACAGATGCACTGAATTCAGCGCTCACTTTAGTCTATAATATCAAGAATTACATTTGTGGAGTATGTTCTTGTAGGACACTTTCTTTTAACGGATCTCCTGTTGGAGAAAATGAAATCGACATCTCATGCCAGTGGCATTGAAGGACGGATTGTCATTCTTTCTTCTCAGGGACATAGGCTGACTTATTGGTCTGGAATTCGTTTTAGTGAGATAAACAACCCAGCGGGGTAATGCATCATAAAGATACTTGTGCTCAAGTTATGCCATATTTAATCAATTTTGATATTACTGAAATAGCTTTTAATTTATCAGGTACAAGAGGTACCTTGCTTACGGGCAGTCTAAACTTGCTAACATTTTGCATGCAAATGAGCTTGCAAGACGTTTAAAGGTACTTCTATTGACTATATTTTTATTTTATCATTGGACATGCTTTTAGTACCTGAACTAAGTATAGGTATACTAAGCAGGAAGAAGGAGCTAATGTAACAGCTAATTCAGTTCATCCAGGACTTATAATGACTAATCTTTTCCGCCACCAAAATTCTGTTGTAAATGGTAATTTCTTTTCTTTTCTTTTTTTCCTTTTTGGCTCTTTGCTCCAACTAAAGAAATTATGGTGCCTTCATGTAGTCCTGTGCCCTTTGGAAAATTTTGAATATCATATTCAAAATTTATACCGACTGTCACATTAAGCCAAGTTCTTCCATCTTCCGTAAATTGCGAAACTATGTGTTTTTTCTATCTGATTGTATGTAGATTTAAAAGAATGAGCTCTATTAAGGTAAGTTTAGATGCTTCTGAAGAAATTTAGAATTCAACAGGGTGGTGTGGTGGTAATTTCCCTTCTCATTTTGTGCCATGTGATATTTTCCTGGTTTGTAGGGTACTTTTCTACTTGTTTTCAGGACTTACATTAATTATTTTCTTTCTTTGTTGGTTTAATGTAATCTAAAAATTATCTGAACTGTGATCACTGCTTTTTTTGCAGCCACTTTTAGTGCAGTTGCGAAGTTGGCAACTAAGACTATGCAGCAAGTATGGCATTTCTAACCTACATATTCTTTCTGGAAATATTGTTATAGCACCACATAGTTGCTGCACAACAACCTTAGTGATATATTATATAAAAGTAGAATCATAGTGTTATTAAGATTTGATGCCACTATACAAATCAAAAATATTTTCCTCAATTTTTATGGTGATTGTGATGGTTAAGAGTTTCAGTTTCGGGGAGGGTATTGCAACTGATGAATGGTTTATTATTAATTAGCCTTGATATTTGCTAAAAGTTTTAGCTACCTGTTGAGGAAGAAGAGAGGTGGTCTGATAAAATTTTGTTGTTTGGACTGTTATTTTTGTTGTTTTTAATTATTATGTATTTTAGGGTGCAGCGACGACATGCTATGTTGCGATGAATCCTGAACTTAAGGGCATAACTGGAAAGTACTTCAGTAACTGTAATATATCAACACCAAGCTCCCAGGCATTGGATCAAGAACTGGCAAAGAAGTTATGGGATTTCAGTATGAACATCATTCAAGCTTGATTTTGGTACATAAATTTTTTTTTTTCCAAAAAATGACAGTAATATTCATTTATTCCTCTGATTTTGAGTGTGTGTGTGTGTGTGTGTGTTTTATTTATCATAAGAGGTCAGTGATACCAGAGCAATGCATTGATAAAGGTTAAGAATAACTTGCTCAACTTTCATGCAATTATTTTTTCTTTGCAATCATTTGTACTACAATTATTTCTTAATAATATCTATGCTATGCTAAGTATTATAATTGGTGGCCTGGATATATACACAAGCACAAACTCTCACTAATTGATCGTCTCCTAGTGTAAATTATATTGATGTAGATTTGAACCTGATCTCTATTAAGTCTAAACATGAACTTGTTAAGTTGCTTGTATCTTGTAGTCTTTATAATATAACTATAATATAAAATAAAATTGAAAAATTTATTAACTTGTGTTTCCTACGCAAATCGTCGTTTCATTACAAGGCTTCTCCAAACCATCAATTGGAGAAGACTTGCGTGAAATGCCACCATAATACATCGTAACAAATAATTAAACAATATTTACATTACCTGTAATTGTAGCAATCTATAACATATGAACTTATCGAATTTATAGGAGCATCATTGCTTAATGCTTACCAGCTCAGAAAGGAAAAAGGAAAAGAGTAAGCTTCTATGAACAAATAATTCACAATTAAAGCACAGTTTATTGCGCATACTCTCGACAAATAATTTTCAAGTCAATTTACATGCATATTGATGCGTTGCACAACTTCTCCGGTTTGAAAGCCTATCTGACCAACTCACAGCTGAAGTCCCACAGTTTCTTTGCAAGTTTATCATCTCTTGCAGAAGCCTTCAGTTCAGTCACATTGCAATCAACAAAATACTTCCCAGTTACTCCTCTGAGATCAGGATGCACCGCTAAATAGCATGTTGTAGCAGCACCCTGTTATAAAAGAAGGTAAAACTTAACTCAATACAAACTAAATAAAAGGATAAGGAAGAATTAGCAATTGTAGCTTACTTGGTGAACATTCTTGAAGACATACTTGCCCAGTACAGCAACAAGACCTGCAGTTCAGCGGAACGACAACAACAACAAAATAATTTAAATTTACTTCTGAATTTATTCAGGAGTCATATGGAAATAGCTTTCAAATAACTCCAACTAATACAATCAAAAAAGTACAAAACAGTCTTGTTTACTGGGTATTTTCAAAATAGAAAGGCTCCTTAAATTACTTCCTTTGTTGCTGGAAAATTCAGAAAATGTGCCAGCCATAATTTGTGACTTCAAAAAATCTAGCTTGTACCCAGAATTAAGCTATGAATACATGACTTAAACAGTGGTATGTCTCTGAATTGAAGGAGATTATTGATTAAAATACAAAACAAGTGATTTAATAAACTTTCCAATTTATTCAACATCAGTGCTCTTTTGACATTTAAAGCCAGCACTACAGGAATAGAAAAACAGCACAAGCATTTTACCATCCACGAAACTGTGATGACGCAATATGCTGGTCACAACAGCGCCCGGATGAAGTGAATTAACCACTATATTGGCACCTTCTTCCTATTAATGAACAAGGAAATAGAAAAAAAAGAAAAAGAAAAAATCATCCTCCAAGTTTTTTAACATGTCCAGTAACTGTCAATCTGCAGAAATAATAAGAATGCTGGTATATTATGCTTTTAGTTTGCTCAAGTAAGGCTAAATGGAGACCTCATAATTCCAGTCAAGTATCATTAAGAATGCTGGTATATTGCATAATTCAACCCCCCACACCCATTGAACTGCAACAGGAGGTACAATATATAATCCCTATGCATACCTTCAGTTTGCAAGAAAGTTCGAGACAATGTAAGATATTGGAAAGCTTGGTTTGTCCATAAGCAAGAATGCTACTATAACTGCAAAAAATTCCATACTATCTCGGAGTATCATCTTAGATTAAAAAGAAAAACAGAAAAGGTGGCAATGGTTATTGCTTGCACTAGAGGACTGGTATAACTGCCATTCAGTCTATTAAGACGAAAGTTTCCCTAAGATAATCCAAACAAAAACTGTAAGCTGCATACCAGTAAATGTCTCACATATCCCACTAAAATAAAAAATATCACCTTAAGCATCATATATAAAAACTAAATTGCCAAAAGTACAGCTCACCTCTATCTTATTTAAAGAGAAAAAAGGGTACCAAAAAATAGTTTGGGTCTCTTATAAAGGCAACTAGGGAAGAGACATGGTAATATGGTATCCTCAGTTTTGTAGGTGAAACTTCAACTCCTAAGAAGAAGAAGGAAAAAAAAAAAAAAAAGACAAACCTCTCTTTGTTATTAATGCTATCAAATTGAATACCACCACGATAAGTTGTTTTATAACTGTCAGACGATACTATTACAATTCTTCCTTCAACACCACTTTCTTTCGAAGTAGCTTTCATTTTGTCAAGTAGGAGATTGGTCAGTAGAAAATGACCTGTTTAATTTATCCACCAGAAAGTTGTAAATATAATAACGGTAATTTGTGCATAACTCTAAATAGTAAATAACTTGATAGCACCTAGGTGGTTTGTAGCAAACTGAAGTTCAATTCCATCCACAGAAAGCTCGAAAGGAGTAAACGCAACACCTGCGTTGTTACTTCAAGTTCCAGAAAAAGAATAATCATTTTTTTAAATAAAAGAAAAGTAGGCAAGAATGACATAAACAAACCATCGGTTTTTATAGGCAAATTAAGTCAGGATTGTTTAACCACAATTATGTCGACCAATTATACAACACATAAAATAAAAGTTACCAGAAAACGGGAAATCTTACATGAGGATGTTTAACGGGAGATTCAACGCGTTGAAGTTATCGGCGAAAGTTCTTACAGAGGATAAAGAGCTCAAGTCGAGAGCCAAGACATCAATTTTAGCATTCAGAACATCTTTCATGATTAATTCCTTCACACGCTCACCGGCTGACAAGTCTCTAACCCCCATTATGACATGGACACCTCGGAGCGCCAGAGCTCTACTTGTCTCAGCTCCAATCCCACTTGAAGCACCTGAAATTAACTTTCCCATGGTTAAAGCCTTAATATATACTTCAGGAATTTACTTTCTAAATGAATGCGGAAGGTTATTTTGGTCTCACTAGTAGTATTATGTATTTAATTATTTAAAATCAGATTTATACCATCTCGAATGGCAAACATACAAATTACACATCGTCGTAATGGCAAATTTTTTAAACTACATTTTTGTAATGGCAAATTTCTTGAAACTTTGGAGTGGCAAATATCTAATTTTGCCAAATAAAGGAGGCCAAATTGATCATCAATTAATCTATAAAATGCTACCCAATTGATCAAAATCAGTTTTTTTTTTCTTTAAAAAAAAAAAACAAATCACCCAAACTATGATTTGGTACTTGGTACAAATTTTGATTGTAATCATGCATGGAGGCACTAACAATTAATGATACCCAAGAAAAACACAAAACTATGGAGAAATTGAGAGGTTAGAGGTATACGCTACATTACATACCAGTGACAATGGCAGTGAGTCCGGCGCCATCGATTCCTTCAGTGACCTCCTCCGCCGTCGAAGACCCCGAAAACCCAGATGGCCCTTTCCTACTAAACAGCCACATTTCTCCCTAGTCCCTCCCTCTCTCGTTCCAACTCTCTTCCAATAATTCCCAGAAAGGGAAAAAAAAAAAAAAAAAAAGAAGCTGAAGAAGCCTCCCTCCACTCCTGCCTTACCGACAGAAACAGCAACAGGATGGAATCCGCGGAATCAGTTAGTTACTTAGAGCATTCTAAGACATCCGTAATAATTTATTTACAATATGATCATACTTCAAATTTAATTTTTGAAATCCAAATTATACTTTAAATTCCAATAATTTCCCTAAAGATGATACCCAATAAATTTAAAATGGGCCACGTTACTGGGCCTGGCCAATCAGACGGCGGAGAGGGAAGGGGAGGATTATTGGGAGTGCGGAGGGAGTGCCTAAAAATAGCTAATATTGGCTTCGATTTGGGGATAGCGTAAAAATTGGGAAGTGTTTGAGACTTTGTTGGAGCCCGATTTTTGTCCTTAATTCCCAATAATTAGTTTTAGTTGTACTTGTTCAGGAAATTTATGCCTCATCCAATCCAAGTATCCAACTCGGCATGACAGTTGACAGTTAACCACTCACTACTCGAGTGACCGAGTTGAGTTCAAAAGGTCGCCAACTTTCAACTAACATTTCGCATATTTTATGGGCCTGAATTTGTTGGTTCAATAGTAATGAATATTGGGCCTTAATTTGTTGGTACATTTGAAATGAGATATTGGGCCTTAATTTGCAGATGCTAAAAGCATCCTTCGCTTCTAACATTTCGCATATTTTATGGGCCTTAATTTGTTGGTACACTGGTAATGAGATATTGGGCCTTAATTTGCAGATACTTAAAGCATCCTTCGGTTCTAATATTTCACATACTTTATGGGCCTTAATTTGTTGGTTCGATAGTGATAAGTTATTGGGCCTTAATTTGCAGATACTAAAAGCATTCTTTGCTTCTAACATTTCGCATATTTTATTGGGCCTTAGTTTGCAGATAAAGCATTCTTAGCTTCTAATGTTTCGTACATTTTATGGGCCTTGATTTGTTGGTACACTGGTAATGAGGTATTGGGCCTTAATTTGCAGATACTTAAAGCATTCTTATAGCTTCTAACATTTAGCATATTTTATGGGCCTTGATTTGATGTTACACTGGTGAACAGCTAGCGAAAGTGAACAAAATTTTAGAACCAATAAATGTGAAACACCTGAATATTATATTATTTAAAACAATTAACCAAGAACTATAAAATATAGGAATAGAAAGGATGAAATCATTTAAATTGCAAAAAGCACATCTATAAACTGAGAATGCGAAAATTATTTGTCCAAGATATTGCGAGCCAATACAAGTACAAAGATAATATGGGATATCAGAATATGCCACTAATTTGTTATGCAGAAGTTAACAAATGTAATGACGAAGACTCCAAGAAGCAGGAAAACATAATAATTTCTCTAAGAACAGCCCAAATGCTCATACAATAATTTCCACTGTATGAAAATGATTATTTATTGCATGCTGATACTCTTATACAAGAATCAGGAAACTCATATGAAAATCAGGAAATCATTGGTACATATTGATTGGTTCATTTAGAAAGGTTTTTAGCACTAATCAAAATGACGTTGAAGAATCTTAATTTATTATATATGCGGATGCAAATGATATTAAATTAATCATGTAAAAGCGAACTATTTAAAATCTTAAATTAAATATAACTCTATGTAATACATAATAACATAAGTTTGAGCTTTTTTTTTTTTAAATGCACTTAGTCAGGTGGTCTCAACATATATTTTCTTTAATCAAATCAAAGTACAGACAATTTAATATATTCCATACTTTTTTCTGGATACCTTTTCCGGCATGAGTTGCTCCATCAGAGGGTCCATTGCTTCCTAATTCCTAATATTGAAGCTGGTCAATTGATCAATTCTGTGAAATCTCGGACGACATTGCTGTTCCCTTGAATGAGAGAAAAAGGGGGCAGGAATTAAACGTTAAACGTTACAACGCACCTTTCAAGCAAAAGAAAAAACATTACAACTCGGTACACAAGCATCCAAGACATGTCAATGGTGATGGATGGAGCCAACTCAAGCCTCCGATCGATCGATCGATTGATCGTTATCGATCGATTGACACTGCCAACACGAACGACCAGGCTTCAATTCTCTCACTTGTATACATCGATCGATATCGCATTAGGTTTTTCAATCGATGTTTTGTTTTGCATAACTTGGCTGGGCTAGCAATCAGAAGTTCCTCTATGCATTTCTTGAGTAGTTCATGTCAGAAAAGACTCATCCTTTTCGTTATAGGTACGTTGATAAGTTGGTCATTAGTCAATTTTACACACAGAGCCAGAGAAACATAATATACACACAAACATTCACCAAAAAAATCCCAAGTTTTAATTTGTTCCGTCTCCGTTGCTTATTAATTACTAGTGCATATATATATAATCTCAGGAATTCACTTTTTTGGATAATAGGATCCTATTACCTAAATCTGGACGATCGGATCAAAATCAACGGATGAGATTAATTGTGAGAAAGGCCCTCTGTAATCTTAATTGGGCCGATCGGGCCGTCCGTTTTGATCTAACGGTCTATATTGGACAAACAGGACCCTGTTATTCTCAAAAAATAACAGCAGATTCGGACTCATAATCTCAGAACCTATATTGATATAGAATTATATTTACAGAGTGAAGCTTCTGGTACCAGCAACACATATTTTGGTGTATGATATATTCATCTTCATATCTCTTATATCAAAACTAACGAGCAGTCAGCAACCGCAGGGAATAGTTGATACACCAAAAGGCATCTATGGAAATTAATCAAGGGATGTGACCCAGTACTCTTTCTATCCTCCTATCCTATTTCATTTCCTCTCAAGAAGTGGGCAATTGAATCACCCTCTTTTTTTCTCTCTGCAGCAATAACATAATAGGGACAAAATATAACACAGTGGAAATTATTGGAAGAGATCATCACTGCACCTTTAGAAATTAGAGAACACACACTTATAGACAGGACAGCTATATGTGCATATGTGTAGGACGGTGCCAATATGGCAACACCTCATAATTCCAAAAAAAAAAAAAAGTAATAAAATCTTTTTTTGGATGTTAAAAAGAGGGGGAAAGTATTCAATTCTCACTTGAAATTGCTGATTAAAATTTGTATCATAACTAATTATCAATTTGTTCATCTCTGAAATTTATATATATTTTTTTCTCTTGTAGCATGTAATGAATTCGGCCCAGACATGCAGTAGATTAAACATTAATTGGGCCCATTTTCTTTACAACTATTAGTTTGATTCAATGGTCGAGTTAACACCAACAACCTTTTTGAGTTTTTGTTCATGACCTTGCCACTATTTATTTCTATGCATTTTTGAAGCAAATAATCTGGTTTTGTGAAAGAAAATAATCCGACATGGCCACATGGGTTGCTTATGTAAGCAGTTTTTGACCAAGTCATATATAGAAAACTCAATAGTATCTTATACTTGAAACTAACAAAAAGTTGACAGTTTTGAACAAGGACTCCAAAATTGAATTTCAAGTGGCCAACAAGAGTTGTTGCATGCCTTTGTGTATACATCGGTTTAACAACATCCCACTATGAAGACTCAGATCAAGTCCCAGCAGGGACTGGGCAGGGGATAATTGGGGGTTTGCCTACGGGCTTTGTTCAGAAAAAAAAAAAAAAAAATCCCACTGACACGGCGTGTCTGATACGTATCTGCATGAGTCTTCGCCGTGTCTTGATAATTAACTCTCTAAATTAATCGTTTGTGACAATTAGCTTTATGTTACTTTGTGATAATTACTCTTAATTTTGATTGATATTGCTAATTAATTGTGGGTTATGAAAATTATAATATGGTGTCTGTTTTAATCTAATTTATATATGAATGTTAATTACTACCATGCCCTTTTAGTATTTATCTCATACCGAGAATATGCTTTCAATGTGTGTGTGTGTGTGTGTTTTTTTTTTTTTTTTACTTTTTATAAAAATAAATTATTATAAGAATTTTTTCTTAACGGAATATTTCTTTTATAATACAAAACATTTGACGGTCTTCGAGTAAGTTATTTAATTCTCTAATATCCAAATATTATTTTGGATAAACATACTATTAAACTTTTAAGAGCAATTTGGTCATTTTCCTATCTAAATTGAGAAGTTACAAATGGAGTAAATATTTGATGTTAGTTGCTTGGTTTGAAAACTCTTTATGATTGATTATTCAGAAGATTTTTTTTTTTTAATTATTGGTTAAAATTTAGGAAAGTCTTTTAGCAATCATCCATCCACATCTCATGCATCTACATATATATATATACATGTTTCATACGAACTCACGTGGTATATTTTTGAATGCTTTCTGAGTTGAGACATTCCTATATTCCGATTCTGAAGCACTCTGCATGATAAAACCAGAACACAACAAATTAAGTCTAGAAGAAGAAATTCATACTCTAAAAAGGGGTGAGCTTCTAAGCTTTTTAGCTATGCCACATCACCATTATTTCCAACAATTGACTTGGTTTCTCTCTTCTTTATATTAATCAAATAACTCAATTAGTTTTTCTTTTTTCTATTAAAAAAATAATATGATGCGCCTAAAGAACAATTAAGACTCAAAATATTGCAACTCTTTGTATTCTTTCATATGAATTATGTTGTAGCTAAAAATATATTGTATAGACATAATATTTAGTTCAATATTTATTTAGCAATATATATTTATGAAAAGAGGGATGCTAACTGTCCCCCACAAAAAATCCCCCTTAAATGTCCCCCGCACGCATACTCTCGTCCACGTCAACTATGAACACCGAAGACCATTGGATATGAACACCCGCCAATAAGCAGTATGAACATCCGAGCACAACTCCGATTTTCATCACATGCTGAAATTGAATTAAGCACGTGCTTAATTTATTTTTGCACGTGGAAAATATGCCAACTCCCGTCCACGTCAACTATGAACACCGAAGACCATTGGATATGAACACCCGCGAATAAGCAGTATGAACACCTGCGCGCGCTCCAATTTTCATCACGTGCTGAAATTGAATTAAGCACGTGCTTAATTTATTTTTGCACATGGAAAATAGGCCAAAAAAAATTCTCCCAATTTGCATTGTTCATAGAGCTTTCAGAGGGTGTTCATACTGAATGTATCGTAGTATTCATACCACTTGCCAACTGGTATTCATACCGGTTCCAACATAAACGGATGGGGGACGTTTAAGGGGGACAAATGATGGGGGACAAAGAGATTATCTCTTATGAAAAATGTATATTTTTGTAATATCAATTAATTGATGTAATATTATTTTTTAGAGGCGAAGCCCCGATTCACAGCTCTACTACATATAATAAGGAAAAAAAAAAGTCAAAAACTAAAAAGTAATATTAATGGCAATATATATCTCAAGAATTAACGATCTCTAAATAAATCATTAATGACATCACCAGATTAGACTCCACCAAGGCATAATATTACATGACATGTGTGCTCTTCGAATAGATAGATAGATAGCAAATATAATTCTCTTTCTTTACCAATTAGCAGCACTTACGCGACAACCAAATTAATGGCTCTAGTTTTTGTGTTTTGTCCTTATACGATTTTAATCAGCCAAAATTAAAGGCGATTATATTATATGTATGTGAAGTAAAATAAAATAAGTGGTGCTTAACTCAAAATAGTAATGCTCTAACCAAAGTGCCTTGCTATGTGAACTAATTAAGGATGATTAATGTTGATTGATTGTTTTACTTCTAGCTGGAGAAAGATGGATTGAAAGGAAATAATATATGCATTATAGGAGTATTTTGGAGCATCATTCTCCATATCTTGTGTGCCTTTTTTGAAATTACGAATAATTTCAGTCGTTTCATTGCCTTTTTCCCATGTTTTAATGTTGAACTCTTTATGTTTGATTAGGATTCAAAGTAGATAAGGACGATATGTAGCTAGTTGTAATTTACAACCTCATTGATTAATTGAATCTCAAAATTTTTAGTCATTCCTTTTTCTTTTTCTTCTTCTTTTTTTTAACTTTTTGTTTCTTTTTTGAAGTAACAGGCTGTGGTTTTTATTAAAAAAAAAAAAAAAAGAGTTTACAAGATTTACAAGAGAGATATCAATTACAAGATTATTATCAATGTAAATGAAGAATTAGAAGTTTCGCTAACACTGATAAGTCATCAAACAATGATCAAATTGATTGAAATTCGATACACGGTACTCAATCGATAAGTTAAAATAATACATCGATAAACTTTTTTTTATTTTTTTTTAAAAAATGTTATGAACTTTTCAAATATTTTAAAATTACTATTGTCAAGCATTGTCAATACATCCCTTTTCTTTTCTAAGTTCATATATGTCTCATAATTTTTTTTTTCTTGGGGCTGAACTACCTATAGGCGCCTGAACTCCCGTTGATATTTCATGTCAAAGACTATTTTCACTCCCATATTTGCTTCCCCTGCAGCAAATTGTCCCATCAACCTTTTGAGCTCCAAAGAGAGCAAACCCAAAACTAGCTATCTGGAACTATTGCAACCAACACTCACTGCCGAGTGCTGAGCCATCATTCTCTGTTGCACACTTCTGCAACATGCATGTTGCAAGTTGCAACTCAGATATGTATATTTATTTTAACCAATAATAACCTAAATTAATAAGTATAATTTTAATTTAAATTTACAATTAATGATGAGCAAGTAAACAGATACAAATTTTTATTTGGTAATTTAAATTATAAATTTTAATTGCAAGCTATTTTGTATATATTATGGTGGAATATATATTACTTGATTGATTAATCCAAAGAGTAGTAAAATTTTCTAAATTCGGTGATAAATTTAAAAACTTCTCGTCATGTAAACTTGTCCAATAGCTTACAATTCTTTCTTCTCTGTGTTCTCTGTTTATAAGCATAAAATGAACGAAAACGATGCTTCAAATAGTTTATTTCAAGTTACCCAACTTTTACATGCATTAGGTTTGCAAAGATAGCTTTAACAAATGATATTCCATGGAGAAAAGGAGCAATGACTACTACTGGTACCAATTTGTTGTCATTTCCTCAGTAAGACACGGAAATCATCAGATGGTCCCGGAGCTTGTTAAAATTCAATGGAGAAAGCCACATCATGGCACACTCAGTCTGTATCTGCTGCAATCCGAATCGGATCTCATGGTCCTGAGATCCAGATCAGACGGATGTGGTTTTCAGGAGAGGTTTTTTAAAATAATCAGAACCATCGGATCGGGATCTCAGGGTAGCTGATTTCAGCGCATGGCACACTCCCTCCCCTTGAAAGTCAGATTTAACTTTGATGGTAGTATAAAAAAGGAAACCAGACATGAAACGGACAGAAACAACATTTTGTGAGTGCCAGTACTTCAGTGAAAGTTTCATTTTTTTTATGAGCAAAGAAAAGGTGCTTCTATCTATCTATCTATCTATCTATCTTGAGCTAATTGGAATGCTAGCTGTAACCTATTATAATATCTAATTCAGGTTCTTTCCTGGTATGGTATGGTATGGTACCTGTACTCTGAGTTTCAGTAACATATTATCTCAGTAAGTACCAGTTGCAATGTTTACTGCTTTGTATTTCAGAAGCCATGAAAATGTTTATGTTATTAACTTATTATGACCAATTTTGGTGATAAGGAATAGCATGAATGTTTTTCTGTCACAATTGAATCCATTAAACCGGATTATCGGGCTATTTTATTAAGATAGTTTGGATTGAAAACTACAAAATCTTAGGAGGAAAAATAGAATTCTGCTGCCATTGCTTTCAAGCACAAATACAAGTTTATATATATATATATTACACTAACTTACTCTATGAAATTATAGAAGAGCACAATTTTAAGCCTAATCAGATCACACAAAGTACAGAGGACCCTTGAATATTTTTTTTTTTGGTTTGACGAGGTATAGCTTTTGATTCCTTTGATGATCGCAAAAGCGAACCTCAGAGACCACAAAGGTAGTATAGACAAGCTCTTGGATACATAGTTTTCGACAATTCGAAGGATTTAACGGCCTTTGATGAGCGGAAGGCCGATGGCGGTGACAATAATGGTGGACGGAACGCCGAAAACAATGTGTTGCCAGAAAGACAGGTTGTACCTGTGAAAAGGAACATATTAATTACATTAATAACCTTTCTTAAACAAGTATAATACTATCTAAATATGACATCCTTTCTAACAACTGTTTTAACTAATCCATGATACCATGTCATGATATCATCCATAATATTAAGGGAAAAAAAAAAAAAATATATATGTTTTCAGGTTAGTTGAGTTCTCCGTCATTCAGGGAACTGCAATTCTGGTGAAATTTCTTACACTTTGAATATCATTTGATCAAATTTAGTTAGCATGTCACCTGTGTACATACTTGTGACGGAGACGTGCTACTACGATGTTTTTTTTTATGGAAACTGTTTGGTGCTGATAAGATATATATACTTACCCATGAGTTGGCGATCGACGAGCCTGCTCACAAACAATCAAGTTGGCGGCGGAACCGAGCAGTGTAAAGTTGCCAGCCACTGTGCTCACCCAAGCTAGGATCAGCCATGATCTTGTTACCGCTTCTGGCGATATCGCTCCTGCTGATTTCGCCACTTGAACTCCCAAAAGGAGCACTGCGTACGGCAATCATGATATTACAAATCAATATTAGACTTGTAGTTATGCTATGACTAATTAAGTACTAATTAATGCACAATTAATTTACTGATTGATTAAATAATGACAAACCTGTTGGCACGTTGGATGCGAGATTGGAGAGTAAGAGGATGACCAAAGAGAGAACGACGACTCCGCTGGTATGGTTGATCCTGGCATAAGGCTCCATGAAGTTCCAGAAAGTGCTCGGTATGCCGGTTCGGTTGAAGCCATCGACGGTAATGAACATCCCGCAAAAGAATATAAGAAGCGAGTACGACACCTGCAAATTTTTTCATCCAGTCTCATTAGAGCAAGCATACAATATATAGTTACCTTGTTAATTAATTTTGGTTCATCAACAACTAAGTTTCAAAAAGTATCTGAATTAATTTGACCTGAGTCCAAGTGTTAGACAAATGCATTTTTGTTTTAAACACTAATTATATATGAAACTGATTAAGTAAACTAATTTCAAGGTCTATGCTAACTAACATGTTAGTATTACTGCTGTCTTTTTTTTTTTCAAAATCTTTGCAGCAGCTGCAAAGTTGCGTGGGCGGGTATCGAACTCTCGACCTTTGAGTAAACAACAGCTCTAGGACTTCTCTCCTAGCCAACTGACCTTTGTATATTTTAAAAGATTGTGTATTGAAACAAAAGACTAAGTAAAAAAAATAAAACAACTAACCTTGTCGAGACACGGACCGGCATCTCTGAAATCAATCACGACTAGTGCCAAGGCAGCAGTAATGGCAACCCATGACATGTTAAGTCCCATGAGCAGAGCAGCGAGCATGCCGAGCGCTACAAGGTAAACAAAGCCCTTCAGAATCAGATCCTTCTTTGTCAAGCACCTGTGCATGTCAGCGCACTGCAATGACCCTCCCCGACCCTTTTTGGACCGGGGCACGGGCGGGGGCGACAACTCCTCAAGTGTCGGGCTCATGTGCGACATTCTTGCAGGAGAGAACTTGTGCGACATGACGTCCTCTTCTTCTATCACCACCCCCTCCTCCATCTTTTCCTCTTCGTCTTTACCGGAGAGATCTTTCCAGAACATGCACAATATGATCGCAATGTTGACTATAACCCCGATAAGCATCGCCGGTGCAATACCGAAAAAGAATTTCAGGAAAGAAATCTTGCTTTCGACCGCAATGACAAGGTTCTGAGGGTTACCGATGGGCGTCGCGCTTGACCCGATATTGGCGCTAGATGCAAGCGCCAGTAGGAATGGTTTCGCAGGGAGATTGTGCTGCCTTGCTAGCTTCAGGACGAACTCGGTCAGCACAATGCATGTCGTGTCGTTTGTAAATAACGCACTGGCAAAGGCCGATATGAGGCAGACCCGGCAGAGCAAATCCTTGCCGCCTCGGCTTTTCCACGAAAGTAGACGGCCCAAGTGCATGAACATATTCGCTCGTTCAAGGTAGATGCTGACGACCATCGTGCCAAAAAGGAGGCCGAGAATCGGGAGATCTATTGCAGCATATGCCTGTGCAGGGCTGATCACTTGGAATACGACCATGAGCATCGCACCAAGGAGAGAACCGGCAGTGCGCCCGATTGGGAGGAAAGGGACAGCTGGGAACACAGCCAGCATCCAGAATATACCAAAGGCGACCGAGCCGAGCACAACATCGGGGATCGAAGCTAGCTTCATTTCTTCAGGAGTTAGTTAATTTTGTTTGTGTAAGTTTGAACAGAAATCGATCGGTATTGCACGGATAGGAGTTACAAATGCCTTCTTGTAGGCATAAGCTGCAGCACAAGAACATACATAGTTAATTAAAAAGAACAGAAGGAGAACACTAATTAGGAGTAGTATAATTAAGCACTGATGATTTGTGCAAACAAGTAATTAATTAACTTTTGCAGATTATTAACAACTTGGCGCGCATTAAGATACTTAAAGATATATGCTTAAAAGGCATAATAAGAACACTTGGTGGTACACCACTCCTTATCTACACTTTATTTGTTAGTTAAAATTTAAAAATATGCATGATTTTTCATTTCTTATATGCATAGCAGATATATTAAACATGATTTAGTTAGGCCTTTAAACAAGAGATTTATTATCCTTCTTTACCAACACAATACTGCATATCATATATGGTTTTCATAACCTGCTTAATTACTCATGTTTAAATATATGAATATGATATATACAGTTAGAGAATTGTTCATTGAAAACACCAGGTGCATGCATGCAGAGATCATATAATCAAATTATATAAGCAGTGCAAAATGAAAACTAAAAAACAAAAAGAAAAAGAGGAAAATCTACACAGGATACTACCAAATAACATGTACAAAATATATAAACGCAGATCGTTCTAGCTAGCTATCAGATATCATAAACAAATAGAACATTATACATATATAAAGGCATGTATATATCCTGATCTAAGTAAGATGACTGGTGGAGAATGAAGTAGAATAACACTAGTACTACTAGTAGAGAATTTAGGCGTAAAGGGATAGAGAGAAGAGAGAAAGAGAGAGGTACCAGCTTAATTTGCTCTCTGGAAAGATAGGTTTTCCGGTAAAGCAAAAAAGAGCGGGAAAAGGTTCGTATGGTATGCTCCACTAACTTACGAGTCGCCATTTTATAGAGCCCGGACTCATTAATTAAATATCGGAGGCATTAACATAACGACCCTTTAAGAATTGCAAATTAATTTGCACTCTTAATTAATTTGGAATGTAATTTAATTAAGACAAAGTACCTAACATTAAGCTTTGCTTTGGTCATGTAAAGATAATATATAATTTGGTATGCATTTGACATGTTATAATATGTTGAATTGGGTTTGATTCTCACATAATATTCATCAAAATAAAGGAAATTCTGAGAGTATAAAAAAATGCATCAATTAATTGTTCAGTATATCAAAATTTTCATCAACAATCATTTTTTAATAAGTTAGCAGAATATATATAGACTTTTTTTTTTTTTGAAAAGTTGACAGCGGCTGTCAACGATTTTTTTTTTTTTGAAATGTTGGTAGCTGCTACCAACGTGTATATATATGGATAAGCTGCTTTAGCGTTAGAATTACGTGTCAAATACGAAAGAAGGGACCAAATTAATTCCATGAATTTTTGGGGGGTCAATATATAAAAAACCTAATTAAAGGGGTTGGTAATTAACTCAGTTGAACAAGCTATATAGTTTCATTATTTAACATGCTAATTATATAATGGAAAGGATTAGATGGCTATCTTAATTATATATAATCAACAAACCCAATGACCTGAGCTCCCATTGGAGGAGATATGAATGATATCAAGCATTATAATTAAGTTTCAAGACTGTGAGTTAATTTATTTGCACTTTTGTCTTTTGTGAGCAAGTGACTCAGTGAACTTTGCACTTGGCTGCACAAGCGGATTAGAGACCCAAATTAGTGACATCCAATCGCATTTCAAAGGCTTTTAATATATGTGCCTTTCATGTTTTTTAATTGTAACGTACAGGGAACTTTCTAAATTAAGATGGATTATATATGTCATTATTTTTTTAATTAGGGGATGATGATGCATGGGTCGGCAGGAAGCATACAGTGTATATATATATATTAATTAACTTGGATAATGTAAAAAAGTTATAATGTTATATTATATATGCAATTATTTGCAACCTGCTGTAGAAAATAACTATATAAATGGTGATATTAAATGTACAATTATCTGGCTGGAAGAAATGTTCTAATTAATTAACTTAACATGAATTCATGATACATTTTAATTACTTTTTATTAATAGCGTTAAGAAATGGCAGCACAAGTGCATGTGTTATGGTGTTTGCATGGTGATCAGGCAGGCCCATTTACCTTTTTTTATCTGTTAGTTTGCTGCATTATATGCATTCACAATCAATCAATTTCCAAATTTTCTGGGCCACAAATCATTGAAACAATAAAGGTCCCAAGTTATGAAAAAAATGTGCAAAAATACACTAGCTAGACATGGGACTTTAAGAAGATTTGAACGTTTTCTTCTCAGGAGTCAGGAGTCGTGCAGATTTAATTAGGTATGGGGGTCCAACCCAAACACCATAAAGGAGGATCTAAATCCGCTGCTTTTCTCAAAGAAAAAACAGACCCTGCTTTTCCGATCGGATGGTTGAAATCTGTTGTCGCACCAATCTCAAAGTATTTCGGTGTTTTCAACCGTCGGATCAAGGAAAACAAGGTCTGCTTTTCTTTTTAGAAAAACAGCGGATTCCGATCCCATAAAGGGTAATGGACCAAAAGTACAAAAAGGTTCAGGTGTCAGAGTGCATAATTACCAAATGTAGTTTCAATTGACCTGCTAAATATTTATTGTAATAATTTTAATTTGTATTTAAGGCTTAAATGAAATATTAAGTTGTTAGTTTGTAAAGTCAATACTTTTAGGACATACACGAGCCAAAACTTACATAATATACATTCACCATTCACATATATACACTTGCAATTCTTATCGTCTACTGCGCAGGATTTTGATGCGCAGAGATCCAACCGTTTGATTTGTTTTGAGATTCATACAACTCAATCGATCCCAAAAACCTCCCCTATTAGTCCTCATCGTTGGATCTCTGCACAGGTGTAGGATGAGCACGAATACCTTTGTGTAAGAAAAAAAAAGTCAATTTATTCGTAAATATACGTACATATAATATGTGTGTGTATTATACAACGTTATTATTATTGATAATTATGTTTTTTTTTTTCTCTACTACAAAAACTTAATATAATATATATATATATTGAATTGTAAATTATATAAGTGACTTGATAACTGGATATTCGGATATATACAAAAGATCACAGATTGTGTCTCCGCACTTACAACAAAGGACAAGCACCTGCAACAATTTAACAATTTAATGGCACACGTGTTTTTAGTCGACAAATTCTCTCTTTGAAACAACAAGTCTTCAATGTAATAATATTGGTCGCACCATATGAAGAATAAAATGTCAGTTAATTGATGTTCATGTTCTCATAATATTCTTCTTCTTGTTGTTTTTTTTTTTTTTCATTTTCACTTCTTTAGTGGAGGATAAAAACCATGGAAGAAGAGAAATGAGATTGACATAAATATATTGTTAATTAATTAATAATATTTTCCCCCCATTAACTTTGCTATTTTAAATAAGGTAAACTCTAAATATTATTTTCTTTCTTTTTCTCTTATAAGAAAATTAACCATGCCTATATTGTATAAACCCAATAAACGCTAAGGTAATACTGTATGTACATGTTAAATTTTTATTTTCTTTTTTTAATTGTGATTTCTCAATAATTGCGCTCTTTGTACAACGTAGGTAGCAATTAATCTCATTCGGTGTTTCATCTTATCATGACCCAAAATAGACCTGTTTTCGCTCCTTCCAAAATTTTTCATAGTAGTATATATGGATGTATATGTCCATGTATATATACTTTTCAGGTAGATGATGCTTCTCTACAGTGCATCTTTGTAACTTCTAATCACTAACCAGTGGTTAAACGAGAACTGAGCTTGTGCCGTATCTCTGTATGAGTAATACCTAGCGTCCATAGAAAAACCGTCCATAGTGTTCATAGGTTATATTTTGGGATGTATTTGTTACATTTCGGAGTGTATCTGTTACATTCCGTATACATTTATGGATGTATGGACGGTTTTTCAACGGACGCAAGATGTTTCTCTCTATATATATATAGTCACGTCTGAGAGAGATGGTGCAGTAATTGTAGTCCAATTAATTCTCGGCCGGACAATCGATCACAGTTGGTGATTTAATTGATCAGGCGAATTAAATTCCTACTGGTAAGCTAGCTTGTCCGCTGCAATAACTAATTTATAACATGTGTTTTTATTTGCAACTGATCAATAAAAATATGGTTTTTTTTATAAAAAAAAAAAAGGTAAAATTGGGTACATACCTATCAAAAATTTGGTTTTAAGATATTTGTCCATCAAACCTTAAATTTAGATATTCACCCATCAATTCTTCATTTTCTCCTATATTTGCCCATCAAAATAGTTTTAGAATAAAATAAACAAATTTTGATATAGAAAAAGAAAATAAATATTAGAAATGACAACTTTGCCCCTCCCTTCTCTTTCTTTCTCGGGTATCGAGTTGACGGCTACCAATATTTTTTCGGGTCGGGTCAGGTATCAGGTTGACGTCTACCGGCATTTTTTCAGGTCGGGCTGGTTTTTCGGGTCTGGTCAGATTTTGCACCTTTATTCCCGGGTTATCTCGAGTTTTCGGGTCGTTCGGGTCGGGTCGGCTCGGGTTCGGGTTAGTCTGACTTTCCATGAAACACGGTCGGGTCGGGTTCGGGTCAGTCTGACTTTCCCCGAAACAAGGGTCGGGTCGGGTTCGACTTCGGGTCAGTTTGACTTTCCCTGCTTCTTGCCTTGGAGAGATCAGTGGGGATGAGGGGAAGGACAAAGTTGTCAATTCTAATATTTATCTTCTTTTTTTATATAAAAATTTGTTTATTTTATTCTAAAACTATTTTGATGGGCAAATATAGGAGAAAATGAAGAATTGATGGGTGAATATCTAAATTTAAAGGTTTGATGGGTAAATATCTCAAAACCAAAGTTTTGATGGGCATGTACCCAATTTTGCCAAAAAAAAGGCACGTAAGATTTAATGAAGGTGTCAATTGTATTCAGGAAAATTTCAAGTGTACGTTCTCGTTTTAACTATTTACATGTATACATATACATAAAATTTGTAACTCTTATATAAAATTTCGTAACTGTTAACTCAGATTTTATATCAATGTAGATATGTGGACACTAATATTGGGGATACTAGACATGACCCAATACAATTTTTTTTTTTTTTAAATGGCACTTAAGATTTAAGGTATACGTCAATTGTATTAATTGGTGTGAGTATATATGTCGTTGTGATTACGAATTACCCATATAACGATTTGGACAAGCATTGACACAAATACTCTGAAAATGAATTGTATTAATTGCATGCAACATATATTTGCATGAATGATGAATCCATGATACATCTCAATTGACACACTGATTTAACCCCACGGCTATATGTTAAAGGCACATGCACAACTTCGCCGGGTTAAATTAGCAGAATGAATTATTGATTTTTATTATTTTTTTTGTCTACTTCAAACCAAAAAAAAAACAAAAGAATGAGACTGAAACATGTTTTAATTCCTCCCATTAATTAAATAAATAAATAATTAATTAATTAATTAATTAATTTTCAACTATTTTATATTAAGTTATATCAGTATAATATATAAAATACATTGTATAAAACAAGAACGATATTAAAGTCATAAATAGTTACTCATTTTACTTTACTAAGTAAAGAGCCCACATGTTGCTTTGGACTTAAATTATTATTTCTTATAATAAGTTTTTAAGATAATATGTAATGGGCCTTATATTGAGGAAATTGATATGAATCTTAACTTTTAATGGGATGAGACATTAACGTCAACGAGTATTAACATAAATCAATGGTTCTGATCTATCCAAGAAAATGATCAACGGCACAAGAAAATTTAATTTTGCATACTACTTTTTTATGAGCATTTATACTTATAATATTAAATTATTAATGCTTTATTACAATATCCTCATCATAATAAAAAATTGAAAATCTTTTAATTGGGGAAAATTATGCTACAAATTAATCTTTGTGTATAATTACCTGAGGAGATCAAAATTTTCAGATTATTAAGGTCTAATATTTAATATGACTAATTAGTCGGCATCGAAATTAATTTTGCAATTGCATACTACTTTTTATGAGCATTTATACTTATATAATATTAAATTATTAATGATTAATTACAATATCCTCATCATAAAAAAAAAATTGAAAGTCTTTTAATTGGGGAAACATTATGCTACAAATTAATCTTTGCGTATAAATACTACATGAGGAGATCAAATTTTCAGATTAGTTAAGGTCTAATATATTTAATATGATTAATTAGTCGGCATCAAATTTAATTTTGCAATTTGCATACTACTTTTTTATGAGCTTTTATACTTATATAATATTAAATTATTAATGCTTGATTACGATATCCTCATCATAAAAAAAAATTGAAAATCTTTGGGGGAAAAATATCTCGACCTACATAATTAGTTGACTTTATATATAGTGAATCAACTTTAATTAACTTGCAACTTAAAATAAACCGAGGCCACTTTTTCCCATTTGTCGTTTTACTCTTTTTGGTTAAAGCAAGATAATCTCAATCCAAAATATTTTAGTGTTTCCCATGCCAAAAGGTGATTGGAAAGAAGATTAATCCCCTGTAATTTATTAATTTATTTTCTGCTATGCTAAATCAGGAATTAAAACATTTCCTAGTGCCTGTCTCAAATTAAACTCCCACAAACTCAACACAAACATCATTTGGTATTTTACTAAATTGAATTACCATCTCAGAGGAATAGGAAGGGTATATACAGCTTTAGTTTCAAGGGTTTCAAGTATTTTGGAACATGCCATTTTAAGCAGTCTTGGTATGTATGTAACTTGGAGATGTTTGTTACTTGTTTATGAGTAAATTAGTCTTTAGTTAATAAGTATATAATATCTATAATTCATACTCAAGAAAGAGGGGTAAGTTTCCAGGCTGTTTAGCTATGCCACATCATCATTAATCTCAACTATTGATTATGTTTCTCTCTCTTCTTTATCTTAATCAAATGGCTCAAATCATTTCTTTTTCATTAAAGAGATAACATAATTTGTTTATAGAGCAATTTAATACTCAAAATATTTGAGACTCTTTGTATTCTTGTATATGAATTATTATATAGCTAAAAATATATCGTATAGAAAATATGTTGAGTTCAATATTTTTATTTAATAAGTTTTATTTATGAAAAATGCATATTTATTTTCAATATATATTAAGTTATGTAATATTATTTTTTTGGGGCGAAGCCCGATTCACAGCTCTAGTTAGAAAAATTAGTATACACATGAACTTGTTTATGTGATGTTTGTCATGGTAAGTTAACAAAATCAAAGCCTACACAATAAAATAACTTATACAAAATGTCTAATCAAGTTTAATAGTATCGCAAGTTAATTAAAACTGACCGAATACAGTTGAAAGACATAAATAATATCTACGTTTGAAAATTTAATCTTCGATGTTTTTGAAAGAAAATACAGACATTCAGCGCCGGTAGCTTGTATTAGTTCGTTTGTTACGTAACTAAGAGAGAAAAAAAATTAAAAGAAAGGGTTCAATTAAATTACAAATCATGAGTTCTGAAATTGGACACCGTAAAAACTGAAACCACCAATTTTTTTTTTTTTTTTAATAGTAGTATAGCTTCTCAAATTTTATTTGGTGATGAGTGTAATTTTGATATTCGAGTCTATCTATTGAATGTAATTTCGGGGGTAATCTTACTACTTCTCTAAATTATTATTTTACAATTTCGATTTTAAAAAAAAATTTGCCTTCTCTTTGCTTTAGAAGAGAGAGAAAAGACAAATGGATAAAGTTTTTGTTCCTTCCTTTGCTCCTGCCATGTCCAGCAGTAGAGACAAAATTTTTAATTTCCAACCTCACCATGGTGCTCTCCTCGTAGCAGGGAGTCGATAGAGATCCAACATGCCTACTTTCTTTCGACAATCTATCGATACTGGCCTTGGTGCACCAGCTATTAGTTGATATCAGTACCTTGATTATGACAGTGAGACTGAAGATAGACATCGCAAGAATGCGTTTTAATAGTTGCCTCGTGTATTTGTTGGAGGAAAGCAAGACTATTTGTAATTTTTTCTACTTTGTTTCTCTAAACCAATTTTTCCAATCAAGATGAGTAATAGACGCCATTGGGATTATTTTATTTTGGACACTTCGGCCAAATTTTTTTTTTTTTGGATTTATTTATTGTAATTGTATAATTTTTATATCAATTCAAAAAATTCACAAATTTGTCAACAATTTTTATTCATATATTTTATGAAGATTTACAAGTAAATATGAATTTGGATCCTTTGAAACACAAGTTAATTTCATAATTATGTACGACAGAGTTGGTTGCAATGGAAACATATATAAATCATTACTTATTAAGGCCCCGTTCGATACTGTGATTTTGAGTATAGCTTTCGTAATTTTTAGAAGTTGCAACTAAATTATGCTGAGCAGTGTTCGATACACATTTTGATAACCAGGGCTTACTACCAAAAACTCGAAGTTCGAGACAAAATTACGATGAAAACCTAGCTTTCAAAAAATCTAGTCGGACTGGATTTTTGCGTGGCTTTGGATCGTCGGTTGTCACATGTATTGAGGTAGTGCTCATGCTCTCATTTTTTTTATTTGAGAATACACGTTTTACAAGAACCACAGTACTATAATTTCCATTTCTATTATTAAAAAATGAAGTACTTGACAAATCAAACACCTTATTTCAGAATTACAGTGGGCCCAATTTAGATTTTTGCCATGGCAACTCACCGAACACTTTTGTGTCCCTTTGCAAGTAGTGCAACTGCCTTTTTGAAGTAACTATTTTAACCTTGGCTAACCACAAATCAAATGCAACATGCTATAGCTATAGTTTTGTTGTGACCACGGAAAATTACACAATCGAACGGGGCCTAATTCATCTTTCACTATTCTACACATACAATCGAAACAACATTTATATAATTGAGAATAGCAAACAATTTTACTATTTTCATCCTAATCCCAAGATAACTATTTTTTACTAATCTCATCTACTCTATTCTACTATTTTTTCACTAATCCTTGCACAATCCAAACATTAGAAATATGATTACATTCCACCGGAAAAAAATTTCCCAGATATATCTTTAGAAATATGTTTTTTTGGGAATAGTTACAAAAATGTGCTTGAATTTTTTAAAAAAAATATATAAATTGGCTTCTATTCATGAAAGTTTTTACAAAAATATGCCTCTAAAATTTATAAAACTACAACTTATTGTAAGATAATTACAAAATTATTTTATCGAAAAAAATTGGATCCTTGCCTTTGAGTCTAGATCCGCCCCGACAAGCAAATGTAAAATTCGGGTCTACCTCTTAATGCTTGATGCATTACTATCTCTGGCTCCAAGCAAATCTGGTCGAGTGCTTATCCTCTGCCTTAAGGCATGGTACCATTAAGTACATGGGTCGTTAGATCACCTCAAGAACGTGTAGGCTCGAATGTCAAGACGATCCAATAGCCTATGTGCTTTATAGCATACTAGAGCTGTGAAACCGGGCTTCGCCTCGAAAAAATAATATTACATAAATTAATAGATATTGACAATAAATATACATTTTTCATAGATATATCTTATTAAATAAATATTAGGCTTAACATATTTTCTATACTTTATGCTACATATAATTCATATAAAAGAATACAAAAGGTTGCAAATAATTTGAGTCTTAAATTGTTCTTTATACAAATTATTATTATCTCTTTAATGATTTTTTTTAGTTTGAACCATTTGATTGAGATAAAGAAGAGAGAGAGAAAAAAACTAATGGTTGAGATTCATGATGATGTGGCAGAGGATCTGAAGTCGTCTCGCTCGGACTGCGTGATACCTCGAGGATGGGATATAAATTTGTGATTGATTCTAGTTTTCTTGTTAATAAAATAAATAGAAGTAATTAATGAAATAATTAGAAGAGAAAATTAATTTGTTGTTGTTTTTTTTCTCAGTTGAAAATGACAATTCAATAAGCTATACTAGCTAGTACTATTACTATAGTTCAAGACAGGATATTCATACGCTGAACTATCATCTGCATGCATCAAATTGTCTGTTATGTCTGTTTATATTATATTAGCAGAGAATTTTCCTCCTAGATGGTGAAATCTGAATTAATAACACACTAGACTTATATAATCCTTTTCGTTGACTAACTTAAACTCGATTCATTTTAAATTTTTAATGCATCTACTTAAATTATGAAAGTTAATTTGTCTCTATATACATACATCACTAGCTAGCTCAAGGAATTCATGATTTTTATTTTGCAAAAGTTGACCACAAGAAGCAAAGTAAAAAAAAAAAAAAAATTAAAAATGGTAGTAAAATTAATATCCGGACAAAATTAAAGCTGTGTGTATGTGCGCACAATTAAAGAGATCTGCTTCAATTTTCTTCCTCAATTTTTATCTTAAAGATTCATGATATATGTCCATTAGGGTTCAATCAATTGCCAATTCGCTGTCGAATTGTCACACCCAAAAAAAAAATCAAAAAAAAAAAAATCAAAGGGTGGCTAATTCATTATATATAATTATATATATCCACAAATTCTCATGTGGTGGTGGTTAATTTAATCATACATTCTTGTGGTGTTTAATTAATTCCTTAATACGCCAATAATTATGGTGCTTAATTAGTTATAGTGGAATGATAAAAATCGTTAATGTGCCTCCATATATATATATATACTTTTCTAAAATCAGGCAACTTAATTTGCCTGCCAAGTGAATTAATTTGATTAGAAAAATAATAAAGCAAAAATATATGTATCCACAAATTTTCTGCAAGTGGTGCTTTAACAGTTAAATTAGTCTAACCAAACACGATAAAGTGAATTAATTATACGTCATCCAAAAAAAATGCACTAATTAAATGATCATTGTATATCTAATAATAGTATAATACAAACGTCACACGAATAAAAAAATATATATTGTTTATACAATACTAATACCTAACTGTACAATATATTATAATTACATGTTGATCAAATGGTTGGAAATTGATAACTCTGTTTTTAATTTTTAGTGTTGTATTATGGAGAAAAGAGAGAGAAAAAAACTAATATATACTAAAATTGCATAACTTGGTTACAAGCACACAATTACTTAATTAAATTTTATCTACATTGCAAATTATCATCAAATTTTAGTTAAAAAATTATTATCAAGAGAGTAACTTTGAATTATATATAATTATATGAGTTTGACTATTATACTAACGTTAGCATTTCAGACCAAAATGCTAACGGCTCAAAATTGTTGTTATCGCATCTGAAATTACGATTTATGGTGCTCAATAAATTCTTTGTATGGAAATATTGGGGAATACAAAAATTTTTCATTTTTAGAGTTTTCTAAGTATTTGTTTTGAATTTTAGAAAATAACTCATAAATATTAACAAAATATTGATATTTGTACGTGCTATTTTCAAAAATGCAAAACAAATACTTAGAAAATTTTAAAAATGGAAAATTTTTGTATTCTCCAACATTTTCATATAAAGAATATATTGAGCACCATAAATCGTGATTTCGGATACGATAACAACAATTTTGAGGCGTTAGCATTTCGAACTAAAATGCTAACGTTAGTATAATAGTCTAGCTCTAATTATATATATGACACTATCACCAACTAACTATACAAAGTACAGCAGATGAAGGGCAACAAAGAAACAGAGTATACAAGTGACGCATTCATCTTTTACTCAAAAAAAAAAAAAAAAAAAGTGACGCATTGAGGTAATAGGGTGCAGACAGATCACAGAGATATATCATTAACAATTAATCAAGAAACTAATGGGATCAAAATATTAATGGCGTTCTAATACTGCAACTGTACGGCAAATTGGCAATATTGAAAGAGCAACATATTATCTTGCATTATTTTTTTGTATACGAAGTGACGAAATTATTGCCGTCCAAAATGATTGCTGTCCAAACGGAATTGGACAAAACTTTTGTGTCGCTTATTGGGTGTCAATGAGTAATTTGGGTCGGGTTTTGATGGATCATTATTTTGTTACTTTTATCCAATATGTTTTTTATAATTTTGGGTAGCGCTATTTACATCAAAATTTTTGTTCTGCACATCGAATTTAACTTTTTTGAATCCTTATATTCCTTCCAATTAAATCAAGAGATGTTATTATAATTTTGAAATATCATTGTTTCTTAATAGCATATTTTGATGCAATTATATCAACTAATTTGAAGGAGGGTAATTATTTAAAAAAATAAAGTTAAGCAAAAATTTTAATGTGGATAGGATAGCACTTCCTTTAAATTTGGGTCAAACTTTTTTAGTACTAATAAATTGAATAATTAGTATCCATTAATTCATTTAAATTATTGTTTAGACACTTTGTGTCGATTAATATGTAATTTTAATCAGTATCGATCTAAATAAACTAAAATTTATTTGTAGACAATGTTTTTTTTTTTCCCTGGGATATACAACTCAAACATTAAAACAAGAAAACTGTATGAATGATTATTAATTTATTATTAAATACAGAAAGTGAAGGTATTTGAATTGGACTTTTTGGGTAAATTTTGTCTGATGTGAACGATTTCAAAACGCTAAATTTTTTTTTCATATTTTAATTATTAAATAATAATAATATATTAATTTGCATACACGTGCTAAATAGAATATACAAAATCAAAACGTAATGATAACACCAAAGACGCTGTTCCTCAATAATTTGGAAAAAATTATATATACTTGACCCAATTCAAATCGGCTATTATTCCTAATAGAATAACAGGACCCTATTATTCTAATTTGGACCATCAGATCAAAATCAACGAATCAGAGCTTTCTGAAAAAGACTCCCTAAAATCGTAAGTGGTCCGATCGGATCCGTCCGTTTTGATCTAGCGGTCCAAAATAGAATAATAGGATCCCGTTTTTCTTTGAGAATAACAAATTAATGTTAGTGCATGTTCACTGCAAATTGCAAAATGTTGGTGGGGATCATCAGATTTACACGCATGCATGTTAATTCTGCGAGCAATTTATTCCCATTAATTCCCAATTGTATACCCACCCAGATCGAGATCGAGATCGAGTTCAGTAGTGGGATTATAGTGTGACCTGCACTAAGAACACTACAACATGACACCTGCCCTTAATTCCAAGTTTCAATCCCTCATCTCTACTCATTTTGAACACAAATTAACACAGCACGAGGTGACAGACAGAGTGCATTTCCAAAATATATATTATGGCATTGGATTATATATACTTTTGCCATATTTTGGCTTGTTCCTAGGGATCTATATATATATCTAGCATATATAGCTTATTAATTAATTAGCTTTTGTATCTTCTAGAGGGGAAACAGTAGTGGAGTTCATTAATTGTGATGTGTTTGGTGATATAAATCACTCTCCTGAATGTTATTTATAGTTTTACGTGTTTGGGTTTTCCTCATTTCTCGTATAATTAGCACATTTGCAGGGTATGGTGGATTTGAGAGATTGATGGAAAGTTGGAAACATATAATTATAACAAAGTTATATAGACATCATGATAATCCCCAGTCAAAGTTGTCCATTTATTTTGGATTTAGATATATGTATGGGCAGACGGTTTTTTAAAACAATTTTGTGTTTCTTGAAGCTGTGTCACTGATCGAGTTTACAATTTTGATAGAAATATTTAAGAAATTAATTAACCAGTTCTGTTACTCATTTCTAATCAATTTAAATATGAATATATGCCTCTTATACAATTTTATTGCCGATAAATTTTACAAATATATATCCATTTTTTAGAATAACTACAAAATTTTGCTTTGTCCAAAAATTTTGATTATCCACCTATTTTGAGTCTGGCTCCACTGCCCTATTTGGGTGCTCATCCTCTGCAGTTAGGGGGAAATGCCGATCTGAAGCCAAAATAGGAGGAAGAAACTTTTTTTTTTTTTTTGGAGCCCACCTTATCTCTGTCCTTCTCTCTCTTCCCTGCAGTATGCACTCAGGGACAGATCTAAAAAAATTTTAAGCCCGGACACAAATTGTCTAATATATAAAACATGGAGCTCTATTATATTGTATTTTGCTTGGCAAATCATTAAGCCCGGACAATAACTACAAATGTAAATAAGTATTATCTAATATAAAGAAAAAATTAGTACTAATTAATATATTTCAAAAATCAAGCCCGAGCACGTGCGTAGGCTTTCCCATGCCTAGGTCCGTCCCTGTATGCACTTACGGCAAAGGATGTGAAATCCCCCATTTTAGATGAGGGTTTATAGATGAGGAATTCTTTGACAATCTTGACAATGGGTTTTTCTGAAAAACATGAAAAAAAAATTACAAAATTGTAAAGTTTGAAGAACTTCTATAAAATAGTGTAGTGTTCATGGATTGACTATGTTTTCAAAATTCAAATTGAAAGAACTTAAGTATATTTGGTGATTCATCAAATAACGGTAAAACAATCTGATATGTGTTTAATTATGATATGCCATCAGCCCATCATTTATAAGACAAGGTAAAAGTAAAAAGAGAGAAAACAAGAAGAAAAAGAAGAAATTGACATTTTTCACAGTCTACAAATGAAATGTCATAATCTATGTAACTTTTTTAATTTTAATCTAATCAAGGTGTTAACACATGTTTTCAACGACAAGACAAGTCCTAAGTATATAAGGATGTAATTAGTCTCTCCTGTTTATGATGATTAGATGAACTTTGCATGTGAGGTTGAGATTAACGGTATTCTATCTTCCCAATCCTTTTGAAGATTGGAACAATGGAGAAAGACAAATTGACATAGTTTAACATTTGTTGGTATTTCATCTGATTTCTAAAAGCAGGTATTTTGACAGGACAAATCAGACAACTCGAACTATTTCTGGCATGAAAAATCAAAATTTTGATTACTTTTAAGTTCGTATTATAATTATGTATTTTTCCGATATGTATGATTGCATTGTTGAATTAATCATGTCGGTTTAATATCGTCTTAATTAGGACCAATTAGTGATGGATTAACTAAATTAATTCCTATATATTTTACTTCCAATTTACAATGAGTTATAAATAATTTAGTAAAGTATGTGTGTATCTCCATTTCAAGAACTTGAAAGCCGGAACGACGAATTAAACAAGATAGAGAAACTTGGGAGAAATATTGTACTGGGTAGGGATCAAAGGATGGGATATCCTATGGATAATTTTATCATACTCTGCACTCTGTAAATATTATACATAATTTTTGTTTTTGTTTAATAAAATTTATTGGTCGGCAATTTGCCAACCACCTCAAAAAAAAAAAAAAAAGATTTTGAAAGCCGGAACATAATTTCCTGATGTCCTTACATAAATTCCTGTTAGTAAAAACAAAATTGATAGAGTTGAATTAACAGGATAATGGTACGATTTGTTTCCAATAGTTATTAGTGTATTGTTAAATGTAATTTGCTTAAGTACTGTTGGTGGAGCAGTTCCTCAACCCTCCAATTAATTGTGGCCGGAATTTTTATTTTCATTTTGTTGTGGCGAGAGAAATATAACTTGAACGTATACTGTGTCATGTCGTTGACTGTTCTATTCAGACTGGCAAGGGTCAATAACAAAGGAGAAACATCTTGTGTCCATTGAAAAACCGTTCATATATATATATATCTATAGACGTATACAGAATGTAACAGATACATCCCGACGAAATATAATCTATGAACGCTGTGGACGGTTTCTCAATAGACACTAGCTAGGTATAACTCATAACCAAACATGCTCGATCGCCTCCAACAGTTGTTAGCTATATAATAGCTACTTAATTAGCTACAGGTTAATTAGATATAATCATATAATTAACTTGAACAGATCGAGCAGTTGTCGTCGTTTGTGTATTGCTAGCTCTCATGAACCAGCAACTTGTCCGGCCTGAGGCCCAAAACGGAAAGTTATGTTATGTGGGGTCTTGTAATGCGTATTTTGATGTTGAAGCTTAATAAATTTATTAATCATGATTAGTTAAATATCCGCTAGAAGCATATATGCAGTTTTATAAATTCCCACTTGGGAGATACTTCTTGTGTACGTACTAACATTGATCCCTCACGTACAAGTGTACAACTTCAATATATAACTGTAAATTTTCTTATAAATTATATATATATGACCCAAGCTTAATTTATATAGATCATTATATCCTTAATTAGATGTATATATGTTTTACCTACATGTATTAAATTCGAATAACTTATTGTTCTCTTTTATCAGAGTAAATTAATGTACAATAGTTTGGGAAAAAAAATAAATACTGATTGTCTCCACTTTGCTAATTAATTAGCTTTTTACCCTTCAAAATAGATCTTTTGATCTTTTCTATTAATAAAGTCAAAAGAAATTACGAATAAGAAATATGGATACCTCTAGATATCTAGAAATATCTATATATGCTTCAAGTTTTTGTTTGCCAAAATCTCAAAATGGATGAAACTATTTTTTAATAAAAAATAATGTAAAATTAATTTTTGTATGGTGATCGAGCTATTAACTAGCTCATGTTTTACAACAATGTGTATGATTAATTAATACCATTTTAACTTAATTAAGTAATATTGAATCGTTCAACAAAAAAAACACTCTTCAGCATATATATATGTTCTGTTATTTTGCAGATCACAAACATAGTTGACTTATTTAGTTTATGTTTTCTTTTTCCTTTTTGTGAAAATGAAAAGATAACCAAACATCACAAATTTAAAATTTTGGGATAAGGATAGCTGCTTTTGTAATCAACTGTCGATTTCACGTAGGTTTTGTTGAAAGAAAAAAAAAATAAAAATATAATATGGTCGGCTGTATTATATAATATTAAGAGCAAATATACCGTGAGTTTAACCTCCAAAAACCTATCAAATCACCTCCAAATTTTGATTTATATGGCTCAATAAATTCTTTATATCAAAACATTACAGGATACAAAAATTTTCCATTTTTAAAAATTTTTAAGTATTTGTTTAAGATTTTTTAAAAGTGATACATAAACTTGATTATTTTATTAATATTGTATAATCATTTTTAAAAAATCTAGAAAAAATACTTAAAAATTTACAAAAATAGAAAAATTTTGTATGTGAACTCACCTAAATAATTGTTCATTCGAAAGTGCACTACTTTTAAATCCCAACTAAACATCAAATCAGTCGCAAGCGTACGACTAAGTTGTAGCGTAGTATGGGGTCGAATCCACAGGGACAGGTGGCAAAACCGGACTAGACTTGGTTTATTTCTTAAGCAAGAGTTGTTGTTCTTGTAACAAAGGGGTGTTTTTGTAATTTTCCTAATTAACAAACAAATGATAAAAGACTAAATACAATAAGATACAAGGTGTTTCTAGGACGTTGGATTAGTTGTCACTTGGTCTCGGATCACGCTAACCGTACCTGTCACGTACGATCCACACGACTACTGAACTGCGCTCTCGCGTCTGTCAGATAGAAGTATACCGGCCGTCACTCTCGCATACGGCCAGTGCGCAACACAAGTTAATTGGTATTTATGAATTCTTGGTATTAATGCGTTTAGTTCTGGTTAAAACAATATCAGGTACCAAACCTCAGCTCTCGCTTGTTGGCCTAATTCCTAACACAATTTTAACCACCAAAGGTATAGATTGCAGCTCTCGCTTGTAAACCCAACCTAAGTCCCGGTACCGGTGACCCAAAGTGTACCTCCCTCTCAGGTAGCGTAAGACTCAGCTCTGGCGTTTTGTCTGGTTGCCCTCTCGGATCTCTAACCCACTTTGAATACAAACTAGGCCCGGTCACATGCGTACTAAGGCTTAAAACCTAGGGTACCGGCCGATACCTACTGGTTACCTGTTCGAGCACCCAACCCAAGCATAGAATGCGATATCAATTCATACACAGTACACAGAGAGCTAAAATAAAAGATAACCAAGAAACTTCATAAAAATAAAAAACTAAGTTATAACATCATCCTAATCCTAGAAATTGAGGGTTTAGCCAGACATGGCCGAAACAACAACAAACAAACAAGTACAACGAGTAAAACAAGTCATTGTACAACTAACAACGCACACTCAATCACAAGAAAGAGTAAAGAGAAGAAAAACTAATGTGAAGATCGGCTCCAATGGTTGCATGCGCGTGTCTCGCTCGTCGTCTCGTCGGCTCGTCCCCGCTAAGTCCCGACAGTTTCCCTCTTCTTGGCTCGGCTTCTCTCCCAAGAAACCTCTCAAAAACCTCTCAATAGGCGGCTGTAATCTGGTGTAGAATAATTCAAAACAGCGGCCAAAGTTGAGTATATAAGCACCCAAACCGACCTAGAAACCCTCAGCCAAATCTGCCAATTCTGCACAACTTTCCAGTTCTGGACCTTACGGTCCGTAAGGGAGACCTTACGGGGCGTAAGGGTTGCAGCCTCTGCGCAGTGAACAGTGTTTTCAGCTTTCCGGACAATCCGGGTGGAGATTTTCGACGTTCCAGGGCTCATTTTCTTCGTCTTTTCGAGACGGATCACATGCAATTATCCACAGCTTCATAAAGTGCCTGAAAACAAGAGAAAATAGCAGAAGAAGAGAAGATATCTAGAAACTACGAGAGAAATGGCCAAAGATGCAAAACTACAATTACGTAACATGCAATGCCCATGATCTGGATTAGTTTTGAAGGTGTTTCCCTAGGTAAAAGTGTATATATTTGGGTGTTATCAAATCCCCCCAAGCTTATTTCTTTGCTTGTCCTCAAGCATTGGTATCCTAGGAAAAGGGCTAGTTTAAAATGGCTAACCATACCTACACAAATCCTTAATCCAAGATGCAAAAAAAAAAAAGTCGCAAATGAATTTTCTAAACATGGGCTAATCCAAGGAATTATGACATGTTTTTGTTTTGAGTTCGGGTCTTTTAGAATTTTTCTTGGTAATTCACTTTTATTTTCTTTTTTACTCTACGGGTGCTCTACTTTTGAAACAATTTTCCAAACCCTCTTTGCAATCGTCGCTCAGGGTAGTTTCTCGATCGGATGAACTAGTTGACATTTCTCCTTTGTGTGTACCTTTTTATTCACAAGTGATCCAATTAAGGAGGTCGGGACTTGCCAGCCCTCGTCACTGACTGCAGGGTTATTGTTCACGTCCCCTTTTCTGTTTTTGACCTCTTGTGGTAACCACTTATTCTATTTAAAAAGTAAAATTGTTTTTGGGATTTTTGTTTTCCTTTTCTCTCTTTTTTTTTATTTCTTTCTTCTTTTTCTTTTTCTCTTTTTTTTTTATTTTTTAGAAACCCAAATGGATCATCAGGGTACAGAAAAGTCCACATAAGGTGTCAGAATGGTCAAGACAGTTCATTGTCACAAAATACCTAACCAATTACTCAATCATCTTTAGGATAAGGGTTCCATTTTCAATGCATCATGGGTTAGTTCAAAAAAGGTTTGTACAATTTCCTTTCGTAATTCCACTGAAAAACTCGTAAATAGGCAATTAAGTACCAACTCAAATAATCTCTTGCTTTGATTTCCCAATTTCGAATCTCCCATGTTTAAACAATTCATTCACTAAAATTTGAAGACTAAAAACAAATAAATCCTAAAACTATGCAATGCAGATGCAAATGTTGTCAGTTTTCAACCCTTACGGGCCGTAAGGAACACCCGTACGATCCGTAAGGTCCACAATATGAAGGAAAAAAACAGAAAAAGAAGGAAAAAATGAAAAATGTAGAAAATAAGCAGATTTCATCTCAAAACAACCAAAGACATACACAATTCTAGGGCAAATAACTCAAACCAATTCAAATTCAAAGCATGAACCAAGCATTGCCCTCAATGCTTAATTTCTAAAGATAATGAGATAAAAGGGAAAAGGGAAAAATGACCATACCAGTTTGCGACTCGCATGCCCAATGCACACGAGCCGCATGAAGCTATCAGTCGAACTTGGTCTTGGATTGTTTCCATGTTGAAAGTCCATAAATCTGTGCGTTGTGTTGTCCTTGGTACTTCTTGAGACCTGAAACTATACAATGAAATGTCTTACTCCTACATGAATGCAAAATATGAGATGCAAAAATAAAAACAAAATGAAACTGAAAACCCATTGGGTTGCCTCCCAAGCAGCGCTCGTTTAAGGTCCTGAGCTCGACCCCGTTTGGCTACGTTTTTCCTGTGGGTCCCATTGGCTTCAGAATCCAATGGCCTTCTTCTCTGCTCCAGTCAGTTTTGTGGTACGGTGGATGGTGACCGTCAACTCTGGACGCAACATTTTCTCCTCCTTTCATACCCCCTTCTCCAGACAGGGATATGTCTTTCTTCACAACTAACAGACCCGAATGCTCCGACTTATGCTTGTGTGGAACCACCCCGAGCTTTGAATCGAGCAACAATAGCAAGTCTCCTTGCTTGAGTTTCATTCCTTATATGCGGTTGCTCGACATCGGCTTCAGTTTGATGAGGTCTTCAGCTGAGTACCTAGCATCCTCCCGAACAGTTCTCGACTTCCTTGCCCTCCCTTTACCAGATCCTGGATGACCTTCACCCTTATGGACCGTAAGGGAAGTGTACGATCCGTAAGGCTTGTCCTAGCTGTCTATTGCTGCTTGATGTTGCTGAATGCCTGCCAACTGAGTTTCCTGCCCGAGATCACCGAGGAGTTCCTTGAACTTGACCTTGCCTATGGTGCATGAAACGGCGGACTCCTCGGGATCGTGATGCCTTGGGTGAAGCTTCTTGATGGGAAGAGCGCTACATTCCAGACTCACTTGCACTTTGTGGCACTCCTCCATGATTGTCTTGTTCATGAGAAGCTCGTTGAGGAACCTGACATAAGAGGGCATTTGAGGGAGCGCCTCATGAACAGGAATGGTGGCATGGAGCTGTTTGAGACTATTGAGGAACTTCTCAAATTGCTCGTCTAGCTTGGCTCTGGTCAGTCTCTGAGGAAATGGCACTGGTGGTTGATAAGGTTTCGGTATTGGAGTCTCCATAGTCTTGCCTCTCTCCTGCTCCTTCATGCTCTGGACCTCTGGGTTTACGGTCCGTAAGGGATGTACGGACCGTAAGGTGCTTGCTCGGTTCCACTTCAACCCCTGTCTCTTCCTCAACCCCTGCTTCCTCTTCTTGCCTTACGGTCCGTAAGGAGCTTGTACGGGCCGTAAGGTCTTGTTCAGGTTCTGGTGCAGCCGGTCCTTCAGATTGTTCGTTGAGTGTTATTGCCTTTGCATCTCCCCTCGGGTTGGCTTCTGACTGAATGGGGAGTTTGGCTGCTAGCTTTTGTTGAGGCGAGGCTTCCCTTGGCTGTTCTCTTTCTTGAGTTTCAGCTGTCAACCTTGCAAGCTGAGATGAGATCACTTGCATCTGCTCAAAGATCAACTGGTTCATCTTATCTTGCTCGAGCATGAAGTCGGTGGGGACCTGAGGTTGATCACACTCCTATTGTGGCCGTGCAAGGGGACAGTCTTGGAATAAGTGATCTTCCTCACCACAGAGCTGAGATGAGATCACTTGCTCGAGCATGAAGTTGGTGGGGACTTGAGGTTGATCACACTCCTGTTGTGGTCGTGCAAGGGGACAGTCTTGGAATAAGTGATCTTCCTCACCACAGAGCTCGCATGTGATCGGTGCATGGCTATAGACAGCTTCGACTGAATTGTTCGAGTTGAACGTCTCTTGCAAGGCGTCGATCTTCGCTGAGAGCACCGCAATCTCGTCTATATCATGTCGTCCATCGAATCCTCGAGCACCGTCTCTGTTTGCCCATTACTCTTGTGCAGCCAATGTCTCAAACAGGTCAAGGGCTTCGTCGGCCTCCATCTCCATAAACCTGCCACCTGAAGTTGTATTCACAAGATATATGCAATTATAGTTCAATGTATTATGAAAAATTTCAACTAACATCCAATCAGGGGTGTTATGGTGTGGGCATGAGATGAGCAATTCCTTAAACCTTTCTCTTGTGTGGAAAAAATTTACGCAAAAAGAGATTGGATAGAACCACCCAGCTACCAACTGAGTTGTAAGGGAAGAGAGTTAAACCACTTTTTTGCTTTGCCCCTGAGTGTGAAGGGGAACAAAACAAGTTGCATGTATTCAGCTGATGCATTGCTCTCCCCGGTGGACTAACATACGCGCGTGAAGGTGCGGAGGTGATCGTGCGGGTCCTCATGATCCAAGCCATGGAATAGATTCTGCTGGACAATATCGAATAAGGCAGGATTGATGTTTGGTGGGCCTGCTGGAAGCTGTGGGAGTATGATGGCGTCCCCAACATGTTCGGCTCTTGGCATGGCAAAATCCTGCAAGGTGCATGGCATGAAAGAAGTTCCACCATTGGCACTATTATATCTGTTTCCTTGAATGTACCCTCCGGGTGGTGGTGGAGGGTAAGTGCCCATGGTTGCCTCTGCTTCCGTCTCGGTCGACTGGCTTACGGTCCGTAAGGAAGGTGTACGGGCCGTAAGAAAAGAGGTCGACTTTGTCTGCTCTTCAGCTGTAGGGCTTACGGGACGTAAGGGTTTCTTACGGACCGTAAGGTCTGCGTTCTGTGCTGAAGATGTTGCTGTTTCAGGTTGAGAGTTAGGTTGTGCAATATAGTCCTTGATTCTACTTCTCAAATTGTTGACCTTCCTCTCCAGTGCGAATCCTGAAAATAACAAAAAGAAAACAAACAAGTAAAACTGAAAATGAAAATAAAATAAAATGCTCAAGAAATAAAACAAGAAAAGTCCAGAAATGACGCAATTGCCCCCAGCAACGGCGCCAAAAAGCTTGTTCACTCGAAAGTACACTACTTTTAAATCCCAACTAAACATCAAATCAGTCGCAAGCGTATGACTAAGTTGTAGCGTAGTATGGGGTCGAATCCACAGGGACAGGTGGCAAAACCGGACTAGACTTGGTTTATTTCTTAAGCAAGAGTTGTTGTTCTTGTAACAAAGGAGTGTTTTTGTAATTTTCCTAATTAACAAACAAACGATAAAAGACTAAATACAATAAGATACAAGGTGTTTCTAGGACGTTGGATTAGTTGTCACTTGGCCTCGGATCACGCTAACCGTACCTGTCACGTACGATCCACACGACTACTGAACTGCGCTCTCGCGTCTGTCAAATAGAAGTATACCGGCCGTCACTCTCGCATACGGCCGGTGCGCAACACAAGTTAATTGGTATTTATGAATTCTTGGTATTAATGTGTTCAGTTCTGGTTAAAACAATATCAGGCACCAAACCTTAGCTCTCGCTTGTTGGCCTAATTCCTAACACAATTTTAACTACCAAAGGTATAGATCACAGCTCTCGCTTGTAAACCCAACCTAAGTCCCGGTACCGGTGCCCCAAAGTGTACCTCCCTCTCGGGTAGCGTAAGACTCAGCTCTCGCGTTTTGTCTGGTTGCCCTCTCGGATCTCTAACCCACTCTGAATACAAACTAAGCCCGATCACATGCGTACTAAGGCTTAGAACCTAGGGTACCGGCTGATACCTACTGGTTACCTGTTCGAGCACCCAACCCAAGCATAGAATGCAATATCAATTCATACACAGTACACAGAGAGCTAAAATAAAAGATAACCAAGAAACTTCATAAAAATAAAAAACCAAGTTATAACATCATCCTAATCCTAGAAACTAAGGGTTTAGCCAGACATGGCCGAAACAACAGCAAACAAACAAGTACAACGAGTAAAACAAGTCATCGTACAACTAACAACGCACAATCAATCACAAGAAAGAGTAAAGAGAAGAAAAACTAATGTGAAGATCGGCTCTAATGGTTGCACGCGCGTGTCTCGCTCGTCATCTCGTCGGCTCGTCCCCGCTAAGTCCCGACGGTTTCCCTCTTCTTGGCTCGGCTTCTCTCCCAAGAAACCTCTCAAAAACCTCTCAATAGGCGGCTGTAATCTGGTGTAGAATAATTCAAAACGGCGGCCAAAGTTGAGTATATAAGCACCCAAACCGACCTAGAAACCCTCAGCCAAATCTGCCAATTCTGCACAACTTTCCAGTTCTGGAACTTACGGTCCGTAAGGGGGACCTTACGGGGCGTAAGGGTTGCAGCCTCGCACAGTGAACAGTGTTTTCAGCTTTCCGGACAATCCGGGTGGAGATTTTCGACGTTCCAGGGCTCGTTTTCTTCGTCTTTTCGAGATGGATCACATGCAATCATCCATAGCTTCATAAAGTGCCTGAAAACAAGAGAAAATAGCAGAAGAAGAGAAGATATCTAGAAACTACGAGAGAAATGGCCAAAGATGCAAAACTACAATTACATAACATGCAATGCTCATGATCTGGATTAGTTTTGAAGGTGTTTCCCTAGGTAAAAGTGTATATATTTGAGTGTTATCAATAATCTATACCAGAGACTGCCACATAAAACCAATGGAAACAAAGTAACAACCAGAAAGAAGAAAAGGGTTCGATTGATCTTCAGTTCTTCACTTAGAGCATCTCCAACAGACTCTCTAAAAATGGATCCTAATATACCTATATTGGGTGTCATCCTAAATTTTTTGGGAGCAAATTTCACCTCAATCTCCAACAGATTACCAAAATATGAATCCCAATACATTTAAACTAGGCTAAAATATGGATCCCAATACATTTGAACGGTCTAGGTTTGGCTATGGTTTTGGGAAGTCATATTGGGAGTGCTAAGAACTAGGCCAAAATAGCTCAATTTGGCTCTGGTTTTTGGAGTGCTAAAAATAGAGATAGCTGTTTGGGTATCTCTTGGAGACGGTTTTCTCTCCTTAATTCGTAATTTTTTGTTTTAAGAGTGTTTTATGAGTCTGTTGGGGCTGCTCTTACCATGTTTCCCAAAAAAAAAAAATCACTTACAGGACGGAGTTTGGGAATTACAAATTCAGTCCTTTCCCTGTTTATTTTTATCTTTATTGTTCCCTATATAAGAGTTGGTTGGCCAATTTAAAATGGCCATACAACAATTTCATGGCAAAAGATTTTAGAATTTTCAAAACAAAGATAGCTCTGACCAAATAGTAGAACAACTTTTAAGTTATGAAGCAGTCATTCCTATGAAATCTCTTTCATATATAAAACCCAACAAACGTATACTCACACATGGCATAACTGATAAAAGAAAAATTGAAATTTTATATTTCAGATCTTTAAAATTAGAATATATAAACGCTGAGCTTTTTGTACGCTTAAGCTCAAATCATATAAATAAACTTTCAAATTTGAATTTATATAGCTCATTATATATTTTTTTACATAAAAGCTTGAGAATATAATAATGATGATGATGATAATAATATTAATAATGATGATGATAATAATGATGATAATAATGATAATGATAATAAAAATGACGAGGACAACAACAACAACAATAATAAACGAATAAATATATTATGCTACATATTTTGTCATATAATTGTTTTTTTTTAATAATATTATTCAATTTAGGTACCAATAATTAGTAATTAATATGAATAACAATTCGTTTAAGATAAATGAAAATATTACACGGAATATGCAGCATAATAAGTTATTTTTTTCGAATAGTTGGTAGCAGCTCCCAACGTAGTAGCATATATAATAAATTTTCTAATACAATAATATATAGCTCATTAAATTAACAAAGATAACAACAAGTCGGTATCAATTTTTGTATTACATTTGATATTTCTGTACCAATCTAATAATCTTGATTATTGTATTGCCGGCCCTGATAGCAGTCCGATGTCAATGTCTCCGAAACCAATCATATATAACTTCTCAAACGTACGTGGAAAGGGCCTTAATTAAAATCGGTTGTGCATATTTAGCATAAAATATATAACTGTTGGTAGGGTTTCAAACATATTAACGGCAGCAGTTGCAAACTTGTAACTTTGCAAGAATTTTATATCAAGTATGCCATCATTCTTTTCATCAAAGAATTCATATTTTTTCCTCCTAAAAGCAGATACAGTTCCGGCCTATAAGCCTCCGACAAGTCATTTGCAACTTGTTTAAAAACTCGGAATTAAAAAACTTTGAGTACGTCTGTGAAAAGGAATATGTTGTATTTCTATATATCCCTACAGATTGAAATATCTAGTGCAATAGATTACTATTGGGGCAGAATAAGGTGATGTTATGACCTAATTAAATCCATAATCATTTTTGCTTTTTAATGGCCAATGTCTTCCTTTTGACATTTGTGGGTAGGTTTCTCTCTGGCGTCACTTGATAAATTTTGGCTCTGCAAGAAAACAAAAAATCTTACTGTTATACACTTAATTAATTATACTTTGATGTTTAATTAATAATAGTACATATATATAATTAGCTTGCTGTTAAAAGGCTAGGCATCGTGTATATATGTATCACTGTTATTGCATCATGAATACGTTGTATATAGGTGATAAGTAGCTAGTACCTTTCTAATGATGTTGCTTGTTAGATAACTTGACCTGTACCAATTAAGACCGCTAGCTAAAAGATCGACCTATAATGGGTTAAACATATATGCATGGCATAAGGCTTAGAGGTGGCAGATTGTCGGGTCGGAGTCGGGTCGGGTCATTTGACTGAATGGAAATGTCGGGTCGGGCGGGATTTTCAGGTTTGGTCGGGTTTTGCATCTCTTTTCCCAAGTCAGCCCGGGTTTCAGGTTCGGGTCAGCTTGACTTTCCCTAAAAATGGGTCGGTCGGGTTCGGATCAGTTTGATTTTCCATGAAACACGGGTCGGGTCCGACTCAGTTTGACTTTTTCTGAAACTTGGGTCGAGCGGGTTTTTCGATCGGTTCAAATTTTGCCACCTCTATAATTAGCCTTTAGCAACGTATTCCCCTTTATTGTTTTAGTTTGAAATTTGTTACGGTTTTTTGTTTAACATAAACTTAAACTAGTTGATTATATTCGGGCCGAGTTGGACATATTTAGCGAACAATTAATGAATTTAAATTCTCTTTCTAATTATAATGTTACTGCATTATACATTCAAAAAAAAAAATCTAGTGATCGATTAAATTAATCTTATGAACTGAATTTATTCTATGATTCAAACATTTATTAATTAATAAAATAAAAACACGAGGACAGTTTATCTGTGTGTGTATTTTATGATCATTGTACCTTTACTTTCAAAATCATGATTTAAAAAATTTTTAGTAAATAACAAAGTAATTAAGTAAATGCTTAATAAAAACATTTGTACAGTTCTCTTTGCTTGACATCAAAACATGGCAAGAAATTAATTAATGTTGAATTCTAAACATTGCTTTTTTTAACTTGTTAATGCAAATAAATTAATAAAATGAAAGTGAAAAGATCCATAATATTTTAATGAAAATAATTAAAATCTCATCTAAGTAACATGTTTTTGTTAGTAAAATTTTTTAGAGTTATGTAATAAAGTAAATTCACCCTTAATAAAAAATTAAAAATGGAAGTACGATGGAAACATCTTACTGAAAACATTTGGAAAAGCATTCAAGATCTAGAACAATAATTAATTCGTCCAAATTAATCAAGCCATTAATTATACAGGCCCAGTACTATAGCAATTACATTTCCAAGTCCAAAGAATTCTATTCGATTTAATATCAAAACGCCCTCATGTCATGCAGTCCTTCAGGCCTAAATCTTTGTTGGGCCTTGGGCTTTGATTGCTCATCATCACTGTGGCAGCCTTGCGACCGCTCAAATCATTTCCAAGCCCCTCTACTATACTACTCACTACTAGAAAAATCATGTTGTTATAACTTGTATATAAAGGAGCCATATCTACCGTCCATACATAGAAAAATCTATAAAAGTCACGAAGTTGTATGGCAAATGGGACCCATATGGACCCCAATGTAATAACTTGTGTCACGCATGTGACTCTATAGACAGTCCATTTTTTTTTTTTTTTTTAGCCCGTAGGCCGATAGGAGCGCATACAACATACACCCTACGTAATTCGCCCCACCCGCGGTTTGATCTCAAGCCTCCACATAGAAAGCCAATGCCACTACCAACTGAGCCATGCTTTGGTGGGCAGTCCATATATGGACGCAAGATGTTTTCCTATATGAAGATCTTATGTGAGGAATATGTGCTTTTCACATGGGACAACATCTTATCCATATAACTGAGTACTTAGTTGTTAGTAACTCATTCATGATCTCGTGGAGAAGAACATTAAAAATGAGATAATTTGAGAAACAGAGGTAGTAATATTCAAGATCCAAAAAACTAAACTATTTTCTCTAAAGCCACAAAGGTTCTGTTTACTGCTAATCTTTATAGATGGCGTACCGAGCACCGTCATCATGGTGTCTTGTTATAAATCTGCGTATGCATTATATTTGTGCATACAATATATACAAGCTATTTGACGGATGTTGGTTTCATTATTTAACCAGGAATTAAATGTGTCTACTGATGGAAAAGGTTCAGTGGCATTTAGAGAGCGTCGGTAATCGAAATCGAATGAAACTGGAACGACAAACAATAGATTTGGTACAATTTTCTTTTTGACTAATTTTGGGTTCAACATAGCTAATCCAGTACTAGAGAGACAAAAAGTAGCTTCAGCATTTAGATCCGTTCCTTCAGATAAAAGAGAATTAAAAGCACATACTGCATGTTGTTGTTTTAGCACAATTAATAAAGATGTGGATATATCATCAACCTTAAAACATCCCTGTTGAGTGTGCAGGAAGGATTCCAAAACTCAATTGCAATGGATACAGATTGAACAAAAGCCAACAAAACTAAAGGAAAGGAAAGGAAAAGCAAAAGGAAACAAAGCAAAGAGTTGTTTACAGACTTTAAAGCACAAAACAAAAGCATATAATATTAGCTGCTCATCCATTCCCACTTTCCTCTTTTATTCTCTGTGCACACTTCCATGTGTGGATGCATATAGAGGGTCACTGCACGCTGTAAATCAGATATAATTCTCATGTTTTGGTAGTTATTACATACAAAAATGTAAACATACAACCACATAAGATTTTGGCACTTATGTACCAAGTTACCTTGGAATTCAAATATTCCATCCAGCTTGTATAATGCCCGCCACTTTTTCCTTCCTTCAGTCCTTCACTTACTTTAAATAACTATATTGGGCACATAAACATTTCATTTCCTCTCCAAATTAACAAACCATACATCCTAGTTTCAGAATTCAGATCCAATTTCATCCATTACCGATCTTTTGAGCAATGGCTTTAGGAGGCCGCGGCCGCCAAGGCACGCAGAGAACCGGGGGGCTCAGGCGACTGCTGTGTTGCCTGCTGGCGTTGGTGGTGACCGTTCTTGTGATTGTTGGCCTTGTGATTCTGATATTCTGGCTGGTTGTCCGACCGAAACCGATCGAGTACTACGTCGATGGCGCGAGCGTGCACGATTTTAACGTCAGTTCGGCCAATGCGCTCAATGCGACGTTCGATTTTACGCTCATGGCGGACAACCGCAATCACAGGGTTTCGGTGTACTACGACTACTTTGAAGTCACTGTCTGGTAAGACATCGTTTGTCTGCTCGATCATGCTCTTAGCGTTCTTTGATTTCTCGCATGTTCTTCGACATTTGCGTCGATGTCATGATATAATAAAATTTGACTTGAAAACAGATATACTAATTTACACTAATAAAAATGCTAATTTTAAGTTTTTAACAACCAAATTTTTTGTTGAATAGGTATGAAGATGAGATGATAGCATTCAACAACGTCGATCCATTCCACCAACCGAAACGCAACATCACCAGGCTCGACGTGCACCCGCTAGCCAAGTCCACGCCCCTGCTCGATTCGGTGGCGAAGGACTTGAAGCACGACCGATCCGGCGGAAAGGTGGAGCTGGAAGTCAGAGTCAGGTCGAGGATCAGGTTCAAGGTCGGCGTGGCCAAAACAAAGCACTACACCTTGCGCGCATACTGCCCCGTGGCCGTGAAGTTCTCCTCGTCGACTAACTTCGATCGAGTCTACTGCGATGTCGATATCTGAGTCCTAATTTTTTTTTTTTAGTTTGGAATTGTTGGATTTATTGCTTGCAGAGACAGGATTGATTGCTCATCTTTTGTTCATTTTTTTTTTTTATGGTCATTTGTTATTTAATTTCTGGTGTTATCTTTTGGTTTGGATATGATCAGTTTTCTCCTGTAATGGTTGTCAGCAATTTAAGATGATTGATTTTTTTATATAACTAGAGCTGTGAATGTTAGAAATGAATATACATTTTTCATGAATATATATTACTATGTAAATAGTAAACTAAATATTATATCTATACAACTCCACTTTTTTCAAAAAAAAAAAGAAATATCTATACAATATATTTTTAGCTACAACTTAATTCATATAAAAGAATACAAAGAGTTGCAACTTAATTCATATTTTGAGTTACAAAGAATTACAAAAAGCCCTCCGCACTTTTTTGAAAGGTAACTCCAAACTTAATTCATTTTAATTGATTGCGTGAAGTATCAAAAGAAACTAAAACCGGCCATGGATTTGTTTCCTTCTTCCTCAAAGGCCTTAAAGCCCAAAAACAAGAGAAGGCCGTATGTATTACTCTTTTTGTAACCTGAATAGAAGCAATAAAGCCCAATTACTTCCGAAAACAAAATTGAGATATGAATCACTATACCGAGCCTACGCGTTGCTTTAGACTGAAATTATTATTTTTTATAATAAATTTTTATATTAAAGAATCAACGCGTTGCTTTAGGCTGAAATTATTATTTCTTATAATAAATTTTTATCATAATATGTAATGGGCTTTATATGAAAATTGATATGGGCCTTAAATTTTAATGGATTGAAACATTAACGTCAACAGGCGTTAACGTAAATCAACGGTTCTAATCTATCCAAGAAAATGATCAACGGCTCAGATTTATTATATGGAAAAAATAACTCTTTTATGTCATTTTTTCCAATATGCTTTTATATACAGTAAGGATTAAATATGGATCAAAGCAACAAAAGCTCCCTAAATCAACTGTAATAATCTGACCGATCATCACCTTGGCTTAATTATCTTGATAGGCTTACATGGTTGATGAGCACGGAGACAGCTCAGTTGCGCTCTGGTCAAGCATCAGCATCGGCGGCGTTCCCGTCATCAGCTCACTGGAGAAGAATGACCCAGATTTGTCTCCGGAGATGCTGGAGGCTACGAGGAAAGCAGTAATCGACAGTGCATACGAGGCTATTAGCCTGAAGGGTTACACTTCCTGGGCTATCGGCTACTCCGTTGCTAGCCTGGCCTTCTCTCTCCTTCGCAACCAGCGGCGCATCCATCCTGTTTCTCTACTCGCCAGGGGATTTTATGGCATCCCAGAGGACAGAGAGGTATTATTAGTTTACTGTTTGTCTATGATTGAACTCATCCTGCTGAAATCAAATAAAGAAAAGCTTATTAAACCTGTTGGCATGATGGCATCTTAGTGTCTTTTTATTTATGAAAAAATAAAATTGTCAGATTAATTGTCATGTTGCTGTATTGTGTAAATGCATGACAATTCAGTGAATCATCGCAGGTTTTCCTGAGTCTTCCTGCAATGATTGGAAGAGACGGGATTCAAGGGGTTGTGAACATCAGCCTCACGGAAGAGGAGGCGAAGAGGCTGAGGCGGTCTGCAGAGACACTTTGGGAGAGTGCCAAACTCATCTGGAAATTTTACCAGAAATGCAATTAGATTCAGAATGATGAACTGGGGGGTACGTCTGACAGTTTGTCAACTAGTCGTAATCATACGATTACTGCAATTCATCCTTGTCTGAATTGTTGTTCTTGAATTTCAATTGTTGTAACTTGGTTGTTATTATTTAATTTTGTATATTGTACCACTTACAGAAAATAAAATTTTCAGAATGAGGTTATTGCGCTTTGCTAAGTGCACTGAGGTAGTGCGCTTCGGCCTGATATGTCAAGCACATTTCAGCTCAGCCGCCCAGTGGCCTGCACTAGCTTGGGCCCATTCAGCCACCCTTCCTTGCCGGAACTAGGTTGTACAATAAAAAGACTGTGCAATAATCTGGTAGAATGTAACTTTGATTTAGATTCTGCAGTGGTTTGCTTGGTTGTTAATATATAATTCAGCAAGATATTTGTTAAAACAATTATCTAGTAGTCAGGTAGCTATATATATTTCCTTCAAGCGGGTAGTCGTCGATGATGATTCGGGGTCTGAGACGGCTATATACCCAGTGGTACGAAGTCCGGTATCCTGGTACAGTTCAGCCACCACTGAGTTTGGTGGCGTCAGTGACGGTTCGTTGTTCTGAAATTCTGCTCCTTGAGGGATTGTATAGAGTAGTTGTCAGGTTATAAAGTCATCTTATATAGAGTTTGGTGGCATCAAATAGTCTTTTTTCAAAAAAAGAAAATGTGTATTTATCTTGAACAGTTGAGCATGTTAGGATACCGTGAATTAATTATGGGCATTTCTTCTGAATACAAACTAAGGTTTGATCACAATAATGGCTAGAAAAGAACTCACAAAAATTTGAACTTCTTCCTAAAATTTAGTTTGCTAGTCCCATTGTTGCTCTTTGAGGTTATTCATTTTATCACATCAAATTGGATTGGTATTGCATTGTCTTTCAATAAATCATGGCCCAAATAAAAGATTTCAAAAGACCCATATACTGGGTATCTGGGCCTATATCTAACAGAGGAGGACACATTATTTTTCTCCAAAACCTGATCATAACAGTACCAGAAAATAAATGAGCGTATCAAATGACGCAATTTGACAGTTAAAATTCACTTATCATAACCAGTAAAGCAAACAGCCAGACACAACTACACAAATCTACAGAGAAATCTAAATACCTAATGGCGGCCAGATATATTTATTTCTTTATTACCTTTTCAACGGAACAGTTATGAATTTAGAAAAAGATACACGTCTAAATCCCATTTTCCTTTTATACAGTCAAATGACAACATGGATGAGAAGCAGTTAGCTAGAAAAGCAGGATGAGAGCTGTACTACAAATTATATAATTTTTCAGTTTGTCTCCAGCTAAAAGGACTTCATCAACAGTAGCACAAAATATTGGCAAATTAAGAGAAAAAAAAAAAAAAAATGTGACAGACTGAATGAAATGGCTACAAGCATAATCAAAATTTTATTTCTCTAAGTGGTCCAGTATACAAAATTAAATAATAACAACCAAGTTACAACAATTGAAATTCAAGAACAACAATTCAGACAAGGATGAATTGCAGTAATCGTATGATTACAACGAGTCGACAAACTGTCAGACGTACCCCCCAGTTCATCATTCTGAATCTAATTGCATTTCTGGTAAAATTTCCAGATGAGTTTGGCACTCCCAGAGTGTCTCTGCAGACTGCCTCAGCCTCTTCGCCTCCTCTTCTGTGAGGCTGATGTTCACAACCCCTTGAATCCCGTCTCTCCCGATCATTGCAGGAAGACTCAGGAAAACCTGTGACCATTCACTGAATTGTTGTGCATTTACAAAATACAGCAAAATTTACTACTGAACTTTGCATAAGATATTTAGATGCCAACAGGCTTAATATGTTTTTCTTCATTTGTTTTGAGCAGAATGAGTTCAATCATAGATAGACAGTAAACTGATAATACCTCTCTGTCCTCTGGGATGCCATAATATCCCTTGGCGAGTAGAGAAACAGGATGGATGAGTCGCTGGTTGCGAAGGAGAGAGAAGGCCAGGCTAGCAACGGAGTAGCCAATAGCCCAGGAAGTGTAACCCTTCAGGCTAATAACCTCGTATGCACTGTCAATCACTGCTTTCCTCGTAGCCTCCAGCATCTCTGGAGACAAATTTGGGTTGTTCTTCTCCAATGAGCTGATGACGGGAACACCGCCAATGCTGATGCTTGACCAGAGCGCAACTGAGCTGTCTCCGTGCTCGCCAACCATGTAAGCCTATCAATATAATTAAGCCAAGGTGATGATCAATCAGATTATTATTACAGTTGATTTAGAGATCTTTCATTGCTTTGATCCATATGTTATATTCTGGAAATTATTTCTTTCTGACAGAATTTGAGAAGTAATTTTTTCAATATTCATTACTTTGATAGCAGAACTTTTTTTTTTTTTTTTTGGCATCCATATCAAAGAAGTTTTTTTTTTCAATGCCTGCATGTCACATTAGTAAAATTTGATAGTAAAGTACCATTTTTTAACATTATATCGTCAATGCATTTTCAGTACTGTTTGGATGGTTATACAAGCCAGTTTTTCTCTTTTTCTCTAAAAAAACAGGCATGTCAATTCTAGAAGGATAAGAGATCTTATAAAAAAAATAGGCATGTCAATTCTAAAAAGATAAGAGATCTTATTTTCTAGAATTATATATTTCAGAAGTTACTCATCAAGAAAAGGTTCTGATTACTTATATTTCAAGGAAATATGGATATTCCTGACTATTTCTAACATTTTTAATGCAAATTCTCTACAGCCAGAAAGATTCAAAGTTCAGCATTCCAGATGTCATAGTCAGGCCAATATCACACACAAACACAAATATTGAATATCAAGTATATGACTTTTTCAGGGATATGAATGCAACAAGCATCGAAATCAGCTAAGATCTCATTTTGGACGGCTGAGATTGTTTCAAAAATCCCCCCTAAAAAACACATCCGTCGGATTGCGATTGCAGGGTCGTGGAGCAGATACGGACTAAATGCAACAATACCATTACAAAACTTCCCAGTTTTGTTTTTCTTTTTTGAGGAAACCTACTTTTTTAAAAGTAAAACATAAACATAAGCAAGTACCTGGACATCCTGGGCATTGACATGCAAATGATCTGCAAGGAGGAACCTGAACCTAGACGAGTCAAGATTCGTGCCGGACCCGATAACCCGGTTCGGGGGGAATCCGGAGAGCTTCCATGTAATGTAAGCCAGGACATCGACCGGGTTCGACACAACCAACAGGATGCAATGGGGCGAATAGTAAGCGAGCGGCGGGATGATCTTTTTGAATATGGAGAGGTTACGCTGGAGGAGATCGAGCCGTGTCTCACCGGGGTTCTGCCTGGCACCAGCGGTGATGATGGCCAAGTCTGAATTCGCTGTCACTTTGTAGTCTGTCGACGACACGATTCTGCACAGCCATTGTTACAAATAGTTGGTCTCAATTTTGTAGCTTAATTTTCAAACAAAGAAAACGTTACTATAAATATAGGTAGCCAATGTGGAACATATAATCCCCAAAGAGGAACAGTTCTATCAAAATTTGGAAGGTCAGGCCTAAGAACAGTAAGGATATTGCTGGGGACAGCAAAATTTTTTCATTTATAATATGATTTTCTCATATTTCCTTCTATATAATTCAGAGATTTTGTTGTCCTAATAAAATGGTTGTTGTCCTTACACCCGACCAATTTGGAAGATCTAAGCTTGCAGCAGTGTACATATTAATTATTATAACCTTTCGGGTTAAAATTCCTAGTAAAACGGCACATTTTACTGTTTTCCCCCCCTCATATTTTTCTCTCCAGAAAAAGGGCGAAAATTACCTTTAAGCCAGAAATTTCCCAAGAGAAAATTATCCCAAAAACCTGGCCTGGAACTGGAAGTTAAAAATAATACTAGCCGTTATTAATCCAGATCAAAATCCGTGCAAGCTTGGATCTCTCTCTGGACCAACGGCCTGGATCATTCTCAATTATCTAAAAATGAGTACCAACACCCTTTTTAGTTTTTTTTCCAACAGAAATGGACAAAGAGAAAGTCAACATTGATCAATATAATCAAGAATTAATAACAGGATGTTAATTAATTAGGCATACTTGACACGCGGGAGGAACGCGGCGGCATGCTGGAGGTCGAGCATCTCGCCGCGCAGCTTGTCGGGCTGGGCGTCGACGAGCGCGATCTCATCGGCGATGTCCTGCGTCAGGATGGTCTGCGCGATGGCCATGCCGACGTTGCCGCAGCCCACGACCGTGATCTTGGTGTGCCGTCGCGTGGACTGTGAGGGCTCTGCCCCCGGGAGGGCGGTGAAGATGTGGTGCTTGGCGTCGGGGCTGAAGCCGATCTCGGACAGTGAGGCCGCCTTCTTCATTCTTTCTCCTAATTGCTGCACTTAAAATTTGGCTTCTTTTGTGAAGTGTGTTTGTTTTCGTTTATGTTGTTAGATTTTGTTTGGACTTTGGTTGGATGATTTGGAATTTCAGATGGGTGTGAATTGTGATAGGCAGATTTGGAGGAATATATGTTATAAGCCAGTAGGACTCCTTTTATTCTCAAAAAAAAAAAAAAAAAAAAAAAAAGGTAGGATTCTTTTTTTTTTTTTTTTTTAAGATTTGAAATTGAAGCCTTGAAGGTAACCAATGGGACTCTTAGGAGGAAAAAAGAAAAGAAGAATACTGACAAGTGGGTGGGAGGCAGGCCGATTCAGCTTCTCATTGGATCTTCTACGAATCTCATCATCATGCCAATTGGAAATTTGGAATTCAGAAAAGGATATGGGGAAGAAAGAAAGAAATGGCACATAACACTGGGCCCTCCACAGAAAAATATTTTAGAACTGTTACTATGCCAGCACTTGCAATTAGTGCGCCTAAGACGCTTGCATTCTTAATTAATTAATTTCATGCTTGTATTTCGAAAAGCATAAATTTGGTTTATTTCATATAAGGTTAATTATGTTGTGGGTATGATAAAATATGGGTCATTCATTTTTTATAATCGGATGATCGTGATATGTTTTTTAGATACAATTAAGGAAAAATGTTTGATAAGCGGTTTATAATGAAATGTTGCTTGGCCGATCCATAGTAGTACCACTCTTCATTTAATATTAGGAAAAATCTATCAAGCCCCCTGCCAAAATGGTATTGTGTTCCCTCTGCGCAGTATTTCAACTGATGTACTGATGTGTAATATATATATATATATATATATACTAAGGAGGGTTCCAATGCCTCAATTTTTTGTGCCTTAATCATGCCTCCACTTTTCAAATTTCAAATAACTCAAAAATTAAAACTAATTTTTCAAAACAAAACCGTTAGATTTGATCAATATGATATTCTTTATGTGCACATAACAAATTTTACACTTTTTTTGTTTTATTTTATATGAATCAATGAGTTATAAAAATCAACGTCTAGAAATTGCTCAAATAGTGCATTTTTTTTTAAGCCATTGATGTCAAACAAAATAATATTCAAATTTGATGATTTTTTTACATATACATAAATGAAATGATATAGATTACATCTAACGGTTTTGTTTTGAAAAATTAGTTTTAAAATTGAGAGTTATTTGAAATTTGAAAAGTTAAGGCATGATTGAGACATAAAAAAATTGAGGCATTGGAACCCTCCTCTATATACTATTACTAGTTGCATTAAAAATTGCATCACTCTGAAACTATAAAAGGTAAATACAAAAAAATAATAATAATAATAATAATAACAAAAGCAACCAGTAAACTAATGCCAGCCTTTTACATTCATAAGCAACAACTGTTTTTAACATTTCAAAGGCACATTCAAAATATATAGAATGACAGATACCAGATTACTCAAAACTAATGCTAACTGATTCACTATTTTACTGCAACAAAACTGAACAAAGAGACAAACATAAAACTAGTCCATGTTGGGAAGAAACCATATTGAATTACTAAAGGGGCAGGGAATTTGTTGAATGATGTGAAATATCAACACTAATAATCTCTAGTACTAAAACGGTTCGGTTCACAAGCGTATGAACCTATCAATGTAGTGGTTAGGTGTCAAACCACAAGGACAACTAATAATGCACTGGTTATCAATTCAATCACCGATCTAGACAAATCAGATTTCGATGTTTTAGAAGGAAATTAATTCTAAATTAAAAACTAATGGTAGCAACACTTGATGAACGCAATTAAACTTGAACTAGGGAGATTGGTTTAATTATCCCTTGTAGAATTAATTCACTCGATTAACACTTTTAATTATATTATTGTGAGAGGGTATCAATCAATTGTTGGTACTAAACTACAGTTTAATGGCTTAATACCGTACACAAACTCTTGGATTTCACTATTAAGTGCCTCACCCTATAAGCTTATGTTCATTAAGTTCTTGATACAATTAATCAACTACAAATTCTTACTTCGCGGTTAAGCACATCGCACAATTAATAGTTAATTAACAATTTCTCCTAAATTCACGATTTCACGGTTAAGTATCTCATCATAAACCTAATTTTGCTTTCTAAATCCAAAACTACGAGTTTTACTTGGCAAGTTATAACCCTAGTTTCTAAGATATCATGCATAGCGATTAAACAATACACAAGCAATTTAACAAGAAACAAAATCACAACGTAACATTAAAAGCATCATCTGAGTAAATTAAACTACAAGTTCAAACTACAAACCAACATCCCTAGAGAGGGGATTAGCCTCTCATGACTACAAGAAACAATTCAAGTCTCATGTTCAAGCAAAACATAAAGAAAAGAGAGAGAAAAGGAAGAAGAAGTCAAACACTGAGATATCGCAAGAATTCCCGATTCCGATCTCCAAGTCTCTAAGTCCTTCTCTAACCCTAGTTCTAATTCCTAATTCAGTTTTTCAAATATGCTAACCAGATCCTAGAAGAGAAGGGGAGTCTATATATATATACTAGGCCAAAAACAGACCAAAGGTTGTCTAAATACATCAATAACTGCTCAGACAGAAAATTCGTCAGCAAACAATTCGGACCGAAATGATTCAATTCGGACCGAAATTCTTCACTGTTTCAAACCGAATAATTTCAGTCCGAATTGATTTATTTCAGTTCGAAATTCCTGCAGATTTTCTTCAATAGGTTCGCGTCTCGTCTATCTTCCTTCGGTCTCTTTGTTCTGTGTCCAAATCTCTTCAAAATTCTTCATATCTGCAATCAAAATCAAGAATGCGGTAGTATCTTGAACTTGACATAAAAACTAAACTAAATTAACTCAAAACTAGATAAAAATGTATAGTTTAAGAGATAAATCCCAATATATAATATAATGCAATTAAGACTCATCAAACTCCCCCAAGCTTAATCCTTGCTTGCCCTCAAGCAAGTCTCAGACTAGTATCTAAGGAAAGATCTCTAAGCCCACCAATTATGTAAATGAGATTAAACTAAATGCAACAGAAAGATCGCAGATATTTTACAAAATCACGGGTAATTCTCAATGATCACTAACATGTTTTCTCATGGGTTCGAGTTTTTGAAATTCCTCTTGGTAATTCTCGGTTATTTTTGCCTTAACTCCACAAGTGTCATTCTTTCAAAACAATTTTCCAAACCCTCTTTTGTAATTGTAGATCAAGGAGAGTTTTCCAATCGAATGAGATTTTCTAGACCCTTCGCCCCTGGATTTATGATGCACCGCATTCATATCTGCATTTTACCAGACCTGCACCTTGTTTTTAACCTAAAATTCCTAAGTTCATATGCATTTAGGTGTTAGTATGTTTAGATTCTAGTTACTTCTTTGCATTTGTCCAAATTTCAGGTAAATTGGGCTTTTGGAGCCATTTGGACGTGATTTGACACTGGAACGCGCTGTCTGCTGGTAGCAGACAAGGTCCTGCGGGCCGCAAGACTCTCCTGCGAGGTCGCAGGACGGTGCGGAGCAGATTCTGTTTTGGCCGCCCTAGGCTATTTAAACTCTTTCCTTGGGACGTTTTTAATATCTTACCATATCTCTCTAAACCCTAGCCACCAAACCCGCGCTACAGGACCGCGCTACAGTACCAGCGTTGCTGCCATCTTACTTTGTTTCTTCCTCACCCTAGCCGCCAGGAGAGTCTAGGAAGGCGTGTTTGGAGTCGATCTTCACCATCTTTTGAGGAGATTTCGAGAGGACTTCTTGGAGACGTTGAAGATTGAAGTCACGCTAGTTCTTCTTCGGTTCTTTAGTATCATGAACTTCTTCTTTGTTTTGCTTTCTTTGTTTTCCCTCGCCATGAGCGAGTAGATCTTTTGTTCTTAGGGTAGATGATGAAGTTTGTGTCGATGGATTGACTTCTTATTGTGAGACTTACGTTATTTTCATGTTACTTGTGATTTTCATGATTATGTGTGTTTGACTTGACTTGTTAATGTGGTAGACCTGTAGATTGCAAGCAAAATCTAGTTGGTTAATAGAGTATCATGCTTGTTGTATGGTAAACCTGTAGATTAGACACAAAGTTTAGTTGGTCAATAGAGTATCATATTTGCAAGAATTGTTATTTACACTATTTGGATTGATAACTTGTTGTCCAAGAGTAACTGAACGGTTAAATTGCGGTTCTTACGAAAGTTGAACCAAATCCTAGACATAAAAGTAACTTGAACGTAGATTTAGAAATAGATCCACGAATTTCAGTTGAACTGGTATTGTTAGAAGAACCAAAATACGAAAGTTGAGGACTTGTACCGTCGCTGGTTTGATTTGGAATTGATAATGTGAGTCGAACACTGAACCAGAACCAGAATTGCTCTCTGTCAGTTGCCTGCGGAACGCAAGAGACATCCTGCGGCCCGCAAGCATCTGCAGAAAGTGTAAGATAGAGATTACAAAACTGTTTGCAATTTACAGGAATTATTCTGTGGGCAACAGGCAGTTTTGGAATCTCTAACCAAACCCTGCGACCCGCAAGAGACCTTCCTGTGGGCCTCAAGAAGTTAATCCAGAGACCAAACAGATTCAGAAAACCCTGAGGACGCCTTTTAATTACCTGTTTCCCAAAACTTACTTGCTGTTTACTGCTTTTTGCACTTTGAACTGTTGAAACCGATCTTTCAGAAACCCCCCCCCCCCACTTTTATTCGCTTGGGATTTGAATTGTGAGTAGAGTCCGGTTTAGAATTAATTCCTGTCCTTGTGGTTCGACCTCGACTGTACTACACGAGATCGTACGCTTGCGATCGAGTGTTTGCTTCGGGTTACAAATTTAAAAGCCTATACGTTTAAGGACATCAATTTACCTTATCGTTTTCACGGAATTCAATTTAAAAATTATTTGGGATAAGATAAAGAGAGATATTTTTTTTTCCTTTTTTTTATATAGTTTTTATTTTCTTTCTTTTTTTCTCTCTCTTTTTTATTTATGACGGGATGAAGTCCGAATCAGTAGGATGAAAAAAAAATAAAGGTGCACTTGTCCTTCCTGACCGCGACTCCCCTCCCTTCACAATTCAGATATTCTAGGCCCGGATCAGCTGGATGAAAAAAAAAATAAAAGTGCACTCGTCCTTCTTGACCGTGACCCTTAGAATACCTAAAATGATTCACCTAGAATACCGAAAAGGTCTACCTAGGGTGTCCGACGGGTCTCTAAAATCTCATTTTCACAACATACCTCCCCTCTCACACAAATTCATTCTAGAGCAAGGGTTCCGTTTCTGACACTATGGGTTAGTTTGAAAAAAATTGAACAATTCCCTTTCTTAATTCCACATAAAACCCGTTAAAGGCACTTAAGTGCCACCCAATCAATCCCTTGCTTTGATCTCCTATATTGAATGTCCCATAATCAAGCAAAAATCCGCTAAAATCTGAAGATAAAAAAAATAAATTCCTAGATGCAAATTAAAAAAAATGCAATTCCTAAATGACATGAATGCGGATACAATTCCCATGATACCCCCAATCTTATCCATTGCATTGCCCACAATGCAACAAATATAGAAATTAAAAACCAGGGATCAAAGGAATAAGGAGAGCTCACAGGATCTTATAGATCGGGGGCCGCGTGAGATGGGCCCTCATCAGATGTTTGTCGGTGGCGAGAACGTCTTGGTTGGCGTGGAGGAATTTGTGGCACCTCGTAGTGCCCCTGAGCCACATTCCATTGTTGCATGTTATATGCCATATGCCAAGCCTCATATGAGCGTTCATCAATTTCATCGAGTTGTTGTTGTTGGGCAAGTTGGGTTTGGTGAATTTGACACAACTGCTCATAAATCATGGCGTTGGTTGGTTCGACATTAGGTTCGGTTGAGTGGCTCGATTGTCCTCTCTCCTTACGCCATTCGGAGAGATTTGGGGCGGTTGATTGCGGCTCAGTGGCAGGAACATCATTAGTGCCGACAGGGTGGTCGCGGAATGGAAAAACCGTCTAGGTAGTGGAATCGCTTACATCAAAAGGAATGTCGTAGGGCAAGCGGATGGCATGGTTGTCGAAGGTGACATTGATGTAATGATCGTCTTCCCGTTGGATAAACTTGTAAGTGAGAAGACAATTCATGTTGAGCGAGGTTGGGCCTGCAGTTAAGGTGCGCTGGTACGGTGGTTCGCCAATGAGGTTGAAGTGTTGCGCGATACGTGTAACAATGCCACCAATAGCGATGTCACCTTTTGCCTTAGGGTGAATAGATATCTGCGTAAGGTGCTAAGCCACGAAATACCCCACATTTGGTTGATGATTTTTAACATTATTACCGATCATGCAATATAAGAAATACATGTCATTAACATTCAATTTGCCGGATGAGGTCTACCAAATATTGTATGGGCCAAAACTTGTTGGATGTACCGAAGAGTTAGATGTTGGATTTGCAAGGCACTTTGACCCCGTTGTTTATGGCCAAAGACCATTTCATAAAATGTTTCTCGTGTGGCAGAACTTGGTCATCTTGCATAATGTCTCATTTTTTGTTTATTTGGACACCCAAAAATTGTATTCAATTCAGTATCAGTCAGTGAATATTTGGTACCATCTAATTGAAAGGTCAATTGGGAGCAATCATCATTGAACCAAAGTGTGGACAAAAATTCGTATGTTAAGGTCCGGAAAGTTGGTACCACAGTGGTAAGAAAATCCCAAACCCCAATATTTTCATACAATTGTTTGACTTGGAGCTGTCATCATAAATCCAGACCAAACATCCAAAAAAATCACCTTATCACCAATATTATTGACCCTATTCCAAACATACTCTCCTACATTCCCTTCTACATCAACAAGTAAATAGATATGAAATTTTAACTCACTTCTCCTAATAAACCTGGTCACCCGATAAACCTCTCCATCAATTCAACAAGGTAAGTAGAAGAGATCTTCTCTGGTGACTGGATTTTTTTTTTTTTGTGCTATCGGCCTCAGGTAGTTTAACTGGTTTAACTGTTAGTTAGTAAGTTTCGGTACTTTAGTCCGGAGTATCTTGGTTTTATTTTGATTGCTTGACATAGCTAAGACTTTATATTACCATGAAATATTAGTAGTTCAATAGTCTGTACTTTCTCGATATCGAGAATACAATAAAAAGTTTATAATCGAACAAAAAACTTCAAATATGCATAACTTTTGATAGGAAGCTCCCTACGAAACGTACAACCACATTCCGGAAAGGTTATGAAAAGATCTACAAGATGGTGTTTTTAAAAAAATAATAAAAATTGAAAAAATTAAGGGCACAAGTTCAAGTTGCGCCCTTTAGTGATTTGAATTTTCGGGTAGCACCGGGTAGAGAAAATACAATTTAAAGGGCGCGATTTCAAGTGGCGCCCTTGGAAAGGCCATTGGTGAAGATATGTTTGGCCCAAGGTCATTGATGAAATTAAGTTTGAGCCTTGGACCATTTATGAAAATCGTGCCAATCAGAATCAGAGTAGAAATTGGGAACGGGAAAGAGGGGAACAGATCTTGACGAAGGATGAAGGGGCTACAGCCCTACAGCCAACCGTTAGCATCAAATCTCGACCGCTCGCTCGTCCACCAGACCAGAGGCCCAGAGTCGTGGAGCAGATCAGACGGCCCATAGACGTACAACAGTTGTGACGCACGCCGACTACTCAATGCATGATTTTTTAGGTGATTGGGCTTAATTGCATGATTTTGTCTTCATAAAAGAATATTTTTGGTGCTGTTATTATGAGAAATATAAACCGTCACGGTACATTAAATTTTATATTATTTCAGACCAACCCGTAAGTGAATCAACGCATGAAATGAGACTCACAAAACTGCTCACCGAACTTATTCAAACTGTGCGCGGTCCCAAATACTAACTTCATTCTAATATCATTATGATTATTTATTACATACATTCCATTTTTTTGAAAGAAAAAAATTGACATATGTATCACTATATCAAAATTGTTTGCGTGACGTACCAAAAGAAAGACCAACCATGGAATTGTTTCCTTCTTCTTAAAGGCCGAAGCCCACAAAGAAGACCATATATATATATTTAAGCCCGGTTAGCACCAGTTAATTCGGCCTGTTTCAGTAAACTATGATCTTGCTGTATATCCTATGTTCTTTTGTTTTTTTTTTATTGGGCCTAGTTAGTTCCCAACGCACATAAAAAGAAGGAACCCCAACAAAGGAGTAAATGAGCAATCTATGCTAGGGAAAAAAAAAATGAAATTGGCAAAATAAAGCAAAACTTTAGATGAGATGGTTCTAATTTTAAATTCGGACAACCAGTACGTGAATGAGACAAAACTGCTCGTCGAACTAATTCCAACTATATATATGTGGCCCCAAGTATACTAGCTTTAATCCATTTTAATACCCTAATAATTAATTGGTGATTATTTTGTACAATGGTAGCAAAACTTGATAGTTGATAACATTGTTATAACAATAAAGAACACACTAATAATTTAGTGGAATCAATAATGAAGCAGCACTTTGATACCCCATGACTTCACGCTTGTATATTAGTGGTATTAGAAAATGCTTGCAAATATTGATTGATACATAATAAGTTCATGCAAGCATTTATTTATAGTTACAAAAAATTTTGAAGAAAAATATAGGCAATGATGTACAAAGTGATTTGTTTATTACATTTTATACGTGGTTTGCTTTTTTTTTTTCGCTTTTATTTTTCTTCTTTATCGTTATATAAGTTCCTGATTAACGATTTTAATTATTTTGACAATATATATATTTTAAACAAGAAACATTGATCTAATAAAAAGTTTATTTTGCTATGAGGAGGGATCCATTGACAATAGGAGCTTTAAACATTTTGAATAAATTCATTAAAAATCTTAAAACTTAAAAAAATTATGGATGTATTATTTAACTTATAAATTAATAGTGTTTAGAATTTCAATCAACTTAAACATCACCTGACAATAATCATTTTGACATAATTCATTTTTTTTTTGTCTTGAGAAAACAGAATTACCTTTTTCCATACACAACTTTATCCTAACAACTTATTTTTTTGAGATAAAGATGATGGTCAAGTTACTCAAATTTAAATGTCTATAAAATATCCTTCATCCGAATTACAAACCCGCGACCTCCCATACGGAGAGAGCATTACCCTTAGCCATCAGATCAAAGCCTCGTCCTTAACTTTATGCTAACAACTTGTACAATACACATCATGGTGACATCAATACCTACAGTGATGATCCCCTAAGCTGATAACTCTAAATTTTTAGGGCAGAAAGGGGCAACAAGGACCAAAAAAGGTAGGGACTATACTGAGGCAGTGAAGTCACCCAAGGACAAACACAAAACTTCCCTAATTACATAATTATATCATGGAACATCTTGCTTACTTACCAGCAACCACTAACGGAGTTGGTGCATGCAAATATGCAATGCAAGTCATTTTCAGGCAGTTTCACATTCATAGTTACATACATTATAACAAGAATTGAGCCATCAGGAAGATGCCAACGACTCCCGGATGCATTCGGCTTCACTCTCATCCTGTTCCTTGTTTCTTTTCCCTTCATTCATTCATTTCTTTCTTTCTTTCTTTCCCAGACTTTAAGCAATTGAAAACGCCGATATATGTCAACTATATTTATCTTTCAGTGCTCCTGATTGTACGACAGGTATGTATGGTATGACAATTGACAAGTGTATTCTTGTATTTAATGCTTCGAAGGGATAATAGTAGATGATAATGAAAGAAAAGGTCAGATGAGAAGGACTCAGCATAAATATTATCTAATTAAATATTTTTATGGTTTTTCATTTTCTTAATTATCGTTTCGTTCTCAAATCATTGCAAGAAATATTTAACATAGTACAAATCACCAAGGTTAATACAAATGGTCTGTAAAGTTGTCCTTGAGATATAATTAATTTATATATGTTAATTCTAATGCACATTATTTTTTTTTTCTTACATTTAACACTTACGACACATACACTTGGAGGGATCAAATATTAATGACAATAGTCAATAGCTAGACAGTCTTAACAATGAAAATTCAAATAAATTAAAAAAAAATCATAATAATAGAAAAAGCATTTATAAATGTATTCTTAACTTATAGAAAATTAATAGAATGATAGTGTTTCAAATTTCATCCAGTTTGGATGGTTTTTATATAGCTCATCCAAATATTGTACAAATTTCAACAATTCTTGTTTTACCAACCTTTCATGGATTATTTATTGATGTGATTCAAATACTTTTAAATTTGAAACACAGTCAATCTAAAATTTTCAAAACATTTATATAAAAGTTTTCTTTTTACAATTTTTTTAATTTTTTTAATATTTATTGTCAAGACTGTCAAAATAAACATTATCAATTGACCCCTCCCCATACTTACAAAAGTAATTTACCTTAAAACTTTGGAATAATACGCGGTTTTTTTATTTATTTAGATAGGTATCATAGGATGGGATGTGTACCATATATATTGATGCGTTAAAAAGAATGTACAATTTAAACTTTTAATTTGCATATATTTTCCTGGATGATTGTGCTATCAGGATTGTACCTTTATGTAACATAAAATTAAATTGTATGTGAAAATTATCCTATAAAAACACCAACATTTTTAGTTAACAAATATGTAACTGCATCTATTGACTAACCATGCCTAATTTTTTTCGTAATAGGAAAAATGGACTAATTAACTATTAATCGGTTCAATTACCGTACACCTTGGGATTCAATTAATTCTACCTACTTAATTATATCTAATTAATTTAAACACCAACATATATCACTTTATGGTTTTATTGACTTTCAGACATGTCTGGGTGACTATTTAGTATTTATAAAAAATTATGAAATCAATATTTCACCAACTGCACGGATCTCACACACCTAACGGCATGCCATTTAATTTCATTTAATTTTACTATTTGCTTTGTAGAAAAATAATTGGTTCGCATGTTGTATATCGTCCCTGCAAAGAAAAAGGAACACAAATGATTAATTAGTCAGTAATTAAAATCATGTACGGCTCTAATTTCTTAGGAAAACAGCTTCCATAAAAAAATAAATTTTCCAAACAACCCGACAGTCAACAACCAATTTCGTATTAACAATTATGAATTTTAATTAACTTCACATTTTTGAATTATAAACAGTTAGAAACTTAACTCAAAAAACAAAAATAGTTGCAAGATAGTTAGACTCAACCTTTTTGTTACTATATATATTCCTATTGGTTCATCTAGACACCTCAATTCTCGTCACATGAGATGAATTAAATAAAGCCATGGTTTTGTTTTTACTTCTTTTTCTTAAAACTGATTGAAACAGCACGACAACTCTTACAGGTGTGCCTAAGATCTGACTGACCTGGATCTACTATAGATATATTTATGTTAATTTGTCTGAGCTTTTATTGCATGACTTGAAATGACTATAATATATTATATATTATAAAGGGTCACAATTAATATTCTAATATGTTTAATTAGTATTTATTTTGCACTTTCTACTTAAAAGAAATTAATTTAGCATATTTTTAGAACTAACTTATTAATGGCATATATATGACTATGAGATTGGTGATCCGGTCAAACATACTATGACGAATGCCTCAAATTGGATATGGTTTAATTTGTCAAACAATGGAAATAAATAGAAACAGTCCTGTTATTCATATTAAAATACCCAAATACGTATTTGAAATAAGGTTCATAAAATCATATTACTAGAGTTTCGTCAAAAATGACGTATATATTTTAACTAGTAAGGAGCACGCGCCCTACTTTGGAGCTGGAATTGTTATTTCTTATAATAAATTTTTAAGATAATATATAATGGACCTTAAATTAAGATAATATGTAATGGCTCTTAAATTGAGAAGAATCGATATGAGCCTTAAGTTTAATGGGTTGAGACATTAAAAAGTACGTCAACGGTGATGATCAATCTAAGTAAACAATCAACAGCTGAGATTTATTCCTTGAGGAAGATAGAACTTTCATGTCAACAAATCTAATATGCTTTTATTAGGAGTAAGAATATAAACATATGTCTAGAACAGTGCTCTCTTCATTTTTAATTATTAAAGAAGTAATTGAAAATGTCATAATCTAATAAGTAAAGCAATAAAACGCGTCATATATATATGTATGTACCCTAGCATGTTTTGACGGTTTCAAGTGGAGCATTCTATCATCATGTAAATTAAAAACATATATGGTTTGAGCCATTAATATCCAGCATGGGTGAAACAAAAACATATAGTTAAAATTTCCTCAAAAAAAAAAAAAAAAAACCCATATAGTTAAGAATTTAAGACGCCACGTGGCACGTGCACACCAGCTGGGTTTGTTTTTTAAACCATGTTCTGGTATACAACGAGTGATGGGGAGCTTGTTTAATTAATCCATGGTTTAATAATTTAATTGTTCTGAATCAGGAGGTACACAGAACACAATACATGCACACACATGCATCGAAAATTCGGAATTGAGGAACAAATCAAAACCATTCTTCATGGAATCCAACGGCTGTTAGCCTGTTACTATGTGTTTGTTATTTTAAAATTAAATTTTCAGGTCAGTTGCACTTTGTCGATCTTCTCGTGATACAATGGTTCCGTGAGTTTAACTTCAAAAATATATAAAATCATCTTTAAATTTTGATTTATATGACTCAATGAATTTTTTATATCAAAATCTTATGAAATACAAAATTTTTTTTAAATATTTGTTTGAGATTGTTTTCTTTGAGATTTTGATATCCAGTATTTATTGAGTCATATAAATCGAAACTTACAAGTGATTTGATATGTTTTTAGAGTTAAGTTCACATAACACTTTTCTTTACTTGAATACAACATATTCCTTAATTAAATAAGTTTACACCGGTTATTTCTGTTATGAGTTACTTCGTATGACGCACTTCTGAAACGGTCAACAAAATGAAGTTGAATATTAAAGATGTTTATTGTAAGAATTGTTTATTAATTATGGATGAGAATCTCTAATAGGATACTTTGACAAGCTTGACAATATTTTTTGAACAAACTTGATTGGTACCAATTTTGGTACGGTTCTTAGGAAATTTGACATAACCTTAACAATCATACTGCAAAAAGTTTATTCCAATATGTAGCTTTTACATTTGATGAAGACTCTCACGGAGTTGTCGCTGCTATTACTGACAAGTCTAACAGTTTTTCTTACCGCAATTTGGATACTACACAACAACTCGGGCGAGATAGCGTGGCAGCTTGGCGCATCAACTTAATTGGCCACGGAGGGGGTACTTGAGGCGGAGCTCATGCTAGGGATCAATTGCAGTGATGTCTGGCTTATCTCTTCCATGACGAGTGAGAGAAGAGTCTCGATGAGGTTGGCGAGTGAGGGCGAGTGAGAGGAGAGGATGTGCTGAGTGATGTATGGTTTTATTGAACACTAGTACAATCATATAAAAGAGTGGGGAGATTAATATTGAAATTAAGATTGAATAATTTTAACATAATATGTATAAATATACTCAATAATGATAATAATGCAATTTATTCAAATTTTGTAGTAGTAAATTTGCAATTTCTAATTTTGTAGTGCCAAATCTACAAATGAAAGATTTTAGAGTAACAAATATACACTTTTCCCTTTTATTTAATTTGGTAACTTAATGCGGTGTGCTACATACATGTATAGTGATAGAAAATTGACCTAAATAAATATCAACATAATCTTACGTACGGTGTGCAAATATTTTTTAGATTTTTTTTTTAATAATCTTAAAGGTTTCTAAAGAAGATATCTTTCAAAATATACCAATGATAATCTTAAAAGTTACTATTACATAAATGTTCCCCTTTTTCAAAAAGTACCTCTATCAATGTAGATCAATAATTAAAAACCTATAGTCATGATTGACAACTTAAATGGCGGAAATTCCGAATTAATTACAACGTTTTAAAGACAATACATATATATAAAAAAAAAAAATTTAATGAAACCTAAAACTTTTGTAGTCCTGAGTCCTGACTCATCCAATTCACCAATTGTAACTATATAGAAGTATAAATGCTATATCAATATCTCAATTAAGAATATCGTCATAAATTCATAATCACATATTTCTGGTCTGAGCAGTAAAACTTTTCTTTTCACAAATATTCAAAAGTGAAGGACATGTTACAAAAATCTCACAAAGCTGGCGTGGCCGATAGATGTTAATATGTTATCAATCAACGCACTAAAACGTCCTACTTACATACGGTTGTGGTCCGGGCGTTGCCAAAAGGTGTCATGACTTGACATTCACAACTGAACCAGTTCCTGTGACACACCCAAAATACCCAACGGTATAACTCTCCACTGCCCCATTCTATTCCACTCATATTTGATATTCCTACCAACAGTCACTCGCAGCACATGGAGGCCCTAATTACAAGCCACAACGAATCCCACAGGGGAAACAGCAGCCCAACGTTTGTCCTGCGCCCGACGCGTTGAAATCAGCTGAGATCCATGAACCCTGAGATCTCATTATGGACGGTTGAGATTATTTTAAAAACCTTTCATAAAAAGCATATCCGTCGGATCGGGATTGCAGGGTCCTGAAATCCATCTTGGATCGCAGCAGATACGGACTCCGTGGATTGAATGAAATGAAATGCGGTTCCTTTTCACAGCTTCCAGTCTTTTCCCTATCGACAAAAGTATAACGCCAAAGTGCAAAAACGCCCCAGGAAATCCCTATAAACAACAAAAGTCCCCCCCTTTGAAGAAAAAGTAGGCACAGAGATGGAAGGAATGGAATGAAATAATAATAATCAAGAATCAAGAATCAATAATCTAACGCCAAAGAAAGTCGCCTCCTTTTTCTTTTCCACTTCTTCTTTCTTTCTTTCTGTGCTCGCCACTCCTTCGCTCGTGCGAGCAAAGAAAGAAAGAAACCTTCTTTGCTTGCTTGATTGATCCCCTCTGCGATGATTTAGGAGGAGAGGAAGAGGAGGAGGAACCGGAGATGTTTAAGCTGCACAGGCACAGGTCCGATAGGGTAGTGGAGAGGATCGAGTTCAAGTTCTCCAATTTCCGGGCTGGTCAGGTAATGTAATGTGATGCATTAATTTATTTATTATTCCCTTTCTCCTCTTGTTTTGCTGCCGGATTGCACGAACTGAAAGTTCGGTGCTTTGATTGCCGAGCTGCATCAATCGCGGCTCGCAATCTCATGGATCGATTGAGAGTTAGAAGATGAGCTGGTTGTTTGGTTGTTTGAGGGATTTTCAGCTGAGATTGGGAGAATGCTTGTCCAAACAGTGGTCAACGGAACTGTTGCTTGTATTTTTTTATCAATGTGTATGCGTTAGGTTGAATGTTCCTATTTCAGATGTCAACATCCAGGGTTCTGTGAATTTATGTCCAATTAATTGAGTCTTTATTGTACCGGTTAAAGGATGTGATTCTTAATTGCATAGGGATGTAATCTGATTGAAGTTTAAGGAAAAAAAAGAATATGCATTGAATGTGTCAATTTTGTAGGCAAGCTGGATATTTATGTGAAATGTTCATAATCTTGGAAGAGGTAGCTAATTTTTTAAATTCACATTCTTTTAGAGCCTATATCAATGCTAGAACCAGCTGTCTTTCAGTTGTCATTCCATGAGAACCTTGTACATGTTTGAACTTTGTCAAAGAAAATTCATGTTTTAGGTTAGTGCTGATTTCTCAGAAGTAGTAATATGTACATTGATGTGGTTAAAAAATGCTGCAATTCTGATTAAAATACGTAAACTAAAATAATATATTGACACAGGCTAACATACATTATCTGTTTTTCAGGTACCAAAAGGATGGGACAAGATATTTATTTCAGTTGTATCTGTGGATAACGGGAAATCTATTGCAAAGACAAGTAGGGCTGTAGTGCGAAATGGAGCTTGTCATTGGCCTGACTCTTTGTCCGAATTTATATCATTTTACCAAGATGTTACGACAAGGGAGACTGAAGAGTGCCAGTACAGATTTGTTGTGTTAATGGTAAATTACCTTATCTTTGTTATTGTTATTGTAATTATTATAACCATTACTGCATCGTGTGGAAGGTGTTGATAGATAGTTTGGGATCTGATGTCTTACCCATTGTTCGACTCTGTCAATTTTGCTTGGTCTTAGTAAATTAGTTTGTCAAAGTTAGGATTTTTTTTGCAACAACTTACTATAAGAATCCTTAAGAATTAGTTTTTGTTGTCCGGAGAAGACAACCAAGTTCTTGCCTTCTTATTTTCAGTTCTAATTTTGAAGTGTCATCAAACTAACAAGTCTTTCAAATATTATTTTTTTTTTTGAAAGAAGAAAAGTCAATGGCTACTGATTCTGCAGATGAAACCATTATTTTACAGAATTTTAGATTAGTTACCATCAAACATCTCCAAAAAGAAAATTATGCCAGTTCTTTAGAACACCTGAACTTATTCCAAAACAGCAGTCGGTCCAAAATTGAGAGATGCCCCTTATATAAAATTGAAGTTGCTTTTCCCCAAACTAGTATTACATGACTTTTCCTTTAAACTGTTTAATGAGATGAAAGGAAATGTGCAATGTTCATGAAAGTTGCCATCCTACTACATTTAACTAGCAATTATGCACTAGAAGTATATTGAACTTGAGACTTCAGCCAATAACTATTATAAGAAGTCTTAATCAAATTTTTAAGTTGTAATGTTTTTGTTTTGTCTGATTGTCTGAATTCCGCAGGGATCAACTAGAACAACTGTGCTTGGGGAGATCACATTAAATTTAACTGATTATCTGAGCTCCAGCGATCCTAACGTCATTTCTTCTTCATTAAAAAAATGCAACTTCGCCACAACTTTACAAGTAAGTTTGAGAAGATGTACATAATAGGGTCTTATCTTTCATGTCTATGTTTTTTTGAATATCGTACATCAGTTCGTAGTATGCAGTTCTTTGTGAATGGGCAGTTAAAAGCAATGCTCTTGGAGCTGGTGCTCAAAGATCTCAAATAGAAAACGTAAACTCCTGTTGCGTCTTAAAAGTACTTTCAACTTGTAATCAGTTATTCATTGAGATTGAGTCGCAAAAAACTCTGTCTTTGTATTATGTTCAGCATTCACAGTATGAAAGTTTTTCACTATTGGTTGTTAGGAATTCATTTACAAAATCAAACAACTATGAATAAATGCAACTAATAATTTTCAGTAATTGCCTAGGATTTATGTTCGTGATGATATTCAATAAGAGCTCACAATCATCCATTTAAATTGATGTTGCTGTTTTAGTTCTTTCTCTAATTTTAAGTTCTACAACCTTTCCTTTGTGATGTCAAAGCATTAATTCTTAAGATCAATGTAGCCAACATGTTAGAGAACTTACTCTGATACATCAATTATCCAATCTGTCCTAACATTTCTCTAACCTGTCTGTGTGCTAATTTAGCTTGTAACCATGTGCAGTTTAACCTTCAGTGCCTTTCTACAAAGTCCAAACTGAGGTACTTATTTTGTTCTTCCCTTTTTCTTTTGAACGTCGTACTAAACTAAAGGTTGTAACTTGTAACATACTAAGTTTTTTGTATTTTTTAGGGGTACAAAATCTGTAAATGATGGTTCATCTCGCCATGAAGATCGAAATGCTGGCAATGATTGCAAATCCGATGGATCAGATGAACTTGGCATTCGGGTAAGGAATTTTAATTTCAAGTCTTCAAAAGAAAGCAGGTCATAATATGTACTTTTTCCGACAGAAATCTTCCAAAGTTATTACTTTCATTAATTGAGTTCAGACTTATTTATAAATAGTTGGCTTGAAATTTTGTTATATTAATTAATTATTAATTGTAATTTAGTTTTGAATGACTTACTGATACATAAACATCTCTGTTTCAAATTGTTAGGATTCTTGTTTATCAGCATCCGAGTCACACTGTAGTTCCAATTCTGGGGACATGTCAATCGACCGAACCACCTTCTCCCCACAAAATGCTAGTTCTGCCTATGGTGGCTCTCACATGGGCCGACAGGACTCAGTTGGATCTCTTGTCAGCAACAACTCCTCTTTCAGCAAAATGAATGGGATATCTCAGCTGGCATCTCCACATAGCTCAACCAAAGATCTTCTAGAAGCTGCTGATGAGACGATAGAGGAGTTGAGGGATGAGGCCAAAATGTGGGAACGACATTCTCGCAAAGTCAAGGTTGAAATGGAGAACCTGAAAAAAGACTATGCAGAGAAGGCCAAACAGTTGGATGAGGTTCAGATGGAGCTCTCTAGTTCAAATACTGAGAGGGATTTATTGAAACTTGAGGTTGAAAAGTTGAAATCCTCATTAGAGGAGTCACGTGCTAGTGTTAGAGAAAGCTTTGGGACTCCTAAATATGATCAGGTGGCATCTCCCAAATTTGAGGAGATGGTAAATTCACATAAAGAGTTGGAGGATGAGTTGCAGTTTCAGAAGGAATCCAATGCCAATCTGGCATTGCAGCTGAAGAAAACTCAGGACGCCAATGTGGAGCTGCTTGCTGTAATACAAGAGCTAGAGGAAGCTGTTGAAGCTCAGAGAGAGGACATTTCCATGATAAATAATGTTGAACATAAGTTAAGGGAGAAGGATGAGGAAATAGCAGCTTTGAAAGAGAAGTTAGCTCAAGCAGTTGATAGGCCAAGTAGACCAGCTGCAAATTATGACACGAGCCAATGGAGTTCTGATTTGGGGAGAGAAAATGAGGCATTAAAGGCTAAAATACAAGAACTAGAGAAGGATTGTGCCGAGTTAACAGATGAAAATCTAGACCTGCTGTACAAAATGAAGGCTCTTGGTAACGGAGATGTTACTGAAAATCCATTCCGAGATGCAACAGAAACATCACAGCTAAATGAATTTGAGATCAAATGTGCTGAACTTGAAATTAAATTGCAAGGTTTTAAGGAGGAAAATGATAAGCTATTGAAAAATTTGCACAAGAGTGAAGAGGAGATATTAGAAAAGAACATGGAACTAAACAAGCTAAGAGAGAGGCTAGCACTTGGAAATGCTAATTTTAGTGAGAAATTGGAGGAAAGCAAATCAGAGACTGTGGACAGTCTCAAAGAGGAACTTGAAATTTTGGAAAGTTCAAATTCTGAACTGGAAAGGAGGAATGGCCAGCTAGAGGAGATCATAGAAACTCTGTGCACTGAGATAAACAGCAATTCAGTATCCTTAGAAGAAGTAAAACGGGATATCCACTCACATGTAGCTTCCAAGAAAGCCCTTGAGCGGAAGTCTAAAGAGCTCGAAATTTCCAATCAAGAATTTGAGTTTCAGATTACTGAGTTAGAACAAGAGAATGTTCAATTATCAGAACGTATATCTGGATTGGAGGCACAATCAAGATATTTGACGGACGAGCAAGAGTCAAATCGAGCTGAATTAGAAGATTCTAGATCTTTAATTCAAGAATTAAAAGAAAAACTGGTGAAGCAGAAAATTGAAGTGGAGCAAGACAAGTTAGAACAGAGGGAAAAGTTAAATGAGGCCAAACAGAAATTTCTACAGGCACAAGAAGAGGTTGAAAGTTTGCGAAGATCAAATTCAAAAGTACAATCAACAGTTGAGGGTTTGATTGAAGAGTGTAGCTCCCTCCAAAGTTTGAATACAAATTTGAGAAAGCAGAAGGTGGAGTTACATGAGAGTGTTACCCGGTTAGAATTACAACTTGAGGAGTCACAGAAGAAGTGTGTAGAATTTTCTAGAAGAGCTGAGACTTTGGAGGGTAAGCTGATATCCTTGCAGATAGATGTTTCGTCAAAGGAACAAACAATGATGTCTGAGCTTGAGAGATTATTTGAGGAGCACAAGGAGCAAGAGGAAAAGATAAGTCGTGCTCAGCAGATGCTGAGTAAGCTTGAAATAGAGAAAGGGGTTGAAGTTGAAAGCTTACATAGGGAGATTGAGGCCCTGACCGCACAAATTTCTTCAGGTGATAACGAGCAAGAAACAATGCAAGGAGATACTCTTCCTGAGGTATCTAGTCTTCGGGCTGACAAAGCTAGGCTTGAAACAAGCCTAAATGCTTCAAATTTGCAAATGAAGGCTTACGAGTCGGAACTCGAAAACCTTAAGAGGGAGTCCAAGAACAAGGTTCAAGGACTAGTGGATCTGCTAAATGCATCTAAACAAAGCGAAGCAATGTTAATGGCCGATATTGAGCACATGCGTAGTTTAGTGGAGACCACTCGGTCCAATGAAGAAAACTTGAACAGAAAATCAAATGAACTAGAGGTGAAGCTGAAATCTGCAGAATATGAGAAGAAACAGATTGTGGAAGAGATATCTGACTTGAAATTACAAGTGCAAAAAATAGCCCAATTCCAAGAAGAGATTTTGCACTTGAAAGGCTTGATTGATGAGACAAAATTTGAGAAGGAAAAGCTTGAAGAAAAATTGAGGTCTATGTCTGACGAGTATGAAGAACTTATGACTGAGAAGATGGCTCTTGCTGAAAAAGTAGGGTCCATGGAGAAGGCCTTGAATACTGGAGAGGATGAAAGGAGAAGTAAAACAGTGTTAGAGGCAAAACTAGTGCGGCTGCAGAGTGATTTGTCACTTAAAGATGCTGCTGGTGCGGTTGAGGCTGAGTTGAGGAATGAGATTAATAGGTTGAAGAGAAGTATTAATGAGTATCAGAGGAGAATACAGAGCTTGGAGCAAGAGAAAGAAGAGCTCATGACAAGTCAAAGTTGTGCAAAGGATGCGGTATGTGGCTTATCTTCTATTAATGTTTAACATCAGAGGGGCAATTTAATCAACTCAGGCAAAATATCTGTATGGTGCCATTATGTACTCCTAATATGTGATGCAATAGGCAAAAAAAAAAAAAAAACTTTTCGGTCATTTGTCCTGTATATCAAGAGTGAGGATTTAACTGGGAAGTTTAGAGCATTGTTTCAATAGTTTTGGGAAAACACAGGAAATTGACTTGTCTTACTGGGTGTGTTTTTGCTGAAATTGTTTTTTGGGGGTATTTTTTTATTCTGACTTTTCATGTGTACCTGGTTTTTCTGGGGTATACTAAAGTCTTTTTTCATTTTTAGTATATACGGAGGCCTCCTTGAGTAATTAGTCATATAAGTATTTCTATATTACCTACTAGACTCCATGTGATTAAATTATTATTTTTTTTGGTTGTGAATCTGCAATGTTTACTTTAGGGTTTGTATTTATATCTTTGTTATTTTGCAGGATAACAAGAAGTCAACTCAAGAACATGGAGATATGCAAAGAGAAAGGTAAGCTTGTTCGTTTTATGATACATGCAAAAGAAAATATTTCTATGATTACAATTTTTTAAATACTATAACAAATTGTTCAACCAATTAATGCTGTTCAGCTTGGTAAACTTTTTGGATAAATAAGAGAACAGAAAATAAATGGGCGCAGGAAATCCTTGCATAAACCGTTTATTAATTACCAGAATCCCTTTCATTTTCTGTATTCTAAACATAATGAATAAAAATAAAGGGTTTGAGAACTTAATTTTCCAATGAATGGGCATTGAAGTCGTTTCCAATTGACCTAATCTTACTTGTAACAGTTGTATGTTTTCAGTGTGTTTATTACAATAACATGGAAACCAGAACAGATATCCGAACATTGTTGGGTTATCATCTGTGGAACTAGAAACATTGTATAATGTGGAGAATATTGTTGGGTTATCATCTGTGGAACTAGAATCCCATCTCCAAAAATATGGTCAAACATAAAGTGAAGCTCAAACGGGTTTAGGCTTTAAGCTGTTCTTTTTTATAGTATCCTCATATATTCCTTGGACATTGATCAGCAGTGAAGCAAAAATAACAGCATTAGAAGCAGAGCTGAAAGAAATGAGAGAAAGATACTCTAGTATGAGTCTCCAGTACGCTGAGGTCGAAGCTGAGCGTGAGGCGCTGGTTCAGAAGCTCAAATCCACAAAGCCAACTACCAAAGGATGGTTCTCCTAACGACGTTTCTGGTTGCCTCATGCTCACTTATTCGAATTTTATTTATTGTAATTTATCTTTGGTTGCATTGAGGTATATATAGATTTAGGTGAATTTAGGCAAAAAAAAAATACAACTGCGCACGAGTTTGTATGTTGGCTGACATGCTTCTGTTGATGTTGGAAAGTGCTCATGAGACTCTATCTGATAAATATCATTTTCTTGATAGTTTTGCTATTACTTCTTCATTTTGGTTGGATGGTGGGGAGGGCTGCAAGATTAATTAATAAACTTATCATCATGGAACGGTACAATGATGGATTGTTGCTATAAGTATTCCTGATTAGCAATGAAAATTGAAAAGAACAGCTGCTTGGATGGATGATTTCTGTATTTAAGAGCATTAAAGGATATTTCCAAACAGATTCTTCAGTCCTGATATAATTAAGAACACTACATTGAATCCATATCTTACCTTTTTTTTATTGACATGTTGAACAGTTTTGAAGATGTTAAAGGCCTACTTAGTTTTGGGCTTTGGCAAAGGTAGCAAGTGAGTAATGCAATTGAGCTTCATTATGTTCCTTTAGGCCCAAGGTGAATTTTTATTTGAGCTTCACTATGTTACTTGAGCGACAAAGAGGAGAATAATCTGTTCTTCCCAGTTTATTTTGTACTCAAATACACGTTTAAGCCACATAAAATTTTATTTGATTTTAATCAGGGATATATAAACAGAAGAAAAATAACCCACAAACATAAATTAGTAGCCATCCTCTTTAGAAGCTTTACATGATTTTATTTTTTATTTTTGTGAAAGAAAACATGAGTTGTTTAAAACTTTGAGTACTGATGATGGGTGGCTCCATAGTGGGACATACCTTCTTTTAATACGGTTATATGCACTTGCAAATTTGCAATTGCTTGCTCAGTAGCAAAAGTGGCAACATGCAGCCGATACCCACATTCCTAGGATCAATAATCACTGTACTGGTATCTCATAAATTTCATTTGAGTAACACCTACCCTAACGTTCATAGAAAAGTCATTCATAACGTCCATAAATTACATAATATGATGTATCTGTTACATTTTGAAATCTATCTGTTACATTCATAGCATCCATAGAAAACTGATAATCTATAGACAGTTTTTCAATGGACGCAAGATGTTTCTCATTTCATTTCATTCTGTTCTCTCCAGTAAATGAACTATGTACTTTGCTAACTCAAAGTCTCAAACTATATACAGAGCACATTCGTAGAAGCATCAACATCAGATTTGATGATCTGACGGTTGAGACTTCCCCTCGGATCAAGATCTCCTCCTATTCCCAGAAAAACAGTCTCCAGTTTCTAATATTAACAGAGAGAAAACTGATAATGTATTAACTTTTAATTGATTAATTAAGTGTTGGTCAGAATATAATTAGAGAATTATTCTTATCCCCTGAACTACACCCATTATTTGCACCCCATTTTTATTCTTTCATTCTTCTTCCTTCATTGATTTGCTTCCCACCACCATATCACCTCCGCCCACCGCCACCCTCTCCGCCGGACCTCCACCACCCCTCGGCCGCACCTCCGCACCCCTCCGGCCGCACCTCCGCACCATCTCCGGCCGCACCTCCATTGCTCCGGTTCTTTAATACACATTTAGTTATTTGTATAAACTATATTAGCGGTTAGTATAAATATTTTTGCGTGTTAGTATAATCACTTTTTCTGTTATTATATGGAAAATGTAAAATTATATTGGGGTACGGTTAAGGGGATTTTTAAGTAGTGCAGTTATCAGGCCTGATATAATTAATAGAATCTGATGATGAATATATATCATGATTGTACCGTCGCTGATAGCCGAAAGAATTGTCTGCTTTGACTAAGAAGTTGAATTAACTAACTAATTAATTAATTAATTAGAAAGGGTTTATGTCGCTTAAAGAGCAATTGCATTGCTAAAAGCGAGCTGTCATGATCCATGGTTTTAAGGCTGCCCGTTTTTAATATCAGAACAATAGAAAAAATCATGATAAATTTGAGGACGAAGTAAACACTATTATAAATTCATAATTAAGAAAATTAACACATCATGAAGCTAGCTAGCATTAAAAATACCAAACTATAACACTAGCCAATTTTCATTCATTTTACAAAACCAGAAAACGCTAATTTTTTTACATACTTTTCATATCAATCCCTTTCATTTTCATTTTTTTTTTTTCGAGAATTGAGAACAAGAAGTATATAATAGAATGGCGGCCGGAGACGTGTCGGCTACATGGGGCATGGCCAATGAGATCGAAAAGATAGGATAGATCTTCGCTTGATGCATGCACAACAGCAGCACAAGTGCACAAGTAGTCAGTCGGCACCCTGTTGCGAATTGCCCATCAACGTTTACGATAACAGCAAAGTTCCAAGTCCCTAGGAGCCATTGAGCCAAACCCTCCTCCCTCCCTCCCTCCCTCCCTCATGCTGCATCATCTCTCCATCCATCATTCCGTCCATACATGATTGATTTGATTTTGATTTGTTTCTTTTTAATTTCCCCGGGTTGCTCTCTATACCGACTGTTCCATTCCCTTCCCTTCCCTTGCATCCTATCAGAATCAGATCACGGTGCTCGTGTGAGTACAGTCTACAGTTACCTACGGGTTTTCGATCAAAAAAAAAAAAAGTACAGTCTACAGTGTGTGTGGAAAAATATGTTTTACCCCTCGCACCATACGATCAGCCAGCAAAAATTTATAAAAATATTCTTTTTTTCAGAAAATTTTACAGAGATATACTTAATTTCTAAGAAAATTTATAAAATTAACCTACCTTAAAAATATATTTACAAAATGACCCTACAAAATGACTTTAAAATTTTTTACAAAAATATACTTCCGATCCTCAAAATTTTACAAAATGATCCTGCCAATCAACATGCCACCTCATTACAGGGTTGTGGGGGTAAAATTTGTGGCATAGTATCACTGTCTGTGTGTATATATATTAGGAATTTTTTAAGTTGTCCTCGTTTTAACTATCCACTAGCTATAGTGCGCGCTCCGGTGTGCCTAAATAATTTTTTTTTATCAATTTATTAGTACTAATTTATAAAAATATTTATTGGAATACATAATCTCAGAAACTTAGTACTATATATTAATAAATAATTTCTGAACATTTTCTTGGTGTGATATCTTAACTAAAAAAAGGGGAATTTGTATATTTTTCACTCCAAAACCCTCCAACTGTAACTTTGCCACTCCAAACTTGGAATTGCAAATTTGCCACTACAAACTCCATAACATTGCATTATTGCTATTAAAATTTTTATATGACCAAATTGCCCTCAATCTCCCACATGGCATGTAGTCCCCCGACAGCCCTCGCGCCGTCACAGCAGCCCCCTCACGCCCCAAGACAGCCCCCTCGTGCCCGGGGGCTGTCGGAAACAAGGGGGCTGTTTGGAGGGGGGGGGGGGGGGGTGCTGCCATGGGGAGATTTGAAGCAATTTGGTCATATAAAAATTTTAATGGCAATAATGCAATGTTATGAAGTTTGTAGCGGTAAATTTGTAATTTCCAAGTTTGGAGTGACAAAATTATAATTGGAGGGTTTTGAAGTGGCAAATATAAATTCCCCCTAAAAAAATAGATAGATGAAATAAGATTTTGGTATGCATGCTAATTTTTGAACACACAATTCATATAGAACCGTCCATTTTTTTTTTTTTTTTTATCTCTTGATTTATATAAATAGATAGTAGTGTAATTTACTAATTTTATATAAATAGATGAAATCTTAACTACGATTATTTTATTTATCGCAAAAACATATAGCTTAACTATGAAGATTCATATAATTTAAATATTATTTGATACTATTGAACATCATTAAGTTTGAACAATTTGTATAACTAATTTTTTTTTTTTTGAAATAGTAAATTTGCATTTACCTCCTTCCTATAATTTGTATAACTAATTAAATTTGATGCATGGTGGAAACATGCATATATCTTCATGATGTTTTATACATATGATCAGTTATTATATCATGTATATATTTTTTGATTCTTAATTTTAAAATCTACTTTTGAAGAAATTTCAACAATCAATCAGCATGGAATTTTCCTCTCAACCAAAAGTCTCATCAACCAGAAATATATGATATTGAATGGTGTGAAAATTGTTTGACAACCATGACTATTAACCATCAACAAATATAAATAAAATCTCTAAATGAAAATTTTTGTAAGCATGTATACTTAATTTCATAGATGATTGTCTTTCAAATTAGAATATCATTTGATACTCTCACATATTTTAACTAAAATGTTCTAAGATCTTGTAGACCTATAAATTATTTTTTGAAATAAATATAAATCAACTATTACAAATTATTGATTATTATGTTATGGTGTGCTGAAGATCAGTTGGGGTGCAAATTGGGGTTGTCTTTAGCATTGTCCTTGTTTTTCACATGTCGCAGCAACCCAACCCAAAGGGTAAAGGATTGAGTTATGTTTGATTCATTGGCTATGTGGGGTGTAGTGCGCCATAACTCACAATGGAAATGTGGAATTGACTTGGAGCACGGCAACCAGGTGCTCAGATCTTGAAGAAAAGGAAGCATGCATGGTTAAAAAAGAATCCCACGGATCAAATGCTATTAGAGATTGTTCAGTGTTTGTGTGGCAAATTGATTGCTGCAAGGATAATGGGTTTCTACTTCATGGCCATGAAAATGATGACACAATTTTTTTTCTTTCTCCAACCTTCACGTTTTCTGCTTTTGCTTTCATTTTTTTCCGAGCCCAGGAGAAGATCCAGCCGTTGCTTTGCTTGGGTATACAGTATACTGATATACTGTGCATCCACAGTAAAAGTTCTTGTAAATTAGCCCGATTACGGATACGTCCATGCATAAACATTTGTAATATTATCTTAAATTGTGTAACACTTAACTCAGATTTTGTAACAGTATAGATACATTGATACTGATACTGAGGACACTTGATATGACCCTATATATTATATATTATGAGACTTTGTAGGCCTTTGATTCATGGGTCCCTACATGAATTATCTTTTGGGAACAGCTTACCTGTGCTTATATAGATATATATCTATTTTTTTAATGGGCAATTCTCTTCTTTGTTTCACTGCTTGGGAATAAATAGTATGCGGGACAATTGAATGGCTGAGATTATATAGCGAGACATGTTTTTGGTTGGCCTAAGAGAAGGGCTCGTTATATTTAAAAAATGAACCATATTTGATAAACTATTGTTTAGTTTATAGATATTATTTTTTGACATGTACGTATTTTTCATTGTATGTATCTTTTCATGCTCCTATATATTATGCAATGCTAATTCATTCTATTAATAATACTATACAATCCACATTATCAACTTATTAAGATCCATATATAGAACGTAAATTTATTGAATTGATTTGAAACCGGAAGTACCAATTATGAAACCAACCTACTTCATAAAAAATGCATTTACATTACTAACTGACAAAATTTATAATTTATTTATTGTAAAGTCAAATGTTAAAAAAAATTGAATGCGTGATCAGAATAGTATAAAAATATTAAAATTAATGTAAAATCAAATGGTCAGAAAATTTGCAAAAAGGGATGTAAACCGGTTTATTGCAAATATATCTATAAATGTAAAGATTTTTCAAACTTATTGAAATTTCAAATTTATTGAAAACACATTGTCGAGATTGTTAAAGTAAGCATCGCCAAGTGATCCCTTCTTTGATGTTAATAGGTTTCTCAACATTTCTAATTTACCATTTGAAGTTTAATTCCATATATTTTATTTAGTAATCTCATCAAGAACCTTGATGAGTTTAAGAACACATGATAGCTTTATTTTCTCAATGTAAACCTATAAAAAAAAAAAAAAAAATTTCCAAAAAATATTCTTTAACAAACTTAAAAGATAAATTGGTTCCAATCTCGATCAAGCTAAATTAACTCTTATCATATAATTTTAGCTTTTATCTACCAATTTTGAAAAAAGAAAAAATATTGTGCTTATCTATTTTATTATTATTATTTGATCCTTTCACCCATGTATATTATATATGGATTATGGAGAACAGATTGAGCGAAATTTGGTACATTATAGTTTCAGTTTCAGCCACAAAAACAATAGATGATATATTTTAATCATGGTGGGGTGGGGATGTGATCATGTAAATTATTGCAGGTTCGATTAGCAAGAATATGATTATTACATATCCGGCGGCAGGATCCATCTTGTGATGGCTAGATGTATATATTAATATATAGACGTCTCATGATAAATTCTATGCTGTTTAATTAAGTGGTAAGCGGTGCATATATATATGCCTCTAACCAAATATATATCTATATGAAAAAATTCCTTTTGCATTATAAAATCGGGAATGTCATATACTAAGTTGGACGAATATTGGTAGGTTTAAATATTAAATAATGTTATAACATCTATCACAATGATAACAACAGAAACTATTACGTCTTTAGGAGGAGGATAATGATAATTAATTAATCAATTATTTTTGTTGTTAGTCCTCGATATTATTTGTGTTGGTGGTTGCAATTATTATAAACAAAGGGTTGAGGTTACTCCACTCATAGTCTATAGACATTTAAAGTTGGATAACTTGGACTCTTAAAAGTAGTTATGAGAATTTTGGGCTGAAGCTACAAATTAAGTCTGTATAAATGCCAGGGAGACAGGAAGGAGGGGGAGCAACAAATTAATTGCATCCATCAACTATGATTGGCAAATTAATCTCAATATTATTCATACTAGAGCTGTAACTCGGGCTTCGCCCCAAAATATGATAACAAATAATAATAGATCTCGTAAATTAAAAATATTTATTTTAAAAAATTTGAACATAATTTTTGATTTTTTTATGTGAATTATAATAATGATGATGATGTAATAATTTATAAATAATAGCAAATAAATGTTGGACCATTTAGGGTTAAATTTTGTTTTAGACATATCATGATATCATCTTATTAAATGGGGAGAGAGAATACATATAAACCATTGGATCAAAGTAGATGAAGAGATTTAAACAAAATCAATAGTTAATAATATTGATGATGTGACATAGTTGAGGTGCTTGGAGAGTTACCCCTCTTTTTAGTTTATAGATTTTATTGTATTATGTACAAAATATGTCTAAAGTAATACACAAAATATTACTTGTACGTTTTATTTTAAAAAATGAGAGTTTTTTATTCAAATTTTAGATGTCTATAAAAAACTCTTATCTAAATTTTCAACTTGCGACCTCCCACACGAAAAGTGTGGCTCTTAGCCACCAGATTAAATACTAGTTCTTATTACTTACAGATTTTGTTATTGATTAATCAATCTTAACAAAATAAATACTGAAATGTACAAGTAAAACTAATTTTAATTAAAAAGGACAATATGGATAAGATTAATATTAATGTATATTAGACAACAATAAAAATTTAGGGAAACAACTTGAGCTAGCCAACTAGCTAGAACTACATCAGATATATCCAATCATCCCTTGACACGGCTAATTGGAAGCACCTCGTTGGTACTTCGCAAACCAATGGACATAGATACATGGTGGAAGTGCATTATTAACATCAAAAAAGGAGCACAAAATGTGCCTAGAACTTTGGATCCTAAACAAGTCCTTTTCAGAGCAATGAAGACAAGTGCTTCAGTTCTAGCTCTCAACTCTCAAGGCCGACGTTTACTCGAGCGAGCACTGCACTTGAATGAATATATATGAAGACCCACATGATGTGCTTCCTGGATTGCTTCTCACAATCTCATCTATCTATCTATATATCTATAATAATAATAATGAGAAAAGACGCTCGACCCTGTTCCTGTTCACTATTATATGCATGTTGCGTTGCAGAAAACTACAAGATGGTTTTGTTTCTCTCCTCTAGATTAAGCTTCTATTGAATATATATTTATATCGAGTGTACTTTTTGATACTCGTGGGGAGAAGATTAAGCTAGCTAGAACCAAAACATCTCAATAATTTTGGATCAGGACTAATTAATTGGATTTCATATCCTCCGCAATACTGCTAATTGCAGTTAATCATGTGAGCCATGGGATTGTCTGGAGATCCGAGCCCACACGAATCTCAAAAAGATCCAACAATTCACCTGATTAACGGCAACTTACAGTACTGCATGGAATAAGCACTCAATTAACTGATGATAATTCGATTATTATTTTAGTAATTTTTGAGATAATTTGGATGCGATTGATTGCTCCTAGCGTGTTAAAATTGTATATAATGCTTAGACTTTTTGATATAATTAAGGCTCAATTTTTTTTTTTATATCGATAATTCCTTTTTTTTTTTTGAATGAATAACGACAATTAATATTTCATTATCAAATGTTTGACAATTATATGTCATTATTCAGAGCAAGTCATGCATTATAGTCTATGCATACCTAACACAATGCCTTCTTATCCATTAAATATCTAGTTATAGTCAATACAGATTAATATCATTCAATTAAGAACTAGCTTTGGTCTAGTGGTTAAGGACGGCGCTCTCTATGTGAGAGGTCGCGGGTTTGAAACTCAAATAAGAGATTTTTTTATAGACATTTAAATTTGAGTGCCCTCATCTTTATCTCAAAAAAAAAAAAGTATCATTCAATTAATACCTAAACACCACTCATGCATCATAAGGGCCAATAGGGGATCTACCTGAATTAACTGGATTCAATTGACCCAATTATTTTCAAAATTGCAGTAATATTTTAAGTTTTCTTTTATATGTAAATTAACTCAAAATTTACCCATTCTTTTATAAAAATAATGACGTACAAATTAACTATATATGATCTCCCGGCCCCATTATTTTGAGAGTAATATATTGAAGTATTTTAATCGATAAGATATTTTAATATTTGCTAGTACGACGTTGTATTTCTGAAAATCACCCAATTTTAATCAAAATGTGAATGATTTTTCTCAGAAAAAAAATGATTTTTTTATAATTTCTCAAAATGGGAAAAAGTACGAGGCGCATATATATTATACATACATTTACATTTAGATCGTAGACACACATGCGTGCAAAAATAAATTCTAAACTTATTAAAAAAATTTATTTATTTATTGGAAACATCCGGCATGGACACCCAAAAAAAAAAAAAAAAGTTTCTTAATTAATATCATCAATTAAAAACACATGCAAAAGTTAGTCGTGCGTACGTGATCTCGATCGTATATTAATATATGTCTGTTTATCAAATCCGTTTATATATAAGGTTCCAAACTTCCAACAAGATAAGCCGAAAAGTGTAGAAATAAGAATAGTGAATTAATTAATTCCTGTACATGTACAGCATGCCGATTGATCGATATCCATATCGATCTTACGAAACAGAGAAGATCGATCGAGGCACATCACATGCACTGCAAACCTAGCCTACGCAAAAACAAATCCATGCATAGTTGTGTGCTTGTAATCTTGTTGTATACAGTGTAGAGAGTAGAAACTGTGCATGGTTAATTTGTATGTATGGGCTGAAATTTTGGGATTGTAGATATACTAGGCATGTGATCGCGCTCCGCACGATTAATCCAATGTTTACTTTAACTTGATCGAAAATAGATGCAAACATAATTGTTAACCATATATAATACTGTTAACAAATTAAATATTGATCGGAAACTATCCCACGACACTCCCTATGGACAGTCTTAAAACGGGCCAAGATGCAATCTAGTAAATACTCCGCACTATATACTTTCAGTTGGGCAATAAAAAAAAATCCCAAAAAAAAAAATTCCAACAAAAAAAAAATACTGTTCAAAACTACGACACTCCTTATGGACAGTCTTCAAACGGACCAAGATGCAGTCTAAGAAATACTCCGCACCATATACTTTTGCTTGGGCAATCCACAAAAAATCCCCCAAAAAAAAAATGGGAAAAAAAGGCACTGTTTAAGTTGTACCTAGAGGGTATATCGAAAGTATCCAATTGAAAAAAATGAACGGATCATATTTCTTCTAATCCACAACGAAATCCGCATGTCTCCATATAAACTATAAATATATTAGATGATGTTACACAAACCAAAAAAAAAAAAAAGGCAGAAATGCGAGATAGTAATTAATAAGGAATTTAACTTCTCTATTTTTAGTCTAACTCAGTTATATTTCTCATAATTATTATCCCCACAGAAAAATCTGGAAAACCACGACACTCCTTATGGACAGCCTTCAAAAGGGCTAAGATGCAGTCTAGGAAATACTCCGCACTATATACTTTCACTTGGGCAACCAAAAAAAAAATCCCAAAAAAAAAATTCCAAAAAAAAAAAGAAGCACTGTTCAAAACCACGACACTCCTTATGGATAGTCTTTAAACGGGCCAAGGTGCAGTCTAAGAAATACTCCGCACCATATACTTTCACTTGGGCAATAAAAAAAAATCCCCAAAAAAATAAAAAAAACCCCAAAAAAAGAAGATTCCAAAAAACAGAAATCCAAAAAAAAAAAAAAACAAACAAACAAAAAAATTTCCCAAAAAAAAAAACAAAAAAAGGCACTATTTATTTGCACTGTGGAATTAGATGATGTTACACACAAAAAAAAGGGCAGAAATGCGAAATAGTAATTAATAAGGAATATATCTCCTTTATTTTTAGTCTAACTCAGTTATATTTTTCATAATTATTACCCCACAAAAAATCTGGAAAACCACGACACTCCTTATGGACAGTCTTTAAACGGGCCAAGATGCAGTCTAGGAAATACTCCGCACTATATATTTTCACTTGAGCAATAAAAAAAATCCCAAAAAAAAATTGCAAAAAAAAAAAAAGCACTGTTCAAAACCACGACACTCCTTATGGACATTATTCAAACGGGCCAAGATGCAGTCTAAGAAATACTTCGCACCATATAATTTCACTTGGGCAATAAAAAAAAAGAAAAAATCCCAAAAAAAATAAAGAACCCAAAAAAAAAAATCCCAAAAAAAGAAAATCCCAAAAAACAGACCACAACGAAATTTACATGCCTCCATATAAACTATAACCATAACCATATTAGATGATATTACACATACAAAAAAAAAGGCAGAAATGCGAGATAGTAATTAATAAAGAATTTAACTCCTCTATTTTTAGTCTAACTTAGTTATATTTCTCATAATTATTACCCCCATAGAAAAATCTGGAAAACCACGACACTCCTTATGGACAATCTTCAAACGGGCCAAGATGCAGTCTAGGAAACACTTCGCACTATATACTTTCACTTGGGCAACCAAAAAAAAAATCCCAAAAAAAAAATTCCAAAAAAAAAAAGAAGCACTGTTCAAAACCACGACACTCCTTATGGACAGTCTTTAAACGGGCCAAGGTGCAGTCTAAGAAATATTCCACACCATATACTTTCACTTGGGCAATAAAAAAAAATCCAAAAAAAAAAAAAATTGCACTGTTCATTCGCACTGTGGAATCTACAGTAAAAATGATGTCCAAACCTTATCTATGGTTCTATATGGATGGCATATTGGCATGGCATGAGGCTTCCTTGAAGAAAATTAATGAGGGCGTGTCTGTAGGTGTACATTATTTTTTTATGAATACTTTTCTTGTATATTTTATAATTTTATATTTATATAATTAGGAGGCAGGGAAAAGGGGTTTACATGTAGTAGTGGATGATGGGTATAGATCATTCCATGGCTAATCTTAGCAGAGAAACGAACAAACAGAACCAGCCTTCATTTCCGTTTGCATGGCACATGCATGAAACGTATGGATTAATTAATTAATTAATTATTATATATTATAGATTTAATAAAATGCATTTCGTAATTTATATTTATTCATAGTTAAATTACTTACTGATCGAGTATATAATGTTACTGTATATGAGCAAGCTCAGCTCAAGTTCTTTTAATGAGCTTAACTTTTAAAAAAAAAAATACTTATAAAATTATACTAATATTTATTATTTCCGCTCACCATATTTTCTTATAAAGAAAATATATACTAAAAATAAATTAAAGGCAACAAACCTAGCATGCATTTAAGCATTCTAATTAAATTCTCCAAGATAAGAGCGAAAAACATATATAGATACAGAGACATGATAAGGAATCAACGATGTTACTCATCAGAAAATTCTTCACACGGAGTATAATTAATCAACGGTACAGAGGAACTCGATCGTCAGAAAAATTCTTCATACAGAGGGGAGATGGCAAATTTATTGAATATGATATATATACAGATTAAGAAATAAAGAAAGACCACTACGTACGTACTGTAACTGTGTGAAATTTAACAGCTACATCTTCTTTTTTTTTTTCTTTAAATTGATTACTATATGAAAAGCGAAAATATAAGATCAGATTGAGAAATATAATATATCAGTGCAGAAGAATAATTACACAGTAATACACATGCAAATTGAAATTTGTATATCAATTTTTTTTAAAAAAAAAAGGAAAAAACGAAGATATCTAAGGAGTGATGAGCCATGCAAGAAGGCATCGCATCACCAACCCCAATCTTGCATTTCAGATCGTCTGCAGGAATGCAATGTGCAGTGATCGATGCACGTGAACCGTTGGATTGCATCGAGATCCAAGTTTGCACCAAATCTTAACATAATCAAACGGCCCACATGCTTTACTGCATATTGCCTTGCCTTAAGCCCTTACACCATGTTTGGCTGTGTCATAAGTGAGGAATAAAGCCTCTATTCCTCACTTAAAGAGCCAAACAAGAATAATTCAAGACTCCATAAAATAGAATATAGTGATTTTGTGGCTCCTTAACTTATGGAGCCTCATATGGTGGTTTAACTTATTCCTCATGATTTATGTCTTTATGGGTCCCACCAACCAATAAAGAATATATAATTTATATGCCTTGTAATAATAATTAACATAAGAATAAAATAATAATATAATATTAGTAATAACTAATAATAATAATAATAATTTAAAATAAAATTAATAAAATAATAACAATATGTCAATGATTTGACAAAGAAGAAAGAACAGTAATGGTTATAAAATAAATATAATAATATAATAATACAAATAATAAATATATTAATAAATAATGGCAAAAGGCTGTAATTAATGTAATAATAAAATAATTATAGAAATAAAAAATAAAATAAAATCAATACTAAATAGTAAACAGTAATGAATATATTAGTGAAAAAAATAATTTTAATAAAATAATAATAACAATAAAACTATTAATTAGTTAATTGTACTAAGATAATATTAATAAAATAAGAATAAACAATAATTAATATAATAATGAATTATAATTAATAGTAAAAAATGTAATAATTAGTACAACTATGGAATAAGTTAATATTATGATAATATTATGTGATTAATATAATAATGAAATAATTTAAGAAATAAATAATTAAATAAAACCAATTGTAAATAGTAATTAATAATTAATATATCAGTGAAATAAAAATAATTTTAATAATATAATTATAACAATAAAACTATTAATTAGTTAATTATACTGATATAATATTAATAAAATTATAATAAACAATAATTAATATAATAATGAATTATTAAAAATAATAGTAAATAATGTAAATAATGTAATAATTAGGAATACATGTAAAACAAAACTGCTCCACCCTCCTACCTTATGGTGTGATAACATAGGTGCTACGTTTCTAGCCTCGAACCCGAAGTTTCATGCCCGACATGTGGAGATTTACTACCATTTTGTTCGCAAGCGTATTTTGATATTATAATAATATTATTATTATTCATTACTAATGGTGTTGATAATGATAATAAAATAATAATTAATAATGATAATGATAATAATTAATAATAATTTTATTATCATTATTATTATTATCATATATATATGTCTTCTTATTCCTCCATCAAGTTACACCTCCTTATGATCTAACCAAACAAAGGCAGAGGATAAGTCGTAGTACTATGGGGTCTTGGGTGATAGCGACGAGGCAATGTTACTGTTTTGGATGTTAGGAATGAGCATTTTTCAGGGAAGTGATGGGTTGCCAGGGAACATGCTGTACGCAACTCTCAACCCGTTTCATACCTGTGGATATAATCGTACAAGCAATGATATATAGGACTCAACGGGCTCGTTCGGCAATCCAACGAGGATCAATAATTTGATCCGTACTAAGGAGTTCACGTTCGGATGTCTTGTTCTATACAAAAATGCTGAGGAGGCTTGAGCCATGGGTTTCCCTTTTTTAAGAATCCGGGTAGGGGATTAAGCCGGACAGCATAAAAGGCTTAAGGAGGGGTTCTTGATCCGCACTAAAGAGTACGTGTTCGGACAAATCAAGGAGGATCAAAGCGTTGAGAAGGCCGCGTTGAGCAACGGGTTCAACTAATTATTGGTATCACATTACGCGCCTTATGAAGCCTCTTTCAATCCATTGTGAGTCCATCCATGAAAGCACCTCGAAAAATATATTAAATAACCTCTAAATTTTAATTTAAGTTGCTCAATATATTTTTATATCAAAATCTTATAGTATAAAATTTTTCTACGTTTAAAAATTTTTAAGTATTTGTTTAAGATTTTTTAAGAATAACTATATAATTTCAATAAAATAAATATGCTTTATGTATCATTTAAAAGATTCAAACAAAGACTTAAATTTTTAAAAATATAAAGTTTTTGCATTCTATAATATTTTTAAAAAGTACATAAAATTTTGATAAGTCATCAAACAATGCTCAAACTGATTCAAATTTGGAAAAACATTAATCAATAAGTTAAATATTACATCCATAATTTTTTTATTTTTAAGAATTTTAACAAAATTTTCAAAATCCTCATTGTGAAGACTGTCAAGATCAATAAGCATTGTCAATGGATCCCTCTTCTTGATTATAAAAGGCCAATCAACTGTCTAATGTTCTTGTTTAAACTTTAACTCGTTCTTCCTTTGAGTATCAATTTCTCTTTCAACTAAGGAATAAGTTAATATATCATTAAATTCAACTATCTATGAGGAAATTAAGATGGTTAATATATCATTACATTCTTACTTTAACTCATTCTCACTTTGAGTGTCAATTTCTTTTTCAACTAATCAAAAGGTTAATATACATATTCAAGTTCAACTATCTATGAGGAAAGATGGTCCATCATATCATTTCGTTGACACTCTATTTCGTTTTACTAAAAATACGAACAAATTAATACGATCCATTGTGGTCCAGAATGTATCTTTTGAGCATGCAGGGATGTTTAGATGTATCAAGATTGGATCACTAAACAGTCTTTAATTTAATGCTCGATCTCAATAATTCCCTCACTGTTGACGACTAACGAGGCAAGGAATGTTACGGCGAGATATGAGGTATGAGTTATATATGAATTTCGAGTGAATTAATTTCTTCGATGTCGAAGAGGGTTACTTCCAAGATATTAATAATGTTTTACATGTTAAGTGATATTTTTTAATTAAGTGTATAGATCAATTATTGATCATCATGTTACTCATGTACATGTACAAGGAGTAGCATAATGATCTATATATATATGAAAACTTCAAAAAATACGGGGGAAGTAAGTATAATACGGCCTGCATATGTTTGAACATGTACAGCCCAAAGTAAAAGGAGAATTCGTATCCTTGTTGCGGCTTGTTAATTGAGGATTGAAGTTTCCGATTGAAAAACGGGAGAAAGATTATCAAATTTTATTTAGTTTTTTATGTCCTATGATATTAAGTAATAAAATTATATATCAAACGTTACATCTGGTATATATATCATGACCCATTTAGAGGTGGAAATGCATCAGATGAGCGAGAACTATATTTCCACTTTCCTTAATCGTTATTTAGTAAATAATGACAAATATCCATCATTAAACCTTGTGTCGTCATGATCAAGTTATATAATTTTATTTTTTTGTCTAACAATTTAAAAAATATATTAATATATATATCTAATTATCAACTTAAACACAGAAAGACAAGATGTATGCAATAAATGAATAAAATAAAATAAAATACATAGGTAATTACTTACAAGCAAATCTTGTTGCTCTGCTAAGTGTACATTTTATTTGTACGTTCAAATTTCTCTTTTTTTTTTTACTCAAAAAATTGATTTTTTATTGTATATATTTGCTCTCAAAAGCGTGCAGATTTATTCCACAACTTAATTTGCAGCTCTTTCCAAAATTATACGTTCGAATAGATTTATTTCATCATGTTCAGATACACTGTTTTATATACTACGTAGATATATAATATTTTTTTTTCACATTAAAGATTTAGTCATGAGGTATACTGTACATATCTATTCTTACACAGCGAATCTGAAAATGCGATCGATCTTGATATAATAACTTTTAAAAAATCTATAACGAGCTGTCATATGCAAAAATAAAATAAAAAATAAAAGAGGAAACAGTAATTCATTGGAAAATCTTAGGAGGGTATTTTAATTAGTAAATAAACGCAAAAAAATAAAATTGACTCCACGAACTCCAACTCTCCAAGTCCAAGCGACCAACATTCCTTTTTTTTTTTTTTTGAAGCTCTAGTTTGACCAATTTGTGCAGCGGGTTAACATGCTTTTGAGTCTTGAATGTGATCCATCAACCATACCTGTGTTGGAATACTAATATCTATATTGGAATTCTTTTTAAGTAAAAGAAAAAAAATGTAATATTGGTTTTATATTGTAAAATAATTAACAATATCCAAACTGTAAATTAATTTTATAAACTTATTCATAGCCGTGACTAAATTCATACCCAAATTTATAACTGGTTTAAAATTTTAATATCCGTATTTATGTCCATATTCATCTTATAAAATAGATAGTCGTATAATTTAAGTGCTATCAGTTTGGAAATCCGCTCTTTTTTAACCCTGCCCAAAAACAAGACTACAAATTTACAATCCATGACACATTTTATAAACAAATAGCACCACTGAAGATCTCAACTTCTTATTTATTTATCTATTTTTTTTCTCACAGTTGCTTTGACCATAGAGATTAGAGAGCACCATATATTGAATTATTGATATATTATTCCTCTCAGAATATGAATTAATTTCCCTTTCACGAGTGTTTTATCTGTGCCGGAAAAGAAACCTTTATATATATTCACAGGTTCTCTGCTGAAAAAAGAAAATTTCACAAACGGACACACTTCCACGCGTCCTCTCCTGCACTCCCCCTGAAATTACGACAATATATATAACCCCACTCCACTCTAATCAACAATTAATTTGCTAAATTAATCCCAGATAATGCAAATTAGGATCCATCCATAATTAATCAGTTAATCACCAGCACCTAATTAATTTCTTCTCGCCTCTCTCTCGCGCCTCGTGCTTCCCCTCCTTCCTTCATTCCTTCTTCCCCATCTCGATCGTCTCTTCTTCCTCTTCTCTTTTTTGTTCCCCAAATACACCTTGGGATCGATGGTGCAATTCCAATTCTCTCTCGTTATCCGCTAAATATAAATAGGAATATAAATATGAAGCCCCATTTTAATGACCGAACCATTAATTAGTTGCCGGCTTAATTAAGCTTCCCTGTCGCTTTCTCTATAAATAACTCCGACCCGACTAAATAGAGAGAAAGAAAGAAAGAAATCATAGATTCACAATCGATTGATCGTGTCGTGAGGTTGAGAACAATGCCAATGGTGTAATTAATTAAGATTGATCATAATTTATAAGCATTCGTATGTGCATACATGGCGTGTGTAAGGTTGAAGCAGGACGTCAGCACGGTATGTCATCACCGGTTGGGAGGATGCATAGGCACCTCCGGGGAGGACGATCGCCGGAGGTGGAGGACGCCGGAGATAGATGGAGTGGATGATGTCGCGGTTGCGGAGACGTCTGCCACTGTGCGGCGGCATGCGCGGGTGCTGAGCCGGTGGGTGGCGCGCGAGACGATCACGGCGGCGACTCTGGAGGACCGGCGGCGTAGGGAGGCGGAGCTGGTGGCACTGGCCGAGCTCCACACCGCCTCCATTCTGCAGAGGTGGCGGGAGTTGGAGGAGGAGAGCCGCAATGATGCCGTCAGCAATGGCAGGTCGACGTTCACGAGCCGCGAGAGCTCGCCAGATGGTAGCAACGCCGACGTGGAGAGGGAGAGAGTTCGGCAGATCGTAGGCATGATGGATTCGCAAGAGAGACACAATTCCGGCGCGATCAGGGGCGATCAAGGGCCGAGGGGAGGGGAGTGGCTGGGGGAGAGGGAGAGGGAGAGGGTGAGGGTGGTGAGGGAGCGCGTGTGGATGGCGAGCCAGGCGCCGGTGCAGGAGATCAGGAGGAGGAACGAGAGAGAGAGCGGCGAGGTGCCGAGGCTGCGGGGGCGGCAGGCCAGGGAGGATGTGATCATGAGGATGGCGGACGAGAGACAGAGAGAGCTTCAGGGGCTGTCGGAGCACCGCGCCGTGTCCGGCTTCGCGTACCGGAACCGAATCCATGTCAGTGTTCCATGCATTCATTCATGCATGTTTTCTTTCAATTTATTTCTTTTTTTGATAAATTTGTATTGTTTTCGGTTATGGAAAATTGTTTACTTGAACAAAAGATTTTGCTTTTGCTTTTGCTTTTTTTTTTTTTGTACATTTTATTTTGCTGGTTTGACTTTTGATGGATTCTACAGTCAATGGATATAAAGTTGACTCAAGTCAAAGTGCATCAATGCTAGCCAAAAAGTAGCTTAATTAAAAGTTTTAGAAGGAAAAGAATATTCAGGAGTTGTTGTTGTGTAAATATTGATTATTATGCTCAAAAGACAGTACTGTTGGTGTCAGATCTGCTTCCACTAGCAGCATCATGACACTACCCCATGAGGAACTGGAATGCAATGAGAAACATTCCTCATTCTCTTGTTGTTCTACTTGTTGAGCCAGAGAGTTTATCGAATGATATCACATGGTTACTTTACAAATGCCATGATATTTTTTTTGTTCTTCTGATGTGCAATAATGGAAGCAGTAGGGACTGCAAATTCAATGCTGCTGCTCCACAGAAGAAGCACAAGTTTAATGATAAATGCTGTTATCTGGGACCAGGATTTAGTGCATTTTTAGATGAATTATCATTATCATTTAAAACACTGAATTAAGTTTTTTTTTTTTTTTATTTGTGTAGTTGTTGCTTAGGGGTAGGTTCCTACGGAGATCAACCGATGATGAGAGGCCTCAGTTTTTGGCTGACACCGAGCTCGGTTTGATCAGACGACGACGTTCTGTTTCTGGTTTGAGGTACAATTTTCTTTGTATTGCTCTACTTTTGGAACTTGCTACTGTATAATCGACTTAAATCCACTAATCTATTACTACAAATTGGTCTAATTGTAAAAATAAACTTTCAATTTGCAATATTTTCACTCTTTATGAGTTGTGACAAGAGTTGATTTTGAACTAGGGAAGGATTCAGCTTAAGAAGAGAAAGCAGTTCTGTAGACCAGCCAAGTTCCGAGCTCCATAGTAACGACAACAATAACGAACGAGCAAGTATCTTCAGAAGCGATATTGATCATGAGTCCATAATGGCAGTGTCAAGCAATGACCAAGATCAGGCTGAAGCAAATTCAAATGATCTAGTAGTAAATCAACGGATACAGACAAATGATACTGCTGAAACCCACGAAAACGGACCGGATGTCAGCGCTGAACAAAGTTCGGGTGCTCAAGAACAAAGCCAAGTAGAAGAGCATACGAATGCCAATCAAGGAAGGGTTGACGAAGAAACCGATATCAGCTGGGAAATAGTTGCGAACGGAGAAACGAACCTAGCTGAAAACATTGAGGAATGGTCGCCAGATGCATTCGAAGATGCAACAGAGAGCTGGCATAATCTGATTTCACATCATATACCTGGCCCGCAACTGGTTTCCGGCCGACGAACTAACAGATTTAGTCACACTGATGATGATAGCACTTATGGACTAGAGATTAGAGAGCTTTTAAGCAGGTATTTCCCTTTTTCAGATATTACACCAATAAACCGACCAATAATTTAAGTATCCTTCATGGAATTGCCTACTGAGATTGCAGTATACCTTGTTTGAGTTTACATAAACTTCATACTTCTTGTCACAATTTCAGGCGTAGTGTGTCGACTCTTCTTAGCAGCAATTTTCGTGATAGCTTAGACCAGCTTATACAATCGTACGTACAAAGGCAAGAAAACAGCCCGCTTGATTGGGATCTCGAGGAGGAGGTTTCTCCTGCCACCTCCTCACCGGAGGAGGAGGAACCTCAGGAGGTGAATGACACTACAAATGACTTGTATGCGAATCAGGATTTGAGGTCTACAGTTAATTTACCACCGCCACCTGTTCCACCGGGACCCCTCTGGCGGTCTAACCTGCATACTGGCGGCTGGACTCGTCAAACCATCCATCAGTCTGAGATTGTATGTAACTCGTAATTATATGCTCTATATAATAATTTAGTACTCCACCGATTGTTTCTCCAATTTCATCTTGCATCTTTAATTCTCTATTTTTAAGGGTAAAACATTTTTTTTTTCGTGTGCAATTACAAAGCCAGAGATAATAATTGATCAGATCAAAATGAGTAATATTTGCATTGCATCTTACATTTAATGAAAACTGCTAAGCATCTATGTGTTAATGGATTTTGTGGTGCTAAGATCAAATTTCCTTACGCTGCATCAAGTACCAATTCCTTAATCTGTTGTAAAACTGTTTGATTTTTCATTGTGCATGGATTGTTGTAGGATTGGGATGTTGTAAATGTTCTACGGGAAGAGATGACTCGACTTCAGGATGGAATGGGTAATTTGCAGCGGATGCTAGAGGCATGCATGGAAATGCAACTGGAGGTACAGCGGTCTGTCAGACAAGAAGTTTCTGCTGCTCTAAATCGGTCTTTCGAATACACAGGTTATTAATTTTTCATTAACTGCATATCATGTCAACAACTCAAAATTTAGTACAATATTTTATTCAGATCCAACAATTTAAAGCATAACGGTGTAATTAAAAAGGCTAAAGCAGTAACAGTTTTATCTAGATATGAGCGAACCATAAAAGGAATATTAAAAAAAAAAAGCTGAGTATAAATTTTGCTCTGTGGATGGTTTAATTTGATTTTTGTGTTGCAAAAACAAAAACATACACCAAGTTTAAGCATATTGCTAATGCTAACAGGAATGGAGGAAGAGACCGCCGGATATGGATCAAAGTGGAGTCATGTGAGAAAGGGTACTTGTTGCGTCTGCTGCGATAGCCATATTGATTCTCTTCTTTATAGGTCTGTTTTATACTCTCTTATGAGAGCTTTACTAATCTTTCTACTTGCCTTGTCTTCATTTTCCAAGTAATCTTGTTTTGTGCACCACCCCTGAAATACTATCCCCCCGTTTGGTAAGTGTAGTAAGTTAAAGCGGAGTAAAATGTTAAATCACCTTAAATCGGTGGTGTTTGGTGGGAGTGAAGTAAATAAATGAAGTAAAGTTGATGTAATGTATAAAAGATGTGAAATGTTGGTGATTTAGTTTACTATACCTATATAGCTGCGTTAACTTACTATACCTTAAATCACTTCCGTTTGGTGACTTAAAATTGATTTAGGAGCTTAAATCAATTTTAAGTCACCAACCAAACGCAGGGATAATGCATTATGCACTGTTATTCACTTCCTTGTTCACAAGTAATTAGAAAGATTTATTCCTTTTAAGTAAAATTTAAAGGTACTTGTAATTTGTAAATGAAACATATTGATCTCATTTTTTCTTCTTGTGATTTTGTTGCTTAATAGGTGTGGGCACATGTGCACCTGCAACAAATGCGCTAACGAGCTCGTTCGAGGTGGTGACAAGTGTCCACTTTGCCGTGCACCCATCGTCGAGGTGATCCGAGCGTACTCGATACTTTAACCAGCTAGATTGAGTTAGTAAACAGGGGCTAAGTCAGCAATGTATGTTAGGTTACATTTTCCTCTTCATTTATTTTCACTCCTGATATGATTAATTGTCAAGTATCAGTGATGCACAAAGGGCTCTGAATGCCCTAATTATTGTGCTATTTGTAATTTAATTAGAGGCCTCTATTTTGGGCCTTCTGTTTTGTACAATAATTTTAGCACTCAATAATGGATAATAAGTGTAATATCTCTGGAAATCTAATGTACTGTAACTTATTAAACAGTGACAATAATTCAGGTCAGCAAAAGAAAATCTTTCAATACATTTTGTCGTCTGTTCTTCTGATTTTATATAATAGTATATTGATGTGGGGCCAATAGGACCTCAAAGCCTGAGAAATATCTGATGATACAGAGATTCAGACAGTGGGAGCACCAGTGATGCATGAAGTGCCCGTTCAATTATGTCCATATGGGAAAATATAAATTAATGACACTAGATATGAACCGTTCATTTGTCTGAATCGAATGGTTATGATATATTTTTGGAGCACAAGTAAAGAGATACTTAATCTGTGAAATCAAAGCCGCTCGATTAAAAATGAATGGTTGTCCATAGAAGAACAACTCATAGTTTAAATGTGTGAAATAATCAATTATAAGCATATGCCATCAGATCATGTATGTACCTTTTGTAAAATAGCTTAAGGTACCAATTTACAAGGAAAAATTTACTTAAAGTTTTAACGAATATAAATTATTGGTAGACGTATCCAGTATCTTTTATGTAATGGTTGGTTTATGGGTTTGATAAGATACCAATTAAACTAGCTTATAAGCTTTGCAGGGAAATGTATGGGAATATTTGGGGATGAATTTTAATTAGAGATAATACAGAAAAGGCTATTGAAATGCACTGCAGGAATATATCTTTTTTAAAAAAAAAAAAAAGATTATTTTGTTTTAATATTATAAAGTATCCAATCCCGGATGCAAATAAGTTTGTCTTAGCCTCATTTGGTGAATTTGACAATTCTTTTTGTTTCTGCTGTGACAAGCACAAGTCATTTGCTGCAGAAGATTGATATAAATTGATTCCCTAAAACTCTAAAAATTCAAGAAAAAAAAAAAAAGGAAAAAAGAAGAAGAGAAGAACGAAAAATGTGAGAAGTACTAACATAGATGATGGTGAAACAAAGCATGCTTTGCTATATATGGGCAAATTTGATCCGGGTCCTACGGTAGTTCTCAAAAAAGGGAAAAAGAAAAAAGTGATCCAGGTTTATGTTCAGTTCTGGCATCCTAAATTTCTAATGAAAGTACACGGATGAAATGAGCACGCGTGGCGTACTTTGCATCCACTACTTCCTGAGCATCCCCCTCTTTAATACAAGAACAACAGCATGCATCTGAATAGTACTGGTCCAACGTGACTCGAGTTGAGTGATCTCAGATAAACTATTCTAAGTTATGCTCAGTCCTGTTATCCCAAATAAATAGCCCTTTCTACTTACTGCACAAGGTGAAATGATAATCACAATTGTTTTTCCTATACTCTGGATATGGCATATTCACCAGCTTTTTTAGCATTTCTTCTCAAATGATGTAAAATGATAATGACACCAGCAATGAGGAGATATTAGACATGATAATCATCTAGCCCAGCTGAACCAGCAACTGGGTAATCTATAGTATGCATTAATTGAACATAATACATACACTTAATTGAGACAATTTATACAAATGAATTAACATTGTACAATCTATACATAAAGCTTTGCTTACTTGGCAGACTTCAAACATGCACTGATTCATAGATTCAGATAAGCTGGATGCCTTGGATTAGAACACGTCTGCCTTTCCTTTTTTCCCATAAGTCTTAAATAATGAAAAAATCAGCATCTTGAATTATAGCAAGAATAGCATCTTCCTTGCCTAACTCTTCATAGGATCCTCTGTGTAATCTATTTTGTTATCTGTGCTTTACTGCTGCCACTACAAATATAAGAACAGCCGCTTTGTAATATTTCTTGACAAGTGTCACGGTAAACTACTGGGTCTGGGTTTACCTGGTAGTTTTTAATGCAGAACAGGAGTGGAACAAGTACTTTCTGTAGAAAAAGAAAGAGATACTGAATAACCTAACTATGGTTTTCCAGAATACCAAGATATATATACATGTCAGCTGTTAATATTACAGGATCGGGTGGGTATTACCATAATAAAAATAAATATTATCATCTATCAAGTACTAACCCCTCTGATGTTCCTTCTTACCTTGGTGTCAGAGCTGGCTCTTGGCAAACTGTCCTCGGACTCAAGTTCATATACAAGCCCTATATGTAAGATAAACTTTATGAGTTGATTTGAAAGGTAAAACTTCTAATCAAAAGAACTGGGAGCATGGATTAATGCAATTGTCTTGCATACAATTTCAACAAACACACAAAACAACATTACATCCAGAATAATGTATTGTACTCAAACTCTGCTCAAGCAGAATATGGCTATTTTTAAGTGGAAAGTTTACTGGACCTTGACTAAGAAGAACTAAATATCAACTATAAGCAAGACTACTACAACCTAATAGCCTGTTTATCTATAAGAGAATTTCATTTTAAAATTATGTTTAGCTGTTTGCTCCAATGTTAAACACAGTAGCATCAACGTCTTACATTTGCTGTGTGAATAGTTGCACCAGTAGTCATGGTGATCTTTTGATCAGGAACTAGCCGGAACTCTATTTTCTGCAAAACAACTGCAAGGGCTACAATAGCTTCTAGCAATGCAAACTGATCCCCGACACATTTTCGAGGCCCTCCACTGAAAGGAATAAATCTGGGAAAAGAGATTATAACAAAATAAAAATAAGTTATATAGCTTTGTATGAAGTTATTTTCAAACGAAAAATATTTTAAAGACTGTTCACAACTGGGTGTTTCACTTCATCTAGAATAAGTAACTAATATTAATCATAAACGTCAACCTGAAATCTGTATTGGATTCATTTGGAATAGGCCCTTCTAAGTCAAATCTCTCAGGAACAAATTCATCTGCGCGATCCCAAACCTTCAGCATAACCAAAAGTACATGAAATTTAAGGGTTTAAGAAATAAAATATAATCACTGCATAGTCTAATAAATCCAACGGCAGGTTACCTCAGTCGAGTGGTGTATGTTGTACACTGATATCATGATATCTTGACCAGAATTAACCTTATAATTTCCTGGAAGCACATCATCTACCTGTGCCCGTCTTATTAGCACCTGTGGTTAATTTTTGAATAATCGATTAATAGGTAATATTGGTTACTCTGCAAACAGCACCAGATCCTTGGCATATCTTGCATTTTGCAAAACAGAAATACAAACCAAAACCAACTTATAAATCATAATGAAGTATGCAACAAGTCGCGCAAGTGAACTGACCAACTTGCAACTGAAATGGAAAGTGACAAAAGGGACATATGACTCAGGTAATAGGAGTAACTGGTCTGAAATCACAATTTATTGACGAATCCTAATCTAAAAAAAATATACTTCAGGGTTTAAACATAAAATACTACCTGATAGAAACACTAACTGTGATATCAAATGACCTCATAGTCTCATAACTGATCTGTATGTGAAAATTGGTGAACTCATACGACAAACAACTCTGTACTTCTACAATACTGGCCAAATATTTTGCCACTTCTAGTATAGATGATATAAATAGAAGATGAGGACACGTACTGGAGGATGGGGATAAAGGCGCATAGATTCATTTATACATCGCATCAAATATTTGAGATCTTTCACATCTTCATATCTTGGTACTCTACCTTGCAGAACCGAGTCAACCTCCTCTTGAGCCTTCCTCAGGGTTTCTGGATTCTACAAGCATCGCCAAATATGAAATCATCAAACAACATCAATAATGATCATAATTTTGATGTTTGGTTTTAAATTGAGAAAATAGAGAAATACTGACATGCACACCTTAGTTAATAGATACAATGTCCATGTCAAAACAGAACCAGTGGTTTCGTGACCAGCAACAAGCATTGATAGAAGGTCATCTCTCAGTTGAACACTAGAAACCTAAATGAAATGATGAAATCAAATTACGCAAATCAGTAAAAAGTATGAGAAATTGTGGTATTCTTTGTGAGATATTTGGTCTGCAGAAGGGCATTCTCAGAACCATAGCCAACTTGTTCTCATTGAAGTCATATAACAACTGGTAAGCACATAAACTTCATGATACCGGGGTGTGGTACCAACAAACTTCATTTTGTTTCTAATGAAACAGGTGGTTATCCGCTTTCTTTCAAAAAAACAACTGGTAAGCATGAACAGATACAACTGAAAGAGTCATCATTGGACAAAAAGCAGGAAAACAATGTATACTAACAAAGATAGTAACAAAAGCAAATGATGATAGCATACTGTCTAAGTATTATGAAAGACCTCTTCACGGCTAGCTAATAGAAAGCGAAGGATACTTGGATCAGCCTCATTTATATATTCTTCCCCTTCAATTTTTTCATTTTCAGCTTCCACAATTTCTTTGCATTTCTTTATTAGCTCCTCTACTGTTTCTCGTATTATCCTAACAGCTCTCTCTGCCTTTATTTGTCTCGGCACAATCTTGCAAAGAATACCTATCTAACATAAGAAAGAAAAAAAAAGACCCCATAACTTTATAGAGCAAAAATCATATTTTTGGCCATTTAGAACAGAAGAAAAAAAAAATACAAAATTGAAACCAATCTTAATCTACCTTTGACAGCAAAAGAATGGACAATTGCAAAGTATTGGATAAGTTACTAATCAATAATAATACCAATTAGTCTAGGAAATTGCTTATGAGAAACATAACAACTAAATTAACACACCTGCCAGTATGGCAAAATATCAGTCGAGCGAAGCTCAGTTTCCTTCAATGCTGTGTAAACCGCATCAATAACCGGGCTATCAGAAGTTAGAGAGTCAAAATTGTAGTTGAATAATGACAAACCAATGACATCAAGAGTTAGCTGCGAGAACTTTGCTTCCATGTTTACAGGCTCCCCACTCAAAACATATGGATCGAGTTTCTCTACCAATCTCTCGGCACATTTGGCAAATACTTTCTCAACCATGACTGATAGAAATCTCTTATGCAGTGATGGAACAACTGCCCTTCTTCTTGCCTGTGTGGTTGAACAAACTATTAGAATAACTATCAAATATATCAAAAAAAAAAAAAAAATGATTTAGGTACTGAATGTAAGTTCAACAAACAATGCAGAGAAAAAGACAGGTTAAACAACGAATTTTCTCAATTGATGAATTACTAAGCTTGGACCGGTCTAGAATTGAAGAAAGGAAAATATCTAGGAGATATTATTGAGGATACTGTTGTGAATACCAACTTTTCTATTCACATTTAGTGAGTTAATGTTCATGATAATGACTTTATTATTCAAAATTATTTTCTATATAAATTTGTTATCCAACTCTAACGAGTAACTATTTACATTAGTGGTACCGAATTGAGATTTAACATATTGTACAAAATAAGTTGAATAATAAAGTCATCAACATTAATAAAAAATACTAACTCATTTAACATGAATAATAAATTTATATCCTCAATGAAATTAATATATCAACAGAAAACCAAATTGAGCTACCGTGCAAGTATCAGCCTCTGCAGTTTACCAGTCACTAACTGATTTGCAACAACCTGAACCTAACCTATTACACTAAGAAAAATACACAGATACAATAATAGAGAATGATACAAGCTAGATCGATATACCGTCCACAACGAACCCTCGGCAGTGGCGAAACCGGACCCAAACAGGAACTCCGAGACCTCCGACACGAGCCCCTTGGCGTACCTCGTCCCGTAGTTCCTCAGCACATGCTTTGCCACCGCGGGGTCACTTACCACCACGAAGTTCCGCGGCCCGGCCGCGAGTCTGTAGACCGGGCCGTTCTCCGTCATCCACTTGTACAGCGGCAAGAACAGCGCCCCGCCGAGCAGGTCGGAGACGTCGTCCAGCTTCGCGTTGGCGATCGGGATGTTGGAGTCATCCCGCGGGGCGAGGGTTTTGGTTAGGGAGGTTAACCAGTCGGGGCTCACCCATGAACGCCCCCCGTCTTTGTTGTTGCTGCCGTTGTTGTTGAGGGAGCACGTGGGGGTGAGGAAGGGTTTGTAGGGTTTGGCAAAGCGGCGAGGGGGGAGAGGAGTGGGGGAGAGAGAGGGCGAGAGAGTATGAGTAGCCATAGATAGCGAGGGAAATTTGGTGGGGGAGTGAGTGATGGTGTAATAAAAGGGAAAAGAGGAGGATGAGGTGGGGAAGTGGAATTCATATCCCCTGCTGTACTGCATTATGCAGTTTACAGAATCAGCCGTTGGATTGTCTCGAGATTCGTGAAAGCGCGGATCTCCAGACGATCCAACGGCTGACGCTATGAACTGCACAATGCAGCACGTGGTGGTGTTGGATGATAATTGAAGATGATAAATGTTAATGGGCCGACGGGCTAGGATTTGCTTTTAGGCTATAAAGTGAGATTGGGCCGGAATTCGCTATTCGGCTATAAAGTGAGAGTGGGCCAGAATTTGTCATATGGCTTGAAAGTGAGTGGGCCAGGATTTTGCTATTCGGCTATAAAGTGAGATTGGGCCAGGATTTTCCATTCGGCTATAAAGTGAGATTGGGCCAGGATTTGCTATTCGGCTATGAAGTTAGAATGGGCCAGGATTTGCTATTGCGTGGATTTTGCAGCACCTGCTACTTAACGCAATACTAGTATACTACAATAGTCGGTTGATAATTAAGTAGGAGCCACCCGTTCAAACTTCAAAATCAGACGAATAAAATCAACAGCTACTAGCTGGACCGAAAGTACCAAACACACTGATTTGACTAGAAGGGTTTAATCTGTGTTCTGCACAACTGCAGCACAGGCCAATGGTATCTATACACCCGTACGTCTAGACAGCTCAGCTCAAGGCCTTTAAGCGGTGATGAGTGATCATAGTAATAGTTGGCCGCTGAAATATTTTTTTAGCCAATCATGTCTCATAAAAAATATATAGAAATTTTCAGCTCATCAAAAATATATAGTACTTCCTCTGTCCACAAATAATTAGATTTTTAAGAAAAGTCAAAGAAATTAGTAACAAAGTGAAATTACTTTTATGCCATTAACTTTTAATTATTACACCATAATTGTTGCAATTAAATATACACAATTCAAATTCAAATACAAATGGTATTTGTACTGGGTGGAGCAAAAAGCGCCAAAATTTAAACAGAAACATTTCTTAAGTGTTGATTCTAGAACATACTGAGAGCCTTAAAAGCAAAGGCGCCTCATTTTGAAAAAATGACTGGGGAGAGAGATTCAGAATACAAGTTGTTAATTGAGCAAAGACTAAATCAACAGCTTGCTCTAGCACACTAAATCAGTAGCTTGCTCCTTCATTGGCAATACTCTTGCAACTATTCTTCATCTTTAGTTGCCGTCAACTCAGCACCATGATTGATCTCAATGTCCTACCCGATGACTGGGCCTTGGATGATGAACCGGCGAATCCTATCAGCACAAATGTGATACCAACAGAAATGGAAATCCTATCAGCACAATTGTCATCAGGTGATAAATATTATTGTTATTATTGCTATATTTTTGTTCAAAGGAGTGACTAGTTTTAGCTACTGAACCTACCAAACAACACTCTCTTTCTATTTGCATAATATCATACTACAATCAATAACATATGAAAAAACTTAAAAAGCTACTCACAGAAGCTTAATTGCTTCAGTTTGGTCCATTGAGCTTCTATATGATACATCACTTTTAGTTTAATTGCTTCAGTTAGTCCATTTCGGAATGTTAATCTGCCAGATAATATTGAAAACTAAAAATATCAGTATCTTACAAGAGCCAACAGTTTTCTGATTGAAATTTCAAAATCTCAGTATTACCCCTACAAGTATATTTCAAGGCTATCATAACAAAAGATGTCATAAATTATACAAATCGGACCACGCTAGCATAGTAATCGCGACACGGATGACATATTTTGAGATAAGTAGGCAAGTTTCTGTGAAGAAAGTAAAAATAAGGGATATGAAAGTAGGATATATACCTCCATAAGCATCTCGCGGAACGCATCATAATGGAGGGGATAAGAATCGCAGAGCGTACCGCCTATGTCGAACAAGACTGCTTCCAAAGAAACAAGCTTGGAGAAGGCCGCCTTGCTAAAGGAATGCATGACAAACAAACTGAAGGTTAGAAGGTTACTAACTGGTACTTCCAAGTTCCAAATGAATAAATATTGCAATATTGCAACACAGACCAAAGTTCTCATCTTTTTTTAGAAAAGAAAAAAAAAATATAGCCATTTTTACTATTTTGATATTTTCCATACCTTTACAGCATGTAAACACAAGTAATTTTGATATATTCTGAAAACAAAATGTTATCTTTCAATGTGACAATTGATGTATGTAGGCATGCTTTTCAAATTTCTACTGAGCCCAAAGAAATGGTGAGAATAAATTGGTGGCAGTTGAATTGAATTGACAAGCAATGTATTATAAATTGTCAATGAATGAATGAATCAAATGTTGACAGTGGAAAGGGAATTTGATGTGATGTATAAACTACATTCCGAAATGGACCAGCATTACAATTTAAAAAATATTGTAAAAAACATAGACTAACGTTGCACTTTCAAAAATATTGTAAATTTCAGTAGAAATTTCTCTCACATTCCAATCTTCTAATAGATATATATACTTAGAAAATGAGAAAGTGTACATTTAAGCTTTCAACAGTTGAACCAACAAACTCCATGGATTTGTAGGTAGCCCCAGCCACAATTACAGAATATTCTATGGTTGTTTATTTACTTACAATTGCTTTCTTTCCACATCAGGGACATCAAATTCATGCTTAGGAGAGGGAGACATTCTTGGAGAGTACAATACAAGTGAGTATTCCACAGCATTGGAAGATTTAAGTGATCCAAATTTGCACGCTAACATGAATATTGCGGGGAGTAATAATAAGAAACCCTACAGAGCACTGACGGAAGACCAAAGACAACAAATATATACTGCTTTGTTGGAGTTGAGTTCTAACGGACATCTTAAGAGAAAAGGTACAGCTATAGTTGCAGAGAAATTAAACGTGAACAAGTCTGCAGCCCAGAGAGTTTGGAGGAGAGTAAAGGAATGTCGCGCACAGGGAGTGCCAGTTAATGTCAGTTCAAGGAAGCCGGGGCATTGTGGCCGCAAGAAGATTGAAATTGACTTATCTCGTGTTAATAGTATTCCCCTGAACCAAAGGAGCACTATACGATCGCTCGCGGAAGCTCTAGGTGCGAAGAAAAGTACATTGCATAAGAAGTTCAAAGAAGGGCTACTACGACGACACTCAAGCACATTGAAGCCATATTTGAAGGAAGGCAACAAAAAGGCCATGATGCAGTTTTGCGTATCTATGTTAGATCCGCATACATTACATCATGCACCTAAGTTTGTTGACATGGAAAATATTGTGCACATAGACGAGAAATGGTTCTACACTACAAAAAGAGCAAGAAATTTTTACATGCTTCCTGAGGAGGCTGACCCTAACAGAACAGTTCACAACAAGAATTCTATTGATAAAGTGATGTTTCTGTCTGCCGTTGCAAGACCTAGATATGATGAAGGAGGTCATTGCATTTTTTATGGCAAGATAGGAGTTTGGCCTTTTGTTAGAAATGTACACAACTTTTATCTTTCTTACTTCGAAGTATTATCCTGCTTATGTTACTATTGGCTGAACTTACAATTATTTTCATTGGTTGAACAGGTGCCAGCACAAAGGTCGAGTCGTAACCGACCAAGGGGCACTGTAGTCACTAAACCCATGAATGTTGACAGAGATACGATGAGATCCTATTTGATTACTAAAGTGCTGCCTGCTATTAAAGAATTGTGGCCTCCTGATGATGAAAACAAGACCATATGGATTCAACAAGATAATGCCAGGACACATGTATCGGTGGATGATGAGGAGTTTCGTATTGCGGCAGCGCAAATAGGTCTTGATATTCGCCTCATGAACCAGCCTCTGAATTCTCCTGATTTGAATGCTTTGGACCTTAGATTTTTTGCTTCTCTTCAATCCTTAACAGATAAGAAGGTAGCTAGAAATGCAGATGAACTAATACTCAATGTTCAACACGCGTTTCATGATTACGATCCAAGTATTTTGAGCAGGGTGTTCATAACGTTGCAAGCATGCATGCTAGAGATCATGAAAGTTGGAGGAGGGAATGGATACAAGATCCCTCATATGAACAAAGAGAGGCTTACCCATGCAGGTACTCTTCCACGATCACTTACTTGTGATCGTGAGTTGTATGAAAGTGTCATGGAGACACTGGGTTACCGATGACATGCAGCATGTATTTGCATATAGCTTTTGACATATAGCTTTTGTATAAAAACCTAACTTTTGGATTTACATGTAGTTTATGTATGACAACCTAACTTTTGAATTTACATATAGCCTTTGTAAATTTTATCAAAATGGACATGTATTTACAATTTTATGATGCAATTACCGATTTACCTTTAGTTGGTGCCGGTTGTAATTATGGAAGGAGTAAATGTAAAACAGGAAGACCACTAACTAACCTCATCTTACTTTCCAGTGTTTTCATCTTCGAAAAACTTCTTAATCCTTCCTTCCATTTCACTAAGACAATGGTATTTTTCTTTTTCCCCATTTTCCCCATTTTTCTTTTTCATCAGATACCAACTTATAATTGTCCAAAAAGGAGGAATTGGTCACACCAATGATACTATTATCAAACCAGAAACCAGTAAATCTACTATAACATATGGAATATCAATTGTAAGGTATATTTTGGGTTGATAGCAAATCATATGAGAATGAAAAGTTATCACGGTATGAAATGGTGTATCACACAACCATTGGATTAAATTCCCTAAATTCACACTCATTTGATCTAAGTTATGCCCAGTTTAGCATCAAGCAAAACTCAGAAGTCCCAATTAAGCACTAAAAAAGCCAGCATATGAAAAAGGAAAACAATCAACAACACTGTGATAGTCGAACAAGAACCAGTAACACCCGGACAATTATGTTCTTATAGGGTTGATAAAGGATAGGTAATTATTACGTACCTCCACATTATGTTTACAAGTAATTTGTGTCCTTTTATAAAGATTAATTTGCTTACCTATTACAACTATAGCTTTCACATCATTCCTGTTAAGTGCTTGATCATAATTCTCCTTCAAGCTGTACAGAACTACAGAAAAAAATCATAAAAAAAAAAATTACCCATGATGATTATAAAATCAGAAATTAGCAATACAGTGTTTGGTTGGAGTCATAGCAATACAGTGTAGTGGTTTGTCAAATAGGTAGAATCCAGATCCCTAATTTCAGAAGAGTAAAGGTAACACAATTAATTGAACTCAGTTATATGAAATTAGTAACAAAAGTAGCACAGCACTCAGTCCAATCTAAGAGTAGAATCCTAACTAAATAAGTATGTGATTGGATGGGATTATGGAAAAGAAAAGCATGAAACGGAAAGGGAGACCTGAAGCGTGCGAGTGGCGAATTCGACTCCGATGGTGGATTTGGAGTCGAGGAGGAACTCGTTGCGGGTGAATCGGGAGAGGAGATTGGACTTGCCGACGCGGGAATTGCCGATGAGGATGACCTTGAAGAGATAGTCGTACTCCTCCTCGCCGATGCCCTTCCTCGCCATGGCTGGCGCACCTTGTCCTGCTAGCGCACGATTGGATCGCTTTCACTGCTGCCATCCCCCGCCTCTCTCCTCACTACACCAAAAAAAAATTATTCCTTACTGTGAATTCTGGTAAGCAATAGTAGGTCGCCGGTAAGGAATGGGGGTATTGCTGACCAAACCGGTCTGTAATACAGCGGTAAGGTGCCAGCCCGTGGGGAATGGTATATTGCGTGACCGTAGCGGTAAGGAATACTCAACTCAATCACTAAGGTACCTTTTTGATGGCTCGAGACATGGTTGGTGTCAATACAGGAAGCAAATCTAATGTATCAACATGCAGATGACAAAGCATCATTACCTTTTTTTATCTCTAAATCTGGAGCCTTCTCATCATGTGACTCAACACGTTACCCAATTTTGTGTTCCAATGTCAAAACACCTAAGAGGATAGACATACAGCAATAACTGCTCTCCTTTAAACCTAAGATGATAGACATACAAGTTAACTTACACAGCAACAGAGAGAACAATTCAATATCGCTGCATGTGAACCATATTGCCCAGATCTATATAAACTAAAAACACGAGAATCACATATTGTGCAAACGTATTTAGGAAAGAATAAGGAAAAGTTCAGTAATTACCCGAATTTAAGACTTCCTTACATCAATAGCAGATGAGATCACGACAGGGTTTCAAAGAAGTCTACAACATTCTATTATTGGGAAGAAGAACAAACAAACAATCAATAGATATAAATATGAGTACAAAAATATTAAACAGTAGGTAAAATTGACCATAGTATTTCTGATAGAAGCACCTATTTCCCCATTTTCATATCACATAAACTGGTCCACTGGCAAATCCTATTATACAACTCTAATTAATGAACCTGAAAGGGAAAGGCACACTGATCCTTCTTTAACTGGCACCCTTTCATTTCTCGGTGATTTGAAAGTATAATTGACAATAGATACAATCATTTTATTCAAGTCAATATACTCAATTGCAGTAAATTGTAAATTGTCAGAAGTATTCACTCACATGAAACCTTAATTTCTCAGTCAAGCAGATGGTATGCGCTGGGAATAAGAATTGATTTCTAGGGTTAGGATTGGAGATCATAAATTATTCATCCGGCCAAGATTTTATCGCCTCCTATTGAGAAAGAGTGGAGCCATGATGGTACCCAATCTCGCTGAAGAGAGGAGACCGGTTGTACAGGTGAGTCTCGTCGCCGAGAGAGGGAAGTCGAGGTGGTCAATACACAGTCGGCATGTCCATCGGCGGCGAGAAGCCCTAGAGTAAGGGGTTTTGTCGAGAGTCAGTACGGTGGAGCGCCCGAGCGGCGGCCGATTGGGAGAGAGGGAGACTAGGGTTGGGATAGTTTTTTCTTTTCCATTTTTTCTCTTTTCAGTTTTCTCTTTTCAATTTGTCATTTTGTTGTTTAAAAAAATTCAAAGGGACTGGGATACTTGTTTCACGCGTGACCGGAGTGCTGGCCGTGGGTTCGCCCGTCAGTAATACCTCTATTATACCTTACCGGCGCTCAGTGGTAAGTAAGTTGGTAACCAGTGATACAATTTGTTGTAGTGTCTTTCGCTCATCTGTTGTGTGTGTGCGCGTGTGTGAGGTCAGTGGTAAGTAGGAAACACAAGTAGAAGAGGAAAGAATAGGGTTAGGGTAAGGGTTTGGAGGGGGAGCTGAGTTGACTGGGACGGGAAGGAAATTTTGCAAAAGGAGAATGGAAGCAGATTTTTTGCAGAGAAGGGAGATGGCACGCACGGGGAGAATGAAAGCGGCGAAAACTTCGATATAAGCCCGGCTGTTTTTTTTTTTTTAGAAGAAAGTTGTACTTCGTACTAATCGAACCGATAACATCCATTTAATTATGGACAAATTTTGAAGGGTAAAAATCCAATTATTTGTAGACAGAGGAAGTAGTATGTTTTTAGCCAATCATGTCTCATTGCGTTCTGGACCTGTACCCTTGATTTTAGACCAAAAAAAAATAAAAAAAGGTGATTTCAGACCTGTACTTAGCTGCAACGATTTGACAATGCAACTATCGACTAGTTGAGTCATCCAGTGAGTAGTGGCCACTGACCAGTGACTAGTGAGTAACTAGCTCAGTAGCTGACAAAATTACCACAGAATATCCATGTTCAAAGTTCAATTAGGAATTTAGGATTAGATGCTCCTTGTTTTTTTTTTTTTTTTTTTTTTGAATTCCGCTGCTCCTTGTTCAATAAGATTGGGGAAATTACCAAAGAATATCCATACTTAATTTCCTTGTCGGTTTATAGGTGAGAAGCTAGCTGAGTAGCTGACCATCTGACAAAATGGCACTGAAATCCCAAAGAAACTTTAACACGCTTATCTTTTTGTTGTCCATCCATTCATTCCCACGTGTGATTGTTGGAGTTCTCGTGAACAAGTCTGAACAGCCGAAAGTGTAGCGAGTAATATTCCTCAAGCTGGTTAAATCATTAAATGGATGGCTCTCTTTCCACGAAGCACCGCTGCTTGTCATTAACTCCTTGTCTCAACAATAAGAACGTAGTATAATTATCATAGAACTATGCATCATTTTATTACTAGGATATATTCATATACCCCTATACCAGCAAGTCAGCAACCCCCTTCATACTATGGCAGCCACACCACCGTCACAGAATCACAGCAGAATTATACATGGGCCAAAAAACTTAAATAAAAAATTGGCTCTCTGTTAAGAAGAGTAGAAAACAAGACGGAAACTAAAAAACTTATATAATTTAAGAAGGGGAGGCCAAGCAAAGCATCCTATGTTTCAAGGACTTTTGACTCGTTCCAACTTCCAATCCAACCCTTCAAGGCTTCAACTGACCTGACCCCACTTCTCCATTGACGATCCAACGGTCGAAAGACCACCAGTTTTGACTGCCTGCTAGTGCTCTCTCTGAGTCTGAGCCTGAGCCCACATCCCTAGTTGTGTTGTTCTACTGTTGACACAGAGCCGACTCGTTCCGTCGTTCCTCTGCAATTGTTGATATCGTAGAAGCGGGAAGCCAGAATGAAATGCAGGTTTTTTTTTATGAGGAGGGATCCATTGACAATGCTTATAATGACAATCTTGACAATCAAGATTTTAGAAAATTTGTAATAATTCATAAAAAATCTTAAAAATAGAAAAACTTTTATGGATGCATTCTTTAACTTATAGATTAATAGTGTTTTAAATTTCAATCAATTTGAACATCGTTTGATAGTTTATCAAAATTTTATACATTTTTTAACGGTTGAAATTTAACGAGCTTTAAAGAGCTATCAAACGTCACTTAAATTGAATATAATTTGATACATAATCAATCTATAAGTTAAACAATATCTCTATAAACTTTTTTCTATTTTTAAGAATTTTTAACTATTTTTACTAATTTTTTAAAATCTTGATTGTCAAGATTGTCATTTTAAGCATTGTCAATGAATCCCTCCTCTTTTTTTATTCCCTTTTTTATTTTATGTACGAATATTTTTTTTTTTAGATTTAAGTGAATATTTTTCACTATCTCCTATTTCTTTTTAGGAGATCATTTGCTTGTGTAAGAATTTATTGTGATATTAATTGCATGGGGGAGGAAGTAAAACTTGAAGACAAGAGGTCAAGAGGACATGCTATTAAGAGGTAATTTAATTTAGAGCGGCCAGATTCAACATTCTTAAGTTAAGACGTTATTTAATTAATACCATGCGGTTTGTTCTTTTATTAAGGATTGTGGTGATTTATAAATTTAGTTTCAAAACGTTATCAAAATTTTTAGAAGTGATTGATATTTGATAAGACGTCAATTTATGAACATTTAACATATTGCAGGTTCTCCATGAAATCAAATCAGTTTATGCGTGCGTTAATTAAAATATACGACACAATAATGCTTTAACACTTGTTTGATTAATTCGAAAACTATAATTGTATATTTCAACTACATGGTAATATTTTTTATCCAATGCATAATCACGCGATTTTTTAAAATACATTTTGCAATGCACAATAATCTACGTTTTTAATGTTAGCGCAAAATAAATAAATTTATAAAATAGATTTTTTTTTTTGTTGTTTGTTTGTGTTTAATTAAAACTGTAACGCTAAATATTAAGTAACTATATATTTTTATAATTAAATGTTGTTATGTGTGATCTACGATATACATGTCGATCGAAGATCGATGTCTATTGTCTGTATAAGATATATAGTAAGTCATTTAACTGGTGTGAAGAGAAACCGAATTGTAAAATAATCATCAAATTAAGTATTTGCAATATCAGGCTATATAGTTTTATCATTTTATGATCCACCATATATAGTGATAAAAATTAATTTACTAAACTTCAAATTACCTAAAAGGAGGAAAAATGAATTCCTTAGCTCGTTACTCTACAATAACAATTTTAAAATATTAATAACTATCAACATACACTTTAAATGCCAGACAGATTTTCTTCTCCAAGAAGGAAACTACATAAAACACTAACAAGAAAATACGGCCTCAATCATTACTTATAATAAACAAATTGTACGTAATTCCAAATACAAGTACTTGATACATAAAAGATTCCATTCGATGACCCATTGACAAACCGAAGAAAGGTTCAAACTTTAGGATTCTACGAGAATTGTACCATTGTATGTACTCCGGAGCAGTAAAAAACGCAGGGTATCCAATGCCTCCCTCCCTCCGACTCCGAGTGCTCGTCCCCCAACTTACCGCACTGTGCAGTTCACAACGTAAGCCGTTGGATCGTCTCGAAATCCGCGCCGGCACGAATCTCGAGACATTCTAACGGCTTAATGCAGTACAGCAGGGGATATAAATTCCCCTCGCTCTTTCTTTCTTCCCTTCTTCAGTTCTTCTGCGTATAAAACCCGTTCTCCCTCCCTCCAACTTACTTTCCTCCAAAGAATGAATTAAGGAGGGAAAAGAACAGGTTTTCCTTCCCTTCCCTTTCATTATCAATTAATAGTAAGAGAGAATTCAAAGCAAGCAAGTAGGGAGTACTAGAGTAGATAGATAGATAGATAGATAAGCACCAATTCAAAGATTCCCCCTTTCCTACGTCTCTTCACCTCCTCTCCTCTTTATTTCCTTCTTCTTCTCCTCCTCCTTTCCATTTACTATCATCATACAAAAACTCTTTTAACCCTTTGATAGTTTGATAGTTTAGTTTATTCACTCTTTAACCCTTTGCCGCACGCAACATGTCGATGTCTCCGGAGTACTCGCGGCGATCGACTGATTCAGTTGACAATGACGACATTACCTTCTTGCCGTTGGACGACATAGTGAGGGAGAAGAAGGGAGAGGAGGATTTGGATCAGTGCCGCACGCCGACAGGGGAGGAGTACAGGCTGGTGTCGGTGCCCGAGACCTGCCCGCCCGCTCCGAGGAAGAAGTTTGTGCCCGCGTCGTGCAAGAAGAGGCTGATCGAGGTGGATATTCTGTCCGTGAAGTTCGAGGAGGTGGAGGAGTGGTTCCGCTTGAAGGATTCGGAAGCAAAGGTGCCGTCTTTGGCTCTGGATTCTAAGGCGAGGAAGCTCGATGCCGGCATTTGAATCTGAACAGGTATAACAACAGCTAGTGCTGGTTAGAAATTGACATAGATATATGCTTGGCTTTATTTTCACTTTTATTATAGATGTTTAGGAATTACAGAGTAGATTGTACCGTTCGACATGGGATGTTTTTACTTCTTAGGTTGAACTTTTATTTTATTTTTTTGCCTTTTTTTTGTTATTGTAGCTTTGATTATGTTAGGATAAAGATGAATTAGAGAGGAAGGATTAGTTGGGTTAATTTGTTCAGATTAGATATATATGTGTTAATTCTATAATTTTTCTTTTTTTAGTTATAGAGATTATAATTACATGTAATATTTTGTGGGGGTTAATTGAAAAGTTATTGCCTGTATTGCATATGGAAAATCAGAACTGCAAGATTGTACTAAATGTTTTGTTTCTTTTCAGAAGGTGAATATGTGATTTTTTTTTTATTAGGAAGATGTATTATTAGCATATTCCAAGCAAAGAACTTTTTAACTTTGTACATTTTGGTATCTGAAATTACATCAGCCCAGTAGATGTTCTGTAACGCAGACTAGGTCAACATCATAATGCGGATCTATGGAGTGAGTACCAGTGTTGCACTTGTATTCCTGTTGATACTTCGATAAACAATTGAAAGAAAGGGTCAATATGTTTCCAACAAGCCGATCTGATGTGCGCTGCGACCATACCTTCTCAACATGGCTAATTGCTTTCTTGTGAGATGGATAAAGAGATTGAATTGCTGCAGTTGCCACATTCACCTTTTCCGGGCAGAATTTATAAGAGTTGCTGAAAGAGGGGGTGTAAAGAACTGTAAAGAGCTGCAAAGTATTTTTGTAGAATGTGAAGAAGCCCCCTAAGCCCAGCCCAAAGACCACTCACTACTCAAGGTTAGCACATCCCCACGTACCAAATGAAACACATTCTGGAAAACCATTGATACGAGCTTACAGGTATTTACTCCTTCCTCAACGATTATAACAAGTCACAGATTAGTGCTAACGACTGTCAAAGTCAACGGCTTAATATAACAATGGCAGGAAACTCTTTATCTTAGAAGGATGCGGAAGGTAGTTGAAGCTCCCAAGCCCACACATCCCCTTGTAATCAAAATTGCTATACAGGCAAAAGCCAGGAAAAAAAAGTAAAAATATTTAGATACAGTTGTACAATGAGCAATCGACGTTTCCATTCTGACAAGCAAATTATGAGGCATTTCGTGTCTGTACGTCTTGTTCCTGGTACAAGATTTTGGAACAGATCAAACTATAATATTGTTTTTCCCTTTTCTTTTATTAACTATAAGGTTCTTTGATGCTAAGCTCACCATATCTTGTTGCATCAAAATACTCTTGCTTCTGGAACTAGTTATAGACAAATGTGTAAATACAAATGGTCCTTTTGAGACGAGATATGATACAATAATTTGACTAAATATACAGATGGGGGCACATAACATACACATCACAATGGAATAATGAAAAGGATAAAAAGAAAAATAGACAAAATTGGGGAAAAAAAAAATTAGGGGAAAAATTACAACTCTACAGCATAAGAAAACCTGCATCAACTCTATGATCCAAACTCGATCTTATCTATCACCTCCAATCTCGTTTTCCTTTTCCATCCTTTCATGGTAGCCACAAGGTTTACAAGTCCGATAACCTGACTTTTGCTATATTCCTAAAATAAGGAAAAAAAAAAATATATATATATATATATTCAGAAATGACTTAATATAAACATTTTTTTTTTTTTTTTACTTTTTCAAAAAGAGAGAAGTATTACAGGATGAACACGGGCCCAGTGCACATATTCAGTCTCTGGGAGGTAATAAGCCTGTTCCATTACACAAAAAAATAGTTCTTAATATATCTATCAGATTTCCACAGGAAATGCATTGCATCAAGAGTATATCGTATTGAGAAATGACTAATTTGGCATAACAAAAATTCAAAAATAGGACAATTCCTGTATAAGATGCAGCTTGAGGCACACCATGTGGACATCCAAATTTGATAGCTCATATGAGTGAATTATTGTATTAAAGAATTCTCGATCAAATTTAGCAATCACAGGACCCACTCATATATGGAGGTAACAACCCCATTCTAGTCAGTTATCATTGTAACACAGAGTTCAAATGACTTTTAATTTGACTTTTAATTCATATTATTCAATATAAAAATGGCTCCAGCTCTAACCTTAATAAAGACTTCAACAATTTGGAACTTAGGCTTCACATTCCCAGGGACGAAATGTTTTAGTCCGTTCATTAGAACCTGGTAAAAAAGAATTTTAGTATGCTGACATTCCATTAAGAAGCAAGATTCCTTTGCTTGCCCAACTTGTTGTGTTATGATTCATACGGGTTAGAGTCAACTCGTGACCCAATTTATGCTGGCATGGAATCAACCAACAAATAATAATGGTCATTTTTTAACCCTGGTGAGGTCAGTACAAGTCCATGCATTGCTGACCCAGATCAATAAAAGAAGGAAAAAATATAGAAAAAGGAACTCCAAACTGCTAGGAGTTTGATAGTGGATAGCCAGTTGGATATGGCAGAGTGGGTCAGCATGCCAGACATATCTATATAGTCAGTTGCCAGAAAGAACCAGTATTCCAGCATGTTATGAATAAAACCTGAAGATCAAGTGACATAAGAGCTCGGCCTTCATCAGTGCATCTTTTTACTCTAGATAAGCCTTCAATTAAGGTTTCAACAATACATTCCACTCCGTAATCGAGAAGCATATCTTGAACCTAGCATAAATAAATAAGATTGAAGAGTTCCGAAAGAAAAGGAAACACGAAGAAAATAATAGATATATGCTGAATAAAAAGACGAAAAAAGAAATGAATGTGAGGGCCACCTCCTTAGATATTACTTCATGGGATAATCTTGTCTTGAAGTGCTTAAATTCTCCCAATAACAAATCTACATATCTGGATTAACAGAAAAATGAGAAAACAAATTAAAGCACAGATAAGGAAGTCAGTTTCTTCATTTTTGACTCATGAAAGAGAAAAGCTGAGAGTCAATCAGAAGCATCAAAATTAGAAACACGGAGTTCAATTATATATTTGAAGGAGAAGGACCTACCCATTATGTTCTAACCCAAGCTCTTTAACCTCCCATTTAGCATTGGTAATCTTGTCAATGTACCTGCATGTGTTAATATGTTTAGTCATATATTACATAAATTCAAAATTTACCAAGTTTTATATGTCCTAATTGATAATTAAATACATGTTTCAGCGAAAGAACATATATAAACAAGAACAGGTCTCAAAGTTCTCTCTTGAATGAAATAATATCTCAGAACTAAATGTTTCTAGTGCGTTACCCACTCATATGAAGAAGCATTCTTGCACTGGTCTTATGAATATGCTCAATCAGGTCTGGTACAGAATCAACCTGAAATGCCAGAGGAAAAGGGAAATAATATATTCAGATAACATCAGAACTGGACATTACCTTAAAAATAACAAAAAAAAAATTATCTCCACAGATATCAAGATTCCTAAACTACCGTCTGATGGATTCTTAACTTTCAGGTACAATTTTTTTTTTTTTTAAAAAAAAAGAAAACTCAGCTGCTTAATTCCTAATTTTCTCTCATGCAAATCATTTTTAGCAGATAACACTGTTAAGTAATCACACAAAAAATGACCAGATGTAAACATTACCAGATGTACAAAGAAGTTCTCAACAACAGAAGATCTGTTCTGTAACATTGACTGTAGATGCGGTCTAGATCTATTCAAAACCCTTGCAACCAATGATAACGTTTCTGCAGCTGTACATCTCTCCTGAGAAAGCACCATGCATCGCATAGTTAGCCCATTGAAATGAATGGAATAATTAAGGCAAAATTTCAACATGCTTTCTGTTATTTCGGACAAAATTCATTACTACGAGGATCTACCTTTCTATAAGTTAGCAAGGCTGCTAACACAATAATTACTTATTTAAGTCCCAAAACATGTGGAGTTCAGATGTGGAGTTCAGACTTTTACAGGCCAGTATTACCAGAACCAGAGTCCAAAGGAAGGATATCTAACGACATGGTACCGGATTTTCTTTTATTTAGCAGATCATTTAACAAAATTACAGTCAAGCCTCAACTATCCAGGTCTGTGAATTTAGTTTGCAAAAGCAGCTTTGGAAGAATAACCAAGTACCTTCAGTACAAAAGAGGAATGGCCCAAAGGTGCAGTAGGTGTCACATCCATATGAGAGAAGTTTGGGCTGTATGATATCGATGAAGTTGGTGTATTATTACTTTGAGGTCTGATCCACTGATCACAGTCTTGTGTTATTTTTGATAAAGCTGTTTTAAGGCGTGCTGGAATACCGCAATTACAGTGGAAAAATAAGTCCATTAATACTAGAAGGAAACGTGATTTAAGAAATTCTAATGAATTAATCGATTTAGAGAAACACAAGAATCCCCTTACTAACAACAGAATTTGAACTACAATCTAGTATTCCTTAATATGATGCTCTAAGTATAATCCAAGGAGTGAAATACCAATGTCCGTGTCATAATTTAATTAATGTGACTGGACATGACCTCAAATATGTTACCTGTACCAACATGATAAAATCAAATGACCTCTATTGTTTTATTTTACCTTATGCTTGGCTTAATTGGTGTTACGTGCAGTATGAACAACTAGAGGTATGATCATGCATTTTAATCTATGATAAAATGCTGATGAAACATTTAGTACACAACTACAACTTAAAATTGGTGTTATGTGCAGTATGAACAACTAGAGGTATGATCATCCATTTTAATGTATGATAAAATGCTGATGAAACATTTAGAGCACAACTACAACTAAACTGAGGTTTGTTCGGGCTAGCTTGGGTCAACTGCTGACAGAATCCAATAAATATGCCAATTTTCTACCATCGACAATAAAGTTGTAATCATTGAATCACCAAGCAAAGTCAAAAAAGAGGGAAAAAAAAAACAACATCAACCAAAACAGTAAAACAATACTTACTGGGCAGAGCATCGGGAATGGATTTTTGACTTCCAGGCTGCCCAAATACCTCAAAAATAAAATAGTAAAAGGTGCCAAATAGTTGACAAAAACCCTGCAATCATTCAGAGTACAAAGGAAAAGAAAAAATAAACAAAAGATCTGATAAAAAAAAAAACAAAAAATATCAGGGTAACATGAAATTCACATATTTGTTTGTATAAGAGTGAACCTTGAAAAGCTCAACATTAATAATCTCCAACTTTTGCATTAGTCTAGCGTATTTATCCATCAACCTGAAAATACCCACAATAACATAGGATGTCATTTTTAGCAGATGACGATCATCACTCTAACGGCAATCCTATTTTACCATTTTTATGCTATCAAGAATTCAAGATAAACACCAGTCACTACAAAAACCCAAGGAAATGCGTTCAGTTTATTGGTTTGGTCCTACAATCCTACTTCAAAGTAACTAAAGGAATGGGCAATTTTTGCATGTGAGAAATACATAGGATATTTTTGTAAGCAACAGATAAGTAGACCATTGCTGTGATTTACAACAAGAAAAAAACCCCGAATAACATATAAAATACAAAAAATGTACCTCAACAAACAAAGGGAAGAACCAGTTTGAGATGAGATCTCTTCATCAATCCACTGCACGGAACTACCTCGTCTCATTCTTGAATTGGGGATACGGCTTGGTAACTGACTGTCCTCATCAATAAAATCTGCAAGCAGATCTTCATTTTCATCTTCTAAAACAGAGCCACTCCCATTTTCAGGGCTCTTAGGAGAAGAAGCCGACAATGCCTTATCTCCCTGCCATAACTCCACAACACGGCCATTAGAATTAAACCTGGGAGATGAGTCCCTTGAGCCATGTTCTAGCCTTGCTGAGAAGGGGTTTTCTATCCTGAGCCAGTTGGCAAAGCCACTCTTCTGCCTTTCAGCATCAGAAGAAGAGTGGAAGTTCCTTCCGTATCCCTGGCCCATCATGCTGGGAGTAGCGTGTGTGATTAAAGCAGCACCATCACCAGTTAGACCTGCCAGACTAACTACTTGTGGTGTGTCTGCCGGCATTTTGGTCCATGATTCTTTGTCCAAAACCATCTTAAGAGCCTGGCAAAACAGATGATGATGAGAAAACACATTTCTAAGAAGTAGAGCATCTAGGTGCCCGGTACGCTGCACCTATTCTGAAAACTGACATTTTTGTTAATGCTATATACAAAAAAAAAGATAGTAATATTTTCTTGTTTCTTTATTTTACATTAAGCGATTATTTTATCAAAAATAACATGTTATATAACATCACAAGCAAAGTCTTTGGATATGGTAGTCCATGTTTAATCAAAACAAGAATGCAAAAACAATTAAATCTAGTGTATCAGTCAGTAAAGGTATGAAGAGTAATAAAGAAGAATTATGTGCTAGATACACAATGGCTGTGTTTGTAACAAACCCAAAAATACTAAATGTTATTATATGAAGACAAAAGTGATGTCCCTCAGCTATTTGCTTTAGACTTTCTACCATCAAGCTTTGAAACAAAAATAACAAATAGAACAACTACAACTGACAAAACAACAAGTAGCCTAATACATCTCTTTGATGCCCAGAGACCCCAGACTCTTAACCCACAAACATATTCATACAAGACAGCTGAAAATAAACAAAAAGAAAAAAGAATGAAAAGGGTATAAAATGCTTACATAAACATTTTGGCGGTGAAAATTGACAATATAATTTTCACAAACTGCTTTTAGCTTTGCCCTAAACTCAGTGGCTTCAACCCCACAAAAAGCCTCTCCAGCCAAAATAAATATGCACATATCTTCATAGTTCCTCAGGAACTGGTATGTACTGGTGGAACAAACAGCAGCACATGAGAGTAAAACTGATAAACGACTTGTTGTGAGTTGCCAAAGATTCCTTCTTCCTCTTTCTAGAGTGTTTGCAACAAGCACAGTAGCTTCTTTTCTCAGTTGATAAAAGGGAGAATTGCTCTCCATTGAGCCAGTAACAGCAACTCCATTTGTTGAAGAACTGGTACTGGCCAAACTCCCAGATGTTTCGTTTTTCAGATTTTGAACACTCGATTCAATTGAAATATCTCTAGGTGAGCCATGGGCAGTGACAACTAAGCTGTCAGATGCAGTGCGATTGACCTTGTTAGTTGCTGATGTTTGTGGCTCTGGATCCTAGTAAAAATATCTCCAAAGATCAGATATAAGAGCGACTTCAAAGTAAAGTTGAGATAGGAAAAGGAGGGAAAGTGATATTATATATAAATAGAATCACTTCCAAGTCAATACTTTAATCAAATATAATCAAACACTGTTTACCTTCTCTTCTGAACTAAAACTTAGGATAGAGTGATAAGAGCACATCAGCCTAAATGAGCACTCCAATGTTCTCAATAAGCATAGCCGGAACTTGGATTCAGGAATTAAGTCACATAAATCGCTATATGTAAGTCTGTCACACAAAATTCACAGATAAAAGTCAATTAACCTAATGAATTCAAACTAGGAATTTATGACATCTTCAATAAGAAACCAAACTATATATATGTATAAGTTGCACCTGCTTTGTGTACTCCAACCAACTTCCTGTCAAAAATAAATAAATAAATAAATAAAATAACAGAAGCAATCTTCTCAGAAACTCGAATTGAAACAAAATAATGAAAGCTGATACTGGTGAGACCAGACTGCACAAAGAATATTATTATTTCTTTTTCTCTGTTCTTGCTTTGTCTTGTTCAATGTAATTCATAATCATGTGTCCTATACAACTTATTTCTTTTATTTGGCATATCATAGAAAGTAAAAAAAGAAAAAAAGAAAAAAAAAAAAAGGAAAAGTTGTACCTCATGAAGCACATCTCTAAGAACAGCATGAGTCTGAGAGAGAACTTCTTGAAGAAAGAAACTCTGCATCTTTTCAGCCATGCCACTGACATCCCCCATTAGAGCATATGCATCAATTGCCTGAGATTTTAATTTTGATATGACATCAAATACGGAATGGCAGAAAAGAGAAGCAATTAAAGAGAACAGAGAGACTAGATATGCTGGAAATAGAATGAAATTCTTACCATAATATAATTTTCTTCCTTGAATGCTTGACAAATTCCTAACAAATGTAAATCTAGCTTTTGAATAGTCTTTGCTAGCCAAGCCTGAAAGTGTATCACACAAGAGTTTTAGATAGAGCCCCAACAAAGTAATCCAAATGTAACAAAAAAAAAAAAAAAGATTACTGACCTCAACATCACGGCCCATTTCTTGGACAGCAGAGAGCTCTGAATAATTATCCAAAATTTGCAAATACTCAGGCAACAGTGCAAATGCCTATTGGGGATAGAAAAAGGAATAAAAATAAAAAATGAACATCCAAGCAGGCAATGTACAGCATACAACATGCCGGCAAGTGAATTATTAGGGCAATTTCATACCAGTTGGACTCATACCAGATGTACCGAGATCAGTTAGCTTAAGCACTTTAGATCGATGGATACACCTGGTGTATCAGTACCAGATAGTGTGGCAATCCTTGTCAAGATGCAGTACATAAAATGACTTACCTGAAAGTAATTCTCCTTCTCAACCAAGGAATCAAGTTCCATCTGCATGTCAACTGCTCGCCGAAGTTCTGTAAGAATAGGAAGCATGTCCTGCATTACACATGATGATATTTTCCATTCAGTAAAGATAAGTATTCCGTTGTTGTCTCCTTTTCTCTTCTCAATTGCAAAGTACAAGTAGATCATCTATAATTGATTTGCCATTTTTCAACTTCAAACAGTCAGTTTTGCTATGCCAATGAACAGAATAAATGGTACCCTGCCAGGATAACACTGACAGTAAAACTGATGCAGGTTTATAACTGCTATGAATTTTTATGTCCTTCCATTAATTTGATTCATGGAGATTTAGTTCACTATTGGATGCCAGGCTGCAGTTATCCATTTCATTCAACTGCAGCTTGAGAGACTTCCAAAGTTTCAGTGCTAGGTCAATGTGTCTTGAATTGTATACAGGGAAGCCATGCAGAAAACCAATTTCAAACTGACATTTCAAATATAAAAACTAATTTACCAAGAGAGCTTGCTTCTTCTTTGATTTTGTATTGACAACAAGGTCTCTTGACACCTCCATCTTTGATGAAGTAATGTGTCTCCTCCCATTCTGAAATTTTTTTTACAACATATGATCAATTTAAGTACCACTAAACTAGCACAGAAAAAATGAAATTCTTGGAAAGATCCACAGTTAATAGTCAACAGTACCATGCATATGACATTTGCAACTTTCAAGTCCTGTTCTAGCTCCATAACCAGCTGCATTCCTTTCACTGTGCAAACCAATATACCAATTTCTTAAGACTGTAACATTGAAAATATTTTGATAATACCAAGATATGCTCTGGCTCTACATATATATAATCAAGCAAAACGAAATAAGACAAGCCAGTGACGTACCCATTTGTTCATGGTGCTCCATAACATGTTTTGATAACCGCTCTGCAATTTTATCAAGCTGCGCTAATCTAAGAGTAGACTGCAGGAGTACCATATAAAGGAGTTCATGAGAAAAGGCATTGTATAATACAAAAGGGAAAAAAAATAAAAATAAAATTACTGCTAAACAACCAACGCCTATCAAGTGCAAAACACATTTGTTAATAATTGTTGGCTCCATTAACCTGTTTATCAAAGTAGGAAGCATCACTATCTTCCTTTGGAATGTTATCCAATATGTACTTGACAGGATCAAATTCCTGCAGTAAACATAACATTGAAAAGGGAAATTCAAAGAAGATAGAAAAAAAACAATAACTTACACATTATTCTTGTGAGACAAATAAATAAAAAAAAAAATTTTGAGTTCAAGTAGTTCATTACCACATGTAAGGACCAAGTAGCCCAAAGTTTATTTAAAGAAGTGAAATAATAATGAAGACCATTTCAGGTAGAAAAGAGGTGAGAGCTGTAGCCAAAAACGAGTTTGGCCTGAGAAATACTAATCCTGAATATCATGTTCACAGGTCAGCGGGGGTGGCAATGGAGCAGGTACGTGGTAACTAGTACAAAAACGAGTTTGTATTCTGAACCTTATTAGAAGTTGTGGGTGCAACAAAAGAAGTATAATAAGAAAAATTACACTGAACTTGTACAATGTTCGTGTTTGTTCGCGTGCATAAGAGGGGGGCAGAAGGGACAAACCTCCTGATAGAAGTCATCTTCAAGCTCCTCTACTGTTTGACCCTGAGGGTTGCTACCATAAATTGAGACCAAATTTTCAGAGCTGGAAGGAAGGGCAATTCTTTGGTGCGGCGGTAGGCCAGCAAGCGCACGTGCAACAGCAGCAGCAGCTGCAGCTCTAGCTGGAACCTTCATAAACAAATTAAAGTTACAAGGAAGCAACTCAATGCAATTGGCGTGCTTTTCGATCTAGACCTGATATGTATTGAACATGTTTATCTGTCTCTTTGCTGGTTTAGTCCTAACAATTTAAGATGCAATACCATACGTACTGAAATCAGTGACATTATGCAATATCTGGTATGTAAAATTTGGATACGTTTTGATAGGAATTGGAATTACATGGACATGCATTCCTATTTGGTGCAGCAAAAAGAATTGAATATTATGTCCACAAACTAAGTGATAAAAATCAACAGAATGAAGATTCACTTGTTAAAATTTTGTAGTTCCACATGACAAATGTTTGGGAACCAAAAAATAATGAATCAGATATAGATCATATTTTCAATTCTAATGTACTATTCCTCCCACTAATTTCACTTGATGGATCACGGACAGACCAGCATTACAGCTCCACCTCTCCCAGACTATAAAGAACCAGATCCCCGTACGAGAACCAGCACAAACCGAACAAAACTAACAAAATCGGTGCACCTCAGGGCGGTCAGGGGCGGTGGGGAGCAGGCCGAGGGATCTAGCGGAGCGAACGGAACTGAGGATCTTCTCTCCGACGCGGGACAGATCCATGCCCCCGCCTTGGATCAGGAGCAGGGGGAGGAACAGTAGTGGTCCGGGGGTATCGAAGTCGCCACCACTGCCGACGATGAAGGAGGGTAGGCCGGGCGCGTCCCTCTGCATATCTCAGTCGGAGAATCCGGAGCCGCTCCTCCTCTCCATGGCGCCGGAGACGAGCTAGGGTTAGGGTTTTGGCTGTCGGTGATCGGATCGGAGTCTCGGAGAGATGTCGGGGGGCGAAAACCGGAGAGAGGAAAGAAAGAAAGAAATAAAGAAAGGGGAGACTAATAACAAGGGAGGGAATAATTAATAATTTAATAGAGTGGGGAAAGGAAAGTGATGGTTAATGAGTGTACTTAGTTAGACATGTCGATTAATATCATTATGTTCTTTTTTATCTACTGATATAGTTTTGAAGGCAAACGGGATGAAGAAAATTAGAAAGATAATCGTTGGATAAATTAACAGCCTAACAGGAGGCTGCAGACCTGCAGTGCTGCAAAAGTCGTTCAACGCGATGATATGAATGAATAAGGTAGCGGACAAACCGCTGTTATTATGGATACCAAGATTCCAAGAAGAAAGTCTCTTTCGTCTTCTGGACTTTGTTTTCTGTTTCTGCTATTATATAACGTCATATTTCACATTATAAGGTTTATACCATGAAACCTTCTTTAGCGTTAGAATGATGATTTGAATATTATGCTTGCAGCCGCTGTCAACTTTTCCAAAAAATAAATAAAAAATTTGAATATGTAAGAGAAACAATTGATAGCATTTTTAGTTTGGTTTGTACAATGTAATGTAATAAAATATAGAAAAAAAATGATTGAAGCATAAATAGAGTCATTTAAACGGTCATAAGCGAATGTAAGATGAATTATATAATTGGTGTACCAACAACTTTGTTAGTTTGAATAAATAGATGTTGTATAAAACATCTTTGTAAAGCTTTTGCACTATAATGTGTTGAATTATGGAAAAATAAATAAAAAAATAAACAAAGCACTTACAATGCATTTAAGTTGAATTTTATGCGTCATCGGTACCATAGTACATGTATTTAGCTTGAATGAATAATTTAGATGAAGTTTTTGCACTATAACATGTAAAAAAATGTGGCAAAAGTTAATTAAAGCCACAAGTTGATCTATTTAAAATTGTTTAAGTGAATAAATTAATTTTTTTGTCTTTAATTAATTAATAACTTAATACCCATATTTAGAATAGATGAATACTTGAACATGTTGGAGACTTTGTTCAAAACATTTAGTATGGTCTTTGACGTCTAATGCGCAGAAACGAGGTTAACATTAATAGGGCTCTTTGTAAAGCGCTTCAAGTGCAATGAATATAAACATACATGTAATTGGTATCTTAAGTTCATAACACTCTCAGTTAGCTTGAGGGAATGTTGTACAGTTATTCAAATGTGATTTAAATGTACACAAGATGTTTTTTTTTTGTAGTCAGTAACCTTATATAGCTCGAAAGAATACACGATGTGTGTAAAGAATTTTTATTCAAAGTATTTTAGAAAGGTTTCAGAATGAGATAAAAAATGATTAAAAAGCACAGATACTCGATAATTAATGGTTAACTATTAAGAGGAATTCAGTAAGGTTTTTGGAAGTATTATGTGCCATTTTGGGACAACAACAAATTGAAAACAAAGTTGAGCATCTTAGTAAGATTTTTAAATATACTAAGCTAGATTTTTTGCATAATTAGTTTATATGTTAAACTATGTGCATAAACCTTTTTTCCATTTTTATATTTTTGTAAACAATTTTTTGACAAAGCTCATTGTCCCAATCCCTCTTCACAACTAATCAGCTAGCATATAATTGACCAAATTTTGAAAATCCGGTAAGAGATATATTTTCAAAATCCGAATTTTCACATTTAAATTTTGGCTTTTTAATTTTTGTTTAGATTATTTCTTCGTTTCAAAATAAAAAGAAAGGAAAAAAAATCATCGGATTAGCACAATTGCTCAATTAATTGGTTTTTCCGCTGTAATAAACCAGGTGTTGTATCAAACTACACTTCATTTTCTTTGACATTACAAACCCTCACTAAGAATTTGCAGAGACAATCTCCAAAGATGCCTCCCAAAAACAAAACGAATCGCCAATTTGGAGAATGTAAGGATTCTTTCCGGATTTGCTACTAAAAACTAGGATAATTCAACAATCTCTACTTGTCAATGATAGAGTTTGATCGAGCAAAAGGCAAAACCATTGCCCCGATGCGCACACCTGGTATGAAATTTAATTACTAATTTCTTCATTACCACCCGAAATCGAGAAAATTTATTAGTGAGATCCAATTTCTGATGACTGTACAGATGGATTCCATTATTTTATTTACGACTAAACAAATGAGAGTCCTAAACAATTGGAATGGCAGAAAATCAGTAGAAATCAAATATTCCCCTAATTTTTAATTTACTACTTCAAATCAAACATATTAAGTAGATCTTTCTACCTTCTATGACTGTACTATTATTTTACTGCACAAATGAAAATTGTAATGGAAAAAAATATTACTTTACAACTTTTAGAATAAAAAATTTGGCATGATGCAGCTGACTGTATCATATATCAACAAATCGTATGAACTTTCCACTAGTAGATGTAAATATGTAATGATGTATGACACAACACTAGATATTGCACAAAACAATTTGTAATTATTTTTTTTTCTCTTTTTCTCCTTGTATTTTCAGCTGTTTGCTCCCAAAGAGTTTTTTTATGGATGAAATAAGGGGGTTTGCTAACAACTACAAAGAAGAGCTTGGGGAAGGCTGTTTCGGCAAAGTATACCTAGCTCACATCACAAAAGATGACACAGTCTACCATGTGGCAGTAAAGGTCTGCCGGGATAGGTTCCATCACATGGGGAATTCTCAAATGAAAAAGATGTCGCAGGTAGCTCTAAAATAAATATAAAATAAAAGCTTAGTATAATTTTTTATTGTCTTACCCTTTGTCATTTTGAATGTTTGATGCGTTTCTATGTGCAGAACGAGATAGCAATCCTATCTACAATTGAGAGCACATATATTATACAATTGAGAGCACATCGAATCATAACTAGCTCTTGTATATGAGTATATGGCAGAGGGAACACTAATTGCAGCCGTAGGTAATCTTTTAGCATTCTTGGCTTAAAAAATTAGAAGAATTAGATATTTGCCACTCCAAAACATCAACTTTAGAGTGACAAATTTCTAAACTCAACTTTTGTAATTAAAATTTACTAAAGTTGATGTTTTGGAGGGCAAATATCTAATTCTCCCTAAAAAATTGCTTAATATGGTAACTGAATTGTGTTGGTTCTATTTTGAAGAAAAAATGAATGAAACTTAGAGGTTTCAAGCCATACTGGGTGTTGTCAATGGAATTCAAGAGATGCATTCTCAACCTGACCCAATTATTCATTGGGATATCAAGCCTACCAACATCTTGGTAAATGAGGTACGTAAGAATTTAACTCTAGTGGATGTGAATGTGATTGGTTCTAATTTTTTTGGGAAACATCATAGTTTGTATACAATGTGCAAGAAACATGGTTATTAGGTCGGAATGACAATTGTACAGACTGGTCATAATATAAATACAATTGGGATTGTTATCCTCTGACCTATGGTAATAGCCATACTTGAAATCTCGACCGTTCACATAGATGAACGTCTCAGATTTGTCGCAATTCCTTTCTCCCAATTTCTGAAGTGGTTGAATGAATTAGGCCACTAAAACCTCTTTGCCACTTCACTATGGTACATCTGGTACCTGCTGTTCGAGACCCAGTCGAGCTGTCGTACGGCTTCTCCACAATACCCCTCGCGTCCTCCTCCCCCGACTTGAACTCCGACTCGCCGTCCGGCTCAATGTCGTGTTGCTTCATGCGCTCCCGGTACACCTTCATCTGCGCGTCGAGGTCGGCTATGGTGTTGTCCTTCATGTCCAGCTCCTTCTCCAGCTCATCCAACTCCTCTTCATGGTGCGCAGCGAGCTCGTCCACGGACTGCTTCATTTGGCGCGCCTCCAGCTGCGCGGCGGCCTTCTCATCATTGAGGCGGCAGATCATCTCCATGGTCTCACTGACGGCAGATGCCGCGGCCTTGTGCTCCTCGTCGAGATCATCACACAGGGACTAAAACTGCTTGTCCTGCTCCCTGATCTTCTCTCTCAAGTGCTCGGGAAGTGGATCTAAGGGAGGAGGTGAGTTGGGCGAGCAGCTCGCCAGGCTCGAGCTTCCGCTTGACAGCGCAGTGGTTCCAGCCTTCCAGGAGGAGGGAGAGAGGAAGGAAGAGGGGGAGAGGTGGTCGGGTGGGAAATAGGCGGAAGAGTCGAAGGGAGGGGTAGGAGGAGGAGGGTCGAAGGAGGCGCTGTAGGCCAGATCGGCGGTGAGTGAAGTTGCAAATGGGTTTAGTGGCCTGATTCATTCAACCAAATTGGGAGAAAGTAATCAAGACAAATCTGAGACGTTCATATAGATGAACGGTCCAGATTTTAAGTATGGCTATTGGCATAGGTCAGAGGATAACAATCTATACAATTGGGTTACAATAAAAATTTCGAGGGCAACAATTTCTTAAATAATCATACGAAGAAGCCAAGACAAGATATCCCTTCATCAAATATAGTTGACTTTGAATGTCAAGATAGTTGACTTTGATAAGCATTGGAAAGAGCCAAACTTAATTCTTGTACTAGCGTGTGTATTTGATTCCCGATGTAAGTTTGCGTATGTGAAATTCTCATATGAGAATGCATATGGTGAAGATCACAAAGAGAAATTAGAACGTGTTTATTCAGCACTTCAAATGTTCTATGAGCAATATGATACCGTGGTTCAGAATGTTAACCGGTCAACAAGTAGTGGTTCTACTCAAGTTGAAGGTAGGTTGTTAGGAAAGATAAAACTTCAGATGAAATTTTCTCAATACCAATCTGAAAACCCAGCTTTGATTTCAAGAAAATCTGAGCTAGACGCTTATTTGGAAGATTCGTTAGTAATTGAGAAAGATGAAGAGTTTGATATTCTAAAATGGTGGAAATCAAATTCGGGATTGTACCCTAATTTAGCGAGGATGGCTAGAGATTCCTTGGCCGTACAAGTGTCAAGTGTTGCCTCCGAGTCGGCTTTTAGTGGTGCGGGTCGTCTAACTGATAATTTGAGAACTTTGTCATTTGTAACCATCGAGGGCTTATTTGCTCAAACGATTAGTTTGGCCCGAATGAAGGAGCTTTCAATTTGGAGCAATATCGTCCATTAATGCGAAGATGTAACTCTTGTGAAGGTAAGACTATTTTTTTCTAATAATTAATGTATCTATGGATTACAGTAGGGAACTATGTTGTTAATTTTATGGTAGTACTTAACAGTTGAATAGGAGGAGAAGGCCAAGATGAAGGCAACATGAGAGAACCGGTACAAGATCATGATTTCTGACAGTGATTGGACTGAGTTTGAGACCTTCACAAAGTGGTTAAGCTTAATTTTATTTGTTTATTTTGGTGTTTAAGAAAGATGTAGTGGGGATTGGGGATTTGGGGTTAATTCGCTTTAGATGGATGTGATTTGTTCAAATCTCGATGTTTTTGTTTGCCTTGTTACTGGGTTGTTGAGTTAGTACTGAAAACTTATGAGAAATTCCCTGTATGGGTTGTCTAGAGATTATATTAGTTAAAATTTAATCACGTATTTATTGGAATTTTTACTTTATTATTTTTCGAGTCATTTTTCTTTATATTGAGACAATTAATTATTTTCTGGGCCATTGATTCAATTATAATATTACAATTAATTATTCCTTATAAATAATGAGTTACAAAAAAAAATTAAAGTGCATGATGCTTGTTCACAAGTTACGAAAAGAAGGAAAGTAAAATTAATTAGTTTGGGCTTCTTACGTAAAAGAAAATGAAAAAGGAAAAAAATGGCAGTCCGTGCTCATTAGCAGGCCTGGCTGATGCTATTTCGACAGTTATGGGCTTTTGTGAGCTTGGTCGAGTCAGGCCCGGTGAGCTGTATCTGGATATGGGCTTTTGTGAGCTGAGCCATATTGAGCACTACTAAATGATCTGGGCCGAATCTGAGTTTTCTTAACAAAAATTGGACCGAATCTGAGTTTGAGCATTGATTTATTATTCTGGACTGAATAGGGTAGATCATGATATATGCTCACTAGCAGGCCTGTATCAATATGGTAGCGGACAAACTGCTGTTATTATCTCCCAAGATTCCAAGAAGAAAGTCGTTTTCGTCTTCTGGACTAACGTCATATTTCTTCATATCGGGAGAACGTTTAAAATCAAGCCAGATGAATGAATACAAAGCAATCCACTTCCAAGTTCTTGCATTTGGTTTCTACGATCAAATTTTCAGAATAAAATGCCTCGGAACTCCAATTTAAAAAATAAACTAAATCAAATCCAGTTCGGTCAAATCTGACACAACTTGTTTGAACTGTCTGAATTTATTTTTATAATAATTTGATCCATCATTACTTTTATAATAATATCGTTGGATTGATTATGTATAAACACCATGAAATCGGCCCAAAGCTATATCAGAGTAGTTATCAATACAACTTTAATCCAGCAACGATATTTTTAAGTAGGCCGATATCTTAGATTTCTGAATATGATAACCCAAATATCCAATTCCTATCTTAAACATACGGAAATCGGCATTCCTATCAGTACCCAATTTACGTAATGGGCTCATAATACTTGACGTGCAAATAAGATTTTGAAGTGCTTTGTAAACTTATGTATCCAAAATTCAAATGCACGTTTCAAGACATGCAATACAGATCCAGGCAATGAAAATCTTACCTGCAGTGACAAGTCCAAATTTAGATCACAATCTCACACCAATGTAAAAGGTCCCAAAAATATGAACTTAAAATAAACAAGTACAGCTAGAATTTAACTCTATATAGGGTTTTCATTAAGACATTTTTTTCTGCAGCAACTGTACATTAGATCCCTTACAGCTTCCACCAAATGTAAAGAATGATGAAAGAATCAACTCTATATCTATTAATCAGATATCTAATGGTGCACCAAATAATAAGTAAAACATACAAATGGAATTTAGACATGGAAAAGGATATTTATTTCCTAATCATATATAACCTAACAGAAGTAATTAGAACTGAATCTACTGTGCAATGCCCTATGGTGTCACGATCTCTCTTAGGAGATGTAGAGAAGATGACAAAAAGAATACCTCTTTATACATCAAGGAACTTTTGTGGGTCCTGCGCATGGTCAATCTTTCTTCTTTGACTAAACTCAACAAAATTTTGTTAAGAAGCTTAAAGCAAGGGTTTTTGCTTGTAACCAAATTTCTGTCGATCTGTCAATTTTTCTTTTGCTTTTCTCTTTTTGTCCATCTTTCTCACATAGCGCTCTTCCCTCTCTCTGTCGAAAACCCCTTGCCAGTGCACTTCTCCTGTTAAAGGCCAAAGCCAGCGAGAACTAACATAAAAGCCATCATCTGCCTTTTCAGCCAAATCCTCATCCATGCTCTTCAACAGAGTAGGTTGGAAGTACTTTGACCATAACACCCCTTGTCGCTGCTCAAGAGGTTGTTGTTCGGACAGCTGAGCGGTAACTGGATTAAGGTAGAACAACCTTCTACCGCTGTGATAGGCCCATATATTTACCAGGAATTCCAGAATACGGCAGTAACATTGTCTTTTCTGAGCCAAAAGATGAATCCAAATAAGATGATTTGTGGCACTTTCAGTTCATAATAAAGTACTAACTAAATAGAAATCGTAATTAGAAGCGATCAAGCATTGAAATTAATGTCTTAGATCAAAAGCAGAGATTCAACCAGAACATAAGGTACTGTATCAGTACATAGCCAGCATAAAACCTGGTCCACGTGTGTTCAACCAAAACCTTAATTAACCCTTAATATCAAACTTTAGGCAAAGTTTGACCCACTTCAACTAAACTAAAACCAAATGTGCAATAAGCTTATGCAATCTAGCTTGGACTCAATTTACCTTCAGATGCGGCACCAAATACAAGAACAAATATCTGACCTTACGAGATCTGTAGTATAATATCCACAGGAGAGCATATTTTAGTACCTCTATTTCAGATGATCCCAACAAACAAGAAGGATTGCTTTTGTTGTAACTCAGCTGATCAAGTGAATCCAGGAACATTCTGGGGAAAAGCAATAGAGAAAATGAGATACTATACAAGTAGCTTTCTCCATATGCTTTATATTCTCAAAGAACTGGTAGATTAAAAATCAACATAACAAAATAGTACTAATCAGAGGGTATCTTAAGGACCAGCAGGTCTGATTTGAACTGTTAATGTCTCTGGCCATCTCAAGTGCAGTATACATCTGATCCTAGGTAGCTCCAGTCCATGGCTACCGGGGTTTTGAATTTTTTTTGGGGCAAATTGAATTATCTTAGTAGGCAGCATTCAGGGAGATCCAATTAACTAGGATCATATTCACTTAGGCAGTTCCATTAGGTGATTTTACTTTTTTTTTTTTTCGAAAGGTTGATAGCACCTTCCAATGGACCATTGGGTGATTTTACCTGGGTGCACCCTGAAAAACCTTGTATGAGACCACTGAGAAGCTCAGTTGCCTCTCTTATTCCCTTGACAAAGCATACCTCGAGAACATAATGAACTCCAGGAAAGAAGGTGTAGGCATGATCCAGCTATGAAGAGCAGACCAGTAGGACCCACCACCAGGCATAGGAAGCAAGGATGCCATGTCCTCTCCAAGACCATACATGTGTCTGAAAGCATCACTGAATAAAGATCTGCAAATTCAATGATAAACTGCCCACTCAGCATACTATGTATACATTAATTGATTTGTTAAACAAGAAAATAAGGCATGATCCAGTCTGATCTGAGCGGTGGGCCAGCCTGACCCCAAGCCCACCCAACCCCCAATCCAGTAATAATATGTGTTGATATGGCATGTATCCATTATTTTCTCCAAAAAAAATAATAAAAAAAATCATATGAATTAAGGCAACACAAGAACTTAAAAAAGAAAGGGATCACTGAGTAAAGACCTGCGAACTACAATATGAACTACCAATTCAGTAATCTTAGAGTATTAGTTCTTTTTACAACACAAGAATCCAAGACATTAAGATTAAGATGTAACAAAAATGGTCCTTTCATAATCGATCAGCAATTAGCATCAGACAGAAGAATCCACCATGTTCATCTATTGCTTTTTTCAAAAATCTACCATACAAGTAACTAGCATTGAATAATTTTCTCAAATAAAATAATTCGTAACTGACTAATTCATTCAAAAGAAGTACCTGCAGCGCCCTGCATTAAGGCTGTCACACAAGGACCAAAAGTCAAGAGGCGAACCGTTTTTCACATTTGAATCCATATCAAAACGTGCCCAATAATAAATAGCATCTCCCATGTTTCCTTCCGTCATAATCGCCTCCAACTTCTCTTCAGCAGCTCTTGACAAAGAAGCCTATTCACAAAACTCTCAGTACATCTCAAACAATATCGAGTTACATTTCTTTTCTTTTTCAGTTTTCTTAATCATTCCTTCCTCCTTTTCTGTAGGGTGCTTGCAGTTCATTACCAGAAGGAAACATATCTAATGTAATGACTAATGAGACTAGAGCATTGTGATCATAAACCACAATATGTATTTGTTTTTTGGACCATGTCAATACTCAATATCATACCATACAAAATCTAAGAGCATATTTACATGATTATTCCCTTTATTACACAATATTTGAATATACATTCCCCAAGGCCTTGATCCCAACAACGAGAAGTGTGAACTACGCCGCTGCAGACAAACGTTCACAAGATATCTATGTTTTTATGCAATTTGACTTTTCCAGTGATTTGTTTTCAATTGGACTACTGCACGTCTTCCTCGTGGAGAATTCCTTCATGCTTGAGTGTCCCAATGAGCCCGTAGGCAAGGTCCTTAACTATTTTCACGCATGACCAGGGCATAGATTGCAAGAACATAATTTGAACCCACTGACTCTACAAAAGTAACAAAGTTGATAGAAGCATAAATATGATAAATACCATTCTGCTCGTCGCACGCCATGACTGAAAACCAATCCAGGGTAATTTGTGGATGGTATCTACTTTGTTGGCAATTGACAGTATCGCACCGAACTCACAGAGAAGATCTCTGTAGTGTGAATCTTCTAAAATTGGAAGCCGGCTAACTGCATCCACATCATCTTTTCCTGGTCTTCTTCCACTTCTGGACTGGCAAAAAAAGAGAGAATCTGACAACTTGTGACATAGAATTGAACAAATATTTTGAAGTTCAAAATGGTCGACAGTTGGCTGTGAGACCAGTAACAGTTTACAGACAAAAGATGACAACATAATCTGTAGTTACACACAATCTTGCTAACCACCACAAAGAACTCGTATATAAACACAGTTGGAGGGAAATCAATGTTAATTGTTGCAGGCATTTAGTTCCTCCATCTTTAACTGGCACTGTCAGACAGAAAACCCACAGGAGAATCGTGGAAAATAAAATTTCATTTCAGGTTATAAATGCAATCTATACATAAACAGATCTTTTTCACAAAATTATGGAAAAAATTTTGCAAATTTATTTTCACGAAATGACTTACCAAGGTGATGCCACGGTAAATGGAGCCATGATGTAGAAATGGCCAGGCCCCCTCTCCATTGTAAATCTCATATATACACACAGGCTGCCCAGTTCTTTCTAACTCCCCTTCATCTCTCTCATTTTTCTCAGGTTTTGCCTTCTCAGCCCTTCTTGCAGTGTGGTATACCTCTTCCCAGGATCTCAATGGTGTCTCAATCCTTTCTCCGAGCTATATCAGATGACTCATTTAGTAATAACTCATATGGAGTCTTGTTTTGATATTGCTACCTAGTCAGATACATGTGCCTTCCATATATTTAATGTAGTTTGGGAAACACTGCTTTTGGTTAATTATGCAGTGATGGAGTTAGAAAATGGGAAAGTTTTTCATATCGGTCAGTTTAAGTGAATGCATCTAACTATATAATGGGCCTTACGAGAAAAAAAAAATTTAAGTTAATCTTTTTAAGGTGTGTGTACAAGTAGTTAATTTTGTGTTAAAGACATTTCACGACGATGTTTATCTTCTAAAGGAAATCGACGTATTAACAAATGTACCAATTTTTCAAAAGTTCAAAGCAATATAATTAACAATATCTACTAGCAAAGTAACAATGTAAGAAAAAATGAAAATGAAATTATTTTCAAATGAAGCTAACCTCTTGCATTTCGCGTGCCACTGTATCTTCAGAGGTTTCTATTTCAATTAAATTTTGCCAATCTAACTTTGTGGGGAAGTCACCACTCAAGGTCTCATTTTTAAAATGAGAAGCTCCAGTAAGATTTTTCTCAAATTGTTCCTCAAGCATATCCAGGACACTTAATTGAGTGTTTTGGTCATTCTCGTTTATTGTTTTCCTCTCAAACAGGTCCCATGACCATGTCTTTTGTTGAATTTCAGAAAGGTAAGCTGGAGGCATCACATTTGATGGGAAATATAGCACATTTTCTAGAAGTTTTGCATATGATGAAACAAATTCATATGCTAGCATATTTTTTGCAACAATTCTACCTTTGTTAGCAACTTTCTTTCCCAAGTCAGAGATCTCTCCTTCTCCTATTACACGTGAAAACGCAATTGTCAATGTGGCCAGGTCCTTTGGTTGGAAGAGAAAGATATTGATGCCGTCAATTACCTGACATCAATCATAGTGTTAGCATTGGATCAATAGTAGGTGATTACATTTGGCTTATACTGAGTTACTGACCAACAGCAAGCACTAATACCAGCAAACGTACAGGATTAGTGATATGAACATTTAGTGGCCCCTCATTTCTTCCTCTTTATTTACAAAATAAACCATGAGGAAAGGAATTGTTGGAGTTTAATTTAGGGTGTAACTTTATGATACTTCTCTCTCGCATTTGCAGGGTTGTAAATATCAATTAACATTTTTTACAGTTTTCCCTGTGAAATTGAGACAAGAGAAACAACCAACTATATGACTTACATTGTTATTAATTTGACTGATGTTTGGTGCAATGGTAGGAATTCCAAATGACATGGCATGCAATAACAGAGGAGGAAAACTAGGCTCTTCATTGAAGGAACCATGCAAGACAACGTCAGCAATTAGTAGCAAATTACTCACATCATGCTCAAAAGGATAGCGCCTTATTGATTTAGCAGGGAACCCCATCTGCGTGGCGAGTTCCTATATCATAAGTTGGATAAGTCTGTGGCGTTTAGTATATCTTCATTGTACAATATGTTTAATTGATTTACAGAAATCTACTAGTACACAGCTAAATTAACACATAGGTATGGTGAAAGCATGGCAGATGATTTCTCAAAGTTGTTAATCATATAAGCTCATCAAGAGGACAAACACTAATCAATGTGCCAGGTAATGCACTGAACAGATTCACCATCTAAAAGTATTGTAATTTCCGGTTTTAGAAGTGTGCACAACTAGGCAAAGCATCTGTGTGACGGAAAAGTTCTCATTTCAGACCAAAAGAAAAAAAAGAAAAAATAAATAAAGAGAGAATCATGTACTTTCTCTGATATATATTTGTACAATTAGATCTCATATACTTCTCAGACAGGTGATGTTAGTTTGGTTATCAGAACCAGAAAGGATAAAGTCACGCATTAGCTATTGAGCTCTTTTTCTATTTGCTCTTGTAGGATAAGAACTAGGTTAATGATGGTTGAACATTTACGGAAAAACCATCAATCTCCAAATTTAATTAGTCAAGAATTTGTATTACCTGAAATGAGGAGCTGTAGGAGTCTGATGAATTCCCACACAAGAAGATAAAATTAACTCCTCCATTCATATTTCTCTCAAGTGCTGAAACCTGTGGGGCCAAGGCTTGCATTGCAGCCGCAAAGTCCCAAATGATGTCATCATAATGAAAAAAGCTACCAACAAAAAGAACTACGAGTTCATTTTCACCATAGTCATAATCTTTCCTCATATCATGCCGCGAATGAGATGCCAGGTAACTCTCAGCCTTCAATACATCGGCAAGGGGGGCAGAAATAACCATAAAATTTGTTGCACCAAGCGAAGCATAAAGCAACTGAAAAGTGTATATTAAAAAGAAATTTATCAGTGAAGGTTTGACTCAAAAATGTTGCATCAATTAAGTGCCAATTGTTCCACATAAACAAGAAAACCAACATGAGCTAAGTATATTACTGGATGGGTAGTATTAGCATATTGCACAGAAGATTAAAGGGAGACAATTCTTAGAATTACAAATTTATAGAAGTACAATACCAAGTTAAGAATATTAAGAAAGGAGACATTTCTTAGAATTATAAATAAAAAGAGAGAGAAAGAAATTTACAGGTAGGGAGAAATCAGGAAATATGATGGCATTGGCTCTGTTAAAAGAGCTTCTCCATTGGCTAATAAGACCATCAAGACCCTTCTCTTCATATTCTCTGAGTCGCTTCCCAAGAGTATCTTCATGAATAAGCCAAATGAAAGGTATAGATAAGAAGGGCTCCTGCATAAGACTGAATGCAGTGTAACATGCTGAGTTCACGAGGGAAAGAAAGTTCATACAAGTAAAGGTACAACGAGAGCTAATGTTGTACTTTTGGTACTCACAAAAATATATTTGACAGAATAAGCACCGGTACTCTTCTTCCTTTTTGTTTTCATCAGAAGAGGGGCATAGTGGGGGAGCAGTATTTTATATTTATATATTAACCCCATATAACAACAGAATATGGTGTATGGCTCAAACCAATTAGAATGAAGCATATAATAATATTCTTTTTAATATCCTATATGGTGTGAGAGAGGTTAGAGCTGCTGATAGCTCTAGGCAAGCACCACTGGTGCAATTTTGAAACATTTTGGCTTAAAAGGCTTTCATGGTTCAGAGATTATAAGGTCAAAAGGTAATAATAAAACTTCCCAGAAAGAAGCAAAAGTCAAACTGCCAGTAGTAAAGAAATTAGGAAAAAAAAAATTACCTGGAGAGAACTCTTTTGCATTCAAGGGAGCCCAGTATAATGCCTTCATAACTAATTAAAATGAAAAAAAAAAAACAATAAAGAAACTTGAGTAACTAAATACAATCATGAAAAATGCCAAGATGTATAGTGATACAAAAATTTGAAACATACTTTGACCAGTCAATGGGCACAGGATCCTGGGACCTGACAATATGCACTTGATAACCAATATTCTTCCACAAGGAATAAGCTCCACCACCCTCAAATGTAAAAACCTGATGGAATCATCAGAATGACAACACAAAATTTCAAAACCACACTCTTAACAACAGAGCAGAACCATCAAATATTATGTGTATCCAATAAGTAAGACAGAATTACGAAAAAAAAAGGTGGCAGAAGTTATAGCACACCTACCATATCTTATCAAAAAGAACATACAAGTACCTCAATTTTGCTAAATTATCATCTGGATATCATTATTGTATTTATATTCCAAATCCTATTCTAAGAGATATTAATTAAGGAACATGTGGATCGGAAAAATTTCATGCATGCCCAAACTTTTTATCTTAATTGCACCACTGTCTAGGCAGTTAAATTAATTTCATAGATGCCTAAATTAAAGGGTGCAAGTTGAACTTGCCCTTTAGACTCATATCAACTTGTCCACCTTTGTCCATTGCCCGTGTAACTTGGTTGTTTAGGCTGTACAGAAGGAGGTTAGAGGGCGCAAGTTGGATTCATGCCCTTAAGTTTGGGTATTTGGTGAAAATAACTTGACTGTTTAGGCAGTGGTAGAGATAAGATCAAACTATTGGGCATCCATGAAAATTTTCCTGGATGATTAAAGGGTGAATGAAACAGAAGCTCACAGTGAATCTATATCCAAGCTCAGTTAGTGCCCTGGTGAGAGTGAGCAGCATCAGCAGCTGCGCATCATCATCTCCTCCTCCTCCACTTCCTACAACCTGCAACCAACAATAAAAACCTAATTAAGCAGAAACAACTCCATATATATTCATTTTAAACAGACAGCGAAGCAGCTCACGAGAGCGAGACGCGGCGGTCTCAATCCACCATAACTCTCCCGCGCAGATCTCTCGCCTTCGAGCCTCCCATCCGGGAACCTCACGTCGACCGACATCGCCTCCCAGAAGGGCGAGATCGAGCCGACGGAGCCGCGCGCATTGCCGCCGGTGCGGTCGCCGTTACTACGCATTAGCAGCATGTCGGCGGGGGAGCCGCGCATGATGTCCTCGACGTTGACGGACGCGCCGCTCTCCTGCTGGTAGACGGCGAGGACGATGACCCAGAGGACGACCATGGAGAGGCCGACGCAGTAGACGCAGTAGTTGCGGTGCCAGGTCGTGGGGGCCCGCGGCCGCTGGTCCCGCCGCGACCGCATAGAGGCTGAGGCGCGATCTGAGGAGGAAAGACGGATGGAGGAGGAGGAGGGATGAGTGTCGGGGAGGATATGCGCGCCTCGCCTCGACACCCCGGTCGCCATGTTTGGAGAATGGGGAGAATGCCAATGGGGTTCGAGATTTGTTCGAGGGATTTAATCATTTAATTTAATGCATGGTGATGGTTCTCAGATGGATGGGAGAGTGAGTGAGGAAAAGAGAGAGAAGGGAAGAAGGGTGTGAAATTGTTCACATTGTGATATGATTTGTTTAATTCGAGTGCTTATCATCCTCTGCTGCGCAGTATTTTACTGCGCAGCGAATCAACGATGAGGATTATAGGGGAGCTTTTTTTGAGATTGAGTTGCACGACTCTCAAAGCAGAACCAACAGTTGAATCAAATACTGCGCAGCGAATCAACGATGAGGATTAAGGAGAGCTTTTTTTTAGATTGAGTTGCACAAATCTCAAAGCAGAACCAACAGTTGAATTGCTGCGCAGTAACTTACTGCGCAGTAGAGGATATGAATTGGTTTAATTCATGGACCAGGGAGGAGTCGGTATCCGCTGCGATCCAAATAGGATGTCAGGACCCTGATATTCTGATCCGACGCATATGAATTTTTGGAGGGGTTTTATTGAGATAATCTCAGCCGTTGGAATAGGATGTCAGGGCCTGTGATCTGATTTGGATAGCAGCTGATTTCAGCGCGGTTAGGGAGGGGACTCAGTCCTTATCACCTGCTGCGCAGTATCCTACTGTGCAGATCTGTCCGTCCGATCTGCATTATGATTCGTGCTCGTAAATCTTGACAACTCTCCTAAAAGCCAGGTCCGTCGGATCGCGTAGAGGATGAGCACTCGGGAGGACTGAATGTGGAGGAATAAATGAATGAATGATGGCTTTCTTTTTGTTTTGTTTATCGAGGATTAATTAAAGAAGTTGCATAGGAAAGGAAGAGACAAGATTTACAAGAACGACATGGACAATGGTCTTTGCGGAGTCCCATTCCGATTATTAAATTGGCGGCTATGGAATGTGGGTCGGGAAACGTGACAGGACACGAGGGACTTCTCAGTTGGAGGTGACAAAATCTGACCCGAGTTTCCGATCTGAGTTTTAAAGAAAAGTCAAACTGACTTGAATACAATCTAATTTGTGTTTCGGGGAAAATCAGAGACCCAAACTTGACCCGAACTAAACCCCGAGATGACTTGAGAATAGAGGTGCAAAATCTGACCAAATCCGAAAAACCTGCCTGACCCAATCTGACTCAAAAAAATACCGACAGACGTCAACCCCATACCCGATACCTGTCCCGACCGACCCGAAAAATACCGACAGCCGTCAACCGATACCTGACTCGATATTTCCATTTAGTCAAATTGACCCGACCCGAATCCGAAACTGACCCTGATCCGACTCGACAATATGCCACTTCTACGACGGAAGGAAGCTGGGAGGGGCTAACGCATTGATTGGAATTAGAATTAGAACATCCGGTCTAATTTTTTTATGAGTTTTAAGATTTAGCAGCTATGAAAATTAAAATATATGTATATAAATTATGAAAATTTCAATATGATTAGAAAGATTTTGATTAAATTTTGAAATCATAAAGGTGTACATAAATATTTAGCTAGATGGATCAGCATCTCAAAAAAAGAATTTTGAATTTAATTGTAAGCATTCTGCGCTCGAAATACTTGTGAGAGCCCGGCAGCTGATCTCATATTAAACCATGTAACGATTTCGTCTTGGTTGAATATGTTTTAAATGTATTGAGTTATATTCTTTTTTTAATTGGAAAAATGTACTTTGGAGGTACAATTATTTATGAGGATGGATTAAATGACAATGATTATCTTGACAATCTTTATAACGGACAATTAGAAAAAAAAATTATAAGAACTTCGATACAAATATTGTGAAACTTTATACAGACCGTGTCTTAAATTTCAAATGATTTGAATTATATTTGGTAGTTTATTATTTTTTAATTATAATTGTTGAGATTTGAAACACTTTCAACCTATAAGTTAAAAAATTAATCTATAAATTTTTTTCTATTTTTAAGACTTTTGTTGAATTTATTTGAATTTAAGTTGTTAAGATCGTCAAGATAGTCATTTCTCACTGGATACCTCCCATCATTTATTATCACAACAGCAATTACAAGTATAACATTTTTTAATTGGATGTCTACAAGTTCTTTTTGTTTGGGACTAAAGACTTGGTTGTTGTTGTTGTATTGATTTCTTTGGTTCCATTTTTGCCTTATGATGAACTTTTTTATCCGATAAAAAATGTGAAAAGTAATATGTACTCGAATATATATTATATTCTATAAATCCAAGATGGTAAAATGATTGTGAAGTAAGATACCTAGATCCATGTCCATTTTTTCTAATTTAAAATCACCAAAAGTTCATCATCAATCGCAAATTTACTATTTTTTTGGGTAAATTTTCTAGAATGTCACTGAAGTTTACTCCAAATCCATAATTGGTCACTGAACATCTATTTATTCATTTTTTGTCACTCAACTTTGATGTTTATCCAAATTTGGTCATTCCGTTAGTTTTTCCATCCAACTTAACGGAAAAATTAACATGACATCAATTTTAGAGTTTACACATATATTTTTTAAAACTTAAAAAGTGAGAATATAATGATACAAATTATTATTTATTTATTTTTTTGTATTGCAATAAAATATTTCATACTTTTAGAAATGTTAAAATTTAAATTTACATGAGAATATTAATTAAAATGATTTTGAAAAAAAATAGTTTTTTTAAATAAAATAAACAAAATTTTAATTTGTTTCTTACATCTTACATATTGTATATATTCTATATGGAAAAATATATGTCTAGGGCTTAAAATTGAAATAATATTAATTATTCCGTTAAGTTGGATGAAAAAACTAACGGAGTGACCAAATTTGGATAAACATCAAAGTTGAGTGACAAAAAATGAATAAGTAGAAGTTCAGTGACCAATTATAGATTGAAAGTGAAGTTTAGTGACCATTCAGAAAATTTACCCTATTTTTTTCGTATTATTTTTATAATTTACGCGCATTAAAATATCAACGTAGAAAATACAATAAATGAACATATAATAATTAATCGCTTGTTTTGAAAACAATAACAACACAGCTAACATTTCTCGCTCTAAAAGTCTTTCTCAAATTCACTCGCTAGCAACAAATTCCAATTTAAAAATATGAAAAGAAAATTCTCATTTCTCTTCTAATTTCAAGTTTCTCATGCAACCTCTCTAAATGCTAAAAAAAAACTTAATCCTTACTCCTAATAAAAATATATTGGATTTTTTGACATCAAAGGTCCATCTTCCTCAAAAAATAAATCTCAGCCATTGATTGTTTCCTTAGATTGATCACCACCGCTGACGAACGTTTATGTCCGTTAACATTTTTAGCCCATTAAAATTTAAGGTTCATATAAATTATCTTAATTTAAGACACATTACATATTATCTTAAAAGTTTATTATAAGAAATAGCAATTCCAGCCTTTTTTACTAGTAAGTGCAAACAGGGGAAAACCGAAAATGTAGCTGCAGGTCCACAGCCACAGCCTGGACCTTCTCGGCTTATTTTGGGCCTAAATCCTAATTCAATCTCACCGAAAAACAATCCCAGTTTAAAGTCAAACATTCAATCAGAATTTTCTTGTGGAAGTTGTCTCTGTCTCAGATCTCACATAAAAATGAAGTAAAATTATACAACTAATGATTTCATATAAACCGATTTAATTGATAAACACAAGAACAAAATATGTGGTAAGTTTCTTAGTTTACAATTTCCTTACGCAGCACAATTTACATTCAAAACAAGCATATATGATATCTTATATCCTCACAGATCTACCTCAATACAGAACGATATATATAATTATAACCTCACATTATTACCAGCACAGTGACAGAATAGAAAGCAAGCAAGCCAAAAATTTGAAAAAAGGGGGGGGGGAAAGAAAAAAACCGATGCCATTCGGGTGTCATGAAGCACAGGCTCTACTCTGGAATGGCACACTGTGGGCTAGTAAAATAGAACGGGCCGGTCAAGTACTCGACCTTGTCGGGGTGCCAAGTAGTCGGGTGTTGCGGCTTGACGCCCTCCTTGCCGTGGTTGTAGTTCGTGGGGATGTTGCACTCTGTGGGAGAGGAGATCAGCCTGACAATGCAGTCCTGTGGATTCAAGATGAAATTGTAGTAGCTGTAAGGAATTGTCTCTCTGAAATAGCCGGTGCCATCCGTGACGTCGGAGTAGTGGTACACCGGACGACCGTTGTTGTCGGGGCATGTGATGTCAACCTTGGCTCCTGCACAGTTGAACATAGTTGAATAATGTTTGTGCATTGAGTTTGTTGACAATAGATCAAAAATTAATTTTATCAGGAATCAACCTTTAGTCTAGTAGCTAAGGACAACGCTATTTGTGTGAGAGGTTACAGATTCGAAACCCAAATAGAAAGTCTTTTATAGATATTTAAATTTGAGTGACTTGATATATATATATAGTTATTTGTGAAAGTTAATTTACCGTCAATCGGAGTGGCGCCATTGACGAAAGTGTTGTAATCCTTGGAGCAGTCCTGGCACAGAACTTGACCGTAGATGGTGAACTCCTTTGCGTCGGACGACATGGTGCCGTACACGTTCACCAGGCTCATCAGAAGCACTGATACAGCCACCAAAGCAAGAACCTGAAACCTGGCCATTTCTCTTCTTTTCCTCTCCTTCTGATATCTCTCGGTACCGATATGGTCTCTACAATTTCATGGGCGTCATTGTGTCAAGAGTTATAAAGATGGAGAATGTATAGACGTGAGCTCCACTATAGTGTTTACAATGGAATGGACGTGCGTTCCATTTTTCTATTGTCCCTGCCACAATGCCAAGTATCTTATTTGGAAGGCCGGACCGCCGGACTAGTCATGTGGTATATGATAACCTGCTCATCTGCTCTATTTATTTATTTCATATTTACATTTCGGCCGGAAACTTGTGGGCCATATGAAATAGATATTGCAATTCTTATTTGAGAAATTATCTATGTCCCCATAACTTTTCCCCTCATCTATCTTACAAGCTAAATTTGTATAATATTCTCTCTTTCTTTCTCACTCTCATAAAGTTTAACTGAATTTTTTCGTTCTTTATTTTTTATTATACATGTACGAGTATTTTACATGATTGAGAATTTGAATTGCAATTAGTAAAAGTAGTTTGTTGCATTTAAAAAAAAAATTTCAACTAAAAATGTATTGGAGAACGGATAAGAGGGATTTTTAAGAAGAACAATTATCATCTCCCTTTTTATTTTTCCCAATAGAATTTTGGGGAAATGACTCCACACCCCCCTAAACTTTCTCCTTGTGACAAGTTGCCCCCCCAAACTTTTTTTTTGTGACAAACACCCCCCAATCTACCTAATTGTGACAAACACATCCCCAACATCTAATTAACCCTCTAATATTCAATTATGGAGCGCAAAAAGACCAAAATACCCTTGTATGTATATGTCTTAATATTTAAAGTATTAGTGCTCCATAAAATTATTATAAAAAAATATTATTGCATGATATATAACCGGAATAAATTTGCTTACTTAAATATAAATAGACAAATTAATGAAATTATAAACTTTTAATTTTTTTATAACTAAAATTAAAAAATAATATATTTTTAATTTATATACTAGTATTGTGTCCACGCGTTGCAGCGGGTTATCAATATTTTTTTATTTGTATTTGTTTAAATTATCGAATAAAAAATTAAAATAACATCTAACCTCCAAATATATCACAATGACATAATCAAGAACTTAACTTACTTAAATATCAATTTTTCAAGATATAGAGAACAATAATAAAAAGCATCTCATGCTTCAAGTCTTCAAGATAGAGAACAACAACAGTAGTAGTAATAATAAGAGTTCGGCTACGGTGCTTTCATAAGCATTTCAGACCGAAACGCTTACGATCTGAAATAAAAAATCTGTCGTCTGAAACTTTAATCCAAATAGCATATAATAATCTTAACATAACTAACTTGTAGAAACCCAAAATTTTCCATTTAAAACAAAAAATGATATCAAACTTATAACTAAAAATGTATTAGGATGCGGTCAAGTGGTTTTTTAAGAGATGCAGTTATCAACTCCCATAAAAATAATAAAAAGCAAAAGAGTCTGCAAAAGCCAGACTCACATTGAATTGCAAAAGCCAGACACTCACATTGAATTGAATGATATCAAATCCGAATCCATATCCCCTGCTCTACTGCATTGTGCAGTTCGCAACCACAACCACTGGATTTTATCGAGATTGGTGCCACGTAGATCTCAGAACGATCTAACGGCTGGAGTTGGATGACGCGTGCGTGCTGTGAGATTGAGTTGACGCGTGTGTGCGTGCGTGCGTGCGTGCGTTGACGCGTTACGCGCAAATCCGAATCCATATCCCCTGCTCTACTGCATTGCGCAGTTCACAACCACAACCATTGGATATTCTAGAGATTTGTGCTAGCGTCGATCTCCAGGCTATCCAACGGTTCACGTGGGATGACGCGTGCGTGCTGTGGGATCGAGTTGACGCGTTACGCGTTTTTGGCTGGGTTAATTAGACGGGGAGAAATCGAATCACCGAATCAGACAATCAACGGTCCAGATAGAAATAGATTGATACATCTAACGATCCAAACTTCGTTTGGACATATAGCCATTTTGATCTCAAAAATGATTCCTCATTTTTATTATTAGTAGGGACTATCATGAAATATATTCTATAACATAGAATAACATTTAAAATCAAATTACAAATATAGCTTAATAAATATTTTATAATAAAGATATTCAATTAATTATAAATATTTATATCGACAATTATTTTTGTAAAATTAGATTTTATGAAACACAAATACTTTAAATATTATGACATATACATACAAGGTCATTTTGGTCTTTTCACACTCCATAATTGAGTATTAGAGGGTTAATTGGATGTTGGGGGTGTGTTTGTCACAGTTTGATAGTTGGGGATTAATTGAATGTTGGGGGTGTGTTTGTCACACTTTGATAGTTTGGAGTGGGGGGTGGGGGGGGGGGGGGGGGGGGGGGGAAGTCATTTCCCCTAGAATTTTCGAGGAATCCGGTGTTCTTTGTAGGTCTACATTATCATTATTGCATGCAATTATACAAAAGCGTATGGAATTATTTTTTTTTTCTGACACCTGTACCTCGATTTACAAGAAGAAAAGAACCCTGACGGGCATTTATGAATTATGGCAAAAAAATAATAAAAGGACGAGTTATCTTATAATTATCAATAGAGCATTTGACATTCTGGTGATACAGTTTCTTAATAATAATAAGGTAAAAGGAAGACATGTATCAACAAATAAAAAAAAATGGCTGCCAATTGACTGCCACATTTATTAATTTATATCTACATATAACCCCTATAAAAACATTTACAGAATATAACTAGCCACAAAGAGGCCTCTCCATATTGCAAATGCCTCTTGAGCATTACCTCAATGTGCCTCCTGAAAGATCAAGACAAATTTTACAAAATAAGCAGCCTCATCTTATTTTAATAAAGAAAAATGCACCAAAAGCAGAAGGGGCATGCAAGCTGAAGGTTCCACTTACGTGTATCATCATATCACTCTCCATATTGTTCAAGGAATTCTTTAATCATCAACCTTTCTTGCTTTGTCAACTCACAATTTCCATGAATTAAACGGTCACGTAATTCTTTTTCCTCATCACTTGAGCCTTTACTATAGACCTTTATAAAAAAAAAAAAAATCTTTATTGCATATGAACTAATAATCTTCATCCTTCAGATCCTTCAGACTTGTACAATTTACAATAGCAAATTTTATTATGACATGCATGTATACCGAAAAAAAACAGTAACCGAATGGAGATAATGAGACACTCATCCAGAGTTTTCAGTAGGGATAATTGACCTCAGAACCTTAGTAAAAGAAAAAATTCATAAAGACTTGTGTATGGAGGGGTGACATCACACAGAAAATTTGCAGGATATGTAGGTGAATTTCATGTCTCAAAAGACTTATGTATGAAAGAGATGTATTTAAAAAAAAAAAAAAATAGGTACGTACAGGACCTGCACCTACAAGCCTTATGCGACTATAAAAGACGATATGACAATACAAACAAATTTCTGGACCAATTCTGGATTAGTTGCGTCTTTTTGCAATTCTACCTAAGAAATAACCTCACCTGAATATAGTTATTCACATGTCCATCTCCATTTGGGCTTGTTAATGCTTCATTTTCATTGCATTTCCATTCACCATCAACAATGTACTTGTATTCATAGTGCCCCTCCTAACAATACATTAATCAATAAATGGATTACTTGATTACTATTATGGAGTTGCTCTTGCCTCTCGATACAAGATTAGACCAGGTATTATTTTATCTGCAACATTTGATTGTGTTTTGAACCTAACAACTCGAGTCTTCACTTAGCATAGCCTTGGTTCTCACCAAAAAGTTACTAATACAGTATTGTATCACTTCAATTGCATCTCAATAGCATGTAGCAGCATTGTATCGTACCAAATATTTGCAAACAGTCCAGATATACGGATACTAACATAGATACCAAAACAGATACCAAGTTATAATGTAAAATATATCTAAATTGAAACATTAACAAGTTATCTTGAAACAATTAATGTATTAACTTGAAACGTTATAGTATTAAGTTGAATAACACAAATCGTAAATTAAATCATCTACTAGAATCACTATTAAATCCTTAAAGTTGCTAAGAGAACATGTATGTGGAAGCAAGATGAAGTGACAACAACAACAACAACCAAGCCTTTAGTCCCAAACAAGTTGGGGTAGACTAGAAATGAAACCAAATAGTGATAGCGGTGACAAAAAAGATGATCTTAAAAATAATAGTATTCCGATAGTGAAAATAATAGTATAGTAAAATTTGTGTTTCATTTTAATCTCATTAACTTTCAGATTAATTTTACAGATGTTTCATTTTAATTGCAGCATGTTTTAGATTAACTTATTTATATGGTATCCATTTTGGTATCGATTGTGGTATCTCCCGAACATTTTCCTTTTGCAAAAATAACCTTGAAGAGAGCATTCTAATTGAATCATCTAATAATTATTATTACTGAAAATTTTAACTCACAGTTATTTCCCTCTGAAGACTCCATACACCTCTTGCCTTGTCATATGTCAAAGGTATTCTCTGATAAAAGTGAAAGAAGCTATATTTAGCATATGAACTTATTAAATTTTGGATACAGGTATTTAAAACTTTAACAAAAAGAAATTAGATCATTGAAAATTAGGTTATTCACTTTTCCCTGAGAACACATAATGGTAAACTAAATTCACTCACACCATTTATATGCATATCATTTTTAAAAAAAAATGATTAAAAAACAAAAATAGATTCAGCTAGTGAGCACCCCTCGAGGGATATGGGCTGATCCAAGTGTTTGTTTCTTAGATCATGTGGACAACAATTGTACAATCACCAAGAAAGAGATGGCGAGGCAGCTAGTTTCAGCATTAGTATTTGCTTATCTAATACATTGTTGTGCTATCTATAATGGTGGAGGCGATCACATGGTTCACGTTTTGTAGTTCTTTGATACCATATGGAGGCATGAAACCCTTGACGAATTGTGGTAGAATGAAGTGTGATATGAGGAAGGCTCAAACCTTTGGGCTCTATCAGATAAGTACCAAAATTAAAAAAAGAAAATTGAAGCTAAAATGTAGTATCCCTATAACAAGTTTACCAGAACAAATTACAAATTCTAAATTGCTTGGTGCATTTGGAGGAAATTTTCAATTGTCAAAGCAATCCATTGAGCAAAATTACCTGTCCCCAACCAATATCCAGTCCAGAAACTTCTACTGTGGAACAGTCACTACCTTGCCATTCAAGAGTAATAGTACCCTTTGATATGCCTGTTAGCTAATAGTACACAAAAAAATGTCAATCAATTAGTAGTAGGTGAGAAAGAATAAAAAAAAATAAGTAAAACTTTATGCATCACATGATTTAACTAATGCAAAATCTGGCAGATAGTGGTGAACAAGTATATCGGGCAGGTGCATTTACAAAATTAGTTAAAATTCTGGAAAATACATAAATGACTTACAATATCAGCAGTAGCACCTTTAATGGCGTCCAATTTTGGAAAACAAGATCTCTTGCTCTAAAGATGAACACAACAAATCAGTATATGCATAGTGCATGCTACAAAATGATTATAGAAAAATAATATTCTCTTGGCAGAAATAAGTTATTCTTGTACTCAATTTTCTTCCTCAAAAAAATGAAAAATTATTTGTACACCAGATTTCATCAGATATATGTCCCAAAATAGATTATTGGATGGTCAAAACATATGACGACAAGTCTTTCAAGTTTACTTTCTAGAATAATGTTTCTCATTTCAAATCCACTACCATATTCGCTTCTGAATATAAACTTGCCTGAGTACATAAACTCAGGCATAAACTTTTAAAGAATAACAAATAAAGATGACATATAGAAATAATGGAAGTGCTACCAGCAATTGACGATATGCTTCACCAAGGCCGTAATTCAGAATCCAAAGCATGTATGCCACCTGCAAAAGGTAACATTAACAAACAATGGAGGGATTAAATAATTTGCACATTTTGTTACTCATATCACAGTACTTTGTAATTTCTTAATACTAAACGTGTTCATGCAAAACATACTGCAACAGCAGGTGCTCGTCCCATTCCAGCAGTACAATGTATGTAGGTGACCCCACCATTGCGCCTAATCAACTTATGTAGTTTGCTAACAACTGCTGGTAGTCTCAGTCTCAGATCAAATGCATCAAAATCCCTACGATCACAATAATCATAAAAGGTTGATGCTTCCTTAACAAAAACATATACATAGTTGTTTATAATATTCAATTTTTTTTTTTCTTTTCTTTCTCTTGAGTTGTTAGTGCTTAATAGCTTCTTGAGGTAAATCTGAGGATGATGGGCTAATTAAGAACACTTTACACTTTGGGCTAATAGATACAATGAGGTTCCAATTGTATAAGTTGAAGAACAATAACATTTGAATTGTAAGAAACGGTTGGTGCATTTTAATTTGATTTTAATTAGCAGGTTTAGAACTATAACTTTGATAACTGAGGGTTAACAAGGTTAAACCAAACATCAATGCCTCAAATAAAGCTCATCTGATTAATTAGAGGAACTGATAAATAACACAATATATCCAACAAGTTAGGATCACGTTGAAAGATGACAATCCAGAGTTACAATAATAGCAATTGGCTAATACATTCACTTTTAGCACAACCAATCACCAGCAAAATTTGAGAGAAAATACTCTTTAATAGCACTAAATATGAATTTATGAATCTCATTAAATTTTACCTGATTTCAGCACGGCAGTGCTCAATGTCTCTGCATTTCAATGCATATTCTTGAATGGCAGCAATATCAACTCCAAAGTACCTGAGGTAATATATGATATAAATTAGAGGCCTGTGTTTAACTTAGTACGTGAATAACACAAAAGGACACACTAAAGCATGGCAACAAGTCTAAACCAAACAAGAATCAAGAAACAGAAGGGTATGAATAAGGTACACAGTTTGCTCATTCATTATCAGAACTTTACCATCAAAAAATCACATTTGGACAGATGAATGGACATTTATTCTACTTAAGTAAAGCAGCAAGCAAAAGAAATAAAGATCTAGTAAAATTAGAAAATAAAGGTACTCTAGATCTGGATCCTGTTGCAAGCAAAAAATAGTTTTAACTCCTATCTTCCGAAGCTTGTCCACATCTGCAGGAGTCTAAAAAAAATATTTAATTTTTTAATTTTTCAAAGATTTTAAATGAGCATAAGAAAAAACAGGACATTCAATACAAAACTGTCTGGAAAAGAATACCTGTAAGCATGATCCCACAATCAGGTCGGGCCGAATAAAATTATAGTTCATCCCAAGTTCATGCCGATATGTCAACACTAGATTGAAATTAAGAAAAAAAAATCCAGCAAAGAAAATTTAGAAAGATGTAAGACCATTCAAAAAAACAAACTAGCAAATTGTACTAAAATTATTAAATATTTTATAATATTATGATATTTCAATTACATCACCCCATTTATAAGGTCACCTCCAAACAGCTCAACAAGACATCTATACTGAATGATGAAATTGTCCCCATATCATTCATATTATCTCAATGAGAACTTTACAAACTAGTTTACAAAAAATGCACAACCCTATAACTAAATTTCCTTTGGCTGATTCTAATTTGTGGCTAGAAGAATTTAATTTATTCAAGTATAGCAATGTGATGCTCATTTGCAAAATGCCTTTGAATTATTTTCAGCTATCCTTGTTGAATACTGGCAAAAAGATCAAAGTTTAAATTACAAACCTGCACCCATTGCTTTTGTCATGTCATGGCTATATGTATCTGATTTTTCAGATTCTTCATCAGAATCAGTTTTCTCAGTACTTGCAGCTGATTGTGCCTGAAAAGATAAAACCACATTTCTAGAACGCTAAAGAACAAAATGGGGGAAGTTAAATTTCATATTAGCAGCCAACCCCAATTAAGCCTTAGTAGGTCATCCCAATGTTGACACACATTGGAGTTGGAAACAACTGAAGGGAATTGATCTGGCAGTTGTGCAGAATACGTTAAGCAAAGAAAAGACAAGTACCAGTACCTTCATAACATTTAACCTGACTTGTAAATTTAAGATGTGGGCTGTGGGCTGTGTTTCTGTAAGACTGTTAATTTAAGATTCTGTAATGGAATTGGTAGGGCATTGAACCTACTTTTCTCAAAAAAAAAAAAAAACTGACGTGTAAATTATATAAACCTCTAACCAATCACACAAGTTTTTTTGCTTCCCAATTAGGTAATGGCGTTAAAATTTTTACAAACTTGTCCTTCTGTTAAGATCCTTTTGCATCCAATGAACAGGTACTGCTTCAATTTTTTTCAAAATTGAAAACTTTTTTGAATTCTGATACAATCTGAGCAGAATTAGCCATCAGTTGTTATGTATCTTTCAACTATTGAGTTCATTACTCACTTTTCCAACAACTTTTGCACTGATGCCACCACGCCTCATCCCTCGCATCTGCAATTGAAAACAAAACTACATGTCGGCACTCAAATTCAAAACTGAAATATACAAACTATAAACAATAAATTAGAGTAAGATTTGCTACCAGATTAACAGTGAAAGGTTTCCTCTGGTAGCTTGAAAGACCATGAGCAACCAGACCGTGCGATCTTGAGCTCAGAACCACCGGCTCCCTGTTGCGACATAAAAAAACAATAATATAAAATTTAAACAGTGAATTTGCAGCAGATACTTGTAGCAAAACCTAATATTGAAGATGTTTTCTTTCTCTCATCATCATTACTTGAAAAGAAACTGTAGGGAGCTCATCGCGGGACGAACACAGAATATATGCTGCCGAAAGTATCTGAAACAAAAAGAAGAGCAATTTCAATGCGATTCGGTAAAAAAAAAAAAGAGACGATCTTGAGCTGAAATTCACGATCGGAGAAAGTGTGGACAGGAGAGGGAGTGAGGGAGGAGGTGAGCTCGAGTATCACCTAGCCGGAGCGGAGCTGAATCATGGATCCGCTGCTTGACGTTTCGTTCCTTGATTTGTGAATGAAATCACAGAAAGAAAGGGAGGAAGAGGAAGAGGTAGGAGGATATTTTCTTTCGAGATCCTTTTGGATTTCATATCCTCTGATGTACTGCAATGTGCAGTGCATCAAGTGAGCCGTTGGATTGTCTTGAGATCCGAGCTACACGAATATTGAGACAATCCAACGTCTCATATGATCCGTTCGAGATCCGAAATGGAGAGGTTTTTATTTCTTTTGACTGTGTGTTCGCTCCAGTTGCTTTGGAATTGAGCTCAGCAGTTACACTCCTCTACGCTAGAAGGGATGAAAAGGAAGTATCCTGTTCAGACAAAATGGACAGTTCTTAGTATGTTGTGTTTGGCCTTTAGTGGGGCAGCAATCGAACGGATAACAAAGCGCCTCGTCAGCATGTCTTTTCCATCGAAGAGTGGGAGTGAGAGTGTGAGAGTGAGCTTCTAGGCGATGCGGATCTCTGATATTTCAATTTCAATTTTAATTTCAATTATTGGGGTGCGTTTGGATTGCTTTGGAATAGTACTTTAATCAGATTAGTAAGCTATTTTTAACTTTTGTGTGATCCAAACTTATACATGCTAATCCGGATTAGTCCGAATAGTGACTAATCCGTTATTCCTTGTAAATATGGATTAGCTAATATTCTTTTCTACCATCCATCGCTATTCTAAACAAACAATCCAAACAACATTTTTACTATCCCGAATAGCACCATATTTCTACTATTCTTTAGCTAATCTAAAAATCACTATTTTCTTACTAATCTCATATACTATTTTCTTTCTACTATTCTTTGACTGATCCTTGCACAATCCAAACGGACCCCAATTGGTGTCCAAACTTCTTTAGAAAAATATAACCCACCGTTAAATTTTTAGGTTGTTCCTCACACGGTCACACCTAAATAATCTTGTCAATTACAAATGAATTTAATATTGAATAATATTTATTTATCGTCATTGGATGGAAAGAAAATTTAAATAGTGAAATCATTAGAGTAAAATTCAAATTCTATTTGCATCAAACAAGTTCCAACACTTTCTATATAGCACAAAATTAATTCTTAAACTTTAGAGAGTATCTAACTTTTAGCATAAAAACTAATTCGGTCCTTGCAAAATTTGCAAAAAAAAAAAAGAAAAATAAAATAATTGGTCTTTGGATTAAATTTGCATCAGACCATGAGGTCAACCTTTCCAACCTGACTACAACAGACATGAAAGTGAAAATTAAATTAGATATACATATACATGAAGACAAATATTTCTCGGGATTCGTTGAGTTTGGTTGGAGTTTATCCACTTTAAAATTGATAACGTTCATAGAAATTTATTAATTTCGGACTGTTTGAGAATTTAATAAATATTAAATCTTGGCATTGGACCCTCCATCTTTTATTTTAGTATTGAAATATTAATTTGTCAATAAATAAAATCTGTTTTCTTTCGATGCATTAAAAATGACTCGTGATTAAAATGATAAAATCTAAAGTCTTTTACGTACCCCACGAGATAAATAAAACTTTAGCGTTAAATGTACTTTTCATTTTTTTTTTAATTTTTAATTTTTATTTATCGAAGGCCCTCTTTCCCTATTTCAGTACTTGGAGACGAAACATATAGCGGGCTTTTTTAGAAGTACGTTGGGCCCTGTGAGGTCATTTGAAGCTCCAGATATAAAATTTTAGGCCTTTCCAAAAATTTCAGGACAATATTTGAAACAAGAAATAAAATCGCCTACGGGCTTCAACCTCTCGGCCCGGGTCATTATTATTTTTGAAATAAAAGAACTTTCAACAGCTGAAAACCCGTCACTATGATGTGTTTGTGTCCCCCCATTTGGCAAGTGTAGCAAGTTAAAACAGAGTAAAACGTTAAATCACTTTAAATCAGTGGTGTTTGGTGGTAGTGAAGTAAATAGATAAAGTAAAGTTGATGTTATGTGTAAAAGATGTGAAATGTTGGTGATTTAGTTTACTACACCTATATAGCTGCGTTAACTTACTACACCTTAAATCACTTCTATTTGATGACTTAAAATTGATTTAGAGCTTAAATCAATTTTAGTGCGGCTACCAAACGAAACGCAGGGGTTGTGTGCAATTTACGCCTCGCAAGTTACATACTTACATCTCACAAGCAAAGTAGCAAACAAACCCCGTTCCGTTTCGGATTTCCATACGACACAACTACACACACAAGTAGTCAGTCATTATTGCTCGAAATAAATAACTCCACTTTCTCACCTCCCCAACCTTTCCTCCATCTCTCTGTCTCTCTCTCCTCTCCCTTGTCAATATCCAAGTCCTCCATTGACAGCCGCACAAGCACAAACAAGCACAAGCTCCCCACCAACACCAACAAACACCAAAGACCAACAAAGAAAAATAAACAAACAAAAGAATTGATTTAATTGAGGTTGAACCAACCAACCAGACTACTCTTTACGCTCTAGCTAGTCTTCTTCCTTACTCCACTTCAGAAAGCTCCTTCACAACCTCTCTCCAGTCTTCACCCACCCAGCTCCCTCTCCAAACTCTCTCTCTACTCTCTCTGTACATACTCTTTTGAGTTCTTTTGAGGTTACCATGCCAGAAAGGAGACCTCTGCACCTCCAAAGAATGAAGCTTTGGCAAAGAAGAAGTCACCACAGGTACTACCCTTACTTGGAGAAGCTCAAAAAGTACTACAAATGGGTGCTCTGGCTTGGCCTGTCTCTGTACCTGTTCATCTCCAGTACCACCACCACCTCCCCTCTCCAGTTCTCCAACCACTTGCCTCTCAAAAGAACCACTCTCCCTCAGAAGACGACGACGAGAGCCCTCGCGGAGTCTCTGCAGTACTCCACCTCCTCCTCCACCCCAGTCAAAATCTACCTTTACGAGCTCCCGACGAGGTTCAACAAGGACTGGCTGTCCGACCCCCGCTGCAGCACCCACCTATTCGCGGCGGAGGTGGCGATACACGAAGCTCTTTCCACGTACCACGGCCGCGTCACCGACCCGAATGAGGCCGACTTCTTCTTCGTCCCGGTGTATGTCTCGTGCAACTTCTCGACGACCAACGGCTTTCCCTCTCTAAGCCACGCGAAGCCGCTAATTAAGGAATCCATCGATCTGATCGCCGCGAATTTCCCTTTCTGGAACCGGTCCCGTGGCCGCGACCACATCTTCGTCGCGTCGCACGATTTTGGTGCCTGCTTCCACCCCATGGTACGTGCAATTACATACACAATCGAACAACAACTTGTGCACAAAATTTGTAGAATTTGGAGAACTAACATGTGTTGAAAAAATCAACAGGAGGAAGTGGCTATTGCGGATGGAATACCGGAGTTCCTGAAAGAGTCAATACTGCTGCAAACGTTTGGTGTGAAGAGGAAGCACGTGTGCCAGGAGGTGGAGCACGTGCTGATACCGCCGTATGTGGTGCCCCAGCTGTCGGCGGAGTACCCCGACCCGGCCGCCGCCCGGCGCGACATCTTCGCCTTCTTTCGTGGCAAAATGGAGGTTCATCCGAAGAACATCAGTGGCCGCTTCTACAGCAAGTAAAGTTCTCACTTTCCTCATCTTTTCTTTTTTCAATTTACAGTTACATCCTTGCAAATTAGATTTTCATATTTTTTTGGATGTTAAACAATTGAATTTCTTGCAAATAAGTAATAACTGCTAAATAAATAATAAATAAACATATAATGATATCTCCGTTTGTAAATTTTCCTGCTAATAACTTGTTGGGTTAAAAACCGTAATACCAAATATTTTGACCCGACCATAAATTCCAAATTATTGAATTTATATGGACTCTCTTGAAAAGTTCAAATGGATGATGTAATATACCACGCGGAGCAGCGTAACGCAATCAATAATTCAATATGTCCGCTAGATTTTCCATTTTCCAATTTCCACACGCGTTTGTTTGATTGATTATACTTCTACAGTTCTACAACTTACAATAACGGTGTTAAAATTCTGACGCAGGAAGGTGAGGACCGAGATCCTGAGGCGCTACGGTAAGAACCCGAGATTCTACCTGAAGCGCAAGCGGCTGGACGGTTATCGCGCCGAGATATCGCGGTCCGTGTTCTGCCTCTGCCCGCTGGGCTGGGCGCCGTGGAGCCCGCGGTTAGTGGAGTCGGTCCAGCTCGGGTGCGTCCCGGTGATCATCGCGGACGATATTCGGCTGCCGTTCGACCACACGATAAAATGGGACGATATATCGCTGAGAATACCGGAGCGAGATGTTGGGGAGTTAGAGGCGGTGCTGGACCACGTGGTGCGGACGAACCTCACTGCGATCCAGCGGAACCTGTGGGATCCGGTAAAGAGGCGCGCGCTGCTGTTTAACAGCCGTGTGATGGAGGGAGATGCGACGTGGCATGTGATCCGGGAGTTGGCCGGGAAGCTTGACCGGTCGTGGCGGAGACAGGTGACCGGCACGTGGCGGTAGAGTGGGAATAATACAGTGTGCTTTTTGAGTGCGATTTTAGCGACCGTTGGGATAAATGACGGCCGACGGTTTCTACGGATTTTAACGGAGGATTGAGACGGTGGGTTTGATTGGAGGGAGTGAAGTAGGTTGTGTTACTGCCGTAGCAAAGAGTAGATTGAGGTATAGATGTTGGGTGAGGATTGCACTGAGGAAGGTAGGAAAGGAAAGAGACAGGGACTGATGTGAGGATGGTGGGTGGGACCCAGCTTTGTTGTTTTGTGCTGTGTGATGACTGCTGAGCTGGTGAGGACAGTGGGAGCAGATGAGCGGAAATTCCTTGCTTTGTAATTTTGTATAGGAAAAGTAAAGTATTCTTTTATTTATTTTTTCTCTAGATTTAAGTTAGAGAATTGTATAAATATTTTTGTAGGACATTTTTTGGACCGTTTGGTGCAGCTGAGGCTGAGCAAAGATAAATGTGTACTGTACTCTGTTCTTTTTTTTTTTTTACTTTTCAATTGACGCGAGAATGAAAGGTAAGCAAAAAATAAATAAGTAAAAGAATGAGACTAAGTAAGCAATTTATAATTGTCCATCTCTTTCCAAGGGCTTGTCTGTGAATAACTGAATACGAAGGGTAGATTTGTGCAGATTAAGAAAAAAAAATGGAGTTGTTGGGTCGTTCACGCATGAAAAATTAAATTGATTTTCACGCCACAATAAATAGGTGCGTCGGTCCGTCTACCATGAATCTGCATGCCTCGTTTTAATTCGAGTTGTTGAATTAATTAAGACGAACGGTTCGGATGTATTTTATTTTCTTTTTATATTAATGATCCATCCGTTTTAATTTTTCGGATGGAGTTTATATTCCTTTTTATCTGATTATTACTATCCATCAGTTTTAATTTTATGGACTAATTAAAAAATATTAATTGCTATGTTAAGATATTACACGTAAAAAAATTAATATGAAATAATTCTTCTAGTATGTTATCACTTATCAGCCAGAGTAAACGAATATATTGTGTTTGAAATGTATATTTAGAAGAGTAAAAGTATGGTGCTCCTAGGAGCACGGAGTCCTCCCGTGCTCCTAACTCAAAAATCATACTAAACCATCTCAAAATTTTAATTTATGGGTCTCATTAAATTCTTTATATCAAAATATCATAGGATACAAAAATTTTTCATTTTTTGAGATTTTTAAGTATTTGTTTTGTATTTTTTAAAGATGTCATAGTTTTATACATTATTTTAATATTATTTTGATGTCATTCTAAAAAATTCTAAAACATATACTTAAGAAACTCAAAAAATGGAAAATTTTTGTATTCTAAGATATTTTGATATAAGGAATTTAATGAAAATGATAAACCAAAATTTCATGATGGTTTAGTATGATTTTTGAGTTAGGAGCACGGGAGGCCTCCGTGCTCCTAGGAGCACGCTAGATTTACTCTATTTAGAAAAGTATTAGAGGAGATAAAAATAAAATAATGATGCTTACGTAATATTATATTATTATTTATGCGATGTTCTAACCAAAATTTAGTCAATGAAGTGCTGAATTGAAAGTATTATTATATTGTGAAGCAAAATATGAGATTACCCAAAAAAAAAAAAATTGGTATTCTTAATTACTAATCTGAAGATTTTTATAATCAATTTGGATTAAAATTTCGGGCATCAGATTTGTGAAGTACTAAAATTTGGTATTGCGTGTTTAAACTTATAGATTTTGATGTTATATAATACTTCCGGACTGAAGTGGCTTGTTTGAGTTTCAAATACTATTATTATCATGGTAATTCAAAAGTTTGATTTAAGATTGAAATTGAATCCAATTAATTGTCACAAAACCAAATGCAAAAGTAGAAATAGAAAACAGGAAAAAGGAGAAGATGCAGTATATTTTTACACTAATTATCTTCTTGTAACTTGTGTTTAATTAATTCTTACCAGAAACAAAGTCTTTTTTTTTTTGCCTGTTCCTCTTCATCTTCTACCCCTCCAAAACCAAAAGATTGTTTATTGTTTACCATATATATACACATGCACTAGCTAGTTGACAACAAAATTATTTCTAACTTCATTTCTGCTTCTAATTTGTGAGTTCAGTCTATATATTTTCATTCTTAATTAATCCTTTGATTTTTATTAGCCTGATAAGTTTGATAAATGTCAGCTTTCATTTTTTTTTACTGTTTCTTCTTTGTTTCATTCTGTACCAGTACTGAGTTTGTGCATTTCCTGTGTATATAATTATAAGTATACATTCGGCTAATTGAGGCATTTCTGGTTATTTATTTCTATGTCAGGAGAGTGAAGCATGGACTCTGATCTGGTAAGCACTTTGCCGGACCCGATACTTCATCATATCTTGGGTTTGTTGAAGATGAAACAGGCGGTCCAGACATGCGTGTTGTCGAAGCGCTGGGAGCGCCTCTGGACAAGTTTGTCCTCCCTTTCCCTTGATTATTATGATTTCGATCCGTATTTAAGTTTTACCGAACAGGAGGAACGGGATGCACGATTCGGAATTAGTTACGAGAGGTTTACTAAGTTTGTGCACATGGTGCTGCTGAAACGGGAGCCCTTAGATCTGGATGTGTTTCGCTTGTTCTGCAAGCGCATCATCCGAAATCAATCTTTGGGTTTGTGGTATTCAGATAATGCTGTAGAGGAACTCTTTTCGGCGTATGCGGAGGATGATGCGCTTGCAGTTCACACGAAGGAATGGATTCGCTACGCTGTGAAGCATAACACTCGAGTTCTTGACCTCTCCATGCTACCTGATAACTCTTTGCCAAGCTTTATCTTCACATGCGCATCGTTAGAGGAACTCTACCTGCAGTACTGTCAGATAGGTGCATCTGGAGTAGTAAATTTACCGAACCTTAGAAAACTAAGTGTTCGTCTTGTGGATGCGAGCGACACATTTCTTCCAAACATTCTTTCTGGATGCGCAATCCTGGAATCTCTGAGCATGCCATCTCTAGTGTCGGCGGATATTGCCGATTCCTGGTAAACACCCCTGAACTTCTATCGTTTTCATATCATGGTGAACTGCCATTATCATCGCCAGAATCTCTGAGCATGCCATCTCTAGTGTCGGCGGATATTGAAATTATTAATGTTCTACAGACCACATTATGTGAAAAACTTGCTCCATTCCTTTGTGCCCTTCCAAATGTTGAACATCTCAAGTTAGGAGTCCATGTCCCCCCTGTGAGGTATGCATATTATATATTTTGTCATTTTAGTGTAACAAATTATTAGTAGATTTATGTTTATGAACAAACAAAATTCTTATTTGATTTATATCTATTTGCTTGACTGAAATGTGCTAAACTCAATGCTTATATTCTTTCTGACCTCATGTTTATTATTATTATTTTTTTTTTTGAAATTCAGGAACATCCAGGTTTTGTGCTACCAGAGTTGCCAACATGTCATAAACTCAAGAATTTTACAATCATCTTTTGTACCTGTTTTCGTTTCCAAATGGTAACTTGGATCTTGAAGAGTATGCCGAATTTGAAGAAACTAACATATCGTGCGGATGGAAGTACGTGTACCTTTTATAAAGGCATTAGTTCTTTTACCTTATTATTTGACTTGAATTGCTAAACACAGAAGATTATATTTCTCTCTTGTTGTAGCTGTGCTATGGGGGAAGAAGAGCCGATGCCCCATCAACGATCAAAGTACCTCCATGCAAATATCTTGAGATAGTTGAGGTCCTGTATCAAGGATCTGATCACCTGGTAGGACTACTGGTAGATGCATTGGTTGCTGGTACAAAGGAATCAGAAAATCTGAAGATTATTTTGTCCAAGTTGAAAGGTTGATGGATTGTGATGCTTGAGTGGACTTTCCTGTTGGAATTTGCTAGTTTAAGTGTTTTTTTTTTTTTTTTTTTGAGCTACTTGTTATTTTGCTAGATGCTACTTTAAAGCCTACTTATGAGTTTATATGTTTTTCTTCTTAATTCTTATCATCATTTTATAGTTGTAGTGAATGTTTGGTGATATGATGTATACAGTGCTCTTATATATATTGCATTTAGTTGGTCGTTACTCTGGAAGGATTCAAATCAGTGTCGTCTGTGTCCGTCTATTTTTAGAGGTTCCTGTTGAAACAAATGGTAGTTTTGTACAGATTAAACAATAGGGGGTAGTTTAGTCGTCGACAGATGAGAGCATATGTGTTAGCATGTTTCTCCTCTTGTATTCGAGTTGTTAAGTTAATTTAAAGTAAAACACAATTCGAATAGATTTATTCAAATCTTTTAATGTCATTAATTTATGAGTTTCAATTCATGGATGATCATTCTTTCGCTATGTTAAAGCGAAATAATGATCATGAGATGATGTTAAGAAGTAAACAATCTCATGATCATTCTTTATAATGTGATTTTTATCCATAAGAAGTAAACAATTCCTACCTTTCAAGCAGAAGCAGTGCAAAATCGTTTAAAACTGTTTTCTCAAGCGACATACCAAACTATCCTGCCTGATTTCTGGCAATGTGGTATTTAGCAGTACCAATATTAACATACCATCCAGATGTAGAAAAGAAACCAAGTAACACAAAATAACAAATTTAAATATCGTAATTAATTTAGCACTGTTTTCTATCATTATTGCCCATCAAAAAAATGATATGATTCAATTTGACACTCTCAACAAAACTCTACCTAACGTACCAAAATTGATCTATAATCTGGATCTCCCTATCTTCAAAAAGAAAACAACCTAAATCCCTCAAGATCAGCCTCTTGAAATAGCACTCAAAATTCATTGGCAATCATCGCCAAGTTATGAAAAGAGAAAAAAAAAATGTCACCCAAAATAGGCAAAAGAATATATATATCAAGCTAGGAGGTACAATTATATTGGCAAAATGAATTAGTTAGCAACGGTTGCTGCGTTTTGTTCAGCCTCAAGCTTTTTCTTGTTTCTCTCCAGTGCTTCAGCTACTTCTTTTGGCATGTATTTCTCGTCATGCTTAGCTAAGACCTCTGTTGCCTTGAAGAAGCATTCTCCACTTCTTGCCTTCTCTGATGTTTTCGATTTTTGTGATTTTATGTCCTCAGGAAATGGCTTTAGAAAACCCTCTACCACCACTGAGTGCCCCTCACGAAATAGATCAGGCAGTGATCCTTCATAACTGCAATAGGAAAGGAAAGCAGAAAAGTTTTGTGAGTTTGACATATCAAAGACAATTTACTTCATAATTTTGTTTCAAAGCAAATCAGGATTTTCTTTGTTATGGTTTTGTCAGTTGGCATGGATCATAACTCATGTGCGGAACTGTAACCCCCACGATTCAATGATTATAAAAATCTCAACAAAGAACCAGCAGTCCTTAGTTTGTGATTATTTTTCCACTTATGAAAGTGCTAGATACCAAGATCATGAGATGATGCTATGCAAGTGCTATCAAACTTTGAGATAAGACTGCAGATTGACTCATCAGCTAATGGGCATTAGATTGATCATTTTTCAAAATTATACCTATGGCTTAATATTTGGTGATCAAAGTTAATGTAACTAGTTTGTACAAACTACAAACTGTCAAATTCAAGTACAAAAGCCAAACCAATGAGTCCACTTGGTAAACTTCAGAAGGGATGGAAAATTCAAGTACAATTTCTATATTGTTCCATTTTGTTGGCTTCGAAGAATGACATAATGTATCAGGTAATGCTGTCCCACCAACAAACAAGTACTTAAATTGGTTCACTGGCTACTGATTAAAATTTAAAAGTAACCTAATCCAAGGAACGGCTGCAACGGGGGTGACAAAACGGCGAGAGAAGACATGAGGAAGGAGATGGAGAGAACATCTTATATCTCACTTATCATTGTTCTAAATTTATATTTAAAGAGGTAAATGGAGATTAGTGGTACAACGAGGTTAAGCTTTCCACTCTTTTTTTCTGAGTTCGAAACTTAATTTCTGGTATAACTGTACACAGGCGACTTCTCCTTTCAAAACTCTAAAGCACAGCATCAATTTCCAGTTCATATTTCTAAATTAAGAACATGCAAATCGATCTGGACTAACAATTATTCTGGCATACTGGTAATGAGGTACTAACAATTCAACCAGACACAAATTAGGCAACAATCACAAACAATACTAGCTCACAGTAGGAACTGAATCTGACTAACAGTACCGTACGAGGATGTCGGTGATGAGATCAGTGACAACGAACTCCATCTCGGGGGAGCTGGGGCTGGGGTGCACCACGGACCCCTCGAGGACGAGCCCGCCCAGCCTGAACCTGTTCTTGCTGGGATCGGAGGCGAACTTCGACAGCGCATCTGTCGGGGTTATGTAGAACACCAGCTGGTCCTGGAACGTACTGAGCACGATCACGATGAACCCCGCCACGCAGCCGAAGGTGAGCGCGTAGGTCCACAGCCGCCGGTTCTGAAGCTGCCGCGCCCGCGCCCCGATGTCGGCGTGCCGGGGCCGGGTGGAGGGGCCGGCACGGCGCGTGGAGGTGGAGAAGGGAAGGGGGAGAGGGGTCCGGGGTATGGGAGAGGAGGGGAAGGGGAGAGGGAGAGGGTGGAGGGAAGAGCGGAGGAGGAGAGGGGAGAGGGAGGAGCGGAGGCGGGAGGTGAGAAGGCGGGACGCCATGGATTGAGAAGAGGGTCAGAGGTTGGCTTGTTGAGTACGGCGTTGAGTTGAGCTCAGGCTGCTCAGCTGACCATGTATGTTTATTTTCTGGACTTTCTAGTGAAGTCTAAAATAAAATAAAATGGAGCATTGGTTGGTCAACTAGATTTCATATCCTCTGTAGCGCTGCATTGTGTAGCGCAGGTTGTGAACCGTTAGATCATCTCGGAATCTGTGCTGGCTCGATTTTAAGATGATCTAACGATGCACATCCTGCGCTACAGGATGCAGCGCTACAGAGGATGAGCACTCGGTCAACACCGCCTTATCTCAGGGTAAACAAAGATAAATATACATTATAATACTTCATGCAATTTAAATGTTTTAACTTCAACAACTTAGCTTAAGAGATTGGAGTTTTGCGGAACGCTTAACAACAATTTTGATCTATTCAACCAAAGACGATGCAATTCATTAAGAGGAGGGATCAAATGACACACTGTTATTTTGACACAAATGTTACACCAAAATCATATAAATTTATAAAAAATCCTAAAAATGGAAAATCTTTTATAAACATATTTAAGTAGATCGATTGTGTTTCAAATTTTATTCAATTTTAGTGTCATTTGATACTTCATCAAAAATCATTAAATTTAGACCGTTCTAACTACTAGATAAACTTGATGGTTGTTGATGAAGTATCAAATGACACTTAAATTGAATGAAATTTGAAACAAAATCGATCTATAAGTAAATGAACATGTTTGTAAAAGATTTTCTATTTTTAAGATTTTTTATAAATTTATATGATTTAGTGTAACATTTGTGTCAAAATTTTGAGTGTCATTGGATCCCTCCTCATTCATTAAAGCCGGTAACTTTGAGAAAGAAATTTTGTACTTTTTTCAAAATTGTCTCTAGTGTTAGAGACATAATCATATTAATTGAAATTAGAAGGTTTGATGGTAAATATAATATGTTATTTTGTGTTATTTTGTTTTTGATCAGATAAGTTTTTGTTATTCTCTATAGATCACTTTTTGAATGAAATATGTTGCTTACAAGCCTTTTGATGTTCAAAAATATAGAGTAGGGTGTGGGAGAGTAATGAATAGTAGAAATTGAACGAGGTTGCTTGCACCATTAACATTCGGGTTTGTTCAGGTGGTAGCAAACATTTTTCATATTGGCTGTGTGGCATATTTTGTTAGAGCGAAACAATTACACGCTAGATGTGTTAAGAAAATAATTAAAAGCAACATAACAGAAAAATTGCATTTAGAATTTTATTGTGCATAGCTCATGTACTTTTCATCGCACGAATAATACCAATCAAGGAAATTTTGCACACAACTCAGAAAAAAAAAAAAACCCACCAAATTACTCTCATGCTAATAACTGCAAAAAAAATAATAATAAAATAAAATAAAATGACATACACTATTTGTTTACAGATGAACACCAACATTCGTAGAACTAGAACTAGCTTAAATTCAAGAGCAGATTTAAATTCTGGTAATGAAGCAAATAAACACCTCCAGCGATTCAAGAGCAGATTTACGTTACAATGTTACACCCTTATTCGTAGAACTAGAAAATAGTATCATGTTCAACTAACTTAAATCCTCGCTAAGAGAACCAGCCTTTGGTCTAATGGCTAAGGGCAATGTTCCCTGTGTGAGAGGTCTTAGGTTCAAAACCCGGATGGGAGGTTTTTTATAGACATTTAAATTTGAGTGGCTTGACCCTCATCTTTATCTAAAAAGAAAAAACTTAAATCCTCGCTAAAAGCTAAACAAAGCTTTGGCTGAAACCACATATATAGCTGGTGCAGCCAGGATCTCGTACCACCTGTTCCGACTCGCCAACATCCAGCTTGGAAACACAGACGCTGTAAGTCTGTAACTAATCCAGAGAACAGACAGTCTCTCATATATATGGAAGAACGAACCTAGAGGAAATTCGGTGTCAACCAGAATTGACTTTTGCCAATGCCTACTCTTACAAAACGAGCCTAGATAACCAGTTGTATCAGTCAATGTCCTATTACCTATCATCTCTAAATTTATGTTGTGGTTACATGATGTGCTACGTTCATCTGGATACCGCTCCTCAATTATTATCGAGTCATAGAACAAACAATTCGCAACCCATTTTGGCAATTGTAGATCAGCACTTGAGACGGAGATCGCATGGTTATCACCACTCACAAAGAGCATATTTTCACCCAAGTCCGTCACTTTAATCCACACGGACTCTTCGTTTCTGCTAAATTTGTAAACCGTATGCCCAGTTTCCTTTAAACGGACTCCATTATTATGTTCCGGTATATGGTTTTCGATGAGCAATATGTCCCCAGATACACCTTCAACTAGATACATTCCATAATAGTCCAATGCTAGAACACCCCATCATCTCTCTTTTTGAAGAAGTATTAAGATTATAGATGGTAACATTTCCATAGTAATTGACCGTGTATAAGAAACCGTTGCTATGAGTGAAGTCCACAATAGTTGGTGCCCACCCCAAATTGAAACAAGGAAAAAGATATCTTGCCACTTACAATGCCCCCAGCACCCTGCGATGAGCTGGCAAAAATTTACATAAATATCTCTTTTTTCAGAAAATTTTATAAAAATATCCTTTATTTCAATGAAAATTTACAAAATTACCCTGCCTTGAAAAATATTTACAAAAATGACCCTAAAAAATTTTACAAAAATGTACCTCCGACCCAATAAATTTTACAAAAATGACCCTCCCGATCTACATGCCACCTCATCACAGGGTTGTGGGGACAAAGTTTGTGACATAGTATCACTGTCCTTGAAACAATCTTTGATGAGTGTCCACTTGTTGTCTCCAATTTTACAAAATGACAAGCACCAGAAGGCATTTGTAAGGACGAAAACCAAACAATTCCGATTCAATGGACTTGATGTGAGTATACCTTTCCTAATTCCTAAATTATCAGTAGTCTTAGGGCCTGTTCGGTAAGGGGATTTGGTTTTGGGAATGGGAAATTGTTGCGTGCATTTATTGGGTGGATTCCCATGATTTGACAGTTTGTTGGGAAAATGAAAATTGGGTCTGACTCAATTATTTTTTTTCCAAGGTTTTGGCTTTGTTTTATGTTATATCATGGGTTCAGATAGGCACAGATACCCAAACCCGGAAAACAGTGTTTAACCACCGAACAAGCTTTGAAAAATCAACCCAAAGAAAATTCCCTTTCCCAGACAATTCCCTAGCATACCCAACACTCCGAACAGGCCCTTAGGCCGTGCTCCAGAACAAGAAGGGGAAGGGAAAGGTAGGGGATGGAAGGAGACGGTTTTGAAGGGTTTGTCCCCTCCAAAATTGGGGGTAGAGATTGGAGGGTAAGACAATATAAATTATGTGTCTTGTTCCCCTCCTCTCCCCTCTTGTACCATCCTCTCCCCTTCTAAAATTTCTATTGTGGAGCAAGGTACACAATGTGGGCAGGGTTCGGTCACCCCTCTATTCCCTTACCCTCCCCTCCTCTACCCCTTTCTGGAGCAGGGTGTTAGTGGTATATCGGTCATGATACCAAGGAGGATGTGTGTGTAAGGTGGAAGGGTAATTATCATGCGGGTGATGGGATTAAGTAGGGACATCATCTTACCATCATGGAGAATAAGCCAACCGTACGAACACCCACAGATATTAGCCCCTTTTGTCACGGGGAGGTCAAGCTTGTGGATCTTGGAAGTAAATAGATCATAAAAGAGACGGGCATCATCATCTTTATCATTATCCTTAGAATTATATGGCAGCATCAGCCAGGGGATTTGAACAGGGAGGTGGCTGGGCTGGGGGGAAGAAGCAGATCGCCAGGGGTGGCAGACAGCACGGAAGCGGATGTAGTCGCTGATGAAGACGACCTTCTCGGAGATGACCAGCAGCAGATCAGGTGGGAGAAGACTCCAATCAGGCCTCATCATCGTTGAGGCGGAGTGGCTGAGTAGGAGAGCCAAAGGGTTTCAGCTTAAGATCGGAGGATACTTGGAGGTAAATTTCAGCTTAAGATGGACTGTATCTGTCCGTCAATCATGTCAAATTACATGACTCTAAATTTAGAATTTTGTTAATTTAACCTGTACGTCATCCTCTAATATAGTATGACCAGCTATTGAATTTTCCATGTTCTATTTAGACCTAGTATAATTAATTTAGATAACTAGAATTTTCAAAGTTTTGATAGAGTTCACTTCTCTTTTGGCATCTCAATTGCTAATCTGAATTTTGAGCTGCAGCTTGCCAACATCAACCTCCTCTCTTTTTGTGGGTGTGACGATGTAAGCTCACCTAAAATTAACATCAATATGACAATACCCTCTTAATCTCACAAGATCACAAAATGCGCATATTTATATGCTTACGTATCATATATATATTACCATATTTGGATAGATGTGTTGAAACTGACATGTTCAAACAAAAAGCAGCAATTGCAATAGCTATAAGATATTACACTAGAAGTAAGCCACTGTTACTGCAAGTAACAACAAACAACTCTTTTACCAGCGAATTCAAGCTGGCCAAAAATCAATATCAAAACCAGCAATCCATAAGCAGACAGTAACCCACTAAATGTAGATATTGAATTGGGTGCTATTAGGATTTAGGAGCAAGTGCCATTGCATGGAGAGTCAGTACATGTGCAAACAGGCTTGCCAGCATACTGCCACCCATTAAACCCTCTCTCCAAAACCATTACATTCTTCACGCCTACATCTTCCTTTGACTCCGATAAGTAGTCCAGAAATAGCTGGGCACAGGTTGGGCCTCGCACCTGACAAGACAAATTATATCTGTAAGGTAAATTGTATAGTTCAAATAAAAAAAAAAAGGGAATATGACCCAAGACCCCCCCAAACTATTGGGTTGTGACAAGTTGGCCCCTGAACTTTTATTTGTGACAAACACCCCCCCGAACTATGCATCTTGTGACAAATGACCCCCTAGCTCTTAATTTGTCATCTAATACTTAATTATAAGGTATGAAATGACCAATATACCCTTGTGTGCTTATTTGTACAATATTTGACATAATCATGTTTATGGAGTACTTATTTGTAAAAAAAATATTGTTAATTATCATAGTAATATAATTTAATAACCACACTAAAATTTTTATAATATTATTTTATTTTATATGTATTTTTTTATTTTTATATCGTTACGTAATATACTTAGATTGAAAAAATATGATTTTTTTTGTAACCATCAAGTTAAATTAATTAATATTTTTAATTCATTATATTTTTAGTTTCATATAAATATAATATGATCAGTTTTGTATTTCCAATATTTATTATATTACCTATAATTTTCGGAATAATTAATATTTTTTTTGTAAATTAACATTATAAATATAAACATATATATTTTAAATATTGGATAACAAACATATGGGGGTATATTGGTCATTTCATACCTTATAATTGAGTATTAGATGGCAAATTAAGAGTTGGGGGGTCATTTGTCACAAGATGCATAGTTCGGGGGGGTGTTTGTCACAATTAAAAGTTCGGGGGCCAACTTGTCACAACCCAATAGTTTGGGGGGGTCTTGGGTCATATTCCCAAAAAAAAATACCAGAAAACACTAAAATTTGATCTCTTACGGGTCACTCTTTTACAGAATATCAAATTTAATTATCCTCGAATTGAGAAGGGTTAGTTTCATTGATTCCAAATACATTCAACTACTACTTTGTTGGAAATTTGGCAGCTGGAATATGAAGGGTGGCTGTAGAGGAGAACAAACTGCTGGGTGGCTGTAAGAGAGCATTTTGGCAGGACATTGACAGAGTAGTTGCAATTAGAAAGTGAATGTTACGAATTTTTCAAGCATAATAACATACAAAGAAGCAGCTCTAAGCAATCAGCAACACGACTAAGTTATTTAGGTAACAGCATTGGGCTGAATGTTTCTTTATTTATTTCTACATAAACCATATTTTAAGGCGCAACGGAAGACCCAGTATTTGAAAATGTCATAACTCACAAAACTATTCTATAACCCAATAATCCTAGCTATATATTCCTAATCCTACCAGCAAAATCATCTAAAATTTCCAGCATCCCAAAAGCCTAAAATTTGAGCCCGTTCTGTATGGCAAAACGAGGACATAACTGACTATCTGTGTTTGACAACTTCTTTGTTGAATAATTTTGAGTGCTCGGTCAAAGAACTTGTCCCACTGCCAGTTCCCAAAATTGGACAGTTGGGGAACGCAGATGCTCAATTGATTACAATCAAATCTGTAGCTCATATATGCTCAAATCAACTTCTGAGTTTGTCTGCTTCAAATTAAGCCGAATCTAAGAGCATTTATCCAGCTAGCACTAATCTAACCAAAAGGAGCAGAATCAGAGAGGACCTGGCTGAGCGCGCAGTGGAAAACAAGGGTATCTTTGTCTTTAACGGCCTGCACCAGGTCGGGGAGCTTCCGAGAGAAGGATTCACTGGCGAAGTGCAGGGAGCCGCCTATGTGCGGGTCGTAGCTCCTCTCTTCATCCCTTCATCATAAAACAGTTGGCATCAGTTGACAGTTAGTTAGCTGGAAGGTCAGATTCGATCGGTAGAGTAGCGGGGGGTTTGGAGGGAGGCGGGGAATTAGTACCTGACATCGACGATGGCGACGCGGGGACTGCGGGCGAGGGAGAGGAGCTGCGTGGAGGTGACGTACGAGAGGCCTCTCGCCATTGGAGCACTTGTCTGTCTGTTCTGTCTGTCTTGTCGTGTTGCTTTTTTGGAGAGAGGAACAAAATGTGGTCGGCAGGAAACAAGGAATGGAAATCCCTGGGGTATTCCGGGAATTCATATCCCCTGCTGTACTGCATTGTGCAGTTCACAGCGTCAGCCATTGGATTATCTCGGGATTCGCGCCAGTGCGGATCTCGAGATGATCCAACGGCTGACGCTGCGAACTGCACAATGCAGTAAGTCTGGGGATGAGCGCTGTGGTCAAAATACCCCTAAAAAGTTATTGGTCGCCGTTTTTAAAGCTGCCTGCTGCATAATCCGAAATTTTTATTAATAAGCCCCTATGAATCTAAGTTTGAAGAATAAGTTCTATATCATGTGTTTTTGAAAAATAAGTTGGACGCTGGGGTACTATAGCGTCCCCAGTTTTTTTGGACTTTGCACTACCTCAGAGTCCCACTATTTGAACAAAACTCTGTATTAGACTATACATAAGAGGAATGCTATGGTAGTGCAGCGTCCATACTAAATGACTGGGACGTTGGGGTAGTGCAGAGTCCAGCTTATTTTTCAAAAAATTAGAATATGGAGCTTATTTTTCAAACTCTGGTCCCATAGGGACTTATTTATAAAAAAACCGGTACACTAATACATATTATTTTCGATACAATTTCTGACTACTCATAACATCCAAACATGTAATATGACCATTCTAGTGGATGTCCGAAGGAACGAATTTATACTGAGTGTTGCACAGATGGATGAATGAAGTATTAATATCTTGATTGTTTCTTGATTGTTCAAAGTTTTATGACACAAGTAGGCTGCTTAACTGAAGCTTGAATTATCCCATTTTTAATCTGAAAAACTGAAAAATGTCGATCTGCCAATTTCATAATGTTAATGTGTGTCAAATTTCTAATAAGAAAATAATAGTAACTTAAATGTTGGTTCTTAGAATAAGAATAAATCGCCTAATTGGAATAAGATGCATTCTCTTCAACGTGATTAATTGGAAAATTTAAATTACAATCAATTTGATATTGTTTAATTGAGAACATATTGCGTTCATCGAAAAACCGTCCATCCATCCACAGAAGTGTATGGAATGTAGTAATTATATTCTGAAATGTAACAAATATATGTGAAATGTAACATATTGACGCTAGGTATTACTCGGTTTCATTCCTACCATGATTCTTTTTCTAAAATATTTTTATTTTTATCCGTTTTTTCGTAACCAATAGTTTCTTTGATTAGTTCAATAAATAAGAAAACTTTGAGTCAATTATAAAACTTAGCATTGAGTGATGGTAAAGTGAACAAATGAACAAGTGAAAAAGACTCAAGAAAATGAGGAAATTTTAATGAGGAATTCATTTACAATACTTTTCTTGACAATTTTGATAATGAGATTTTAAAAAAATAAAAAAAAATGAAAATTCTTAAAAATAGGAAAAAGTTTATGGAGGTATTTTAGAGAATTAAAAATTGAGGAGGTATTTGGGTCGGGTCTGGTCAGGTCAGTTTGACTGAATGGAAATGTCGAGTCGGGTCGGATTGGGTCAGGTAGGGTATTAGGTTGATGTATGCTAGCTTTTTTCCAGGTCGGGTTTGGGTCGGGTCGGGCGGGTTTTACGGGTCTAGTCAGATTTTGCACCTCTATTCCTAGGGCATCTCGGGTTTCGAGTCGTTCGGGTTTGGGTTAGTCTGACATTCCCTAAACCATGGGTCGGATTGGGTTCAGGTCAGTTCGACTTTTCCTAAAACACGGGTCAGGGGTCGGGTCGGGCTGATTTTTTGGTGGGGTCAAATTTTGTCACCTGCAGTGCCGACTGCCGAGTGCGGACCCCAAATCCATGGCTGATTAGTGATCACTGCCTCACTCATCAGCAAAAAACTTCACAAGACTCCCAAGTCCCAATCGGCCCAAAGAAAGTATTAACAATTCGGTTTTGGGCCCCCTACTCTCAGATCAATTGGAAAAAGAGTGTTCCAACTTCCCAACTGGCCGCAAAGGCGCAAAAGGGCCGAAAGACGAGTGCTCATCCTCTACCGCGCAGCGATCCGACGGATGTGGCCCATAGGCGGCTTCTGAGATTATCAGGCACACAACTTAGCACAGATCGAACGGACAGAAATATGCGCAGTAACTTACCGCGCGGCAGGTGTTTAAGGATGCCTCAAAAAGAAAGAACCGGGAACTCCAAATTTCATTTCGCTCCTTCTTTCCGATTCCATATCCTCTGTAGCGCTGTATTGTGTAGCGCAGGATGTGAACCGTTAGATCATCTCGAGATCTGTTCTGGCTCAAATATCGAGATGATCCAACGGTTCACATTTCGCGCTACACTATGCAGCGCTACAGAGGATGAGCACTCCTTTTGATTTTTTTTCCCCATCTTTCCTCTTCTCTTCTGCGGTCGCGACTCGCGACTCCCAGATGCCTCGGAGAAGGCTTCACCGTGGCTTGGTGGCTTCTCGGCCGCAAGACGACGACGAGGAGGAGGACAGTGAGAGCGGCACCGGTACCGAATCGGATGATGACAGTTCCGGCAGTGACTCCGACGACTCGGGCGTTGGGAGTTCGGGCAGTGACACCGGCACGGAAGCAATTGATGGTGTTGGACAGGCGGCGAATCCAGCAATTGATGTTGGAGATACTACCGACGACGATGAAGAAGAAGAAGAAGGAGGGGAAGGAGGAGGAGGAGGAGGGGAAGGAGGAGGAGGAGGAGGAGGAGGAGGGGAGAAAGAAGGTGGAGGGATAGTGGAGAAAGGATGGAAGGGGCAAGAGAATGTTGCGGTTGAGGCGGGGGACAACTCGGCGCTGCCTTCTTGCCCCGTTTGCATGGAGCCGTGGACCTCGGAAGGGCCACACCGCATCTGGTATACACACACACACACACACACCTTTCTTGAATTTGTGGAAAGATATTATGAAATGTGCTTCTTTTGTAGGTAAATTTGTATAGTTCAGTAATCTTGATCGCATAACTTCGCTGGATCATATCCGAATTCTGCTTAATTTGATTGATTCTGGGTTGTTTGATTAAAAAAATTGTTCATTGATTCTTGTTAACTTTGATCTGACATGTATTAGTTTATTATATATTACTTACTGGTACTGATGAACTGACTTTATGGGTTATGACTTATGAACTTGATGCAGTTGTATTCCTTGTGGACATGTGTACGGTAGACTGTGCCTAGAGAAATGGCTACGCAAGCTGCGAAACAAAGGGAAAGTAAGCTTAGTTGACGGGGTTTTCTTCTTTAAGCACTCATTTTTTCACGTCTTAATTCTTGTTTTTTGTTTTTACCCATTTTGCAGTGTCCTCAATGCAATCAGAATTTTCTTCCCAAACAGATTATTAACTTGTATGCACCAAGGATAGTTGTGCCAAACGACGACTTAGAAAAGGTCATGAGTCCGCTTTCATTTAATCTCTCATCCTTTGCAATTGATTCAGGGTCTTATTGGAATGACAAGGGCAGTATATTTGTAACAATATGCCATAATTATATATTTTTTCTTAAAGCTCAGATCAAACTAATCTGAAACCAATTAGAACCTTTTGGTTATATTAATTTTAGCTTATTATTCTCGTCAATTATTGCTTAAGTTATAAAAGAGAGGGAAGCCATCGTTCATGAGATATGCTTTATGCCTGTAAATGGTATTTGCGATTCATCAGAAACTCAAATTGAATTTTTAAACATAGTATTTACCTTTTTCTATGGTGTTGCTTATCCTCTTTAGGATACTATATATTGGAAATGCGTAAAGTTTTCTTTACTCAACTGCACTTACTCTGAGTTTTTGTTCCTCTGGTCAAAGCTCAACTTTACCTCTATAAGAATTTAAAGCTGCCTAAGAAACCACTGTTCGGCCCTTGAATCTAATTTTGGTACTCTCATTTTGTAGGAGGCAAGTTGTCTACGAGAAAAAAATGAATCCCTTACATTAGAGGTAGTTTATTTTATATGCTAATACAAAATTGTTGTACGATGATATCTTTCGAGGAGGGATCAATTGACAATGCTTATCTTGACAATCTTGACGGTGGGACTTTTGATAAGTTTGAAAAAGTTTCTTAAAAAAATCTTAAAAATGAAAAAAGTTTATGGATGTATTCTTTAACTTATGGTTTGATAGTGTTTCAAATTTCAATGAATTTGAACATTGTTTGATGGCTTATAAAAAATTTAAGCACTTTATGACGATTGTAATTAACGAGTCTTTGAAAAGCTATCAAACATCACTTAAATTGAATATAATTGAAAACATAATCATTTCATAAGTTAAACAATACTTTTATAAATTTATTTCTATTTTTAAGAATCTTCAAAGATTTTTTTCAAACTTATTGAAAGGTCTATTGTCAAGATAACCATTGTCAATGTTTTTCTCCTCATATCTTTTTGGGCAAAATGCTGTGCTTTACTTGTTGACAAACTGTGTTTTTTGTTTGTTTATACAGAAAGCAAGATTACTTGAGGAACTTCGCAAGCAAAGGGTAAATCACAATAAAATTGCCCTTTTCAAATATTGTAACCTAATGATTAAAATATATTGTAGAAATGGCATTCAAGTAACATCAGTGCACACACAAAGAAACTATGATGTACAATTTCTATTTCCTTATAACCATTTACCAAATGTACATGGGAATGGAATTTAATACTTTTGGTGTTCTCAAAGCTAGTCAAAATTGAATTGAAATTGGCTGGAAAATTTTTTATTAACATCTCATATAATGATCATCAGGAGCAATTAGAAGAAGAAAAAAGATGCAAGAAACAGGTACGAGGAAAGCAAATCATACCTTTCATTATTTACATCACAAGAAATAAAGAGAGAAGCATGACTGTAAACCTTCTTTCACTTTGCTTTTCTATTCCTGAAGAAAATAAGACAGACTAGTCTACTAGAATTTTCTGATCAGAGACAGCTTCCTGTTGGAACATTGTCAGGTGCGTTCCTTATTGTTCAGTAAATATTGTTCCTCTCTGGCTGTTCACTATGTAGAAGAGAGATGCTTTTTGAAGATGGAGCAATTTAAAGCAAATTTGTTTTATCTTAAATATTTTAGGAGGCACGGCATCCTCTCCATCCAGAATTGTTTTGCAGGTAACTCTTGAAAAGGAAGTTTTTCATGTTAATTTTGCCTCAAAGGTCATAGTTTACAAGGTTTTCTACCAATAAAGTACTATCATCATGTACCTACTGGTCCTGTTCATGTTTTTTTAGACTTCTTGGTTTACATGTTATGTGGGATAATAGGCTTATAAACAAATTTTAATTCAGGCGGAATTTCATCTTTTTTGACCTAATTACATTAAAATTATTGGCACTTAAATATTTCTTCTGTGTAGATTGAGATGCCTTTTGATGGAGCTCGGGTAATGGTTATAGATGCATCCAATTATATGCTAATGATTTCTTCAAAGGCACCGGGAATACCTGGTGAACATATGCTCAATAAGGTTTGTTTAATCATAATTGTTACTAATTTTACTTTTTGATCTGTATCTAAAGGGGAAAGTGTTTATGGCATGTTGTCCTCGGTAATTGGGTTATTCCCTTTTTCTGTTGCAGGTTAGCCTACTATGTCCTAGTGAAATAGAGAAGGTAAGGCTACCAAATAATACTAAAACTGTCAAGGATATATGCATTCTTCCCAATGGACTTGTAGCTCTGGCATCTCTAGGCCGGAAATTAGCAGTATTCAGGTTGTTATTGCATTATATTTTTTTTCTCTACTACAAACAAATAGAAAGTTTTCCTCTACTTGTCATAGTTACAAAATTGTCTTTTGACAATTTGCAGTTACCATGTATACAGTAACATAATAGTCTTTGACAGGTTGCAGTTTTTTTATTTGGTCATCTGGTTTACATTTCATACAACAACTTATTGAGTGCCAACATGACAAAGATTATGGTGATTTGCTCATTATGTGCTTGATTATTACACTTTGGTTTTGACAACTGAATTATATTTTCTAAATTTAACACTAGTACCTTTCTTGCATTCTTTATAGATTGTTCTCACCCAATCCTTATTTTCTCTTTCAGCACAACAAGCAACAACTTTGTCCTTCAGTATGACTTACCGGTGATTATCTATCTCAATTATGTTATATATACTAAACAAAATTCTTAGGCAATTTTAGGCGTACCCCTATGAAAACTTCACAATTATGTGTAGTTTTGGTAAATATAACAAACAGTATACACCTTATCTTTTGAACATGTATTTTTGCACCACCACGTTCTCCATTTATCTAGCTCAAAGAATCCAACTGTCTTCATCTTCCCGTATTAACTAAGTGTAGCATACTGCTGTTGGAGATGATAAGAATGGAGATGAATGTCACATCTGAAGTGCACGAACCTGAATAATGTGAAACCTGAAGTGATTTAAATCACAACCTGAATGTTGTAGATTAGAGAAAATATTCCATCTGAACTGACAAGAACCTTAAAAGACCAAACTAAACCTAGCTTACCTGCCTGATTGCATCCTCTTAGATAATTTGCACTTGGTAGAAATAATGTTATAATGTTCTTATCCAAGAATAATTACATTTTTGTAGGCTCCTGCCTGGTCTTGTTCTGGAAATGATGGCAATGACCACTATATTTATGCTGGGCTGCAGGTTTCTGATAATCACTCTTTGTTTTATTTTTCATTTTATCTTTTGATGAACTGCAACCAAATGAAAATACAACATCATGAGTTCCTACGTATTTAATTCATCTCATATACTCCAAATTGTTCTGTCTGGTTTCTTAAACTGCCTCCCTTTGTGATGACATTATACTACACTAGATTGCTTCTCTATTTGTCTGCACAATGATCAGAAGCCACGGGAAGTATGAATTATATTATTATTTTATTTTTCTTCTTCTGGGTGGTGGTTGTTTTGGGGGGTTTGGGGGGGGTGGGGGGTGGGGGGTTAACAATTTAAGCTCGCTCTTTGTTCCAGGGGACTGGTGTTGCTCCTCATGAGAATGGTTCTGATCATCTTGTGGGTCAGCTGGGGTGATGTTAGGATGTACGGGCATTTTAGTTTTGCACGAGTTTAAAATTGTTTCCTGATTTCTTGATGTTCATATTAGTTAGAAGGGTGCATGCATGTATTCTGTTGGTCATAATTTCATCTCCAGCAACAACAAAGCATATTTTTTCTCTAACAATTCACATTTGCTTGGCATTTTGTTTTAGAATGGGAAGTTATTGGTATTTGATGTGCGGCAGACTGCAGAACCGGTGCAATCTCTGGATGGACTCACAAACCACCCTATCCATACTGTGCATTCGTTGAATTATGGTGATACTAGCAAGGTCCTGACAGCCTCTTCAGTGGGTCCTTGTTTGTGGGACATTGACCAAGGTGCAGAAAAGTGAGTGACAATCTCTACTCTTTTGTAGTTTTCACACTTGGTATTGTAAATTGATTGCTATGCTTACTGGTGGTTGTACTTCGATATAGACATTGTAGAAACAAAGAAACTATTGAGTTCATCTGGAAAACCGTAGAGCTTGGAAATCTTGATAATGATTTGTCAATATGAAATTTGATAATTTTTTGGAGTTTTTTTTTTAAACATGACAGGCTCCAGACAACACTGTAATTAATGTATATATAATTTTTTTAATTTATTGAACAATATAAATGTGGAACTTGATGGAAGGTATATCCACAATTCTGATATGTTGTTTGAATTGATAACTTTTTTAATATTGACTACTGAGAGGTCAGGGCAACTTCTGCATAATACTTCATGCGCTGAATGTGCCAGTAGCTTAACCGTATAATATTCTAATATAATATAGTTTTGTTGCAGGCCAACTATGGTCCCTGGACTGGAGAGCCATGGTGTATGCATCTCTCTTGCATGTGGTGGCGACAACATAGTAGCCACCTATCGACCAAGAGTTGACCTATTTCAACCTGATACAGTGTTATCTCAAACCATAAATTCGTCTTCCTCTCCCCCTTCCAATCCAAAAAAAGTGGGTTCTCACATTCTCTTGAAGAAATCCCCTGATGGCATATCCTTTTGCAAGGACCAAGTTGGTTATGGCTATGTGAGTGAGGTTCGCATGTCGAAATCAGCAATTATATGCTCGGATGAAATTGCCCCTCTATTTGCTTATGGAGATGAGATGCTATGCGGGATTCGTACATGGGGCTTGCCATCCTTTATCAGGTATACAGATCTGAACCCGCACAAAAAGCCCCTTCTTGATTTGAGATACGCAAGGGGTTCCAACGGTACCGGCTTTCTTGGGTGCTTGAGCGAAGAGAAATTGCAGGTGTTCCATTGCAGTTAACTTTTCCTCTTTTCTTTTTTCTTTTCAAATATTCGGTTTTCTATTTTACTAGTGTTAGAGTTATTGCTGGCAGTCTGGTCTTAGTTTTGTTAATAGTTTATCAGTAAAATTACTTCGATAGTTTGAGTTCATCTTTTGTCCATTTACATTCATAATCTGACTGTGTCGGCTCATTATCTCTCGTCACTTCTTACTTCCCCTCCACTGTAACAAGTCTCTTCTGAACTTCCCTGTGCCGACTATAGGGTCTAAAAAATGGCATGCTGGTCACGACATGACACAGAACTAGGAGGTTCAATGCAACACATGATACGACTAGGCACGAAACGTGCCGTTTTGTGTTGTGTTCATAGATCTGCTGTGTTTGGTTTTTACAGCTCTAGACATGAAACTACATGGTATTATATACACCATTACATCTAAGGATGCCGGTGAAACGAAGAATTTTTTTTTTTTTAATTTTTTATTACAAGTTCCTTGTAGATGTTTCCTTCGACGAACCAACAAAAGAAAATCAAAAGCAAAAGTCGAACCTCTATTAATGCACATATCTTTCACTGATCATTTGACACTAGCTACCAGCTAGCTATTCAGCAGTTGTGCTGTGCGGTTGGAGGCTCCTGACATAAATTTCAAGCATTATGAATGAAATAATTTTTGTTATATGGACGTCAAAATTTAATACTGAAAAGTTTTTTTTTTTTTTTTTTTTGCTGCATAATGTAGACATTTTTTTTTTTTATTTTCCTTAACGAAAATGATATATTGAGGAGATTATTTCTTTTAGTTCCCATTTAATCATTGCGATTTTTTCTTATTATTAGAGTAAATTTATATTATGTAGGATTTCATCTAGTAAAATAAAAAAAGATTTTGCGTCTATAATAAAACACCAATATCAATGAATTTTCCACCAATTGTATGCTATCAGATTTGATACATCATTTTTTTTATTTCCTCTTTAAATAAATCTCCAAGATGAAAAATTTTAACCTGCATTCATCTTCCAACCAACATACATCACAATTCAATCGGTATAATTATTTTTATTTTTATTTTTTCTTTTATTTCAATTCACGAGCAAACACAGACTATAACAACAATCAACAATGCTTTTATCTTTATCATCATCTTCCAACCACATACATATCTCAAATTTACACTATAAATAAATAATCACAAACGCCTCAACTACTTTGACGCCAGTAGTAGGGCAGCACCTTTTATCCTCCCAAACACCTCAAAAGAATAGAAAAGTAGTATTCAATTTCTCTCCATTAATTTCACCTTCAAACAATGTGTAGATCCTGTATGCTGAAAAACAGAACAATAGACCTCCTTGTCAAACAAAGATTACTTCCATTAAAGAACAATTCAGTTCTTAACTATCAATTTGTTATCATATAAGTTTGCAAAGTTCAAGTGGTATTATTTTAGTTCTCAATGTTTCACTAGCTTATTATTTTTTATTCTTCACATTTGTTATTTATAGTTAAAAAAGGTACACATCAACATTTGCATCAGTGTCATTGTCACATAATAGCATTTATGAAACTTCAATATCATAATGTAACTAATCATACTTTAAGGATAAAAAAAATTATTTGATAAATAATGATACTAAAAAAATTATTTGTGTGATATATTCTTTATGTATCTTTTGATAATTTATTCATTGTATAAGAACAGAAAAAATAGGTAATTAACTAACCTTTTTAACATTCAGGATAAAGGGAACGGTCCTTTGAGCTATCCTGGCAATAATAATAAATCATAGAGGTTTTCTGGGCCCATAACATGGCCTGGTACTGTGGCTCGCTGAGAGCCGAACCGGAGTGCGACGCCGGCACCGGGCTGCAACTCGCCGGTGAGTCGGTGGTGCAGCCTCCAATCTTGAAGTTTGTGAAGTGCGCGACGAACGGCTGGTACTGGTAGTCAGCCCGGTACTTGCCATTGTCAGTGGCCCAGTCCGACGCGTCCCAGATCGAACCGTACATCCACATTTCCCTGTTCGGGTACGTGCCGTCGACCTTGTTCTCGTACCGCCTGATCGGTATGTCGTCGACGTAGAATCTGCAGATAGATTCATGATAAATGGTCAGAAAAATTCACCCCAAATTAATCAGTATGTATCAAAAAATAGATAATGTGACAAACATATTTTTTTCATCATCAGTTTTAATTTTGAAATCAATGAAAATAAGATGTTTTTGAGATATAATTATAAGAACAAACTATGATCAAAACACTCTAATTAATTAAGTTAAAAAAAACTGCTAATTACTCATGAATTATGAACCTAAAAGTGGAGTTGTTGTTCTCACCTATCACCTACCAGAGGCATGTGAATTTTCTACAGAAACCATCCATTTAACTAATTATATGGTCCCAGTAAGATATGCCATGAATCTATGTTGAACTTTGTAGTTTATAACTTTATACATCAATGATTGAGCCAAAATAAATATTTGGCTGTCCTGTACTCACGGACTTGACATTGATATACTTTATATCCCTTTTATTCTATACTAAAATCACTCATTGGAACAAAATCTGACATTGGTATGCAGAATAATTGTCCTATGAAGGCATGAGAATATGAGAAACATTCATCACATAAAACATGTCATGCTGCCAGAGGCATCACAGGTCTTGGCTCTTTACATGTCCTTTGTTTGTTGGTTTTAAAACAGAGTACCAAAGCAGAGGATCTGATCTGCAGGCTGTTAATTTTTGTGCTCACTATTTCAAATTTTAAACAGTTTTATATCTCTCTGTACCAAAAAAAGGGTGCACCTTTGACCTAATAAGTAATAGCCTCACCTTTCTAAATTTTAAGCATTCAATATAACAATTTTTGGCTACATATATGCCTAATTAAACTACTGTTGTTCACTCTAACAAACTAATACCATATGAACTTAATATAATGGTCCTATGGTCCAAAGTTGAATAAATTCAAATACTACAATTACATGATTATCTATTTTTTTATTTTACTTGTATATTTTGGTTTTAAGACAATTTGAACCCATTGTAGGCTTGTAGCTACCACCTTTCTATATTTCAACAAGACCAAAGCCTTAGCATAATTAACTGCCTTTTTCAATCTTTTATTTGACACCAAATTAGTTATGCACACCTTTTATATATTCTCACCGAAAGTATTTTGATAAAGGATCTTGGTTTCTATAAATTTGCTCCAGCCATGAAGAAATCCATGCAGGATCAGACTGGATAAAATTTCTATATCAACAAACACCCAATTACTATTTCCAGATTCTGTACTTTATCTACCACCAGAATTAATGAGCATGTCTAGCCAATCATGTAAATGTTTTTAAGATACCTTTGTAAAGGAGAAAAAAATAGATATATAACTGTTTATTACAGTTAAGTAGGGGATATATGGAATTATGGACTATAGTGTTAAACTTTTAATAAACAAAAGAACTACTTTCAGTCATCTGACAGAAAAAAATTAAATAGCATGTATTTGATGAATTCTACATATAAAAGATGGTTTTAAGTTTTACTGAAAAATGTGGAAATAATAGTGATGAACTGATAATGCACTTCAAAATATTAACTTGTCAAATTATCTTCAGCTTAATTAGTTACCTATTATGAATATGACGCAACCTCCAGATGACATGACAGTGATGGAAATTCTTGAAAGGGAATTTATATCTATATCATGGGACATTGACATGCACTACTCTAATACTCTTCTCTCTATTTGTCATCTATGTACAGTACATTTATAATTTCCATCAGCTATATATATCAATATATATATGCATTCATTCATTTACTACCCTAAACTTTCTGGTATGAAAAGAAAGATGTTTCTGACCTTTATGCAACCACCAGCTCTTGTAAACTTGTGAATAATGACAATTTTGATTCATTTTAGTAGTTAACATTAATATTATGAATTTTACTCCAATACTCTCACCAAAAAAATTTTCTTTTCGATCTGACGATTATAAATGAATATTACCCATTATGCGATTCATCTGTAACCGATAAAATTATCTGGTACGAGCATGAAAGCAACGTCCTAATATTATTATCAAGTTATATAGTATGTTTACCTACTTTATAAACTCTTTTCATCTTGTAATCAAGCATATGTTAAGCTCTTAAACTACATGCTAATTAAGAAAAGCATATTAACTAATTAAATCAAACAATTAACTAATTTAAAGCCTTGAAAATGAACTTACATGATCTCGTCGGGGTTCCAGAGTACGGCGTAATGGTGGTAATCAGCGGTCGGATCGAACCAGAGGTGGAACCGCATCTCCCGCCCGATGAGCTTCCCGTCGCCGCTCCCTCTTACGTACACATTCGTCTGTAAGGTGTACGGCTCTCCCGGGATGGTCCCCAGGAACTCGATGTCTATCTCGTCGTGGTACCCAGGGTACTGTTCGTTGTTCGACAGCTGCAGTAATTGGTACTAAATAATCAGCACAATTTATGTATATATATATACAATTTTACCCGGTACCGACGCACATATATATAGTTATATACTCTTTTCAATTTTGAATGAGAATGACTGCTGTGACAAGGATGTAACATGAAAAGAGTTATCTATTAATTAGGATTTTAGTTGTAGATTAATTAAGTTGACTTACATAGAAAGCAGTATTTACACCAGCAGTATATCCTGCTTGGAGCTTCACCGACGCACCGAAATACCCGTTTCGGTACGATTTTATCGACTTAAATCCACTCCCTATATATATACAATTTCAGACAAATTCAAATGATTTAGTTCTTGAATTTGTATCATACAACTTATTCAGCTTATGAATATATATAATACTTCGTGTGAAACCGCAATTTCAAGTAAGTAGTAGACCTGAGCTCTTATCTAGCCAGATCGTCAATGCCGACTGATCTTGCGAGAGCGACTGGTGCTGGGGGCCCCACAGATTGCTGTAGCCCTCACCGAACGGTATCGACCTTAGTTTCTTGCTAGGGAAGTACCGAGGGGAAGGCGGCTGCGCATCGGTGCAATGCAGCAGCAGCAATGCCAGTAAGAGGATCAGGAGCAGTGTTGGAAGAAGAGAAGTAGAACCACCCATATCTCTCAAGAGGTCAAGTGCTCACACAAGACAAGAGAGATGTATGTATGTTCTGGTTCTCTCCTCTTGAATTGGTTATGTTTTGCACTTGGTTGTATTTATAGGCATATATATATATGGGTCCCTGCATGCAATGATAATCTAATAATCTATTCTTCTCCAATTGGTATTTGGGGGGGGGGGGGGGGGGGGGGGGGGGGGGGGGATGAGAATCATGAGATGACATCTGAGTACTGACAAACTGTTCAACAGTAAGGATGTATAATTCGGTACAGTTTAATTGGGTATTTGATATATAACAATATTATTCATTAATATTCTTCAATTTGGTGTTTCGAGGCATACACACGTATATATATACGCATAAACTATATTCTAATTAGTATAGGCAGCGGTGACAAGAGAATATATAGTTCAGTGAGGGATGTTAATTATGATAATTAAGAACACACAACTCATTAATCTACCATTTTGATTTTGTACATCATTTCCTCTTCTCTTGCAAATGCTATATATCTGTAAAATATTTCATTTTAAGTTCACTTTTTTATGCTTAATTTTGTTATGGGTCAGAATAATTTGTATTATAGACAGATATGTCAGATTATGGCTAGCTGGTATGATGAACTTAAAACCTGCTGAAAATTTTGATACATATATATAATACATCAGTGATGAGAAATTTTTTTCCCAGTTCTATGATTTTCTCTGAAATAAGAAAAATTACCAGTTTCCAGCTAAATAAATAAATCATTGATTCATGCAACTAGCCTCAGTAGGTCAAATTTTTTTCAACAATTTTTTGCATATCTACCCCGTAAATTTCTAAATTCTAATAATAAAAAGTATCAGTATAACATCTTTCTATGTGTTCCATGTTATTACACTTTTTGCTTTTGTGTAACACTAGTAAAGAGCCCACGCGTTGCTTTGAGCTAGAAATTGTTATTTCTTATAATAAATTTTAAGATAATATGTAATGGGTCTTAAATTGAGATAATTTATATGTGCCTTAAATTTTAATGGGCTGAGAACATCAACGGGTATTAACATATGTCAACGGTGGTGATCAATCTAAGTAAACAATCAACGGCTGAGGTTTATTTCTTGGAGAAGATAGACTTTTGATGTCAAAATATCTAATATGTTTTTATTAGGAGTAAGGATAAGGATATATATATATAGAGTGAACATTCTTATTGTATAATTACACATCATCATATAATCCAGCCAGAAACATACAATTAATTATATATATAGTATTTTCAACTCATACAAAAACATTTAGGCGTTATCACCAAACCTAGATATTCTCAATCGTGCAATCAATCTTCAGAATTAATCACCACCCAATTTTGCCCTTCATTTTTCATATCCATCAAGTATGCTGCTCAGTTAGGCAATTCCAAATACTGATATCAAAACCAAGTAACTAACTCCTTGCTATTTTTATGAACAGTCTGAAAATTCCTTTCTCATTCTGTATAAACTAATTTTACCAGCAAAAGCTGCACTTAATTTGTAGCTTGTAGCACGCAACAGATTTAAACCCACCATATATATATATATCTGCGCCTTTCGGTCGAGTTTACATTACATGGTTTCCTTGTGATGATAAACAAACACCTGGTATATCGAATTAATCAAGTAAAGAATTTATGTTAGGTCAAATTAGCAGTTTGGTACGTAGGCCCCCAATTAATCAGTGAAATTTTAATTTGGATGGCCGTTATGCTTAATCTTTCTTTTTTTTTTTTAACTTTTCTTTGTAAAAGAGGATTCCCTAAGATATATTAGTTATCTTAATTACAATACAACTGAAGCTCCAAAATAACACACATAATTTTATAAGAGGATAATACGAAAATCATCTCCGGGAACAACATTTTTACTTACATTATTTTGTAGTGTTTTATACAAATACAACTGCCGACCTCAAGTCTGAAAAGCTACTTTTTCATAAAAGCAATATCTTGGAATTACCCTAATTAATTATATAGTGTGATATCCTTAGCAAAAAGAATAAGATAAATAAAGCATATATAATTAAGATACGTTTTCTGGTTGCACCAACCTTTGGTTTTGAAATTAGGCTTCCAATAAAAAAAATCTGTAAAATAATATTCATTACACACATCCGAATTAATTAATCTAATTAACAAATTAATTAATTAATTAAAATGCACATCCACTAGTGCCTTATCACACAACCTTGGCAGGAAATTCAATCTGAGTACAGAAAACCGTTGAAGAAGAACAGTTTCTTTGTTTGACAAATATACATGTGAACATTAATTATATACTTGCTTACTTGGCTGGATTATATAATTATGACAAATCCCAGTACAGTTGAGACTGATCATATATATATATCGCCCTCACATCTCCTCTTATCTGAATTCAAATAACATGATCATGTTATAAATTTGGACCGTCGGATCAGAATCATCCCTATTACTCCTAATAAAAAGAGATTGGAGTTTTTGACGTGAAAGTTCTATATCTACCCCAAGAAATAAATCTAAGCCGTTGATTGTTTACTTAGATTGATCATCACCGTTGACGTACTTTAATGTCCCAGCCCATTAAAACTTAAGGCCCATATCAATTTTCTCAATTCAAGACCCATTACATATTATTTCAAAAATTTATTATAAGAAATAACAGTTTCAGCCCAAAGCAACGTGTGGGCTCTTTACTAGTAATACTAAATGGACCGATCTAGTCCGTTCATTTCGATCTAACATCCCGAATAAAAATAACATACTCCTATCATTGTAAAGAAATAGCAGCACATACATACGGACTCGATCATATTCATATCCTATGACTTTCATAAACTCTGTTTGTAGGCTGTAGAATTGGATCATGAGCAGAGAGAACCTTTTTGCGTGACGCCTTGCCTTTCAGGTAAGAACATACTCTGCATTGATGATGATTTTAGGGGGAGGTTTTTTAAGGTGGTCCTGTCCTGGATTTTCAACACAGTTCTGTTACTTAATTTTGTGCCAATCAATTTTGCAATTGTTTAGTTTTTTGGATTTGTTGATTTTGTATTCGTACCGACAGGTTTGTATTAATGCTTGCCATAAAGGCTAAAATTGAATAATTAGGTGAGAGTTTTTTTGGGAATCACAATTACAAGGTTATTGAGTATATATATATATATGTATATATATATTTAATAAAGCACGACTACGGGCTAATATAATAATAATTGAGTTATATCTGGAATCGTTCGTTGCCATCAAATTTATAAATTAATAGAGAAATTGAAAATATTTCTAGTTTTAAGTGAATTTATAAAAAAAAAAATTGTTAATCAATTAACTCGATCTATTCATTTTTCATCAATTTTTTTTTTAATTAAATAGACATGTTAAAAATTATTATGATTACATGTGAATTTACCGAATTAAATATAGTTAATGCATTTCGCAATCTTTGTATACAAACTTCATAAATTTACTCTTAAAGTTATTATATGCATTGTAAACCGACGAATTATTTCCAAACTATGTGTATATATGTTTACTCGAATCGATCACATAATTTAGACAGTGTATCCATTTTTCTACAATCAGTATATTAGTACGGATTTTACATTTTTTTGCATTGGATTGGACAGGTCTCAAGATAGATTTCAACTGAAGTTGACAAGTACCAAATTTAAACAACTAATTTTATTTTCATCTTGGATTATCTTCGTGTTATTATCTCCTCTTCACGTACTTTCAAACTTTGATAAACCGTCTCTGTCTTAGTGATGAAAGACAGTTAATGCTCTCTGTGTAGAAGTTTGCAGATTCACAATTTAGATGAGATTTTTTTTGAAACATTTAAATTTGAATGCTGTATCTTATTTTATCTAAAAAAAATTAATAAGCCTTTTACTTTAACAACGTGCACGATTATATTTATTTATGATACAAAGTTTGTTAGCTACAACATAGTACGATTCAAATTCCAAAGATACATCTCTTGTTATGAATATTTAAATATGAGTGACTTCACACGGTCACACTATTATATTTATCTAAATAAAGGATGTCAACGTCTTATTATTAAGAATTTTATCTAAATATATAGTTATATGAGTTAGACTATTATACTAACGTTAGCATTTCGGTCTGAAATGTTAATGGCTCAAAATTTATGTTATCGTGCCCGAAATCATGATTTATAGTGCTCAATAAATTCTTTATATGAAAATATCGGGGAATACAAAATTTTTTCATTTTTAGAGTTTTTTAAGTAATTATTTTGAATTTTAGAAAAAGAGCTCATAAATATTAATAAAATATTGATGTTTGTACATGCTATTTTCAAAAATGCAAAACAAATACTTAGAAAACTCTAAAAATGAAAAATTTTTGTATTCCCCAATATTTTCATATAAAGAATTTATTGAGCATCATAAATCGTGATTTCGGACACGATAACATAAATTTTGAGCCGTTAGCATTTTGATCCGAAATGCTAACGTTAGTATAATAGTCTAACTATATATGATTTATAATAGTCTAACGTTATATAATATAACTATATATGATTTATTAATGTAATTGTAGGTATATTATGTAAAGGATACTATGACTTTGATATGTTGATCAAGTTTTTATCTTGATGATGATTCATTTTCTCGTTTTCTTAATTTCCTATCCAATTAGTAAGGACAGGATTGTGTCATTATTTATCAGAAAAAGGTCACCAAATCAAAATTAAATAAATCAAATATTATTCTCATAACTCGAAAAGGACGATGCCAATGATCAACCAAAAATAATAATAACGATCGTTGTATTATATATATACTGTCCTGATACATCTTATTATATTTTTAATAATTAATTATTATTATTATTATTATTTATTATAGATATACTGTCCAGTATGAACCGTTGGGTCAATTTTTTTTTTTCAAAAAATATTTTTAATAATTAAAATTACAAATCAAGGAATTAACTAACCAATTCAAAAGCAGAGCATATATATGCATTTAAGCAGCCACCAACAAAATTAATAATGAAGAAACCGTTAATCTAAAACCAAAAACAAACGCAAAATTAGGAAATTAAAATTAATCAAGGATTAGGGATAAGTATTGGAAGAACAGATAGAAAGAAGCTAGACTTAGAGTAGCGGCCAGTGGGGTTATATATTCTATGTGAGTCCGAATCTGCTGTTATTCTTTGAGAATAACATGACCTTTTGTCCAACCTGAACCGTTAGATCAAAATGGATGGGGTCCGATCGGGCCAAATGAAAATTACAGGAGTTTTTTATAATTAATCCCGTCCGTTGATCTTGATCCAACGGCCCAAATTTGGATAACAGGTAATGTTATCCAAAGTTGGATAAGAGCAGATTTGAATTCTTATGCTAGGTTATGCAAATTGGTCCAAATGGAGCGTTACGGAGTCAAATCAAGTTGGTTACATGTGCCCTGGGCTATTATTATGGGCCTTAATTGTCATTTAGTCAACAAATTGACATCAACTGTACGTACGGAGCCAACCACTGGAAAGGACATCTTGGTAGACTTGGTTAGTGCAAAAGCAAAATTACATTTGAGCTTCTGTCCTATTTTATAAAAAAAATGGTCACAAAAAAACATGGTCATTTGATTAAAGTTCTAATGTTTTTTCGATAGTCATCGAGAGAGGAGGAAAAATTATAAAACTTGAACAGTTGATTTTTGTTATTACTTGATACACGTGTAAATAAAATCAAAATGATATAACTTTATATATACGCATAAAATATGATATATATATATATATATATATATATATAACATGTTATATCAATTAGTTTTGTTACTTAATAATTTAAAATGTAATTATTTAACTTTATGGTTACCAAAAACATGGTTATTTGATAATTTAATATTTTTTCGATAGTCACAACAAATATACTTCCTCCGTCCCTTAATAAATGGATTTATACCTCTTAAACTTTGTCCCTTAATAAATGAATTTATACCCTTTGTTTGAATCAACTTTCATCCTCAAAAAATATATATATATATATTACGAAATTTCCAAAATGCCCCTCGTCTCCTTCCAAGAATGTTCACTTTTCTACTAATTGAGGGCATAAAAGTAATTTCACTATTCCACTATTTCTTTTGACTTTTGCTACAAATTCATTATTTTATGGACAGAGGAAGTAGTTATTTGATCTCTCCTCATTTTATAAAAGTAACCGAAATTTTGTGAATTTTCTGAGGCTATTTGATCTAAGATCTAGGGTCTAGATGCCGCTAGCTTTTTGGCAGTGACATCATGTCATACTTTGAGCAAAAGCAAAATTATCAGTTGATTAGTAACCGGAAAGGACATCTTGGTTAGTTAATTAGTGCAAAAGCAAAATTATCAGTTGAGCTTCTGCCCAGTTTTATAAAAACATGGTCACCAAAAACATGGTTATTTGATTAAAGTTTTAATATTTTTCGATAGTCATTGAGAGAGGAGAAAAAATCATAACTGATTTTTGTTAATACTTGATGCATATGTAAATAAAATCAAAATGATATAACTTTTTTATATATGCATAAAATATGATATATATACAACATATTCTATAAATTATTTTTGTTATTTAATAATTTAAAATGCTGTTGTTCAGGATTTAATTTTATGGTCACCGATCGGTCACCAAAAACATGATTATTTGATCCCTCCTCATTTTATAAAAGTAATTAGAATTTTGTGAATTTTCTAAGGCTATCTGATCTAAGATCTAGGGTCTAGATGCCGCTAGCTTTTTGGCAGTGACATCATGTCATACTGAAAAGAAAGCAACTTTGTTTAGTTCTGTTATTAAGTTTAAGCTTAGGTATTGTATTTTTTTTGTTAAATATTTATTTCTGCTTAAATTTAAATGTCTATAAAAAGTAATATTCACTTGATTTTGAAACTGCGATCACCAAATGGACAATATTTTTTCTTGACATGACTCGTTCAGTCGTTCTCATTGTATCAATTATTTATTTAGGAATAATTTGTAAACAATATTTTATGGGGCCATATTTTATAAAGTTAATAGAAGTAAAATAAGTTTCTTGCATGTAATGTAAATAATATAATAAATATAAATATTTTGCAGTATAAACTAAAAAAAATCTTAAACATCGTTAACAATATATGATGAAATGTCATCGATGTCCACAAGTTTTTATTAAACATCGCTTTCAACAAATTCAGAAATAACTAATTCAGAATCCCGGAAGATAATAAAATAAATGTAATAGTATATGAACCAAATCCTTGTACTATAATTAGTTGATATATTACTACAACAGAGGTTGCACAGGGTAAAAAAGAAACAAACTTTGATGATCATGTGACTTGCAAATTAAATTTCTCTGAAAATTAATGATGAAGCTAAGGAACACATACCTTAATTAATTGATCAATTAATTAATTACTCACGCACATTAATTATTGTATTATATTACTTACTGTTAACTTAATTGTTTTCTTTTTTTTCTTTTTGTTTTTTTTTGGGGGAAATCTGTTACCTTATTTGGTTGAATGTTGAAGCAGTATATTTTCCTGTTAAAGCTTGGGTGAGTGAGATTGTGTGCACACTTTCTTTTGCTTCTTTGTTTATTAAAAGTGTTGATGGCATTTCTACTATCGTTTGAGAAGGAATTGGTATTTAATTTCTTGTATCGTTTGAGAAGGAATTGGTATGCTCAGACCATGATCTTCTGACATATAGCAAGGTATGGTCACCAATCACAGAACTTGGTTCGGTGGATCCCACCCCGGTTCGGTGGTGTCACATCTCGATCACTCTCTCTTTCTCTTTTTGCGCAACTCGGTTGTTGCATGGCAGATGATATGAATTCACTGAAGACATATGGATTGATTTTTTTTTTTTTCTGAAGTATTTTTCTTGTGTGTAACGCGGGTGAATCACTTGAAATTTTATGTTTTGGTCTCTGAACATTTTAAAAATTCAAACTGATTTCTAAATTATGAACCTACGATTAGCATCAAATTCAAGTATATTTTTGTCTGAGAAACTCATCCAACATACTTTATTATGGCGTGACAACTGAATTTGAATGTGCATGCAGCCTTCTGCATTTGCATGAAAAAAAAAAAATTGCCTCACAACTCACAAACTTAATTAGCAAATTACATTAGACGTAAATAATATATTTTCGTAATAAAGAGAGGCCATTAAATTTGTCTTCTCCCCTTTGTCTAATTAATTCAGCCATTGTATAATTGTATCCAATTATTTAAGTTTTGTGCTGAACATTCTCGCCGACAAGATGCACCAACTGCTGGAAAACCTAATCAATCAAGTCTCCAATAAGGATCAATGTGCCAGCGTACGTTAATTAAGACTTGTCAATTCTATAACATTTTGAAATTTGTTTGAAACCCTAATTAAGATTTTCAATTTTTTTTTTGAACATCCAAGACCCGTAGGCAACTAATTTCATTCACTTAAAAGATTACATCCACGAGAAAATAAAACAAATTGTTTCTCAATCTAAATCCAAAAGACACAAAATATCAATCAAAATCTTCTACAATATAATTTTGTCCCGATGAACTGACATAGAGAGACAAATTTTAAAGAAGCACACGACTCATTTTTGAAGTTACCGTCTTGGTTGTGATGAATCCATCATCATTGTAAGGATTGAAAAACTTGTTAAGCACTTCGCATATCTTCATTTCTTGAAACAATATTTCCGTTTGTTGAAGCGGGAGCAAAATCCATTATCGAGCAATTCATGATATAATCCTCTTAAATGAAGAACAACGAAATACCATCTTAGAACAAAAAGGGCGACGAAAAGATGGACGAAGAAACGGACGAACTAAACTTGAAGATAATCAACGAAGAAGTAAAAGAAAGAGGGGTGGCGGGGGAGAGGCGGTGTGTCTCTCCCCACTAGAGAATTTACTAACAAAAATGGCTAGAGTTTCAATAGAAAAGAGACGGTTAGGGTTGCTCTTAGATTTTCAATTTTAAAGATTAATTGTATAGCATTAATTATTTGATTGAGCCTGATCTCCACTCTTATTTAATAAGGTCTTCATTAACCTATATACAAGGCTACTATCTTAAAGTTAAGCTAGTATAAGCTATTCTATATACATGATTTTTGATGCAGAATCCAACACACCAAGACTCAAGGGAAGAAAAAAAAATACAATTTACTCTCATTCAATTTTTTATTTTCCCTTCAAAACAGTGTTACTACTCACTACTACTTCAGATAATACCATATTTTTATTGATTTCAGACTAATCTATACTATATTATAAAGCACGTAAGTATTGGACCCGTCCATTTTTTTTCTTCTTCTTCAAACTTTCGTAATACCCAAATTGCCCTGCATCAAACGATTAAGATTAAATTTAACTAATCCAATGACCTGGATTGCGTCCATTTCTATATATTCTTCTCCATTTTGTTTCCAATGTGAGCGCTCTCCCCATTTAGAAAGATTTTGCTTGTCTTCTTTTTCCCTCTCCAAAATTCCAACCGAAAAATATACATTCTCTGCTAGTTAATATAAAATCACTTCTTTCTTTCCTGAAAAAAAAAAAAAAATCACTTCTTTCATTTAATATTTCCTATTTCTCTATTATTCTTATATATTTTTTGGTACTTGCCAAACGTAACCCTAAATGTTTTGCCGCCATTCACATCCGCTGCCATAGTTTTCTATGTCAGGGTCGTGCCATGGGAACTGACAGTTGGGACCCACATATAAAAGAGCACTCCTATTTTCAAAATCTCAACCGTTCAATTTGATTTATTAGACCGTATTAACTATGGCAGCATCCTGCCATAGTTTTTTATGGCAGCAGATACGGACCCCATCTCTGCATGGATCACAAAGCATTTTCATTTGGAAAACATGTAGAGTTCACCTATAAAGTAAGCCACTCATCCACTCCTCTCTCACAATCTGACACACCCACGTGCGTCTATGTGCTTGTCACATTTGTATAAATATTTACTGAAAACCGTAGTGTATCTGTTTGCTAGAAAATGCTATATGTTGATCGGAAAGATATAAATGTTTACTGAAAAATGATATTTGTTCATCAAAAATATTACCGTAGACTGGTGGATAGATAAAAGTGTGGTTGCTACCTACAACTCTTTTCATTTTTCAGTGACATGCACATGTTGATTGTTCATCACTTGCATATGACGTCTCTTATTAGGGGCAGTTATAGAAAGTCTTTAACTCTTTAGCTAGCTAGCTAGCAGTGGTTGATTAATTTTCTATGATTGAGGTTGAGCTAGGCCCCCTTTTTTTCCTCACACACGTGTGTAAGTGTGTGTAACTAACTACTAACTGTTGTATCATTTCCCGAGCGTGACTGCGTAGCTTCTGCTTCTTTCAAATTGTTGCCTTTAATTTGTCCCTGCCTTGAAGTTGAAGGCATATGCTGATATGCATGCAGTTGGTTAGGGCATGAATGTAACTGGAATGTTTAATTGGTTCCTTGCACTGTTTTCCTTTTCTTCTTTTCATTCTTTCTGGCTCTGCTGATCAATGTAACTAATTAGATGGTACATGGTACTTTGGTTAGAGATTTAATTTTGTGGTTATTGATGGGGCACAAAAACTTGTGGTCATATGATCCCTCCTCTTGATATATATGCTGCCATTGATTGTCAGTATTTGTTGTGGACAAAAGGAAATGGACTAGGCATGCACAAGTCACAATGGTACTTATTTATTTTGGTGCCGAGTCTCATTCAGAGGACAATTTGATCTTTTGCATGACCCGTTTAATAGTAATTCTATATAAAGAAATTAAATACTAAACATGTTAATACTTTGTTGCTTGGATTGGATTTAATTAGGTTTCTGTTAGTATACTTTAACTCCTATATATATGTCATTTGTTGAAGGCACTGGCTTAGAAAATCACTGGTAATTCTTTGTTAAACTAAAAAACCTATGTCCTAATTTATTAGAAAAGAAGCCCACCAGAGCTTGGCTCAGTTGGTAGTGGCATTGGCTTCCTATGTGGAGACCTGTGATCGAACCCCATCCAGGGCGAGTTAAGGTGGGGTACGTATGGTTGTGTGCACGCCTATCGGCCTACGGGCTATAATAAAAAAAAAATGATTAGAAAAGAAAACTAAAAGAAACAGGTTTTCTAATTCAAGTAAATGACTTTTGTTAATGATAAAAATGTTAGTCCCTCAACTGAAAATAAGCCCAGAAAATATTAGTTCTAACTTCATGTTATTGAGTCTTGAGAACCGTACAGTACAAGAAGTCTCCACTTGATACAATAAAAAAAGGCCGCAAGTAATTACAAGAAAATATCGAATCTGGCCCATAAAAATGAAAATTCCCAGTGAACATCCTGGCCCAATAAACTTCTATTTAGGCCCAAAGTCCAACCCGAACAAAGAAAAAAGTAAGTTATCGCCTTGTCGGCCGCTCACCAGATTTCAACTAATCCATTTTGGAAGCAACAAAACAAAAGGCAAGGACGACCTTCGGATTACCAGGGAGAATTTTGAGATTTGCATTTACACGAATCTTGACGCAAACGGACGGACTATGCGCTCCTTCCTTGTTATCGCACTTTTTTCCGCTGAGAAATCCAACGAAGAAAGATCAAAACAGGCCCAACCAACCGAGTGCTCATCCTCTACTGCGCAGAAACATAGTACGCAGTGATCCGACGGACGTGATTTACAGAACCGGTTATCGAGATTGGCGAGCACGAATTATAACACAGATCCGACGGACAAAACCTGCGCAGTAGATTATTGCGCAGCAGGTGATAAGGATTGCAACCGAACCAAGAAAAAGAAAAGAGCGTTTCTCCGACGCTTCTTCCGTCGGAGTGCCCATCCCCTAACTTACTGCATTGTGCAGTTCACAACATCAACCATTGGATCCCCTCAAGATCCGCACTGACACGAATCTCGAGACAATCCAACGGCTGGTGTTGTGAACTGCGCAATGCAGTACAGCAGGGGATATGAATTCTTCTTTCGTCTCGTCACTGCGAAGACCAAGAAAGAAGCAAGAAAGGATCCATCGACGCCGCGCCATAATCCGATCAATCCTGTAACCTCTGTTGAGTCGAATCTGTAGATTATTCTGGGATAGATGGATACGGTGAAAGGGTTGTTCAAGCCGAAGCTGACGCCGCAGCAGCAGCTCCGGGAGTGGCAGCGCCGCCTCCGCCAGGAGTGCCGCAATGTCGATCGCCAGATCCGAGGTATCTTCTGGTTGAATATCCGCTTCCCCTTGTCTGTACACCGGTTTTAGTGCGATTTATCATGAGGAATTCGTGAATCGTGATGATCTAATGGATCCGATTGACTCATCTCGATGAGATCGATCGTTGTTTGAGTCGGGGATGAATTTGATGGGATTAAGGGTTAGTTTTCTAGGGTAAATGCATACCAGATGCACCAATTAATGTTAGATCCTTAAGGACAATTGATTGATTTACCCGATCAAAGCAATTTACACAAGAAACTCTCTTTGATTTGAATACATACTTTTGGGGGCGGATCCAGGATTAATATGAAAGGGGGGCCGGGGAGACTAGTCATGATTCCAACGTTCTAAGGTTTAATTCAAAAGGGGTTAGAGAGACCCGTTCATAGTTAAAACGATAAAAAATAACTATTATAATATACGACATTTATATATATTCAACAAAATAATTATGATTAAGAGTTAATTGTATACTTAAGTAATAAAATATTTAATTTGTTAACCATTGTCTATGTTTGATATAAAAAATAAATAAATTTTGACATTAAATTAACAAAAATTTACACCAGATATAAACTTGAGTTAAACCAAAAAAATTGGGGTTCAACAACTTCTACCGGGCGAGGGGGGGCCGGGGCGCCCCCTGGCACCCCCCTTAGATCCGCCCCTGCATACTTTCTTGTTATGGAGCTCACAAAGTTACTTCAAGATTGCTTCAAGATTGGCTTTTGATTAGCTAGTCCAATCTCTGACAAACTGGTACTGACAAATATGATTGAAATGATGAAATCCCTGCATTTTGTTTGCTTAGGATTGTGTTATTCTGAAATTATTAGTAAGGATGTGACTGATTTGAGTGGTGGTTTTGCAGATATACAAAGAGAGGAGAAGAATGTGCAGAAGGCAATCAAGGACTCTGCTAAGAGGAATGACATGGCATCTGCCAAGGTTTAAACAACTTTTGATTTTGTTTCTTGGTGCAATATTAATCGAATATTTCCCTTGTTCATTGCTATGGTTCTGATCGCATGCTTTTCTTTATGTTTGAAAGAAAGGCAATTTTGCCCATTTTTATTGATAAAAACTTCTGCATTGTAAAAATCTTCATTTTCAAATCACACAACCATAGAAACCCCTAGTCAAAAAATCCCCCTGGATTGGTTCAGAATTCATTATCTGATCGCATACTGAGAACTCTATAAATCTAAACATTATTCCAGCAACAGGAGAAATTGTCCTGGTTGCCACATTTTTCAAAATATAATTTGTAAGATACCCCTGCTATTTCTAATTCAATGAATTTGCCGAATATACTTTTTTTCTTCTTTTTAATTAATAAGAAAGGTGGGGGCATTTGGCATTTTGTAATACATTGGAGGAAGGGTAGATTTTTTTGTATGGTATTTATTTTGTTTGTACTATGCTTAGTAAAAAACTATTAATCATGGTTATTGTTACATCCTATCTCATGTTTGTGTCTTCTCACTTGTTTAATAATAGAATAATGCAGTTTTTCCTCTGGAGATGTTGTCCAATTTCTTAGGTTTTCTTGATTGACTGTATATTTGTATTCACTTTTTTTTTTTACCTTCCTTCCATTTTGGTGCTTAGTATTTGCCTATCTGCCTTTTGTGGATGCATTCAAATTTATCTTGCCTGATGGATATTTTTATTTAAACTTGTGATAATGCAGTCCCTTGCTAAAGAACTTGTTCAATCAAGGAAAGCTGTTACCCGACTTTATGAGAACAAGGCGCAGCTAAATTCAATATCAATGCATCTTGGTGAACTTGTTGGTATGACTATGATTCATACATTGTCTGCTAATGAATCAATACTATTAGCACCTTACTGACCAAGCTTTTACATAATTCTCAAGCCTCTTAGCAGAACTCATCTGATTTCAGAAACCACTAAAATCCGGTGTTCAACATTAACATTATTTGCAGATTATCTTTTGATTTCTTATTACTCCGTTTGTTATGCATTTCATTTTCTTTTACCTAATACAATTCTTTTTTACCTCCAGCCACTTCAAAAGCTGTTGGCCATTTGTCAAAGAGTGCTGAGGTCATGAAGCTCGTTAACAACCTTATTAAAGCCCCTGAAATGGCTGTGACAATGCAGGAATTCAGCAAAGAAATGACCAAGGTATATCACATTATGGTTGCCATTATCTTTGTATAATATGTTTCTTTTATTTTTCATTATTCAACAATTGATAATTTGCCTGTTCATAATCATTTTTTTTCACTGGTTGTATCAGCAATGTGTGCATAATTGTTAGAATAAGTACTGTTATTACCAGTAGTAGTCTGACTGCCCAAAATGCAGTGAGAAATCCTGTTGTAACTTCTAAAAATTTGTCACCATGTTGACTTCTAACAAAAAATAACAGTGCATGCAATACAAAAAACACAAGGTGCAAAGAGAGACCTTGAGTTTGGACTTAACCAATTAAATGTGTCTGTAGATAGTTATTACATAGTCCTTTTTTATTTATGCTTGAGTCTTATTTTATGTCTGATTTAGCCTTTTTGTGAATATATGGCTTAATTATTTGTCATTGTTTTAGAGTTTGTTATTGCTCATTCTCTCTTGCTCCTTTTGAATCAGTAAGTGCATTACAGTTAAACACTGGTGCAATTAGACACCCTGGCTTATTCCTTTTTTCTCTGTTAGAGAGGCAGCTGCATACGCTGTACTCTAATAGGATAAGCCAAACATTTCTTGAATGAAGTTATCTTCTTCTCAGCTAATTTGATATGTTGAAATAAATATTAGCAATCCTATACTCGAATGAAGTTATCATACTTTTTCTCAAATTGTTTCTTGCTTTTTAGGCCGGAGTGATTGAAGAAATGATGAATGATGCAGTGGACTCAGCACTGGACTCAGAAGACATAGAAGAAGAAATAGAAGAGGAAGTAGACAAGGTTCTCACAGAATTGGCTGGTGAGACTGCATCTCAGCTGCCAGATGCAGTAAGAAAAGAACGTTTGAAGCAGCCGTCTACTAGCCAGACTGTTGATGAGGTATGACAATTTCTTTTTTAATTCTCTTGCAGTAGTACCTGTTTCAGTTGTGTTACAACTTACATTAAACACCATATATCATTTCATATTTCCAAACAACAATTTCTAGTCTATATTGCATTTAGATATTTGTTGTTTTTTTTTTTCTTTTTTCACAAACTCAATTATTACTTAAAGAGGAGGGATCCATTGACAATGTCTATTTTGACAATCTTGACAATCCCAATTTTCAAAAATTTGAAAAAATAGTTAGAAATTCTCAAAAAAAGAAAAAAGTTTACGGAACTATTGTTTAAGTTATAGATTGATTATGTTTCCGATTATATTTAATTTAAGTGACGTTTGATAGTTTTTCAAAGATCCGTTAAATTACAACCGTTAAAAAATATATGAATTTTGATAAGCCATCAAACAATGTCTAAATTGATTGAAATTTGAAACACTATCAATCTATTAGTTAAGTAATACATCCATCAACTTTTTTTCATTTTTAAAAATTTATATGATTTTATTCAAATTTTTTGAAGTTGACATTGTCAAGATTGTCAAGATAGACATTGTCAATGGATCCCTCCTCTTACTTAAATTAATAAGTAAAATGGTTTAGACATTTGTTCCTACTATGCATGATGGATCTAATTGTCATTTCTACTATCTGTTCTACTGAGAGTCACTTGTTATCCATAAATAGAAGCACTATGATATCATTGCTAATGGCATCTTCAATCGTACAAGTCTTGCTTCTGTTGCTTGTCAGTGCTTCATTTTATTATTAATGTTGACATTTTTCTGTTAGTTGGGATGGTTTAATCGGGTATTTGGTGTGACATACTTCCATTGGATAAATGTATAGTGAATTAATTATCACTTTGTGCTCAAATTCTTATATGTTAACTCTGACAGGAGGAGCCTATTGCAGAAGGTGCCGATGATGATGAGTTGGATCAGATTAGAGCAAGACTTGCGAACGTGAGGTCATAGGTTGTAAATATATAATGCATCCAATCTGACTGTAATTCTGAGAGAGAATTCGTATGTGCTGCGATTTTACTTCATACAACATGCCTACTTTCTGACGGATTGTATTGTTGTGTAAAATTTGTAGCAGCTGTTCTTCTATATTGTTAACTGTGGCATTGTATTTGGAATGTCGACACGAGCTCTTTTTCACAAAATAAGCCCATTTTGTATCATAGCCTTACTTCTGGAGCATTTTTTTATGGATGGAATTTTTGGACATCAGGCCATGTGGTTTTGTGATTTCAAACGTCGTGCGATTAAGCTGAATATATTTTTTTTTTCATTATTGAAACCGCACAAAAAGTACATATTGAATCGTGCAGAAGACAAGAGTACATTTTTAATGAGAAAATCTTCTTTGTCTCCCTTAAATATTCCCTACCAAAATTCTATTAAGATTCTAGTTTAAGATTCAGATTTTCACTAATTACATATTTATTTTGACTCTAAAAGTCAGATCCTACTACTTAATAGTCAAATTTGTTGTATCATAGTGTTATAGTAAATAACTGTCTGCACAAATATGGTGTTCATACCTATACATCGAGGTGTTCATACTACCTATGATGATGTGTTCATAGTCGACATAATTGGTGTTCATACCTATGAAGATTCTGCGTGAACCGTCTAAGATTCTACGTTCTGGTGAATGACCGTCCACCCTAACTTGAGTGTTCATACAATATATTGTTGGGTGTTTATATTTATTACATTATAGTGTTCATACCTTATATAAAAGATGATGTATTTATAAGTGACATTTAAGAGAGATTTTTCTTAAAGACTGTTAGCCTACCTATTTTTAATTCACACAAGGTATGTATCACGTTATGCTAAATAAAAATATATAGTCTTCCCCTTGCAAAGTCAACGTTAATCATCACTATGATGAAGTCGTAGAAATCATGCAATTTACGCAGAATTTACAAACTCTTCTCATCTAGACCAGATTCCTCCGTTTCATAAATTAATTCTGCCTCTGACCACTCTGATTCAGTTATAGCCTGCAGCTGTTAAAAAAGATGCGGAATTCTGTAAATCAAAGTCACAAAACAGCAGTGGCACGTACGTTAAAAAAGAGATATATAACGTCTGTTGACTATACGTTGATAGCGTCCATATATATATATATATTATAAAGTTGAGATATATATTACAAAATCAAATGCATTTGTTCCATTTTATGTTTATGGATGCATAAACAATTTTCAATGAACACAAGATATTGAGCGGTTCTGTTATTGATCGACTAAGCAACCTTTCGTTTCAAATCGAACGGTTCTTATCAAATATATGTCTCATTAATTGTATCCAAAATGAACAACCCATATTTTATCCGATTATAAAAAATGAACGCCCATATTTTATCCGATTCATAACAGAATTAGCCCAATATATCTTCTCTTAAAATCTAAAAAGGTTCTAAAATTTTGCAAAGAAGCCCTCACGGTTTCAAGTTTTCAACTGCACACGCGCTCGCTCGATCCATCCATCCGTCCTTCAATCCGATCTCATATCCTCTGTAGCGCTGCATTTGTGTAGCGCGGGCTGTGAACCGTTAGATCATCTCGAGATCTGTTCCAGATCGAATCTCGAGATGATCCAACGGTTTACCTCCTGCAATCCAATCAAAGAATCACCACTCTTTTTAACTCCAACTCGAGATGATCCATCCATCCGTCCTTCAATCCGATTTCATATCCTCTGTAGCGCTGCATTTGTGTAGCGCGGGCTGTGAACCGTTAGATCATCTCGAGATCTGTGCCAGATCGAATCTCGAGATGATCCAACGGTTTACCTCCTGCAATCCAATCAAAGAATCACCACTCTTTTTAACTCCAACTCGAGATGATCCATCCATCCGTCCTTCAATCCGATTTCATATCCTCTGTAGCGCGGGATGTGAACCGTTAGATCATCTCGAGATCTGTGCCAGATCGAATCTCGAGATGATCCAACGGTCTACCTCCTGCAATCCAATCAAAGAATCGCCACTCTTTTTAACTCCCAACTCCATCTCCCAGTCTCCTTTCCTCAGAACTCGCTCTCCGTATTTCCATCCATCATGGCGAATTCCTCCTTCTTCTTCCTTCTCCTCTCCTCCCTCCCCTTCTTCTCTTCCGCCTCGTCCATTCTGCCCGACCTCGAGCTCCCCTCCTTCGCCCGCCTCCCTTACACGGACGCCGAGACCCTGATCAGGGCGCTCAATCTCTTCCCCAAGGACGCCACTCCCCAATCGGGCTCCCGCTCGCCCGATCTCCCTCCTCAGTCCGAAAACACCGCGATCGTCGAGAGGAAGTTCGTGTTCCCGTTCTTGAACTCCGAGGAGACCTCCGTGGACGACCTCGGGCACCATGCCGGGTACTACACCCTCAACAACAAGAAGGACGCCAGGTAATTCGTTCATTCCGCTTTCGGATCGTACATTTGAGATGCGTTGTAAATAACTGTTGTTGTTGTTGCTGTTGTCTATCAACTGATGCCGTTATTACTGCGCAGGATGTTCTACTTCTTCTTTGAATCGAGGAACAGTAGCAAGGACCCCGTTGTCATCTGGCTGACGGGCGGGCCCGGGTGCAGCAGTGAGCTGGCCCTGTTTTATGAGAATGGGCCTTTTAGTATAAGCCAGAACATGTCTCTTGTGTGGAATGAGTATGGATGGGATCAGGTATATGCTGTATTAAATTAATGTTATTTGTTCCTCACCAGAAACCCTTTAATTCTTCATGATTAGTAAGTAGAGGTGGCAAATCGGGTGGGCGGTTTGGGTTCGGGTTGGGCGGGCCGGGTCAGTTTGACCTTCTAGAAGATCTCGGGTCAGATCGGGTCAATTTTAATATTGATCTTTTTTTGGATCGTATGTTGATTTGACTTGGATTGCATGTTGTTTGATCTTGGGTCGGATCGGATCAGGTAAGTTTGACTTTCCTAAAATGCCGGGTCGGGTTTTGCCACCTCTATTAGTAAGTAATCATGCAAGATTGGGAATGGTTTTATGTGTCCACTAAATAGAGGTTTCTTCTCGAGACCATTTAGCTATCACTGCATAAAAAGTCATGCCGAACTTGTTGTTCCGTTTTATTGTTTTCTTCTTGTGTTAAATTTAAATTTGATGAATTCAGGTATCGAACCTCATCTATGTTGATCAACCAGTTGGTACTGGTTTCAGCTACAGTACAGATAATAGTGACACCTGTCATGATGAAAATTGTGTCAGCACCGACCTTTACAATTTCCTTCAGGTAAGAGTCATTTGTTAAGAGTTATTCTTATCTATATTTGACAAATTTCTGGAACAGAAAGATTGAATAGTATATACTGTTATGGATCTGCCAGTATGGTAAGACTTTTCAATTCTTAGATTATGGACATGTTTTAGATTGAATGGAAAGGTTAATGGCAAAGTAACAAAATGGATTTATGATGTCGCTGAAATAAAACAAAATAATGTGTATATAAGTTCCAATTATTACCGAAAAGGATTGGTAATAAATAAATCATTTTTTTTTTTTTTGAAAGTGACTCATATCATCATTTTGTTGCTATCTGATGTTATCCTACTTGTATACAGGCGTTCTTCACACAACACCCAGAATATGTTGATAATGATTTTTTTATTACTGGAGAATCCTATGCTGGACACTATATCCCTGCTTTTGCTAGTAGAGTATACCAAGGCAACAAAAACAAAGAGGGTATTCACATAAACCTCAAGGTAATGTATCATTCTTAACAATTGTTGGCATAACCCTTGAAGTTGACATGATGGTCATGATACCAAGGATAATGCAAGGATAATGTATCATTCTTAGTATTTTTTTTTTTTTTTGCAAATTTATTAAATGTCCCATTGTCATGATTGTCAAGGGATCCCTCTTATGTAAATTATACTTAAAACAAGCAAACAGCCCAGCAGGGAAAACAGTTGAAGTAAGGAACAATAAATTAAATTAGGTCAGATAGTTATAGTAATGTTAGGTTGTTTTGAATTTTCTTACTCCAGGGTTTTGCGATTGGAAATGGACTAACAGATCCGGCAACACAATTTCCCGCTTATACTGATTATGCTCTAGATATGGGAATAATTACTGAATCACAGTATAAGAGAATTAACAAGTACGTTGCGCCCTGTGAATTTGCCATCAAGCTTTGTGGTAATTTAATTACTACGTTATCTTTTCTTCTTCTGTTTGTTTCTTTCTGAAATAAAGTCTCAAATTCTCAACAGTGAATACAAATTAAAAGTTTTTGAAATATGATACTGCGAATGCTTCTACGCACACAAGGAACTTTCCAAAAACCCTTTAGATATATTACTTATTTCGGATTTTTTTTCTATCCTTAGGCTGGTTTCAATTAAAAAATTGCAATTAATTTTAATGCAGGGACATCTGGGAAAGCAACATGTATGGCCGCATATTTAGTTTGCAATACCATCTTCAGTTCAATCATAAGAATTGCTGGCAAGATAAATGTATTTACAGTGACACTTCTCTATCCTATCCTCTTTATTGTGTTTAAAGAAGTAACATAAATATAGTTTTTAAATGAAATTTCTCTGGTATCTGCATTTTTTACAGTAACAAGTCAAGGTCGGGCATTATACAATACCCTTACGTGTTTATATTTGTTCAACAAAACAGCTTGATAGTTCAAATAAATTCAACAATTGAAAACCTTTAGTCATTGGCCACTCGGTTCGCTGCTAGAGTTTGACAGTCATTCTGCAAAAATAATTTTTAAATATTTATATGCATTTTTCATTGTTCACCTAATTACTGGTTTTAGTAATCTAAGGAAATTTTGGATGTTATAAGTAAATGTGCATGGTATTTAACAAAAGTTCTTGTTATTTTACTTTGAATCTAACTATCTTTTTTTAACAGTACTACGACATCAGGAAAGAGTGTGTAGGGAGCCTTTGTTATGACTTCTCAACTGCAGATAAGTTTCTTAATCTGGATTCTGTTAGAGAGGCACTTGGAGTTGGAAATATCGAGTTTGTCTCATGCAGCCCAACTGTGTATGAGGCCTTGCTAACTGACTATATGAGAAATCTTGAAGTTGGCATACCTGCTCTTCTAGAAGATGGCATCAGCGTTTTGATTTATGCTGGAGAGTATGATCTTATCTGTAACTGGTTGGGTAAGAATTGATTTCTGATTATACAAGAATTGTTTACAAATGTGCATTTTAGTTAAAAATAGTGATCTTACTTCTGGACCAAATTTTATTGATGGTCATGATCAAAATCAGTAAATCAGTTTCTATTTGCTGATATTGTCCCTGCTTGGTGAAGTTTCGGAGTATTTCAAAAAAGGCTTGTACATTAACAAGAATAACAAAGCCTTTAATTCCAAGCAAGTTGGGTAGGTTAGAAAAAAATTCCTTTAGAGCCTCGATTTGGTTTCATTTTAATAAGAGTGGTGAGTTTTTTTTTTTTTTTTATAGTTGGCTTGCCAAGCCTATTACAACCCTCCTTTATCTGGGCTTGGGAATGGCTATGTTGAAACAATTGAGACAATATGAGCGGACATAACTTTTTATTTTTGAACGAGAACATTATCCTCACTACTATAATACTATGTTTAAAGAGGAGGGATCCATTGACAATAGATAACTTGACAATCTTGACAATACCTCTTTTCAAAAATTTATAAAAAATCATAAAAAATCTTAAAAATAAAAAATGATTTAAAAATGTATTACTTGGCTTATAGATTGATAGTGTTTCAAATTTCAATCAATTTGAACATCGTTTAATGACTTATCAAAATTTTGTGCAACTTTCAATGGTTATAATTTAACGGATCTTTAAAGAGCTATCAAACGTCGTTTAAATTGAATATAATCAAATACATAATCAATCTACAAGTTAAGCAATACTTCCGTAAACTTTTTTCTATTTTTAAGATTTTTTATAAATTTTTGAAAAGTGGTATTGTCAAGATTGTCAAGTTATCCATTGTCAATGGATCCCTCCTCATATTTAAAATGGTTTAGTATCTATAAGGAAAAGAAGTGACCAGGCTAGCAAGGTGCATCAATTTCTTGTGTTGGGTATAATGAGTTGATTTATTTTTCAAAGATGAATTTAGATTCCTATGAGCATTTTTTAAACAAATTGAAACTGAAAGGTGCATCAAATTCTTATGCAGGGAATTCAAGATGGGTGCACTCCATGGAGTGGTCAGGTCAGCAAGGTTTCAACTCATCAGAGGAAATTAAATTCGCTGTAGATGGAAAGGAGGCTGGTGTTTTGAAAAGCTATGGGCCTCTTAATTTCTTGAAGGTAATTTCTAAAAAGGCTCCATAGGAATAGTAATTAATGTAATCTTTTCCATTACCCTGACAAAATTTCTTAGAGGGTTTAGTTGAACTTATTTATTCGTTGTATTTGGGGAAACGGTAGGTTGGTAATATTACTAAAGTAGGTCAAATATTTAGCAAATCAAACTGTAGTTGAGGTGATTTATATGCCACTGAACCATCAAACAGAAAACTAAGTCTTTCTGTATAACGTTCTAGTTGTCAGATTAAATTAATTAAAATCTTTTTGCTAAAGATAACATGTCCTCAGTAAATTATGATTCTCGTAGAATTTAAAAAAAAAATGAAACCTTTGGATTGAAAGGAGATTTTTGCTACAGGTTCATGATGCCGGTCACATGGTTCCAATGGATCAGCCCAAGGCAGCATTGGAAATGCTAAGGAGATGGACCAGGGGCAATCTAAAGGAAACAATTTCTAACCCAACAAACTTGATTAGTGAGATTTAGTTACCATACATTTGTCTATACATGTATTTTACTGGGTACTATTTATTCTCTATTGTTGGTATGTTAGTTGAAGGTCTTGAGGGGATATTCCTATGAAACTTTCTATTTATACTAACTGCATGATGATTGTATAATGTATATCAAAATGCTTGCAGAATTTTATGCACCCAAGCTATATGACATTGAAACTATGGCTTATGTTCTTCCCTTGTGCAATGTTCATCATTTCTGATAGCGGTTCCACTTGTATAGTGTTAAAGACCTTTAAGAAAATAACATTAGGATGCTACCTGTGCTAGGGAGATGATTTGGACACTACTAAATTTTTTTCAAACACTCTTAAATAGTGTTAGGAGTGTTCAAATATAGACTTTGCTATAACACAGGTTAGGAGTGTTTGGAAACATTATACTGGTGTCCAAATCAGAAACTAATGCTGGACAATCCAGAAATACCGGAAACTTATTGAGCTTGCGTTCGTCTAAAGGAATTGGCTTCTGTTGAAAGAGACTTGTTGATAGCTTCTTCTATCTACAACTACAGGATGAAATAATTCAGTTTGCTTTTTCTTGCTCGATTATGCAATAGTTCTTTGTGGCAGCCATTCACGCAATTCTTATGGGGTGTGTTTGGATGAATTGATGGGATAGTCACTAACTTAAGGTTTGATCCCTCCTCTAGTAAGAATAGTCACTAACTTAAGGTTTGAGAGAATAGCTAACTCAACTAATAGTTGGATTAGTAAAATAGCTACTAACCCCTACTAACCCTATTATTTTATAACACTATTCTTTTATCTAAACATAGAATAACAAATAAAATAGCTACTAACCCAAAAATGCTATTCTTCTTCATCCATCAGTTTACTTTGGAAGCGCTATTTATTTTATTTTATTTTGAGGAAAGTAAACGTTGTTCTTGACTCAACATGTATACAAAATTTTCATTTGTTGTATAAATAATAGTATCCTTAATTATAAATGTTAAACGGCTCTACACGAGTGTAGCATAAATATTCTTAATTTCATAACTAGAAGATGATCGTGCTCCGTACGATACTGCCTTTTTAAATATAAAATATATGATCATATATAGTAACTTCATTTATTCTTCCTTAGAAAGACCATGATCGACGTGGCTATTTGTATTTTAATTATGTTATGCTCATCTCAAACAATTTTATTTTCTCTTTGAGAAAAAAAAAGTTATTCACCTCTTTTTCATCATGGGAGGATCTTCAAACAATCATATTAATCTAGTAACATGATTTCATAGCACTTTTAGTCACTAATGACCTTCTAGTCACCGTGACAGAAAACCGGCAGATGAAGTCTCCGATCAATTTATTAAACTGTACATCATGCCAAATGAAATTTCACATGCCACTAAAAATACAATTTGTATTGATCATTTTTTTTCATCATCAATGATCATAAATGCTGTGGTAATATATTTTTTTCATACACCAATTAGTACATTAAAAGGCCACCCCAAAGTTGGTTTTGTGCCACCCAGTGGTTTTTTTCATCTAAAATGAAGTCCCAACATTTTGCTAAGCCTTATGGGTAGTTCTCCAACTGGTAATGTATCATAGCAAATTGATGCTCGATGGTCTAGAGAGGATATGAATTTCCGTTCCATCACAGTATCGGAGACCAGAGTTTGGAGAGAGACGGAAGGAGCAGCTCAGCATTGTTGTCGCTTGGATTTTTTTTGGAGATGTAACACGGAGGTCGAAAAAAAGAATAGGGGGCAGACGAGATTGAGAAGCTTCCAGATATAACAACAATAGATGGCAATGGACGGCACAGATTTATTACGCTACTGTTTATACAACAGTAAAATTTACTGTAGAAAAACATAGAATCGCCTTTATAAATATATATATAAGAAATGCAAGATTCTAAACGCTCGCATTCACAGAAGAAACTATAAACATAAAATTCTGGATTTATGACATCTATACTCTGGCGTCCAAATATCTGCATTGAATTTTTTTTTTTTGTGTGTTTACATGTTTCTATTGACATCAGCATTTAGAAAATGTTTCTATTGACATCAACGATACTGATTCCATGCTATGAACTCCAGCGTTTAGAAAATATACAGAGTTACTAAGTATTTAAAATTGAAGGTCACATCGGCTATGGCTGTTACAGAGTACTGGGAGATGCTAATCAAAGCAACAATTGGCATAACTAGCAATAGTTCAAGCTGCAAAAATAAAAAAGAGAAGGCAAACAAAAAAAAGTATACAAAATTGACTAAAGAAGCATTTATTCAACAAATACAAAAAAAAAAAAAAAGGAACAGTGAATGCCGTACAGAAGAACAGCAGTGAGGCTAAACCAAGTGTTCACGGTACCGGTGACATTTACTGTTTTCACAACGAACAAATGGCAACCACAACTTATTTCCTCTTCTATGATCAGCATTTTGATCTTTATTCCTCCTTCCCGTCATCTAGACTCTGCAGCTGTTCAACATAAGATAATATTCATCAACTTTTGCAAAACAGGCCACAAGAATCAATAACCGTTAAGGTTTAATCATGCTGTATGCCAAGTGGAAATTCAAGGTCTTCCACTATTCCTAACATTAAGTATTTGGTTTAAAGAAATAAATCCTATAATATAATAAAATCTATAGTCCATGTTAGAAGGCTTTTTAGAGTACCTTAGCAAGGTATGCTTTGTGGAAGCGATATCCCTGAAAAGAATTTACCAGAAAAAAATGAAAAAAAAAAATCATCACCACAAATTTTCACATACACAATAAGAATACAATAAAAGGACTTCCAAAATTGTAATGAATGAAATAACTAGCCTTGTCAGTCCCGTAAAGGTAATCACAGTAAGTGAAGACAGAGGCAAAGTTGCTTTGACTCTGCCCCCCAACATAATGGTGATAATCGTGGTACTCAGCTCCGCCATAGAATGGTATGAACTTTGTTGGGCTGAATGGGAAATCAAACCTGTTTATTTTAGGAAAAAGGAGAAACAAACTCGTTATTAATCTAATCCAGTTTAAAGCTATTACAAAATAAACAAAAAGAAAAGAAAAAAAACAGATTAGCGAGAGGTGTCACAATAAACCAATACAAATGAGTCTGAGGTTTCAATATATAAAAATATTGATTATTAAGCTTTCTTGCATACATACGTGTTAAAGCCAACAATTTGTGGGTCTAGTACCAGCTACGCCTTAAATAAAAAAATAACCAAATGGGTTAAGCACCGAATTAACTCCCAACGATTATCCCAATTATTTTAATGAAAATACAACATCATCAACTTTATTTATACACCTAATTTATTGTCTTTATGCTGAAAGTGACTGCCATAGTGCCATACCAACAATCCTATTTATTACACTATAGCCATTTGCAGTGGCTCTGCCAAGCAAGCACACAGAACTGATAAACTGCTATCAATTTAAAAATAATGTCTTCTCTAAACAAATCCACCATATTCACCAACTCCTGTTTACAAATATTTTGCAGATGCAACCTTGCAAAATCAAATTTGTACTCCGTATGCATATATTTTGATAGGCTTTCTACAGCTAGAAGCAAAACTTTTGTTATCTTATTATTTATGTTTTATTTTCTTACAAAACACATTTTTGTATCTTTTTTTTTTCTTCCGTCTCTAAGGGCCATCTGTATATGCATTTTTATTCCAAAATTCATGACAAAGAGAGTATTAAGTTAACAAAAAAAATATAAACTTCTCTGCTGAATTTTTTGAAGATTGCCACTGGCTAAATGTATTCAGCTGCTGTAGTGCTAATTTCTTCAAGTTGTTTCAGAACTAATATCCATGTCTAAGTACGTACGTTAAAATCTGCTTGGCTTGATTTCAGCCAATGAAGTTAGCAATACTAAGTAGGGACAGATTTGTCATCTGAAGTAATTTAATAATAATTCAGTTGTTTGGTATCATCTGTTATGCAAAATATCCCAATGAGTGATGAATGTCAGTAGCACATATTATTAAATGTATTTTCCGTAACGAAATTAAATAAGAGCACAATTTCAAATTATAAAAGGTGATAAAATATGTCATAAGAAAATATAAAACTATAGAAAAAAATACATACCCACTGTGAGTCTCAATGGCCTCAGCCTGACGAAGAATGATCCAGAGCCAGAAAGTGATCATGTGACCTGGTGCGATGGCTGGTCCCACAAATGAGGGTATGCCGAGGAACAACACCTCAGCCCAGTGAGCATAGGGAGCCGCAAACCCAATCGGTGCTGTGAATTCGTGATGCACCTTGTGGATTTTTTCATAGCCCCACTTGCCGTGAAGATACCGGTGGATCCAATAGTTACCGTAGTCTTCTATCAAGAAGTAGACAGCAAGCTGAGCCGCCATTTCACCAAGAGAGGGAAGCGGCAAGCCAGTCCGGATCCCGACAAACTGCAGCAAAGTAGAATTGCACATCAGATTTCTATCAAATGCGAAACGGGGTTGCCATTTCGCCTCGATTAATCATTTTCCTGCTGTTTGATTTCATAGTGACAGGACCAAACAGAAAACCGATATATTGAGCATTTATTATCCACTGTGGAAATGCATTGTGCTAAATTGACATGCATATTAAGAGATTGCCCAAAAGTCAGGGTTCTATCATTGCAGGCATAAGAATTTATAATCAATATATTGGTTTCTCACTAGAGATTCTTATTTCAAAACAAAATTTCGAAAAATTGAGACAAAAGGGGGCTTTTTAGTCAAGAACCCATAATCAAGTGATCATCAAACACTAGCCGAAGTGTTTTCTTGGTTGTTCTTCTATTCCCTTTCTGTGGCTGGGATAGTTACTTCATAAACAAACCATCTCATAATTCTCAATATAAAATGAGAAAATCGGCGCAATTGAGCATTCTTGATTTTTCTTAATTAAAAAAGGGGGCAAAAAAAAAAAAAAAAAAAAAAAGTCCGATGAACAGAGCCGCCATTTTCCTGACACACGTTACATTGTAAAAAAATGGTATAAATTAAATAAGAACTGATAAATTAACCAGTAAATCATAGTGCCCATCTCCGAGAAAAAGAAAAACTCAAACCATAATCATAATCCTAAATCATAAATCATAATGTCACCAACCCACAACAAGAAAAATCCAATCCAATCTAATTAATCTAACCCTGTACGGCTTTGCTCCCGAGATTTGAGGGGATGGAATGGAATGGAATGGAACTGAGAGAGAGGGTAATTTACACTCCAAATTTGGAGGTTACAAGATTTGATAAAATGAATAGAGAGTGTAACCTCCAGTTCCATCCATTTTCATCCATTCACCTCCTAAAATATAACTCGGGAGCAAGTTAAAGAAGGGTTGCTCCCATTCCATCCCTTCCCCTCCCCCTCATTCACCTCCTCTGGAGCACAGCCTAGTCTGTAATAACAGTCTATCATTCTAAACCCCCAATTACCTCCCATTTTTGGCAAACCCAACCAAAACCCACCACTGAACCTAGACACCAAACAATCAAAAGAAAGAAACCAACTTTCCCTTTTCTCCATCTCACCTTGACAATGGGGTACGACGAGAGCTGGAGCGGTCCGATAACCATCACAAACACCTTCAACACATCGAGGTAGCACTTAACGAACGAGACCGGTTTGAGGCTCACTCTGGGCTGGATCTTGTACGGCCGAACGGCATTGGGGAGCCACAGCTCGATTAGCGCAATCGGGAGCGGGACGAGGGTAAAAACCACGAAGAGGAACACCAGGTTGTGGTAGTAGAGCAGGACGTCGGGCATTGCGGAGGAGTAGTTGAACCAGAGGGTCTCCGGGTACGTCAGGGTCCTGTTCAGCGCCGCCTCTGCCGCCGGGATGGTGGCGTAGGGGATCATGGTGGGGGAGGGTGGAAGAGGGAGTGAGGAAAGGGAAGGAAGGGAAAGAGAGAGAGATTCGTTTTGGAAGATTGTGGGTGGAACTGGGCAAGTGTTCGTTATATATAGAGAGTAGAGGAGTGCTTATCCTCTGCTGCGCAGTATTTTACAGCACAGCGAATCAACGATGCAGATTATAGGGGGGATTTTTTGCGATTGGGTTGCACGAATCTTAAAGCAGATCCAACAGTTGAATCGCTGCGCAGTAACTTACTGCGCAGTAGAGAGGGCGATCGCCGATCGGTGTCACCGAGGGGAGTTCATATCCCCCGCTGTACTGCACTGTACAGTTCACAACGTCAGCCGTTGGATTGTCTCGGGATTTGTGATAGATCGGATCTCGAGATAATCCAACGGCTGACGTTGTGAACTGCACAATGCAGTAAGTCGGGGATGAGTATCGGTTTTTTTTTTTTCCGAAAAGTTGATGGCAGCTATCAACAAAGACGAGTACAGGAGTACTCGGTGTCACAATCTGCTGTTATTCGTTGAGAATAACAGGTCCTGTTTGTCTAATATAGACTGTTAGATCAAAACGGACGGCCCGATCGACCCAATTAAGATTATAGGAGGGCTTTTTCACAATTAATCTTCTCCGTTTATTTTGATCTGATGGTCCATATTTGAGTAACAGGGTGTTGTTATCCAAATTGGGATAACAGCGGAATTGAATTCGTCACGGTGGGGTTTTTGCTATGCTACTGCTATGTGTTTGTGTTGTTTGTACTCTGTAGCTGATGGTGTTGAGGGTCACTCAGTCATCCTCTTAAAATGAGTGCTAACTAGGAGTGAAACAATTTACAATTGTGTAGTGTGTAGTATGTGTGTTTTGGGGTAAACTTTCATGATGAAATTTCAATTGAAAGTCAGCTCAAAGTCATGAATTAAAATAGTTGAATTTTTTTAATCGACATGAAATTCCGATTGAAAGACGTATAATTACAAAAGAAAAAAAAAACAATTGTGTTTTTCTGTTCATGGAGGTCTTCTTCTCTGTGAGCTTAATCTTAAAAGGATATCAAATTATATTCAAATTTTGATTTATATAGACTTAAGTAATTATTTATATCAAAATCTTGTGCTATGCAATAATTTTTAATTTTTAGAGACTTTATTATTTCCGTGAGCTTAAGAACACTATAGTTTTACTTTGCTACTAACATTCATAGAATGAGCATCTATAGAGTTCATATGTTATAAATTTTAGATAAAAAGATACAAAATTGATGTAATTTTGATAATAACTGCATGTTTATGAATATATGAACAATTATTTTATGGATACTTGATGTTTTCATTTTTAAACTGGACCAAACCTAAAAACTAAGAAGTAAGATGTAAAAAAAAACAATAACTGTATAATATGACAGCAAAATCGCTCAATTAACTAATGATATAATTATTTCTTATATCCTTCCTTCTATATAATTCAGATTTTATATTCCTGATGTTATTATGATTGCTGCTTGCCTATAGTTTCAATTATTGTCTTTTGTGAATTTTGAATTGCATAATGTGACTGACTCGTTACAGAAATTGATACAGATGATGGATTCAGGATTCTGGAGCCACAACCGAGGGAGAGGGAGGTGGTCTACTTACTCTGCATGATATTTTATTATTCTTTTTTATATGATTTTTGTATACATATACAATCATACAATCTACTGACTGCTGTTACACACTGTAGCATGTGGATAGAGACATTGTTACGGGAATATTCTCATTAAACTGTCATAAAACAGTCAAGTGAATTTTATAATCATTGGAAATATTTAATTTTAGCTTTACAACTTTTATAAATTTGATATATTGCTTTTGAAGTTTTGAGTTGTAATTATTAATTGTTGAGCTTAACTTATAATTTATATCACAAGATTAAAAAAAGTTTTATAGTTAAGCATACTATTTTTTAACTTTTATTTACAGGACGAAAATGTTTTCCTATTTTGCATGTTAACAGCACGCTGTCGATCGATTTTTATTGTTGTTATTGTTCCGTTTTGTTTTCCCATTTTGGGGAGTCAATTTGCGTCTATTAATTTAACATGAAAATTCGAATTCGAATTGAACAAAAAGAACAGATGATGCAAATTTTGTTACGCGTTTAATTTCGTTCTCTGGATCCTCGAATTTAATTAACACACATCGTCTCTTTTTCATTGATGAAAAAACGAACGGTTAATTATTTGGGTGTACTTTCATATCTTTATTAATATGTAATTAAGAAAAATGAAACATCAGCTCAAAATCATGAATAAAAATAGTTGGATTTTTAGTCGGCATAAAATTCCAATTGAAAGGCGTATAATTAAAACGGAAACACCTTCCGTCCACACGGTCAAAATTACCATCCGTCCATAGTTGAATTCTTGCATACATGTCATGGACACAACATTCATATCGACACGTTGTATATTGATCACTCTCTCCGACTCATCGCTCTGATCATCATTAACCTATTCCCTCTATAGACTATCTTTTCCAGCAATTAATTGCCGTCCAATCACCATTAAAACGCACTACACCAGTTTTGCTAGGGCGATTGATAAGGTTTTTGTTTTCAATTTTGAAAATTGCCGTCGAATTGGTACAGCATTATAATATATCGACCTTTGGTATTTATCAGACCCCAATCCTAAGTGTTGTTGGTTATTCACATTGGAACTCTGGTTTCAAAGGTAATCCGTGGTGGAGACAATTTTTTTGGCTATGCCCTTGATTGATGGTTCTTTTTATGTTGGGTTTATTAGATTTTCTCCGATAGCTTGTTACATTAATAACAAAGTTTGTCGAAATCTTTTTATACATTTTACACTCTAAAGTTTGATAGGTTGTTACTAAAGTTTCATCAGTTGTTACTAAAGTTTGCTCAGTTGTTACTAAAGTTTGCTAAGTTGTTTCTAAAGTTTTATTAGTTGTTACTAAAGTTTCATTAGTTGTTACTAAATGTGGCACAATTGTTACTAAACTTTGTTCATAAGTTACTAATCCCATTATAAATGTTACATTTATTATCCTACTTGTTACATTTATAATCCTACACGTTACATTTTCGTTTGTAGTAACCTTTCGTCTTCAGACAGGTTTGCAATTGGGATCAAATACACTTCAAGATTTGGTAAAAAATTATGGTGGGATGAATGATTCAAAAAATAAATTGAATTCAAAAAGATATAGCCAGAGTCTGATTTAGGGGTCAAATGCATAACAACTGTAGTTGCAACAGATAGTTATTAATACAAGGTCATTTGGTCTTGTGCTACTAATAAATGCTGAGGGATCATTATTTTACTATGAATAATAAAAAGAGCGATCATTATTCGGCAGTTGGAATTAATTTGACATGGGACATGTTCTCACTTCTCACAGTAGCGCATATTAAAAAAAAAACATATATATAGGACACTAGCACCAGTTACTAGCTTTAGGCACGACGTGTTCATGATAGCGAGTGACTGGGATATCGTCCGATGCCAGCGCAGCGCGACACGCAGTGCGTATGGATTTATGGACGGAATTTGTATGGACAGCAGGTCACACTCTAATTAAAAAGTCTAATGTCAAGTGATCCATCGATCCCGATATAATAAATAAATTTCTTGTCTGTTGTAGTGTCTCGGTTTTCTTTTTCGATTGAAGAGGTTGAATTGATGGTGGCTACTTAATTCGGTGTCTCTTTTTTCGTTTTCTTTCGAAGAAGTCGAGTTTGAGCTGGATCTATAAGACTATAACTAAAGAAAATAATTTATTAGCTCGACTTGGCCCTTGTCAGTTGTCACTTTGCCAATCCTTCATCCTTGTCATGAAGTCATGAATATTTTTAGACTGCCTGCACAAGTCCGCATCCCTTGGAATGGTCAAGGGTGAAGTAGTGAGAAATAGTCAATTAATACTATAGCAATTATCAGTTCGGGCAGCATCTAGATTCCCACCTGTAGCCTTTTAGGATGTAGATTTTGACCCTCGCACCTGCAGTACCCTAGGTGATGTGAGTTCTGCCTGCACTGCATATGTTTGTCAGTACTATTCGCAAACCAAACATTATATGGCTCCTAAATATATATCATTGTACTATTTTGTTTTTGTTTTGGACGAGAAAGTATATGGCGACCCAAATGAATATTATGTCAGTAATTAATGCATTCAATAAAAAAACGGATGAACCTAAAATTTGTTATTTCAGATTATTAAAGAAAAGGTACTTCCTCCGTCCACAATTAAATGAATTTATATCATTTACAACTTGTTTACAATTAAATGAATTTATACCCTTTGTTTGAATCCACTTTCTTCCTCAAAAAAAATATATATATTACAAAATTTTCAAAATACCCCTCGTCTCCTTCTAAGAATGTTCACTTTTCTACTAATTGAGGGCATAAAAGTAATTTCACTCTTCTACTATTTTTTTTTTATTTTTTCTACAAATTCATTTTTTTGTAGACAGAGGAAGTATTAATTAATTATTCAGAAAAGAAAAGAAAAAACTCTCGTACATGCTGATATATATCAGCGTGGTACGTAGGGACGAAACTATTAACGATTTTAAAATCATAGATGAAATCATATATGCCGATAAATAGGACGAGAGGGGCCGATCGAGACCTGATTATTATATCTTTAGATTAATATATATACAAAAAAGAGTACACAAATAGTCAAATCTGAGAAGCTTTAATTATGGAAAATGACCCAATTAATAATGAGTAATGACGATCGAAAACATGTTGTGTCGCCCTCAAATGAATCTGAGGCCTTAATCTGACCAGGCTTCAAGTATTTTAGTGCATCAAATGAAAAAAAAAAAAAAAAAACTGAAGTTAAAACATTAAATTTATATTTAAAAATGTTACAGAGATACTAAAAAGATATCGAAGTTGATACTAACTGTATTAATACTCATATATTAAATAAGTATGTATTTAAATTGATGGCATCACGATGCTACTTATTTTGTTTAGTGTACTGAGCTCAATATATTGTACAAATAAATTAAATTCTTAATGAGTTAATCTGAATATCTACTATTTAACATGAATACTAACACATGCATATCGCATTTAGACCATGCTATAGGTCTCCGGTCATATCTCTATTTCTGATATCCAAATAGTCAATCCGAACTGCTCAATATAATCTTTGTATTAAAATCTACTTATAAACCAAATTTGTAATTATATTTTATTTATTTTTAATGACAGCGATAAAATGACTAGAGATCTAAAGAATCTGTTTCATACAAAACAACGATTTTCTTCCCGTCAATTAAAATAACAAAAAGATTTAAAAAATATATATTTTGGTTTGCTAGTATTTTTTTATACAATTATTACTTTGAGACCGTTCATATCAACTATTTGGACACCAACAACATAGATATGATCTCCATAATACACTGTGATATACATATTACGGATTTTTATCCGTTGCCATAGTTTTGATGGCACCACATGCCATAGTGTCTATGACAGTGGGACCCACAAAAAACAACTCCGTACAATCTATAAAATCTCAGCCGTCAAGATTAATATGAACCGTCGAGATTAAAAGTATAGCACGTGGTGTCATCACAACTATGACAGCAGATTCTCACCCATGTATACCGTCTCCTCTATGTATCTATGGGCTACTTAAGTAACATGACAAATGACACATAATAATAGACAAACATGCTGTGTCTGAATTATGCCAGAACACGTGCAGGCTGCTTTGTAAATATGTGGCATCTACATTTTTTGATTCAAGTGCATTCACTCTCTTGCCCACAGATTTGCTTAAAAAAACAAAAAAAAAAAAAACAAACAAACTATATGTAGACTATATTAATAATGTTTTGCAATGGGTCCAAAAGAAAATGCATCTTTTTTTCCCCCCATAAAAATATTGTAATTCTGAAACTTCACAATTAATTAAGGTGCTCAAAAGACGAAGCTTTTGTTATATATTAATTGGAGAGCATGCATCCTTATTGATAATAACACCTTTTAATTTCTCATCATGTTAAACTTAAAACAAAACCATAATTACATGCAAATTATAATCCAAAAAGGGGCGATTTAATCACAAACTTTTTAAGAGAAATATATACTTTCAATGAATGGTTCAAGTTCTACCCTACCCGTAGACTGTATGATTATAATCATTGGTGAATGGTGATTGAAAATTTGAAATAGATAATAAAATGTGATGATGATGATTAACTTGGGAGCATATATATATTGACGATGTCAACCATGCATCATAGTTAACTTTTTAGAGCATTGACTGATCATGGTGGTTACTATATATCGTATATATATAGTGACGTATATATATAATGAATTAGAATGACATATTTCCTACCTCTAAAAAGATCAAAACTTTATGATACACATTAATTCTTGAAGAAAAATATTATTAAAAACTTAATGCATCTAATAGTGGGGGGTTACCGTACGTTGTGTGTTTAGATTTGATCTCTGAGACAATTTCTTTTGCTAATGGCATATATATGTATATACGAGTAAATCTAGCGTACTCCTAAGAGCACAGAGGCTTCCCGTGCTCCTAACTCAAAAATCATACTAAACTATCATAAAATTTTGATTTATCATTCTCATTAAATTCTTTATATCAAAATCTCTTAAAATACAATAATTTTCCATTTTTTGAGTTCCTTAAGTATATGTTTTGGAATTTTTTAGAATGACCTCAAAATAATAATAAAATAATGTATAAAACTATGTCATCTTTAAAAAAAATACAAAACAAATACTTAGAAATCTCAAAAAATGGAAAATTTTTGTATCCTATGATATATTGATATAAAGAATTTAATGAGACCAATAAATCGAAATTTCCAGATGGTTTAGTATGATTTTTGAGTTAGGAGCACGGAAGGCCTCCATGTTTCTAGGAACACCATAGTTTTACTTTATATATACCCCTATAAATAAATTAATGAGCACATATATATTTATCTTCATGTGACAAATTTAATGCCATAGTCATCAATATCTCTGAAATAAAATATCATGGGCTCATTCGCATGACTTGTCATATATTAAGAAAATGAAAATGGAGGCATATCAGAGAATGTCTCTTCCATATATATTCCTCCAACATTAATATTTTCTCATGTGCTTGCATATATTTGGGAACATCAATTAAATAAGTGCTCAACCGAGTCCTCGCTCTATCTGTACACATGTAACATCGTATATGAGTAAATCTACGTTGTTGTTAAGCTCACGTGAGCTTAACACTAGAAACATATCAAATTATGTCGAAATTTTAATTTATATCATATGGATCAATAAATTATTTATATCAAAATCATATGACATGCACAAATTTCCAATTTTAGAGTTTTTTAAGTATTTATTCGGATTTTTTAAAATTACATATGAAACATTGATTATTTTATTAATATTGTATAGTTGCTATTAAAAAAAAATCCGAAATAGATTTGATATGATTTTGATATAAAAAAAATGAAAATTTTTTGTGTGCTATAAGATTTTGATATAAATAATTTATTGAGTCATATAAATCAAAATTTGGACATGATTTGATATGTTTTCGGTGTTATGCTCACAGAGGGGCCTCCGTGAGCTTAAGAACACCGTAGATTTACTCCACACACACACACACACACACACATATCCTTACTAATAATAAAAGCATATTGAAAAAAAATAACATGAAAGGGCTATCCTCACATTTGAGCCGTTGATCATTTTCTTCGATAGATTAGAACTATTGATGTACGTTAATGCTCGTTGACGTTCTCAGCCCATTAAAATTAAGGCCCATTACATATTATCTTAAAAATTTATTATAAAAAATAATAATTTCAGCCCAAAGCAGGAGTGGATATTTTAATAGTATATATATATATATATATATATATATTTGTTTACACAGACAGAGTCCATCCTCAGCTGCATGACATTCTCAGCTGTGAGGTTCCTGTGCAGCGGCTATGCGAATATAAATTAAGGGTCTATTTGGCACTTCAAATTTGAAATAGAATAGTCTATTGAATATACTCCAGAATTAAGAGTGCACATCCACTGAAATGGTCAGATTACCTTAAATAATGGAGTGGTCAGAAATTGTATTGAAAATAATATATAGTACTATAGCGGGCAGCTTCAAAAACCATACACAATAGCTTTTTAGTGGGGTTTTTTGACCATTCCTTGGTGGAATAGCCCAGGGATTTCAATTCCAGAATTAATTCCTCATCCGTCAACAGTTTGTCCCCTGTATTAATTAAAAATCGAACTCTGAAAGGTTGGCACAAATGTTTCAATATATGTTTCCCAAAAAAGGAGAAGAGATTTATTAAAATCGGTCTAGATATACAGATACCAAAAAAGATACCAATTATATATATATCCAAATTGAAATATTAACAAATTATCTTGAAACAATTAACGTATTAACTTGAAACATTACAGTATTAAGTTGAATAACACAAATCATAAATTAAATCATCTACTTGAATCACTACTAAATCACATAAATATTGCCTTAAAGTTGTTGAGAGAACGTACGTATAGGAGCAAGATGAAGTGAAAGAGCAACAAAAGATAAAAATTATATCATTTGTGTTTCATTTTAATCTCATTAAGTTTTATATTAACTTTATAGATGTTTTATTTTGATCGCAACAGATTGACGTTAAATTAACTTTGTATGGTGGTATCCCGACGATATCTTTTGCGGTATCCCCATAGCATTTTCCTATTAAAATTGCATTGAGCCTAATTAAGGGGGTTTGATTGGTTCTGCATTGTCAATTTGTCATAATATTGGTGGAGACAAATTAATACAATCCACCACGCATTTCCACATTTGTAAAATAATGAGAAGAGATTAGTTGGCTATATATACATGAAAAATTGGCAACGTCTCTAACTATTAACTGACACCCAATATTTGCCCAATTTATTCTGGCATTAGAATGCCTGCCCAGTTTATCAAACAGATCAATATCTTGGTAGGAATTAGGATCATGCATGTTTCTTATGCACATGTTGCAAAGAAACGTCTTCTCATCTCACTTTTATGCAATCTTTGGAAATTTGGATGAACCAGTTAGGCAAAAAGATTGCTGAACATATATAATGTATGGGATATATATATTATGCCAAGAAAAAAAAAAAGAAAAAAAGAAAAAGCATTGATTAATTAAAACATGCCCGTCTCCAATAGACCAAGAGTAATTAAATGTACTGCCAAGCCTCCATTAAATAAATAACTGTCCATACGTTCGTAAGTCTACAAATTTTGTAATAAACTAATAATTACATCGGTTTTATAATTTTTATATTAAATATGTAATATATAAATTTTATTATTTTTAAATTTAATATATAATATATAAACGCTTGGACGTCCATAAAATGAATACCAGATAGAGCACTCTTAAATTAATCAATGCTTTTGAGATTTGTATTCTGAAATTTGTAGGCCCAGATATATATGTGAGGGGAAATTTGGATGGCCTGCAAGGCTGCAATCTGCAGCCCATAATTGTTTGGGCAAGCTAGCTTGTAAGGAACTTATTTCCATTGACATTTGACAATCAGCATTCAGCAATCCCCATTTGTCTATAACTAGTAAAAGCTCACGCCTTATTTCGGACTGAAATTATTATATTTTATAATAAAGGGCTGAAAGTTTATCAATTGTGAAGAAAATAATACGGGCCTTAAATTTTAATAGGCCGGAACATTAGTGCACGTCAAAGTGGTGATCAATCTAAGTAAACAATTAACAACTTAGATTTATTTCTTGAGGAAGATAGAAATTTGATGTAAAAAAATCCAATCTTTTTTTTATTAGGAGTAAGGATAATGATACTGCAATTGCTCTCCTGTTGGCTGCAAAAAAATACAGGATTACAGATGATTTTGCAACATTTGTCATTTTGGGTTTGGATGTGTTTATGATTCTTTTCTACTTGAAAATGGATAGCTGTGTGGGTAAATACAGTTGTCATTTTGATTTCAAGTCAAAAGTTTCTATTTATTTGGTTCTGTTCTGCAAACTGAGACCTATTTATGAATCTACAAAGACAATCATAAATTTTAAATTTTGATTTTATTATTCCTAAAATTTTTGATATCAGGTCTAAAATTGAGTCTACACAGTCAACTTGGTGATTTTTATTTCAATTCAAAATGGGAAAAAAATGATAAACTTGACTCAAAAGTACCTCTAATCTCTCTTTTATCTTGTAGTTGTGAATCAGATGAGGAAAAACCTGTAAAAATGTCAATACTCAATAAAACAAAACAAACAAAAAAAATGAGATAGATATTTGATAATGAAATTAACACAAGAGAGTAACAGTTGCAACCGTTGCAACCAATTATGCATCTTGTTAAGGCGCTTAATTTGATAACAAAAAAAAAAAAAAAAGTTGTGGGTCTGTTGGAAGTTACAAAAAAGAGGTCGGTCGGTTGGAAGTTAACATAAAGCAGTATGAATTGATGGGTTAGTAAAAAGATAAGGGATCCATTGAGAATGTTTATCTTGGCAATCTTGATAATGAGAATTTTTAAAAATTCTTAAAATTTCATAAAAAATCTTTAAAATGAAAAAAATATTATGAATGCATTATTTAACTTATAGATTGATAGTGTTTCAAATTTCAATCTATTTGTACATCGTTTGATGTCTTATCAAAATTTTGTACACTTTTTAATATTTGTAATTTAACGAGTCTTAAAAAGCTATCAAATATCCCTTAAATTGTATATAATCGGAAATATAATCGTTGTATAAGCTAAGCAATACTGGGGTAAACTTTTTTCTATTTATAAGATCTTTTATGATTCTCTATAAATTTTTAAAAAATGTTATTGTCAAGATAACCAATGTGAATGGATCCCTCCTCCAGTAAAAATGTATACCATAAATAATTATTTGCTCGAATTACCATTTACCGGTGTACGTATGAAATGTGTCAACTGTCAACGGACTCTTAATTAAATATTGCAACTTCGATCATCTCTGAATGATCCGACACTTTACGTCCATCGTCGTCTCATCGTACTAACAAACAGAGTTTTCTTAGTTCTATCTTTTTCAATCTTCTTTCGGGATACAGGATGTACACACACACACACACACACACACACACACACACACATAGATATATGAGGAGGGATTCAATAACCATGATTTTTGGTATCTATAGTAACCATTTTATTATTTATACATAAATTTACCGTTACATGTACTCTAAATCATCTCAATAACATATACACGAAAAACGATAAAATTTTAACATCGTTTGGCTAGTCATCAAAAGAGGAGAAAAAATCATAAAATTTGAACCGTTGATTTTTGTTAATGCTTGATGCATATGTAAATAAAATCAAAATGATATAATTTTGTGTATATCCATAAAATATGATATATACAACCTATTCTATCAATTACTTATGTTATGGAAGCGTTAAATGTGTATTTATTTGAGATTTAATTTCACGTCACCGATCGGTCACCAAAAATATAGTTATTTGATCCCTCCTCTATATATATATATGCACAGCGACATAGGTTCTTGGAGCCCATACTTTAAAGATGGATTCACATCTGCTGCCATAATTTCTATGACAAAGAGATCAAGGGATCCAATGATACAAAAATCGATGTTTTAGTGATCATGAGATTATTTATACACAAATTGAATAATGTAAACCGTTAGACAGGGCGAAGTCAGAGTTGCGACATATATGAGGTGCTTAGCAATATAAAACAACACATCAATCAGTTGGGGGGCAAACTGAAATTACATATCAAATTACACTGAAAAATGATATATTTTCCATTAATTGGCAAAATCATGGGGGGGTGCTTAGCACCCCCGTGTCCACCCCTTCCCTCCGCCTCTGCCGTTAGATGTATTCTCAATCATCTCAATAAAAATACACAAAAAATGATAAGAACTTAAACTCGTTTAGATAGCACTCAAAAAGGACAAAAATTCATAAAATTTGAAATGTTGATTTTCAATGCAAATGTAAATAAAATCGGAATGATATGATTTTTTGTGTCCGCATAAAACATGATATATATACAAAATATTCTATCAATTAGTTTTCTTATTTAATAGATTAAAATGTAGTTATTTGAGACTTAATTTTGTGGTTACCGATGGAGCACCAAAACTTGTTGCTCAACTTATAAATTAAAATGTAGTCATTTGATCTCTCCTCATTGAATCTGAACCTTATAAATTAATACGATAGCACAAAAGAACTATGGCATAGTTTTTTATGCAGAAGATTGGGACCCTTTTAAAGACCAATGTTAACTATTGGAAGTTTCCCATTCAAATTGCTCAATATAAGCTATATATCTTACATATTATGATATTGTATAACACCAAATTCCTTTATTTTTTAAGACTTCTAACTATCTAATCGTATGTGAGTGTGTGTTTGTTCTGGTCTGGCACTGGCATCTTCTTCCTAGAGTTGATAAGTACACCATCAATGTCAACAATTAATTAGTACGGATTCATGAACCTTTCATATCCAATTCTCCCTCCTTGCTTCTTGATACAGTTGAGTTGGGAGTATTGTTAGCCATATATTATATTATATATCATTCCAATAATTGATTAGTAGTTTAGCACTGTTCCCATTCAGCAAAAATTGAGAAATAATTTGTTGTCGCAAGTTAATCACAAATATTCAGTATTTTCTCATATTTAACAACTACTTCATCTGTCTACAAAAGAATGAATTTGTAGCAAAAGTCAAAGAAAATAGTGGAAGAGTGAAATTACTTTTATGCCCTCAATTAGTAGAAAAGTGAACATTCTTAGAAGAAGACGAGTGAAATTTTGGAAATTTCATAATATATATATATATATATATATATATATATATATATATATTTTTAGGAAGAAAGTGGATTCAAACAAATGGTATAAATTCATTTAATTGTGGACGGAGGAAGTAATTAATAATAATAAAAATACAGCAGGAAAAAAATAAATCTGAGAATCGAAATGGAAAACATTGAAAACAAGAAATAGAAATCCAAGCTTGTGTGTGTCAGGTCATAATCTTTCAGTTTAACTTTAGACATACTACCATAATATTTTCATATTGTATCCTTAATTTTGTGTTTGCGCGGTAGGAGTATGTATACTGGTGTACTTTGAAAAAAAAAAAAAAAAAAAACTGCTCAGGGTCTGCAATGCAAAAATTAAATTTAATTATTCCTCATATATATGATTTATATATTTATGTTACGCATATTAATTAAAGAGAAAAAGTTTATATCTCTATTTAAAATCTATTAAGTATTAAGTGATGATTTCTTATTGGTAAAGAAAATAAATATTGTAAATATTATGATAGATTTCTGAAATCATTTGCAAGTACATGCATGGATTGAAGATGACGTTAAACTGATTAACTATTTCTCAACTATATCCTGTCAGGCTGCTAGCTGAACATTGACACTTGCATCTCAACCAGATCACCCATCCTTCATTTAATGTTTGTTTGGTCTCACATAATAGCAAACATCCTGTATATAGAGTTAGACTGTTATACTAACGTTAACATTTCTGAAAATAGCACGTACAAACATTAATATTTTGTTAATATTTATGAGCTACTTTCAAAAATTCAAAATAAACACTCGGAAAACTCTAAATATGAAAAATTTTTGTATTCCCCAATATTTTCATACAAAGAATCTATTGAGCACCATAAAATATAAATCATAATTCCGGACACGATAACATATATATTTTAAAGCATTAGCATTTCGGTCAGAAATACTGACGTTAGTATAATTGTCTAACTCCTTTATATATATCAGGACCGTTTAGTTCTGAATCAAATCCTAACTCTTATCTATATATCAGTTTCTGTTACAAGTCAGTTACATAGTCACAACTCACGAGATTCATGATTCAGTACGCCAGCATTGCGGAGGCGGAGGCGGCGCTGGGTCGTGGCCTGTCCTACGCCGAGACGCTCTGGTACAACTACTCCGCCACGATGCCAGACTATCTGCTCTACTACCACACCATCGGTTTCCTCTTTGCGATCCTCACGCTCCTCCCGCTCCCAATCGTGCTCCTCGAGCTCTGGTTCCCGCGTGCAGTGGCGCCGTACAAGATCCAGCCCAAGGTCAACCTCTCCCCCGCCGAGTTCGGCAAGTGGTACATCAATGTCATGCGCATCTTCGCGCTCGTTATCGTGCCCCTCCAGCTGTACTCCTACCTCATCATCAAGGTTTGAACTTTGAACTAAATTCTGTTTGTTTTTTTGTGAATTCTGTAATGGATCGGATAAAATATGCCCATTTATTTTTTATAATCGGATGGTTATGATATGTTTTTTACATACAATTAAAGAAGAATGTTTGATAAGAACTGCTTGACTCAAAATGAAATGTTGCTTATCTGATCCATTCATCCATAGCAGATACACTTTTTTTTTTTTGCTTAAAAGTTCATTTTTTCTGATGTAATCTGAGGTCCATATATAAAGTTGGTTTACAAATTTGAATATCTGACAGTTACAGGTTTATATATATTTCTGCTGCATTGTAGTTTGCCGGGGTCCGTACTGGCTTGCCGCTGCCCTCTCTCGGCGAAATGGCAGCGCAGATTGCCGTCTACTTCCTGATAGAAGACTACTGCCATTACTGGGTTCACCGGCTTCTGCACAGCAAGTGGGCTTACGAAAACATCCACAGGCTGCACCACGAACTGACCGCGCCGATTGTGTTCGTGGCGCACTATTCGCACTGGGCTGAGGTCGGGTTACAGGGTATGATCCTGTTCTTTGGACCATCGATCGCACCGGGCCATATGATTACTTTCTGGCTCTGGTTCATCCTTCGTCAAGCCGAAGCCATCGAGGTTCATACCGGGTTTGTGTTTTTTACTCCGGGATAAAGTTTTTATAATTTTTCTTTTTTTTTGAGATAAAGATGAGAGTCAAGCTACTCAAATTTAAATGTCTATAACAAACCCATATCCGGGTTTCGAACCTGCGACTTCCCACACAGAGAGCGCTGCCCTTAGCCACTAGACTAAAGGCTGGTTCTTTAATTTTCTAATCTTTCTTTTAAGTTGTATAACTTTGTAGTTGCTTAAATTTGAATGGCATTTGATATTTGTTTTCCCCTTGTATAACTTCGTAGTTGCTTAAACTTGAATGGAATTTGATATTTGTTTCATTTTGTTTCAAAATTAAACAGGTTTGAGTTCCCTTTGAGCCTGTCAAAGTTGATACCATTCTATGGTGGGGCCGAGTACCATGACTATCACCATTATGTAGGGGGCCAGAGCCAAAGCAACTTTGCTGGTATCTTCACTTACCTGGACTACATTTATGGGACTGACAAGGCTAGTTATTTATCTCATCACAATTTTAATAAGGTTTTTGTATTTTGTAATACAAATTTGTTGGTGATGTTTGTTAATGCTTTTTTTGTGTTTATGGTTGTTGGTTTCAGGGATATCGCTATCACAAATCATACCTTGCTAAGGTACTTCAAACATGCCTTTTTCTTCTTCTTTTTTTGGTTAACATTGACACTATTTGTTATATTATCTACAGTTGTTATTTCTCTAAACCAAATGGTTAATCATAATTAGTAAGACCAAACTTGAAGGAACTGTTAGCTTTGACTTGTAAAACAGAATTAGTTCATACTGATAAATTTCCCATCAGTATATCTTCTTGTGGCTTGTGTTTGCAAAAGCTGATGAATGTTGTTTGATGTGGAACAGCTGCAGAAACTGGATGATGGAAAGAAGGAATAAAACCAAATGTTCATCATAGAAGACAATCAGTTGTGTAATTAACATTATAGTTTGTTTGTAATTGTGAAAAGAGTTGAGTGTTACCAGACCAGTACCATGAGCACTTTGTTTAATCTGACTCATGTTCTTATATAGAGGTTTCTCTAAACCTTGTATTTTTGTATTGTTGAATAATGCTTAAATAAATAGTGTTTCATGACGGCAAACATTGCGATTTTATTTTTCAGGTTATACATTTTTAACAAAGTTTTTCTTTATAATGACACATTTTATAAGTAAAAAGTTGATCTTGATCACTGTATAACTGCCAAATCCGGGAAGACAAAAGTAGAACTGTAACAAAGGAAGATCATAAGATCACGGAGGCCTTCCATAAACTTGATTGATAAACATAGCATATCAATTTTCCAAAATAATATATAGAAAGAAAAGAAAAAAACAGAAATTTCCACAAGAAAATGGAAAAGCCGGTATACAGATTTGCATCTCTGTTTTCAGTGTCCAAATTGTTTGTTGGAAGCAGTGGTGAACAGATCATTTATACATTGTTACAATTTGTGACAGTAAACTACAAACTGTACTAGTGCTGCCAGTGCTCTGTGCTCAGGTCAGAATACTTCTAGCTATGCTATCAACAAAGAAGGACATAAATAATCATTATATTTATGGAATTAATTATAACTGGCCTGAATGCAATATTGAGCCTTCAACAAGAGCAATGCATCCGTTTATTTTCTAAGTGAAGATTAAATGATTGTGCAGACAGACCTTCAGACTTCAGTCCTAGCAATCTACATGCTCACCGATTAATTCTCAATACAGCAGTGATCCTGAAATGACGGAGCAGGTCAAAACAACTATTCAAGCTATTGATAATTGCAACCTTACAGCTCGAAGCATTGAAGGAGATAATTCTGTAGGACTGACAGTGGTATGTAGAACCGGATACAAAGGAACAGGTCAAGTCTCTCCAAATTGGGTTAGAAAGATCCAAGTGGTCCATATACTCTCGGATTTAGGTCTCACAGGTCTGGTATGTGAAAATAGAGATGTGCCGATAACACCAGTACCGGAGCTTCTCTAAAAAGTCATACTAGCAAACGAATATAATAGAAACTACTCTATGGATCACATTTCTTTATATTACTGGGAAACATTACTGCTAATTTCCCTATCTTATCCTTTTGTTATTTAAGGAGCAATGACAGAGAATCTACCTCAATCTTCATTGTTTCAACAAACTTCAACAAAGTACTTCTTGTCAAAAGAACTTCTTCAGCCTGCCGTACTGGGCTAGTCTGATTTGTTACCAGTCTGCAAAAAAGTTAACAATCAATCTTAGATTTGATACCAGTTTCGGAGTTGTAAAATCAAACTACATGTGTAATCGTTAGAGAGTGCTCCACTACATAGATATTGTAAAATTTTGATAACCTGACTGCTGGCTTCCTCTAAATTATATTAAGCAAACTGGCTGAAAAATTATAATGAAATACTGGCTTTGTAAGTACCAAGGGGGTAGCTTCTCAAATGGTTGGGCCCACTTAAAAGAAAAAAATTGACTTCTTTTGTTTTACATTTAGGTGGAGACCCACCTGCAGGTGAGAAAAAGTAAAAAATAGTTGTATGAACAAGGAAAGTCGCCTCCTTTGAACTGTTTAATATAGAAAAATCCTTCTTTTAGAACCGGTGAAAGCCAACCTAAAACCCAATTGGAGCGGGATTCTCTGAAGCAGCAGTTTACACATAGAAGTGGAATTTTTAGTGGTTTTGAGATTCAAAATTATAGCATGCGATAAATTAAGACTAAACAATTGAATGGTCACATTTAACAAACCCTGGCTTGCCATCAGTTTGCAATTTGCATGGAAATTATCAAAACGACGGGCCCTTATATCCAGATCAAAGGAATGAGGTATGTACCAGCATTTCATGATCACCCATTATTTCCGCAATCACTTCTTCAAGAAGTTTGTCTGCACTGTTTGGAACAAGTGCTGCAAATACAGGTGATTCCAGCCCTGAAACCATGAACATACTATTTAAGCTAACAGAAAATTTATCTGTACAATATATTTTCTACTAGATGGTGTTACATCTCTGAACTGGGGTGCAAGATACTTAGTTCGGCAACTGAGTATTAAATATTACGATATTGGCACAGATTGAACAGTTGATCTGAGTATCTGACAACAAATTGAGACAAAAGTTTTTCCACTGGTTCGCAACAATCCAATCTTGACTCACTAAAATAGTAAATAATGTCCCCAATAAAGTCTCAATTTTACCCTCAATCTTAAAAGACTCAACTCATGCTCAGATTTACCACACCAACTAAATAAGCCAACAATAATAATGAGATGAAGAACCAGATGTGAAACTAATATTTGCAAATAATTGCAACTGTTTATTTTTTGGCTAATGTGTAATAATTACAAGCATATCAATTTTGCAGAGCTGTTAATCTGAGTCTTTGTATTCTAGGCATACCAGATTCAGGGAAGGCATCAATGAACATCATCATCTCTTCACCAGATAAGCCAGAGAAGATGCACACTTTTGGTAAAGATTTTGCAATCTAAAAAATGTTTTAAGAAAGTTTGTACCATGAGTATACTAAAATTTCTAACAGAAGAGACAATTTCTGATTTTCTTGAAATTCTTCCCAACATTTCAATGAACACGAATATTTTTGAGAGATTTAAAAATAATACATAAGTTTCTGTTCTAGTGCAAAGAGATTCATTGCATTATTTAGAAATGGTTTTGAATTGATGGCCAAGTTGTTATGGAATAGATTTAAAATGATATGTTAATTGCAAAATAAAGAATGTTGAGTATGGAGGCACTAACTATAACAATATTTTCTATTATAACTCAAAATATTGGTACAACTACTGCTACTCAAATACTACACCTCCATATACCCCTAGCTTCTTACTACAATCCTAACCTCCAACCTAACTACTAAGACTTACAATAGAATGTGGCTCTAACCTTGCTTGATTGCTTCATATGGCTTGCTACTCCTATTTATACTTGTGCAATGGCGGTTTGTGAAATTTCTGGAAATTGCTCCAAGCCTTGATCGATTTCTAGATTTATCTTGGCAGCTTCTTCTGAAGGCCAAACTCCTAAATACATTATTCATGTATAATCTAGAGTATTCAATATTTATGTATTCAAGTCAAGTCTAGAAACTTCTTCATATATAGCTGTAATTTATTTGGATATGAGCTGGGCCGTTGATTAGTGATCAGCGTTGCTAATCTCAACACTCCCCCTCAACGCTGACTTGGTGCTATTCCGATTTCGGGACTCCGCGTCCGTCCGGATCGTCATGTTTGTAGTTTTGCATTTGTGCTCGCAATGATTGGCACTCCTCAATCATTTGTGGTCTAACTTCCGTATGCGTCACTTTGGGAATTTGATTCTCTAATGGTCGAGTTCCCACTTCTCGACGAATCACCTGATGGGTTGCTTCTCCTCGCACGACTTCCCGTCCTTCGGCAACCACGACACTCCTCCATGTTGTCTTGACATCATCACCCTCCTTGGTGATGGTTTCCACCTTGGAGCTTTCTTGTGGCTTCTCGTCATCAGCCACGATGCACCTCAGGATTCCTGCCTCCTTTACGACTTTGGTCTCCTCATCGACCAATTCTTTAATTGGTTCTTTAAAAGGCAATGACTCAAAGTCAATTATATTTTCATGCTTACTTACCTCTTTGAAATCTTCGTTATCTTCAATGAAGAACGATGACTCAGAATTGATCTCTTCCTCGTCGAGATCACTGGCCTCCTCGACATCTATGCCATTGATGAAGGACCGCGATTCGATGTCTTCTTCCTCAAGCTCATCAACTTCTACAATGTCTCGTATATTGTTGATGGGCCAAGCCTCGATATCGATCTCTTCTTCATCTTCTATGGCATCTTCTTTATCTTTGATCGGCCACGACTCCATGTCGAACTCCTCTTCCTCTACCTCATCAACCTCGGCAACCTCTATGCCAACTACCGAATGTATTCCAACAGTCGCCATCGCGTCCCAATCTTCTTCATATGGGACCTCCTCCGGCACCATCTCCATTGTGGTCACCGTGAGTCTTTCTTCATCATCCACGATTGCAGCCGTGAATGCTACTTCTGCATCCCACTCTTCTTCACAACTACTGCTCTCATGGACTATGTCTTGGCTTTTAGAGGTTGTCACATTACCATGGCCTTTCTTCTTCTTCCGCCAACAATCTTGTGCATAATGCCCTCTTTTGCCACAGTTATAACATCGATCGTCATCGTCTTCATCGTCATCGGATGAGTCTCGAGCTCCCCCTGAAGAATTAGTCTTCTCTTTAGGCCTTCGTTGCTGGCTAGACCTTCCTTCGGGTCTACCTCTTGACTTTCGGTCAGGTCGACCCTTCTTACGGCTGTTAAACAAGGCCTCCTCTTCTTGCTTCAACGAGACTCCAGCCATTTGTTTCGCTAGAGCCTCCTGGTTTGCGAGAATATTCTCCAACTCCAATAGTGTTGGCTGCGTTGGCCAACCTCGGATGGCTGCTATGAACCCGCTGTACTCGGGTCTTACCCCATTGATGAGAATCCTTCTCATCCTTTGCTCGCTAATCTTTTCTTCAGGGTCTATTTGAGCAATCTCACTACAAAGAGATTTTACTTTCGTAAAGTAATGGTTAATCATCATGTTACCTTGTGAGATTGTCATGAGCTCCTTCTCAAGTAGTTGGAGGCGCACGTCGTTCTTCTTTGAGAAGAGTGTTGCTAGGGTATCCCAGGCTACCTTCGGCGTGGGCGCTTCTCTGATGTACTCCAGTAGCTCGTCTTCAACGGCTGTCCTGAGTACAAACATCGCCTTCCCGGCCTTGATTCGCCATTTCCGCAGAGCTTCGGCTTGCTTCTCCACGGACAGAGTTTCGGCTGGCTTCTCTGAAGCCTTCTTCTTTTTCGTTTTGGGGTCAACAACCTGTTCCGATACCGTCTCTTCTACGGTATCAACTTCCGGCGGGGTTGTCTCAGACCCGCCTACTACCTCCCATAGGTCCTGCCCTTGGAGGTAGGATTCTATGCATGCCTTCCAATATATATAATTACTAGTATTCAATTTCTTCATTCCACCAATCGTACCTGAGAAATTCATGGCTTCAACTAGGTCGCCCGACGTCTAGTAAGCCTTCTTAAAGATTTCTCCTCCACCGCACTTCGCAGTCCCGGACTGTCGTCAAGCTGCGGCTCCTTCGACAACTTGTCGATACCACTATACTGACTGGCGGAACACCGGCAGAATTCCGGCTCTATGCTTGACCCCTACCACCGACTCTGAACAGGCTCCGACAACTCCGGCTCTGATACCAGAATGTTGAGTATGGAGGCACTAACTATAACAATATTTTCTATTATAACTCAAAATATTGGTACAACTACTGCTACTCAAATACTACACCTCCATATACCCCTAGCTTCTTACTACAATCCTAACCTCCAACCTAACTACTAAGACTTACAATAGAATGTGGCTCTAACCTTGCTTGATTGCTTCATATGGCTTGCTACTCCTATTTATACTTGTGCAATGGCGGTTTGTGAAATTTCTGGAAATTGCTCCAAGCCTTGATCGATTTCTAGATTTATCTTGGCAGCTTCTTCTGAAGGCCAAACTCCTAAATACATTATTCATGTATAATCTAGAGTATTCAATATTTATGTATTCAAGTCAAGTCTAGAAACTTCTTCATATATAGCTGTAATTTATTTGGATATGAGCTGGGCCGTTGATTAGTGATCAGCGTTGCTAATCTCAACAAAGAATATACACGGTTTAGTAAAATATTAGTCTAATTATGCATGGAGGAGCCAAAAAGAGGTCAGATTATAACCTTCACAGCAGCTAGATTTTGTTGCTCGGTTTGAAATGCATCCCAAAGTGTTTGTTTGATCATTTCTTCGGTGCAAAGGATCACCTGTTAAATATAAATTATTAAGTTAGCATATAATTATAGTGCATTAATAGTTATTGTATGATCATGATTCACTATACAAGGTCTGGGTTTTAGATACTATTCTTGCATATAGGGGATGCTAATGGATACGTAGACCACAAATGTGAAGGCAATACTATTGAAGGAAGTCAAGATATGACTTCAAATTTTTATCTTATGCCTGTGAACTCTTAGAATCATTTTCCGAAACAGTAAGGAATTAATTTTGACATTCCATAACTTGAATTGATGATGCATGTATTGAAAGAACATCTCCAACATACGATGCATTTTGTTGGACAAATCATGCCAAACTGTCAACAGCTGTTACCTTTAAGAAGTCACCATCTAACCCTTTTAAAAATTCCTGAATCTGTGACAAAATTGTATAAGTCAGGTTCTCAAATATTCTTTTAAGTTGGGGAACAAATAAATAAGAAATTACGAAATAAGAAATACCTTCAAGATTTCATCAGCTTCAAATCCTAGCAGCAAAAGAGCCTGTTTTTGAAATACAATTTACAATTAGGTACATCCAAATTGAATCAAAAAGGAATTGGCAAAAATATCCTTCTTCTTTTACCCACTGTCTTTAATAAGATCAATTAAGTAACAGCAGTAAACTTTAGTTCTGCCAATTTTTGTAGATGAGGTTTTTCAATGAAAATCATTGTCAGTTGTAAAAAAATGACCTTAATCTACAGGAGAACATTCAAATCAATGTCAATTCAATATATTCCCTGACATGCCTCAAATCTCAATAAACTTAACGAAAGAACATTTGAGATTATGGATATATATTTTCAGCACTTGGAGTACTAACTACTAAGCAGATGCATGTAAAATTGATTTCCAGATAAACATATACTTTTTATCCTTTCTTGTTTGCTTGAAATCAGTAATGAGCAGCATACCTACAAGAGTAACAGAACTACAGAAAGCTGAGTAGAACTTACAGGCGGACCGAAACTCGGATCGTCATCATTTAGTGGGACAAACTTAGAATCTTCTTCACTCAGTTCGCTCGGCGCTCCTGAAAAAATGTGATGAAATTACAAAATCCATGATGTAAAACGAAATTCTTTCAAAGTGGCACATAAATTGCAGATCAAGACCTTCCGCACAGATTCATTATAACAGTTCTCATGCTGAATATATCGCCTATGAATTCCAATAATACATACTGATTTATACAAAATTAAGCATGTAGGTAGATAACCTCCAGAAGAAGCACGAAGTGGAGGACGCTTTTGCAGCCTACAGGGGAAAGAAGGAAGTGGAAATGGAAGTGGACGGGCAGTTGCGATCTGTCCGACATTGCGAGAAGACCGGACCGGAGAGGAGAGCAAAGAGAGAGTTCTGGCGGGGAAGCGGAAGGAGGGGAGCTCCATTTTTGCTTCTGGGATTCTCTCCTCAGGATAAACTCGATATATATACGGTTCCCGGTTTCCTACCTGAAGGCGAAGATTAAGACCGTGCGATAATGATCGGACGGTTGAGATCACCCACTGCCGTCCGAATTCATATCCTCGATCGTCTCGAGATTCGTGCCAGCGCAGATCTCGGGGTGATCCGATGGCTGACGCTGTGAACTGCACAATGCAGTAAGTCAGGGGATGAGCACTCACTGCCGTCCACCGTCCATATGTATGTATGTACCCGAATTTGTACCTGCGTCCTAAGATAACACTCTGCAGTGGCAGCTCTGTCTCTATGAGCAATGGGTCCCACTAAAATAATAAGAGAAGCAACATATCTAGGCTGTTGGGCAACCCCAACTTAAGCCTCCTTAAGTTTCCTTTAAATTTCTTTAACTTTCTTAGTTTCTTAATCCTTCCGAACATAAGCTCCTTAGTAGGATTAAAAATATCTCCTTAAGCCTCCTTTTGACCGGGGCTTAAGCCTTATCCGGAATTTAAGAAAGCAATACCTATGGCTTAGCATTTTTTCCTCCTTAAGTTTAAAGTATGTTCCGAACGGGAGCTACTTAGAGTGACTTACAATTTTAAGTCACACTTGGTGTCGAACAACCCCGAGTTTTTACGGATTTAAAAAAAAGGGTAATGAGTAATGACCGACCTGACTCGAGTTTTTTGGTTTTGTTCAGATTTTGCCAACTGTATTCTCGGGTCATCTCGGATTTTTCACGTCGGATCAAATTTGAGATGGATATTCTAGTCAGTAAAAAATTTTGTTGTGTTTTGATAGAGAAAATTCATATATATACAAAAAAAGTAGCAAATTTATGAAGAGGAGGGTTCCAATGCCTCCATTTTTTGTGCCTCCATCATGCCTCCACTTTTTAAAATTCAAATAACTCAAAATTTAAAATTATTTTTTCAAATCAAAACCGTTAGATTTAATCTATATCATTTTATTTATGTATATGTAAAAATCGTCAAATTTAAATATTATTTTGTTTGACATCAAGGGTTTCAAAAAAATGCACTAATATGAACAATTTCTAGACGTTGATTTTATAACTCATTGATTTATATGAAATAAAATAAAAAAAGTGAAAATTTTTTTTATGTGCACGTAGAGAATATCATATTGATCAAATCTAATGATTTTATTTTGAAAAATAATTTTTAACTTTTGAGTTATTTGAAATTTAAAAAGTGGAGGCATGATGGAGGCACAAAAAATGGAGGCATTAGAACCCTCCTCATTTATGAATTACACTAGTTTAGGTCTTTGAGATGGTATTTTTCTAAACTCAAACTTTAGGTAACATTTTCCTCATTTCCATGTTTTGGGGATGACAAGAGTCGTAGGTAGTAACCACCATTTTTATCTATCTACCAGTCCACTGTATTTCTGATGAACAAATATCATTTTTTAGTAAACATTTATATCTTTCCGATCAACATATATAATTTTCTAGTAAACAGATACACTACGGTTTTCAGTAAACATTTATGCAACTGTGACAAATATATGAGTGCACATGGGTGTGTCAGATTGCGAGAAGATATAGATGGGTGACTTACTTTACCATTTTTTTTTGGGGTAATGACCCCAGACCCCCCCGAACTTTCGGGTTTTGACAACTTGGCCCCCGAACTTTTAATTTGGACAAATGCCCCCCCGAACTACCAATTTGTGACAAATTGCCCCCCGGACTGTTAATTAGCCATCTAATACTCCATTTACAAGTATGAAAAGACCAAAATACCCTTATGTATATATGCATGATATTTTAAAATTTTAAATCATTTAAAACGTAAATAATTTTTTCTTGGTCTTTTCATACAAATCGGAGAGTTCAAAAAAATATTTTAAATATAAATAAGTTTAAAAAAATATTTAATTAAAAACCATTATATATTAAAAATATATAAAAAGTTATTAAATATTTTGCAAATACAAAATTTGTAATACAGAATATTTATCGTTTACTTTTTATTATTTTATTTTATGAACATAATATTTATATTCATGTAACTAATTTTTATGGAAAAAAAATTTTACATTTTAAATGATTTAAAATTTTCAATCCAATTTGAAGTTAACAAATCGGTAAAGTCAGAAAACGTTTTATATACATGATATTTATATATACATAAGGGTATTTTGGTCTTTTCATACTTGTAAATGGAGTATTAGATGGCTAATTAACAACCGGGGGGCAATTTGTCACAAATCGGTAGTTCGGGGGGGCATTTGTCCAAAATAAAAGTTCGGGGGCCAAGTTGTCAAAACCCGAAAGTTCGGGGGGGTCCGGGGTCATTACCCCTTTTTTTTTTTTAAAAATGTGCAATTATCAACTCCCCCGAGTAATTACGTCTCCAGCAGCGCAACCGCAACAACAATAATAATAAGAGTGGTCGAACCGAAACAGGAATTAATCAAAAGTCAAAACAAAACGCAAAAAAAATGTGAAAAAAAAAGGATCCAAAAAACAAAAAAAAAAAGAAAAAAAGGGACAGGCAGCAGAAAGCACCCACCCGCGCCAGAAAAATGGGGAAGCAGCAGCGATCGGGGAAGAAGGCGCCGTTTGCCTTCCTCCTCTCGCGCAAGCTGCGGCCGTCCAGGCGCCCCGACTCCCCCTCGCTTCCCCTCTCTGGCCGCGGTACCTCCAGCAGCCACAACCCCGCTGAGGCTAACCCCACCACCGCTGCCCCCGGCGCCAAGAACATCAAGAAGAAGACCGGGCAAAGGCTGTGGATGCGGTTCGACCGCGGCGGGCAGTCCGAGGTCCTGGAGTGCGACAAGAGTGTGATCATCCGGCGCGCCGGGATCCCCGCCAGGGATCTGCGCATCCTCGGGCCGGTGTTCTCGCAGTCCTCTAATATCTTGGGTGAGCTGCCTGTTTTGTGTGGTATTGGTTTGCTGTTCTGAGAAAGAAGAAGAAATATAGACTGTAATTATTATGAAATTCTCAAATTCAGGACCTATAAATTCAGTTTGATTGTCGGAGAACGGAAGAGAATCATGTAATATGTGCCAATTCACAAATTGTCAATAACCTTAAGGGCCTGTTCGGTAATCACTCATTCTATAGAAAATTTTTTCTATTAGAACAGGATTTCATATTGCATTTGGTGAAAACCTACAAAGAGCCCATCATTGATAGGAAAAAAAATAAACCAGTCCAATCTTAATATTTTCCTCTAAAAAGAAGCATTTTAGAGGAATAAATTCCTATTAGAAATTGATAGTATAGTCTGCCGAACAGTGAATAGAAATGATTTCTTATAGATTCTCAATTCCTATGAAAACTTATAGAATTTGTGTCCGCCGAACAGGCCCTAAAGAAGGGACAATTAAAGTCAATAGGAATACTTTTTTAATTTTTCTAATCTATCATGATAATTCAGACAAACAAAACTTAAGGAGTTTTAGATACTGGAAAAACTTTAATTATTGTTTTGTGTGATTGTTCTCAGCAAGGGAGAAAGCCATTGTAGTAAATCTTGAGCATATCAGAGCTATTGTTACTGCTGAGGAAATACTGATTTTGGACCCTCTATGCCAAGAAGTTCTCCCATTTATAGACCAGTTGAGGCAGCATGTCCCTCCGAAAACCACGACTAGGGCTGAGGACAGGGAGAACCAAGGGACAGAAGCACATTCGGATTCTGAGCGTGAGCTCCCCTTTGAGTTTCAAGTGCTCGAGATTGCGCTGGAGGTGGTCTGCTCTTCTCTGGGCTCTAGCGTGACTGATCTAGAGAGAGAAGCGTATCCTGTGCTGGATGAGCTGGCAAAGAATGTCAGTACAAAGAATCTTGAGCGGGTGAGGAGCTTGAAGAGTGTTCTGACTCGTCTGTTTGCACGCATCCAGAAGGTATCTTAAATTTGGAGTCATTTGCGAATTTGTTTTACTGTATTCGCTGAAAGCAGGCACCATGACTGCATCTTTGATTACAGTGCAGTTAGGAGAACTCCATTCAAGTATAAATGATTTAGAAAGAATGGCCCTGAAGTGTCATTTTCACTTGAGCTTTGAGACCGAGCATCTAAGTTTCCATGACTTGTCTTTAATCTGTCTGTTACTGTTAAAAAGAAAAAGGAAAAAAGAAAAACCAATTATTGCTGTCTGGACTCCTGGCCATGATAGTCATTATATTAAAAGGATACATCTTTTACACCTGAATCCATATCGCCTATATTTGCCAGGTTAGGGACGAAATTGAACATCTATTGGATGATAATGAAGACATGTCGCACTTGTACCTGACCAGAAAGCAGATTCAAAACCAACAATTGGATGCACTAATTGCGAGCGGTGCTTCAAACAGCACCGCACCAACTGGAGCCAACATGGGGAGACTGAACTCGTATAGATATCAGCGCAGTGCAAGCTTCGCAACCAGCGTCTATTCTGACAATAATGATGTTGAGGATCTTGAGATGCTTCTGGAAGCCTACTTCATGCAGTTGGATGGCATCCGTAACCGAATCTTGTCGGTGAGTCTCATCTTTTTCAAATTATAGTATATTAATATGAAACAATTTTTTAAGTTCCTAATCTTGTGGGCTCTCTTTCTACTGATTCCCACTTTTGTTTTTGTTCAAATCGATGTTAGAAGGCCTAAACTAATTGGAATTGTTGAGTGTTCACTAAATGGTATAAGCCAGCCTTTGTTTTCCAACAATAGGAGGGGCTTTCGTTACAAATTCTGAATATGTAGGACCTGTGATATTTTATTTGTCATTTAGGTGTAGGATTCTGCTATATAATTGTGAAGAATTCAGGTATAAATTTGCCTCTAAAATCATCATGTCCATATGGTGGGACTTTAACCTTAAAAATGAGCTGTTTGAAGGGGACCATGCAGCATAATTTCTATTGAATATAAACTTCCTTTTATTGATGGAATCTAGTTCATGAAAAATATTGGTATAGCTGATACCAGTATTTGTTTGCTAGTAGCAGTGTAGCACACCTTGATGATTCTTTTGGCGAAAAAAAGATTGTACATTGTATTATACCAATAAGGTGACTGTTGTGGCACCAGATGTTTTGACTCTGTTTTACTTGTTTCAACTGAGCAGGTACGAGAGTACATAGATGATACAGAGGATTACGTGAACATACAATTGGACAACCAGCGAAATGAGTTAATTCAGCTTCAGCTTATACTAACAATGGCCTCATTTGCAATTGCACTCAACATGTTAATATGTGGTGCATTTTCAATGAACATACCAAGTAGCCCTTTCAATACAAAACATCTCTTTGGGCCTTTCATTGGGGGCACTTTGTCCGGGTGTTCCGTAATTTTTCTGATCATGTTGGCCTATGCCAGGGGGAACAAACTGCTTGACCCATGAGTATAGTGATCTGTAATCCTTAAATTGAGGCAGTGATACACTGTCTATAGTGATCTGTAAATTGGATGCATAATGTTCTGTATGTTTGTTCAGAGTAAGTGAGTGCATCCGGCATGGTAACAAGTACATGTGCCAGTGTTGCTGCTTCGTTCCATATGGAATTATATGGCGTTGCTTTAGAAAAGTCATGGTTACAAATTATTCTTCAGACAGAAACATAACAAATATGGGGGTACCAGCAAGTATTTCCTAATTTCCGTAGAAGGACAAAGTACTGTCCTGTTCAATTCCCTCACCAATATATGGCCACTTGTATCCAGGTTATCTTAACCAGTCTCAATTGTTGTTTAAGTTGTATTAAACTCTCCAGCCTTTTCAGTATCTGTCAGTCAGTCTGTTACTATAGGATGCTGATCTCCCGATGAACTGCAAGTATGCAGTGTGACCGACCGACCAATTTACATTACAGGTGGGGTTTTGTTCGAAGGCCCTAGCATTCCTGCTCTCACTCCCTCTGAGCTGCCCTCTTCATGTGCACAAGAGGATCTCTTTTTGTTAGTATACTTGTGATTTTCATACTAAATAGTGTCAACTTAATTACCTTGGTGGTAAATTTCATCTTTCTTTGGTAGGTTCCTCGTGTAATTTCTCTCTTTATACTATTTTATGTCTAATTGCCAATATAAGGGTCATAAGCCCAAAATCGCTAATATTTACAAGTCATAAACCAAATAAAACAGAACAAAGTGCAATTTTGTATCACTGATATTTTATCCTCTACGCAAAAACTCTTTGCAACAGTTCTGTATTGAAGATTTTCTTCATTCGTTTTATTAGTGTTGTATTCTTATCTTTAAAAAGACAGCTAAAAGCTTAAACCGAGCTGCAGTCCAAATGCAGCATGAATCAGAAAAATTGTCATGATGCTGCTTCCAAGGAGTCCATGAACAGTTCGTAAACCTGGATTGTCCTGAATAAAAACATTCAAATTGCAGTTTTAAATTAAAAAAAAAAAACTCAATAATTTATTGTCAAACAGTTTCTAAGTGTTAGATTTGACTGTCTGGGATTGCAAATGCTACCTTGAACAAAGCTGGCAGAATAGATTGGATCGTCAGCAGCGCGAGGCCTATTGCACCAGAGACTGCGTGAGGACTGAAAAACGGAAACAATATTATTAGGCGCATAGATTCAGAATTACTCAATTAAAACCAGAATGTTTGAGGAAAGAGTACCAGAATGCGACAGTATGACTGAGTTGATATGAGCTCTGCATCGACAAGCTTTATTTTCAGCTTATCTCAGATTATCCTCTTTTGAGTCTTTATTTTATTTTATGTTATTGGTGTATAGAATTTCAGGCAATCAAATGAGATGACTTTGATAAAAAAGATTCGGTACAGAAGACAAATGCTTGGGTCCTCCTTCGGTCATAGATGCACCAACAAACCATATAACAAAAGTTATGTTAATCTCAAATCTCAATAAATGTACCTCTCGAAAATTGGTTTGTCAGAAGTAAGTAGAGCAGTAACGCCACCAGTTGCACCTAGCGCGAAAAAGAAAAACATGCCGGCAAGAAGCTTTGGGTGAAGATCTTTTGCCTTTGCCTTCTCCTCCTACAGTAATTACTTTTCAGCTTAGTATTGTTAAAGTATCTCGATACAACACCAATGAGTTCTTTGTACTCATAAATGTTGTACCTAGTTGGGGAAATTTTTTATAGTGTGAATTTTTTTATTATGCATTTAAAAGCATACTGTAAGCACAGTTTCCTTTATATAAATTTTTAAAAAAATGTACATCTAATTATTGAAAACAACAAATTTTAACTCGAAATAGTTGAACTATTTAGTGAGCTTAATCATCACCACTTTTACTTCTGATTATCAAAATAGCTATCATTATGCTTCGCACTAATATCTGTCCACGATACGAACTGCTTGGGAAGTTTGTACAAGTACTTACTGGATCCTTCGACAATCTTATCCTAAATCCAAGGTAAGTCCCATAGCCACCCATTGCAAAAAGCACCACAGCCTGCAAGAAAAGATGTTGATACAAAAATAAACTCACAATCCTACTATAAATTGCGAATCGTATAAATTTCTTCTTATATAACCACATTTAGTTCTTCCCCTCCCCCTCAAAATGCTTTAATAATTCAACTGTACTTTTACAAAACTTTACCATGTTACCGGGATGGCCCCAGTGAACTAGCCATTCGGGGAGACTCCATGTCTTCACAAGATCGACAAACGGTCTGAAGATAGACTCCACAGCCTCAGCTTCAAGACAAAACAGAAATAGAGAGATTTGAATCAGTAAAATTGCTGAAAATACAGAACTGAATTGCATTGAATTTGAAAGAATTAAAAGCAAAGGTATCAGTTTCTCTCCATTTCAGCTGTATTTCTATTATCAACCGATCGAAATACTCATAATAAGTTCATGGTGCATTCGAACCGACGTATGTAATTCTGCTGAAACTATGTTCTGCATTGCATAATTAGATAAAGGCAAATAAACTGAACCCACAAAAAAAGATAGAAACTTTGACATTAGATATATATAATTCACTGAAGCTGAAAATGCCAGAATCAGAATCACCTCCTGGTAGCAATTTAGCTGCCAACACAAGCGAATACGGCGCCACAGAGTACAAAACCAAATCCCCATGCTCCCTCCTCCTTTCCTCCTTGTGGGTCTCTTCTAACTGCACAGCTTCTTCTTGTTCTATTGCTCTCTTGCATAGGGCATGGGGGGGCATGGAGAGGGAAGAAGGCCTTGGCATTGCCTGCATGAAAGGCGTTCTTGTGGTTCTGGGTGGCACTGGCCAGAGCAGAACGGAGCTGGTTGTAAGCATTTCCATCCCTGTTCCTAGCTCTCCTTTAATTGCCTCCCTCTCAAATGGTAGAAGTAAGGAGAAAGGTAAGGGAAAATATAGACAGCAAAAAATGGTTAAGTAGTGAGTATGAGGACTTGAGGAAGCGTGGAGAGAGCAAAGCCAAGTATGGAAAGGGATGGATGGATAAGTTACCGTACACTAGGGTCGCGTGGCCACCTTGCACATTCCACAAGCCTTCACATAGGTAGCTGTTCACCTCAAAGTACATCTTATTAGGGGGAGGGATCGCAAATTTTTTTTAAAAACAAAATTAAAAAACATTTTTTGCGAGAAGTAGAAAGATTACGGGATTTTTTTCATGTACTAGATAGATCCGATTTAATTTTTTAGGTCGTATTAAATGACCCGAAAAATTAAATCGGGAAAGTTTTTTTTTTTCAACCGGATTCAATTCAGTCTATCCATTTTCAAAATGGGGTGGGTGGAAAAAATTTTTCAAAATGGGTTTGCACCCAAAATTTTTTTCAAAATGGGTTTGCACCTATTTATTTACTATATTTCAGTACTTATGTGGTTAATCATAGTTATAATATGATATAGAGTTAGACTATTATACTAACGTTAGCATTTGAGATCGAAATGTTAACGCTCAAAACCCATTTTGAAAAAATTTTTGGATGCAAACCCATTTTGAAAATTTTTTTTCCACCCACCCCATTTTGAAAATGGATAGACCGAATTGAATTCAGTTGAAGAAAAAGAAAAAAAAAACCTACCCGATTTAATTTTTCGGGTCTTATTGAACGACCCAAAAAATTAAATCGGGTCTATCTAGTGTACCGAAAAAATCCCTTAATCTTTCTACTTTTCGCAAAAAATGTTTTTCAATTTCGTTTTTTAAAAAAATTTGGAGGGATCGATTGACAATGCTTGACAATATTGATAATTGGATATTTCAAAACTTTGTAAATATTTATAAAAAATCTTAAAAAATGAAAAAAAGTATTATGAATGTATTACTTAACTTGTAGATTGATAATGTTTCAAATTTCTATTACATCGCGCTTCGCGGCAGGGCAGTGTATATTTGTAGGTGCTTCACAATTTAGCTATAAAACTTATATAGCTACAAGCAGTTGAGTTGTATATTGATTAGATGATATATGTTGCACCACTTAGGACTGTATCAGTTTATAACTATTTAACAATATGGAAAGTAAATAATTGTTAAAAACAAATGAGATTGAAGACGAAATAATTGGAAGCATGTAATATATGAATAATAAGTTACAAAAAATATACAAACTAATTGTGCAAGATAAACCAGACCAATGAAGAAATGGATAAATCAGAAGGGTTAGGCAAAAAATAAATGCGATTTTTTTTTTTTACCTTTTTAAGAAATGTAAGCCTACGATGTATAGGATATGTCCATAATTTTTTTTTTTTTTACCTTTTTTCTTATTATTTACAACATTTTAAGCTTATTCAAAAAATAATACTATAAAAATATTTTGTTCAAGAAAATACTATGATCAAGTCAATTTTCTCACTTCAATTCAAAGAAAAAAATTTGAGAACATGATATTCAATTTATTTTGAAAAAAAAAAAAACACCAGAGTAAAAAAGTTGGTCCCAAAATAATGTAAGAGAAAATTAAAAAATTTTGAGCTTATTTATAAAAATAATACACTTATAAACATTGCTCATCAGGAAGAATCACAATCTTGATGAGAAATCAATGGTAACCAACACAAAACCAACCTTTCCCAACGTCTCTCCATTTGAAAAACAAATGGAGGAGACTGAAAGTTATAATGACCGTCGGATGACAAAATCGGATGGATATGAAGCTCAAATCAAGGAGAGAGCTCCATCTTTTCCCCTTTTAAAGGGTAATAATATATTTTGTAACGATTGTAATTTAACAGATCATTAAAGAGCTATCAAAAATATCGCTTAAATTGAAAATAATTGGAAACGTAATCAATCTATAAGTAAGAAATACTTCCGTAAACTTTTTCTTTTTTTTTAAGTTTTTTTTACAAAATTTTACAAATTTTTGAAATATCTTATTGTCAAAATTCTCAAGATAAGCATTGTCAATAGATCCCTCCATTTATTATTATTTAAGTACATTACATATCTAAATTTAAAGTATATATACTATATAATAGTAATCGATAAATTTAGATTTTTTTTTTAAACTTTGTAACATATTTTCATATAACCAAATATTTTAATTTCAACAATTATTTTTTGAATTAACATGTTTGTCCATAGATCCTCCTCTTAATAATTAATTATAAGGAAGAACTTTTTATCCCTTTGAACACGAAATTGTCGTTCGTAAATAGTACAGTATTACTTCTGGATAGAGCGGCTAGGATCGGTATCCGCTGCTTTTCTAAAAAGAAAAGCACACCCTGCTTTTCTAAAATCCGACTATTTGGAAACACCAAAGTACTTTGAGATCCGTGCAGTAAAAATCGAAGTACTTTGAGATTGGTGCAATAACTGATCCTGACCATCCGATTAGAAAAGCAGGGTGTGCTTTTCTTCTCAGAAGAGCAGCCGATACCGATCCAGAGGGGCTAGTACGTTCAAAACATGTCAAAAACAACCTGATCCAAAGTTCCAAACTTTAAAAAGCCGCTGCCCGAAGAGCCCCCAGTTTCCCCCAGTTTCGCCTCCTGCCGCTGCTAGCTAGGGTTTCAGCTCTCCCTCTCTCCCTCTCTCCCTCTCTCCCGGACGGACGGAAGGTCGCCGCCGCTGCCTCTTCTTCTTAGCGGCAGCTAGCTAATTGAAGGTTCGGTTTCGTTTTACCCTTCCATCGTTTGTTTATTTGTATCGGAAATGCGGTACTTTTCGTACGATTCGTCATCGATTTGCAACAATTCCGATTTGCGCTGCCGATTTCGCATCTTTACCCTTCAATCGTGAATCTTGCGATTTCTATTTCACTGATTTTTTTAATTTGCAAATTAGCACTATATGTATGTGGATTCTATTCTCCCCATACTAATATCCCTTATTTATTCATATATGTATCCCATTTTCTAACTTGGTCAGGGATCGAATCTCAGAAGCCTCTGCTGTATTTTCTGAGGTTGGGGGATTGATTATGGAGATATGTGAATGAATGCTCAGTTGTGGCAATGGGTGAAATGAATATGGATTGGCTTTGTAATCTGTGGGATGATTTTAGACCATTGTGTTTGGATCTGGCCCAAAAACCTTAAAAAATAAAAGAAGAAAGAAACTTTTGGTAAAAGAAAGAAAAAGGTGAACTGGTTTCGTTTGAATGGTTTAAAAGGGAGGATGATTGGTTGTAAGTAGCACAGTGGTAATTGGGTGGGTAGATTGTTGTAGCTCTAGTAGTTGAATGAAATGAACTGTGTATGTCGTAACAACAATTGTGAATTGGTATGTACTAAGAGCTCCGCGTGAAGTGATATAACTGTACGGTAGTGATCTGTTTCGGTGCTGAAATCAAAACTCTGTATTGTTGGTGCAATTTGGTTTTGTGTTTTGTGGAGGGATGATGCATCGTAGGAGTATGACTTATGGAAGATGGTTTTGGGTGTGTGGCTTTGTTGTGGACAGGAAGGAAGTGAGGTGTTCGATCAGTCGGTGTGTTTGCGTTGGCTTTGGAGGTGGAGAGAAGATTTTGGAAGGAGGCAAAGATGACTGACAGCAGCCGTAGCCGGAGCCGTAGTAGGAGCCGTAGTCGCAGCCGCAGCCGCAGCCGTAGCCCCACAAGAGGTCGCAGGATCAGGACGGAGCGGCCATCGTATCGTGATGCTCCGTACAGGCGTGGTGGTGATCGCTATAGGTAAGGTTCTTTACAAGTCTTTACTGCTTCTTTATCTTGATAAATACCGTGCATTATTGAAAGTTGAAGGCAAAATGGGAAATTAATGTGTTCTTTTATTAAAAATTCATTTCACCTAGAATCTGTTTTTAGTCTCTGTAACCTTATATTCTGTTTTTGTGACAACTTCAAATTTTTATCCAATATTAATCACTGCTAACAATTCAATCAAACGATCAAGGTTTCCTTCTCCTACTGTTGTCTTTATGTCTCCCTTTTCTAGTCTTTCTTGTCTGCCATTATGGTTTGAATTTACAATTTGTCTCTTCTATATGTTCAGTCAGCTATTTCAGCTTACATGTTGGCATCTGTACCTACAAAGTATGTGCTAGGATCAAAATTTTCTTGAACTATAGAGGCATATTCCTTCATTGGCTCCTTTTCTTGTTTGTTCATATCTGGAGCCTAGTTTCCTCGCCCACCTTGTGATTCCAGAGTATTGAATAGAGGGGCTCCTCTTTACTAATCCTTCTTTCTACTAAAAATTTGCTGAGAGTTTTACATGCTCTTATTTCTGCCCCATCACAATCTTATTGTGACCTGACTGGTCAGATCTATTATAGTAGACTTGGTTGCATCAACTTATGATTAGTTTTATTGTAATATATGTTAGAAGGTTCGTTGTAATCTTCTAATTCGCAGTTTATGACATACTCACATTTATTTGAAATGTCAGCTTCACTCTTTTTTTTTTAATGATTTCAATTCATTTGAGAGCTCCAGTTTTTGACATCTTGTCAGATGGGCAAATATTCACATAATTTGTCTTGTTATCAGGAGGCCTGAGCTCTGCAGGAACTGCAAGCGCCCTGGACATTTTGCTAGAGAATGCCCGACTGTTGCTCTTTGCAACAACTGTGGACTCCCTGGGTAAGAAGTACATTCTTTCTACTTATCAAAGTTCATATAAGCATTGTACATATTCTAGTCTTTACAGATGGCTATTTATTTTTGTGCTGTGCGGTTAGTTTTGAGCTGATACTGCTGGGTAGTTTTAAAGTATTTATTGCAGCATTCAGGAGTACCCGAGTATATTACAAATTGCTCTACAATCATTGTTGTTATCCACCCTCTTATAAACATTAAATTTTATAATCTAAACAGGCATATAGCTGCGGAGTGCAGCATGAAAACCCTGTGCTTCAACTGCAAAGAGCCAGGGCACACAGCCAGCACTTGCCCAAATGAAGGCATCTGCCACAAGTGTGGGCGGGCAGGTCATTTGGCTCGTGACTGCCGTGTCCCTCCTCCCTTTCCTGGTGACACCCCCCGCCTCTGTACCAACTGTTACAAGGTGGGTCACACTCTGAATGAGTGTACCAACGAGAAGGCTTGCAAGAACTGCCGCAAGACTGGCCATCTCGTGCGAGACTGCCCCAATGACCCTGTATGTAACCTCTGCAATCTGGGTGGCCATGTTGCCCGCAACTGCCCCAAGGCCGACTCACTTAATGACAGGGACTTGGGTGGATACAGGGGCCAGGGCCAAATTGGGTACAGCCGAGAGAGAGATATCGTATGCCGTGCTTGTAACCAGGTGGGCCACATGGCAAGGGATTGCATGGGTGCTTTCATGATATGTCACAACTGTGGGGGTAGGGGCCACTTTGCTTACGAGTGTCCTTCAGGAAGGATCTTTGAACGTGGCCCGCCCCGTAGGTACTGAGTTGGTGAGGTTGCTGGTTGTATGTGTCTATTAAAGTTAGTATGCTCTTATATATCGCTTCTTTGGTTACTTGTTCAGCGAGACGGGTCTATTTTATTATGTTAGTGCGTAGTAAAGGATGGTACTTTTCGAGAGGTTGCTGTGTTTTTTTATTATTATTATATGACTTTATGTAGTATGAGATTGTGGTATATCATTATGCTGCCTTTCCTTGTTTTCTTTTGTTCATCTATTGGTTGCTGAAATGATTGCTTTTGCTAGTTGTGACTTGTGAAGAGCCCTCTAAACAGAGAAAGACCTAAGGCTGTTTCATGTGTTGAGTTATTTGTTATTCGAGATTTGGGACGTAAAATGGTAGAATTATAATTTGGGACGTAAAATGGTCCTGACTTGGGAATGCACTGAAGCAATTTGCTGATTCCTTCTAAACATTCACATCGAATCCAGATCTTGTTGGAAACTTGAAATCGACTATATGCACGGGGCATTGCTCATGTGACAATGTGACTTGTTGCCATGCCAGCAATAACCAAAGGAAATATCACAGTATCGGAGTCCCACAAGCCCCAGCCAAGCCAAGGAAGCAAAGTAAATAAACAAATTATTTTTATTTATTTTTCTTTCATGATAATTAAATACTTTCACGTTTTTGACATATTACAAATTGTATACTTCACATAAAAAAAAATATAGTTTTGGAAAATAATAAATATTGTAAAAGAAAAATAAATAAAAAAAAAATTTAATTTGACTTAAAATCTCACATGTTGTATAATTTATATGAAAAAAAAGTTAATTTCTAAAGTTTAAGATTGGAGTAATACTAATTATTCCGTTAAGTTAGATGGGAAAATTAGCGGAATAATCAAATTTAGATAAACATAAAAGTTCAAAGTTCAGTAATAAAAAAAGGATAAATAAAAGTTGAGTCACTAATTATGAATTTGAGGTAAAAGTCCATAATCCCAGAAAATTTATCCTCGTATTTGTGTACGTTTGCGTTTACAAATCAAATCATGAATATGGGTGTCATACTGTTGATATATGTCGATATCAAGCTTTTAAAAAATGTTTAACGGCTCTTAACAGTGACGTGACCATTTAACAGTTTCACGTTAAAATGGAATTACACGGCTGTTAAATAAAAAAACAGGTACTCATTTTCTATATGTTTTTTATATTTAAAAGGGCTAGATAAGACACTCTAATACAATCATACTTAATAATTAAGTACAAACAATAGTTACAAGAATAATTGAGTACAGCAAATGGCTTAGTAGCTCAAGTAGTAGCTAACTAGGATGACTTCCAAGAGTCATGGATTCAATTCTCCATAGACACAAAATAAAAAGTTTCAATGAAACTGGTGGAGTATCCAACTTTCTTAAAAAAAAAAAAAGAATAATTGAGTACATAAAAAGTTAAAAATCTTATGTAACGAAAATTGTAACATTAAAAATAAAACTAAAAAAATTTAAGACAATAGTAATAAAGAGTTAAAAATTTTTTTATTGTTAATATGCGTAGGATAAACATTATTGCAAAATACTAGACCATCAACAATGTGCCAACATATTTTGACGGTTTAACTTTGTTAAAAACAATTTTTCCACAAATAACAGTTTTTTATTAGATACTTATAACGTGAGAGGGTCCAAAAAATGGTTTAACAGTTTAAATGGAGTTAAAACTAAGTTATTTGAAAGCTGGGTCGATATAGATGTTTAACTTATTTTTCTAATTATTTTAAGGGTTAGAAACAAAAAAATTCAAGAATCCTAGATTCCTAGTACCATAACCAGGCTACCCGTCATTATTTACCTCCAAATCCGATATAGCCCCGGCCAGAAAAAAAAAGGCCCAAGAAAGGCGGGGGCGGCGGTTCAAATTTTGATGCGAAGCCGACCGGGGCGGGACGTCGTTCTAATTAAAAGCGCAGTGCCTCAGTCCTCACTCCTCACAGACTGAGACGGTGACTATCAGTCTCAGACTACGCCAACGGGCCCGAAACTCCCCGAATGCGTTTGAAAATTACGAGCGCAATTGCGACTTGCGAGGGTTTCAGTTTCCCTCCCTCTTCACTAGGCTCCGGGGAATCACCGCAGAAGTAGGTAACAGCAGCGGCGGCGGCGGCGGCATGGGGGTGAGGAACCTGTGGGACATCCTGGAGTGCTGCAAGAAGACCCTCCCTCTCCACCACCTCCAGTACTCAATCGATCCATTAATTCATTCATCATCCCCCCCCTGCATTCCATTCTTCTGTTGATCTGATTTCTGAACCATCATTCATGGCAGCATTGATTGATTGATTGATTGTTTTGGATTTACCAGGAACAAGACGCTGTGCGTCGATCTGTCGTGCTGGCTGGTGCAGCTGGCCACGGCCACTGCCGGCCGCCACCACCCCGCTTGGGCCAGGAATAAGAGCAAGAACGAGAGCAAGGAGAGGCTGTATCTGCGCCACCTCTTCCACCGGCTCCGGGCCCTTATTGCCCTCAATTGCAGCATCATTTTTGTCACCGGTAACTAAAAGAGCTCACTCACTATCATTCTGTTTCGCTTCGTTCCCAAATCAATCCAGGATAATGCTTATCTTGACAATCCTGCCAGTGAACTTTTGAAAATTTTGAAAAGAAAAATTGTTAAAAGTTCTCGGAAATAGGAAAGTGTTTATAGCAGTATTGTTTAACTTATAGATTAATTATATTTTCATTATTTTCAATTTAGAAAGAACTAAGTGATGTTTGATAGTTCTAAATTGACTCGTTAAATTGCAATCATTGAAAAGTGTATAAAATTCTGATAAGCTATCAAACGATGATCAAATTGATTGAAATTTGAAACACTAGCAATCTATAATCTATAAGTTAAGGAACACATCCATAAACTTTTTTTTTTTTTTTATCTTAATATTTTGTATGAATTTTTTTTTTCAAAATTTTCAAAAGTCCTAGTGTCAAAATTGTCAAGATAAGCATTGTCAATGGATGCCTCCTCATCAATTAATACTTGTTTTAATTTCCACACTCCACTGCAGATGGCTCCATTCCTTCCATTAAGATGCCCACCTACAGACGCCGCCTTGCTTCCCGCCAGTGCGTACCTGTATGTTCTTACTTCTTCTCAATCTCTCTTCTCCCGTTCTTCTTCTTCAATGGAGTGATAACCTGCATTTCATGTTATCTTATGTTATGTTAGGCTGAGAGGTTAAACGACAGCTCTCAGCCTCTGCCGCCACTCCCATCTCTTCGCAGAAATAAGGGCTCCGACTTCTCGTGCATGATCAAAGAAGCAAAAATGCTCGCCACCGCTCTCGGCATTCCCTCTTTAGATGCGTACGTCTTCTCATACTGATTTATTTATTCCTCACCTTCAACTTTTCTGTTCCCCATGACGCTATTCCCGGTTCCCACCAATCAAAGTATGCAACTGCAAAAGATCTTGTTCAAATACGAGGACCATATTCTCTTTTATCAACTTTTTATTTCTCCGCTCAACAGAATGGAGGAAGCAGAAGCTCAGTGTGCAGCTCTAAATTCAGCCTCTCTATGTGTAAGTGCCAGTTATTCACACTGCTTTCAAAATACCCACTTTTTTGTCTTAGTTGTGTCTCACTGTTAGTTTAATCAGGATGGATGCTTCACTTCTGACTCGGATGTCTTTCTCTTTGGAGCTAGAACTGTTTATAGAGATATCATCTTAGGTATCAATTCACGTTTGTAGCCATATATTTGATCATTGCCATTGTTTTGTTCCCTTTTGTTTCTGACTTCATCTTTTTCCCACCTAAACTAGCAGATAGTGGCTATGTAGTGTGCTATGAGATGGATGATATAGAGAGAAAGCTTGGATTTGGAAGAAATTCTCTGGTTAGTTTCTTCTTTTTCCAAAAATGTGATGTCTTGCTTACGTAATATTTGGACAGTAAGATATCTATAGTAATCATGGATATTGTTTCATGTTGGAAATTTGGAATTACTTAAATTTCAGTAAAAAGTAAAAACAAATGACAGATAGTTCAGTTTTTTTCCTTAGAAAGTTTCTCTAAGATGTAATGACAATTGTGAATAAAACCGACATTCATCATTCCACCATGGTTTGGTTCAGTGGGTGATGGTATAGGTTCTTCAAGGGAAGGACAGAACTGAATCCTAGAGGTGCAGATAGGGTGTGTGCAGTGTGAGTTTCATGTAGGCTTTGATCCATAAGAAAAAGAAAAATGAAAAGAGATGAAAATAAGGAGAAACACCAGCATGCATCATATTTATGACAACTATCCCCTTGACTTTATTGTCTTGCATTTTATAATATTTGGCTGAGCAAGTTACTTTATTCGTACATTGTGTGATCTGGAAATGAAATTATTCTTATTTGGGCAAAAAGTTTAAATGGTTAGCGCTCAGAAAATTTGGGTGTTGGTCACTACCCTAGCTTCTTTCCATTTTGAAAAAAAATGTCGAGTTTGTTTTGCTATGTACTATATGTTTGATGTCTAAAATAACAAATTTTGGAACGACCATTCAGATATCTCTTGCTGTTCTTCTGGGCAGCGACTATACCGACGGTGTTTACGGTTTTGGCACAGTAAGTTGAATTGTAACATCACTTTTGTGTTTGATGTATATATTTTTTTATTTCTTTGTTCCATTTGGTGTTTTTGTGTATATCTGTGATGTTACTTCATTGTTTGCTTGGATGGTATTCCTTGCACATTGTAGGAGACAGCATGCCGGTTTGTTAAATCAGTAGGTGATGATGCAGTTCTTAACCAGATGGCGTCTGAAGGAGTGGCAGCTATAAGAAAGAAGAGAGAGAAAGACGTAACGGAAAAAGATCAGATCAGTGAGGACACTGAAAATCATATTTGCATGAAGTCAACTGATGAAAGTAGGTTGCAATATTAGCAGTAAATACGTAAAATTTTCCTTTCTACCCTATTAAATTTGGATAAGAGAATAGATAAATCATTTTATGTTCTTCAATTAGTTCCATGTGCTATTAATATTTTTTTCATTTGAACGCAGAACTTGGGCACATTGGATCTGAAAGTCAGTTTGCCGAAGTTATAGATGCATATCTGAACCCAAAATATCACTCACCTGATTCTGAGGCAGTGCAGAGGTAAAGACTAAAGAGCTACTGGGCATGGAAAATATAATGTTGAAACAATGTTTAAATGACTATGACAGTTTGAGAGGAACTTTAGTCCTTGTACTACCTTGTTCTTATTGCTATCATTCAATCAGCAACCAATATTTTCCTTCATGCATTGATAATGTTGATATAATTCGTTTTGTGACTCCTTGTTTCTCATATAAATTAATTTTGTACATAGTCAAAGACCTTGGAGGCATCATCATATATAATATGGCAATGATATGTGCTGACCAATTTGGTATTATGCTTGCTTCATACTAGTGCGTGTGCTGAGCTACCTTTCTTGAGATCAGAGCTTCTCCAGCTGTGCGAAATGTTCTTTGGTTGGAGCCCTGAAAAAACAGGTAGCATTTGAAGCTATTTGCAAAAAATGTTAGTTAACATTGTGATGAAACCTGGACCTGAGTTTTGAATTCGATTTGAAAGGGCAAATTATTGATTTGCAGATATATACTTGCATTTGATTAAATTTAGCCTTATGCCAGTTTAAGCTCATAGAATTCTTGACAATAAATAATTTCACCATTGTATATACTTCAAATTTGTTTAGATGAATATATATTGCCGAAGATAGCAGAGAGAGACCTCAGGCGATATGTGAATCTCAAAAATACATCATCAGCTTTGGGAGTTGACATGGTAGCTTTACTTTTCTGTCATCAACTCAGTGAAAGAAACTTTCAAAATAAGACCTTACATCAAAAAGGCAACCCAATTATAGCATCTTGCAGGAAAAGTAAGATAACAACATCTTGCAGAGAAACATGCCTTTTCATAATTTGCAAGTGTTGCTTCAGAATTTGAAGCTACATTTTTCAGAAAATTGCCAGTTCATTATTTAAAAAAGGAACTGCATGTTTCTATTGAAAATTTTGATCCATTTGGTATCATCTGCATTTTGTGGGCATTGTGTCTTTACAAAGTTTAGAAAATTGACGTAATTGCTCTTTCTATGCGCTTTTAACTAATACCTTCTATTAGACTAATGCAAAAGGCTGAGAAATTAAAATTATTTTGTATTTTTTTATTTCATTTGTAAATGTTGTTTGTTTTATTTTATTTTTAACTATTGCATGTATTAAACAAATCACCATAGGTGCTGTATTCAATTGTAGTATTTGTGGAGTGTTTTCAAAATTGCGAAGAGCTTCACCAAGTTCTCTTGAACATGCTGAGGCTGGGTTTTTTATAATAGTTTTTATGAATGAAGTGTTGGTATCTTACTTTTATTGCAGATTCCCATTCTTATATAAATTTGCTGCAGATTCCAGTACCATGTCCCGTTTCTACCATTCTGAAGACTAGAAAAGTTCAAGGGGAAGAATATTATGAGGTGCAATGGCGAAACAAAGAAGGGCTAAATCTTTCATCTGTGCCTGCTGATTTAATTCAGAGGTTTGGCACAAACTTATTTTGTTGTTTTTAAAGCTTGTATGTGCTCTCTGTAGGTTAAACTCCATTTATGCTCACTGTTTGGTGTCTTCACTTTATCCTAAAATGATTTTCAGTTGTCATTACCCATGTTGTCCAAATAACTAGCACTTTAGCAACTTTTAGCTTTTTAACATTTTTAACAAGCAAAACCCTTATGAATTCCTTGTGTGTGAACTGTGAAGTGTTTTTGAGCTTAATTATATATTAGAAGCCAACTAGCATGCCCTATAATGTATTGTGGTATCGGAACATGGTACTTGTGTTAATGTTACCTTATTACTGCTTGTCGCGATACAGTGCATGCCCAGAGAAGATAGCCGAATTTTTGTCTAAGAAGGGTGAGGAAAAACATGGAAAACAAAAGAGAAAACCTAAACCCAGAAAACAATCCAATAAAGCTGCTATCAATGAAGTAGACAAGCAACTCCAGGATTTACTTATAACCATCAAAGAAGGCGAGAGGAATCCTCTAAAAGAAATCTCCAACAGTTCGCAACAGAAGTATGTTAGAGATATTCTGGAACCTGATTTCTTTGACCTGTGCACCCCTTCTCCACCTCTCCGTGCGTCTAAGGTTTCCAAGTGTCAGAAGCCTATCGGTCAGAACATACAGTTAATAGAAATAATTGATTCCGAGAGTGATGTTTCACCAGGAGCATGCTAAGAAGTAAACTGCATCAACAACACAGGGAGATTTGTAAGATCCACTTCTTAATTAATGTAAAAACTGTTAGTTAATTGGTATTGGGTTATTTAATCTTGGGTTTGTGTTGATGACATATGTACATTCTGAGAACTTTATAACTTGTTTACAGTTTATTCTGAGTCTTAGGCAGGGAAGTTTATTGTTAGCTTGAGAGTTGCTAGCTCTTGGATTTCTAGTTTGTAAGAAAGGGAACAAAAATATGTAATTGCTAGGTTTTATCTGTTATCTTCAATAATTATTTGTTAGAGGCACTATTTGTGCATGTCACTATCAGCAGCAGTAATTATTATTATTTTTTTTTTTGTCAATAAGGAGTTAAGGAGTACCAACTTTGATTATATCTTTAGGCCTCATAATTTTTTTTACTTTTATAGTTAAGGTTCATAAACTTTCACAATATTGTTATAAATTATGTATATTAATTACCTTTTCTAATTTTACCTGAAATTATCAACTAAAACATAGACCAATTATATATACTATTATCCTTGTTTGATGTACTGGAATGGCCCGTATTCCCTAATTTTGATGTGTATGATACATCTGTGATATTGGAACTGTATATTGTTAGAGTTACTAATCATGCAATAAAGTGTGTAGTGAGTCCATTTGCATTTGCCAAGTGGGCAGCTTGCATGCTGTGCACTGAGAATAGGACAATTAACCAGGTCTCTCTATGTTGCCATTTAACTGGTAAAAGTCAATTGCATTTACAGCATATGAGACCAGACTTGTAAAGGAAAATGTTATATGGATACTTTGATACAAAAAATTAATAGTTTTTTTTTTTTTTGAGTAAAAGATGGGAGTCAAGCCCCCAAATTTCATTAATTAAAGAAGATCACTGATTGATAGGTGATCAAAATTTACAACATAAGAATGAAAAAAAATTAATAGTTTTAATTAATGTGCTATTTATTTTTATTTTGTACAGTTAATTGTATATATAATATGAATAATTTAAATATTATTTATTTATTATGAATACAATTTCATGCAATATAAATATTAATACGGTCCGTATATATTATCATTTTTTTGTATCTATATGTTTGTTCCGTATCACATATTCACATGTTCACACATTCACATTTAATTTCCCTCGTTTGTAACGACCTTGACCTGACCTTACCTTACCCCTCATGCACTCATTCCTGTATGAAATCAGACATCTCTTCTTCTTACTGTTCTGCTCACTTGCCTCAAAAGAATGACCTTGTTTTGTTCTTTCATGTCTGGGAACTTATAACTGACACACACCAACGGTTCTTTCTCTTGGCAAATATGATCACATGCTCATCCAGACGCTAGCTTCTCGAATGTTATGTTATGTTCATGTCTTGGGTTTTATCTTTTATTGAACTTTATATTAAAAAAAACCTACCCTTTTTTTGGACTGAAACTGTTATTTCTTATAATAAATTTTTAAGATAATATGTAATGGACTTTAAAATTGAGAAAATTAATATTGGTTTTAAGTATTAATGGATTGAAAACATTAAAGTATATCAATAGTGATCAATCTAAGTAAATAATTAACTTCTGAGGTTTCTATTTGAGAAAGATAGAACCTTCATGCGGAAAAATTGCTTTTATTAGGAGTAAGGATAGATGTTGGTACGAACATGTAGAGGGTTGTAATATAAGTTTGTAACAGAATTTTGTGAGAGTGAGAGAGAGGTTTGTGGAAAGGCAAAGAAATTAAGCATACCGATTCTACTTCCATATCCATAGAAATGTTGAAGGGGAAGAGAAAGGTGGCAGAGGTGATCACTATTTATGAATCTGATGGCGTGGATGCAGATGACGCCGACTCGGATTCGGATCGGCCGGGGTGGCTGCCTGATGGCTGGGAGACTGTTTCTAGGAGGAGGAAGAATAATCAGGATATTGGCTTTGTAAGTTTCTTTTCTTTTTTCTTTTTTTTTTTTTTTACCAATTTATAACATCATTAGGCCATTATTTATTGTTTGTGATGATCAGATAAAGTAGCAAGTTTTCTCAATTCATTTATTAAAATTAAAAATATTAGATCATACTCCATGATAAGTTCATATGCATGCAAGAAAATGAATAAATTGTTGTTAGTTAAAAACTTAAAACAACACATAAAATTTTTGAGAGATCACCATGCATGAAGCTCAAAACAAAACAAACCAACCAAAAATTTCACTGTTTGACATAAAAAAAAAAAAAAAAACCTCATGATGAGTTCATCTTCTAATCAATTCGCTGTTTGAAAATGGATTGAGATGTATTTTTTTATCTCTAGTTTACTGCTTTCAATCTCAATTTTTAGCCTACATTTCACATGCCAGTTGTTGAATATACTTTATTGTTTCAATCTTTTCTTAAATTTGCAGTATTACCCGTGTCCGCAATGTTCAGGGATTACGCTCCGCTCGCGAGCCGAGGTGTTAAGGCACTGTATTTTCTTATGTGAAGATGCTCCTCTCAAATCACAAGCATTTTCCCGAAATGCAAAAAATGCTACTCGTAAGCACCCTCGACTGGTACAGCAGGAAAATCAATTGCCACCTGAGAAAAACAGACAGATACCAGGATCTTCTGCAGAGGTTTATTTTCCTTCTAAAATAATTGACCACCTAGCAAAATTTTCCATTTTTATAAGAGGTTTCAGAGCAAAAATGCCATGTATTTTGTATTGAAGTAGCATTGATTCTGAACCAAAAACTATATTACAGGATTTTCTAGCTTATGCATTTTTGAATAATGGTTGTCAAAAATGGAATTGTTGTCACTTGTTTATGGGGTCAAATAAAAAGTTTCTCAAGGAAATCTATCATTATGATCGCATGAGTGTATCATATATTGATTATCTGCCCATGCAAGTTTTGAACCATATATACATTTTATGTTCTTTTTGTACGTTTTGGGGCCCTGAAGCATTCCTACTGTGTTATCAGTCTTAAATTGTAAATATAACTTAAAATTAGAGTCCAATCACATATTTCAGGAATTAAAACAAGTCTATAATTAACCGATTTGGTGATTTGAAAAAAGATATATATTTTTTCTCATTTAGGGAGGACAGTTGGGTAATAACCTATTTGACTCTATCCCTCATGGCTGGAAAATTGAGATTAGACGCGGCCCCATTGAACACGGAAAAATGTTTAAGGTACTGAAGCCGATATGGAACTTGTTTTATATTCTTAACTAAATTGATACAAACTCTTAATGTGCGATAATACACACTTGTATATTTATCAGTGCTTAACATAACGTTAACTCTTCCAATTTTTGTGTAGTTTTATGTTGACCCCATGAAAGAGATCAGATTCTCATCCAAGGAGGAGGTCCAGTTTTATCTGAAGGAGGGGAAGCCTCTCTATCCTGATCTGAAAGAAAGTTTATGCTGCGATACGAAGGGTGAAGAAAATGTTAGTGACTAATTTTCATAAATTTTTTACGTTTTATGCCTGAAACGTGTGCATAAAATTCTTTTCAAAAGATTACACATTTTTAGCATTTATCCTTTTTTTAAAAAAAGGAGAATAGAACTAAATGGCTGCAACAAATTTTTTTTTGCAAGATTGTACATAGGGTCGTATTGGGTTAATAAAATCGCAACTATTAATGGGCATATGTCTATGCAATATTGAAACCTCTTTTACATCTATATTCTATAACTCTGACTTAAAAATAGGACCTTGTTGTTTAAATAAATAAACATACTTGATATCAGGGGGATCACCCTAGTCAACACAAAATAGTTTCTCTTCGATATCTTTGAGAACAGGATTATAATACGAAACAAAATTTTCTTCGATATCTTTGAGAACAGGATTATTGAAATTTTCTCTAGGTGCTATTGTAAATTAGATATTGCATTTAGTGAGGAAATTATTTTGTTTTTGTTTAGATGATCAGTGAGATGACATTTTCCCCAGAAGCTCTTCCCTGTGGATGGATTAAGGAAGTTCGATATAGACACTACGTACACGCTAGATATACGAATGGAATAAGAAAAGATACGGTATGTCAAAAATAAGTGCCATAGTGTTCTTTAAGAAACTACATATATAGACTATTTCAGATTGACATTTTTTATATTAAATTTGTCAAAACTTGCACAGTTTAAGCGAGTTCTTTCTTTTTCCTTTTTGACGCCTGATATATATATATGAAAAAGCAGGTGATTTTATCATTTCTTGTACCCATTTCTAGTTACATCTACTTATTCAATTACTCTAAGAAATCCATTCATGTACATAAAGTCCAAAATTAGGGCAAAAAAAGATGTAGGCATGCATGTCCCAGAAAAAGAAGTCTTACCTATTATGTTTGATAGGGTTGCTTATATGATGTTGAACCAATAAAAAATTTAAATATTCAATACATGTGAAGCAAAAATTCATTTTTTTTTCCTTTGTACAGTACTATACAAATCTAGAGTCAGGCACTGAATTCCGCTCTATTAAGGACGTGGAGAGGTATTTGTCTGGCAAAAGACCAAAACAAGCAAGAGTACCCCGACGGCGTATCACAAACCTCTATTCTTTTGAAGGTTCAGCAGAAATGGTAATGAGTTATTTTCTTAATTCTTATACTATTTTTTTTTTAATTTAGTTGCATTTCTTTTGTAAACTTTAGATGTAGAAGCTTAGGTTCACTTATTTTAACTACTGGTAGTGAAAGAGCTTAAAAACCCTGCATAATTTTTTTTAAAAAAATAAAATAAAAGGACTAGTGATAAGATTAGTTTATGATTTTTTTTATATTTTACTTTATATTTCATTTTGTATATCAATATATATGCAATCAGGCCATTGATTATAGAATGTTATTGGAAACTCAGCCTAAAAAAATTGCTAGAAGATTTTCTTCTAAAAGAGGATATACATCAAAAAAACCCATTTATGATGATGAGGAGGACGACGACGACCATGATGATGAAGATGATGACGAAATAGATAGCTGAGACTTACTGAGATCGACAGATTCTGAAACTTCTAAAACAAGAGAAGAGTTCATGAAAGGTCAGACTATACATGACTGTATTACATAACTGCCAGACTGAAATTGCGGGATTTAATGGAACAATATCTACAGATGAACATGATCAAAGGAGGGGGGCAACTAGATAGTTTAGTGAAGCTACCGGGTTGAGTAATGTGGAAGGTTAATCATCCGAAAAAATGTTTTTTTTTTTTTTTTTCCTTTTAGTTTGTTTGTGTTAGAACTGTTCTTATGACAGAATCAATGTTCACTGTTGTCTCTGAGTACTTAATGAACGTGTCGATGTTGTATCTATCTGCGATTACTTCCATAACTAAAAGCTCAAATCTATATAGTCTTTCTTATCTTGTTATATTTATGCCTATGTGAATAATTGGGACCTGTCTGAATTCTGATGCTTCCATTGCCATTGGAAGAGAAATTTATTCTCAGCAATTCTTAAGTTTCTGTCATTTGAATAATTGAATCCCTTCTTAGTATTGAACAAAAAGAGAATTAACTCATGTTGTAGATTCAAAAAGGGGAAAACCTATATTAATTATTTATATAGAAACATATCTAAAGGGGCTTTGCAATACAAAGGCAACCCATACAGGGTATGTTATCACATGTCCTAGTACATTATACAACTTTTGATAATTACCAGTTGCTATATATATGTGCTGCTCTTTTGCTCATGAGGTTTATGGCATTTGAGGATAGCATAAGGATTCATGCTAGCTGCCTGGTTCATAATTATTACAGTTTATTAACTAGACATGTTTAAATTGGTTTAAGATTTCTATCCTTTCCCCTTGTTTTTCTTTTCTATTTATTTTTATTTTTAACATCCAGAACCTTGCATCTTGGTAGTACCATTAGCACAAGCTCATCAACATTCAACACACAAAAGAAGGAAAAGAAAAAGCAATGGAGTCTGATACAGAGCCAACAAGCTGTCTGTGTCTAAAATCCTTGCTGTAGCTTACAGTGTGCCTCGCATGCATATATAATTTTTTTTAGAGTAATACCTGGTGTCCATATAAAAATCGTCCATAGCGTTCATATGTTACATTTCGGATATATCCGTTATACTTCAGGGTGTATTTGTTACATTTTATACACGTTTATAGATGTATGGACGGTTTTTCAATTGACGCAAGATTTTTTTTTTTTTTTAATGTACATGAGTCTCTTTACAACGCAATGAACTTAGTTAAAAATTGTGGGGCTTCATAGAACCCAAAAAAAAAAAAAAATACTTGGCATCGTTAGTTGGCGCACTTGAGTCTTGGATCATGTAATGATTCGTAACATTTAGAATTATTTTATTAAGTGAAATGATGTTTAGATCTAATGCCACACATATATAATAATAATATAATAAAGACTTTATAAATTCTAAATGGTTATGCATTAACATCTCGTATAATGCATAATAAAAATAAAAATAGGATAGATTGAACGTCACGTTGTCATGTGGGGTTGATTGAGATTTGAGGGGAACTCCGTATTTGTTATTTTCCTCACTTTGCTTTTGGCGCTTTCCTTCCATGGATTATATCTTTTTCCTGTATTGTGGGGAACTCTCATGCATGCATAATTTGGGATCTCTGTATCGTCTTTGGAAATTGATTTTTGTTTCCCCTCTTAGCTCTCACTTTCTTGTTGTTGTTTTTATTCCCCTGAAGTATCTGAAACATTTTTTTTTTTTAATCCGGTTTACAATGAAAACTATCAAGTGATCAGAATTCTTACTGACTAAATGATTAACCAATAAAAGAATGATTAATAAACAAAGTAGGCAAATAGACAGTTATTCCCTACAAAGGAATGATGAACATCCCAAAACAGAAAACACTACATAAGCAGAAATTGAACTGACCAGTGAAACATATACATACATATATTATTTAAAAAAAAGGATAAATTTGCGATCGTTTCACCTGAAAAGTCTGGAAATTTTGTTTCAAAGGTCAGGCCAAATATACAAAGATAAAAAAAACAAACAAACAAACACTTCAATTTCATCACATTCCAGCCGGGATGCTAAACAAAAACTAGCTAACAAACAAACAAGCAAACGCACTGTGGCTCGTTTGATTCGTTTGAGCCTGGCATCTTAGATCTAGTACTACTGTACTAGTAGCACGACCACAAAGGTCAAACAAAACAACTGCATGAATCCAGCAGGAACCAAAAGGGCTATCCCATAATCACATATGCAGATGTGCTCTACTGTCTACAGTATGGCAATACACTGCCAGACTGTACATATCTGAATACTTAATAAATAAATTTAGAGAAACATCTTGCGTCCATTGAAAATGGGATGAGATCCGGTGCTCTTAAAATCCGATAGCAGGACCCTGCTCTTGTGATCAGATGGTTGTGATCAACCGAAGAATAAAGTTTGGTTGATACCGACCTCCCGATTACAAGAGCAGGGCCCTGCTATCAGGTTTTAAGAGCAGCAGATTTTCACCCATTGAAAAGCTATTCATAAGTTCACAGACAATACAAATAATGTAACAGATACATCCAAAAAATGTAACCTATGGACACCATGAACGGTTTTTCTATGGACGACTCATAAATTTATCAATGGTTGATAATTAAGTGGGGCGCATGGATTTTGCATCTGAATTGCACTTGCCCACAAAAATGTGCTGGATTGTCAGTATCATTCATTCCAGAAAGCAGAATTAACATTTTGTTTAATCAAATGTAATCTAATGTACCAAGAGAAAAAAATTACCTCTTTTTTTTTCTCCCTTGTTAACTTCTGACTTGAAACAGAAAAAAGCCCCCCGTTTTCCTTTTAACACCACAAAATTTCATCAGCAAACAAAACAATATATAGAAAAGCAACTAGTTAACCTAAAAATCTGTACAAAAAGAATACAAAGAACTATCAGAAAATCCAAAGAAAAAAAAAGGCAGATAAACTACAAAATTATATATTAAGCCAGACCAACCTCCGATTTTTTCTTCTCCTTTACTTCAAGACTGGTACAAATCCCAGTCGAAAGATGGATTCGAGAACACCTCGTAATCAGTGGGCCCATCTACAAAGCTATCGACCGATTGCATTCCCTCCAGAAGAGAGGCCTGAAACTGGTCACTTCGCGAAGGGAGCAACTTGTAGAATAACAACAACCCTAGCGTGAATATTGCCTCGAGCTTAGTGGGATCACCTTGCACAGAGAAATAGAGTAGCATGGCTGCCAAGAAACACACCACGCAGAATTGCATAATGCAAAGAACACGATCCATCAGCTTCCCATCATTGCCTGCTGGGAATCCACGGACCCGGTAGACGAACAAGAAGTTGTACTTGTCTACCAGGTATCGGTACCCAAAATACACTGCCCCTACCGGTACTACCAGCGGTGCAAAGAGCGAGTATATCAATGTCAGTGCAAATATCGTAAGGTCAAAGGCATAATACTGAGCAAAGTCGAAACTTTGCTTTGGCATGTGGAAGCTTCGGTTGGTAGGATACACTGCTAAGTCATGTGCGTCACCCTCAATCCCATTTGGGCTATCGGGTTGCACCAAAGGAGTCCTTAGACTACTCCCTTCGCCATTACTGCTCTCCAGTGGGTAATCCTCAGTTTCCTCGGGTACCAGTTGTACCATGTCATTCTTCTTGAACTTCTTGAATATATGCTTTATCCACGGGACCGGTGCAAGCAGATCAAAGGAAATACCCAAAAAGGTGCTTGTTATTAGAAAAGCAAGGGAGGAAAGAGAAGACCTAGAAAGAAAAGACGGACTCAGATACTCTTCTATTCTTTTGCAATCCTTTCCATCTAAATAACACTGTCCCATGCGAAGCAATGCGCTCTCCAGGGATGATTCCACCAATGCTCTCAGTAGTATTAAATTCACCAGAAAGAAGCACACCATTTTCAACAATGCAGCTCTCTGTTCACCGGACATTGTCAGATGACACTCGAACTTTGAAAAGTATGACAGAAACGACGGTATGATCATGTACATGCTAATAAAAATGAGCACATTTGGCATGAACTGGATTAAAACCGTCCAGAACCAACTGGACGTCCCCAGCCAGTCCAGCCACGACTGGGCTTGATCCATTGCCTCGGCATCTATAATCCTAGCTGCATTCTGCATGCCACTAATTATAGCCAGAGGTGAGCTGAAAAACAAGAGCATGAGGATTAAGCACGTATTAACAGCCACCCGGCGTAGTACCAGAGAGATTTTGTTAAGGCCGAGGTGATTCCAGTAGATGTCAGATGCAGGAGGAGCCCGTTCAACCTTCCATCCGCTTCGCCCCAGTTGGAGCTCCATTACCGGAAAGAACTGCCCCACCGGCCTCTCCTTCCTTCTCTCCGTCCTGAAATCTCTCACCGCCTTATTGGCTGCATACACATCTTTAAACACCACAAACGCTACACCGGCACCAGGTGCACGGTTATCCCTATAGTCCGCAAGTCTACTACCCAAAACCAGTTTCCTCGTATGCAACCTCCTCAACCGGTCCTCATCGGAGAGACCAACTTTCTGCACCACCAGAGCCCACAATTCCCTCGCCTTCTTCCAAATTCCATGCTCTCTTTGCACGATACTTCCCTCGTTCATTTCATCGAATGGATTGCGTGCGTTCATCTGGGCTTCCAACTGAGCAATCTGATTGGTGACCTTAGTCCACTCGGTTGTCAGGTACTCCAACGAGCACAAATCGAACGGCACAATGACTCTATACACTTTCCCAGGGTACCTATGATGGAAGTACTCTTCCAACGGGGCCTTGTCACTCGCGAGCGACTTAGGGATCCCTTGAATCATGATCGTGAACACCGCGATCGAACCGGAATTCGGATCGCTGGGGTTCCCTTGACCGTCCCTGAACCGAGTCACCCGCAAATCATCCTCCAGCTTCGAGATCCCGAAATGCGCAATTGCCACAATCACACCGGCTAACAGGAGATGAATCCACAGCAGCGGAGACCCTTTCGAGATGTGCGAGATCGTGGTGGCCGTGAACTGATCCGACACCGGGTTCGACCCCGCGAGCAGATTCAACGGCAGCGCCGCCACCAGCGCCACGACGGACGCCAGAATCAGAACCACAAACGCCGACCTCTCGAACAGCAGGAACTGCGCCGCGTCCGCGCCGCAGTGCAGCGCGATCTGCCCGGACGTGGCATGGTACACCGAGAGGAGCTTGGTGAGCAGGGCCGAAGCACCGGGGAAACGCCGGTGGTCGAACCGCAGCTTCACGAGTAAGAAAAGGAGGAGACAGAAGAGCGAACCTATCGCGGATATGTTGAGCAGGTACTGGATGCTCCCGTACCACGCCGTCGGGTCCTCGCCGGGCTCGGGCGACAGCGCCACCGCCGCCAACGCCACGTCGGAGGCGGCCATCGCGCTCGGCGAGGTTAAAGAAGTATCTATCGAATCAAGGGTTTGATGATGAGGGGAGAAGTCATTTAATACGAAACGCTGTTGGAACCGAAATTGGGGGGCGTTCGGGTTTTCTTTCGTGATGCGTTTCGTTGCGTGAGGAAAGGGCGAAAAGGATGAGAGAAAGGGAATTTGAGGGAAAGGGGAACGGCGAAACGGAGAGAAAGGTATTTTGGGGAAAAGAGATGCGGATCGGAATGGGAAGGGAAGCTGGGAAGGAGGTCAGGCGGGGGTGGACTCGTTGAACTGGTGAGGTAATGTATGGATGGATGGATCCAAGATACGAGGGGGTCCACCGTCCACGGCAATTATTAGACCTCAGCATTTATTTGAGGAATAAATTAACTTATTTATGCACTAATTAAGTTGGATGGTTTCAATTTATACTAGAAATTGTATTACTATTTTTTAATATTTTTTTTTTTTGAAATATGGCTCTTAAAATATTTAAAAATAAATCAATTTTGTATGTCAACCTTTAAAAAATTATTAAAAATAGCTAAAATTTTTTAAAAATGGAAAATTTTGGGATTGTACAAGGTAATATGTCAAGATTATCATAAGCCATTTTAATTAAAATTTGGGACGACGGATTTTCAAATTCAGACCGTAAGCGTTTCGGTCTAAATACGAAAGCATCGTAGCCGGACTCCTTATCCTATTGTTGCTCTGTGGTGTGTAAAATAAGCAGCACAATAGAACTATTTATGTACATACAAATTTCTTCATGAGGAGGGATCCATTGACAATGATTATAATGACAATCTTGACAATGAAGATTTTGAAAAATTTATAAAAATAGTTAAAAATTCTAAAAATAGAAAAAAGTTTATAGAGATAACTTGTAGATTGATTATGTTTCAAACTATATTCAATTTAATTGACGTTTGATATCTTTTTAAAGCTTGTTAAATTTCAACTGTTAAAAAATGTATAAAATTTTGATAAACCATCGAACGATGTTCAAATTGATTGAAATTTAAAACACTATTAATCTATAAGTTAAAGAATGCATCCATAAAAGTTTTTTCATTTTTAAGATTTTTTATGAATTATTATAAATTTTTCAAAATCCCGATTGTCAAGATTGTTATTATAAGCATTGTCAATGGATCCCTCCTCTTTATTTAATATGATTACTAAAAAAATAGCAATATGAGATGATTTTGGTATAAAATATTTATCTTTTCCCTAACATTTTTCCTATTTATTATTTAAGAGAGACGGGGATTTATGAATGGTCCGAATCCGAAATAATGAACATCCGTAATGTTACAAAAAGATTGCTTGATTTGATCCCACGGAAATTCTACCCTATTGCACCATTGCTGTTATGTATTTCGGTTTGTCAATTCACAATTCTATTTTTGGTTTTTTTGAAAAGAACCAATTCACAATGTTAATCTTGTCAATTCCATAATGGACTACTAAAAGGTTTTAAGAAAGAAAAATCCATAAGAAACATTTTTTATAAAAAAATCTTGTAGATTTATTATGTTTTAAGTTTCGAATAATCAAAGTGATATTCTATTAAAAATTATGAAAACTAGAGCTGTAACTCGGTCTTCGCCCCGAAAAGTGGTATCAAATAAATAACTAAGAATTTTATAAAATTTTAAATATTTATATTAAAAAATAAAAAACTGTAATTTTTGTATGCAAGTAAATAATAATAATAATAATAGTACAAAAATTTATAAATAACAATATATATAAATGTTGGACTATTTTAGGAGTTAAAATGTGTTTTACACATGTCACATTCATCTTATTTAATGAGGAGAGAAACAAAAATACAACCCATTGGATCAAAGTACATGAAGAGTTTCAAACAAAATCAATGGTTAATAAGAGTGATGGTGTGATATAGTTGAGGTGTTTGGAAATCTATCCTCTTTATAGAGTATAGATTAGATGTGATATCTGAATTTTTAACAAAAATTAAGATATATATTAAGGGCTCCGAACAATCCTTCAAAAATAATTAAGATTGAACCCAATAACATGTATGACTAATAAATTTGATTTGTGTGTGTGATGTCTAATCGAAAATATCATTTCATGAGAGAAATGAGATGCATAACCGTGAATTTAGGATAACTATTATTTAGCTGTCGAACTATTTAACCGGAGAGTAAAGAGATCATGATCTCTTTAATTGGTTGCAAATCGTTCAATAATTGATCAATTATTGAACGATTTGCAACATAACATAGACAAATTCTTGTCCATATACATTTTTAATTGGTTGGTTCTTCGAAAATATTAGAGTAAGGACCTATTTATAAAATAAGAAGTGGTAAGGTAAGTGATGTATATAAATTCTCTAAATTAAATTGGATGCGGCAATAAGCGGATCCCTTATCTGTCTTTCCATCCGATGGCACTCTCTTTGATATTTGCTATAAGCTCCTCCGTGGCAACCTCCTGTTAATTAGCACCTCCTAGAAGAATGATGAATGAGCAGCTTAAATGGATTTAGTCAAGTTGGGTTTTCTATTTTATCTTTCAGATGACTCTAGTTTCTTCTTTTAAACATTGGTTAAGAATAGATTTAAGATCAAAATATTATCCTTGATGAAGTAATTAGAAAGTAAGTTGGTGGGGGCCAATCAGAGGTTATAGATGTACAAGTATCTTAAGAATTATGGTATTCTTTCTATCTTTTATTTCGGTTTTGTTTTCAATATTTAAATAAGGTTCAAGAAATAGTACAAGTGCTTAAGACTGGGACTGGGATTAATTGTGATTCATGTCGGTGCAAGTCAGTACCAACCGTTCCCTCATCATGTACAGAATCTACTAGTTAGCTATATAAGTTGATCAACGGATCATGTATAATAACGTGTGAAGCAACCTTGTTAAAAGGATTAACTCGATTACTTGCATAAACATAAAATTAAGAGTACGTAAGTAGTGTTGCTGGACTGCTGAGTTATTCTCAGCTAAGATATGAAAGAAAGACACAATTAACACGCACTTGGAAACTGAGTAGTTTACTTATTGGACAACTGGACATGCTAGAACTATATTGGATGTTTAAATAGAAATTAAAGATGAAAATGAATGGCAAGTGCATGAACATATATCCGAATTGAGAAATACAAAGGAACATGGTCAGCTAGTTATATGACCCATTAATAAACTAAGAATTTAATTACCATACTACAGTATGCCAACTCAGATGATTGGCCGGTGGCATTGATTATATATCAACGATTGGAAATGTTGTGTCCTGAGTCAAAGTTGATATATATGTTGTGTGGCATCTATGGTGGTGGAAGCCGGGAAGGTTCAGATTCTCGATCAGCAACGTCGAGTCGTCAAACAGATGCGGGTTCCGGTTATTTATCAAATCTATGAATTAAACTGAATACTTTATTTATGAATGTGTGATTACTTATATTCTTGATATACTGATTATACGTTGAATTGTGTGAACTGATCTGAATGTTGCATATGTTGCATGACTAATAAAGGTAAGTGATTCTGGCATATGCATTTCTGTGTGTATTTGTGGATACTGTTGTTACTGTCGTTGTTGTTGTGCTTGTTGATGCTAATCATGTACCTGGATAGAGATACCGGTAGGAGGTTAGCTACCTCACTATAGCGCTATGGTTTACGGACATGCATGTACAGGCATGTACGAGTTATATATTCGGATCTCTGGGTTCGTCAGGTACATGAGGATATACGTGCTGGTATGCACGGGATGTGTGTGCTTGTTCTTTGTGGTATCAGATACGTGCTGGTTGCACGGGTTTGTGTTTGTTTGACTTGCTTGATATGTGATACGTGCTGAGATGCACGAGATAGGCAGGTTGCTTGTGGATTCGTCTGATACAGGTTTGTGTGATATGTTTGATATTTGGATTTCTGGTACAGGTTTTGGGTTGTTTGTGTATATTTTGGTATTCGCTTTGGTTTAATGTGAGATAGTGAACAGGTATATGTAGTTTTGTAGAGAAGACGTTAAACTGGTTTTGGAAAGGAAAGTGAAAGATGTATATAGACTTGACGTCTAATTCTTTGTAGTTGCAGGGATAATTATTATCGTCACTGACGTGCAGTTTCATTATTTGATAAACTTGATTTATGTTATTGTTAAAAGTGCTTATTTTAGCTGGTATTCAGTTTAGCTAGTGGATTTGATAAATACCACCGGCTGGAACTAAATACCGCACTGAGAGTGTTTCAGAATCTCACCCGTTCCACTTTTGTGGGTTCCAGGTTACAGGTTTGCGATGAAAGGACGACTTGGGGTGAGGCAAAGGATTGCGGAAATTGCCACAGGGGTTTCACGGGATTTCATTATATTATTTGTTTCCACTAAATTTAAAGGGTTTGGGGCCTGGGGGTTGGATATTTGGGAATTGTGGCTATTTTGCTTGTTATTGGTAAAGTATATTGCTGCATATTTTATAACCTTGTGCTTGTCAGCATGGCTACTGTTCCACCTGCTTGCCGGGATGTTACATTAGAACATTTAAAAAAAGAAAATGTAAAACTTTGATAATCTATCAAAAAAAGTATCTAAGTTGGATAAAATTTGAAACAGTAGTAAGTAGTAACCTATAAGTTCAAAAATATAACTATATTTTTATTTTTTGTAAATTTCTTGAATATTAAGTCGGCCATAGTCGATTTCCATCAACTCTAAACAGAGTGAATTAGAAATCCCCCACGACTACTTAAAGGGCCTTTTGGGCCTCATAAAAAACTCACTTAAGAAGCCCATATTAGCCCAATTTGGGCCTAAGTCCATAGGAATATATTCCCATTTCCTCCATCCCTCCCTCTTGTCCAAAAGCAAAACAAACCCAGCATTCCGGCCCAAAAAGCAACACAACCAATTAACCACTAACCACCACAAATTCAAAACCATACAAACATATACAGGATTCATTCACATCCGCTGCCATAGTTTCCTCTACAGCAGCGGTGTGCCATCCTTCCTACCACGGATGACAACCGGGACCCATACAACAGGGCGGGCCCTCTCTCTAAATCTGGACCGTGGAAATCAAAATCAACAGTCCAGAATCTATGGCAGCGATCGTGCCACAGTTTCTTATAACAGCGGACGGGAACCCCAAACCCGTACGATCCATACGATTCCATATCCCCTGCTGTACTACATTTCACCGTACATCACTTGATCCGTCGGATCATCTCAAGATTCGTGTCAGATCGGACAACGAGACGATCCAACGGGTTGCGTGCCGTATGGCATAATGCAGTAAGTAGGGGATGAGAACTCCAAGGAATCATATCACCTGTTATCCTAGTTTAGGATAACGGGCCCAATTATTCTAATCATGACCGTCAGATCAAAAAGAACGGATCGAATTCGTTCAAAAAAAATTTTCCTCCCTTCGAGAACTGTACTTTCCTACCAATCTAAACCGTTCATTTTGATTTGACGGTCTAGATTGTATAATAGGGTCCTGTAATCCTTTGGAATAACAGCAGATACGGACTCAGCGCTCCGAACATACATACGGAGAGAGAGTGACGCAGGTGAGGCAGCGAAAGGCAGCGAAGGAAGCAACGAATCCCTTCCTTCCCAATTCGCAATTTCCCATGGCATCGACGGCATCTCTCTACAGAGCGTCCGCCATCGTCGCGCGGTGCCTGCCGGGCCGCCGATCGTCGACGGCGCAGCCGTGGCGGCACCGGCGCTGGTGGTCGCGCTCGGGTTATGTGCCGCATCGCCGGGAATTCCCGCTCCCGACGCCGCCCCGAGCGCCCGCCGCGAGCGCCAGGGCCGATGACTCCTCCGGCATGTCGGTTGAGACCGCGCTCAAGCTGCTGGGAGTCAATGAAGGCGCGTCGTTTGATGAGATCCTGAGAGCTAAGAATGCCGTTGCTGCGTCCTGTAAGGACGACCCTGAGGCCACTGCTCAGGTGCAGGTTTTGTACATTTGATTTTGTACTGTATGGCTGAAATCTGAATTGATAATAAATTATCGGAATTTATATAGATTGGAGTTTAATTGTAGGTATTTTAAACCAAATTTGATAAACAAATGCATGAAGTGTTTTGTAATATCATGATTGGAGTTTTAGTTTATTCACTTTGTTTGTGTTACATTGTGATTGATAGTTATGATTGTAATACCTAATACAAATTGATTCAATTTACTATTGATTATTGTAACAGTAATATGGTGCCAAATTTTAGTTTTGAATGCATTCAACCAATTGTATGGATGCCAATTTGTGCTTCATATCCGACATGTTTCCACTTAAATTCACCAAATTCAAGTAATCATAAATAATTACATGAAGGCAATAGTAGTCCAAAAATATGAAGTTAATCCTAAGGATTGGGCTAAAATTGTCATTAGCACTGCTTATATGTCATTAAACACCATAATTTTGGGTTTCTATCTAACTATTTATATCATGATTTTCTAATTTTCAGATAGAGGCTGCATATGACACATTGCTGATGCAAAGTCTTATACAGAGGCGGGCAGGCAAGGTTGCAAACAGCAACATCCGGTATGCTGATGTCAAACCTGTTAGACGTGCTGGTACTGGTTCCGCGCCATGGATGCAAACAGCCATGAAAAATATACCTGTTTCTGTTGTGACGCCCACTAACAGAGACTTGGGGATTCAGGCAGGTGTTTACGGAACCTTGATGGTTCTCACATTTGCAAGTGGATCGTCCACTTCGTTTTCAGGTCCATACACTGGTCCTGATGTTCCTGGGTACATATTGGCTTTTGGGTTTGGAGCTTCGCTGTACTTCTTAGCGAAGAAGAATGTGAACTTAGGTACCTAATCTGTAACTTTGTTATTTTTATTAGTATTTTATGGATAGACCGGACCCCCAAAGAAAGAGATCACAAATGAACTAGTGAATTTCTATCATGTATGCTGGTATGCTGAGTTTCTCTCATCTATTACCCTAGTTTCTATCCCATAACTGGTTCTTCTTTTTTCTGTTTTTCATTCTCCTTTCACTACTGAAACAAGACTCAAAATTAACTGTAGTGCCCAGCTCTGGTACTTGTTTGTTCAACCTGACCAGACATTTATTTTTTTTCTGGAATTTGAAATAATTGACCATATCATTCTGATCGCTTACCCAACTGCGTATATATTCTCAATTGAGAAACAACCAATCTTCCCAAGTCGTGTCAGTGAGAATGTTACTCTTGTGGATTCTGTGGAAGGTTTTTGATTGGTATATTGTTTTGATGAATGATTTTGGGCTTTGCTGCTGGCTGACCTTATTGGAGCCTAATTGTTCTCGGCTAAATCTGTTGTAGTATAGTTGTACTTGTAGAAACTATTTCAAGCTTTCTTGGGAATTACACCTTGTAAATAAAACTGAAACATGTTGTTTTTGCATGCTTCTATGATCATAATCATAATTCTTAAAATACACGTAAACAAGTCAATTGAGCTAGAATGCTAGATCACTAGTTCGAAGTTATGCCATATTTGGATTTGCGAAGAAGTATTGTGATTTGATTATTTTGAAAAAAGTTTAACTGATTTGGCCATTGATATGGAAAACATCAGGGTGTCTGTTACCTTCTCTGTGGAAAAAAATTGTGAATGGTACAAATTATAAGTTAAATGTTGGGTGTTTTCTGAAAGGAGCTTTATATACTTTTTCCCAAAAAAATAAATGGATTCTGAAAGGAGCTTTATATATTTTTTAAATGATTGCAGGAAAAGCCACATTGATAACAGTTGGAAGCCTTGTTGTGGGGGCAGTGATAGGTTCAACAATTGAGAGTTGGTTGCAAGTTGATGTTGTACCAATTTTTGGGATACGCTCTCCTGCTGTCATCATTAGTGAATTCATTCTCTTTTCACAACTGGTGACATCGCTGTACCTCCGGTAGTTCTTGCATTTTATTTATACCAATGTTCCCTTTTGTAATTAGCTGAACAGTTAGTCTTGTATCTACTGCTCAAAGCAAATGTAGAAATTATATCACTCCTTTGGATCTTAGAAAAAGGTGCTGTGAATAGTAGTAAGAAAGTAAGGACCTCCTTTGAATTAGTACAGTTTTGATCTAATATATATAGCCAGCAGCCCAGCACCAAGCAATCAACTCCACGGACAGAGAGGCGGTCCTGATACTAAAATGGAATGCTTAGCTGGTGCTGGTGGATGCCATCAGCCCATCAGCTTTAATTGTGGTTTGAGAAACTTCTTGCATCCATTGAAAAACCGTCCATACATCCATAGATGTGTACATAATGTAACAGATCTATAGACGTGTACAAAATGTGACCTATAAATGCTTATGGATAGTTTTTTAATGAATGCGAGGTATTAATCTTGTAGTTTCATCACAGCTGGAGGGAGAGAAGTCTCAAGAACGTCACAATTGTTCAATTGTTAAAGGTCCTGATTAGCTATTTTCTACTGTTCGTGCGACTTACTCTTGTCAATTTCTTTTTTAGAATACGCAATTTATATATGCAATTTTAGTCCATGCGTTCCTCAAAAAATTAAAACCGAGGAAGGAAAATTGCTATAATGTAAAAGAAGGAAAGCCAATCATATAAAAGAATAAACAGCAATTATGTTCCTAACAAAAATAATCTAATCATGTTGCTATTAGCACACTAGCGTGTAACTACAGGTACTTATAAACATGGCAAAGAAGGTATAGTACACTTCTATTCCCCTTGGTTTACTATTTCTTGAGGCTGATCTCATATACCACCATAAACTTCATAATAATTTGTATGCATCTGGAGAGGAGAAATTCAAGAAATGTCCCAAGTTATCCTCAACCCCTTTTCCCGGCCTTCTTTACAAATGAACAAGATAGGTTTCGAAGAAATGGTTGGAGCGACGTGGGGTGTATTAACAGGTTGTTGGGTATGGCAAGTAGGGGTAAGAGGGCAACTTCAAGGGTTCACAAAAGGATCCGTTTCCCCTCGTAAAGCTTTAGCTATTGGAAGCAGTAGGCACACAATTATGTGGAGCTATATGGTGCAAGAGAATTTGAAGGCACCGAGACACCCCCTCCTTTCAGCGATAACGTGGGCCCCTTGCTCCAGGTAGGCTTGCTCATGAGGTTCTGGTCGAGAAACAAGACGACGACAGTTATGTCGTCGTGGAAATGCCGTCGCACCCCACGATCAATCTTTTTCAGATCAGAGTACCTCATTTCTCTCTTTTTTGCCGCCTCCTGTAAAGCCAGTTTCACAAGCTTCCTCGCAATACCCTGCAACAAGTCACTTTGTAATTCAGCAAGAAATGCCGTGCAACATTAGATTTTTACTTGGACCAAGCATAAATACCCCTACGTAGTAGTGCAACTAAGCATCAATGGAATTAGTAAAGTCTATCTGTAATTGTGCCATCGAACACTAATGACGCAGCAGTAATAATCTCAAAAGGACAACATTTGATATATATTATTTTTTTTTAATTTACAGGTGCCATGTGACCTCAATTACAAGTGTCCTAATATAAGGGGGCAGTCACAATTACCGGATTTTATGCGATGGGTACTTATATATCAGGTATCAGAAAATAACCAACACAACTGAATTTGATGGTACGATACTTACATCAGGTATAAGAAACACTACTCTCTTAAAATTATCAAATACCGAATCAACTAGTCAGTAGGACCAAGTAGTGTTGTAATGACTTAGATGCATCACTACTGTTTATTTTTCCTCAATGGCACTAAATTTCAGCTGCCCACTTGCTTACTTTTGAGGTACTCATACAGACAGCACCTTGGCAGTCCATACCAGTATTTCAATCGTGGACAAGCATGCTACTTCTTTAGTTAAAATTAGTAATAAAATCACAAAAAACGTACATTGCGAGGGCCATTTTGTACAATGCGAACAGCTTCCTCATTGGTGAGATGCTCCCAGAGGCCATCTGACGCGAAAATAAGGAACTGATCATGCTGCTGCAGTTGGAGCACTGAAATTGACGGCTCGGCGCTCAGTATGGGCTTTTGAAACGGTTCTCTCAGCCGAAACTTGGCATGTAACGGTTCTCGATTGAATTCTGACTTCTTAAGATATACATCTCCGATTGACTTGGACACCTGACAATAATAGTTTTAAATTGTTACACTTGTAGCATCACTCATATGTGGGTCTCATTCCTCCACTTGGTATCACCAATTAATATCGACCTAATAATCCATGTAATTAGTATCATAACCATTGGCAGAACATTTGATACCTATACATGCATAAGACGCATGTAACACAGTAAATATACCAAACATGTTACCTCCCATACTTTTCTTTTATTTTCTTCTTTTTTTTTTTCTTGAGATTAAAAAAACGTCGAACTATGCAATGAAGATGATATAAAATAACTATCCCTCTTTGGACTGGACCTGTATAAAATTGATCTTTTGCATTTCAACCAATGATTTCATAAAATTTGCTCAAATTAGAAGTTTCTCAATGTGTGCTCTCCCTCATATGAGTATGACTATCATTTTGCAAAATTAATTTTGTACTTCCCAAAATATTTTAAACAAACTGTATTGCAGAGAAATATATATCCACTGCATGTAAAATAATTACCAGCACTGAGTTTTTCACCTGATAGCATCTTTTTACCATACTCTATCCAAAAGTCAACCCATAACGAAAAACATTACTGTTTGTGGTACTAAAATTATTTCTTCATTTAATTTTAGAAAAATTAAGAAAAAAAAAATAATTTATTAGAAAGGACCATCACTCAATTTTAAACCATTTCCATATATACTAACCGGTAGAAGGTTCAGTGGGTGGAGTCAGGTATAAATGAGACCCATACCTCATGGACAAGCACTGTACCCATAATTGGTCATAAATACACAATTATCTGAAAAATAAATGAAAACCATTTATATGCAAAAAGGTGACAGCAGGTTGGCCCGGGTATAAGTTAGAGGTCCATACCTCTGACTTGCCAACTTTTCTGTAACCGACTTACAGACATTTCTCAATCCAAATCCTTGGAAAAGCTTATGAAAGAAGATAAAAGGTACAATTCTACTTATAGTGAACAGCAAAAACTGTGAGTACCAAACAGCCACTAAAACTCAAATAGTACCTGAATAATTCCCTTCACACGCCACACATTATGCTTCAGCATCACGATGTGGGGGTCATCAGGATGCGATGCCTTCAGCTCCTGCCTGACTGATTCAATTGCAGCATTATGTTCCACAGAGAGCTGTACTGGCAGGATTTCTCCAGTAGCCTTGACGACTCTCCCGAGCACAACCCGGGAGTCGCCCACGTTGGCAACAAAGAGGGTTCCACCACATACCACACCGACCAGGCAGCACGAGCCTACTGCTGCAATTTGCGGCTTGATAGACCACTGCTTGGTAACCACTGACAGGAATCCCTCCTCAGTTGCCTGAAATGCTTTTCGGATCACATCTGCTGACATGTTTTGTTGCTCTGATGTAAACCCTGGATTTGGAATTGGATAGTAATGGTTCAAATGAAGGAATCACATATTGACTTAGAATAAATTAGATTTATGTGACAGAGTCACCAAAACATTTTCTTTTCTCATTTTTTTTTAGTATATGCAAATAATAGATGTGGTCAAATTTAATGGGCAAACTATTAATATTTGGCTATATGGTTTCTTAACTTCCCTTCTGTACTTTTAAAAATTAAGCACACCTGCTTAACATTCAAGTTCATTTCTTAGCAAATTTTGTTTTTGATAAGACAATATGATAATGTATTGTGTTCCAATTTTTAGCATGAAACGGTATCTTTACAGAGTCAATGAAGAATCTCCATCAAGGGGGAGGAGAAATAATATGCAACATTTTTTTTTTTTTACACATTAGAAAAGCAATTACTAGAAATGTAGTTCCTAAAGCAATACTAACAATGAGAGCCAAATATAAATGAAAAGGCACAAATAACTAACAAAAATAAGAACAACTTCAGAAACTTACTTTTGAGATGACAAAACAAGTTTTCGTTGATGTACCGGGATGTCTCTGGGCCACCATGCCCGTCATAGATTCCGACAAAGGTCCCACAAGGACCAGGTTCAACTGAGCTCAGTGGGCCCGATTCTACTTGGCTTTGATCTTCGAGAAGGTTATTGGCCTGAACCACCGCCATGGAGAACTCACCGTTGGCATGTTGCCCCAAATCCTTGTACCACAACAGGCCATCTCTCCGACCGAATGAATCAGACCCATTTACGTTGCTGCGGCCTGATTGTGGGCTCCAGCAAGTCTTAAACAAATCCATCTAAATAGATGCTTATGGCATAAATCATCTCACCCAGCACAAGACATGTATGTTGTTCTTTCTAACTGGCTAATCTTCTATACACTGCCTGATAATTTGTTGAAAACAAATTAGAAAGAAAGAAAATATCCAGTATCAGAAATGGATATCAGAAAACAAATTAGAAAATTTGTGAAAGTACCCAGTATCAGAAATGGGATTTTTAAAGACACTGTTCATAAACGATCCCTATTATTGTACAAAAACTACATACCAAGAAGCCAAAAACAATTTAACAATTTCCCCATTTCTTTCATACCTCTTGGCAGTGATCTTCCTATTCTTCCCCCAAAGAAAAAACAACCTTCCAACTGCTCAGCTTTCAGTGAGATCGAATTCTGCAGCTAAGCTCAGCTCAGGATCAGACAGATACCCACCACCAATTATGCAATCCCCTCAAGCCCAATCTATCCAAAATACCAAACAAGTTGGAATATGAGTATATGCCCCCTTTTCAGAATTAACCCAGCAAATTATCATTACCTGATTAAAAGGGCAGAAAAATAATAAAAATAGGACCCACTACCAATTTCTTCTTCCTATTGATTAGTGGAGAGCTCCTCAGGGCTTAGATCTGGAAACCCATCAAGATCACAGAAGAACACAGGTACTGAAATTGAAAGGTCTCTCTCTGAGACTCTGACAGAGGGTTAAATCAAAGGCTCCTGCTTTCTATCACTGGAATGAATTTGCAAATAAAAAGAGGGATAAGTGGAAACAGCTCACCACAACACAATCTCTGAATGAATCCCTGGTGTGGTGAGTGAGAGCAGAGAGGAGAGAGTTCTGGTATAGAGACAAAATACCATTAAAGGGGGAGATACAAAGAGAGAGAGAGAGAGAGAGAGCTAACTAAGAGCCAGCAGGACAAGCAGAGGAAATGGGCTCTACCTTTACCTTCTTGCTAATTGGAGAAATGGAGCCTTCTCCATTTCGGGACCCCCCTCAATTTCCATGCCGTTTTTATACATACATACATACATACCTCTCTTCTCTTGGGATTAAAAAACCATGGTTTTTTTTCCCTTATGTAATGATGGTTTTTTTGTTGGTTTTAATTTTTAAGCTTTTATTTTGGCATTATCTATGTCTCTTCTCTCTTGGGATTTAAAAACCATGGTTTTTTTTCCTGTTTGTAATGATGGTTTTGTTGGTTTTAATAAATTTTGAAGTTTTTATTTTGGCATTATCTCTCTTCTCTCTTGGGATTTAAAAACCATGGTTTCTTTTCCCTTTTGTAATGATGGTTTTTTTATTGGTTTTAATTTTTAAGCTTTTATTTTGGCATTATCTCTCTTCTCTCTTGAGATTTAAAAATATGCATACATCTCCTCTTCTCTTGGGATTAAAAAACTATGGTTTTTTTTTCCTAATGATGGTTTTATTATTGGTTTTAATTTTTAAGCTTTTTTCTTTTGGCATTATCTTTATCTCTTTTTCAGTGATACGTCAGCTCCCAATAGACACGTTGCGGTATTCTATATTTCTATTCAAATGATGCTTCTTCTTCTTTTCTTTACTTTTATTTTTACTTCTAGTTTTACTTTTATTATTTTTCTGTTTTTGGTTCCTTCCATATTGGAAACTTCTGAATTCTAACATAGCTAGAATTTTCAATTCTACTGTTGGAAAACCAATTGGTAAGACTTTTATTTTTTAAGGATGACCAATTGGTAGGACTTGATATATCAAACTTTTCAAAAAAAAAAAAAAAAAGGACTTGATATACCACACACCGGAATTTCTTATTTCTCATGATGCAGCTCAGTTTGTGCTATTGAAGTCAAAACCTTTCTAGAAGAAAAAGGATCAAATGATCACATGTTTTTTTTTTTTTTTATGACTGACTGGTTACCATGAAATTAGAGAGTTTGTTAAATCATTTCACTCTTTGGTAGATCTATGAAAAAAGAACTAGCGGTACCATTTGAAAAAAAAAAAAAAAAAAGAAGCAGGAGCCATCCAGCTGCAATGACAATTTTACAGCATTTTAAATTCTTAAATAACAAAACTGGTTGATAGAATGTATTATATATATCATGTTATATGTGTACAATAATAAACTATATCATTTTGATTTTATTTATATATATATCAGGCATTAACAAAAATTGGCAGTTCAAATTTAATGATTTTTTCTGACAGGATTATCGAAACAATGTTAAAACTTTATTATTTTTTATGTATATGTTATCGAGATGATTTAGAATACATCTAACGGTTAAAATTTGTCAATTTACGTATATATAATGAATTGTTCACCACGAGTATCAATGCTTATAGTTATTAGATCCCTCCTCTTCTAAAAGAATATCCCAATGCAACATATTGTTGGCTTGAACTACAAATTATATTCCGGTTCTAGAAAGAAATAAATTGAAATTTTATCGTACCAATTCCATAATAATAATTTTAGTGGTACAGATTCAATTCTCTCTCTCTCTCTCTCTGTTTTTTTTTTTTTTTTTTGCTAACTTTATCTTTAATTAATATTTTCTGCACCAAAAAAAAGAAGAAAAGAAAACATTCCCCAGAACATATATAAGCATATATATCGTGTCCAGTCATCAAGACACTATTCTCTAGTATTAATAAGCAGCTGGATGCTTTTTGTTATTATTCACAATCTAGGGATGAGCATGAGGCTACTCTTACATATTTTATATTAATGATTAACTTGGAAATTTCGACAGTGGTTCTTAGATAAATTTAAATTAATAATGTTTAAAAATTCTTATAGTTATAGAGATATAAATATAATCTATAAATGAATGATTGCAAATATTATATATACATTAATTGCCATTGGGATTCATCTGTTAATGTTCTCTTTTGCGGAATATTTAATATTGCTTGAATTATTATGATATTGAAACACAATTAGTTTTGCAATTATTTTTATAATTTTTACTTTTTTTATCATTTTGGAAAATCCATTGCTGATCTGAATTGGCAATTTACACTCTCATCCCTGATGTATTATTGGAGGGGAAGGTTTGTTTTATTGAACCCTTGCACAAAACATTTTGGTATATTTTGGTGGGGGGCTTAATAATATAATATACCTTTAAGAAAAAAAGATAATAAAAAATTTGCAATGACTCATGAGCTGTTGTGTACGTTTAAAAATGCATTAATTTCAAGTTAGACATAAAATACAATATAAATTTGCTATTGCAAATTCAGAATTAAAACCTCAAAAATATTTCAAGAATTTGCTGTCTGCAGTGTACCGGTAAATTTATATAAGTTGTGTCACTTTTCTTATGATGCCATTAATTATAATCTTGACCAAAAAGAATATATAATTAATTGAATTTGTAAAGTTCCCAGATTTCAACTAAGAAAAAGCATGAAAAGTTAGTTATGTTTTTTTGCCACCAATTAAAATGCACTACCATATATATATATATGGGTAATACTTAGCGTCCATAGAAAAACTGTCCATAGCGTGTATAGGTTACATTCTGGAATGTATTTGTTACATTTCGGAACGTATCTGTTACATTTCTTACACGTCTAAGAACGTATGGACGGTTTTTCAATGGACGCAGGGTGTTTCTCTATATATATTGGATCTACCTTCATGCATGCATGATTATTTCTCAACTTGCATTAATTTGTATAATGTGGTGATAATTGCTGGGCCTGTGACCTAATTTTGCTTGCTTTTCTACTGGTGCGCATATATAACATATCTTTTTCAGTTTCCACGTGTCCTGAATTTATTCTGAAAGTTTAGCTTGAAGAAAATTCTAGATGCCACAAATAATTATTAAATTGCTGTAGTAATATGTTAGAGTTTCAAAATATAATAACGCTCTCTATATATATTTGGCATATATATATGCGTAGGCAAAATGGCATGATGAAAAGTTAATTAAATACTTACTCAAAAAAAAAAAGTTATATTAAATATTTAAGCCACATGATTTGAAAAATTGGCTACATGTGATCAAACACAAATTTGGATGGCATAAGGTAGACTATTCATTAGAGTAGTGGTACTAATCCAATTTACATGTGATCCAAACACAAATTTGTAAATTGGGAGTAGTATATATGGTTAGCTGCTACTCAACTAACTCACCTATCTGTTGGTTTAGCAAAAGGTAGTGAAATAGAAGGAGTAGAGAGGAGAGGATATGTTAAAAAATTTGGTCATGTGAGTTGGGTTCTGCATTAATGATGGAATATGAAAATAAAAATCATTATTTAAATTTCACTATTACTACTTCAAATGTATAATCCAAACATCATTTTCACTAATCCGGATAGTACAAAGTTAGTACTACTCTCATACTTCCAAGCTAGTGCTAACCCCATACTACTCAAGATCACTAACCCAAATATCATTACTCTTGTACTAATCCTTCCACCATCCAAACGCACCCATATGTTAAAACGATGTATAATACTTTAGCTATAGCAGAAATAAATAAATGGAATTTTCCAAGCTTCCACATTTTGACTGTCAACACGCCCATATATACACAAAATTTGTAACTCTTATATGAAATTGTGTAACACTTAATTAACTCATATTTTTGTAACAATATGAATACGTAGACACTGAGGACACTAGATATGACCCTAAATAAATCTCTCCTTAGTCCTTAACAGTACAGTACTAACACTGAAAAAACCAATAATTACATATACATATACGTATATATGGAGTTGCCTGCACCACAGAGAAATTAAGGAGAATTCTAATAATCAAATTTTGTAATATTGTATCACTAACCATATATATATATATAACTGTGGTCCCACATGAACATTGACAAATTGAAATTCAGGAATTATTAGAGGCAATATATGCAGCATCATAAATTAAAGGCAGGAACAAAATAGTATTAATGACAGTAGCAAGACTATTATATGATATGTATGCTAGTTGCCAGATGCATGGAGACAAGTTGTTGCATCGTGCGGCTGACAGCAATCCTGCATCTGCACTGCGCTGAATGCCGCTGACTGCTACGGTGCTTCCATAAGCATTTCGGATCGAAATGCTTACGATCCAATTTGAAAAATCCATCGTCCGAAATTTTAATCTAAATAGCTCATTATAATCTTGACATAATTAACTTGTAGAATCCCAATATTTTCCATTTTATAAAAATTTTAGCTATTTTTAATGATTTTTTAAAGATTGGCATACAAAAAATTGATTTATTTTTTATTATTTTAAGAGCCTTATCTCAAAAAATCATTAAAAATAGTAATAAAATTCCTAAAATGGTAAAAAATTGGCATCATCCAACTTAATTATGTCAAGATTATTATAAGCTATTTGGATCAAAATTTCGGACTACGGATTTTCAAAATTAGAACGTAAGCGTTTCGGTCCGAAATGCTTATGGAAGCACCGTAGTCGGACTATATATATATATAGAATTTTGCTACCGTTAGTCATGACTCACGGGTTGCTTCGTGAGTCACGGTCCAAAAACATATCAAATCACCTCCAAATTTCGATTTAAATGGCTCAATAAATTCTTCATATCAAAATCTTATAACACGCAAAAAATTTTCATATTAATTACTTTGAAAATTATATTCGTGCTTTGCAATTCATTAATTTGGGATTAGATTTTTCATCATTCCCTTTCGAAATGAACCTTTTTTTTTTTTTTTTGTCAAGCAAATTTAAATATCTATGAATGATATTCCATCTGAGATCGAACCTGCGACATTTATTTTACACCGAAAACGTTGTCCTTAGCCATTAGACTGAATACGTATTGGTTCTTGAAATGAATTGGGTCTCTATAATTAGAATTAGATTATTTTCTACCCCTTGAAATGTCTAATATCGTAACAATTTATTCAACAATTTATTGCCATCATTGTTATATAATGGCACAATGCTATATATATAAGTTTTTTTTTTTAATTTATACGTATCAAATCATTTAGATTTTTTTGGTGCTATGAGCCTATAATGTATTTTTTTTTTTCGAGGGATATGAGCCTATAATGTAGCTCCAATCCTTTTGCATCCAGTACAACTAATAATTGCACTTATCTTAATTTCAGTTCAGTGAATTGGTGAAGAATTGATTTTTTTAATGATATGGCCAAGCATCAGCAAACAATTAGTATAATTCAGATGACATGATTTTTTTTCTTTAAGATTAGTGAAGTAAAGAAGATAACATTTATCTCGTCCTTAATTAATTTTACAGTTAAACAGTCAACAATTTCTTAATGGAAGGCAAAATTCCTCCTTAAGGTTAATTTGCAAAACCCAAAAAAAAAAATCAGAGATTAACGTTATTTAAATAGACAAATTTTGGTTGAGAGGATATTTAAACATTTGGAAAAAAAATAAAATAAAATTAGCAGTTAACTAATAAATTAAATAAAAAAAAAAACAGATTTTGTTAGTTCTGTAACATCTGTTCATGGGTTTTAAATTCCCGGCTTAAATTTCCAAATTTCGAATGTTTAATTAATTAATCCACTCCGGTACAAATTCTAGATTTTCAAAGTCCACACATTGCTTCAACCAATTTCAAATTGAAGTCACAAACATACAAATTAATGTCAATTTTCATTCATCTTCTCTCACACATTAAAATACCCCAAATACGGTATATATATACTACCAAAATTTGCATCATATATTCATATATATCGTCCCTGTCACCATATATATACTAGTATATATAGTTTGAAATTCTAGAAAGGACATGAAAATGATAGCATATATATATATGAGATGAGACAACTTGAATTATATGCATGGGGCCCCTTATCGTGTGGTTATGTTGCTACATTGAAATTCAATTAATATAATCGTACTCAAACCAAATAATTTTATTTACAAAAAAATAAGAAGAAAATTATAAGCTTTTTGAAATTTGAAAATAAAATTAATTTAGTAGCACTTTCTATACATTGTTTGAATTTTTAATTTTATAAATATGGGAATATATAATAGCTCAGGAGACGTAACAGATTACAATACCGGAAGCTAAGAACTGGCCTTTAGTCTAGTGGCTAAGGACAACGCTCTCTGTGTGGGAGATCTCGGATTCGAAACCTAGATGGAGTCTTTTATAGATATTTAAATAAATTTGAGTGGCTTGACCCTTATCTTTATCTCAAAAAAAAAAATAAATAAATACCGGAAGCTCTCTTGTATATATAGTTGTATGAAATGATGAAGCCCGTAGGCTCCAAGGATTAAAAAAAGTCGACTTCTTGAAAGGATATCAATGATTTATTGATTTTTAAACCCACTTGCTCAATTTGCGTCATTGACATGGATATATAACACTCACATCCAAGTTATTTAAATGCGGTTTAATTAATTAATGCCTTCCAATATTTATATTTTAATTTGGTATGTCCTTATGTTATACAATATTTAATTTATTAAGAGATTATTATTGAACCTTATAATTAAATATATGCAAAACATATTTTATTGTGAAACCCATATTTGCATTCTATTCCCTTTTTATAATGATTTTACAGATAGTATAAGATGTAGTACAATAATTAACTCCCATTTATTGAATAAAATATGCAGATGTTCCATTTATTAAATAAAATATGCAAGTAGTACAATAATTAACTCCCATTTTTTATAATGACTTTTACAGATAGTGAAATAATTAAATCCCATTTGCGATTTTTATAGCTTCGCCCATGATCATTTATTAAATTAACAAAAAAGTGCGGTTGGCTGTTGAAATTGCATCGCCATGTAAATTGTAATTGAAAAAAGGAGGTCAAAAATATTTTTTTTTTAAAAAAAAGAAAACACTATGCTCGTTACAATCAAAAATTTTAATTTATATAAGAGTAATAGCTAGCGTCTATCCACCAGTACCGGTCCACCGCATATTTAATGAACAAATATCATTTTCTAGTGAATATTTATATTTTTTCCGATTAATAGATATCATTTTCCAGTGAACTGATATACTACGGTTTCCAATGAACATTTATGCAACTGTGACAAGCACATAATGCACATGGGTGTGTCAGATTGTGAGGAGGGTGAATGAGTAGCCTACTTTATAGCGGTGGACTCTACATGTTTTTTTCCTTTTTTTATAAATAACTTCACGGCTAGTTTAACAATGTTAATACTGTTTGTCAGCTACAATTAAATTTGCACAATTTGTTAGTTTTTTTTTTTTTAGTTGCTAACATGCAGGTACATGTCTAGTGCCATGCTGGTCAAAGCACCTAATTAACTAGCTATCTTCATTTAACAATATTTCTTAATTACTTTGATTCGATCTGGCGTGAATATATATTCTTTTTTTGCCCTAGAAAAGACTGATGGTCATCTTGAAGTCTTGATTAATTCCAATTGTGGACAAATACAATATGAAGTTTTAAACTTTGTGTAGGAATATATATAGGATCATGTTGATCACAAATCACAGCCAGCTCCATTAACACTAAATTTTTGAGGTACTTACTTTCTAGTTAATTTCTAGTATATTATTATGTTGCATGATAATATATCTCTATTATGTTATTGCTAGAGCTGTTATTCGAGGCCAAGGCAAATGGCATTAAATTAATAATCTTTTTTTAAAATATATATATATTGAATAAAATTTAAACATAACTTTTAAAATCTTTTTATATATGTGAATATATAATTTGATAATTTATAACAGGCTTAATTTTTGCTACACCCATTTTAATTTAAATCATACCATAATCATACTCATCTTATTTAATGAAGAAAAGAGAAAATACACAGGCCATTGGATCAAAGTAGATGAAAAGATTTAAACAAAATCAGTAGTATATAATATTGATGATGTGATATAGTTGAGGTAATTAGAAAGCTACCTCTTCCAGTCTTCCTGCATTATAGATTTTTTTTTTTAATTTTTTGGAAAATAGATATTCTAATTGGTAGTTGGTAGCTACTCACTTGCTACTACCACAAGTGTTCTACTTCTAAGCTTCTGCACATATTAATTAAATAGCAATTGTAACATATACAACAAGCTGTCAATTCTTACAGCCAACCTAGCTAGTAGTCAATTCATCTTAGCTTGAAGGGTCTGAACCCTATTTTGCTATCTACTTCAATTAATTGTTAATATATATATATATATATATATATATATATATATATAGAGTCCGGCTACAATAATATGCATATCACGGTTTTACCGTGCTATGCGGTCCGTATCTCCGTTTTCGGTGTCCAAATAGTCGATCCGAACCGCTCAAATTAATCTTTATATCAAAATATACTAGCAAACCAAATTTCATAATTTTTAGAATTTTTTTGCTATTTTTAATGATGAGGAGAAAATGACTACATCCAAGGGTTCTGGTTTATACAAAAATAGTGATATTGTCCCCATCATTAAAAATAGCAAAAAAATTCTTTAAATTATGGAATTTGTTTTGCTAGTATATTTTGATATAAAGATTAAGTTGAGCGGTTCGGATCGACTATTTGGACACCAAAAACGGAGATATGGACCGCATAGTACGGCAAAACCGTGATATGTATATTATTGTAGCCTAACTCTATATATATATATATCATGTATTATATATTTTTCTTTCATGTTCATGCATTGCACGAGCCTAATTTATCTTCCTGTGGTCCAAATGTTAAATTAATCATGCATGTACTTAATTAATTTAACTGCAATATAAATTTGGTAACCTATAAAATAATATGGCGGCCAGAAGCATTGAAAGCAAGCATACAGCTCATGCATATGGATTATGGAGTTTGAAGTAATCTTGACCTAATTCAAATACAATGAACTCAGTATATATGCCATCGAATATATATATATAAGATCACCTTTCATTACCTGGTCACTTCCTGGTTTCTTCATGGAAGAAATACAACCTTACGATATTGCTGCCATGTTGGCAACTGATGGGCCTCGGTTTTCGGGTGCCGAATACCGAAATCCAACTGTATTACAAGCTCTTAGAGTATAGTTATAAAATGGCTATCCTATATGCCTAAGTTCCAACCTCCTCTCTATGCTCAGGTTCGTCTTTTATAAGTTGAAGTCCAGGACCTCCTTATAGCAAGAGATCCGTGATTGGAGCTAATCACGGATCCTTCCTCTTTGGAATGTCGGCATGCTATATATCTGGGCCGAACTGACTGAGGCCCATAACATAGGAATCCGGCTCTAAGCCCATAAACCAACACATTGGGCCCTATCAGCAACTATATATATATATATCACAATTAATCAAACACAAAAAAGTCTTTTAAATTTATAAAATTTGAACATTTTTACCCTTATATTTTCCTCTTTTTTTTTAAATTTGATCACAATTATCTCGTACTTCAGCTCGGTTAATGAATTTCTATATATACAATTAGGGTTGTAAACGAATTGAATAGAATATATGATCTAAAATGTACTTGAACCAAATCGAGCTGGAGCTAAACCGAATCAGTAGCTCGAACTCTAATCGAGCTCCAAGCTCCATACAGCTCAATTATTATAATTTTATATTTATTTTTCATATTAATATAAATAATTAGAGCTGCGATAAGTATATTATTTTATCTTTCTTTAATAATGTAAAATAATTATCTATATTTTTTCTAATTTTATAATAAATTATAGTTAAAAATTTTGATATTTTATAAATAAACATTAAAATAAGTATATTTTGTTAGTTAAATAATAAAATAGATATATTGTTACAAATAATTTTGACAAAATAATTTAAAATATGTGCAAATTACTATATATCGAACTATAAAAATCGAATCCGAATCAAATCAAGAAAATATCGAGTCGAGCTAAATTGAACTCGAGCCGACAAAAAATCAAATCAAGCTAATTAAATCGAACTCGAACTCAGACTGAATCGAACTCGCGAACATTTCTGCCAACCCTATATACAATTAATAAACTATGATTTCTATATAAACAAGGAATAAATAAAAACAATTTAAAATAAGAAAAACAACATCCTTAATTAGAAAACGGCCTTTTTAGAGTAGACTGCTTTTATCATAAGAGGTTTCCTGAGAAAAAAAAACTGCAATTAACTTTGGAGCATGCATACATATATGGTGCTTATATATATAATCATGCTTATTTTATAATTTTTCAAACTTATCGTTCTCTTAATATTTGGAAGCTCGAGGAGTGCTCTGTATATATATATATATATAAGCTCGTAAATTTTTCATATTAATTTTGGAGTTTCCAATTGGGAAAAACTTGATCCGAGACACTAATTTCATGATTTAATTGTCTGTCATCTACTACCTGCTGTTGCAATAACTAGCTCCAGTTAATGAGCTCTTATAATTTTTAAAAGGCTTGTTTAAAACTGCATAATAGAGTATATATAGATTATCAAATCATTTGAACCAAAAAAAAAAGAAATTAGGAGTTCAATGTCAGAAAAGTAATAACAGATTTTTTTTAAAAACTAATATACTGTTTAACCTTTAAACTATTTGTATTTTAGTTTCATAATTTAAATATTTGATGCTTCATCAAACAAAAAAAAAAATTATACAACAATTTTATCAGTTTATATATATATAATGATTTTTTAAGAAATAAAAATATCAGTTAATCCAATGGAATTTAAACCAAAATCAATAAAATTTTCGAAATCATCCCCGTACATTTTTCGACTTCGATCCTCAAGAATATTTGTAACAAGATTGTCAAAATGAAAATCTCGATTTGAAAAACTTTGACAAAATGGAATGAGACATCATATATATGCAATAATTGCAGTTAAATATATACATAAATATTAAAGCAAATAATAATCTATAAACACAAAATTAAGGCATTGAAAAACGGTTGCATTTTAAATAATCTTCAGTGTATTCTTTTTGTCTTTTGTTTCTCTTTTTTCCTTTTTGTTTCTTGTTTAATTCCCTGCTTTTTCTTGCTTATATATGATTGATGGGTAAGGTGATAGAATCGTTTGCTTCTGCACTTCTGCATGCTTACCATCGAACAGCGCTTCACGTTGAAAAAATAATTAAGACAGAAATTAAGTTTCCTAATTAGAAAAAGAAATGCTTAATAAAATATATACATGTTCTCCAGGCTGACCTGCTCACCTTTGTATTAAAGTGTATTCTCCAAAATAATAAGGATTTTCAAAGAAATCAATAATTAATATAAAAACCCATAATAATAATAGAGAATATCTTCTTGTCCCCCTTCGTTTGTCCCGCTTAAATGTCCTCCACCAAGATTCTATTAAGATTCTATATTAAGATTCAGATTCACACTAATTACATACTTATTTTGACTCTAAAAGTCGGGTCCTACCACTTAATAGTCAAATTTGTTTGATCATATATAGCGTTAGGGTAAATAACTGTCTGCGCAAATCTGGTGTTCATACCTATCTGTCGGGGTGTTCATACCTCCCACATAAGGTGTTCATAGTTGACATAATTGGTGTTCATACCTATGCATCGAAGATTCTGCATGGGTCTTCCAAGATTCCACGAGATTCCATGTTCTGGTGAATAACCATCCGACCTAACTTGAGTGTTCATATTATGTATTGACGGGTGTTTATATCTGTTACATTAGGGTGTTCATACCTTATGTACAAGATGGTGTACTGATGGGGGACATTTAAGGGGGATTTTTCTTGGGGGACAGTTAGCATACCCCATAATAATAATATAAGAAATCCACAATATCCATAAAAAAATAGAGATAGAAAAAAGATGAAAAAAAAAGAAAGAAATGGAATCTAATCACAATTAATGATTATGAAGTAACTTACAAAATTAACAGAAAGTTGGCATATAAAATTAAAGAAAAAAAGTTTAGCAACTTAGTAAATTTTAATCCATTAGCTTCATTAATCAAAGTACAACTAATATGCCAAAAGCAAAGATCCTTTAAAATGCATTGATTCACGGGATATATAGGAAAATAAGCAGTTTTTGCCACCAGTAGTAGAACAACAAAATCTAATTAAATATTCCCAATAGGAGTATACTTCCATTTTACTGTTCTTTATCCAAGAACAGGAATAAGATTTTTTTTTTTTATGAAGAAGAACATTAGGAATATTAAGATTGATAGATCAGCATGCATGAAAACGTGCTATATATCTCTACATATAACCTGATTATTATTTTTTTTTGGATGAAATTTTTTATTTCTTGGTATAACAATATATATATATAATTATATATATATAAGCCGCCCTTGTGTTGTCTGTGGCTTGGTAGAATAAAATGTGACCAATAGAAAGTCAAGCCAGGGCAGAATATTGTTAGATTTGGATATACATATATGACATATCATATCAATTGAGGATGGATATAATTTAGAATTTTTTGGGGATGACCTAGACGTAATTTAAAAATTTTGAATTTGAAATTGCCTAATATATATGTGACAGGTCAATAAAATGATAAGATCGGACCAGCAAACAAATCCATTTAATCCATGCATATATATTGCAAAAGTGATAAACCCAAATTCCCTGCATTGACTTATTTCATTATTTTTTTTTTAATGGAAGTAGGGTATTAAAACCCAAAAAGAGAGTTATATGTACAAGTGTCAGGAAGTAATAATAAACTATCTTGTGCCCCTTTTAAATTTAAAATTAGCACAGGTGTCTAATAGTAATTAATTTCCCTCATTGACTTAATTTATTTATTTTAGTACTATCTTACAATTCATTATAATTTTCATTTATTGTTGGACTTTCTAGATTGCAAATTTAATTAAGTAAGATTGTAATATTTTATCAATAAATTCTACGAATAATGATGTGTCATCTCTGATAAATCTTGCTGATTAAGTAATAAAATAATAATAACTTCTAGAACACAATGTTATGCTAATTTTTTTCATGTTGGATTGCTGTTATTTTATTTTTGAGTGGCTGTAAATTACTCAGGTTCCTCATATATAAAAAATTGTTAGAGATAATCCTTGGATAACATTTTTCTCTATTAATGATAGATAAGGATGGTCCTTATTGTCTCTTTCAAACAGTAACTAAGACCCTAAATTATTAATTCAATATGTTCGAATAGAATCTCCTTATGGAAAAAAATGCAAATCCTCTGCCCTTTAATTACTTACTAGCTAGGCTAGGCCTCTGTATATGATGGAAAAAAAACACTGTTCAATGGTAAAAATCACTGTATTTGTTCAATGAAGTGTTGAACCGTCAATGGCCATTTTTTTTTTTTGGGGGGGGGGGGGGGGGGGGGGGGGCTCAACTAATTAACACATAAATTGTGATCCCGGTTAATTGTCATTTTTTATCATCATCATGAGAGGCTGATATCATGCCACATTTAAATGCCCCACAATGAAAATAGTACAGAATATTTTACAATGACAATTTTATGTTCTGTAAATTAATATAATCATCTAAAAATAATACGGAACAGTAATGGCATGTTGTAGTGTAGTCACAATATTTTGTTGTTTTTATATAGCCCAATTAATTAGTCCTTTGATATATGGGCCAACTTTTATTTGTGAAAGTATTGCTATTTAAGGTTCTAGGCCTTAATTTGACGGCCCATAACACTCGGGAATCCAACTTGACAATATTTCAAGGGAGAAAATCTGTTGACCCAATTAGTTTTGCAATTATAACGATATCCGAAATTCAAATGCATAACCATAGGTTAGTGTACTATTAATAGTACAAAGCTATTAATAAATTGCTTCGTACTATAGACTCGTATTTATAATCTCAAAATATTAATAGTCGATCTAAACTTTTCATTATGATCTTCATATGCAAATTTACTTATAAACCAAATTTTATATTTTTTATAATGTTTTTGCTATTTTTTATGATATTTAAAAATGTCACTTACTTAGATGGTTCATAATGGTTTGATCAAGTGACATTTTAAAATATCTTAAAAAATAGAAAAAATATTATAAAAAATACAAAATTTGGTTTACAAGTAAAATTAATATGATGATCATAATGAATGGCTCGGATCGACTACTAATACTTTAAAATTGAAGATTAAGTCAATAGTACGGGGCAATCCGTACTATTAATAGTACAATAGCCTCACTCTAAAAATAATACAAATCTTTAATATTTGTTCCTCAATTATTTATATTTTTTAAGCTTATACGTTGATTTAATTTAAAATTTCAAAACAATTTGAGTATACTTTGATAGTTCATACATTTTTTTCAATGCTCACATTAAAAACCCCTTTTTAATATTGATTACTACAAATTAAAATTTGACCAACCTAGTTCACGAGGACATGCTTGAATTAATTAATTTTTGACCCAAGAGGACTAAGATGCTTGGTCCAGTCCCCATCCTATTTTTATTACATATAACTATTGACTGTTCTTATATACTATGACTGTTTCAAAGATTTCAAAATTTTAAGCAAGAAACTGTATTTTATTATTATGAATTAGTATACTAACAACTACAAAATTTAGTAACTGTCAAATGTTACATTTTAATTTAAAAGAGAACTCATATCTTTGCTTACAATTAATATTAAATAATTCAAGAAATATCATATTTTATTTCAATGTAGTTTGTAAAAGCATAATTATTTCGCATAAAAATCTTCATATTTTAAGTATATACATATTCAAAAAATCAACAGTCAGACCGGTTGACCCACCGATTCGGCCAGTGACCCATTGACCTAAAACTTTACTAGATCAATGTCCGGTACAGTTATGATATCATTACTAATAGTAATTCAAGTCGTCCTTTGTTTGTGAAGTTGCGTTCAAAGCAAACATATATGATATATGACAATTTTTTTTCAATTTTCATTCCTTCAAAAAAGACGAGTTCAAATTTTTGTTCTAACAGTTAGTTTGAATTTATAGGAGCAAGTTAACAGATTTATTTTCAGTTCTCAATTTCTCATACAGTGAAAATATCTCCTTGATATTGAATATTTAGCAATTAAATTTGACCAAACCAGCTGACACAAGGACATGCTAGATTTAATTAATTTTGACCCAACTTAATTCACTTGACAGGACTTAGATGCATGGTTCAGTCCCCATATAAAGTCTTGGTGAAGATTTTTTCAATGAAAAATAAACTCTTGAAATTTGAAAGTGCTTATTAACTTAAAATGTTTTAAATCATTTAATGTAGACAAATTGGGCCTTAATTTCACAGTTGGGCTCTAGCAAAGAGAACGAATTTCACAGTTGGGCTGCACTCATTTATTTGCATATTTGTTAAAGGGCAGGTGATAACCATTCTTGTGACAATTGCGATAACATATTTTCAAAAAAATATGAATAGAATCTTAAAATAGAAATTTCTTACAAGCATATTATCAAACTCATAGATTTATTGTGTTTCAAATTTCAAATAGTTTGAATATCATTTGATACTCCATCGCATCTCATCAAAATTTCTTAATATTTTCAAAATTTATGAGTTTTGATTTTGTATCGACACTATATATATTCTTGATAAAACGATTAATGTAGCGATATGTCACGCCGTGTCCACCTATATATAAAGTAAGTTACCCATCCACTCATCTCTCACAATCTGACACACCCACGTGCATCCACGTGCTTGTCACAGTTGCATAAATGTTTACTAGAAACTGTAGTGTATCTGTTCACTAGAAAACGATATCTATTGATGGGAAAGATATAAATATTTACTTAAAATTGATATTTGTTCATTGAAAATACGGTGGACCGGTAGATAAACAAAAAGGTGAACGCTACCTCTTACTCTGTGTGCTGTGTGAATTTCGCTTGACACATGCATGTTGGTGTTGCACTGATGTAGCCATGTACGTACGTATACGTAGGGGTGTAGTGTAGCCGAGTGCTCGTCCTCTGTAGCGCTACATTGTGTAGCGCAGGACGTGAACCGTTGGATCATCTTGAGATTCATGTCAGCACAGATCTCGAGATGATCTAACGGTTCATGTCCTGCGCTACACAATGCAGCGCTACAGAGGATATGAAATCAGTGTAGCCTGCAGCAGGCTGCAGTGGTTGGTGGCAATAAGCCAATAACAGAGAGGGATCATATTCATGCATATACACGATTGACTTGTCAATCTTTCACTGCACTCTGCCACGGATAAAAATCTGCTGCTTTTCTGAGAAGAAAAGCAGGGCCTGCTTTTCTAAAAAGAAAAGCAGGTGATCCCGATCCCTCTGGCACTCTCGCTTATATATTCGCCACTCCTTCCCTCCTCTCCCTACCAACAATACATACGTACCGTTGATCAAGCTCAACCAATTCAATCCATGGCAACATTCTCCTCAGCCTCTTCCTTTCCTCTCCTCCTCTTCCTCATCGCGCTCTTTTCTCTCGCTTCCTCTCATCAGACGACGTCGTCCGTGAACCCCTCGACCTCCGGCGCAGCCACCGTCCGCTACTGGAACCGTAAGGTCCACAACAACGCATCTCACCCGCCCGACTTCCTCCTCTCCCTCCTCTCCCCTCTCCCGATTACCTCCCTCCCCTCCTCTCCCCTCTCCATTTCACCCTCCTTCTGCCGCTCTGCCCGCCTCCTCTGCCCCGATTCCACATTCTCACAGCCCCTCGAATCCAGCAACCCCATCTTTAGACTCCCTTCGCCCCCCGCACAATGCAGCATTCAGCTCCTGTACAGCTACAATTGTGGAATTGCGGCTGATTCCTCCTCGTTCACGCCCGGTGTATATTTTCGGGAGAGTGAATTGACAACAGGGAACGTGATGCCAATGGCAGATAGAGCTACGACTACAAAGATGCCAGCTTGGTCGTTCCTTCCTCGATCGATAGCAAGAAGGATCCCGTTCGAGGCGAAGGCTATCAAGTCCCTGTTCAGGTTGGACCCAGGTACAACATTGGCAAAGGCCGTGGACGAAACACTGGCAACATGCCAGAAGCCACCGGTCCAGGGGGAGACGAGACGGTGTGCCACCTCTGCGGAGGACATGATCGACTTTGCCGTGGAGGCGTTGGGCAATGATGTCGTGGTGCGGAGTACCGAATCTCCGAATTCATCTGGAGGGCCTATCATGATTGGTAATTAAGCTTTACTTAAGAGTGTAATTATCCAGTATTCATAAGTTAACTGAGGTACTTTTTCAGATAAGAAATCAGAGTTTAGTATAAATCTCTCTGCTGAACATGATCATAATTAAAGAACTAACCTCGTACATTATGTGTTATACCAAGATATATAATTTTGGTGTTTGATCAAACATCATAAGGCTATAGAGAGGCTTGTATATATGCATGTGTAAAATGAAAAGGCTGCCTTTATATATCTAACTTAAAACTATATCAGATTGAGTAATACCCAACATCCATAGAAAAGTTGTCCATAGCGTTCATAGGTTACATTTCGGGATGTATCTGTTACATTTCAGAATGTATTTGTTACGTACATTCTGTACACGTCTATAGATATATGGACAGTTTTTCAATGGACGATGTTTCTCTATCAAATTCAATCAATTAAATGGTTCATGGTTGAATGGAATTATATAATTGGATTGTATAATTCATTGTTTTGTTATCTAGGTAAGGTTAAGGGAATAAACGGAGGCAAGGTCACCAAGTCAGTGTCGTGCCATCAATACCTATTCCCATACATGGTATACTACTGCCACTCCATGTCTAAAATCAAAGTTTACGAGGCTGAGATCTTGTCCGTTGAAACCAAGAAGAAGATCAACAGAGGTGTCGCTGTGTGTCACCTCGACACATCTGCCTGGGACGCCGGACATCCCGCCTTTGTGGCGGTAGGCGGGAAGCCGGGCCAGATTGAGGTTTGCCATTGGATATTCAACGGACATATGACTTGGGTCGTTGCTGATAAATCCTAATTTGATATTAATCGGTATATTAGATGTTATTAATTAGTAATTACCTAGCTGCTACCTATGCGCTTGGCTATATATATATATAATTAGTAATTATTGTCTGTGTTATGATATTGTATGTGTAATAAATTTTGAGAATGTATTTTGTTTTTGTTGGTTGTTTTTGCATCGTGTTATTGTGATATTTTTTATGTTTTTTTTTTTTTTCTTGTCAATGAGTTATAAAGAATAAATAACAGTTACGTGTAAATGGTGCATTGAGACTAATACCTCTTATAATTAATAATTAACACATACATGACAATACATTCTCATGCAGCATATCTAGTCATAATTAATTAGGGATCCATACAACTATATATTCATCTCGATGACCATGACAACCAATCTCAAATAAATTTATAAAAAATCATAAAAATAAGATATCCTTTCTTTTATAACCATTTTCAAATATTATTTGTGTTTCGAATCTCATTCAATTTGAGTGTTATTTGATACTTAACCAAGAATCATTAAATTTAAGTCAGTATAATTTTTATATAGTTTTGATGGTTTTTGATGAATTATCAAATGATAGTCAAATTTATTGAAATTTGAAACACAACATCTATGAGTGTATAAACTCAACTTTTGTAATAGCAAATTTCTAAAGTGACGATTTGAAGTGGCAAATACCAAAATGAAATGAAGAAGAAACGAATAAGGGTATTTTGGTCAGAGTTATAGTATTATATATTTTGGTATTTTAAAATCATATTTACACCATCTCAATCACGATTATCCTTACTATATATAAAAGCATATTGGAAATAATGATATGAAAGGGTTATCTTCCCCAAATAAGAAACCTGAGCTGTTGATCATTTTATTAGATTGATCACCATCGTTGCCGTACGTTAATGCACGTTGACGTTCTCAATCCATTAAAATTAAAGGCTTATATAAATTATCTCAATTTAATGCCTATTACATGTTATCGGCTTTTTACTAGTACAATTAAAACATATTTAGAGTGGTAAAGGAGGGTTTTTGTTTCTATGGGAAGAAAAGAAGAGGAGAAGATTGAAAAGAGGAGAAGACAGAAGTGGAAGTGGAAGTGGAAGTGAGAACAGTGACTAAAATCATTTCTAAGGTCAAAAATACCCGCAATTTTGTTTCTAAGAGTATAAATTTCGTGTTTATGTGGACATATGGATAGTTAAAATAAGGACTCTTTGGAAATTTCCTTAACAAATACCCTCAATGAAAATAGCAGAGTGCAGAGAACATTTATAGTGATAGTTTTATATTCTGTTAACATTTGTGCAAGTAATAACCATCTAAAAAGCGGATCAGTATTTAATGACTTTTGAAGTGTTGTCACAATGTTGTTGTTTTTTTACAGCCCAAGTCGTTTGATGGGCCAACTTTTGTTTGTTTGTGAAAGTATTGCTATTTAAGTTTCAAGGCCTTTGACGGGCCATATTTTGTGGGAGGATATTTGTTGACCCAAATAGTTTAACAGTCATAACTCATAACGAGTCTTTAAATTAATACAAATAGAATCTTTAATTTTGTTTTATATATATAAACTCTAATGTTTTTAGATTAATCGTTTTTTTTTTTTATTTTAACATCTCATAGTACTTCTACCCTTTCCAACTGTATTCTGAAAGCATACATATTTGACAAGAAAATTCTTTTTTTTTTTTTTTTTTATTGCCATTCCTAAAGAAAAAGCAAGTTCAAAATTTTTTATCTAAGAGTTAACTGTATTTATTAGCAAAATTTAAAAGAGTAGGTTCATACATTTTTTTCAGTTCTCACATTAAAAAACCCTCTTTAATATTAAATACTAGAAATTAAAATTTGTCCAACCTGACACGAGGACATGCTAGAATTAATTAATTTGACCCAACTTGACCCAAGAGGACTGAAATGCATGGTCACAATGCCCATATAAAGTCACTGTCAACTTTGTGTGAAAAATTCTTTATTCAAAAGATAACTATTGAATCAATTGGCAGCCTCTGTCAATTTCTCAAAGAAAGACAAGATAATTATTATCAGTTTGCAGCCTCTCTCAATTTCTCAAAGCAAGAAAAGATAAGTATTGAAATTTGAAAGTGGTTCTTATCTTAAAATGTTTCAAATTATTCTAGGCAGACAAGTTCGGCTCTTAACTTTCATAAATTGAGCCCTTAAGCGGGTAAAAAGGCTAATTCTGCTATGTATTGAATGAAATATGGACTACTCATTTTTCATAATTGGATAGTCATGATATTCTTTAGATACAATTTAGAAGAAATGTTTGATAATAACTGCGTGACTCAAAATAAAAACTTGTTTAGCCGATCCTTAACAGAACCACTCAAAAAAAAAAAAAAAAAAAAAAAAGAACTTTTAGGATTTAGCCAGTATATCTTGATTGACAATAATGAGGGTATGGACATCCATACTTTTGTTCTTATGAAAACTTTTTAGTTTTTATATCAAGACAATATAAAAATTGTCCCAAAATTTTAAACAAGAAGAAAGAAGAGAAGTGTATCCTGCTAAGAACATCTATTTGTTGCTCTGATACCAAAATCGAACTGCTTGTTAATTTCGGAATCAACATCACAACAACAGATAAAAGACTCCTGGCAAAGGGCTAAAAAAAACCTATATATAAGAACTATATGTGGAAGGGTCCAGATGATCGACTTCCTTATACATCCGATCCTCTTCGTGACCTCTTGTATCTTACATTTACATTACAACTATTACCTAAATGTCCCTTCTACACAAGGGGCACGAACCATGCCGTACCAGCCAGGTATCGATGCACGGTAGATGGAATGTGTGCCTGCAACTCGGCAGTTCCCTAGCTACCTCTCCAATCCTGAAATCCTGCAATGTACATTTGTAAAGAATTAAGATGAAGCCTTTCGACAATGATGAACTAATAATTGAGACCAAGTGGCTCATCTCTAGCTTTATCGACAACCGTTGAATGATAGATTATAGCATGTTTAGTCTATTCCGATGTTTATTGTGATGCTTGTTTTATAGTGACACTTGAACTCGAAAATAAATGTTCATTATGAGGCCCACCTCATGTGGATCGTTAGATTCATAGAATCAATAAATAAGAACCGGTAATTGTCACATATAAATGTGAAGAAGTTGCATACATGCATCTAATTTAAGACTATAGATATCGTCTGTGTAGCTCTCAAGAACAAGAAATACCAAGTTTTGTTTGAAATGTCCAAACTGCTCTTCTCAGCCAGGCAGTTACGATTGGAGGTGCGCATTTATTGTCCCATTTAACGTATCAGTATTATCAAACTTTCCTAGGGACATACTAAAATTTACTAGGGGCAATTGTTTCAAAATAGCTGCAAAAGATAAACCTTTCAGATGTTCAAATTAGGATAGTAAGACAAACCTGAAGACAGACGGAGCAGCAAATTGTCTCTCCCATCATATCAGTATTATCGGTGATTTCAATCTTGGGTAAATTTTCGATCGAACCCTTTGGTAGTCCTCTAATGCTTCCGGTGTCGAAGAAATCAGGCACTTCCATGAAGGGAGAGCTCATGGCACTCATCTGAAAACATATCATATAGAGCAAATTTTAATTCAGGACTAAAACTTGATGTAAGTAAACCGACATTTAAAACAATTCAATACAATATTGTTTAACCTAGTGCACGTTACCGATTACTTCTTAAATTATGCAAGGCATCCTCGAGCCCACTGTTTACCTTTGAACAGACGAGAGGGCTATATATAGAAGGCTAGTTTGGGTATAATAGGGATATGATAGACATTCTCAAATGATGGGGGCATAATAGATATTGGTTATCTAGCTAGGGGATAGATGCTGGTTGATTGTATTGAAGCAACTAGCCCAAACAAAAAAAAAATATGGGGGAAACTGAAGAGGTCCCGGATAGATATTTTTTGCATTGAAAGCAAGCATTAATATTTTCTGAGGGCAGATGGCAAAAATGCAAATAAAAAAGAAAGTGCTACATTGTACAAAAGATTTCAGGCATTCAAAATTTAAGGTAAGATCATGCAATTTAAGGACACGCAAGCCCAATGGGGACCGAGATTGTGACTCCAGATCCTAATTGTACGTGAGCACATGAGAAGAACAAGTTTACAAATGCACCCAAAATTTTTTGAACAAGTTTAGTTTAGTACTCTACGTATTAGTTTAGTTACATACAACATAGATATTATTCATTTCATCTCGAATTGAGCTGATTTTAGACATAAGATAGAGATTTTGTTGTTGCAGAAATCACCATCTAATAAAATCACTGAACTGTTCTTGAACCAAGAATAAACATGACTTCGTATATACCGGGACCGGGTTAATACAAGCAGCATACTTGCATAGAATAGAATGATTAAGTTAAGTACCTGACTCTGAACTGCGCTATGCACGGCGGGCCCAACTTTCTCCCTAACCAGTCTTCCACTCAGCAGACTCGATATAATATCCATCTAGACAAGAATGATTTATAAAAATTTAGACGATCATATATATTATGTTGACAAGAAAAGTTATGAAAACTGCTCAAGAATGTAGCTCAAACTTGCATGTTTAAAATTCCAGATCATCAGAAAAACATGAAAGAAAATTTTGAAACTCATCCGCAGTTCTATTGCCAAGCACAAAAGTTTACGGGCGCGAGGAAAAATTAGCAAACCTTATGGTGTGTATTACAAAATATACAGTAGACGAAAAGATCCGAATTTGTTAAAAACTGTTAATTTTTCTTCCGGTTTTACTCCCCATATGTTCTCACAGATTTCAGATATGTACATTTAACGCAGACAATTTTCCCTCTCTCGGAAAAAATAAGTGTTATACAACTGATTTTCAACATTTTACCATTGAACACACTAAGTTATGTTTAAGCTTTTAAAGCTGGATGGACAATAAAATCATAGAACCACTGAAATTAACCTCCTTTTTGAGTGAATTTGAATTTAATCACTGTAATATAAACCATAAAATATCTTGAAAGCCCCACTGATAATATAATTTTCTAAATAACAACAAAAAAAGTTTAAAACAGTACAATATTTCAAGCAGTAAAGATACAGACATATTAATTGCAGTACTGGCCCAGTTAATTACTGCTCTAATTGATGAAAGGGAACATAGAATACCATGTACAGGATGCTCCAAACACCAGAGCCATTGGAATGCCACAAATCGAGGGATGAATCGATGACTTCGATCGAGAAGACAGCACCGGAAATGGCCCCAATCCCCGCCCCCCGGAACATGCCGCTCTCTGTTGCCAGACCGATCAGCGCCCCCGTCATGGCTCCGATCACCGAGCCCACTGAAACAGAATCAATCAGCACAGTTTAATTTCATCTGATACAATCAAAACCCAACTAAATTAAATTGGAAGCAAAATGAACAAGAGCAATAACAAAAGTTCATCAAAAAGACCTCATTTATCATAAACCCAAGAAACCAAGAAAGGCAGTCCTTAAACCCAAATTATTTGGAAAAAAAAAAAAGAAAGAACCAATCTTTAGAAAATTAAAATGCTCCAATAATAAACCAAATCCGCTTGTCAATCAAAATACTCCAAACCCAAAATCTTCCAAACCAAAAAACAAGAGCAAAAATAGGTTAAAATGTGGTACCAAATCACCGAGAATTTGACAAACCTATGGCAACAATGCAAGTGATGACAGTGCAGACCAGTCTTCCAAATATGGCGCAGGCAAAGGCGCTGTAGCCGCCGGCTCTGTCCCTGCCGGTCCAGTGGATGGAGCTGGCTGAATCGGAGAGGGAAGAAGGAGAAAGCAACGAACTTTCCATTATTTTTGTGTTGTTGTCAAACAGTTGAAAGATGGAATATTGGAATTGGAATTGGGAGTGATCAAGAGAAGGGGGGAGGTATAAATAAGTACACAAAATGTGTGAGTGACAGTTGACAAATGTGTGAGTGTGACTGACAAATGTATGCCAATATTCAAAAGGGAAATTAGAAAATAAAATAAAGAAAAACATGTAGAGTTCACTTCTAACACACCACGTGCACTCATGTACTTACTACAGTCGCATAAATATTCACTGGAAACCGTAGTGTGTCTGTTTACTGTAAAACGATATATGTTGATCGGAAAGATATAAATGTTTACTGAATAATGATATTTGTTTAATTGAAAATATGGTGGACCGGTGGAGAATAGTGGAAAAAAAAAAAAAAAAAGATAAGTACATGTATGCTTCTATTCTAGGGGTGTCAAAAAGTGATCCGACCCGATCCGAACGTAACCTAATCCGAAGATAAATGGGTCGGGTATGGGTCAAGATTTTTTGACCCACCACGGGTCGGGTCGGGTATGGGTCAAACCGACCCGACACGCTTAATTTTGCTCATTTTGTGCTTATTTTACAATCTAGCATTACATAAAGTTTATTTATACATTAATTAAGATCATTTGCATATTAAATAATAAAATTGTAATTCGATCAATGCTAATTTTAGTTTTATTTTTTTTAACATTCTGTAGAGAGTATATGACGCTGCCAGTGTACTTAACTTCGAATCAAAATTGTAGTTTAACATCATATATTCTGGGCATTAATTTTTATCAATACAAATAAAAAATTATATTGAAAAACTAATTCTATATATGATATTTGTTAAAATATTCAATTCACAAAAATATTCAATTTTATTTTATAGTGTATGTGATACATTTAAACACAACATATTTGGATGCAAAAAAAAAAAAAAAAGTAAAACAAGAAAAAATGGGTACAACAACTCGTACCGTAAAAATACAATAGTAAAACAAAAAAAAAATGAGTATTTTAAGCTTGCACTAAAAAATAAAATAAATAAAAGTCAAATTGAACAAAAATAAATTACAATACTATGACTCATGTTAGAATAAAATAAAAATACGGTAAAATAGAATAAAAATACGGTATGCATGACTTGAATCCAAGACCTCCCTATAACAAAAAAATTCTTCACCTTCATAGAACCACTACACCACATCAACTCATATAAAATAGTAATTATCCAAAATAATATAGACACATACCACGGGTCGGGTCGGGTTGACCCGTGACCCGCCGGCTCGGGTATGGGTCAGACTTTTTTAACCCGTGACAGGTCGGGTCGGGTCAGACCCGTTTAATATAAAATGATAAAATAATGCGACCCGACCCGACCCGACCCATTGACACCCCTATTCTATTCTATGTCCAGAAGAATAGGAAATTAGGAATATTGGTAGTACTAATGTTTTCTGTTGGCTACAGGCTATTGATGATCTTTTTTTTGTATTTTTTTACATCGTTATTGTCTTATTTTTTTTCCCCTTAACTAGAACATTTTATTGTTATATTATTCTAACTATAAATAATTAAAATATGTGGTAAGAAAAAAAAATGAATGTAATTTTATTAAAAAGAAGGTTTTAGATTTATCACCGAGCTAACTTGATTAATTTGCTTATTATAAAAGAGAAGGGATCACCACTTGGGTCAAAAAAATTTGACACGAACATTACATTGAACCTTATAAATTAAAAATTATCTTAAAAATATAAAAATTTTAACGAATATATTCATTTTACCTACTGATTGTGTTTCAAAATTACACCATGTATTCGAAATGGAGCTGATCTGCACCGTTTGATGAAGGGTATTATGGGTATTAAAAAAAATTTGAAGAAGAAAAAAAAAAATGGAGAGTGTAATAGTTACGTGCTTTTTAATATAGTATAGATAGTATAAATTATCAGGCTTGGTATAATTTTTATGTCAAAAATTTTTTGATGTAGGCGGAACCCTTCTCATTATAAAATACATCTTCCAAGTTTGAATCTATACCAATCATGTGAAAAACGAACTAAGCATCTTATTATTTTTGAGATTGGAACATCCTAACAACTGCTTAATCCATTACAAAAACTTTATTGTTACGTAGTTATTATCCTTTCAATGATTATTTATTCCAAAGCAACTCAAATTATAAATTGACAATTCGACAAAATCGGCAAACATAAGTAAGATGTGTACAAATGATTTGACGAAAATATAGGACTCTAAAAACAGTGTTTAATTTGGCGCCTACCAAAACCAAGTGATATCTAATAGCGTTATTCATCCACGGTATTATAGACTACGATGGGTTGATAATGATATTTTTTGGAAGTACAAGTAATGTTTTTTTTTTGAAAAATTGGCAGTGGCTGCCAATTGAAGTACAAGTAATGTTGCTTTCCTTTTTTTTAGGTTTAATTTCTAGGATTTTTATTTTAAAAGATGGGGATTTCAAGTGATGAAATTGTATTTTTTTTTTTTTTCAGATCAGATAGAATAACTTACAAATAATGAACTCAATTTGCAAATTAAAGAATGCACATTTTATGCAAATTTTTCTAATGTATATTGAAATTTGATCTGTTTTTGTCAGTATGTGTGAATATTTTCAACTATGATGTAAATCTCAACATCGTATAAGGATTGAAATTTTAAAAGCAATCATACTATTTAATTATATTTTCTAATGATTTTCCCTCATCTTTTTATCACAAAAAGTTTCCAAAATAAATTATTGAATTGAATAAATTTCTTTACGCAATTGAATAAAAAAAAAATCAAAGTATATATTTTATACGACGTTCATCTACATCAAATTATGTTTCAAATGTATCAATAAATAACAAAAAAGACAGAACGGAGAGATATATCTTAGAAATAAAATGGGACACTAAAGAGCCCATGGAAAAAGGATTTGGATTACTCTCCGGCAACTTTGATCAGCCACAACAAGTGCCAAGAAAATTCTTATCCAGATACCATTTTGTATTTGTATCCAACCAGAGTAGATTTCATTTCTTTTTTTTTCAGAAAAAAAAATGAATTGATTTAATCCAACTCGATCTGATCCGTCCTTATTCAGATCAAATAACACGGTAAATAATTAACTAGATGAGAAACATATTGCGCCTATTAAATACGGAATGTAACAGATACATTCTGAAATATAACAAATACATCCCGAAATGTAACTAGAGCAGATTGATATATTGTGTAAAAGAACAAATTAATGGATCCGGCCTGAATCCAAAAATTTGATCCTAACTAAGCCCACCAGACCAGTGCAATTAATTGTCACTCATGCCAACCTTTACGTGACTAGAGCCGAAATACCTAACGTGTCGGAGGAAACGGGCGGTCAGAGAAAATAACATGGAACATTTTTTTATCTATCATGGAAAATAAATGCAAAGCATATGGTGTAAATCCACCAAGTCCACATTTTAAGATGAGAAAAATGTATAGTAAACCTTTATTTTTGGTCCCTCCCTTCAAACTTTTTATGTCTGACAAACTTATGTATACCCATACACAATTGTATATATATTTATTTACTAGAAATAATGATTTATATATGTTAACTAAAAATGATATCTATTAATCGAAAAAATATATATGTAGATGATATTTGCTAGTTGAAATACGGTGGATTGGTGGACATCACCAAAAGATAGACGCTACGTAGTTCTTTGTATTCTCAGTTGCATGTACACTGAATGTACTACACGCGCACCAGAATCATGCCAGAATACACAAAAAAGTGAAGAGAGAGGATCCATTGGCAATGCTTATCTTGACAATCTTGACAATTTTTAAAATTTTCAAAAAAAATCATTAAAAAATCTTAAAAAAGAAAAAAAATAGCTTATGGATTAATTATTTATGTTTCAGATTTCAATCAATTTGAATATCTTTTGTTAATTCATCAAAATTGTATGCATTTTTAATTTAATAAGTTTTTGAAGAGCTATCAAATATTAAATTGAATGTAATTAAAAACATAATCAATCTATAAGGTAAATAATACTTTTACAAAATTTTGTCCAATTTTTGAGAATTTTAAATATAATTTTTTTATGAAGTGTTTTTTTTTTTAAGTAGAAATATTTTTTAATTTTTCCAAAATCTCATTTTCGGTGAGAAAATGACTATATCTAAGGGATCTGGTTTAAACAAAAATAGTGATTTTCTCCCCATCATTAAAAATAGCAAAGAAAATATAAAAATTATCAAATTTAGTTTGCCAGTATATTTTGATATGCATACCACGGTAGCCTAATTCATATAAGATTAATGCGTCCCTCCTCAAAAAGTGAATAGCTAATTAATTTCATCACCACAAGGTACATAATAACATACAGTTACATACCAGAAAAGTTATTGCTGGCAACTCGGCACACCATGACACTGTTCCTGGCGCAACAGCGTATCAGTAGCATTGCCAATTTGCCATTGATCAGTGGTTCGGTACCAGACAACCAGTGAAGGTGCCGACCAGAGGATTACAAAACCGTGGGCTGCTTTGTTCTCATTCTCTTTTTCCTCCCTTCCAAACTGTGGGATGCCTTTATTTCCTTCCACTGGTTTCGGGGCAGTCAGTACTCGGTATTTATTTTAGTAACTCGGCAATTGCGGCACCAGCCAAGTGTGTATACAAAATCAATGCCAATGCCACTGGCAGTGTTGCACTTGCACACCATAAATACGGTACATATTCGCTTACGAGTCCATATCTGCTGTTATTCTAAAGAGGAGGGATCAATTGACGATGCTTATATTGACAATCTTGATAATGATTATATGTTTTTAAAAATTTGTAAAAATTCATAAAAAATCTTCAAAATGGAAGCAATTTTACGGATGCATTAGTTACTTATAGATTAATAGTATTTCAAATTTCAATCAATTTGAACATCGTTTGTTGCGTTATCAAAATTTTGTGTATTTTTTAACAGTTGTAATTTAACATATCTTTAAAGAGCTAGGAAATATCGCTCAAACTGAATATAATCGAAAAAATAATCAATCTATAAATTAAGTAATACTTCCGTAAATTTTTTTCTATTTTTAAGATTTTTTATGAACTTCATAAAATTTTGAAAGATAGCATTGTCAATATCGTCAAAATCACCATTGTCAATGGATCCCTCCTCTATTCTAAAAGGAATAACAGGACCTTGTTTTTCCATATAGAACCGTTGGATTACATTGGACAGTTCAGACAGATCCGATTTAGATTTTAGGGGGCCTTTTATAATCAGCTTGAGCCGTTCGATTTAATCCAACGGTTCTAAATATAAAAGCAGGATCCTGTTAATGTTATTCCATTTAGAATAACAGCCGATATGAATTAATTCGGTTACCACGCTGATATTAATAGAGAAACATATTGCGTTCATTGAAAAGTCATCCATACGTCTATAAATATACGTACACAGAATGTAACAGATACATCCTGAAATATAACAAATATATTCAGAAATATAATATATAGACGTTATATATAGACAACTTTGCTGTGGACGCTAGGCATTGCTCATATTAATATATTGTGTGATGTACTGGCGACCTGGCGTACTGCTGTGCATATATCAGTTTATGGGTTGTTGGTATTGAATAGTAAAGATTACTTGGTGACATTATCATTTGTCAGAGTAATTCTTTTTATCTGATTGGGAAAAAAAAAACATTAAATATGATTCTGGTTTTAGCGAGTTATTACAATTTATAACACGATAGAAATAGAATTGATGAGCTTCAATTTGGCAAAAACTACAAAATATTAAAAATAGTAGCCGCTGGTTTTCGTCTCTGTGCTCATATATAATACAACCATCAAAGAACTAAACTGGCAAACGTGTCAGTTGCACTTTGGGGCGAAGCTTGGCGAGCATATCCTATTATGCCTGATCATTAAGATAACATGTTAACATGGCCAAACAAGATACGACCCTACAATTTAATACTTGATGATAACGTTGTATATAGGATATGCATCTGCTGTCATAATTGTGATGGCAGCAGGCTGCCATAGTTTCAATCTCAATCGTTGAATTCAATTAACGGACACGATTATATGCACTTTTTCATCACTTGAATTTTTACTGCCCAGTGCCCACGACCCAGTCTTGACTTTCTTCTTCTACCTATCTACCCAAGAACTGGAGCAAATTTCCTAGATAATAATTGACCAAGAGAGGGATTCCTCTCCTCCCAGTCCCAGTGTCCCACTCGATTTAGTTTTTCACCTATTTTTCCTTTCTTCTATGGTAACTTCTCTTTAGAACAACATTCACAAACAATTACAGTGAAACTGAAAAGTTCAACGTATCTGAATAAAACATTTTCTCTATACTTGCATCTCTTGATAATAAACTTGTCATATGTGCAATTAGGCTTTGAACAAAGTCTTGTTAGAATCCTCACCATAGAAAAGACTCTTTCTTTCAAGATATAATTGAAAGACTTCGCAATATTTCAAATTCTAGCAATAAAAAATGCTCTAATTTTATCATTTCTTCTCTCACCACAACCAACAATAGCAGCAATATAACGGTTCTCTTCTCTTCTCTCTTTTTTTGTCCTACCCCCTGCCTCAGCGTTGATACTGATTTACACGCAATCTCTGTTCGTCAGATTGTCTATCAAAAGCACCTAGGAAGAAATGGGAATGACTAAAGGGAAATAAGGGGATCAAGGAAAACAAAAGGTGTTGGAGAATAGAGGGAGAAGAAGCCTCCAAGGCGGAGCGGGATCGAGCTAAGCTATCAAATAAGGGGAGGGAGGTGAGATGAGAAAAGAAAACGCAGTCTTGAGAGACTCAAAATTGGTGAAGAGTGCTTGGGCAGCCGGGCAATTAATTCTCCTCAAAACAAGACAAAAGTTCTAGGAACTGAATTTATACAAATAAAATCTGGACCATTAATTGATTTGGACGATTGAGATTGAAACTATGGCAGCCTGCTGCCATCACAACTATGGCTGCAGATGTGAATCCGTTGTATATATATACGTAGTTGTCTTTGATGTGACGTGATTCGACAGACAAACAAATCACTAGAGAGTAAATTAAAGAAGAGTAATACCTATATCTGTCCATAATTACAAGATCAGATTGGATGTATTTGTTATATTCTGAGTGTGTCTGTAAACGTTTGGATGCATTCTCAATGGACACAAGATGTTTCTGATTAAAGAACATGTTGTTGTTAGCTTGATTGCAATGTGAAGTATAAGAAAATGGATTTTGTAGTGTTAACTTCCTTGTTATTTGGATGTTTAATTTTTCATATGCAGACAAAATGTATATAGCTTGTTGGAGATGGCATCCTTATTGAAATTGTACAGAATTTGGATACATTGTTATTTGGTGATCTTGTTGAGATATATGGCCGTATAAGTCCTTGTTAATATTGAATTTACATTAAGATTGGTAAATTAAGTTAATTTACAGAGACCTTTAGTGTTTATTTTTTAATGTTTTAATTTGTAGAAAATAAAATTTGATGTCCTTACACCATGACTTTTTATGTGAATTTTTGCAGTAGTTTCAATTTGTATTTAGATAATTGCAAATTAGAAATTAATGCAATTCCCTGAATAAAATGAGAGCATTACATATGCAGACAAAAGTGCCTGGTAACAAACTAACAACAAAAATATTATTGGGTATGAGAGGAAAGGAAATTGAAGAGTGTTGGGATGATGCTCTATCTTCCCCTTTCTGGTCCAGGACAAAAATATCAAGCATCCATGAAATATCTAAAGAGGTCTAAAAGAGTAATTTAGACTATGTAGTTGAACTCGAGGTCGTCCGACGCGCTGCCGAATTGGCAGTGCGGTCTGGACCGTCGGATTGCGTCGGGATCCGTAAAAAAGTAATGAGTCTGGATCCTGACGTAACCCGTACCGTCGGATCTGCGTTGCCAATTCGGCAGCGCGTCGGACGATCCGGACTCATGTAGTTGACAAGGTGCACTCATTGAATTTGAGTTCAAGACGCATTATATTTAGCCTTGAGAGCATCACAACTCACAACTCACAAGAGATATTTTAAATTTGTAATCGTATAAACCAAAATAAAAAAAAATGAATGAATGAAACTTGGGTGGTTAATGTGATGCCTTGATCATTATTATTTTGATGACAATGTTCACATTTTCAAATAAACTATTTTTATTTTAAATAAAAAATGCAAAATGTTCTTTAACTTTATTATATAATAATATTGTATTGCACAATTTGAGTGTTATTTGATATTCTACGAAAACATATTAAATTATATAACACTATATAATTATTATTGTTGTTTGTTTAATTATGATTAAGTAATTACAAATATATATTTCATAATTAGTGTTGACTATAATGGCCACAATAATTATTTTGTTTTTTTCTTATTGCTTAAATATAGTTGTGTCATTATTCTACAAACAATGTCTGCCGATATTGTATTGTTAAAAAATAAACAAGATAATTTTTTTCAATACCTAGCTAGTAGATGAATCAAATAGGGTCATCTGATATCTTTTGATAAGAATATTTTCAAATCTTCAACCTTACAAATAGATCTGTAAATTATTTATTTCCTTCAAATTATTTCTTCAAAAAAAAAAAAAAAAAAATTGGCCGTCATGGACGTACCTTCATTGAATTATTCAACATGGACGTCTTATCATCTTTTCATTCAATAGGCCATTATTGGATTATAAAAAAGGCTAAAGAAGCAAACATTAATTACAAATAAAATATAAATTTCGTGGGTACCTTTTTCAATTTAATTTGAGAATTATGAATTCCTGGACAACGAAGTGACGAATTCGTTTATGTTGAGAAACAAAGGCAATGCAAAGTGTGCAGTGCTGTGCAGGTTACAGATACAGCGGGTAAGGAATTATTAATATTATTAAGAGTAGAACTATCGTGAAAATGTTTGTATTTTGTTTTGAAATACTAACGATTTAAATTATGCCTTGTCACACCTAAAATTTTGATTTATGGTTCCTGTTAAATTGATCATACAAAAATTTTTCATTTTTGGAGTTTTGTAAGTATTTATCCTGGATTTTTTAAATTTCATGTACAAACAAGTACTATTTTATTAAAATTTTATTGTCATTTTGAAAAATCCAAAACAAATACTTAAAAAACTCCAAAAATAGAAAATTTTTGTATCCCCTTACATTTTCATATGGTAAATTTAATGCAAATCATAAATCAAAATTTCGAACTTGGCAAATTATAATTTTGACCGTTAGCATTTCGGAGCGAAATGCAAACGTTTTCATATTAGTCTAGCTCTATTATTAATTATTAATTTTTATTAAGACAATAAGGATTAATATTCAAATTTAATGTTTATAAAAACTATATCTAGATTTCGAACCCCAACCAGCTAAGGAATAGTTTCAAGCATATTCAGAATAATACTAGGCAATTAATGTCTATAAAATTGTTTGTATTTGACTTCGAAATGCTAATAGCTCAAATTATATTTTGTTGTATCTGAAATTTTGATTTATGGTTCCCACTAATTTTCCATATGAAAGTACTTCGGGATATTAACATTTTTCAATTTTAGAGGCTTTTCAATATGTATTTTGGATTTCTTAAAATCCATGTACAAAAAATTACTATTTTACTAATATGTTAAAATCATTTTGAAAAATCCAAAACAATTATATTTAAAACAAAATCTAAAAATAGAAAATTTTTGCATCCCATTTTTTTTTTAAATGGTAAATTTAATAGGAACCATAATTAAATCAAAATATCAGATGTAGTAAATATAATTTATATTGTTGTAAACTTTTTCATACTCACCAATTACAATCTACCTTTCAATTTGTGTCTTACGTACAAAGTGTTAACTTGAATGATATATACAATCCTTGCTCATGTTCATAATATTACCGGGACCCTATGATATGATTATGATCAGACCATCACATGCCGGTCACACCTCAGTTGCTTGTGCATCGCACATTTGTCATTTGTACGCGCGTGTTTCTTTGACTATCTATTAATTCAAATGGAGTGTTCATCCCCTGAAATACTATTATTTTCGAGTCCGTTTGACAAATCATGGAATAGCACTGAAATAGTGCTATCCGATTAGTAAAAATAGATTAGTGATTGTTGGAAGAGTAAAAAGAATAGTGATATTTTGAACTATTCAGATAGTAAAATTATTGTTTGGCAACATATTAGTAGAATAGTTGGACAATTAGTGTAGCTATTCTGCTATTCCATCTAGTTGGCCGAATAGCGGATTAGCCTATTCACATCACTATTCGTTTAGCTATTTTGTGTTTGGCACTAATAAAAAATAGAATAACACACTATTTCAAAATGGGTTGCCAAACACACCCTTCAAGATCATCTTTTTGCCACTGCCATTAGCATTGGTCCTACTTAGTTTCATTTCTAGCCTACCCAACTTGTTTGGGACTAAAAGACTTAGTTGTCGTTGTAGTGTTCGTCCCTGACTTACTGCATTGTGCAATTCACAGCGCCAGCCGTTGGATCGTCTCGACATCTACGCCGGTACGAATCTCGAGACAATCCAACGGCTGATGCTGTGAACTGCATAATGCAGTAAAGCAGGGGATATGAATTCCTAGTAAACGAGTGTTGTCGAATTTAATTAATAATATTTACTACTCAATGGACCCTATTTTCTTGTGTTGTGCGCATGCATGTATATGAGCAGGTATCTTCTGAGTTAACTCAAAATTTAAGTTTAATTCTGCACAGATCAGGGTCGTAGATTTCAAATCTCGGTCGGTCAGTGTTTAGAATTTATAAAGCTCTTTATAAAATTATTGTACGGCAAACTCAATTTTTAAGTTAACTCGGAGGATCTCAATTCGCATGTATATATGCATCCATCTCTTCTACTTACGAGACAGATCCAACGCTCCACATTCTTTTCTTTGACTATGTAGCACAGTTTATAGATAATATAATTGTTAATTAGATGGATTACAATTATCTCGTAGTTCAATATATTTGTTTGCATTTTTTTTAACGTTCTAGGACCGTAGGCAACTTGTTTGCATTTTAATTTGAGTCCGTTCGTTTGCATTGACAACAACTCATTCGGAGTGACAAGAATATATATATATTAAGTTTAGCTATCATAGCATTAAATATTGAACTTTGCGGCACATAACTTCTTTTATTCAATTTGAATATTATAAATATATAAAACTATTCGATTTTTGTGGGTATTAATTAAATCACGTCCGATGCTAGGCTATTATTATTTAGATTTTTTTTTTCTTTACTTCTTTAAAATAGAGGATTGATATGAATTTTATAAAATAGTAAGAGTTAATGTTATATATACAAGAAATTGAATGCACTATAAATACTATCTAAAAAACAATATTATCAGTCATTTTTACACATGTTTTTTAACTATTACACCGGCAATAACATATAAGAAAATTAGACTTTTGCTCCTACACCAATTTTTATTTGCAAGAAAAAGGTTGGAACTTTATGAGCCTATGATCAATTTTTTTTCAGTGTGACTAAAAGAGAATATGATCCAAATGGATAATATTTCATAATAATTTAGTGTTAAAAAAATTCTAACTGTTTGAACACATTTTGATTTCTTTTTCGTTGATTAATTATACAACTTAAAAAAGTTTCTAATTTTTTTTTTACCAAATATAAGTTGATACGTACGTAAATTGTAGCAAAACTAAAATATTAAAAAATTGAATAATTCTTTACGGTCTTCAGCAACTGGATTAGAAATCTACTCAAAACTATAATAACTCAGTTAACGTCTAATTCTGCATATAGATAATTTCTTTTTAATAAGTTTGCTCCTAATTAAAATTCTGCATATAAGATCAAAAACATGGTTGAAAGTTGAAACTTATAGGGGCTGTTTGATTTGCTGGATTTTGCAAGAAAGTATCACAATTTCTGGGTATATGTTTCCATTTGTTGTTTGATCACCCCAAAATACTGGAATATCAAATCTTGTCCCCCAACTTTCCGTTATAGTGTTTTCTACCCATTTTGGCCCACACAGAGAAAGTAAGTCATGGGCATTGAAAAAAGATTCTCTGCATATCTTCTATGGTTGCCCAAAAGATAATACATGTAACGGGTGACCACTGTGTTATATTAATGACCCGCCATACGAACGACAAATATTTTAACTCTAAAGAATCACAATTCGGTTTTTACTGGGTTCTCTTATTCCACTTTGTTTCCTGCTAATCAAACAACCAACGAGAAAAATAAAATGACAAGAAAAACTAATGAATGAAACTTAAATCTAGGAAATTTATAAAGTCCGTTACTTTCTTGTACATCAAACGGACCCATAATAGACACGACAAAAACGAAATGATGATGAAGTTAAATAAAAATAAAATCGTCCATATGCCCCCGTTCTTCTGTTCATAGACGTACAAAAAATGTAACAGACACGGAATCGGATATTGTCCAAAGGATTCTGAGAGCCGTACAATCTAATTGTTAGTAATTGATCCACCGTGATTTAATCATATAGGTACTAAAAATAGTATGCTGGTTATATTTAGAATAATGGGGTCACATGCTATCCCCGTTGATAAACATATAAGTTGAATCGAACAATTTAGTCATGGCTTTGGACGGAGACCTTCCAAATAGCTTTGGACAAAATTCCAATCCAACAGATACACTCCAAAATGTAACAGATTTATCCCGAAATGTAACTTATGGATTATGGACGCTAGGTATATTACTCAAGAGATAACTAGTTTATGCACTATATATCTTAGGAATTAGTTAAAACCGGTTCTTTGACTCTTAGTTATTTTTTTGTTGAAAATTACAAAAATCACATTTCTAAAATCATATTTCTAAATTAGTAAATCCAAATTTGGTTGTGCTTGTTAATTAGTCAAAAGCAGAATATATAATCAAGTCTAAAATCACATTTCGCCGCTGGTTTTGTAAAACTTTTGTACTTGTAATTAAATACAAATTATCTTAGCTCCAAGTTCTAACCAATAATTTTTGTCCTACATCAGTAACAACAAGAAAAATTAAACGGACAAATATATATATATAGCTTCTGTTATGTTTATTCAAAAAAAAGGGAAAAAAATTATCTCCAGAATAGAGCGAGGATATTCATATATTTTGAAGAGCCAAAAACGAAAGAAAACTGTTTACAACTTTTAAGTCGAGAACGAAAAATTCTGAGAAATTAATAGTGTCGAATCAGAACCGTCGGATCGTTGCACCGGACTAAAGAGCTTATTGCATCCAGACCATCCAGTTGTTTACCAGTTGTACGTACTTGCATCCAGTAATTAATTTAGTGTGCTTTTGCATCCTTTGCAGCAATTATTAATTAAAAAAAAAAGGACATCAATACTCGCGCTGCAATAGCTGAGATCTAAATCTGATCGCAGGATCCTGAGATCCAGATTGGATGGTTGAGATCCCTTAAAGAATCTTCCCTAAAAGACCTCAATCATCGAATCAAGATCACATGACCTTGCAATCCTGTTTTGGATCGCAACGGATACGGACTCCCAAAATAGAGAGAAAATTAAAGGAAAAAGATAATGACCCTCTTAAACATACAAAAGCCGACATCAATGTTGACATTAAATCAAAAGGGACATAGATTAGCACTAATTAATAAACTAAGCAGTCTTCCAAAGTAGGGTTGATTAATTAATTGTACTATTTATTTTGTTGGTATCAGAAAAGGTAACAAGGACTGGATTGGAGGCTTTCGACTTTGGAGTTTATAATTAATGATAAACCTTTTGACCTAATTGTCACCATCCAAATATATTATAAATCATGGCAAAGCGTAGGTAGCAATTAATTATATTTTTTTACACATGAAATGATGGCTGAATCAACGTTTATTAACAAAATCATGGTCATGGTTTTTTTTTTTTTGGGACTATTTTTATTTATTTTATATGAAATTAATATGATATGGGTAGTCGAAATCAATGAATGACGGTGTAAGAAAATTGACCTAAATTAATTAAAATGTTACCAGCTTTTCATGATAGACATTAATTTTGGTAATGAATAATGATGATCAAGTTTTTTTTTTATTTGTATTCCGGATTAATTATTTTGATTTATCCGTTAGAATTTATATACATATCTCTGATATGTATGGTGCAACCTAGATTTGTCAAACAATAATGCAAAAGAAAAGAGGTAGGTAATATATCAGCACCTTATCTCTATGCAAGTGCACCTTTTTTTCTTTAATAAAAATGCAAGTGTGTCTTTATAAATTTGTTTCAGCCGTTAGTTCAAACTTATGAAAGGACCCAGTTATGGGCTGAAAAAACCCCCCAAAAAAAAAAAAAAAAAAAAACACTTTTTGGCACTGATTTTAAAGACATAAAGATAACATACTTTTTTTTTTTTTTCTGAAATAAAGCAACAATGGTGTATATTTAGAACATACATACAATGAAACTTTTTAAGTAGATAAAGATTAAAGTCCTGTTTCTCCTTAAACAGAAAAAGGAGAGAGACAATTCAAATGTTGACTGAATTAATGTCTATTTTTGAGTGTTTTCAAGACTTCTTACATCAACCTTTCTGTTTGCTGTGGTTGTCACATATTAATGCATGTTATAGTTTGTCTTGATCAATGTAATAATTACTTAAAAGTAAATAATCACAAAACAATAGTGTTTAGTTGTGTTGTAAATTCATAGACATAGAGTTTTGAAAGAAACTAAATTTCTATTATGACCATCTTGTAAAATTTTCAAAATGATAAATTTATTTTAGCTATATTTACAATTTTATTTTACTATATATGTTTCCGTATACACTCTCTTTTTATGAAATACTTAATAACCAGTGCATAACTGACAATTACACATTAATGCATCTTATAATTTCAGTAAGCTAAATTTAAGAAATTATTAGGATCTTTCATATAACTCTTTTATCCAAATTAACATGACAAATAAAAAAAAAAAACCAATTATGATATTTCATTAAACAATGAACTATAAATCTTTTATACTGTGAAAATTACTTTATTAATTTATATGATTTTTTTTTTTATATATACATCGGTTCATGTAATTATCTTCTGGGACAGAGAAAGCTAACAAACAGATGTCTTTTTCGGCTGAAACTTATGCATGTATCCCTTTCCTCATCATGGTGACAAACTCGTCGTAGTTAATTCTCCCATCCTACAATCAATGCAAACAAAAGTATACAATTATATATAGAGCTAGACTAATATGACAATGTTTGCATTTCGCTCCGAAATGTTAACGGTCCAAATTATGCTTTGTCACATTTGAAATTTCGATTTATGGTTCCCATTAAATTTATCATATGAAAATACTGAGGGATAACTAAAAAATATTAATAAAATAGTAGTTATTTGTACATGGATTCTAAAAAATCCGAAATAGATACTTAAAAATCTCTAAAATGAAAATGTTTTTACAATAGTTATACTCATTATATATATTTTCGGATAAAATGCACCTTTTTTTTATGATCGTTGTTCAATTAAAATAGAAATTATTCATAACAAGAGGAGTGTGATAATATATGACATCGAACTTAATTCTAATCCCACATATGCAAGGTTTTCACATAAACACGTACCAAAATATTGATTGTATATTGGTACTGAGCAATTTCATGTCAGATCTAGATACTTGTCAAACTTTTTAAGTATACAAATATAATACTATAATAATTATAATAATTTTGAAATTATATTTCTACTTGTATTGTCCATGATTTTATTTTTTTACTTTCTTTTGAGTCCATCGACAACTCCTTTTTTTTTTTTTTTTTTTAAGTTGAAATAACTACTAAAGCCTTTCAAACAAAATTTATTTCTAAAATCGAAGCCTGAATTTTTTTTTTCTTAATTCAGAAATAGAAAGTGTTTTCTCACAAAACGAGAAGAAACTCTTTTTTTAAACGATCCAAAAGCCATGGATCAAGTCTCCATCCTAGTTTGGAAGTACATTATCTCATACTGAGATGGGGACTCGCTCCAGAGATTTTTAGGGTTGGATCAAACTCTTTATGCCTTACATTGGATTTTTATTTATTTATATTTTTTGAAAAAAAGGAAATGATACAGAGATACCAATGTAGATATAATCATTGATTAACGTAAATTTTTTGTATATGGTTTGATTTTAGTTATTATTTAGTGAAAATTGATTATTATGCAACCAAAATTTGTTATAAAGCATGTGAAATTAAGTTTTGAATTAATACATTCAATCTTTTTAATAAGTCGCAAACTGATTTATGACCTATTCGTTCAGTTCAATGTAGTATCTTTCTTTCTATCTTTCCTTCACTTGTCATGTTTTTGTTATGCACTCTATATAACTTATCATTCAAGCTAGTGCTTTTATTATGCAACGTATTTAATATGTAGTTTATTAATTAGTTGTAGAATACATATTAACAAATATCTTTTTTATTATGTACGCAAACTTGCTGATTATGCATACTGATTCATGTAGTAATACATATTTAATATTTTTAATATGCAAATAAGTTTACTTATTATGCACACATTTTTTTTTATTAAAATTAAGATCTGATCCTGCGCGCATGTCTCTCAAATTAATTTATCCATCATTTTAATTCAGTTAATTATGATTCATTACTGTTAATAATCAATCACCATTCTGAAAACAAACTGATGATTATTTATTCCCAAATTAAAAAGATAAAAAAGAAGAAGAGATAATAAATAAAAAGAGAAGAAGAGATAGAACACATCTCTAACTACCTTATCAACATCGACGTCGTTGAGCACTTCATCGATGGTGGCATCATCGCCCATCCCATACTCGCTCATGGCTTGCTGTAGTTCGTCTTTTGTGATGTACCTAATTAATTATCCACATATTATATATATTAATTAATTGGTACATGTATTTCAACGAAAGAGACATCCATTAGAAACCTCTAAATTGGATGAGGGTGATTGTTATTATTCTAAATTGGTCAGAAAGGCTAGCGTTAGTATAATAATAATAATAATATATATATATATATATATATAGAGTAAAACTATGGTGCTCCTAGGAGTATGGAGGCCTCCCGTGTTCCTAACTCAAAAATCATACTAAATCATCTCGAAATTTTGATTTATGAGTCTCATTAAATTCTTTATATCAAAATATCATAGGATACAAAAATTTTCCATTTTTTGAGATTTTTAATTATTTGTTTTGTATTTTTTAAAGATGACATAGTTATATACATTATTTTATTATTATTTTGAGGTCATTCTAAAAAATTCCAAAACATATACTTAAGAAACTAAAAAAATGGAAAATTTTTGTATCCTAGGAAATTTTTATAATAAAGAATTTAATGAGAATGATAAATCAAAATTTCATGATGGTTTAATATGATTTTTGAGTTAGGAGTACGGGAGGCCTCCGTGCTCCTAGGAGCACACTAGATTTACTCTATATATATATACTTATAGTAATCCTTACTTATAGTAATCCATATTATATACTTATAGTAATTCTTACTTCCTTACTCCTTATTATATATAAAAAGCATATTGAAAAAAATGACATGAAAGGGCTATCATCCCCAAATAAAAAAACCTAAGCGGTTGATCATTTTTTTGGATAGATCAGAACTGTTAATGTACATTAATACCTGTTGATGTTCTCGGCTCATATAAATTATCTCAATTTAAGGCCTATTACATATTATCTAAAAATTTTATTATAAGAAATAATAATTTCAGTCCAAAGTAAGATGTGGGCGCCTTTTGCTAGTAGTAACAAAATGTTTCCTGCTTCGATGTTTTTTAATTTGGTGATGTTTATGAATAATTGATACAGGCTTTTGGAAATCAGATTTGGGCTAATTGTGTAATTGGGCCTCTATTTTGGTAGCCTTTTTTTGTTATACAAGGGTATACATTTTTCTACACCATTTTATTCAAACTGTAGTGGTTGCATTCTGATTTTTTTGTGAGAAATCTTTTGACATGTAAAATAATGTGCAAAAATAATACATACCCACTGCCATCCTTGTCAAAGTACTGAAATGCCTTAACCAAGTACTCTTCCTTCTCCAGTTTATGCCGGTGCATCATGGCGGTAATGAACTCGATGTAATCGATAGTCCCACTGTTGTCGACATCAGCCTAAATACAGTCAGCTTGTCAGATAATCACTGAGCATCAGTAACCAATTTACCATACTGGTTGATTTTATAAATTCACTTTTATGTCCATCCTTTTGATAATCTGGTACCAGTCTTTAGTTTGCTCATACCAGAAAAGGAATTACTCGAGAAATAGAATTTCTAGAATCAATTGTATCCTTTTAACATAAGAATCATAACCGTCGATATATATATGGTCTGACAAAAATGTCCCGATAAGGATAAAATCGATCAAATTTATCAATTGCAGCCACAGTTGTTGGTACAATTAGCTTAATTTTATAACCGATATAATGATTACGCACAGCTTCCAGAAGTTGTTGCACTTCAGCTTCGGTGACTGCTGATCCGAGCCGCTTCAAACCGGTCTTCAACTCATTGAAGGTGATGGTACCATTTCGATCGGTGTCCATGCTGCTGAACATGTGTTTCAGTCCTTTCACATCTTCTTCCGATAAACTTTCAGCTATAACCTTTAGAAGTGAAAAATTCAATCATGAAAACTTCAATGAAAGAAAGCCTTAGAAATCTTTCTTGTTAACACAGCTAATCAAAAAGCATGTCCTTTAATTATATAATAAATATGGCTGTAGTGATTGGTAACTTTTTTTCATTTATTATAAAAGAGTAAAAATTCTGCATTTCAGTGAGATTAATTAATTGGGTCTGAATTGAGACCTTGAGTGCTAGCTTCTTAAGCTTGTTCATGGACCTGAATTGCTTCATTCTGAGAAGGATTGCACTGTCAAGAGGCTTGTCGGTAGCCAGACCGCCTTCCTTGAGCCACGGGTGCTCTTTGTATAAATGTAGGAGTTCATCAGGAAAATGTTATTAAAAGTAATAAACAAACACTCTCTTTCAATGGAAGTTTCAGAAAAATAATAAACCAGGGATCAGTGCCCGGATAATTGTATATCGCGTGTTTGTACTGCGGTTACAATTGGTATCAGAGATAGCCGAGGTGTCTGGTACAAGAATTGAATAGGTCTAGCTTCTTAATTAAGCTGTATTAATCTTAATCAATTTAAATTAACAAAGTAAAACTTATAAATTACCTAAGAAAGTTCAACATTATACCTAAAAATTTTTATAAGGAATTGGACTGGTACAATACTGGTAATTGACTTCATCTGTATGATTAAAAACAAATTCCAGGAAGATTCATCTTAAGAGTATATATATAGTGAGTCCTGTAGCCATTACCAAGTGCTTCAGCAGCCGTTATTCGTTTTTTCGGGTCTTTCATGAGCATCTTTCTCAAGAGGTCTTTCGCACTTTCGGAGATAGATGGCCATGGTTCTGATTCTAGGTCTACCTCTCCATGTAATATTGAGTCAAAAATCCCTTTCTCAGTATCTGTTACAGTACAATTAACAGATTCAGATTTCAGAATAACAGAAAATGATGTTTCAGTTTTACCAATATAAGTGAAATAAATCAGTAAATTTGAGACCTGCCCAAAATGGCGGTGCACCGCTTAGAAGGATGTACAGTATAACACCGGCACTCCAAACATCAATTTCCTTTCCATAGCTCCTATGTAGCACCTCCGGCGCAATGTAATATGCGCTGCCTACCAGGTCGCGATATATTTTTCCTGAATGCATCAAATTGTACATTTTTGTTCGATAAGTTGGATTTCACATATTCCCAAATTAATACATTGTTTTGTAGTATCAAATCAGACAGTACCTTCTTCAATGAAAACGGAGAGGCCGAAGTCGATCACCTTGATCTCAGCGTCCTCGTCTTGGCTTACCAGTAAAAAGTTCTCAGGCTTCAGGTCGCGATGCATCACGCCCATGAAATGGCACACATGCACCACATTCATGATGTCCCGGAACACCGCTGCTGCCTTCGCCTCCGTGTAGTTCCCCTTGGCTGTTATCCGATCGAACAGCTCTCCACCGACACACAACTCCATTACCAGATAGACATTTTGTTTGTCCTCGAATGCTCCTTTGAACTCGACTATGTTTGGCTGACCCGTCAGGTGTTGCATGATCATCACCTTGAAAGTATCAGGTTGATTTTATTTGTTAATCACTATACCGGTATTAAATTTATTAATTACAAATAATTCATAATTTTCTTTGATATCTTTTATTATAAGATGTACACATTTTCACCTCTCTTCGCATATCTTCCATATCACCCCGGCTAACGATCTTCCGTTTAGAAATCGACTTGCACGCGTACTTCTTCCCGGTTGCACGCTCGGAGCACATATACGTGACCCCGAATTGCCCGCGACCGAGCTCTTGCTCGAGCTCGAACAATGTCTTCACATCCACCATCGGTTTGTCAAAGACCGTTCCCATTTGCGGTTGCGCTTTAGCCACTGGCATGGGTGGGGGTGCAAATTCCGGCTTGGTCGTCGCAGGTTTAGGCGCAGGCCGTGGCGATGGAGAGGCATTGGGAATGTCATAGATTTTAGTGAAACAAATCCCCATTGCTGAAGAAATTAAAATGTCAGAAATGGGTACAAGTATAAGTGATGAATTTTGTATAGGAAAGATATGGATGATAAAATGGATGTAGATGTATAATTGTATATATAATATGCCCACAGAGCAAGAAATGTCACTCCTAAGCATAAAGGAACAGATATTCAAAGCAGGGAATGAGAGGTCACGCAACAGGTTAGTAGTAGGGTTTGTAATCCCCCATTTGCACGCCAGATAAAAGAACCAAAGCTTGAAACTTGAAAGAAAGCATCGTAATTTCTTAGCCTAATATTAGCTTAATACAAGAGTTTATTTTCAAGTACTTCAGTTTGGTAATTAGTATTAGTAGAGCAAATATACCGTGAGCTTAAGCTCAAAATTATATCAAATCACTTCTAAATTTGAATTTATAATATGGCTCATTACAGCTCTTCAAAATAATCATATGATGCACATATATATTAATTAATCAGTTTATATGAAACAAAATATGGTACAATTAAATTAATTAATAGAAAAACTTATTAGCGTTTATTAATAACAAAACATAAAAATAATTCTCTTTGTGGGCTCCTTGGAAGATTGGTCAAGACTCAAGTGTATATGAAATCAAAATATAATAATAAACATTTTGTCTGCTAAATACAAAAACACACTTGGTGGATTTACACAAGCAGGTGAATCCAAATCCATTTAAGAAACCGACCCATCAAACTGGGCTCAATTCGGATGCACTCCAGTTAATATAATACCAAACTCGGCCCAATTCGAAAATACTCACCTAACTGGGCCGGCCCAATTCGAATATACTCACCAAACAAATCCGGCCCAATTCAAGAAATGGTCACCGAACTGGGTCGGCCCAATTCATAAACCGAGAGCGCTTAAACAGTTAAACGTTAAACGTAATAATAGATTCACTGATTCACAGTGAAGTGTTAACTTTCCCCGCTCCGACCGAAAATGTCCGAGCAGCCGTTAAACCCTCCGCCTTCGATCTCCTCCGCTTCTAACCTCGCCTCCTTCAACCCCGACCAAAACCCTAACCCTAACCCTAACCCTAGCTCCAATTTCTTCACGCTGCCCGCTTTCTCGGCCCCCAAGGCCAAGCGCACTGGCTTCCGTCGCAAGGCCGCCGTTAACCCTTCTCCTTCTCCTCCGCCTTCGGATCTTCCTCCGCGCCCGAACCCTGTCCCCGCGGATTTGGCGGATGAGATTATTGTGATCAACAAAGAGGCGACCACTGAGGCTGTGACTGCGCTTTCTGCTGGCTTCCCTGCGGACTCTCTGACGGACGAGGAGATCGACGCGGGGGTCGTCACGGACGTCGGCGGCATTGAGCAGGTCAATTATATCCTCATTCGCAATCACATTCTTTGTAAGTGGCGGGAGAATGCCGCCGCTTGGCTTCCCAAAGAGGCCTTCAGTTCTCTCATCCCGCCGCACTGCGCACACCTTCTTACCTCGGCTTACGATTACCTGGTTTCCCATGGGTACATTAACTACGGCGTGGCGCCTGGAATTAAGGAGAGGATCCCGCCGCAACCGAGCAAGTCGAATTTCGTCATCATCGTCGGTGCTGGCCTTGCCGGTCTCGCCGCCGCTCGGCAGCTCCTGGCGTTTGGATTCAAGGTTTTGGTATTGGAGGGCAGGAAACGGTGCGGGGGAAGAGTTTATACCAAACGTATGGAGGGATCCCTGAAGTCTGCGGCGGCGGATTTAGGCGGCAGTGTTCTGACTGGTACTCATGGTAATCCTCTCGGTGTCATTGCGAGGCAATTAGGGTTGCCTTTTCATAAAATCAGAGATAAGTGCCCCTTGTACCGCCCGGATGGCCAGCCGGTCGATCCTGATCTGGACAGAAAGGTCGAGGGGACGTTTAACAAGCTGTTGGACAAGTCGAGTCTTTTGAGGAAGGACATGGGGGAGGTTGCCATGGATGTCTCGCTGGGTGCAGCCCTCGAGACGTACAAACAGGAGTACGGAGATGCGGTCACGGATGAGGAGATGAATCTTTTTAACTGGCATTTGGCAAACTTGGAGTATGCAAATGCCGGCCTTCTCTCAAAATTGTCGCTTGCATACTGGGACCAGGATGATCCCTATGACATGGGCGGGGATCACTGCTTCTTGCCCGGTGGCAATGGACGCTTGGTACAGGCTCTGGCAGAGAATGTGCCCATTGCTTATGAGAAGATTGTGCATACAATCAGGTGAATGTCACTGCACATGTAACAAACATTGAAATGAGTTTAAAATTTTAAATAAATGGTTTCTGATCGAGATTTACACAGGTATGGAGCGGATGGAGTGCAGGTTATTGCGGGGAGCCAGGTTTATGAAGGTGACATGGCACTATGCACGGTCCCGCTTGGTGTTCTGAAAAACGGAAGCATAAAGTTTGTGCCCGAGCTGCCTCAGAGAAAGCTCGATGGGATCAAACGGCTCGGTTTTGGGTTGTTAAATAAAGTTGCGATGCTATTCCCCTATGTATTTTGGGGTAATGATCTTGATACCTTTGGGCATTTGTCAGCAGATCGGGCCCGCAGAGGGGAGTTCTTTTTATTCTATAGCTATGCTAGTGTAGCGGGCGGACCCCTGCTGATTGCATTGGTTGCTGGGGAGGCAGCACATAATTTTGAGAGCATGCCTCCAACTGATGCTGTCGCTCTTGTTCTTCAAATATTAAGAGGTAAGTTCTTTCTCAATAGTTAATTGCTTATTTCTATTCGAGTGAGGCTATTATTAATAGTACGGATTGCTTCGTACTATTGACTCATATCTCTGATTACAAAATATTAATAGTCGATCCAAACTGTTCATTATGATCTTCATATATAATTTTACCTTAAAAATAGTAAAAAATTACTAAAAATTTTAAAATTTGGTTCACAAGTTAAATTGGATATAAAGATCATAATAAACGGTTCGGATCGGCTATTAATATTTTGAAATTGGAGATACGACCAATAGTACGAGGCAATTTGTACCATTAATAGTACAATAGCCTCACTCTATTCTATTTGTCCAGTAGGTTAGGCTATTACCTATTAATTATGAACCTCACTTTGCCATGGTTTACACTTTATAAAAGAGGTTCAAACATCAGTATACCACATTTGTCGTTCTGTGGGAATGCTCTTTTCTTAATACCATAGGCACATGAGGCCTTTTTATCTTTTGAAGATGCACTAATTAATCCATTCTTGTACTGCCTCCTTTGGCTAGTGAAGCTGTCTTGTCTCTTGCCCAGTTAAAATTGGTCCACATTTATACTTAATTTGTAAATATACATCAATATTTTGTATTATAACCTCGATTTACAGTAGCACTTCCTTTATATTTGAATTCTTTCATAAATGCATTCCTTCCTTCTTTTTTCCTAGAGAAAGACGGCATTGACAATGTAAACAAAGCACCTATAACTTTAACTTTTATATATAATCAGGAATTTACGAGCCACAGGGCATTGAAGTCCCAGACCCGCTTCAAAGTGTCTGCACTAGGTGGGGTACCGATTCATTTAGTCTTGGCTCTTACTCCAATGTAGCAGTCGGTGCCTCTGGTGATGACTACGACATCCTTGCTGAGAGTGTTGGCGATGGGCGTCTCTTCTTTGCTGGTGAGGCCACCACACGCCGCTACCCTGCTACCATGCATGGTGCTTTCATCACTGGCCTCCGTGAAGCTGCCAACATTGCCAACTTTGCATCATCTAGGGCTACACAATCCAAGATCGATAAAACCCCCTCTTTGAGCACAGAATCATGTGCTGCCCTCTTGGCTGATTTGTTCCGTGAACCTGATCTGGAATTCGGAGGATTTTCTGTAATTTTTGGCGGCAAAGCATCAGATCCAAAGTCACCGGCTGTTCTGAAAGTTTTGTTAGGTGGGTCCAGGAAAAAAGCAATTGGAGAAGCGGAGCATTCGAATAAGTTGCTATTTCAGCAGTTGCAGTCACATTACAATCAACAACAACAACTGCATATTTATACAATCCTAACAAGGCAGCAGGCAATGGAATTATTGGAGGTGAGGGGAGGGGATGAGATGAGGCTCAATTATTTGTGTAACAAACTCGGTGTTAAACTAATTGGTCGGAAAGGGTTGGGGCCCAGTGCGGATTCAGTCATTGCTTCCATCAAAGCTGAGAGGAGTAATAGGAGCAACTCTAGTTTGATTTGAAGGGCACAAAATTTCAGTGTTTGTTCTGGTCTCATGGAGATGGCCTCAGAAAGAAAGAATCTGCATTTACATAACTCATTGGACATGAATCCACAAATTCTCGAGAATCAAGATGATGACAACTATATCATGATAACTAAATCATCGTTGCCAATATGCGGGGGCAAGAGAATGCTCGTAAAAGATCGTCACTAAGGCAATCTGATGCAGATTTTTTTTTTTTCTTTTCCCATTATGTGAATTAGATTTTAATTTTATTAGGTGAGGCTTACATAGGAATCAGGTTATATGTTAAATTACTGTACAGAACACCATTTTGCAAATGGAAGCACTGTTTCTGAATTATACACTTGCACCTAGTAATCTGACAGAACTCTCTCCGATAGGCCCCAGAGTAACCAAGCAACCAGGCACCAGAAGATATACACAAAGCTCTCGCTGGAACTCAGCACCTTCATGGCTGCAATGCAACGCACAAAAGAGCAGTAAGCAGCACGTCCGGTAAATGTGAATACGCTTGGGGTAAGGTAAGGCTCACTAATGCATTTGCTGGAGCAACCACATTAGCAACAATATTGGTGGTATTAATGGCAAGGCTACTTCAAGAAATGACAACAGTTGCGGCAAAAGCTGAATCGGCTTGTTTTATAGATTTCCTTAACAAAAATGAGCTCTGTCGAAGGTCCTGCAAAGGTGAAGAAAAGATGGCCATGAAAAATCGAAGGCCGACCAGACCGAGAACTTGGTCTTTCAGGTATGGGCATTGATTCAAATCAATTTAAACTAATATGGGCGAGTAGGATTTTCAATAACCCCAAGTGAACTGCAAGCAAAAAAAATGAGGCTCAAAATGAAACATCATAATTGATCATGACTAATAGTTAATTGCTTAATATAAGAATTCCAACACCACTTTTATTATGGAAAACATTATACACATCCATCCAAATGCTCTCATTTCCCAGCAAACCCCAGATCAACAAGACAAATTACTTTCCAAATTACTTCATCCAGTATTATTTGCCGGTTAAACAAGCCGGTTGACACTTCGTACCGCAAGTTGCACCACATGCGCTGCCTTTACTGACCGATTTCATCTTATGCGGAGCACAATTTCCGGTTAAACAAGCCGATTGACACTTTGTACCGCAAGTTGCACCACATGCGCTGCTCTTATTGACCGATTGGCCAGTTAAACAAGCCGGTTGACACTTTGTACCGCAAGTTGCACCACATGCGCTGCTCTTACTGACCGATTGACCGGTTAAACAAGCCGGTTGACACTTTGTACCGCAAGTTGCACCACATGCGCTGCTCTTACCGACCGATTGACCGGTTAAACAAGCCGGTTGACACTTTGTACCGCAAGTTGCACCACATGCGCTGCTCTTAACCGATTGGCCGGTTAAACAAGCCGGTTGACACTTTGTACCGCAAGTTGCACCACATGCGCTGCTCTTACCGACCAATTGGCCGTTTAAACAAGCCGGTTGACACTTTGTACCGCAAGTTGCACCACATGCGCTGCTCTTACCGACCGATTGGCCGTTTAAACAAGCCGGCTGACACTTTGTACCGCAAGTTGCACCGCATGTGCTGCTCTTACTGATCGATTTCATATGATGCGGAGCACAAGCATTCTTGATTTCCATGTTGCTGTACTTGGTAGTGATGCTCTCCTTCATGTCCATGAATACCAAGGATAAGGTAGTCCATGGGTGGATGAACCATTCTTCATTTACCTGGTCATATATACCAACAAAAAAATGAGTAACACCAAGTATCATTATTCTAGCATATATTGATTAATTGAAATAATACTGCTAGGATATTTTAGCAAGAACGCATATTCATTGCAAGTACTTGACTAAATAGGTACATGATTTATGCTTTTTACTTTGAGATGGAGCAGTATATATATATATATATATATATATACCTTGACAACTTTAGAAATCATGTCAAAAGTTGCAATTGCTTTTCCATAAGGATATCTGTCCGAGAACTCCACAGCTGTAATTGAGGCACAATCATGGTTATGACTTTCACAGCACATCTGTTCTTCATACTCCAGTTTCTTCCCCCAGTAAAGCTTGACCTACACATTAGAATTAAAAACTATATAAGTAAAAAATAAATTAACAGAAAAAGAAAAAAAAAAAAGATGGCTTTGTGAAGAGATCTAGTGTTCAAGTGTTGTGATATTGGAATCTCGAAAAGACAAGTTCATTCTAGCTAGGTACTTACCACTCGATCGCCTTTGAACTCGCAATGGTATGTACCATCCTCGCATGCCTTGATTTCTGCTGTCCCAGAAATGTTGGATGCTTCAGTAAATGACCACTCGTTACCTCGACCAACTGCCAACACAATCGGTGTCCTCGAGAGTTTTGTGACGGCAACCACCTCTTTCTCTGGGATCATCATGTTCTTTTGTCGGACGTCGACGTCTCTGTAGTATAAACAATATATAGGAAGCATAATGAGAAAAACTTTCTGCTTAATTCATGATTTTCTTCAAGTTTACTTCATAATCATAATTTACAGGAACAAGGCGAATTACGATATCACCGATATTAGTAGCTTATGTTTGAAGAGTACATGTTGTTACCTTATTTGAACCCATATGATCGGGTTACCAAAAGCATCGACGAAGCTAGTCAGGTAGTTATTAGCACTGTTATCGTCCAGATGAACCGGAAGGAGAATCAATGGAAGACCCGATTCATCCGATGACCTAACCATGGTCAATATAAGAGAAGATGGCAATGGCAGAGTGGATGAGACGGCCACACGCAAACAAATCGGAGTTGTTTCTGATGATACCGATCTCTTGTGGCTCAACTGAAACCATTCCTCGATCAGCAATTTGGAATTTGGAGAAGTCAATTCTTCGAGTGAAATCGAGGTGGTGCCAAGAACTGTCTGAGAGTTTTGATTCGACTCAGAAAGTAATGTCAGAGTCAAGTCACCCGTAGGCTCGCATTGAAAGCATTCGACGTTCTTCTTTCTTGTCAAGGAAAGTATTCTCACGGTACGATCCCCGCTAAAATACGGGTCGGGCTGTTTCTTGTTGAAAGAGACGTAAAGAGTTCCCGGTTCGTGCTTTTCTACTCCTTTGACGTCAACTATCTCCAAGAACACCTAAAAATTGAGTATATATCAATTAAAAGCTGTATATATTTGCAAAATTTACATGTGTTGCGCACCAGCCTTGAAGACAATCAGAAACTTTAAATTAAGAAAAATTGTTTTACTTACCTCGACAGTACTTGGAGGAGCAAGTGACGGGGAGCTTTCGCAATATTTCAATGAAACCTTTTCACCTTTCAAGCCAGTATCAAATGCTAAAGGCACAGTAGTCAAGGGAGTCGGTGCCAGTCCCCGGTACATGGCTCCAGCTCTCCAGTACCGTAATCCAAATGTCTCCTCGAATTGTTTCGTAGTCTCTGTGAAACCGTCATGGAGCTTCTTCCCAACAGATCTGTCAGAATCGGTGTCGTCGTGTTGTAAGACCTGCCCAAGCAGCGCCGTCTGGTCCTTGCAGTACGAAACAGGATGGAGCTGGTGCGAATGCCACATTATGTCGATGTCATAAGTTGGGACTGTCGCCTGTTGGAGTGAGTTCACTTGGTTCCTCTTTATTAGGTAGAGAAACCCCTTGTAGCGCGCCAGTGCCTCCGCCAGGAAGCGAGGATCTTGCGTGAATGGCCTCGATACCTAAGTACGATACATACTGAGTTAGTCAGTAAGATCGATGGACCAAGAAATCGTTGTACGTAATTGTCCGCAAAAGTAATTGTCCCAATTGCATCTACATTTTCAATAAGGCCAACAATCTGATCGAGCGATCAATATGGCGCGAAAACAACATTTGTTTATTATAATAACTGTACTAATGTTAACCAATTAACCTGATAGTAAAAGCTTGACTGCCTCTCAACAGCGGCGACAAGATCATAAGTAATTGTCGTCCCAGGATCTTCAGCGTTCGCATCGACATACTTCTGCGATGAAATCTCGCTATAGTCGAGTTCAAAAGGCTCAGAGGGGTACATCTCACCCCATACTTTTCTTGACGGATTCTTCGACTTGGCACGCAGAGAGGACTCGACGTTGTTACAGTCGAGGATTCTTCCATATATCCTCTCACAGTCCCTCTTGTATTGAACCTGAAAATTAAGCAACATAACATGATCCATTTGATTTAATACTAGTAAAGAGCCCACGCCTTGCTTTGAGCTGAAATTATTATTTCTTCTAATAAATTTTTAAGATGATATGTAATGGGCCTTATATTGAGAAAATTGATATGGGCCTTGAATTTTAATGGGATGAGACATTAACATCAACGGGCATTAACGTAAATCAACAGTTCTGATATATCCAAGAAAATGATCAACGGCTCAGGTTTCTTATTTGGGGAAGATAGCCCTTTCATATTATTTTTTCCAATATGCCTTTATATACAGTAAGGGTATATATATATATATATATATATATATATATATATATAATTTCTTCAAGTAAACAATTTAGTTGCAGATGCAAGATCATACCGGATTGAGGCGATGGCAGTGCCATATCCATTCACAGTCAAGTGGAACAACCAAAGGGTGTTTCAGATCTCCATTTTCAGGTTCACTATGCTTTGCCAGGAGGGGCAACCAGCAATTTTTGTACCTGAGTGGACATGGCAGTAAATTGTGGCTAATTAGCACATATATAAAGTTAGACTTCAACACATAATACTTAGAAAATTCTAAAAATTAAAAATTTTGGTATTCCGCAATATTTTTATATAAAGAATTTATTGAGCACCATAAATTATGATTTCGGACACGATAATATAAACTTTGAAGTGTTAGCATTTCAATCCGAAATGCTAACGTTAGTATAATAGTCTAACTCCATAATAATCATACCTCTGATATATATATATATATATAATCGAACACCAACATGTCATCACATATAAGAGTTTAATTAACAAAATAATTCATTTGTGAAATAATTTGACTGGTTCTAACTTCTAACATTCTCCAGTTAGTATTATAATAATTAGTTCAAGGAACATGAAATTATGCCTAGTTAATGAACCGCACCGCTGTCTTTAATTTAAAAATAAAAATTAGGTAATCTTTACTCATTAAGAAAATAAAAATAGAGGGAGAGGGGTGAAGCAAATATAGGTTTCTCATTATGAATAATACCTAGCTTTCATAGAAAAGTTGTCTATAACGTGTATAGAATATATTTTGTGATATATTTGTTATATTTCGGAATATATGTGCTACTTTTTTTGTACGTCGTATGGACAATTTTTCGATGGACGCAAGATGTTTATATATCGGCTGTAGGCTCATATTAAAGTGGATTCACATCCGCTGCCATATATTTTTTTTTTATGGCACGTCCTTGCCGTAGTTTTTTTGTGTCACTGAAAATGGGACCCACTTCTAAAAAGCACCCCTATTTCTTATATCTAGGCCATATAATATCATCCCACGGTTCTTATTAACTATGGCACTATCAAAAGTATGAATTATTTATGTGGCTGCCAGGAGGGGAAAAAAAAAAACAATTTCATGTCCTTAACCCACAAACTAAAAGGGTTGGGTGAGAATCTATTTTTTTTTTTTTTTTAAACCCGAGAACATGATTCTATTCTTGTAATCGGACGGTTGGCATTGGTCTATCGTTATAGTATCCTCCTTTTCAATTAGGAAACATTAAATCTCTATATAATGGATATCCAAATATTACTTTTTGAGAAATATAGTGGTTACAAATAGGGTCTATTAAGTCTTATTTGTTAACCTATTTATTACGTGTATGGATATCCATTGTATGGACAGTAGATAGTGTTGTTTTCAATTGAGAAACATCTTATGTCTATTGAAGAACCGTCCATGCATCCATAGATGTGTACGAAATATAACAGATACATTTCGAAATGTAAGAGATACATCCCAGAATATAACCTATAGACACTATGAACAGTTCGGTTGGTATTACTCTTTCCAATTCATCACAAATCCAAATTAAAGAGCGCTATATATTCACCTGTAAATTGCTGCCTCCACACCTGGAGAGCTGTAAAGCCACCGTTGGCGATCAACTGCAGCGAGGAACTCTAGCTGCTTTTGTGCGGCCGCTATCAGATCTTCCCCTATTGAGATTCTTTGTGCTTCGTTCCATTCTGCCTTTTGTTTCTCGTCTATGATCTCAATTCTTCTTGTACTGAGATAACAGATCTGGCAATGACAAATAAAAAAATCAAAGTAATTTGAGCTGGAAATTTTAGGAGCAAGATTACAAGAAAAATTGCTGAAACAAAATTTATTTTATTGTATGTTATTCAAGACGAAAATTAGTTTTGGTGACTAGATATAAATTATTTACCGGTTGGTAATATATATATATATATATAGAGTGATTTTTCCTTTGTTTTTTTTTTCTCCGTTCTTTTTTTTTTTTTTTTTTTTTTACAAGAAAGACAGATAAAACTCAACATAAAATTTTTACAAAATTTAATTCGAATTCTAGATTGAAGCAAGCTATGATAAATCTCGATTTGATATATGCAAAATCTAAATAGCAATGAAAAATAAGTAACCTCTTGGAGGCGCATGCAGACAGGGTTGGAGTGAGGAGAAGAATGGTGTTTAATCCCAAATAGGATCCTTGCTTTTATAGGCAGAGGGCAATAAACAGGTCACAATTCTTTATACCATTTTTTTTTTTTTGAGGAAATTCTTTATACCATTTACATACGTATAATAAAACCGTATTTAATTAAAGATTATGTCATAATTATAAAAATTGTATTGTATATTTCATCTAAACATTGTATATTTCATCTAAACATTAACTCTTTGTAACTTTTAGAAACGGTTAATTCCTTTTTTTTTCTTTTGTGTGTGTGTGTCAAAGCGTGTGGTGTCTAAATAATACAGGAAAAATTAAACATAATTAGAAGTTTAATTTACAAGCCATTTTATGATAACATTGTATAATAGTAGAATCCTTAAATTTGAAAAAAAAAAAAAAAGAAAGAAAGAAAAAAGAAGTAAGTATCTCTACTAACCATTCATTTTTTGTCAAATTTTAATATAAATAATTATTTTGTACCGTTTATATATGTATCACAACGTGTGGTTTTGGAAGAAGGAAAAATATAAAACACCTAAAAAGTAGGGTTGTATCTCTTCGCCTCTAAAAAGTAGAAATACGTAGTATCATCTAGCACCTTTTAAGAAATGAATTAACATAAAATTATAAATAGATAAATTTTAATATATTCAATGAATTATATAAGTAACGCACATTGTCTATGTACGCATTGTAATCAGCTTGAGATCCCACTTTGGACGGGTGAGATCATTTCAAAATACAGACTCGTCTATGTATATACACGGAAAGAGAATTTAAAGAGATAAGATTGAATTTGAATCTAAAAGAGATAAGGTTGAATTTGAATATAAAAGAGATAAGATTGAAAATTATTTATGCAACATTTTGTGTAACCATTAAAAAGTCTTTAATGTAACAAGTAATAACACCGAACTTTCAACTACACAATAATTCTACATATAACAATTTGAAACAATAAACAAGAGTGATGTCCATTTAAGGGCATATTTGGACAATATGTGAACAATTGGATTAATCTAAGAGGTAAAAGAAAACAAGTCAAATAGTTCTAAACAATGCTGAGGTGGTATAGTTGAGGAGATAGGAGGTTTGAGACTTTTTCTCCAGAGAGTATAGATTACAAGAGATTTGGTTCACCTGGTTGTTTATGTTGTCATAATTTTTCCTTGATAATATTATAAGATGCGGGATCAGATGACCACTAGAAAATGATATATGTTGATCGGAAAGATATAAATGTTTATTGAAAAATTTATTCATCAAAAATACTGTGGACGGGTAGATAAATAAAAGAGTGGTCACTACCTACGACTCATTAAAATGCACTGTATGCTTTGAAGTTTGAACATTTTTTGGGTTTGTAATTTGTGGGCTTGTGCCTTGTGGTAGTTTTTTATTTTTTACATTTTTTTAACATTCTTTTTATCAAAAGATGGGAGGTAATTGTGGTAGTAGCTAGGGAAATAATTGTTGGGCTGCATTATAGATCACAAGTTCGATCAATGCAAAAAGGCCCATTTTTTGCCACTTGTATAATCAAATTAATCAACATATTAATGCCCACTGCCCTGCTTCCGAGGTGGTATAATCTAAATGAGGAGGGATCCATTTGACAATGCTTATCTTGACGAGCTTGACAACGGAACATTTCAAAACTTTATAAAAAGTCATAAAAAATCTTAAAAATGAAAAAAGATTTATGGATGTATTATTCAACTCATACATTGACAATGGAACATTTCTAAACTTTATAAACATTCATAAAAAATCTTAAAAATAAAAAAGATTTATGGATGTATTATTTAACTCATACATTGACAATGGAACATTTCTAAATTTTATAAACATTCATAAAAAATCTTAAAAATAAAAAAGATTTATGGATGTATTATTTAACACATAGATTGGTGGTGTTTCAAATTTAAATCAACTAGAGCCATAACTCGGGCTTCACCCCGAAATATGACAAAAAAAATAATAAAGCTTATAAAATAAAATATTTATTTTTAAAAAATTAAACATAATTTTAAATTTTTTTTATGTGAATAATGATGATGATGATGTTTAATTTATAAATAATAGCACATAAATGTTAGACCACTTTAAGGATTAAATTTTGTCTTAGACATATCATATCATATCATCTTATTAAATGGGGAGAGAGAATAAATATAAACTACTGGATCAAAGTAGGTGAAAAGATTTAAACAAAATCAATGGTTAATAATATTGATGATGTGGCATAGTTGAGGTGCTTGGAGAGTTACCCCTCTTTTTAGTTTACAGATTTGAACATCGTTTGATGGCTTATCAAACTTTTGAGTAATTTTTAACTGTTGTAATTTAACGGATCTTTGAAAAACTATCAAATATAACTTGAATTGAATATAGCTGAAAACATAATCAATCTATTCGTTAAGAAATACTTCCGTAAACTTTTTTCTATTTTTTAGAATTTATATGATTTTTTATAATTTTTTAAATATCAAAAAAAAATTATATGATTTTTTATAAATTTTTTAAATATCAAATTGTTAAGATTGTTAAGATGGGAATTGTCAATTTATCCCTCCTCTAAATATAATGGCTTTGTAGTTCCCATAAGAAATTAAAAGCCTAATATTGTGCTTGCCAGAAAAAAAAAATTCAAATGCACAAAAACTTGGTAATTTGGAGAAGTGAACTGAGAAGTCACCGAATTCAATTACGACACACTGTTAAATGTTAATATAAACAATCTCAACCCTTGTATATATATCCTGTTCATTATTTGCATCCTTCTATAATTTTATTCTCCTTCTGAGTTCCTTGTTTGAGGCAAGTATATTGTGAAATTCTACAAGATGGCAGCACCGGCGATCGGAATCGACCTCGGCACGACGTACTCCTGCGTCGGAGTGTGGCACCGCGGCCGCGTGGAGATCCTCGCGAACGGCCAGGGCAACCGCATCACGCCCTCGTTTGTCTCCTTCACCAACACCGAACGGCTCGTTGGTGATGGCGCCAAGAATGACGTTGCCATGAACCCTGCCAACACTGTTTTCTGTAACCTTTTGCTCTAATTTCTGTATTTGTTGTACCTTCAATATTTTCATGATTTTATTTTACCATTTAGTAGTAGTAGGTAATCTGTATCAGTTAGCAAAGTAATGAGCCATACAATATATTGTTATTCTTCCCCTGTTTATCTTATGAAATTTAATAAGTATTTAGTTAGTGATGGTCTTAATACTTCACAACTTTTAAATAAAAAATAGTATACTCTGTTTGTTATATGAATTTATCTTTCCGGCTTGAAAAATAAAACAGATATGAACATTTATCTTTCACTACGTTATACAGCATCTACTTCAACTTAATTTGATAACTATGCTAGTGTCCAAATAAAAGTTCTAGGCAATTTTCTCTTCATTATTCATGTATAAATTTGGTATATTATCATTAACTTCTGTTTTATTAATTGCATGAATCATGAACATGTTTTCTTTAGTTACATTCTGATATACAATTTCGCTGTTGATTACGTACAGCTGTGAAGCGTCTGATTGGGCGGCGCTTCTCTGATCCATCCGTCCAAAATGACATGAAGCTCTGGCCATTCACTATCGTCTCAGGATCCGGTGGCAAGCCCGCGATAGTTGTCAAGTACAAGGGCAAGCAGAAGCGGTTCTGTCCGGAGGAGATATCCTCGATGGTGCTTACCAAGATGAAGGAGGTTGCCGAGGTCTATCTCGGTCGCTCAGTGAAGGATGCCGTGGTCACTGTGCCGGCCTACTTCAACGACTCCCAGCGCCGGTCTACGATCGACGCCGGCAAGATCTCTGGCCTCAATGTCATGCGCATTATGGACGAACCGACTGCAGCTGCAGTCGCCTACGGGTTCGACAAGATGGATGGCTATTCTGGAAGAAAGAATGTGCTGGTGTTCGACTTAGGCGGGGGCACTTTCGATGTATCCGTGCTTTCAATGGCGCACGACATGTTCGAGGTGAAGGCCACAGCTGGAGACACCCACCTCGGCGGTGAAGACTTTGACAACCACATGGTGGAGCATTTCATAGGGGTTTTTCAGAGGAAGTACGGAAAGGATATCAGCGGGGACTTGAGGGGTGTGCGCAGGCTAAGGACTGCTTGCGAGAGAGCAAAACGGGTCCTTTCATCACAAACTCAGACTACAGTCCAAGTCGATTGCCTACATGACGGCATCGATTTCACTTCTCGCATCAGTCAGGCATGGTTCGAGGAGCTGAACATGGACCTCTTCAACAAGTGTATGGATCTTGTAACAAATTGCCTCAAGGATGCTAAGATTGACAAGCATAGAATCGATGTGGTTGTTCTTGTCGGTGGCTCGACAAGGATTCCTGCGGTGCAGAGTCTCCTTGAAGAGTATTTTAAAGGAAAAGAGATTTGCCGAGGGATTAATCCGGATGAGGCTGTTGCTTATGGAGCAACTGTTCAGGCTGCAAAACTCAGTGGCCAAGGTAGCAAAGAGATCCAAGATTTGGTTCTTATCGATGTTACCCCTCTATCCCCTGGTATTGAGGCTTATGGGGGCATAATGTGCATTGTGGTTCCTCGAAACACTCCCATACCCACAAAGAAGACATCGTTGAGAAGAACTGCCCTTGATAACCAAACCAACATGCATTTTAATGTATATGAGGGCGAAAGGGCGGAAGCAAATTAAAGGATAACAATCTCCTTGGTAAGTTTACACTTCATGGCATTGCTCCGGCTCCTCGAGGCGTTGCAAAGGCAGATGCAACTTTTGAGATTGATGCCAATGGCATACTGACTGTCACAGCAAAAAACAAGGCCACGGGACGAAAGAAAAAAATTACAATCACAAATGATAATGGAAGACTCAGTAGCCAGGAAATAGAGAGAATGATGGGGGATGCAGAGAAATTCAAGGCAGACGATGAGGAGTACAACAGGAACTACGATGCTTGGAACTCACTGGACAAGTACGTTTACAAAATGAAAAACGCAATTAAAAACGGGAATGCTGCGATGATGTTTTCCTTCATGACGAAGAGTAGGATGGATGATTCAATCGAGCGTGCCAGCAGATTGATCAAGCAAAGGCCGCTCCCGAACGCAGCTGATTCTGAGCACGCCATGAATGAGCTGAAGAGCATCTGCCGCCTCATAGGGTTATCTTGATCATCATCGACTGCATTGGCATGGAAAGAAGCTGTTTGGTTTGCTTTATTTTGGACTTAATTATGTTCTGTTTAGTGTTTAGTTTCTTCTTCTTCTCAGAACCCTCGAGATGCGTTAATTTCCATTTTCTTCGTTTTATGTTGTCGTCTTGTCGAAGTCGAAGGATGTATGACATTGTTAGTGCGTTATTTCATTGATTTAGTTGGGTCCTTTGTATATGTGCTTGTAATTGGTTACCGGTATAAGGTTTCGATCCTTGATCCTGAATTGGTGAAATGAGGGAGGCTTTAGTCCGAAATTTATGTAACCTTTGAAAAATCAAATAACGGGATATAAATCTCAACAAATTTGATGAAACTGAATTTGAAAAAAAAAAATAAAAAAAGTTGGCCTCACTAACTTAAATTACAGAAGATGCCTAATAAAGGTCCTTTATATATATCTCGTACTTGATATCATACAATTTACAGTTGATATATACAGAATGTATTTGTTACTGATACAGATAACAAAAGGTTAAGGAAGACTTGAAGGTGTTTCACTTCTACTGATAATAGCAAACTTCCATTTGGCACCGCATGGCATGATGCAAATTCAATTCTTTTTTGTTCATGCATATATGACCTCTGCATCCGCTTCCTCGGTGGTCTGACGAGAGTTGTCGAGAAGCTTGGAAAGTCTGAGTGCCAAACTTCGCTTTGCCGCAGGAGAGACACCGTGCTTCCCAATCATGGAGTCGAACATGGCAAGGGAAAGCGCCTTGTTTTCAATGACTGCCTCGTACTTTTCGGGCACAGAATCGCCCTCTGAGAAGGCGATCTGAATGAAATTCATCATTGAACAAAATATGATCAAAGGATATTAACAGAAAATAAAAGGTGAAGGAGGATACTATTCAAATTTAACTAAATTGTGCTTACAGATATATCACCGGAGGCGGAGAAGCCGAATAGAAGGGAAGCACCGGGAGGGAAGTTGTGGGACTTGAAGACCTCTTTGAACTTGGCGACAGCCTCGGCTTCTGCATCAGTGTAGATGCCAATCTCCTTCCAGTGATTGACACAATTCTCGCACACCTTCTCGGAGTACTGCGCTCCCGTCAGCGGCGTCACCATCGTCACTCTTACAAACTTGTCAAATGAACCTGCATTGTGTAAAGTGTAAACATTTTAACCAATGCATTTTATTCCTTTTTATAAAATAATGGGCTTTGTAGTTAGTGGAACTTAACCAATTCAGGTTGATTTAGTGCATTAATAAAAATTTTATAAATACTTAATTGGTTGATTTAGTGCATTAATAAAAAATTTAAAAATACTTAATTGGTTGATTTAGTGCATTAATAAAAATTTTATGAACATAAATAAATAATAGTGGGTTAAAGATGGATGTATTAATATGTAATTAGTAGGAATTAGTGCGTTAATTAATTACCGGTGATGACATCTTCGTAGAAACAGAGCGTGTCAGCGAGCTCCTCCGCGCTCTTGCCCCTCCACTCGGAGGCCAGCGATCTGACAGCCGATCTCTCTAAATAAACACCGATTGTTGTGAATTTCACAAACCTTCCTTCTATTTCCAGCCCTCTCACTCCTGCAATTCATAATTTTGCATCACTTGTTAGTTGTTATTATATCCAACATGCCTCAAACAAACAGAGCAAGTCCAAAGCCTGAAGTTATAAAAAGATGATTCTCTTCTACCACATTATATTCTAAAATATACAAAATCATATTTGTTCTCTTATATAAGGTGTGTGCATATATATTTGTATGTTAAATTGTAAATATGCTTGCTGTCAAAAAAAAAAAAGAAAAAGAAAAAAATCACTAAGTAATCTAAACTTAATAATAGATATTAATCAAGAATTAATAAATTACAAGAAAGGTGAAATTAAGGAGGATATATGGAGTGACCTGCTCCTCCTAGGAACAAGGATTTATCGGAGGCAGGCGGAGCGAGTGTGGCGGGGAATACGTTGCCGTCGATATCGAGACTCGGCAATGCCGCGACGGAGCATGCTTCATCCATTTCCATTTCTTCCAACTAATGACCTTTCTTTCTATATACCGTTACTAATTTTTTTTGGGGTTGCTGATTTGAGAAAGGAGCTTGAATAACAATTGATGGAAAGATGATGAAGTTATAATTAGGTGCTGTGAATTGAAGCAAGGGAAAGGAAGTCCTATATATATATAGAGGAGAGATCCATTGACAATGCTTATAATGACAATTTTGACAATGAAGATCTTAAAAAAATTATAATAATTCATAAAAAATCTTAAAAATGAAAAAACTTTTATAGATGCATTCTTTAACTTATAGATTAATAGTGTTTTAAATTTCAATTAATTTGAACATCGTTTGATGGTTTATCAAAATTTTGTACATTTTTTAACGGTTGAAATTTAACGAGCTTTAAAGAGCTATCAAACGTCACTTAAATTGAATATAATTTGAAACATAATCAATCTATAAGTTAAATAATATCTCTATAAACTTTTTTATATTTTTTAGAATTTTTAACTATTTTTACAAATTTTTCAAAATCTTCATTGTCAAGATTGTCAAGATAAGCATTGTCAATGGATCCCTCCTCATATGTATATTTGATGGGAAGGTAAGGTTCAGTAGTAGTCCAGACAGAATTGAGCAGCATTGGCAAGGATCCAACTGTTTTTAACTGATGTATCATATCACTTCCACTGCAAAGATAATTTTAGTTAATTTACTACTTGTCCTCACACGGTTTGACAAATCTGATTTACTGCTTTCTCGAAAGTAATCGTTTGCAACTAGTCAGTATGCGCGCTCCGCCGCGCTTAATTGAATATTTTTTTATTATCGTTGGTCTATTAACATTAACTCATAAGAAAATATTGATTTGAATATATAACCTTAAAAAGTTAAATTTGTATTTCAATAAATATCCTTATGTTTAGAACCTCAAGACCACCCTATTTATTGGCTCACGACATCAAGACCACCCAAACCTAAAGACTACCCAATTTATTGGCTGACGACATCGAGACCACCCAATTTAAATGAGCAGGACACAAAGTCTGACACAACCCAAGAATATATTTTTTTTAATTAGTAAATCAAAAAATATTTAAAGAAAATTACGTCAATTAAAAAAAATTAAAAAATACTTTACTTATTTGACAATAACAAAACAATTACCGTATTACTAAATTAAAAAGTAAAAAAAATTAAAGAAATAAATAAATAAAACAATGGAAAAAATAATTTAAAAAATACTGTAGCGGGGAAAATAAAAAATGAAAAAAATAAAATAAAGGGAAATTTTTTATAAAAAAATTAAAAATAATTTTAAGGAATAAAAAACAGAAAATATAAATAATAAATAAATTTTAAAAAACACTATAGCACCGATGGGACAATTACTGTAGCGCAACAGTAACTGTGCGTGGTTTAGAGATATTAAGGATGGGTATTGGTGACCCATCAGTGACAATTAGAGGTGGCAAAACCCGACCCGACTTGACATTTTCAGAAAGTCAAACTGACCCGACCCAACCCGACCTGATATCAAACAGCATGCAATCCAACTCAAATCAACATACGATCCAAAAAAAATAGATATTAAAATTGACCCGACCCAACCTTCCCATCACCCGACCCAACTCGTCCGACCCGAACCCGACCCGCCCGCCCGGTTTACCGCCTCTAGTGACAATAAAATGGATAAAACTCAAATGACTCTTCGAAATCCGGATGAGAGGTCTTTTATAGACATTTAAATTTGAGTGGCTTGACCCTCATCTTTATCTCAACAAAAAACTCAAATGACTCAGTTTAATCGCATTGAAACCAGACTTGATAGGTATGACACTCAATTTCAAGCATACCATGATGAAATGGATGCCTCAAAAGCGGGATTAAAACCCGACTCACTTCATTGGAAAATCAGATCGATGAGTTTTGAAGGGAAACAAGAAAATAGTGCAGGATATAACAAAGGGAAATTCTCTCCGTCCCCCCTTGGTGTCCCCCTTATTTGTCCCCGCAACAGATTCTGCTGACGTAATCTGGAGCGGGGACAAATAAGGCAGCTCGTCGTCCATTTGGTGAACAACAGATTCCGCAACCGATTCTCCCGCGCATGAACTGCCACCGCACTCGTCGTCGGCCGCGTCGTCGGCCGCGGCCGTGTCTTCGTCCTCGGCCGCGTTGTCTTCGTCGGTGTTGTCCTCGGCCGCGTCGTCGGAGTTGCTGGAGTGGGTGGATGCAAGTATGCAACAGAGAGAAGGAGAAGGATTTGACTGTTAGAAGGTTGCTGGAGTGGGTGGTAGAAGGTGGGACCGGTATGAACAGTTGTTGGTAGGAGGTATGAACACCTCTGTACAACCAGTTTGAACACCATCTAGTTGTCTAAAACCGACGCAGTAGAAGGTGGGACCGGTATGAATAGTTGTTGGCAGGAGGTATGAACACCTCTGTACATTCAGTCTGAACACCCTGTGAGAGCTCTATGTACATCACGCAGTAGAAGGTGAAACCGTATGAACAATACAAATTGGGAAAAAAAATCTTAGCACATTTTCCACGTGCAAAAATCAATTAAGCACGTGCTTAATTGATTTTCAGCACGTGATGAAAATCATAGCGCTGAATTTCCCGCGCACGGGATGAAGATTCCGTTCGCGTTGCGCCAGAAATTTTGTACTGATTTTGGTGTTCATATCGAATGGTGCGGGGTGTTCAGAGTTGACGTGATCGAGGTTATGCGCGCGAAGGACATTTAAGGGGGATTTTTTGTGGGGGACAGTTAGCATCCCTTAACTACTCAAATTTAAATATCTACAAAACTTTTTATCCGAGTTTCAAATCCGCAACCTCCCACATGGACAACGTTACCCTTAGCCACTAGACCAGACCAAAGGTCGGTTCTTACGTCATCTGTCTTTTGAAATCAAAGGTCACATGAAAGTGCAACAAATCACAATTAGTGTAAATAAATAGGAAATAATTAAAGTATTAGTGATCAATGGATTAAAGTGAGTAAAAGAAGAAAAAAAATTAGTAATGGTATGGATTTTAGTGTAAAGGGTTTGATATGAGTCAAAAGTATACTTCAACATCAATATTATATTTACCACGCCACAATAAACTTTTATTTTGATTTAATGGCTGATACTATACTAATTCTAAAATTTGATCACTCAGTCCTGAGTATTTTGACTATTTTATGGATAAAAATAACTATAATCAAAGAGATAGAGTTTTTTGCCTACGGGTAATCATTCCTCATCAAAAAAAACAGAGAGAGAGAGAGAGAGAGAGATTTCAAAAATTGGGTCAAACGTACGTGCAAAAGAGATATTCAGTAAATCTCCGGTGTTCTTACGGTGAATGGGTGAAGGGGAGTTAATAAGAAAAAATTCAAAAATAATAAATCTCAACCATAAATCTCAATAAAATATTCATATTGAATGATTGAGACGTAGGACAGTTAATAAGAGAAAACTCAAAAATAATAAATCTCAGCCGTAAATCTCAATGAAATATTCATATTGAATGATTGAAATGTAGTGACATCAGATCTCTTCTCTTAATTTTTTTGAGATAAAGATGAGAGTCAAGCCACTCAAATTTAAATGTCTATAAAAGACCTCCCATCCGGGTTTCGAACCCGCGATCTCCCACACGGAGAGCGTTGCCCTTAGCCACCAGACCAAAGGCCGGTTCTTCCCTTCTCTTAATTTAAATTCTTGATTGAAAGAGTTCGGTAACAATCATCAACTAAACACAAATAAATATACTCTACTAACTACTTGCCCTCATTATGGTGTATATACCTTATATAGAACCCTCATCAGCCATCACCATGTGACATGAGATCATGAACAAGGCATTCCATTGCCAACTTAGAGGTTCCATTCTGAGTCTCCGGAGCCTCAGCAAACATCTTTTTTATTTCCTTGATCCTCTCGACAATTTGCCACCTCTCAGAAGCACCAAAATCCATCACTCGTTGGACGACACTAGCAACTCTGTCGCTGTTGACTACATCGTCCTCTCCCGCAGTCCGGACACTTAACCCGACCTTCCAATCATCTACGACCATTCTTGCATTCGGGTATTGGTCCCACATCAACGGGTACACTACCATCGGTATACCGCATTTAAGAGCTTCCAGTGTCGAGTTCCAACCACAGTGTGTCAGGAATCCACCGACTGACGTATGGCTTAAAACAGTATATTGGTCGCACCAAGGCACCAATAATCCGTTATCGTACCCGTTTAAGCACTCGTTAACAACTTGTAAGGAAGTCGATGCGTGAATCACCCATATGAACGGATGTCCACTTCGCATCAGCCCCCGACACAGTTCTTTCAGCTCACCATTAGATAAAGAGAGAAAACTGCCTAACGAGACATACAGTACCGAGTTTTCGGGATAAGTATTCAGCCATTTCAGGTAATCGGGGTACGAGTTTTCCTGGATGATCTGGGGCACGGGTAGTAAAGGGCCAACTGAGTATACTGGTATAGAGATTTGGGATGCTAGGCTCTGAAGAGATAAAGGCTCGAGATCATCGAAGGAATTGAAGATGAGGGCTTTGGCAAGTGGGTACCAAGATATTACTTGAATGAAGACGGTATGCATGTTTTGGCCCCTCGATTTGGTGACGTCCGGCAAATGCGTTGATGGCCCCCTCGGCAGATATCTTAGAGCATCCTTTGATCTATCTGTAACAATTGGGAGGAACTCAGATTAAGATGTTGGTATAAACTACTCTAAAAGAAAATGCTATGGATTATAACAAGATGTAATATTTGATAGTTAAGGAAATGGTACTACTGAAGAAATAGACAGTTTTTGATGGTTTAAAATTTAAATAATAAGCATGGCAGTTTGTACCAGTTGAAGAACATGATGATTTAATTTACAATTAGATCAAAGTTCAGAAAGAAACTAAAACTGTTGCTATACTTTGGTTAGAAAAGTGTAATTTTTTTTTATTATTAGTAAAGGTCCTGTGGTGGTTAAATTGGGGCACATTCAGTCCAGAAATAAGATTATTTACTAATGTCCTTCCATATTTGGTCACAATCATCCATCTAAAATCAATAAGAAAAAAAGGTACCACTAGCAGTATAGAATATATATTTAGTTTCTAACAACCAGACTGAAAGTACCTTGACATTATTATTGAAATTATATTTTAGTGGATAATCAAGGAAGAAGATTAGAAAGAATGTTTGTCAGAATTTCAGTATAAAATATATATAAGATAACATAACAGCTTACCACAGGCATCACTCTCCGGTTCTCCGTTTTCAGCTCTCTTGTACCGAAGCAGAGCAAGGAAAACCGAGGCAGATTGCGGCCAGAAAGCGGCCACTCGGAGCCCTCTCCTCCGTGCGATCCCAGCCACCCACGGCAACAATACGTCGGTTATCAACCATTCCACGGGGGGGTGCATCTCCTTAATGGCCTTCTCCACAGGCCCACCCATGAGACTCAGAACAGCCTCGACGAACTCTGCGTAGCGCGACCCCCGCTCAGCCTCAGAGGGCAGCACATTGGGAATAGTCGTTACACGGAGGCTCGGATGCGAAGGCAGGCTGATGAGGCCTGCCCACTCCTCAGTGAGGATAATTGAGATGAGGAGGTTTGAGTGGCATAAAAGCAGGCTTTGACAGAGTGACAGCATCGGGTTGACGTGTCCCCGCCCCGGGAGAGGAATGACCGCCACGTGCCGGCGGTCGGAGCAGGCTTCACTGCAACCGTTTTGGGTCTTGCTCATTGCCATTGTTTGGTACAAAATTGAGAGAATTTTAAGGTTAAGACTCACTTGTTTCTTGTACTTTCTTCAAGACTTCAACAGTTCAACTCCTTCATATTTTTCTCTACCTCAGAAAGTGCACTGTTAAAGGGTCTGTCATCTGAGATTTTTATCACTGCAGCTGATCCTGTCCACACTTTATGTTTTTACTTTTTTCATGAAAGAAACCATGCAAAGCAATGAATAATCCAAACACTCGTGGTGATCCACATACATACGGACGAGGTTGTCTAATGTAACGTCAACAACAAATTGGTTTTAATTATTCACTGTAGGCCAAACGGTCCGAATCTAAATGGCAGCATAAATGTGTACACCCGTTTGGCACGTTTGGCAAGTATAGTAAGTTAAAACAGAGTAAAATATTAAATCACTTTAAATCAGTACTGTTTGGTGGGAGTGAAGTAAATAGATGAAATAAAGTTGATGTAATGTGTAAAATATATAAAATGTTGGTGATTTAGTTTACTACACCTATATAGCTGCGTTAACTTACTACACCTTAAATCACTTCTGTTTGGTGACTTAAAATTGATTTAAGAGCTTAAATCAATTTTAAATCACCAACCAAACGCAGGGATAGTGTATCCCTAATGAAAACAAAATAACAATACATACAACTCGTTGCAACACCGTATGCTACACCTAAACAGCCAATAAAACTCATTAAATCATCTAGTTTTGGATACTCGTATCAGTCGATCATGATGAACCAAATAATTTTACAGTACCGGCACACACTCCTGCTATTTGTCCTGCACGTTTAATGACAGAGCCAATATATCCATCCAAACGTTCCGATAATTATATGTGTGGAATAGAACGTCTGAGAATAGTTTAAATTTGAACTATTCCTCAGGTTCTCATACTACTTCCACGGTTACAAAAATGTCACAAGGACAGACAAGATCCAATTTAAACTAATTAAAAGAATAATAATTGTCTCTAATATACAAGTCAAAATTTCAGGCCTACGGCTTAATTCAAAATCTCCAGATGTATAAATGAACTACAGGCCAAAAGGCATCTTGATTCACGGTTCACTTTTAGGACTGGGGACTGCTTTTCGGTTGCTGTATGTACCAAATCTGTTGATGATTCCTTGCTCTGATAGTGTATCCCACACCTTGACAGTAGAAAAAGCAGAAAATTACAAAAAAAAAAAAAAAAAGGAGGATATTTTAGCAATTTTTCATGGATTAAGATAAACTATCAGGTGAATTCCAATGTTGCATTCGTACCTGTAACTTTCCTTTGAGGCCTCCTATGGCAAGCAGGAACGGATTATCTTCCGAAAATGAGATTGAAAAGATTTTACCCTGATATATCATTGTATATACAAGGAAAATATGGTTTGATTAGACAATACATTTTCAGATTTTACAAACACAATCAAACCAAGAAAAGCATGTACACTCAATAAAACACGGAATATTTTCTCATAATTCACCACAAGAATTTCTTTTCAATGGCCTATCTGGTTAACTCTCCTTTTCATTGCTGCCATGAAAATCTGGGGAGAGTTCCCACACTGTTGGATAATTTGGGATATCCATCCTTTGATATTAAACATAAGTTTTATAGCGTACTAGTTTGTGGATTTTTTTTTTTTTTTTTTTTGATATTTCTGGCTTTAGACAATGAAAGATATATAGTACAACATTAAAAATGGTCATTTGTTTTGGGTGCTTCATGAACTTACAGCTTTAGGGTTCTGCGAAACAACACAGGAAGGCTGACTATTTGATATGTCCCAAAGCTTTATCTGCGTAAAACAGAAAGAAAAGGATAAATTTCAATGTATGATGAAATTGTGATCAGCACTGCTTTACTTTATCTTACATATCCAAACATAGTTTATTTCAGTTCTCACTGCTACTTATTTTTTTTATTTTAATTAGAAGTATCTAACAATTTTTATAGTACATCTATGTTTAAAGCATAATAATCTATCCAAAAATATGAAGATTGAATTTTTTTTTTTATTAAGCAAACCATGCACAACTAATTATTATGGTATAAAAGTACAAGACAAGAATTACCATTTTGTCTGTTGAGCCGGTTGCAAAAAACTGCACAAAGGTTGAAGAAGATTATTTCCAAAGAAAAACAAATATTAAATGCAACTTTTGTCTATAAGATGAGCTATCCATATACTTATAGTATATTCGCCTCTCCAGGCGTTATTGAAGCAAGAAATACGGGAATAAATTGCTTATTAACTTTTACCATAACACCAATACATACAACATCTGAACCCAAATAATCTTTCCTTTAATTACAAAATTCTGTCACTACTTTATCAGAATAGAACTTATCCATCACAAGCTGCACCTTGGACAGAAATATCCAAAATGTTAGGTATTATCTGCAAAATTCTGGGTAATGTACGAAATGTGAAGAGCAATTAAATAACTGAAATAACTTACATTTGGAGCCACAGGGCAAAAGGCGACAGAAGAGACAGCTTTCTCATGAGCATGTAGAGTAAAAATGGTCTTTGAACCAGAATCGGAATTTGAAGATGCTGCACGCTTATCAAAGCACTGAACCATGCCATTTTCAAGGCTGACCTGCAAAGCATAAGCTGACACAATAAATTGCTGAAAAAAAAAACATTGCAATGAAAAGATATAACCTGCTTAAAATGCACTCAACACCCCTCAAAAATAAAAAACCTACGAAGAAGGAAGAGAGACAAAATCAGCTAACCACGAAGGCATTCTCATTATGCGGGTCCCATGCAATGCTTTCTACGTCAGCATCAACAGACCATCTGCCACTCTCACTGGATGATTTCATATCCATCTGCATGATCAAATAGCTTAAATTAAGACATATAACAGTTTACGGACGTTGTCGTTAGAACCAGAGACACACACACACACATAGAGAACAAGAGAGAGAGAGACTTACCAGTGCAACAGTTTTATCAAAGGATCCACTAAGTAGTAGCTCAGGGGAGTGCCTACTCCATGAAACAGTTTGCACCTGCAACATATAGCACAAAATCTTATACTTCTGTGGAATCAAAATTTTGTAAATTACATGTACTCCTGAAATTCTCCTATTATAAACTGACAACTACATAGAAAGATGAGTAATATTAAATACAAAGATCACTTGCAATAAGATAAACATCTTACTATGCTTACACCAAAACCAATCTAACTTTCCTGGTATATAACCAAAATAAAAGCAGCTTAATTCTGCTTTCAACTCCTAAATTTAAATGATATGAGATTAATTCTGCTTTCAAAATAAATAGCTCCGACAGAAAATAACTAATGTAAGAGAGAAAATTAAAGACATTAGCTTACCTTGTCAGTATGATGCTCTAGGGTGACAACACATTTTTCCTGAACGACATCCCATATTTTTACAGTTTTATCAGCACTTGCACTTGCTATCACATTCCTGTTAGCACACAAATATTGCAACTTTTCAGTACCAGACTTTTCTAATTGAAGGGCAAGAGCTTATTATTTGTTATGGTCAAAGATCTTAAACCAACATCTACTAGTAAGACACCACTTGGGACAACAAGAAAACATATTTAAGATGGTTCCAGTAGTCAGTGGTGAAGCCAGGACGAATTATAAGCAGGGGCTAAAATAGATGAAGTAAATTAAAAAAAAAATAGATACATGGCTTCGATTGTAATTATATTTGATAGTGTCTTACAAATGAAAATTAGTACAATATTTCAATGAAATTTACTAAAATTGTGTCCATAATTTAATTTCCTTAGCAATTATATAACATAAAAATATATATTTTGTTAAATTAATTAGATTTTTAATAAATGCACTATATTATCACATCTTTTTTACAATTTTGAAGTATTAAAAAACCAATTGGGCGACTGGATTGAAGATTAAGAGGGGGCAAAAATATATTAGACGACATAATTTTTTGGTCAAGTGGGGGCCATGGCCCCCCCAAAACCCCTCTTGGCTTCGCCTATACCAGTAGTATTGGCTCATGAAAACAATACTTCCTCTGCTTGCAATTTAATCTTTTAGTAGAAGCGTGAGGATCCCATGACAACTATCATTTTCCGCAACAACGACAACGCTTTTCAAAAAGTGTTATAATAAAATTTTCAAAATAGGCATGTTACTGTACTTATATATTGGTTGCATATCAATTTTAGACATTTTATTCTACTTATAACTGGTCGTATACTCAAGTTTCGTGCAAGCTAAAGTCATTATTGCTCCATTAGACACTTGATAAATGGTAAAACTGTCATAAAACTTCATCATGTCTCATGTATATATTACATCCATATAAATTACATCTTATTTATTAACTTTACAAATATATGTTTTTTTTTAACACTCCACTGCTATAATTTGATTATTAGTTGTCAGTGGATCCCCACCACCTTCAGTGGAATTCTAATTGACATTGTCTGATATAATTTAATTATTCTCTTTTACTAAACCTTTCTTAGAATCTTCTTATGCTTAGTATATAATTCTTTGTCACGACAGATGAAAACTTCTAAAATACTCTGAGATACACAACTGATATATTGAAGGAAGAAACAAAAATTATTGCTCACCTTACTTCCTTGTTCCATGCTAGGCCAAGCACAGAATCTCTATGACTCCCCTTTTTGAATTTTTTCTGCACAAACAGCAAGCTCTTAAAAAGAGAACCTTTGTGAAAAAGAATTATAGAATGCTATGAAACAGTATTTCATAGGAATATTTGGGACATTGCAGGTTCCTGAGGAACATTGTATGGAACATAAGAAGCCCTTTTACATTCTGGGAAGGCACCACTTCCAAATTGTACTGCAATAACTATTTCTGATTGCTTGTCTAAAAATAGTACAACACAATATTCTCGAAGGAAGATTGTCTCACAATCTCGCTCTATTATTAGAAGAAGAGTAGAAAGAACCTTTTTTGCTTTTTCTCTTTTCTTTTTTGAAACTCCACCTAAAACCAGCAATGGCCGCACCTCATCAATCTGTCAAAGACCAAACAAAGAAAGAACAAAAATCACATTTTCATCAAGAATCTATAACCAATAAGATATTCATTTCAGATATACCAAGATATTCATGGAAAAGTAACTTACAAGATCAAGGTCCCAAACTTCAATAGCAGGGTCCATAGAGCCTATAGCAACAAAATTCCCTGCAAAGAAACCAAAATACAAAATAAGAACAAAACATAGCTCCCAGCCCAAGTACAGTAGAAGCAAGTCCTACATCTTCTCTCTTTGGTTGTATATATCTATTTATTTTGTGCTCTAAAAGCAAGAGTGAGTCTCAATTGAGGCTCTAGTATGTTTATTCGAATTCTTGTAAACTTTACTGGTATGGGCAACACTCACACCACACTAAAAGCTTGACTAAAATGTGATCTACCAAACCCTTTATAACATAAGAATTAACCTTTATCCCCACTTTGTGGCCTACAATCCAACCAAGCCATTGATAAGGGAAATGCTGGAAGTATGATGTCATGGTGCACATACATATTGTTATCTCCATCGTCTGCCTCCTCAAAAATACATACCTATAATGCATAGAAGTACAACAACTTCAAATTTGTATGAAATGGATATTTTTATTTATTCTACCTATAAACTCACTAAAAAGTCTAACACTGGTTTTTTTTTAAATAATGAAGTTAGAGAATCGCACAGAATAATGCCCAATTTATGATCAACCAGTGCTCCTAAATTTATTTTCATATCTTTCGAGATCACTTACGGATAAAACAGAAGCATTAATTAGATGACATGTATCATACAAGTATTGTTATTACTAGTGAACTAAACCTTCTACCGTGTTTCAGTTTATTCCTGCAGTTTTGACCAATCAAAACATAGCTGTAAGCAAAATCTGCAACATTCAAACTCTCGTTTTTCAAACCATGAACCAAATTAATCAAGTCCAGACCAGAAGTTTGACTATAAATCTCAGCTCAAAGCTAAATATACCATATGAAAATTATGAATATGCACATGATGGACAAATAGTGTACTGATTCTTATTCATGCCATTTTTCTACCAAAGTAGGCACAGACAGAAAGGATAGTGCATACCTCAAGAAGGTTAACTTCATCTTCATTACGAGCACAGAGAATAACAGCGTCGGTAGGTTTTATTGTCATGTCTTCTATCTCTTCTTCATCATCTTCATCATTTTCCTGACAACAAGCATTAGGGCTAAGTTACTGCTTTATGGTTTGTTAAAGTTACTAAGAGTGAGAGTGAAACAAAGACAGAGAGAGATCACCTCCTTATCTTTTTTCAGATAAGGATCCATGTCATTGCTCGGATAATAAAGGTCAGCACCTTTACCAAATATCTCAATGCCTGGAAATCAGTGAAAGAAGCATGTCATTTATCTTCTGACATTCACTCAAACTAATAGTATATTTCCTGAATTTTCCCAATATTTACTGTCAAAATGAAGCTATCCTTCAAGTTGAAACAAAGAACACAAGTTCTGTTCTACCCTCAATTCCAAAAAAGAAAAAATAATAATAATATATTTTTTTTGCTTATGAATGTGTGCCCAAAACATACCCTCATAACACCAAAATATCAAATTTGAGTCCTATCCACTTCGAAGTTTAAATAAAATAAAAGCTTGCGATGGTATCGTTGTTTCCAAAAAATAAAAAAAAGGTCGATACCTTCATCTTCATCATCATAATGATCCATATCAAGTTCGCGGAGGCCATCAGATATGCCAGCTACAGAAGACTGACCATCCTGATCCTTGTTCAGGGCATTCGCTGCTGCACGGGCCTGCGACACCTCATCTTCTTTACCAGTGTCCACATCCATTCCTTCTTCATCCTCGCTCTCCCCGCTGAACATTTATCCCATAATTTTATTATATCATTAGCACCGGCATTAAATGAAAAGACATCAATAACCTACCAGAGATGTTTCTATACAAATTATGAGATACTTTCAAGTCTATATGTGTACAAATAGATACAAAAAAGAATACAATGAGCTGAATTTAAGCCTCGAGTCTTGGTACCAGTTGAGAACAGCTAATAAGAAAAATCTTCTGTCATTTAACACTAATGCCCCGTCCTGTACCAATTCGATCATTCTTTTATCATATTATCACTGATTTAGGCTTGACTAAGGCCGTATATGATGATGTTTGGTCCAAGACATAGTTTCATGATCACCAAATCACTAAATCCTATGATAATTTAACCAGTATGCTCCAAAGAACATGCCAAAAGCAAGAACTAGTATCACAGATAACCAAAGAGAGTACCTTCTATCAGACAATCCGCCGTTGACGATCTCCTCGATCGCCTCCTTGGAAGGAGGCTCGGCCACCTCGGGCACGTACTTCGCGGCCCCCTTCGGCACCCAGCTTACTGCGGAGATCATCTCCTCCTACAGTATTCAAAGGATCGCGATGCGAGTAGGCAGGCGGTATGGATCCGAGATCCTTTCAATCGGTAATTGGGAGGCAGAATTGGGGCAGTCGTTGCGGGTTTAGGGTTTAAGAGGAAGGGAGAGGTTCCTCTGGTCATGGAGAAGACGGTCGAGTTCAGTTGAGTGCTCATCAGTCATCCCTTAAGTTAGTGCATTGTGCAGTTCACAATTTCAGCCGTTAGATCATCTCGATATCCGCGCTGGCACGCATCTTAATACGATCCAATGGCTGATGTTGTGAACTGCACAATGCAGTACAGCAGGGGAAATGGGCCATGCCGTACGGCTACTGAGAGATAAAAGAATGTTGTTGGGCCGTCGATTTAGAGTTTGTTGGGCTGGCACCACTTATCTATTTACGTTTTTTACGATTTATTAAGGATTTATTAAGTTACGTTAATTTTTATCCTCACTCCTAATAAAATTAGGAGATTGGATTTTTTGACATAAAATTTTTATCTTCCTCAAAGAAGAAATCTCATCCGTTGATTGTTTACTTAGATTGATCACCATCGTTGATGTACATTAATGTCCCGGCCCATTAAATTTTAAAGCCCGTACAGTTTCCTCACAAGGATGAGCTTTCGGCCATTTATTATTAGATATAATAATTTTTCAGCTCAAAACAAAACGTGGGCTCTTTACTAGTACATTAATTTAATTAAGAATAACTTAGTAGTGAGTAAGCATAAATTTTTACAGGATTGTTAAAATATTTGTAAAAAATGATTTTTGAAGAATGCATAACAATACATACACGTGGTAGGAGCATTTACTACTGATATTAAAAATTATAACAATACATAATTTTGGATGGTATTAAAAAACACCATCCGGAACATTTACTACTGATATAATGATCTCATAAAAATTATACAAAATATGCAAATCTTGTCTCAAAGAGGTTAATAATAATTCGAATTTCGTACCTGAATAATTTTCCAATAATTCTGGATAAACTGTAAAAAATGATTACAATAGTTAGCAACTTAGCATCACCATTCACCATCGAATATAAAATATACCAATATAACAGGAACAAAAACTGGTAGCTAACTAGGATGACTTCCAAGAAATAATGGGTTCAATCCTCTATGTGCACAAATAACAAGTTTCATGTGCACAAATAACAAATTTCAATAAAACTAGTGGAGTATTCCACTTTCTTCAAAAAAAAAAAAAAAAATTATTATAAAACAGTAACAAAACAAAAACATATGTGGATTCTCCTTGTCACTAGCTTTGGACGGGTCGGATGTATTGGGAACAAACAATGATGCCCCGAGTTATTAATTTACGGTGACAGCTGACTTGGTACCTACATGATCAACATATTAAACAAATTAAGAAGGGGTTTCAAATTTGATCACTCTTACAAAACAAAATATATATATGTCAATCTCATTATCTGTTTATGGATTCCTTATATGTGTTGTTAGTTTGTTGCAATGTCAACTATGTGTTGCGAATATGATAATACATTACATTATATTCCGTCCAATCTTATTGTAAAAGTTTATGATAGAATTCCAAATCATCTAGACCTGATTCACATCTTATTGTAAAAGTCTTACCATAGTTCACTTGCAGGTAGGACTCAGATCTCTTGTGAGCCTCACATGCAATATACATATTTTTTTATAAAACGAAAATGTAAAATAGATTTTATCAAAAGCAGTGAGATTACATGATTTTTTAGAGGAGGAGATAGACTCAAAAAAATTTTCGGGTCCATCTAAAGGATCCAAAAATTTGGTTTGGGTCCTTCCTTTCTTTTTTTTTCCCACCCAGCCTCACCCCTTCCTTTTTCCTCTTTCCCATTTCCTTCGGAATTTCTTTTTAAAAAAAGGAACCAAACTGAATATTCAGGACCCAAATATTTGTTTCGGGTCCTTTTTGAGATCAAAATGTGGCAAATACATATACCCATAAAAAAAAATAAAAATAGGATGGACCCGAATTAAATTTTTGGTTCCTTTAAATGGACCAAAAAACCTAATTCAGGTCTAGATAATCTAAAAACCGATGTCATTTTGCTAGTTTGTTTGAAAATTTCTTTCTAATTTCCTTTTATAAAACAATTTTCTAATTTCGTTTTATAAAAAAATTTAGTTCTATGACTTTCGGCAAAGTGGCCGTGGCCCGTCCTCTTGACTTGGGTGTTTTGCCGTTTTGACACAAGGAAAGAAGTAATTGAAAAACAAAACGTGCTTCTCAGAAAAAGCTCGGTACTCCGTAAATATCTTCATAGAAAAAAAGTAATTAAAAAGGGGAATTAATTCTTTCAAAGATCCACAGTCCACGCTACCAAAAATTAAAAATTGCAGGTGTACAATTTACAGAAAGACAGGCAGCTGCCAAGTAGAATCAGAAAAAAAAAATTGTATTAATAATAATAACAACATTAAGCAGGTCAATGGAACGTGCTTACGCCGTATAATTTCCACATTTTTTTTTTCCTGTAAGAATCTAAATTAGTTGGAAGGTTCTCATCAATGGGACAGGGACCAAATTGCTTAGGAAGAATAAAAGTTCGAATAATGTTCCTTGTTCTTGTGTACTAATTCTTTACAGGAGGAAAAAAAAATGATATTACTTGGATACTTCAATAATTGTCTTTAATTAAAATGGCTAATTTTTTAATGGTTACTTGGTTAGCCTTATCCACCAATTTACTAACTGCACTTGTAATAAATTTTTATCCTTACTCCTAATAAAAGTATATTGAATTTTTTGACATCAAAGGTCTATCTTCTCTAAGAAATAAATCCTGGCCATTGATTATTTACTTCGATTGATCATCACCGTTGACATACGTTAATGCCCATTGACATTCTCAGCCCGTTAAAATTTAAGGTCCATTACATATTATCTTAAAAATTTATTATAAGAAATAATAATTTTCAGCCTAAAACAAAGACGTTAGCTTTTTACTAGTTAATCAAAATATATAATTGTTAACTACAAGAGTCTATAGGTTTGTTAACTACAAGAGCCTATAATTTTTCGGCTCTTTTAAGTAACACTGACATATTTCCAGTAAATAAATTGATAAATTGAACTTTATATAAGGTGGACGCTGACCATTTCTCAATTGTAAATTTGAAAAAGAAAGGTTCATTTCAGTTATTTAAATATCAATAATATCAATTGATTACCGGAAAGGTACCGAAATCACTATCATTCGTGTGTGTCTATTCTCTCTCAGACCGTTCCTTTTATCGATTTGATCTTTTGAAAAGGTGCACAATAACAATAGATGCATATGCTGATATGCTGATATGCTGCATATGCATGGACCTATAAAAAGGAAAAGAAGATGCCCGTTTGATTATTTGGAATTGATTTTTTTATTTTTTCCCTTAATTATTTGATCGAAATCTTTCATCACTTTACCAAAAAATAGAGATAAAGAATGTCAGAAAAAAAATGATGTTTTGAAGAACATTTTATTTGACTTTATTCTTTTTTTTGGGGGGGGAAAAAAACAGAGACACCTTGAATCCTTGATAATAAATTCAGAAACGGGACATCTATTTCTTTTTGTGCTCTGTTCAGATAGTTCTAATGTGCGCGGCGCACTGATCCGCTGGGCCACCACAAACAAAGCTGGAATTATTTGCATGAGACTTTTTGGGAATCAGATTCCTCTACGTCCAGATTCCATATCCTCTCTAAAGCTACAGAGTGTAGCTCAGAACGTGAGCCGTTAGATCATCTCGAGATCTGTTCCAGCACGGATCTCCAAATGATCTAACGGTCCACTTTCTGCGCTACACTTTACAGCGCTACAGAGTCAAAAAATATTCCGCCTCTCGTGCTGATATTGCTGGATTTTTGGAAGAAAATACTTATACAAGATTTAGCATGAATTTGTGATGGATTTTTGAGATATTTTCATAAATTTTTTTTTCCGAAAGATTATATTTACATAAAACTTAAAAGTTATGTAGTGCATATCAAGGATCTCAAATATCAATCTCAATAAAAAAGGGTATAATAAATGATTTTTTGTGAAAAGGACGGCCTTAATTCATAATTTCATATAGAAAGTCAGTTTTCTCTTTTTCTTTTGAATCTTATATTATTGACAAGTACATATTAGATTATAGAAGAATAAGAGATGACCACTGCTTTTTATATAAGTTATTTTTTTTATAAACAATATTGGTATATTTTTCCTTATAATCTCTATTAATGCTCTTTTTTTTTGGCACGATCAATTAAGGTGAAAAAATATCCTATTAATCATCAACTCTATATTAGTATATTTACATTTAGATATAAATCGGAAATTGATTTCTTTCGTCCTTTTACTTATACTCGCTTCTAATGTTAAGATAATTTATTACTGATACCCTTAACCTTTGATAGGTAAAGCCATTTTATTATTTATAGTGCATATAGACTCAATTTTTTGCAAATTTGATTGATACATTAATATTCTATACAGATTTGCAAATTTTTATTGATAAATTCTATACGATTTATTTTTTGTCAGATGTGCCAATGAATACTTTAAATTTGGATATATCTGTGTGTTGCTTTTAGCGGTAAATGTTGTGTAATTTCGAAGTGATTTGATATATTTTTTGGATCCGAATTTGCTACTTTTTTTTTTTTTTAAAAGCAGACCCTGCTTTTCCCATCGGATGGTCGGGATCGGTTGTTGTACTGATCTCAAAGTACTTCGGTTTTTACTATACAGATCTAGAAGTACTTCAGTGTTTCTCAACCGTCGGATCAAGAAAAACAAGTTTTCTTTTTAGAAAAACATTGAATTATGATCTTGTTTTTTGAGGTGTGCTTACGGAACAACTCCATAAACTTAAACTCACATTATCTTTACTCCATATATTTTCTTAGACTTGATATAATGATTTGTCTCGTTTCTTTACACATATACAAACACATAATCAAGCCAAAAAATAAAACATAATCTCCGGATTAATGCCTTTTTTAACATAACAAATCCTCTTACCCATAAAAAAAGTATTAAATAATACAACATTGTTTTTCTCTTTGAAAGAAATGAGAGAAGGTGGACTATTTGGTTAACTTTAATAAAAAAATTTAAATAAAACAACATTACAACAACAATCTGAAGTCTGAACAGCATAAATGGAAAAAGAAAAGAAAAAGGAGGAAAAAAGAACAGAGAGGTCACGGTCCGACGGATTATTATAAACTAAACACAGAACCATTCTATAAACAAAACACAGAAACCAGGTCTAAATGCGTTTAGTGCGCGTCACATCGACGCGAGTCGCGGGTCCTCTTCGCCTCTGACCAAGCAAAAGCCGATCCCTACTTGTCCTCTTTCGCCCAAGTCTGCTGTTCCTCCAACTTAGATAACAGGCCCTTCCATCCAATATAGACCATTCGATTAAACATCAACGGATAAAATTAACTAACAAAACCTCCCTACAATCTTCATTAGATCAATAGCGCCCGTCCGTTTTCATCTAACGGTTAAGACTAGACAAACAGGACCCAGTTATTCTAAAGGAATAACAGCAGATACGGATACCCTCCTCTTCCCCTCCCCCCGAGTACTCTCATCCCCCGACTCACTGCATCGTGCAGTTCACAGTGTCAGCCGTTGGATCGTCTCGAGATCCGATCTAACTCCCATCTCGAAGCCATCCAACGGATCATGTTTGAACTGCGAACTGCAGTACAGCAGGGGATATGAAGCCCCGGCGCCTCCCCCACCGTCCCCTACCATATAAATATTCACTATTCCTGGTTCCTCCCGCAAGTCCCGCCGCCCGCCTCCCTCTCTCTTCCCCCATCTGTCCCCATTCCATTTTTTTTTTTATTCTTCATCATAACATTGTTATACCGGCCCTCTGTCTCTCTGACACATCCGTCATTATTATAGTAGTGGTGTCTCGCATTGTTTTAGTACTGAAATGACAATTGTTAAGAGCGCATTATTCTCCCGCAATTCCTCGCGCCTCTCGTCCCTCTTCGCCGCCTCTTCATCCACCCTCGCCCGACCTTCATCCGCCCCTACCACCGGCAACAACACCAGCACCGCTCCTTCGTCGTACTCTTCCACCTCCTTCTTCAGGCGCTTTGCTTCCTCCATGGGTAAATTTCTCAGCTTTATTTGATTTTTTTTTTTTTAAAAAAAAAATATGATCGGATCTAATTATCTAAGAAATTTTTTGATGTGCTTTTTGGATGATTTTGTTGTGAATTGCAGCTGCGCGCAACTCGTACGACAGTATCTTGACGAGTCTGGCGAAGCCGGGAGGCGGGGAGTTCGGGAAGTACTACAGCTTGCCGGCGCTCAACGATCAGCGGATCGGTAAGGGAAAACAACAATTTCGCTAAAAAATGTGTCGAAATTCGATCATGTTTGATGAAATTCGGACTGAGATCGGGGTTTTTTGGCAGATAAACTGCCGTACTCCATACGGATCCTTCTCGAGTCGGCGATCAGGAACTGCGACGAGTTCCAGGTCACCGGGAAGGACGTTGAGAAGATCCTCGACTGGGAGAACACTGCCTCCAAGCAAGTCGAGATCCCGTTCAAGCCCGCCCGCGTTCTTCTTCAGGTCTCTTCTCTTCTGTTCCTCATTCAATCCTCCCTCTATGAATGCGTTGACCTGAATTGTAATGTTGTTTTGTTTGATCTTTGTACATAAATTATGATTTGTCTTCCCATTTGATTGTGGAATTTTGTGTTGTTTGACAGTGACGGGCCCTTTTTAGTTCTGTATTATTGAATAGTTAAATAAGGTGAAAAAGATTGATAGTGATATATTTCCAGCTCTGGATTTTAATATGTTTCCTGTATGATTAAATAGTATTTTTGACAGGTTTTATTCTCACATAAGCCGTAAAATAATGTGATCAGCTTTATCTTAAATTGGTGTTCTCATGAACAATTGTCATTCAGTGTGAGCTCTGAATTTTTGGAGGTCACTTCTAGAAACTGACTATTTTTTTTGGAGAATATACTGTTCATCACTTGGTCCCACTACTATGTCAATTTTTGAAGAGCTTGAAATGTATTTGGAATATGAAGTTTTATTATGTTGGCAAGAGGTGTTTGACTTGTCCTAATTAAATTAACAGAGAATGAATGTACTTCACAAATTTTCAGGATTTCACGGGAGTGCCAGCTGTTGTTGACCTTGCCTGTATGCGTGATGCCATGAACAAATTGAACAGTGATCCTAATAAAATTAATCCATTGGTATGTGGTTTCCTGAATACTATACATAAGCATGTAGATTATTTTATTTTCTCCCAGTTGACCAATTGCTGTGATTTAAGTTTGCTATGCAATACTGAAAAGATGGATTTCATCTTTCTTGGAAAGCTTATTTCTTTATCCTAGACTCACAAAATATTCTTTGCATGTATCATGGTGTTATTTGTTGATACCAACTATTGTTGTACTTGGATCTGCAATTTTTTCTCAAAATGTTCTTAAACGATAGCAGTAGATTTTTCTCCTTTTTTTCTGAAGTAATCGTGTCATAAAGGTTTGAAATGAAAATTAATATTTTTCTTAAAATTAATAATCTAAATAACAACCTTTCTGTTTGTTTCACTCAATTATACTGTACAATCTTGAAAGCAATAATAAAAAGTCTTAATGGGTATAAAGTACTTCACTACCCTTTCATAATAGCAAAGGGTGGCAAAGTCAACTTTTAATATTAGAGTTTACAGTAGATGTGGAATTAAATACTGATACTTGAGATAGCATTGTTTCATACTCGACATTATCTTATATATAGATTAATTAAACAAATGGAAGCCGTGACTCACTATCTTACATTTTACAGGTGCCTGTTGATCTTGTCATTGATCACTCGGTACAAGTTGATGTTGCAAGGTCAGAGGATGCTGCTACCATCAACTCAAAACTTGAGTTCGAACGCAACAATGAAAGGTTTGGGTTCTTGAAGTGGGGATCAAATGCATTTCAGAACATGCTTGTTGTCCCTCCAGGATCTGGTATTGTGCACCAGGTATTAATTTGTTTCTGACATGCCATATTTATCATATGGTAGACACCATCTGAAGATCAACTAACAACGTATTAGACTATTAGGCTTGCTTGGTTTAAATAGAAGTTAATTTCTTAATAATTTGGGAAATTAATAACAAGGTAACATTTTGAATAATATAAATGAAAGACGTTTGTGCAATATATAGCTTCTTTTAAGAAAAATAGCTTCAATTGAAATAGAAATGCTCTTTTTCATTGGATTAGTGGTATGCTGATTTACTTTTCTATTTTTTTTTTCCTCTAATCAACTTATATTATCAAGCCATATTGAAAGTCGCTGCAGTAATTTCCTTTTACATGCATAAATGTAGGTGAACCTGGAGTACCTCGCCAGGGTTGTGTTTAATAATGGTGGATTGCTCTACCCAGATAGTGTTGTAGGAACCGATTCCCACACTACTATGGTTGATGGTTTGGGAGTTGCAGGTTGGGGAGTTGGTGGGATTGAGGCCGAGGCTGCTATGCTTGGGCAGGTATGTTGCTCAATTATTCTTTCCCCCATGTTATTGCCACTTTGAAAATCACATTCTTTTATATAACTATATTCAATTATATGGTGTGCTTAAAAATGTTGTGATATTGAATTGGGTGTACCATGCTGAAGCTAATATGTAACCCACTGAAAGCGTGAGCAGAGGAAGAATATATACTAGTGTCCAAGTTTTCCTCTCTCTCTCTCTCTCTCTCTCTCTACATTTTGCCCACTGTTGATAAAAAAAATTAGAAACTAAAAGAATGCCTTTTCACTTCGAAAGCAATTGGTACCTCTTTATATGTTCAATTGTGACCGCAACATTGTAGATGATTCTTTGCTATTTTCCAAGTCACTTAATAATGACAGTTTTTTTTACTTAAACTAAAATGATGATTGCAGCCAATGAGCATGGTCCTCCCAGGAGTTGTTGGGTTCAAATTGTCAGGAAAGCTGCAGAATGGTGTGACAGCTACTGATTTAGTTCTGACTGTCACCCAAATGCTTAGGAAGCATGGTGTTGTGGGGAAGTTTGTTGAATTCTATGGTAATTTTTGTATTATTTTTCCTGCTGTGCTCATTAGTCTGCTTTTTTGATTGACTTCATTTTTGGTGCAATCAGTTCATTACAAGTTCCGACAATTCTTTCCTTTTTTCTTTTGGTTTAGCCTCGTAAATGTGATCATTGATTCTGACTTGCATTTGTATAACTGACTGCGGTTCCACTGTTTATATCTATCAGGGGAAGGCATGCGTGAATTGTCACTAGCAGATCGTGCAACTATTGCAAATATGTCACCAGAATATGGTGCCACCATGGGCTTCTTTCCTGTTGACTCTGCTACTCTAGATTACTTGAAACTTACTGGCAGAAGTGATGAAACAGTATGTCATTAGCAATCTATGATAAATCTATTGTGTTTTATTATCCTATATTACTAATTTGTGCTTTACTTCCCTCCCCAAACAAGTACTATCAGCTGGATACCAACTGATTTAGTTGAATACCAGATGATTCTGGTTCCTTTTTTTTTTTTTGGACTTGTTATATGCTGAACTTTGGCTAACAAAATACATATATTGTTCTTAAAATAGAGATACAATTACCGATACTCTAGTACCAGTCAATTTTGTACCATATTAGTACCTTCTTGATGATTACTGACTAGCAGTATGCACTGGCAGAAATTGTATTGCCTTCTATTATGCGCTTTTGACCTTTTTTTTATAATTCAGGTGGCCATGATTGAGTCCTACTTACGGGCTAATAAGATGTTTGTCGACTATAATGAGGTACCTGAAATTTTTTTACAATTTCTTTAACTATGTGATACATTTACTTTTGTATTTAAGAGAAAATCAATTGCTCTTGCTGAGAGAGGTTTTCCCTACATGCAGCCCCAGGTAGAAAAAGTGTACTCATCTTATTTGGAATTGAACCTTGAAGAGGTGGAACCTTGCATTTCTGGACCCAAAAGGTAAATGTCTTATTTCTTTTTTCTGAAGCACATGTACAATGCAATATTTAAAAATTAGATCATTTCTCTATTTCTTCAAAGATTTTTAGCAGATGGCAACTTTTTCTTTTCAGACCACATGACCGGGTACCACTCAAGGATATGAAGTCTGACTGGCTCTCTTGCTTGGATAACAAAGTTGGGTTTAAGGTAAGATTAACTTCATTCCACAACAACTTTATTTTTCAGAACCAAGGATTGCAGTTCTAGATATTCTAATGGGCCATATAATAATGAGTTCCAGCCATTATGCGAAATCTTGGCACATCTTGTTCCTTTTTTGTTTTTTTCTTTGCTTTTTTTTTTTTTTTTTAGTTTCATCGTAAAATTGGTCTTGCAAAAAGTTTGATTAATTTGAGTGGTAAAAAACATAGTATACTAGTGTATACCAGTTGTGATATCAAATTTGATGTTTATTATTAAATGCTGGATATTATGAGCAGTATATCAAATTATAGGACCTCGTACCTTACAATGTTAATGCTGCTTCCGAACTGTACCAATACTATTATATTTTGTCTTACCTGCCGATTGAAGTTCTTGTTTGAACTTTTAAAATTACTATTATATTTTGTCCTGTTAACTATCATTGTTTTGATTGGCTGAAAATAGGGGTTTGCTGTGCCCAAAGAAACCCAAGACAAGGTTGCTAATTTCTCATTCCATGGGACACCAGCTGAGGTCAAGCATGGTGACGTTGTCATAGCTGCGATAACCAGTTGCACAAACACATCAAATCCCAGTGTGATGCTAGGAGCTGCGTTGGTTGCCAAAAAAGCATGTGAATTTGGCCTTGAGGTCTGTATAGTTCATACATAATTGCATAGTCTAGAGTTTATTACTGTTTTCAAGCATATCAATTTGTCTGTTTATTGGCACCTTGACGAATCATTTTGTTTGTCACATCAGGTAAAACCATGGATAAAGACTAGTCTTGCTCCTGGCTCTGGAGTTGTAAAGAAGTACTTGGAAAAGAGGTCAGTACTACATTTTCTTGTTGCTCGCACATCTTTTAACAACCTAAGCCCCAACTGCATAGATGTCTAATTAAGCATTAGAAGCTTCAAAAATATAACTTCTGTAAATTTGACGTTGCCTGAAGTTTACAATGTTTGCCTTTAAATAAAAGTCTTCTGACTATCAAATTACTTTTGTTTCAGTTAATTAAGAAAAATGCCGAGATAAGACCAACATTACAGCAAAATAGATGTACTTAGTTGATTGAAAGATTATTACTTACATTATGATTATACTTCAAACTTTTATACATTGGTAGCAATCTGTTATTTTAGTCCAAGCTTTTGATCTTGGCTTCATGCTTTGTCTTTGCAGTGGTTTGCAAAAATACTTGAACCAACTTGGCTTCAACATTGTTGGTTATGGTTGTACAACTTGCATTGGCAACTCAGGTGACCTTGATGAGGCTCTGTCAGCTGCAATTACTGAAAATGGTGACGTTATTTTTATCTCATCTCTAGTTTATCTGGAATTTACATAATATATATTTTGATTATAATTGTGTAACTTTTATTTCCTGTTGCGCTTTCAGATATTGTAGCGGCAGCAGTCCTGTCAGGAAATCGGAATTTTGAGGGGCGTGTAAACCCACATACAAGAGCAAATTATCTTGCCTCTCCTCCCTTAGTTGTTGCCTATGCACTTGCTGGCACGGTATAATAACCTCTATGAAGCATGCATTATTTTTGTAGCTTTGTTCACTAGTCTCTGCTTGGGGAGATGTGATCATAAATTACCATCTGCAAGGATAAAGATTTTGATTTATCTCTTACTAATTATGATACTTTTAATTGCAGGTTAACATTGATTTCGAGAAAGAACCTATTGGAATCTCAAAGGATGGGAAGGAAGTTTACTTCAAAGATCTCTGGCCTTCCTCTGAAGAAGTTGCAGATGTAAGATATTAGATTTTACATTTTTAATGCCTTTATCAACAGGTTTATATGTAAATTTCTTGCTTTTATACCATTGATTGTAAAATTCTTCTTCGAAAATCTTGTAGGTTGTGAAGTCAAGCGTGCTTCCTGACATGTTTAGGAGCACATACCAATCTATCACAAAAGGTAACCCCATGTGGAATGATCTCCCTGACTCATCAAGCACCCTGTACTCATGGGACCCACAATCCACCTACATCCATGAGCCACCTTACTTTAAGAACATGACATTGTCTCCTCCTGGCCCCAAGCCCGTCAAGGATGCATACTGTATCCTAAACTTCGGTGACAGCATCACAACTGATCACATTTCACCAGCTGGAAGCATCCATAAGGACAGCCCCGCTGCTAGGTACCTGCTGGAGAGGGGTGTCGAGAGGAAGCAATTCAACTCTTATGGTAGCCGAAGAGGCAATGATGAGATCATGGCTAGGGGCACCTTTGCTAATATCCGTCTTGTGAACAAGCTTCTGAAAGGTGAGGTGGGGCCCAAGACCGTCCACATTCCTTCTGGAGAGAAGCTTTCCGTGTTTGATGCTGCTGAGGTAAGCAACTTTGCAAAGGATCTTCATTCATGGTTTTAACTTGTAAACAAGATTGCAGTCGAATAATGTTTAATTACTGTGATATGTAATACTGTTAACAACAAATACATGGTAGTTCCTGATTACTGTTTCCTCAACTAATTTTTGTTGTATTTTTGCTTGTGAACAGAAATACAAGAGTGATGGTCATGATACAGTCATCCTAGCTGGTGCTGAGTATGGAAGTGGGAGTTCAAGAGACTGGGCCGCCAAGGGTCCAATGCTCTTGGTAAGATTTTTTACTATAGGAAATTTAAACATTTTCGGCTTCATGTTTATACTAATACAGCCGGAATGTTGTGGTCAACCATCTTACATGCAAATGATCAATTTGCAGGGCGTGAAAGCTGTCATAGCAAAGAGCTTTGAAAGAATCCACAGAAGCAATCTTGCAGGAATGGGGATAGTTCCTCTCTGCTTCAAGGCTGGAGAGGATGCTGAGACCCTTGGCTTGACTGGCCATGAGCGGTTCACCATCAACCTTCCAAGCGATGTCAGTGAAATCAAACCTGGTCAGACTGTTACTGTGACAACAGACAGTGGCAAGTTATTTGAGTGCATTCTCCGCTTTGATACAGAGGTATTATTACTTATTCGTTTATAATGTATCAGTTTATATTGCTATCACATATGTTATGGTCGTGATTATAGTGCTGAGACTTCATTGCCTCTGAACCATGAATATTAACATTTATTTATTTCCACCATTATTGTGTCATTATGGCATCATCTGCACTATCATTTGCTTAGCAGAGCCATGAAAGAACCTAATAAGTAGACACCACAAACATATCATATCGTAAGCCAGAAAAGAAAGTCCAAGTAACCTCACTTTAAAAGGAAAAGGACCAATAAGACATGCACATTAATTTTTATCTTTAGCATGGTAATGCGCTATGCCGAGCTTGGATGCAAAGATAGGTTTGTTCTTTATTGTACTATAATTGGAATGACAAAATTTGGTTTTAGTTTGCATATTTTGACCGTATATTTTGTTCCATTTGTTATAGGTTGAGTTGGCCTACTACAACCATGGTGGCATTCTGCCATATGTTATTAGGAACTTGATCAGCGCCAACCAATAGATTGTTATTTTTTGTGATTTATTGTTTAGGGAATTAATTTTTCTGCCTTGTGGAAGCAAGGCATGCCCCCACTTTTTGTTTGCCTCAGCTTTTTTCTATTTAAGCTGGCTCAAGAAATAAGTAAACCGTGATTTTGTGGCGCTCGTTCTAATTTATACTTCAATTCTTCGACATGTAAAAGGAATGAAATGTGTTTCAATTGATCCAGATGCCAGGTTTATTTCACAGATACAATCATACGACAGAAAAGGAATGATATTTACTTCCGTTTTGTTGTATTTTGTGAGATCTACCGGTGCAAGCAATGATAACTGGTCTTAGTTATCTGGAACCGGTGCTGATCTTGAAAAGACTTGAAATAATATCATCTAATATCTTCTGTTGTACATTTTTTTTTAATGTATATTTTTTGAAGAAATGATACGAATTTTGGTTTGTCCCAAAATTGAAACCTGTTATTCGTCCGTCCGTGTCAGAAGAAGAAAAGCAGATCTTGCCTCTTATTGGATTCGTCATTTGTAATATCAGTGAGTGATCTGTTATTCACACAGTCTTTGAAACTGCAAGGTTATTGGATTCGTCATTTGTAATATCAGTGAGTGATCTGTTATTCACACAGAGTCTTTAAAACTGCAAGGACGCTGTCGCTAGGTAGTGAGAGCACCTAAAAGCTGTTTATCTCTGATTCCCCGGAAATCTGAGTATGGAGTATGGACTCTATTAGCCTGTTTGTCACATGCGGATCAAGGCTCCTCAATGTGTTTTTAGTATTTGATCCTGCTTGATCCGTCCGAACGGTAGTTCCTCAGAGCAGATCAAACCCCCTCCTTAACCTCATGAGCTTAACCCACAACCCCCGCTTCCTCAAGAAAATTGCCTTCCTCAAGCCCTCAAGAACAAAAAAAAGTACCTTTTTTTTACAATCATACCCCTCTTGATCCTTTTATTCAGCTGAACACATACTCCTCAGTGAAGCTTAAAGTGTTGATCCATTGTATCTTGATCCTTGTTGCCGAACAGACCCTATGTTACTGCAGCGCCATTGAAGAGTATCACTTTCACCTACGGGTTTCCTCCCAAAAAAAAAAAAATAGAGTATCACTTTTATAAAATCCAAAATTAATACTTAAACATTTCCAAAAATAAAAAATTTTAGTATTTTTTTTTCTGAGGAATTTTTTTTAGTATTTCAAAAGGTTTTGATACAAAGAATATAATAACTTAATAAGTCATATAAATTCAAATTTGAAAGTGATTTGTTATGATTTTGAGTTTAACTCACGGAAAACTTTCGTGATTTTGAGCTTAATCACAGAGTATATTTGCTCTAGTACAGTGTCCTCATCAAAATATTCCGTCCTGTGTTTCCAAAATCGACATTAATGATAGGCTTTATTATAGTTCGAAATCCTGCTTTCACATTGGTAAAATATTCAGGAGGTAAATGCATGCACTCATGCATATGATGACATTCTTATGGAACAATGTAACATACAAAGTTCTGAAATAGTTACAGTAAAATCACTGCGTACGGATTTGTGATTATATATTCTAGGTTGCTATTTCTTCTGTTATATATAACTAATAATGTAAAGAGAAGGGATCCATTAACAATGCTTATCTTGGCATTCGGAACTTTTTGAAAAATTTGTAAAAAATCTTAAAAATGAAAAAAAATTGTGGTGTGGATGTATTATTTAATTTATAAATTGGCTGTGTTTAAATTTCAATCAATTTGAATATCGTTTGATTGCTTATCAAAATTTTGTATATTAATTATAAACTATTTTATCAGTTTTTGAGAATTTTTAATGATCTTTTTATATATATATTTTTTAAAATTTCTATTATCAAAATTGTCGAGAGAAATATTGTCAATAAATCTCTCCTCAAATGTAAATTAACCATTAGATATATTTTAAATATCTCAATTGATACCATGCATGTTAAAAAAAAAAATCGAAATTTAAGCTCGATAATTTCAGTGCGTATTGGAGAGGGAAACAAATCACCAAATTTGATCCATCAACATTATGTTCGATGCTTAATTGCTTACTTAACTAAATCGAAACAATATAAAATTTTCATGTATATATATGTGAAGCACAACGCGGCACCAATAATCACGGTGATTTATTCGATCCCTGGTATAAAAGAAAGAAGATCCGAAGAATTCAATGTACGACTGTATATACGTGGCTAACCTTTGTTGCGCAAATAGATGAACCCGTAATCAATTAATTGTTCAGAATTGATGTCATAATAATAATATATATATTCATTCAAAATTAATATCCTAATACACAACCATAAAATGGATTATTATCAAATATCAATTCATCTTGCCATATATATAATTCAAGATAAGAAGGAAAACGCACCTGCGGATATGCATCCTGTATTCCTGTCAAATTTCACCATATTTCTTTCCGTAAAAATTTCATCCTATCTGTAAATTAAATGCAGTAAAATCCTACCCATTTATTGTTACTGATCATATATTAAATTCAGAATTAATCATACATACACCAAAAAAAAAAAAAAAAACTATAAATACCTAGCTAATTCATGCATTGTCTCAAATTCTAAATTCCTACATTTCTACTTTGTTCTATTTTGTTTGGTCTTGATTCAAGTTCACCATTATTCTATTTCTATTAGAAAGGAGTGAAATTGCAGGTATGATTGATTGGTTATACACATTGAAAATGTTAGGCGCCAAATTTAAAAAAGTTAGGATCAAGTACTGGTTTTGGCCTTTTGGGTTTTCTGAATTCTGTTTGAATTAATATAACAGAAATTAAATTGCATTTGTTCATCAGATCGATCGAGCAATCAAAACATTGTAACTATTTTTGTTATATTGTTTTTTATAAATATTTTTCAATATTTATTTTTAGAACCTTTTATAATAATGTTTTAATTTAAACACATTTTCAATATATATTTATTTTGATTATAAATGTTTTAATTCAAAAACACATTTTCAATATATATTTATTTTGATTATAACTGTTTTAATTTAAACACATTTTCATGTTCTCCTGATTAATTTCTGCTTTTCTATATATTTCCTCAGTTTTCCTTATAATTAAGGTCCCTTTTCAAAAACATTTTCTCCTGATTTCTTCCTTTCTTATGAACTTAATTATACATGTCCTGTTTTACTGGCAAAAACCAGTAAAATCACAACAGCAGCAAGAACTGATCAGACTATTTTAAGGCTGGATTTATTTAACTTGATGCTGTTTTTTGGGTTTTTTTTTTTTTATATATATCATAAAAGAAATCAATTAACCTACATTTATGTATGTGATTTTACAGATCTTGGATTAAGGATGGCAACAGTTACCAGTACTGGTTGCAAGACAAAGGTGGTCTTCATCCTCGGCGCGACGGCGACGGGGAAGTCGAAGCTCGCGATCTCACTCGCGGAGCGCTGCAACGGCGAGATCATAAACTCCGACAAGATCCAGGTGTACAACGCCATCCCGGTGATAACAAACCGGGTCTCTGAGTTTGAGATGTCCGCCGCGCCGCACCATTTGCTCGCCTTCGTTCCCCCGGACGCTGAGTACCGTGCGACCGACTTCATCAGGGACTGCATTGACGCCATTTCCGTCATTTTGGCTCGCAAGCGTGTCCCAATTATTGCTGGCGGATCGAACTCCTACATCAAGGCGCTTCTGGAGGATCCTGAGTTCAGCGCGGGGTACGAGCCTTGCTTCATCTGGCTCGACTCATCCGAGCCTGACATCCTGGACCGCTTCGTGTCGGCACGAGTCGATTCCATGGTGCAACAAGGATTGGTCGGGGAGGCGCAATCTTTGTTCGACCCCGAGAACAGCGACTACACTAAAGGAGTGAAGCGCGCCATCGGGGTCAAGGAAATGGACACCTACTTACGATCCCTATCCGCCGGCTCTGACAAAGCCGCCCTCGCAACAATGCTCGAGGCGGGAGTGAGTGCCGTAAAGCAAAACACGTGCAAGCTCGTTCGACACCAGGTCGAGAAGATCCAGCGTCTCAGGGAGCTCAACAGGGGCCATTTCTACCGGGTCGACGTGTCCCAGGTCATAGCATCCAAAATATCGGCAACCTCCAGCAACGAGGAGAACGATCGGCTCTGGGAGGAGGTCGTCGCGGCGCCGTGCTACGACGCCGTGAAGGAGTTCTTGGATGTGGATTTATTTGAAAACCAGTTTGGAGCCAAGTCGACTGTGAACATGACCAACTTTTTTGGATGTAATGAAACAGCAGCAGCACGTATACTTGCATAATTCATATATATATATATATGTGTGTGAACGATATTATATATATAATGTTGCATGATTGCTGATGGTAACTCTATAATTAATAAGAATAAAATTTTTGATGGATTTTGATGTTATGAATTAATCTGATGGTAACTCTAAAATAAGAATAAAATTTTTTGTTGGGTTTTGATGTTATGATGATGAATTAAATAAAGTAAGAGTTGTGCTACATTGCAAAAGTTTAGTTTTTTTTTTTTCCTTTTTTTGGTAATCCTATTATAGTATATATAATCTTGGATGGGTTGCTACAGTAGAAGGAACAGTAGAAAGAACAGTACCATGAACAGTGTTTTTGTGTGTGTGTGTGTGTAAGATCCTTTAGAGGTGGCAAAATCTGACCCGACCTGAAAAACCCGTCCGACCCGAGTTTCAGAGAAAATCAAACTGATCCGAACCCAACTCGGGAATAGAGGTGCAAAATCTGACCAAAAATGAAAAACCCACCCGACTCGACCCGACCCAACCCGAAAAAATGCCGGCAGACGTCAACCTGTTACTCGACCCAGAAAAAATGCTGGCAGCCGTCAACCCGATACCCAACTCGACCCGACCCGGGAATCTGCCATGGAAATCCTATTTATAGTAGATATTAATTTTTTTTTTAAGACCAACATCATTTGATATCTGATCTTCCAGTGATCCAGTTCGCACAAAACTAAATGACGATATTCAGATACATGAATTTAGTATTATTCGTACCAATTAGCAAAAAAACAATAAAAATCATTATTATATGAGATGCCAAAATGTGTGAATGACATGAAGTTTCTATAATTGATAATTATTTATGATATGGAATCACATATTTAATAATTTATTTTAATCCGACATGAGGCTTAAACAAGAAAAAAATTTAAGATAATATCACTAATAAATTCAATTGTATGCGATAAATTTTAAATACTTCTATTTATTTTTTTATAAATTTGGTTAATCTTTCCGTCATAAGTTCTAAATGCAAGCTATTGAAAATTAAATTCATGTTACCCATTTCTCACTAAATATCATTTGAAAAGATAATTTTAGTCATATTTATTAATAATTTAATAAAATTACTCATTTAAATATTTGAAAAGATAAATTTAGTCATATTAACTAAGAATTTAATAAAATTAATTTAATTTGAATTTATTATACGGTAAGATGGTTTGGGTCACTATACCATAATTTTTTTATGACTTTTCATAGTATATTTATTATAACAATGTATTTTAATTAACGTCCAAACAAAGTACAAAAACCATAATAAGGTAATATTAGAGCTATATAATTGAAGCGTATAGATAATCTAAAATATCATGATCCAATTTCCTAATGCGGATGGAAAACTTTACAAATATTGTAAATTTAACAATAATTCCAAAATATATATATAATTGAATAAAAAAAATACAATATAAAGTCATCAATAATAAATATCATCAAAAATTTATCCTAACTTATCCCGATCAACACGGCCGAAGCAACGCGAGGCCATTACTCTAGTATTAAATTAATTTGAGTTCCTTTTTTTTTTTTTTTTTTTTTTTGGTAATAAAGAAAGAATTGTGTTCCTTCCGAATTTCAATTTCTTCATCTCTCTCTTTTGCTTCATTATAATGCACTCTATTTCTGCTTTGAGCATCTCCAAGAGCATCCTTAAACCATTCCTAAAACCAATTATTGGGAATTAAGGACAAAAATGGGGTTTCAACAGAAGCCCCAAACCCTTCCCTATTTTTGCGCTATCTCCAAATCGAAGCAAATATTAGCTATTTTTAGGCACTCCCTCTACACTCCCAATAATCCTCTCCTTCCCTCTCCGCCGTTTGATTGGCCAGGCCCAATGATGTGGCCCATTTTAAATTTATTGGGATCCATGGAAACTCTTGGAGCTTAAGGTATAATTTGTATTCCAAAAATTTGGAGCAGCTCCCAATATGATCATATTGGAAATAAATTATTAGGGATCTCTTGGAGATGGTCTCTCTTTTTTTTTTTTATTTCTACTCACTCACATTGCAAATTGTACAAATGAGCAATATTTAATTTTGTATTATAAATTAATTATTTGAAGCATCAATTGCAAGTCCCTCGTTAATTATGTAATAATCCAAGAATAAAGAAGAACACATGATCATCGTCTTCTCGCTAGGAACATGAACGTCATTAATAAGTAGATATATATCATGAATGATTTAAATGTATACAAATAAGAATAGAAAAAAATTATAAGTTTGATTCTTTTTTAAAACAATGTGTTTAACATACTTTTTTAAAAAAAGTAGTAGAATAAAATAAATGAACAATGCAACATTGTTAATAAATAATAATAGTTCAAATTATTTTTTGTTGAGTTTGATATACTAGGGTAAATATAAATTAACATAGAATTATTAAAAATTAAGAAACATATAATCAAAATAATATAATAGAAAAATATATATATTTTTTAAAAAGTTGCTCTCCTCCTTTGTGTCGGTCTTGGATATTGAAAGGTGATCTTTTTCTCAAAATTTGGTCGACATTGCTTGTCATGATGCCAACGAACAAATTAATTTTCAAATTGACGGTCTACATGTTTTTGAGTTTGATCGGATAATCGAGAAAAAAAGGCAAAAATTAGACAGCAGTAATAATTTAGTATACTGAGCACTGTTATCAGAACCTGACCGGACCGGACCGGCGGTTTAACCAAAAAAAAACCGGACCCGACACTATTTACGGTCTGAATCATACAACGGATCGTTCATGCATTTGAACCGTCGCAAATCCGATTAATTAGGCGGTTTTCACAAAAACCCGCACTTTTTCTGAAAAAGTTCCTATTCAAAGCCTTTTACTTATTTCTCTCCCTGCCAATATAAAGAAAAGTGGGGATCACCAGTTAATAAAGACAACGTTGAGGGCACAAGCTCCCAGTAAACTCAAATTGGGTTAATATTTTATAAAAATTTTACATTAAAACCCTTACAAATCTAGAAATAACACCTCATCATATATAGTGTACTATACATAATCAATCATATTTTTTCATGCGTATTCTTTTTGAAACAACAATTATTTAGCTTATGTAATTCAGTTTTAAGAAATTTCTTTAATATATATTTTTATAAAGTATTATTTACAAGTTTTATATACGACCTTTTCATAAATACAAAAATAGCTCAAAATTAATTATCAAATGGAACTCCTGAATTTTATTATATTGTGTTTTCATATAATTAATTAATGCATTTTTTTTAAACTCATTTATACTTATGAAATACATATGTAATTTTATTAAATACATATGTAATTTTCATATATAACATATACATAAAAATTTAATAAAACCAGCGGTTAAACCGGTCAACCCGATGGTTGAACCAGTAAACTACTGACCTGAAACTTTACCGGGTCAATGCCCGGTCCGGTTTTGATAACATTGATACAGAGAGTCATCTATAAGGTTATTTTTCAAAAAAAAAAAAAAAAATTGTGTCAACCAAAGATGCATACAACTCATCCATGAACATGAATCGAAATCCACTGAAAATAAAAGCAGGCTCTACTTTTCTGATTGGAGGGTCGAGAATGGTTGACGCATTGATATCAAAATATTTTGGTATTTGCTACACTGATTTCAAAGTAATTTGGTTGCAGGGCCTGGCAACGGATTCCGATCCGATGAACATTGATTCATGTCATTGTGTGATGAGATGATCCCGACATTGAACAACCGTCGATCCGTTCCATTCAACCTGTAATCCTTATATAAAAACTGATCATATTGTGTGTGATTTATTTTTTTTAAATTTGGTGTTGCTTTTAGGAAAAATCTATACAGATACGGTGTTTGATACCGTAATTGATACCAAAAAACTGGGTGTAGTTTTTTTTCGGTCTAACATCAGTTCAATAAAATTCAAAATCAATCATCTAATTAAATTGAGTCCCAAAACCCCATTTAAAAACCCCCATTTCAAATTAAACACTCTCTCTTCACTCTTGCTCTCTCCCTGACCCCTTCCCTTCTCCGATTCCGCCCCCTTCTCCTCTCATATCTCCTTCTCCCAGTCTCACTCTCACTCCCAATCCCACTCCAAAACCAGATCGTCTTCCTTTCGCACTCTAGATCGGAGGAGGAGCAAAGATGCCACCGAAGAAGAAAAGTAAGGCAGTAATGTCGATGGCAGCAACATCGATGGCAGCAACGTTGGGTCGGGAACGATCGGCGTTCGCAAGCAAGTTGTGGGGAGGGAGGACACCAGCAAGGGTCCGAATATTTATTTGGCTAGCTGGTATCACATGAATGGGAGTCCGAGTATCAAGGGTCGCCTGTACAATTAATTCTGGCTGCGCATCAGGGGGCGTACAACCGGCGAACTACGGGACTACAGCTGGGACATCGATCATATGCTTCGCCACTATGTGGAACCAATGTTCTAAATAGCGCGCTATAGCGTCGCTATAGCGCGCTATAGCGTTTTCTGGACCCAAAACGCGATGCTATTAGCCAACACTGCGCAAGTTGCGCTATTTCCGCTATAGCGTAAATAGCGTGCGCTATAGCGCATAGCGTGATAGCGTCAAAATAGCGCGCTATGCTACATAACATATTTTTTCAGAAGATGAGGATAATGAGCCGCCAGTTAAGTCTGATACTGAGCCAACAGATAATGAAGTGTCTGAAGAATCTATAGAATAATATATAGTTTGACTTGAAATTAGAGTAAAACCTGATATATATGATATTTTGTATAGGGTTGATAATATGATTAGTGACCTTTTGTGCAGGAAATGACTCTTTTGCACAGAAATCTAGGAAATGACATTTTTTTGTGCAGAAAATGACACAACTTGTAACAATTTAGATCATTTTGTATAGAAAACAATCTTATATCAGATATTTTGAATAGCAACTCGGACTTTGTACTAGTTTAATGCAAAAACATTAGTTTGTTAATTATTTTGTTTTGATTATTTGCTCTACAGAATTCTTAGTAATGTTGAAATTTAATACAAAAATAAAATATAATTCATAAAATTAATGGACACGCTACGTACGATAGCTTTCGCTATAGCACGCTATAGCGGCGATAGCTTTTCCGAAGACCCGCCGCGATGACGCTATAATCGCGATTTAGAACCTTGTGTGGAACATATGGAAGGAAGGAGAGGAATAGACGGATATTCAGCTCAGTGTCAGCATCTCCCACAGCTTTGCGCTGCACCATTCATAGTGAGGCAAAATGTACAGTGGAAAGCTCACTGTTGAAGTCTCGCAAGCTATCACTCTTTGTGTTTTTCGAGTGCTTATCCTCTGCCTTAAGGTACTGAGCCATGAAACACGTGGACCGTTGGATAGATTCGTGTAGGCTCGAATCTCGATGTGATCCAACGGTCCACGTGCTTCATGGCATGGTACCTTAAGGCAGACGATGTGAAATTGTGTTTGTTCTCTTAGGTTTTGCAGTTTTCTTAATAAGGCATGTTGTAATCTAAATAAAACATTGTAACCTTCCGTCCATTTGAGGAAATTCTACTATAGACACAAAGTGTCACATGGTGGTTCCTACATGTCACACTTTTGTATCTATGGTGAAATTTCTATAGATGGACGTAACATGTTTCCGTAAATAAGAGTAAAACATTGTAACCAGGTTTCTTATTTAATGAAAATCAAGCATGACTGTTGTCTGTTGTCTGCTTCTCCAAAAAAAAAAAAAAAAAAAGGACAATTAAAGGCGTATGTCCATGTATAAGCATTCAATCAATCAAGCTAAATTTGGATGGCTAGAATTTATCTAGTTGCTTTGGAGGGAATAATGACAAAAAAAATGGTCAAAATATTTGTTAATTAGTTCACAAACATAACGAAAAGTCATCACAAATATTTTCCTAATTTTATTTAAAGGATATAATTTATTTTAGTGAGGTGATAATTGCCCCCCTTAAAAATCCCCCTATCCATCATCTAATACATGTTTAATTGAAAATTCTTTTTCAAATGCAACAAATTATTTTTACCGATTGCAATGCACATCATTAACTGTGCAAAATGCTCATACACGTACAATAAAAAAATAAGAATAAGAAAAAATTACCCAAATTTTACGAGAGTATGAGAGAGAAAGAGAGAATATCACAAATTTAGTTTTGGAGATAGATAATGAGGATTTTTAAGGGGACAATATAATTTCTCTTTATTTCAACTTTATCAAGATGATAAACAACTGTGATGTATTCTTCTAATACCCACGATGCGCTGAAATCGGCTGAGATCCAAATCGGATCTCACGGTCCTGAGATTTCGATCCGACAGTTCTCAGGGTCCGTATCTGCTGAGTCCGAATCTCGAGGTTCTTGAGAACCGTCGGATCGGAATCTCAAGACCCTGAGATCCGATTTGGATCTCAGCCGATACCGACGCTACGAACGATGAGAAATCAAACATCATGATCTAAATGGAGAACTCCGGTCGGGCGGGACCGATTTGGCGGGGCGGGTCGGATCTGTGGGGGCGGGCGGGTTTAACCGGACGAACTGCAAGAGTTATCCACTTACCCTCCTCCGCCCGTTAGAAACCCACCCGAGACCCGAGACCCGCTTGGGTTTCCCCGCGTTTTTTGGTTATCGGGCGGGTTCGGGTCTGACCCGGACGTGTTTAAGCACTACACTCTCGTTACAAGGACCGGGATCACCCGATCACCTACCTTTTTTGGCCCTACATTTCTTGATCCAACGGTTAAGAAACACAGACGTATTTTGAGACCGGTGCAGCAAACACCGAAATACTTTAAGATCCGTGCTGCAACCGATCTCGACCGTCCGATCGAAAATCCCCATTACAAACAAACGAACCATGAAAGCAATTACCTCCGCTAGCGGAGATCAACGAGTCACTCTCCATGTCCGCAACTCCCGCAGTTTGCTCCCCAAACCCTAACCCTAACCCTAACCACGACGGCTGGACCATCGTCGATCGCTCTCGCCGCCGCGGTAGCCGCCCGCGCTCCACCTCCGGTACCCGCCGACCCTCCGAAACCCAATCCGGTACCTCGGATCCTTTCCCTTTGCATCCCACCCCATGGACACCCGCGGATCCGATCCTCGACCTTGCCAGATCCGCCTCCATCCTCCGCAAGATGGAGTCCACGATCGGCCGACTTGAGAAATCGAAGTTCTACAGCCGATTCGTTGCTAGTTTGAGTTGCTCGGAGATTCGGGATGGGTTGAGTGGAATGCGGGGTGCGGAGTCGGGGGCGGGGCATCTGCTGCCGATCCGACTGGTGGCTTATGGTGTTGGCAGTGTTGAGTCGTATCCTGCGCCGAGGATACAATTGGCGCTGATTGCGTTGCTGAGGCGCCGGCTTGGTGATGCCGTGGAATCAGCTGAGATGTTTGATCCCGTGTTGTCAGCGACAGAGTGTCATGTGGTGGAGCAGCTGGGGTTTAAGGTGGTGTCTGTTAATGAGCATGGCTGTAGAAAGGTGAGAGTGAGACAATGTAAATTTGTAACAGACTAATAGTTTATGTAATCTGACAAATAGATAGTTATTCTGGTACGAAGAAAATATCTGCACCTGACGATTGGTATCGAGAACCGGCCTTTGGTCTACTGGCTAAGGGCAACGCTCTCTGTATCCATAGACATTTAAATTTGAGTGGCTTGACTCTCATCTTTATTTGAAAAAGAAAAAAAATGATTGGTACCAACCTGGATATGTTCTATATACTGATAGCAAAAATGACTAAAACACCTGAAACTGAAAGTATGTACGGCGTAGTATAGTTGTTCAACAATCAATACAATTAGAGTGGATGAAGTGTGCTATGCTTTAATTACATTAAAATGTTGAACATTGTTGTATCATACAGTGTCATCATCTTTTAATTAAAAATGGAATATCGATGTTTTAGGTAACACCTGAAACACCTACGCTATTCTTCATGCCGCACTGTGAAGCTGTCCTATATGATTCTCTGCTCAGAACGAACTGGGATCTGTTGAGTCTGAGAAGAATGGCCGTGATCGGTAACAGCTTTACAAAATATGCCAGGTATGTTTCAGAGGCTGGTGAATCTGTCGGGTCTGTGAAAATAAAGGAGGTTGCACGATGCATGCTTGAATCAAGAAAGTTTGTTAAGGAAGTGCCGGTAGAGTGGGAAATTAGTGGGGAGGAGGCTGGCTTGGATCTTTTTCAGGCACTCCATGATACAAGTTGGCATTTCTTTGATGTGGATGATAGGACCGATTTGGTGAAGTTAAATGGCTGAAATGATAGGATTTCTGTATTTTTTTTCTTCTTGATGAGAAAATATCTGCAGTGCCTCTGTCTGCTCAATGCATTGTAAAAGTTCTTATTTTTTTTATAACTTTTAGGTGCCAGAAAGGTTAATTATTTATTCTTTTAGCTGCCCGTTTTGGTGTATCTCACAACTCAGGGTGTGCTTCTCGGAAAAATTATCTATATATGTATTTTAAAAGATTCACAAGTCAATTGAGTAGCTTAACCACAATATAATTCAAAATATTATTTGGCACTTTTTTTTTTGAAATGCATTTATCACATTGTAATAAAGTGATTACCGGTTAACTTATATCAGCTGTCTAATATATACACCTGGTGGGGTATATGTTATTTTCTTTTATTAAAGGGACCGCTGAATTATTATATATGTTGTAAAATTTGACCAATTTAACAAATCTTTTAGAGCGTAGATAATCACCACCCTTAATTTTTAAAAAAAGTAAAAATTCATGTAGCCTTAAAAATTGAAAATTGATTATAACTGTCTGAATTTGGTAGTTATGGGATATCAAACAACACTCAAATTTCATAAAATCTGGAACACAAGCAATTTATAAGTTGCGATCTATAAGTTAAATAATATATGTATCTACATTTTCCCCCATTTATAAAACTTTCGATAAATTTATTTGAGATTAGTTGTTAAGATTGTCAATTTATCCCCTCAAGCACTTTTAAAAATACTCTAATCAATAAAATCTCCTACAGGTTACAGCCCTTGTTATCTTTTAAAGAATTGCAAAATTAAATTATTTCAGTATTTACTGAAAGCTACAAAAAAGGAGCAGTCAAAAGGTAGTGCATGCAAAAGGTAAGATTGAAGCAAAGGCAAGTCACACTTTCTTCAACCCTCTCTCAAAATGTAGAGGAATCTGATGACTGTTACGCCAATGCATTTGGCATGACAAGCATCCCATCTCCATTGATCATTTATGTATATAAAACCTTCACCACTAATCGATTGAGAATATAATCTAAATATTGCAGGGAACCAAACTCACTGGGTGTTATATTAGGTGCATTGTCTAGAGTTTGTTTTCCTCCAATGTTTATGTTCCTCCACATGGTTATATAAACCACAATTTTGAGTATTTGAATGTGAGAAATATGGGATACTGAATCCTCAGACCTGACCAGATCCATATAATTTTGAGCTAACTGTTATAATAGTTATCTGTTGTCTATGGGTTTATCTTCCTCTGATATCTCATCTGCACTTGCTCGCCAGAATAAGTTGAGTCCTCAAAGATTTTGCAGTTTAAATCTTGCTGAAGGTCGAATGTGAGAATTGCAGGAAACCAAACTAATAGCATGGTGTCAATGGTACTTGCATGAGTTTGGTTTTCTCCAATATCTTATATTCTGCCTTATTGTTGCTTGATTGTGAATGATTATTTTAGGTATTTGAAATCCTGCTGTGTGCTGTTATTTGAACCAATTTTGTTCTCCTAGTAATTAAGCAAGCTTGGATAATGGTACAAGCATTTTCTATGATACAAGTTTGGATGCCAACTGTCAACTGCTGAATAAATTACAAATAATTATAAAGATCAACCCTTTTCGTAATTAATGAACTATATATGGATTAATTTTTAGGGCAACTTTTAGTAATCATGAATCAGTTCCAAGATCCAAGATGTACCTAATTGCCAGGTACATACAATCTTATTGCTGAATATTCTGATGAAGTTTGACGTTCTACTGCTTGTGTGTGAACTCCACTCAGGATTTCCAGTCTTGAATTCTTTTGCTTAATCAAAATTTTTTGATGTAGGAGGCGAATTGCCTATTACCTATATATAACATGTAAAAAAGATTACATGAGTTGGGGTATCAGAATTTACAAGTATAGAAGGGGAATATGACTTAGTACTGATCTATATTTCGACTGGACCCAATACTTGTTCGGCAATGTATACACAAGGATATAGGTTAGGGGACAAAATGTGTCAATGAGGTGTTCTTGGCCAGTTCAAAGGATGCAATTGCCAAGTCGTCTGGGGACTCCACTGCAATCAAGGTACCTTTTATGGTGTCTAAATTTAAGGTACCTGTCAATATGAAGTCAGGCTGCAAGTGAACCAAATATGATTTCTGAGTAATAAAAACCAACTCCATTAAAACTTGCAGGTCCCAAATATCAAAATTTGTCATGTCATTAGTTTCAGAAAATAATGTTAATTCTGCTCTTGATTTTGTCATATTCAAACATTCAAAATAATAACTATGACTTACTAATCCAATTGGTAATACTTATCTCAGATGAAGATCAACCCATTTCGGCTCTGGAAAAACGATAACACCACAAGCTGGTACATGCGGTCTATCCACAGCATATCTCTATATAACTTAACCAACATTCCTGGGATCAAAATTTTAGATATTTCCTCATTTCTACTTCTCTATACTTGAGTGTTATTTGATTGGCAAGATGGATAGCGTGGCAAATATCCACAACATCACTGTAGTTTCATTCAGTTTGACATCGCTAAACATCTTGCTCAGAAATCAAAATTTACACAAGTACAGAATAGAGAGCCAGAAAGAGAGAATGGTCTAAAATTCTATCAGTAAGGAACAGCAATGGATGTAGTGATAGTGATACACTGTGACATGCCCCAACCAGGATGTTGTCATCCTTCCAAAGCCGAGACGGTTCGGTCTTCCAGTGCAAACTGCAAATTAAAGCATAGTAATTATACTATATTATGCGTTAAACCGAGACGTAAAACCCTTGTTATGTTACCTGATCGTTACTGTTGCAGTTGTTCTTATACCAGTCATGAAGATCTATCCAATTCATGTCACTTCTTACAGGAATTTGGTGGAAGTGAAAGGAGGCAACACAACTATATATTAAGTAGTGTATGTTGTTGATGATCGTATTTGCTTAAGGCACATATTTATAGACAAGCAGCAGTGTGCATATTGTGCGTATCAGACCATTGTAAATCTATCGCATTATAACTTTCCTTGATTCCTTCAGGTTCATCAAATAAAATCAGCCGAAGATTACATTTTAATATGCTATAATAAAAATTCCTTAGAAAAGATATGAAATTAGATTTTGTATATCCATGGATTAATTAGGCTAAGATGACGATTTAATGAATTCGTATATTTTGCTTAAGAATTATTAAAAATTTTATGATCCTAATTTATTCGAAGTTATTTTTACATTTTTGTCATCTGTTTTTATATTTATTTCGAAATGCATTCATAAAATAATTACCAAATGCTTGCGTTGCTGGTAACAAACGCCTGTTATGACAATATGACATACGCATTCAAAACTCTCAAAGCCGTTAAAATTTTGATGCTCACGATTTTGCCAAATAGAAGAGGCTATCTACCTCAAAAATTATATTTTGCACATCAAATACAAAATAAAAAAAATTAGCTCCTAATTGTCTGATTTTTCTTACAATAAAAGTATATTACTGATATTTGAAAAGTATGGTGGTACCGTGGTGGTACTACTCACTAATTTTTATGGCAAGTGACATAACGCAAAACTTATTATTTTTTTGTGGGCCCCAGCTGTTATTGTTTCATTTCGCGACCACATCTGTTGTTATCCAAATATGGATAATAGGGCCTTGTTATTTTAATCTGAACCGTTGGATCAAGATCAACCAATGAGATTAATTATGAAAAAACATCCATATTATATTAATTGGTCCGATTGGACCGTCCGTTATGATATAACAGAGAAAGCAACGATACACCTCCGTCGCGTGCTGAAATAGGCTATGATCGAAATTTCCCCGATGAATGGATCGGAATTATTTAAAAAAAACCCTAAAATTTACCGCCGTCGGATGGGATTGGAGAATTCCCCGATCCGATTTGTATCGTAGCCGATAAGCGGATACGGACTGCCTCCGTCGGTTACTGATGAGTACGCAATTTCAGGCGTGTTCATCCTGTACTGCGCAGCACTTTCCTGCACAGCGATCCAACGATGAAGACTAAATAGGAGGTTTTCGAGATTCATTTGCACGAAATTTAAAGCAAATTGAACGGTCGGATCGCTGCGCAGTAAATTACTGCGCAGTAGACGATAACAGCTGCAATTTCAGAGAGGGCGGAAAGGAGTACCAAATTCCCCCAACTTCACCTCCAGGCCGCAAATCCAATTCCCCCCTTTTCTTCTCCTCTTCGCTCAAACCCTACTCCAAGCTCCTCCGCCACAATCCATCCTCTCCAATGGCACCACCTCCAGGCGACGACGAGATCGACCACTACAAGGTCCTCGATTTACCCTCGGGCGAGGAGGGCTCCCGCCTGACCGCGGACCAGATCGAGAGGGCGTACAAGGCGCAATCCCGACTGCGGCACCCCGACAAGCGGCCCGACGACCCCAACGCGACCGCGGACTTCCAGCTCCTCCGCGCGTCGTACGATGTGCTGAGGGACGAGCAGGCCCGCCGCGCCTTCGACGCCAAGCTGCGGGCGCGGCGGGAGAGGGAGGTGAGGGACTCCGCGCGCGATGGGAAGCGGAGGAAGATGGCGGCGGATCTGGAGGAGAGGGAGCGCGCGGCGGAGCGAGGGGAGGAGGTGGATGCGGCAGAGGCGGCGAAGAGGAAGGAGAGAAGTGTGGCGGATGAGTTGAAGAGGGAGTTGGATGAGTTCCTTCATAGGAATGTTAGGAGAAGTTCTCCTGCTACAGCTTCTGCCTCTGCTTCGGTATGTGTTGAGGTTCTTTGTATGGTTTTTCTTGTCGGTAGAATTTGTTACCAGAATTTTGTATACTTTAGTTTCTGAAATGAAGACTGTTATTATTATAATTATAATTATTGGTTAGTAGGGTATCAGTATGGAACTTGGTTTCAATAGGTAACCTTTAATTATGAGTAATACCTAGCGTCCATAGAATATCTGTCCATAGCGTCCATATGTTACAAAATCAGATCTATTTGTTACAAAATCGGATGTATTTGTTACATTCTGAGTGTGTCTATAGATGTATGGATGCATTCTCAGTGGACGCAAGATGTTTCTCTATTATAATTCTGTTGCTCCAGCATGTATGACCAAAGTTGTTATTTTGAGCAACCAAAATTCTTTGAAATACTCGGTGAAAGGAAACCGTAGAGAAAACAGAAAAGTAATGTGATGGGGCCTGTTAATGTTTTGTTATGTACTTGTAACAGTGGAAGTTTTGTTACTAACATTGTACTGTGGTGCCAGTTAGTAATCCATGAGCTTCGCCTCATTTGGGTAAAGGGATAGCTACTTTTGATCAGCACATTTGTTAAATTACATTATTATGTAAGCTTTACTTGAGCAAATTCTGTATGTTCTGGTAATCGAAGGGGGAACTGACATAAAGAGATTTGTTACTATTCAGACATCTAAAGAAGAGAAGCATGATGACTCGGAGAAGAAATCGGACAAGGAGAAAATACTGAAGGTCTCTTGGGAGAGAACAATGGGCGAGTACAGTGCGGCCAGGCTTAGAGAAATATTTGAGCAGTTTGGAAAAGTAGAAGATGTGGTGATTCGATCTAAGAAATCTAAAAATAAAGGGACCGCACTTGTAGTCATGTCCTCGAAAGATGCTGTGGTAACATCTCTGTTCCTCTCTCTCTTATATATAAATATTTTTGTTTCTGTTCTATCTGGTTGTGACTGGTAGGAATTGTGTGGTCTTAACTTAAAAGCGACATTGCTAATAACTTAGATTAAATGTTGGTTCATACTGAAACTATGATTGAGTTGTTCTAGTTTTGTCTGTGTTTAATTTAGGAAGAGATAGTTGAATAATGCTTCCTACGTACTATGATGGATTATGTGTATGGAGACATATGACTCAAATTTTTCCCATTTTCATCCCTGCATTAGATTTAACCTCTGTAGCTGTGTGATGGTGGCATCCTGGTACTTGGTTTTAATAAAATGGCCGAAGCATACTATAAAAATACTATTTCCTGCTAACTTTCACGTCATAATAAAACCTTGGATTTTTTTTCTTTTTTAAATTTTGTTTACCAAATAAATAAGAAGTTAAAGTATGTACGGTGGATTAATTATTTCCCCATCTCTGCCTTCTCTTCAATGAAGAATTATAACTATTGATCAACTTATAATCCTATCTTGCTTTGTAACATAGACGTTTTTGTTTGAACTTAGTATGAAATCTTGTTTTATTTCATTGTGAAAGTTTATAATCTGTTCAGGGATGTGTGATATCCGTTTTGTTGAACTTTAGAATTGATCTTGTTATTGAATTATTGACAGGTGGCAGCTACACATTCAATGTGTGGAGATGTATCAAACCCATTGTTAGTTCTTCCTCTCCAGACAAATTCTGATAAGCCAGATGGTTTCTCTGTTCCATTTGCCGAAGCCAATGATGAACCGAAGATCAGCAAAGTAGTGGGATCAGGCTTTAGTGATTATGAGGCTTCCATATTGAAGAAACTTCAACAGGTATATTATGCTTTACAATTTTCAACTAGATTATAATTCTGACTTAATTGTTGGTCTGTACATATATTATGAGATGACTGAAACAAAAGTAAACTTGTATTGAGAACTTGGATATTCTGATGTTTCCCATGTCTTGCTAGAATTGGTAGTCCGATGTGAAATGTAGTACTTGCAAGGGAAAATTATATTGCAACCGCTTGACTAGTTAAAAGAAATTTGTGCCATCCTCACATATTCCATTCCCTTGATTAGTTATGTAACATGCACTAAGGTGTGGGAGACCTTTATATTTTTTAATTGAATTGTTGCGTATTTCTTTTTATTCAGACTAACAACAGTGAACCTATGCAATACAATTTTTGTTGTACTCTTGATTGACTGCTTCTTCTTGTGCCACAGCGAGGTGCAAAAACTTGAAGACCTACTACTGAAAGCACTGATGCCACTTTCTTGGATTAGCATTTGCAATGGAAACTGTAATTAGTTCTTGATCAGGCTACCCGAATGGTATGTAATTCCTGGATAGGGTTGTGGTTAGTATTTAATTTGGCAATTGCCCTCACATTTTTGGATGTCATGATCATGTATCCATTTCTTCTGTAACATTTGATTTCTTTTTTAGGTTCTTTTGTATTTTTAGCCCTCCGATAGATTGTCACACACAACATAGTATTGTAACTATTGTTTACTTTCTTATGAGAAGAAAAAAAAAGTGGCAAGCATAGTTTATATTGGTTCTCACTAAAGGTTTAAATATTTTTGTGATAATCATTTGTGCATTACTTATTACAAATGCAGAAGTATCGGCAGTACTTTTTCATTGTGAGATATACGGTTAACTTTGTAGGTCAAGTCATTTTCTACATCATGAGAAAAAGCAAAATCTTGTATTACTTGTCCCAGTGAAAAGCAATTCAGCTATATACTAATTTCTCACATCCAAATTGTTTATATACAGAAAACGCAAGATGCTTGTTTGGTGCATAGAAAACAACTGTTTTCACAAGTACAAAAGGCGAAAGCACGGAGCCAACCTCAACTCCCCTCTATCATAGTGGCAGCAATTTTTTCAGCAGCTGAATTTTCTATTTTCCTTTTTATTCTTTCATGTTTGTCTTGAATCTTTAATCCAAAGCTGTTGAAGTTAAATAAACATAAGTTGCTGCCAATGCTTGTAACTACATGTCACAGATACCTTTGTATTTTTTTTTAATTAAAACTTCGTCACAGATTGCTACCGGGAGAGAAATTTACAGGTCTTGTTCAACTAAGATGCGATCTTTTCCAGAAGACTACCCAAAACCTCACTGTTAACTGTAGTAATCCATAAGCTGAGTGAACCTTTTTATCTTTTCCCCACACAATCTTCTTAAAATAAAACTAAGTTTTCTTGAATCAAACAAAACAAAAGAAGCACCAAAGCGGTTCAGTTTCTCAGCTTTTTTGCAACTGCTCATGCAGCATCACTCTCACCTCGCAATTCATTCATCGTTTTCCTAGTAGTAAAAAGGACAGCAGAAAAATAACCCAAATAAGTCCAAAAAAGGGAGAACCAAAAGAGATCTTTTTGGCGCATCAGAAAAGCCCATGGCTGCAGTTGAGACATTTGAGAATTTATTTTCATAATTCATACTCTAGGGTAAGCTTCCAAACTTTTTAGCTATACCACATCATCATTAATCTCAACAATTAAAATTTTCTCTCTCTTCTTTATCTCAATCAAATTGCTCAAATTATTTTTTTTTCTTTTTTCATTAAAGAGTTAATATAATTTGTCTAAAGAACAAATATTTGCAACTCTTTGTATTCTTTTATATGAATTGATATGTAACTAAAAATTTATTGTATAGAAAATATTCTAAATTCAAAATTTATTTAATAAAATTTATATATGAAAATTGTATATTTATTTTTAATATCTATTAATTTATTAATTTATGTAATATTATTTTTGAGGGCCGAAGCCCTGATTCATAATAATAATTTAGTCCCAAACGAGCGCGAAATATCGCCTTGAGATTTTTTAGTCCCTCCCACTTTTTCACTCTCACTCATCGCCGTCTCTTCTAAAGCTTCCTCAAACTTTGTCTGAATTCCGAAAATCATAAAGCTTTTTATTAACAAATAAACAGATTGTATAGCAAGTATTACACCCATAGGAGCACAGTTTAAACTAATTAATTTCTTGGCCTGCCAAGGCAGCCATGGCAGGTTCCTTCCTTCCCACCTCTAACACTTCACACACAATTCTCCTGAGTGCTGCCAAGGAGCCACCACCCAACTACAGCCGCAGCCCCAGAACAGCTGCCGCTCCTGTCCAGAGCAAAACCCAGAGACCATTCAAGCAGAAACCCGAAAACCAGCGCCTGTCGCGAGAAATTTACCGCCATGTGCAGTCGGGCCGGGTGGAGGAGGCCCGGCAGCAGTTTGACGGCGCAAAGAGACCCAATTTGTTTCTCTGGAACTTCATGATTAAGGGGTATACTCAGGCAGAGTGCTATGAGGAGGCCATTGAGTTGTATTACGGCATGCTTGGTGCCGGGTTGAAGGGCAATGAATTTACCTTCCCTTTTGTTATCAAATCCTGCACGGGTTTGTTAGCCCGGGAAGAAGGGTTGAAAGTCCATGCCAGATTGTTCAAGTGTGGCTTGGATACCGACCAATTTGTTGGGAATTCTCTTATTGCCATGTATTCAAAATTTGGGATGATTGGTGATGCTGAGAAGGTGTTCGATGAAATGCCTGTTAGGGACCTTGTGTCCTGGAATTCCATGGTTGATGCTTATGTGTTAAACGGAGAAGGTAGAAATGCTTTATTATGCTTTAAGGATTTACCGGTATCTCTGAATAAGAAGCATGACCGATTTGGAATAATGGGTGCGCTTGCTGCTTGCTCCCTGGAAGCGTCTTTAAAAAGCGGTAGAGAAGTTCACTGTTACATGATCAGAAACGGCCTTGAGAATGATATCAAGGTGCAGATTTCTCTTCTTGACATGTACTGCAAATGTTGTGACATGAACTCGGCTGAAAAGGTGTTCCACAGAATTTCTATCAAACCCGTGTTCGCATGGAACTCTCTAATAGGCGGATATTCTTTGAACGAGCAACACGACAAAGCTGTCTCTTGCGTTGATGAAATGCTGTGTCGGAATGTAGAGCCAGATGTTGTTACCATGATCAACCTTCTTACCAATTGTGCGAAGAAGGAAAATGTATATATTGGAAAGATGATTCATGGATATTCTATTAGGAAAGGTCTTCTACCTCACATTTACCTCGAGACATCATTGGTTGACATGTACGGGAAATGCAGCAAATTGAGATTGGCACAGTTATTGTACGATCAAATGGAAGGGCATAATTTGGTTTCTTGGAATACCATGTGCTCGGCTTACATGAAGAACGGGATGCATCAAAAGGCAATAAAACTGTTTGTTGAACTACTAAATGAGTCTGTAGAGCCCGACCTATACACGACATCCACAATTGTGCCAGCGTATACTGAGCTTGCCTCATTGCGGGATGGCAAGCAGATACATAGCTATGTGACCAAGATGGGATTCTCTGACAATGTCTATATCTCAAACTCAATAATGTACATGTATGCGAGATCGGGTGATCTGAAGAGCTCAAGGGAGGTGTTTGACAGAATCCCCGAGGGGGATTTAGTCAAATGGAACACAATTATGATGGGTTACGCAATACATGGTCACGGAGCAGCCGCACTTGATCTTTTTTCTCGTATGAAAGCGAAAGGGATCAAACCGAATGAGCGGACGTTTTGCTCAGTCTTGACTGCTTGTAGCGTGTCCGGTCTGATTGAGGAGGGCTGGATGCACTTCAATTCCATGAAAGAAGATTACGACATTGTGCCTCGAACCGAGCACTATGCATGCATGGTTGATGTCCTTGGGCGTGCAGGCGACCTTAACAAGGCATTGAGATTTATAGATAACATGCCGATTGCCCCTTCGGCTACAATTTGGGGGTCCTTACTAACCGCAAGTAGGAATAACAATAACCTAGAGGTGGCCGAGCTAGCTGCAAAAGTGATTTCGGAAATAGAGCATGATAACACGGGCTGCTACGTAACGCTTTGTAACATGTATACCGATGCAAGGCGGTGGGACGATTTGTTTCGCATGAAAGACCTCATACGAGAAAAGGGTTTGAGAAAAACAGTTGCCGTCAGCCGGGTTGAGTTGCCCGCCAAGCAGTACAGCTTTGTGAACGGCGACATGTCCTATGCTGAAAGCCCGACAATCAACGAAGCATCCGATGTGCTATCAACAATCATAGGAGAGAACTTCCTAAAACCAAACAATGCGTTCGACCCGACACGTATCGGGGCAAAGCGATCAGTTATGCCTAATAGGCATAGTACGAGACTGGCTGTTGTATTCGGACTGATTTCAACCGGAATCGGAAGCCCGGTACTAGTGAAGAAAAATGTGAGAATATGCAAAGATTGTCATGATGCTCTCAAAAAGATTTCCAAGTTTACCGGTCGGGAGATCGTCGTTGGCGACTCCAGGATCTACCATCACTTTTCTGAGGGATCATGCTGTTGTGGAGATTACTGGTAAAGTTCTGATAGTCTCCTAATTCTTATTGAGGGTTTGTACTCATTTATAATAGCACCTGTGTATGCACTATGCAGGGACAAGTACTGTAAATGTAAACTTGCAAAATGATTACTGAGAAGCAAAGCTTTTAACAAGAACATATTTTGTAGAAAAGAAACATAATAGAAACGAACGATTCTTTTATGACAAATATGAAGTTCTCAATTTCTTCAACATTTTTTGCATTTATCCCAAAAGGGTTTCGTATGCGCGATTTTCTTGATAATGTTTGTTGTGCTTGCAAGTTGCAACTTGCAACAATTAGTATTTATGCTTATTGCAATATAGATGTATATACAATATAATACTGGGTGAAAATCTGACGAACAACTCATCTATGACTGCTAAATCTATACTATATAAGTATATATTATATAGCACGTACGTATTGGAAGTCTCCATTTTTTTTCTCCTTCAAATTCTTTTAATTTCCATTCTACTCCTTAATCAATGGTAGAGATCAAAATGCATTGATTTCAAAGGTGTTGATGTTCTCCAATTAAACAACTTTCTCTCCATTTTGGTTTTTACAAAGTGAAAATCTTATATTCCCCGTAATCTAACCCCCCTGAAATATTCCCGCCGCCCTTTAACCCATTTGCTCATTTTAATTAGCAAGTTAATCCCTACCTTTCCAAAAACTCTCCCAATTTCTCCTGTTGATTCTTTGACATGGACACAACTATCAACAACACCTCCCTCCAGCGGCACGATTCGAGGCGCCACTCCGTCAACTCCGGCAGTGCAAACCAGCGATCGACCTCTTCTCCCTTAGAGCGGTGGTGCCTTCTTCCACCTCTATCATTTGAATTTGGGTCTCTTTCCACCTCCATCAAGTCCAACAAGAAGATGCTTGGCGTGCAATGGGGAATCCGAGCAGAAGAAGCGGCGCGAGCATGACGAACGATGAGAAGAAACGGGATGAGCAACGGCAAGTCTGACGCAAAGAAGCTGGACAACCACTAGATCTTCCCTCCAATCTTCTTCCTCTGGATTTTTTCATTGATGATCACACCAAGGCTTTTGAGGATGAGCTATGGAGTTATTCAAATTGGAAAGAAGAAAAAGACGAATGGGAAGGATAGAGAAATGTTTTGTACACATTCTTTTAAGATTAACACTTGGGTTTGAAATATAAACACTTGATTTTGAAATAACTACATGGGTTGAAACATATATATATATATACTTGGATTTGCGATATAACCATCTGATTTCGAAGTATAAACACTTAACTTTGTGATAAACACCTCGTTTTGAAATATAAACATTCAATTTGAGATGTAACAATCTGACTATTAAATATAAACATGTGGCTTTTGAGATAAATACATGGATGTGAACACATAAATACTTGATTTTGAAATATAAATACATGGTTTTTAAAATATTAGGACATCGATGTGAAATCTAAACATTTGTTTTGAAATATAACCACATAATTTTGAAATATTAACACTTACATGTGAAATATAAATTCATGGTTTTGAAATATAAGTACCTGGCTATGAAATATAAGCACCCGGGAGATAAATCACCTTAGTGTGAAATATAAATACCTGGACGTGCAATATAAACACTTGGTTTTGAAAAATAAACACCTGTAGTTACATACGGGGGCATTGCGCTGCACGTAATGCGAATCGATGTGATTTCAGCAATGACGCGTTTTCTAGCTTTAACCGGTCAACACGCTTTGACAGGTGTCGCATGCTGGTTGGGGGGGACGGAATTGGGGGATTTTTGTTGGGGGATTGTTAGTCTAACCCTACTGCTTTATATTCTAAAATTCAATGAGTTTATTTAGTGTAAAGATGAAATTTGAATGGTAAATAATTAGCTAAAAACCAAAAGCATGTTATATGTATTACACGGCATGAGCTAAGAATAATTCAGAATTTGAAACGCCCGCAAACGGACGGGTTTCTTACTAGTCGTAATAATGATTCTGGTATCCACTGCGTAATTTCAGCCTGCCAACGCGTGCATACAGACATACACGTGTCCAAGATGACTTGTAAATCGCAATAGCCAATTGCTAGAGTTACTTCTTATTTATTGCCATCGTCAATATTTAATAAAATTTGATATAATCAAATCTCTGGCAAATGTTAAAATTGTCGAATCACAACCAATCTAGAATTCCAAAATATATTTATAATTTTCGTTTTTAATTTATTAAAGGTTGTCAATATTAGATCGAATCGAGAGGTAATTGAGACCTTATGATATATCAGAAAATATATTTGCAAAAGAATCCCCCTTTTAATTTTGGTGTCGCAGGCAACTGAGCTCTGCATTCCATTTTACAACAGGTAATATAATTAGCGTAGAGTTCATAACATTAGAAAATGGAATTGAATTTTTCAAGTGTCCCCATTTTAACTATCTACATGTCCACACATATACAAAATTTATAGCACTTATCTCAAATTATGTAACATTTAACTCAAATTTTATAACAACTTGGATACGTGTACACTAGATATGATCCTTAGAAAATCATACTATGTGCAATGCAAAAAGTTCAAATTATAGGTGAGGAGCATACTCCTCAACTTCGCGATCGGACGACCCTCTTCAGTTTATCCACTACAGTATCTTATTGTTTGGTCTATCTTAGCCGTCCGATGAGAAAAATAGAAACATGCTCTTAGTATGAAATTAAGGCAATGAATTTCATTTCCAACCCCTCATAACGTTGCTCATTTACTCCGAGTCCGTATCTATTGAGATCCACTCTCACGACCTTGTAATCGCGATCCAACGGATGTGGTTTTTAGAGAGGATTTTTGAAACAACCTCAACCATCCAAAGTGGGATCTCAGGGCCTAGATCTCAGCTGATTTCGACGCCATTTACTCCTACAAAGAAAACTTTTTGGTTTTTATATTTTAATTGTATATATATGGTTCCAATGTTGTATACTCGCATCCGCCGCATGACATAAGATTCAAACCCTAAAAGTTGTATCTATTGTATTAGAAATCTAGATTGCGGCGTGGCGGCGCATAGACTATAATTGAAAAATATCTTTTCCCCAATGTATCTTTCAAAAACCCTAAAAGTAAATTGCGGCGCAAAGACTATAAATTAAGGTTATACCATCCTCTATGGCTCTATCTATCTCTCAAACAAAAAAGTTTGCAAACCAAAAACACATCTAAACAGATATGGCGACACACACGATGTAGAATAATATGATATTTATCAGTTCCTCGAATTCAAGCTGGGATCCGGTCGGTATCGGTCGCTGTTTTAATACTAAGTTATTATTGATAAATAATTGTTTTTCTTTTCTTCTATTTATATCTAGCACCATTTCAACGGTTATTATTTTTGTGCACTTTTCACGATGTAGAATAATTGTTTTAATAGTAAGTTCTTTTCTTCTATTTATATTTTTGTGCACTTTTCAACGGTTATTATTTAGCGGTTTGTAAAGAGCTAACAAACGTCGCTTAAATTGAATATAATTGGAAACATAATCAATCTATAAGTTAAGCAATATTTTCGTAATTTTTTTTCTATTTTTAAGATTTTTATGATTTTTTATAATTTTTTAAAAAATGATATTGTTAAGATTGTCAAGATAACCATTGTCATAGATCCCTCCTCCATGATAAATTATATTATATATAATCACTGTATAAATTAATTATTACTAATTAATGATTGATGGTGATACTAAAATTTAGGATGATAATATCATGCGAGTATGAAATAAAATGTACCAAAGGCCAAAAGATATATATATTTATTAAAAATTTTAGTACTCAAATATGGCCATATGAAATAATATATACCAAATTATCTATATACAAATGTTAACACTTAAAAGCAAAAACTCCCACATGGCATTCTTGGACCCACACGTAATAATTATCCATAGCGTCGTTCCGTGCATACATCTCAAAGTTTCGAATCTCAATGGCTTTACTAAATCGGATGATTAAAAGTGTGAGTAGACAATTAAATTGTGTACTTCCAGGTGTACCCACCCCACTCCCTTTCCCATTTGCTCTCCTCTCTGTACGTAGAAGCACCTCCAAGAGGTGGCAAAATTTGATCTGACCCGGAAAATCCGTCCGACCTGCCCGATCCGAACCCAACCCGAGTTTCAGGGAAAGTCAAACTGACCCAAACCCGACCCATGTTTCAGTGAAAGTTAGACTGACCCGAACCCGACCCAACCTGGCCCAAACGATCTGAAACCTGACATAACCTGGGAATAGAGGTGCACAATCTGACCAGACCCAAAAAACCCACCCGACCCAAACCCGACCCAAAAAAATGTCGGTAGACGTCCACCCGATACCCGACCCGACCCGAAAAAATGCCAGCAGTCATCAATGAGAAATATAGTAGATCAATGTATCCACATTAAAGCTTACAATACGGTTTTCCGAATAAGATGATATTCAGATTTCAAGAGCAAGATAATTTTATTTTTCTCATTTTCTGACCCATCCACATTTTTTTTATGATATAAACTTTTTTGGATCATTTATATCGTTAGCTTGAATAAAAATTGAAATTTCCCCGCCGCGATGCACGGGTACCCTTCTAGTAATAATAATATATGTCCATAAATTAATATAAAGTACAGTGGCTATAGTGGTCATAAAACGGTAGATATATTTGTGCTTTTTTAGAGATAGCAGTAAAAAATACAAATATTGTATAATAATCCTACAGCACAAAAGGAATTTGATATAAAAACAGTAACAGAATTGCGTGTTTTTTTCTTAAAAATCTTGAAATTTTTTCATGCAAAAAAATACAAGTTTCTGGATATTTAATATAAAATGAAGAACAAAAAAAGTTGAATTTGTCCGTCAAATTTAGTTGATATAAGTTGGTAAGAATTAATATACAAATGCAAATACAATGTCAATTCCAAGTTTATAGATTACTATGTTGGCGGCCGCTGTCAACTTTAAAAAAAAAAAAAAATTTACAAATTACAACAATACACCCCTTACTTTTCACAATTAAAACAAAAACTCCAAAATAATAAATCTTTGATACAATGATTTTTCATTTTTGGTCGAAATAAAAACAAACATTGTGTTTATAATTTTATACACTTAAAAAAACCTTTTAAATTCATTACTCTTTGCGTCTCCATATTAATTAATTCCTTCCAAACCAAATAAATTCACAAGATCCTTATTTTAAATTCGAATTGAATGCAGTGGCATGCATGCAGCCGCCCCACCCTTCGCGCCACTATTTATACCTGCGGAAAGGGCGCTTGGAGAAGAAGACGACAGCAGATCGATCAGCTTCTCCAAACAAGATGCTTCTTCTTCTCCCATACCCTCGCGTGAGCTAGGTCAGTCTCCTCTATCTGCGATTTCCATTCGATCAGATCGAGTGAATTGATTGATCGAGCTTGTTTCTGAAGAAATGCGAGCTGATAACTGTGCGGATTTGGTGATTCTGTTTTGAAGCTTGTCAATCAACGACTGTAAGTTCGTCTGTTTGATTGATTTTGTTCTGCGTAGCTTAATTAGTAATTCCTTGTACGTACGTACCTGTTGCTGCTTTTGTTTGGTGTTTGATTGAAGATGCATACGTTCAGTTTTAGAGGGGAAATCGAAAGAAAAAACAAGAAATTTAAATTTAAAACCCTAGTTACTGTCAAGTCAGGGAAAACCTTGATTGAAACACAATTGCTTCTCAATTGGAAAGCATATGTGCGGCAAAAACTTTGAAGTTTGAACACTGCAATTCGAGGGGTATTCTGGTTTCTGAATTTTGAATACAATATAATTGCTACGTAAAATCAGTGGGTTATAGAGAAACAAATTAGGAAGTAGGGCCATATATATATTACATGCCAGTAATGGTGCAAATGGGGTTCAGGGATGAACATTGAGAAAATTGACTCGGTGAAACTTACTTTTTAAGTAAGAGCAAGGAGAAAGGAGGATGAACATTGAATCTCACAAAGAAAAATATTTAATAGAGGTGGTGCATGTCACATTTACTGAAAATGGATCAGTTATCTTACTGGCTGGCCTTATTATATTTTTATAAAAAGCTGAATATGATTTGCTACAGTTGGAAACAGTGAAAGAATTTATTAATTCGTCTATTTTCTCATATCAAAGCCTTAATTACAGAAGTTGCTTTAATTTCGGAACAGTAAGAAACCTAAATTTTGTATCTGAACTGAGATCTAAATAGATCTGATATTTACGATCCTATTAAAAAAGAGTGGCGTCCTCACCCAGTTACTCCAGTTGACGCTCTCTAAAATTTGAAAGTGTAACCCTGTGAAAATTTACATTGGGGGAAAAAGTTTCCCATTGATCTTTCAACATTTTTCCTGTTTTGTAAGCATCTGTCGATCCAGTAGTCACTTTTCTAGGTTCTTTCTCTATTACCAATTGCGACATAACAAAGTCCCAAATAATGTCAGCACCAACTGATACCAGGACATATGTTGGTTCTGCACAAGTCAAGGAGTGTCAGATCAACAATGCTGGTACCATAATGAGTATACCAGTTTAAGTATCACTAGAAATAACAGCCTTGGGAGTCTAGGATGGTGAAAAAAAGACCAGTTCAGCAAATTCACAGTGGTAACTGGTAATTGCTATTAGTGAGTAGTGACTGCTTATATGGGTGGAACCAGGTCATTGCTTTGCAATTAAATGCATCCAGTAATATTAAAATACCAATGGGTTACTTCTTATTCTGTGTTTTTGTATGACTGATGCAGTTAAATTTCTTTTTTGTTTCATTTGTTTTGAACTTCTTTCTTGAAGGCACGGACTCTGTTGACAAACATGGGTCATGTGGATATAATAAGCAATATGCCAGATTCTATTCTTCACCACATACTCTCTCTGTTGGACATCCAAGAGGCTGTTCGGACATCTGTGCTATCAAAACGATGGGAGAGGTTGTGGGCTTCCATGCAATTGCTGGAGCTTAGCCTGGCGGATTTTGAAACTCAAAGTCCCGACATAGAAGCGAGTTTCATCAGATTTGTCAACTCGTTGCTCTCTCGATGGGAGTTCTCCTCCAACTTGCACACATTTCGTCTATTCTGTGAGGAAAACAACTTCGAGGTTTGCCATCACTCAATCACATCTTGGATACTCTACGCCGTCAATCACAAAGCCAAGGTGATAGAGGTAGATACGTGTTTATACAGAAAGCTTCCTGAAGAAATATTCACCTCCCCATTCATCCAGGAGTTGATTCTAGACATATCTGGCCTTGGCATAGGCATCGCTGGAAGGGTTAATCTTCCTCAACTCAAGAAATTGCATCTCTGTGGAATTATGTCCCGCAGAATTGCAATTTTAAGAGACCTCATGTCAGGCTGTCCTGCTTTAGAAGATCTAGTGCTGAGAATGTGCAGCATTGATATGCGTGTTATTTCTGCTCCACGGTTAAAGTACTTGACGATATTCTCGGGACTAAGTACTGCGAGGATTGAGACACTTAAAGCTCCAAATCTCGTATCGCTCTGCTTAGATTTACATGGTGATGTGCTTCGTTCGGCAAATTTTCAGAAGATGCCATTTCTGGTGGATGCGAAAATCTCTGTGCAGGGTGGCACTGGGTTTGATGCGAACTGCAGTATCCTTTATGCTCTTACAAATGTAAGAGATCTTAAGCTACGTGGGAGTGCCATGAAGGTATGAGTGTTTCTGTTCATTTTTTGAGTTTTGGTATGTTATGACAAAGACTGCTTATTCATTGGCCAAGGAAAAGAATTTGAAGTTCTTGAGATGATCACGATTCATGTATCTGCTCAAATGCTTATTTGGTACTTCTAAAATTATTGCCTGAAAATTTTGATGCTACCTTGTCCAAATATTCACAGTTGTAAGGATAACCTATTCGACGCTTTGGTGTTATTTGTTGTGTCATTTCTCAATGAAGCCTTATATGCCTATTGAATGTCTCCTTTCTGCTTGTAATTATTGCCTGATCTTGTATATTCTCTTCAGGATTTGCTGAGAGTCGAATTACCGAAGTGCGCAACATTCTCCAACCTGACAGAGTTTCACCTTATGGAACTTCGAGAGTGTTATGATTCCAATCTGGTCAATGTCATGTCAGCACATGCACCAAACTTGAAAAACTTTCATCTATCCAGAACTTCTTGCTGTTATGAGTGTTGTTTTGAGGTACTCAATTCTAACCAACCTATCTGGCTAAAAAGTTTATTTATGTAAACCTTACTTACAGGAAAGTACCTAATATTACTTGAAATGTAATAAACTAAAAATGAAAATTATAGGAAGCATTTTCTGCCGAGAAGGACACTTTTTGTAAACACTGGGATCGTGTGGAGTAACATTATTATCTTTTGGGAATTTAATGATCAAATTCATCAGTTCATAAACTATGAGCCAGATCCCGCCTTATTTATGTGGTTTTGTCCATTTGAATTTAGTTTACATAATTTTGCACCTTGAAAAAGAAAATCGTCGAACAGTTTAGATATTGTTCCAAAATTCTTAACATTCTACTAAAACTCAATTAATGATAGACAGAATTTTGTTGAAGTTATTCACTTATTCTTATCTCATGGAATAATTGGGGTTACCCTACTCCTGAATTCCTTTTATGGAGTAGGAGATCAAATTGCATTTATTTATGAATAATCTACAACTGTTAGCGATTCCATAAAAATCTAATTGTTTTTTTTTTTTTTCTTCTTGATCAATAGTGTCCATGACTTTTAAAGAAGTTCCTATTATTGGTGTCAAGATGCCTTCAGCACCGGTGAGTTTTCTTTTCCTGCTAAAATGCTCCACATATTTAACTCAGGTTGCTTATATATTTGAAAATGTGATTGAAATATCCTTGAATCAGTTAATTTATCTTGACACTTACCAGAGTTCCTTTTCTTCCATGTGCAGCTGGTTGCATGTTTGTATCTCGACACATAAAGAGGTGGCTTCTCTCTACTGTTTAAACCGGGCAGAACTCCGGATGCCATGTAATAGATGAGAGGAAGTCAACTTTGGGGTTTTGGGTTTTATTTTCGGAAAATAATTATATATTGGTTATATAGTATATATCTTGCATTATTGTTAGTCACTTGTGTACCAAGTGTCCAAGTGAAACCATACTTCTGTCAATTTCTGTGTGAATGCCGGCATGTAAATGACAGTAGTTGTAAGATGTTGAAAATAGGCTAATGTTAATAGTGTATAGTAACTATTATTTTTTTTATTTGAAATCATTTGCATTTTCCGGAGAACTTTTCGCACTAATTATCAGAATTCTGTAGTTTCCAAACGGTAGTTCTTTATTCAAAAAGCAACGAATTTCACAAGTCAGACTGTTGTAAAACAACTACAATGATTCTTGACTCTTGAGTGGTTAAATTAGGATTACTAGATACAGGCCGGCCTTGTACGTAAACATGTGCAATTTTCTAGCGTGTTCAAAGTTGTAATTGTTAAACAGTTGTGCAATTGTTTTTTTGTTAGTGCAGTATGGAAATGGAATAGATTGAATATAAAATTGAATATAAAGGAGAGACGAGTTACAACTCGTTAATTATATATGTTCGATTTATATTAAGACAACGTTTGATTACCTAGTTGGTGTTCTACACATTAACAAAATAAAGTAATAAACCATTTAGATGAAAGATGCCTTCCATTGAAATGGAGGTTTACATGTATAGATGAAATATTTTTCCTGGGCAGAATAAGTCTTCAATCGAAAAAAACTTGTCAGGTAAGAAGTTGGTACTTCCAACCGGCAACTACACGACTAGAACAAACTGAGCGCAAAATTCAAACAAATTGGATACAAATTACAATCAGCAGGCAGAAAGAAAAAAAAAAGAAAAAAGAAAGAAACATATCCAATTCAGAATAAAATGCAATTGCAAACTTAAGTGAAAGTACGACATTAATCTGCAAAGGAAACAGACTGGTATGACTTATTAATAAGTTTGTCAATTAAAAACTACAGAAATTAAGTTTTTGTTCATCAGAAAACAGAGCATCTTCAGAAAAAGAATTTGATGAAACTAAGAAACTCAAAATTAGCCAGAGCTCTCATTTCCAAAGTGTCTCTGTAGATTTCTATACACAACCAGCAGTTCCTTTTTCGTTCAAACTCCATATGTAGATATCTTTTTGGTCCTTTTGCTTCTTGACATGTCAAGAAACCCTATCGGCCAAAAGGCCATAAACCAAATTGTACCCAGTTTGCAACCAAGGAAATAAGAACGGAGCTTACTTCCAGAGACCAATTGAGCACATTACTTGTGTCTTTCATTTCAATTGTCGAAGGAGAGGAGAGAGCAATAAAGACTCTTTCTTGGCTTGACCCCTCGCACATGGTAAAAGGAAGCTACATTTGAGACTTGTCCAATTTGTCTCTCTCACCACTGCCACACCTTCGACGCTCTCACTACACATCAGTGCAGCCGACCACTAATCAGTGAGACATTCCATAACCCACACATCTTCTCTTCTTTCTCTTCACACTGCTAGCAAACTGAGAAATGAGAAAGAGAGAAAAAGAAGGGAGAAGAAAACAAAACAGTAAAAGAGAGGAGTAATGCATGTAAGGATTAAAAAAAAAAACAAAGAAGGGACATGTGCAAAGAGAAGAATGAAAGGTAGCAAAGGAGCATTGAAAGGATAAAAGAAGTAAACTAAAAGGAGCCCGAATTTACATCAACATCTAATAAAAGGATCACAAGCAACTCTACTGATGACACATAAAGGTTCACCATTCAAGTAAATGAACCAAAAAGCAGGAGGTATACAAAAAACCAGAAAAGACAGTACAGACCACATTATTATGTACATCTGTGCTAAGTTGGAGATATAAGGAGATGGTGAAAACTGCAGGATGGAAATCCACCTGCTAAAATTTGTAAGAAAACACTCTTCATTTTCTGCTATTCATCAATATTGAGGAAGGGATTATATAATGTACATAAGTGAACTAATCTACATTCTACACGAAAGCAATCAACATTAAAATACTGTTGGATCTTAGCATGCATTCCACATTAAATTTTTGTTGCAGCTTGTAGAAATTTATTACTTCCAGAGGAGTCCTAAAACAGTAACAACCAGCAACATCTGGAATGAATGACCTCCATTGAAACAGAACATGAGGGAGCATTCCTGCAAACCAGGCAACCAAGTATTACACATCAGGTTGGATTATTGCCAGTGGGTCCATACAAGAATTGGATAATAAAGAATGCTGTCCAGTGGGTACATACAATTATTGCCGATTTGCAGCAGTATAGGTTGCTATTCAAATCTTAACCCAAACAAAACAAATTATCTATTGTATAATAAATTTCATCCAGTATTGCATCCTCAAGAATCAAAAGTTTATACATACATTCTTTTGTTATATATTGCACTTTTGTATTTTTTTTTTTCTGGTAACTTGGGGCAATATCTGATTGAGATACGATGAAGTTCGCAGAGCAATTAATTACACCTTTGAGGACTTACTCTATGCAAAGTAAATATCTTTTCTTCTTACTTTCCTCAAAACTTGCAAAATTATGACCTAATCAGCTCCAATTGAACTCAAATACAATTTACAAGTGATGAACCAAATGTAACCAAAATAAACAAAATTAAGCAAAACAAGATATACCTCACAAGTCACAAACTCACAATCCAACAATTCATCTCCTTCCCTTGCCCCTCTCCTCAGCCTCCTGCTCGGCCATTCTCTTCGCAGCCACCGCGAGCTTATCAACGGCATCTTGCACCGCCTCTCTCCCTCCGATCAACAGCTTCGTCACGATCTCCGGATCCGTCTCAAACCTCGCGTCCTCGAACTCCTTCCTCGCGTTCTCCCTCAGCACCTCGCTCCACGGCACCCCGCGCGAGTCCGGCCACGTGAAGAACCGCGACGCACGCAGCACATCCCGGTACAGGCTCAGCGCCTCTCGCCGCGTGCCCGTCAGGCCGCGCCGCAGAGGATCATCGCCGTCGTCGTCCACTTTCGGGTCCTTCTTGGCGAGGTGCCGGTCGAGAAGCTCGTCGATGGTGTCGGGGCCCTCGTGCAGGCGGCGGGAGAAGGCGAGGGTTTGACGGAGGGAAGAAGAAGAAGGGCGCGAGAGGCGACAGATGGAAGACGCCATTGTTGTTACTTGTTCCTCTCTCAAATCTCAATTGATCAATTCCTTTGTTGTGTTCGCAATGCATGAAAAAGAGGAAAAGAAATGGCTTGGGAATTATGAAGCCCAATTGTAAAAAGCCCAAATTAATTTAGGCCCATAATTGAGAGAGTCTTTTTATCCGATCCAGCTCAAATGTGTAAGCCCAAATTAATTTAGGCCCATATAACGAGAGACTTTCTATCCATCCAGCTCAAGTGTGCAGAGCCTATTTGGCCCATAAAAGAGAGAGCCTTTTATCCATTTCATCCGATTTTGCAGAACCCAAATTAATTTAGGCCCATGCTATTCCAAACAACCCAATTATGCAGAGCGCAAATTAACTTAGGCCCATTATGAGGAATTCAGATCCTCTGAGTTACTGTAAAAATTACAGTTGCCCGGACCCTCTCTTTAATACCTGCCCCATGCACCTAAAAGTCTGACCGTTTTAATTTGTATTGACCGTGATCTCAAACCAACGGACAAGATTGTTTATAAGTTACCGCAAAATTTGGGGTAACTCAGAAGATGCGCACTCCCATTATGAGTGCCTATATATCCGATTTAGCCCAATTGTGCAACCAAAATTAATTTAGGCCCATAATTGAGAAGAGCCTCTCTATCCGATCCAGCCCAATTGTAGAACCCAAACTAATATAGGCCCATAATTGCAAGGGAGCCTTTCTGAATCCAGCCCAATTTTTCAGGGCCTAAAATTAATTTAAAGCCCATGATCTTGAATAACTGAAGTGACAGCCCAATTGTGCTCACTCTTCCCTTCTTACTTAGCAAAGCCCAAGTAGAAAGTTAGAAACTTCTCTAGCGTTTACTTCTTCTCTTCTTCCAGAGCGATTGCAGTCAAACTCACCCACGTCGACCACGACCGGCGCTGCCGCGTTTCTTGTTTCCGCCGACATACAAACAAACCCTCGTAAAAGTCTTCCTCCCAAACCCTCTTCCTTGATCCTTCCCCTTCTCTTGCAATCCAATCCAATGGCTTCCGGATACAGGTGCGGGTCATGTGGGACTGATCTGAACCTCAACGCGGCGCATCTGTACCCGCCGGACACGTACTTTGAGGCCGGGAACAAGAACACTCTCTCCTTCTCGTGGATCGATGAGTCGAAGTTCAAGTTCAGCAAGGAGGCCAAGTTCATGCCGTTCTTCGAGACGCTCGATTACTGGGGCATCCAGCGCAAGCGCACGCGGATCATGTGCGACAGCTGCGGCCGCCTTGTCGGGTACGTGTACGACGACGGGCCGCCGATCATGGAAGGCCACGGGCAATTGGGGTTCGGGCCGAGTCAGGTCATCCCTCGGCGACCGAGGTACCGGTTTAAGGTCAAAGAGCTTAGTGTTATCCCGTCGTGAAACGGCATGCTGGATTGCTTAATTAGATACATGAAGTTTTGTGTATATTTGTGTGATATAAGCTAGGGTTTGGTTGATGAATGCAATTTGGCAAGTTTGTATTGTATACTGGGATTGTATCTGTGAATAACTGAATATGCTTTTATGAATAAGAAAGATTACTTGCTTATGTAATGAGTAGTAAAATGGTTAGAATTTGTACAAAAGGGTACTACTAAGATCTTTTACTGTTCTGTATTGTAATGTGGTGCTTTTGTTCTTCTTTGGAATGGAATGTGTACCAGTATCAGTAATACAAGGAAAATAAAGAACTAAGCTCAGTACCTGCATTACTCCATGGGAGTCTGGTACTAGTAATCCTGTACCAATCCATGTTGATCTTATGCTTAAAAAAATATTGGTACCGATTTACTATTCAGAGAAGCATCGTATCTCACAAACATTAGAAGCAGCATTCAACAGACATTTACTCTTAAGTTGGATCTATCAACTGAAACCATCACAAAACAAAATTATTTAAAGACCAAGAAGCATGGATACTGATACAGCACTGGTATCCTATTGCACTGCAATTTGCAAACACTATGAGTTAAGATGATATGCAATGCTGGGACACCTTCCAAAAGTTCCAATCAGCCTGTGACATGCTGACATTGTGTAGGGTAATCTCAAAGAGGAACTTCTGATAGGTGAAAGTGAAAGTTTGATAGTAGCTACTGTCTTTTACAAGCTGATACTAGTATCAGTTAAAATTTAAAAACTTGAAGGAATATCATTATTTAGAAGGCCATAAATCTATAAGATGTACAACTCTTTGGTTTTTCTGGTTTTTCTTTTGATTTAAGGTTTGAATTCTCTGATTATGTTCTTATCAGCACTAGAAGGAGAATGTTCTTAATAATCACCACAAAACTGCAAGTAACAAATTTTCTGAAAAAAGATGAATTCCTTGTTCATATATAGACAACATCACAATACTGATTATACAATTGGAAAACCATAAGTCTCTAAAAACAACTGCTTACAGGCTTACAGCTTACTCCTACCAAGATAATTATACATATTATGATACAAAAGTAGTACACCGGGATCTAGGAACGTCGAACAGAGATGAACTGGTACTGGTAAAAAACACAGGGAAGGCAACATCTGAGTAACCGGGTTTTCAATCAGCACTGCATGCTCCGCTGTCTGCGCATTGTCTCGACCGTCCTGCCTCTACACTGCTCAACCGAAACATCCTATTTGGAGTGCAGAACAGCAGCACTTCCAACCGAAAACGAAAAACCTCGTCCTACTAATCTCGACTTCTAGGCATCAGCGACATATAAAACGATCAGTGCCTATCGATCAGACTGTCATGATTCAAGAAAGCTCAAAAGGAGAACACGAAGAATTAACAAAACAGAAACAATTTCTCTGCGATCATTTCGATCACTCGTGAATTCCGATTTCTTCAGGAATGCTCTGAAGAGCGGGCTCCCATCCGCCCCGACGGCTCCTCATCACTTCTTGCTTCTTCTCACGCCTCCTCCTAAGCACATTGAACAGCTGCTCCAGCGACTGCGGGGCCATTCTTTGACGGTTCTGTTTGGCATTGTTCTCACGCTGATTCATCGCCGCAATCAAATGCTTCAGCTCTTTTTTGGTCACCACGATCTTAACCGTCATCTTCCCGTCGTCTTCCTCATCGTGACTGAGGAGCTTCCCCTGCTGAAACTTGTCAGCTGGTAGGTGCTTCCTGTTGATGTAAGGGAAGAAACACTTGGCCATGGCTTCAAGTTTGCTTCTTTTTGTTCTTAATATATGATCTTTAATTTCCTTGTCTTTGAGTGAGATGAGTAGCTAGCTAGGATTGTTGGCTTGTGGCATATGGTGTGTTTGGTTGCATATATAGGAACCAAGGAGGATGTCGGTATGGGCGGATCCGAATCCACTACTTTTCTATAAAGAAGAGCAAACCTGCTTTTCATGATCCGACGGTTGAGAAACACTGAATTACTTCGAGATCGGTACGGCAAACACTAGAGAACTTTAAGATCAGTGCAGCAACCAATCCTGACCATCTGATTGAAAAAGCAGGCTGCGGTATGGCCTTAAGGTACAGATAAAGAAAGGCCAATTTGGAGTTGTCAACCATGTATTAAAAAGCAAAACATTCTTGTTTTGTGCCGGTTTTGCTCCCAATTATTAAGTATGTGAATAAATACAATTTAGTTTCCGTCTCTTGAGCCGACCAAGTTCCAAGTTACCACATGCAGGACTCCATGATTATCTCCTCATTTCACTCATTCCCAGATGATCAATAGTTAATTAATTAATTCCTTTTTCTATTTTATTGATGTTATCAATATAATGTTCATTTATTTAAAATAAAATGTCAAGGTTTACTTTTCGCAAAAATTTGGAATTAAAAATTTGCATGTATGGTTTGACAATTCAAAAAAAAGATGGGTAATCTGATAACTTAAGCTATCAATATATTAATTTAATTTAAGAGTAAGAACTGGCCATAAATTCCATTGCTGACCCCAATTGCATTTTGGGAAAATTAATTCTAATACTTCTTTAATTATGAGAAATCCCAAAAAAAATAATACAATTTTGAAGGAAATTAATTCCGTATGAAAAAAAAAAGGAATATTATATGGTATCTTTGATGATAATTAAAGAACAAGGCTGCCTAGCTTGTCTTATTCTCACATGGTTGATTGTGTTCTGATTGGGACGAACGTGCATACATGTCGAGGATAATGTTTCTTTATTTATTGCACAATTTCTGTCTTTCTCATCATTTAAATAAAAATAACCCAGTAAACTTATGATAAATAAAACATTAAATCTCGCCAAATTAATCAATATATAGTTCGTCAATTCCATATTACGTTCATATATATACATTGTATATACTATATAGATTGACAAACTCATATATATACCAATTAAAAATACTTTTACTTGTGCATTTCCGTTCAAAGCCAGCTTGCATTCGAAAAGTACTTCTTGCTTGTTGTGTAACACATGCAGAATTATATATATAATTTTTCAACAATTATTTTAGCATAACACCTGAAATTAATTAATCAAAGTTCCGCTTATAGAATTAATTAATTAATTGACTTGAACTCACGATCATATATATATATATATATTCATATATACGACATTATTACACTTATAATTTGTTGTTTTTATAATTTAGATAGCTCATAAATGCAACCAACAATGATAGGCAAACTTAAATGAGTAGTGCCAAATATATATTTGATTAAACTAGCATCCAGAGACGTGCTTCCAATTTACATGATTTTTTCTACCTTTCCCTAGTTACTTAATGATAACTTGTTATATAATGAAATAATTAAGTAACTATATAATTAAATTAGAATAGTCTAATTAACGTCTAACGGTTTTGATACTCCAATAATTATAGGATCGAATCTGAGCAGCTATATATATCATAATATCAATCATATGGAATTATGAGAGGAGTCTAAGACAGGCTATCCAGGATCCATTAGGTAAACCAACCATATAATTGGCAAATAAGAGTTTCGAATGTTCTATTAATTATTTATCATAAATATATATCTTTACAAATAACTTGTAATAAAAAAAGAGATAATCTAATTATACCCCACTCTTAAATACCCCGTTATCATACCCCATCATCCAACGGCCCATAATACTCCAAAACTCAAAAGGTATCTGGATCAAATAGATTCCAATTTTGGGGAAACTCTATTCTGATCCCGGTATGGCAGTATCCCACTCCACCCTCTTACACCGATCATGTCTCCAATCTCTCGGCCAACCTCGCAACCTCCGCCGGTGCCCCCGCTCCTACAAGCCTGGAAGCGCGGCCTCCTTGATCTCCTCGACACCTTCATCGTGCTCAAGGAGTATCAATTCATACTCCAAACCTGGTTTGTCGTCTGAACGTCCGTCGCTTCTTCTCCGACTTCTCCGATCGCACCGTCTAATCATCGTATCTCTGCACTGTTGTTCCCAGCGCCATTTATGCTGCTCATATGGCTGAAGCATGTGCTGATCGCAGTTGCCTCCTTAACAGATGATGATCTGGTCGACGAGGGCTCCGTCAGGCGCACCCGGAAGGCCATTAGTGATCTTGCCATCATGATGCTAGATGAGAGGTATCTGTCTAACTCTTCTTCTTGCTCTACATTCAGAAACTACTTCTTGCTCATAGTGCCAATGGGTTTATCTGTCAAAATAAAGAATATATTTCTCAAAGTTTTGGTTTAGCAGCTTAAGAATACTAATGAGTTATCAATACAAAGTATTGATAGTTTCTTAATTATGTATTTGACTCATGTATGTAAATATGTAAGATATTACTTGTGTGTGTACAGTATTAGTATTTTATGAATTATGTATTTAGTATGTATATAATTGGTATTAATACATTCTCAAATAGTATTTGGACATATATATATGTGGGATAATCTTTTATTTAAAAAACCCCGTAATCGTACCCCATAATCGTACGGTCCGTATTGATTCGCGGTAGCGCATATACATTCCCAATTTCAAACCTTCTATTATGGCATTCTCCTCTTCTAATACTCGCGTTTCTCTTCTCTCTAACCGAAATTCAAATTTCAACGAGGCACCTACTCCAGCATCGACGTCAAGCCTTCTTCTCCGGCGACGCATATTCTATTCCGACGATCTCCATCCATTCTCTTTTCCATCGTGGACCTCCATCGAGTCTCTCCATCGCGGATCTCCATGTCTTCATCTTGACGCTCGTTCGTCGCTTCTATCTCCATTGCTTCTCTTTTCCGTCGTTGAGCCTTCCTCTCGACGCTCGTTCATCAATTTGACGACGTAAGTTCATTTAATTGTTCAAATTTGAGTTTAATTGAATAATTGAGTCTAGTTCTGCTCATTTGAGTTCAAATTGTCCGAATAAATGAATGTATTGTTACTTCGTTAATTCAGTATTATTATTTGCATTTCAAACTATTAATCTAGGTTGTAATCAATAATACTGATTATTCGATTTCATTCTTTCTTAGATTTAGTTGTTCAAATTTGAGTTTAATTGAATAATTGAGTCTAGTTCTGCTCATTTGAGTTCAAATTGTCCGAATAATTGAATGTATTGTTATTTTGTTAATTCAGTATTATTACTTGCATTTCAAACTATTAATCTAGGTTGTAACCAATAATACTGATTATTCGATTTCATTCTTTCTTAGATTTGAATGTATTGTTACTGTATGAGTCTAGTATTATTACTTCAAATTCTAACTATTAATTTTATCTGTGTTGTATCTAAAAATTGCACTTATTATTTGAGGTCAATTATTTTGAATTTGAAAGTATTTCTATTGTGTTGAGTTACTATTATTACGTACATGTTAATCTATTTTTCTGAGTTCAATTGTTTTGAATTTTTCAAGTATTTGCATTATATTCATTTAGTATTACTATTTACATGTGTAACTATTAGTAGTTTCAAACTTTTAGCATTAATATTTGTAACTTGAACTATAAATAGTTGTTTATGTATATATTGTTAGTTTTATATTGTTACTATTCCAAGTATATGTTCCTTCCTTTATCAGGTTTGAATCATTGGATTCTGGTCGTCGCCGATTTGCAGAAGTTTTGTATTACAGTGTATCACTCTGCGCCTGATGACACATGGCTTGAGCACCAAAACGAACATATCGTTACTATTGGGTGGTTCAAGTATTTTCTGAGTTACCGGTTTGGTAAGTAGTTATCTCACTCAACATGTCTTAGTTTGTTTTTCTATATTTGTCTATGTTTTTGAAAATTATGGTTTGAATTGTTTTTTTTTTTTCTTTTTGTGGAAAAACCTGAGTGACTGAATTGTCGTCTCAATTGGGTAAAAAATGTGCCAAAGCAGTATGGTAGCAATGACTGTGCATTATTTGTGTTGAGATATGCTTATGCGCATATTGCTTATGGATTTGATAATATGCATTTTGACCAGGTTAAATTTTCATACATCTTTTCAATATTATTAGTTTGATAATGTTATTATTATTACTTAATAATTGTTTGTATTATTGTTTAATTGTTCTACAGTTGTTCTATTTGCTTGTATTATTAGTTTGTTATTCTTACTATTACTAGTTAACAATTGTTTGTATTATTATGTAACTGTTGTATTGTTGTTCTTTTGTAGGTACAAATTAGCAAGGAAAGACTTATTGTTGCCTATAAGATTTTGACGGATGTAAGAAACATAAATAATAGGATTAGAGCTGTTTGATTAGGGCAAAGAAAGTTCAGAATTTGAAACTCTTAGCTTAAGATAAGAAAACTTGTAGTAGGAAAACAGATGGAGTGAATAATGTGCAAATGCTTTTAGTTTTTCTTTTGTGAATGATGTTTTAGTTTTCAAAACAGATGTATGCTTTTGTTATAATGTAGGTATTATTACTTGTAGTTTTTGTACGGTTTTATTATGTGATATGGTTGGTTGTTATGATTTTTAACTACGCACATAGGCTTTGCTTTGTTTCAGAGTAAAGTTTGTATTGTGACTTTACTTCAACTATATTATTAACTACAGCATAAAGTATTATTATCTGTTATTTGTGAAAAAATTGTGTATTATAGTTCTTTTTAGTTGGTATTATTAATGTGTTAATGCATTATTGTGACATTGAAAATAAAATAAAATTTTATCATATTTTGTATTTTATGTACTATCATTAGTTTCAAAAAACAGTTACCTATACAAATTCTGAATTTTGACAATCACATAAGAACATTTGTATATAGAATGCAATGGTATTACTACTTCTGTATACTAGGTATTTAGACCATCTATAATATGTATTATTAGTTGCAGAAGTTTAGTTTTCCATATTAGTCAAACGGGGGATTTGACCGGGGTATTTGACTGGGGTATTTGACTTTTTTTCATAGTCACGTATTTTTTTAGACGTGCAGAACGTATGCATTGTAGGTATTATTACTTGTTATAGGTAGTATTTAGGGTTTGTTCTATAGGTATTTAGACTTGGAGGACGAAATGTTTAGCGCGCTTATAACACATTTGTTAGTATTATTAGTCGGGCTGTAAATGTATTTGGGTTTTGGTCAACGCGGGGTATTTGACCGGGGTATTGAAGGTGGGGTACTCATATCTTCTCCCATAAAAAAAATATTAGTAGTTTGTTAGAATATTTTTTTTTCTTCCAAGTATATTTCAGAAAAAAAGGTAATAATGATCAGAGGACCATATATATATGCATATGATTATCATTGTTATACCTAAATGGCAAAATGCACTGCATGAATCACTTATATATGTATGTGCATAAGAATATATATGCACTGACACTTTGAAGTTTAAAGCAATAATTAAATTTTCAATATGTTCATTTTATAAGCATATAATTTAATTAATATGACTACATAATTTAAAGATCTAGATTATATTTATATCTCATTTCATTTTTCTTACTTCAGACTAGATTTTGTAACAAAACTTTATTCGGTTAATTATGATTTTAATTTATAAGACTTTGTTCACAATACATATATATACATGTATATCGATCAGTATATGTATGCTTGTTGCTAGCTGGCTTGGAAAAAGGAAGTTTAAATAAGTTTTGGTCATCGCTAATTAATTTACGAATCTTAATTAGCATGAAAAATATGCTAAGTTACTAATTATAATTTACTGTCATTACTTTAATCAATATAAATATATGACTACATGATACATATATACAGAGTAAAAATCAATGCAAATAGAGATAATTCTATAAGTTTTAAATTTGTCATCTACTTTTTAGTGAAGTAATTAGAGGGGTTAAGCCTTTCATTTTAAGTATATATATGTCCTAATGAAAAAAATTTAGTTTTAACTTCAAAACTGCAACGTTTTCAAACTAGTCGGCTATTATTTCATCTTAATCTTTGTAATACCAAATTAAATAATTCATCTGTACTCTATATATATTAAAAAAAAAAAAGTCAGCAATATGAACGCTGTAATTTCAATCATATAATATATACAGCCATATCATCTTCAGCCATAAGAATATACAAGACTTCTAGAAGTCAACAAATTTTTTTTTTTTTATATTTCCATTTTAGATACACATAAAAAGGTTAATTGTACAAACTTATTAATTAGTATTATGCATGCAGTTCCTTTTAGTAATGTAGTCATTTTAATTAGTTTCACAAACTATTTAGTGAACTTAATTAAAAAAAATAACCATACTTCAATATCTTCATAGATGTTACACAATAAAATATGGTGGATACCAAAATTTCAATTTTAGAATACTTGAATATTTGTTTTGAATTTTTTTAAGATGACTAAAAAAATAAGCTATTCCATAAAATTTCCCAAAGAAATGCAGAAAAAAATTCCAACTCTGAACTAATTAATTAAATATACAGGAAGTAATTATATTTGTATGTGCTTAAATTTTTTTTTTGTTTTTAATGTGTGTGCGGCCGCCTTGAAGTCCTACTGATCACTGATGTTAACATCAGGCCGAAAACCAAATTAAAACGGCAGTCAAAATAGCTATATATGACCTAGCTAGGCTATGGTAACAATAACATATCCTAGCCACAGGTTAGTTACCTTAATTAAGGGGAATTATATAACATATAACATGCGGATGGCCGGACGGAACTCATGGACATGAGCAGAGCAGTCGCTGTTGTTGAACTTGAATGTCATGAGTTGTTACTTGTTAATCAATCTGCTGGTGGTGGTTGCAAGCAAGCAATTTGTAAACAAAGATAGATAAAATCAGGCAAGCATCTTTCTCAGCAGCAGACTGCACATGGGCTGATGATGATGAGCCGACTTCTGCGGCGAAGAATCCAACATTTTATTATTATTTTCTTCGGGATAATGACCTAGAGGCCCCCGAACTTTCACCTTGTGACAAGTTGGTCCCTGAATTTTTATTTTGGACAAGTAGCCCCCAAACTATAATTTTGTGACAATTTACCCCCTCAACCATTAATCAACCATATAATAATTCATTTGAAATATAAAATGACCAAAATGCCCTTATATATTTATTGGATGCATTATTTTTATTATTATAACATTTAATTACATAAATAATTAATTAATAATGTACATAGTTACATAACTAATTAAAATTAATAAATTTTGTTTATTTGATTGTGATGATAGCAAATAACTTATGAAAAAATAGTTGAATATTTGAAATTGTAAATATATATACAAATTTTTTTATCATTTTTTGTATATAAATATATAGAGTTAGACTATTATGCAAACTAACGCCTCAAAGTTAGCGTAATCATATCCGAAATCACGATTTATGGTGCTCAATAAATTCTTCATATGAATATATCAGGGAATACAAAAATTTCCATTTTTAAAATTTTTTAAGTATTTGTTTTGTATTTTTGAAAATAGCTTGTACAAACATCAATTTTTAATTAATATTTATGAGTAATTTTCTAAAATTCAAAACAAATGCTTATAAATCTCCAAAAATAGAAAATTTTTGTATTTCTCAATATTTTCACATGAAGAATATATTGAGCACCATAAATTGTGATTTCGGACATGATTACACTAATTTTGAGGCGTTAGCATTTCGGACCGAAATGCTAACGTTTGCATAATAGTCTAGCTCTAAATATATAATCATTATAAAGGTTAAATCATTATAAGAATAAAAGTAGATCATATAAAATAATAGGCGACAATGCATTATGTAATATAAATTTCTAATTACATACTTATATGATTAAATAGTTCTTATCTTTTTATAAATTATAAATTAATGAACCATGAGCATTTTAAATATTATCTTAAAATGTATGAGGGTATTGTGGTTATTTCATATATCAATTGAATTATCATATGGCTAATTAATGGTTGAGGGGGTAAATTGTCACAAAATCATAGTTTGGGGGGCTATTTGTCTAAAATAAAAATTCGGGAGCCAACTTGTCACAAGGTGAAAGTTTGGGGGCCTTTAGGCTGTGCTCCAGAACAGCAAAGGGAAGGGAAAGGTAGGGGAGGGGAGGGGAGGGTTTTGAAGGGTTTGTCACCTCTCAAATTGGGGGGTAGAGATTGGAGGGTAAGACAATATAAATTATGTGTCTTGTTCCCCTCCTCTCCCCTCCTGTACCATCCTCTACCCCTCTAAAAATTATGTTGTGGAGTAAGGTACAAACTTTGGGCAGGGCAATAATAAATCTGGTCAGCCCTTCATTCCCTTACCTTCCCCTCCTCTACCCCTCTCTGGAGCACTGTGTTAGAGTCATATTCCCTATTTTCTTTTTAAAGAATCCAACAATCCAAATGGAGGTTGTCACTGTCGTTTTGTGAGCAGGTTTCTATCAATGTAGTTGTAGAGAATCACTGATACTTGGGTCCTGCGTTTTTGGGTAAGTGATGACTGATGACTGATGAGTATCATGTATATTGGGCACAGAAACTGGTACAAAAAATAGATACAGGAGATCGATTGTGATCTCTTATTTATTTTTATTTTTTTTTATTTTTGTAGCTTAATAGAGGATGATATATAATATGGGCAGTTGTTCTTGCACATGGCCGTTGCAAGGTTGTTGATTGAATATATTTTTTTTTTTTGAATTCCTTGTGGATTGAATATTAGTATTGTAGAAGGTCGCTTTCCAATGATCATATTCATCCATCCTCTTACGGTGCCGATATGTAAATTAATGGACAATTTTATAAAAGAACCTACTTGTTGAAAACATCAAACAAAATGCCCTCCTTCCAAATTTTTTGCCAAAATACCCTTGTGGGTCCCAACTGGACACTCTTTTTCCTTTCCTTTACTCTCCCTCCTATTAATTTACTAGTATCTTACTCGTGCGTTACAACGGATCTTATTTAATAAAATTTCTTGATATGAATATTTTCATTATTGTTATAACTAAATAAAATTATCCGTAACTAAAACGTTAATTGTCGTTGATTGTCCTGTCCGTATATATTATTTTATTTACTTACCATATTGTGTTTCAATTTTATGATAAAATCATCAACTGATTCATCATAGCTCATAAATTAAAAAATGGTCCCTTTAGTTCAACTTATAGGTTTCTCTAACATTGATTATAGCATTACCAAAAAAAAAGTCTTATTGAAAATTATTTTTTCCTCTCTAGTGATGTTTGATTTTTTTTTCTTTTTTTTTCAGTATGGTTCATTTTTTTTTTTTTTTTTGAATTTCAGTATGGTTTCATTGAATTTTTTTTCATCTTTGAAGAATAAAATGGAGATTAAGTGCCTCAAAGTACCATTGAAAATAAACATATTGGCAAGAATTTAATGTAACTTTCATTGAAAATAAACAAAAGGGAAGGTAAATGGGAGTAAAAGTGGTGTATGGTTGGGCCCCACAAGGGCATTTTGACAAAGAATTTGGAGGGAGGGTATTTTGTTTGATGTTTTAAAAAAGTAGGGTATTTTATTAAATTGCCCTAAATTAATAATGGGTGGTTAATTAATTACTGTTTGATTAATAACAACATTTCTCAAAGGTGAACTTTGCACCCAACTATAGTAACTATTTGTATGAAAAAAGGTGCAATATATGCAGCAAAGCAGATGGATGGTCATTGGTTTATTTTGTTGGGTACTTTAGAACTTGATTGTTCCTTGACATCTGGAGAATCCTAATTAATTAATTTGTGAGTTTTAAATTAATTAAAGAACCAACATTTCTTCGTCTAATGAATTAAATATATAAGTCCTTCATTTGGACAGCTGTGTAGTTAAGCATGACTTGAAAATTTTGTAATACACGCTAATTTAAAAAAAAAAAAGAAAAAAAAAAAGCGTGACACTTTATCATTTTGAAGATTGTGAAAAAAAGAAGAACAAGAAGAAGAAGAAGACTGAATAACATAATTGTTCCCAAAAGTATAACTTTTTTCAGATATAATGGTTCTTATACGTATGTAGCAATTTGATCCGTAAATTCTTCAAATATAAATATATTATATTATTCCTCAAAATTTTAAATTTATACAAAAGTGTCCTACATTTCAAATTAATATTATGAAATTTTAATTTGCGGACTGATTACATGAAGGATGAGATATATTAATTCTAGAGACAATCATGTAATTTACTCAAAAGTTATGATAATAAGCTACTCTAAAGAAAACAAAAAGATTTATCAAGAATTCAAATTTTATTTTTTAGTTGGAGTAGGTTTTTCAATTTTTATCTTCAAAAAATATAAAAGACAATGATTTACCCGGCAATTAATGACTTTCCACCTAATAGGGATCTGTTGTCCTACAAAGTAGGTTGCTCCATTGATTGCAGTGGAACTTGTTGGCCGGTTAAAAGGTAAAAACATATTGTTAATTAACAATATTTTTCTATGAGATTTTTTTTCTTTTTTTAAAAAAAAGATGTTATCAAGAGTATCAATTCAATTTTGACAACAGTCATCTAAAAAATTAGAGACCAAATAAATCACTAACGTTTTATATTTTTTGCACATTCTATTTATTTTACTTTATCTATTATTTACCTCACTACCACAAACATCACTTTAATAAAATGATTTAACATTTTGTTTTGCTTTAACTTAGTACACTTATCAGATAAATAGAAGGTTAATATTTGAAAACCACTGAGAAAAAAAGATGACAACTTCATTGTGAATATTGACGAATTAAAATATTGTAACTCATTGCACGCAGGGGCGGAGCTAGGGGGTGGATATGGGGGTGCTAAGCACCCCCCATGATTTTGTAACTTAAAGGAATATATGTAATTTTTCTATATAATTTGCTCAGTAATTTCTGTTTGGCCCCATATAATTGATGGATATATAGTTTTGTACTTCTAAGTACTCCCCATGTCACAACTCTGGATCCGCTCGTGATTGCACGCCGCCAAGAAAGGTAGAAAAGAAGTTATGTATTAGATGAAGTGCACAGACCAATTGATGTGTTTAGCTAGGTCCTTTAGCAGAGGCGGACCTCTTTAGAGGCCAACCTGGGTGCCCGCCCCCCCTTAAAATTTATAAACATCCACCAAATTCATTAATTTTCGTTGTAAAATCTGTTTGGACAATAAAATGCACCTCCCCTCCCGCGTAATCCAACATTATTTTCCCTTAATAAAATTACTCTTTCTAAATCATTAATTTTCTCCTTAACCATGCGCTCTTCTATTTAATTGGTTTGAGTAATAGATATCGGAGTTGAACTAACTAATTATGATTTGCTAGAGCTATTAATTCGGGTTTCGTCCAAAAAATAGTATCAAATAAATAATAAAAAATTATAAAAAATTTAATATTAAACAAAATTTTGAACATAATTTTTAAATCTTTTGATATAAATAATAGTAATGTAATAATTAAATACTAAATGTTAGATAATTTTAAGGGTTAAATATTGTTTTAAAAATTTAAACACATCATATTCATGTTATTTAATATGAAGAGAAAAACATATAAGTCATTGGATCAAAGTATATAAAAGTTTCAAACAAAATCAATGGTAAATTACATTAAACCTACCACTCTTTATGGAATATAGATTTAATTAAAAGAGAAATATATGTATGCTGGGACCATGTCTTTCAATTAGGGCTGGCAACGAATTGAATCGAATTGAATTGTACCTTAACCGAATCGAGCTGAAATCGAACCGAGCCGAAACCGAATCGAACGAGCTCGAACTCGAATCGAGCTCCGAGCTCCATACGAGCTCAATTATTATAATAAATTATGATTACCATAGATAATTAAAGCTAAAATAAGTATATTATTTTGTTATTTTTTGATAATATAAACAAATTATCACTATTTTTATCAATTTAACAATAAAATAAGTATATTTTTTAATTAAATAATAAAATAGGTATATTATTACAAACAATTTTGACAAAATAGTTCAAAAAATGTTCAAATTACTATATATCGAGCTATTGCGAATCGAATCAAGAAAAAATCGAGCCGAGCTAAATTGAACTCGAGCTGACATAAAATCAAATCGAGCTCAGATCGAATCGAGCTCAAACCGAATCGAGCTCAAGCGAATTACGAGCTACGAACTTTTTTGCCAGCCCTACTTTCAATATATGAGTTGAATTTCTTGGACCGTTTGTTGTAAAGTATTTGCTGGGCAAAATATTTTTTATGTACTTCCCTTTATGTTATATATGTTTTTGCCAAACTTGAGAAGCAAAATAATCTAAATTGTCTACTAGTTATTCTCACTTTTAAAGCACTAAAATAGACAATTGATGTCAATTTTCTAAACAATCGGCCTCCCTTGATTTTATGTGAAGCTCCGCGACTGTCCTTTAGGATGCTTGTATTAGATGCTTGTACGAACAAGCGAACCAAGACAGCAATGCTTGTGTTATAATTATTTTCCAATGCAAGTGTGAAGTCTTTATACAATTTACAACGCGTGTATGTGACACATAACATCAGAATTTTGATCAAGACAGCAGTTATCTTAATCTATTTATCCTTATTCTTACTATATATAAAAGCATATTAGAAAAAATGATATGAAAGAGCTATCTTCCCTAAATAAGAAATCTGAGCCGTTGATCATTTTCTTGGATAGATCAGAACTGTTGATTTACGTTAATATCCGTTGACGTTAATGTCTCAGCCCGTTAAAATTTAAAGCTCATATCAATTTTCTCAATATAAGACTCATTACATATTATCTTAAAAATTTATTATAAGCAATAACAATTTGAGGCCAAAGCAATGCCGACGCGTGAGCTCTTTACTGGTGTATAACAACACATCAACGAGAATCAGCTTACATGACATTATGACAATGCATCCGCACCAGTACTAAAATTGATCTCTCTACATCTACTTGCTATCTGATATAAATATATTGATGCATGATACTGGGCCAGAAATTGGAAGAGCTAATTGACAACTAAACTGAATCCTTATTATTGGGCCTGATATAATAAGGGCCTTGGCATTGATCACAGCCTGGTTAACAAGAGTTATCAGTATCTACTACTACTACATATATCCTTACTAATAATAAAAGCATATTGAAAAAAATGACATGAAAGGGCTATCATCACATCTGAGCCGTTGATCATTTTCTTCGATAGATCAGAACCGTTGATGTACGTTAATGCCCGTTGACGTTCTCAGCCCATTAAAATTAAGGCCCATATAAATTATCTCAAATTAAGGCTCATTACAATAATCTTAAAAGTTTATTATAAGAAATAATAATTTCAGCCCAAAGTAAGGAGTGGGCTTTTTACTAGTATTTGGTAAAACGGAATAATGATGATACTTATATTTATTAGCCCATATTTTTCTATGTTATTTGACAAGATTTTGATGAAATAAAAGTTAGTTAATTTTTTTTTTAATCTAGACGGTGACGAAATTGTAGATTGTTATGTATAGCATTGAAAATTAAATTAGTTCATGAATGATGATAAATCATGGCGTCAAATTGCTTCTCTATATTACAGAATTTATTTTTATTTTAACGATTGGTGATATTTGAGGACAAATAGTTGTATCCCTCTCCAAAACAAATCAAACAACCAATTAATCTATCATATTTCATTTCTTCACAACAAAGGCAACAGCAAAGAAATACATGTATGATGCTTCAAGCAACAGGCAAAAATAATTAATTGATTTGGAGATTTTTACATGAGCAGTCTTCCTTTCTTCCATGGCATAATAAAATCACCATCAAGAAAAGGATCATAAAACATAAAAAGTACAATACCCTATATACAAAAAATGCAAAAAAAATAAATAAAATGTGACAGGAAAATACAAGGACTTAAAACTTAAAAGGGAACAATTAATAAGAACTAATTATAAGTAATTAAGTATCAGATTTCCTCAGGTATACTGTGAAGTTTCGGCCTCCACCGCTTCTCATGCCGCCTTACCGAGCCCGTTTTCTTCGGTTGCTGCCGTGCCAGGGCATGCCACAGCTGCTCGAACAGGCGGGCCAATCCGTCTTTCGAATCCGACCCGACCAGCTCGGCCAACTTCTTCATCCGTTGCTTGTCATACACTATAACATCGTCGAACCTAACATTGCTGGCCCTGTCTTCAAGGGCCTGTTCGATCGCCTCGACAGTCGGTGGCCTCAACTCGAGTCGAGGACACCGCGACAGGCCCTTCATGTTTTTGTTGTCATGGTGACCATTTACCGGCTCGACAATCGCCATTTTGGTCGAGTTTTTACACTTTCTAGTAGCAATTGAAGGTGCTTGAATTTGAATTTGAGGTTTATATATCTACCTAGCTAGGTTAGTTTGTTGTTTTCTTTGTACCAGTGTTCTTCTGTTATATATATATACTGGTAAGCTACTAAGCTCAATGGAAATTGCTCGAGTTCTTCTGTCGCTCTTTTCGTAGAGCCTTTCGTGTTGCGAGTCGTAACTAGCCACAATTTTGACTCGTTATGTGATTTCCTCTAGTCAATATTCTGGGTCGACAATAGATTCTACAACTAATATCTTAGTTGGCTGGAAGTTGCTTGGTTCGTTAAGTTCGTAGTAGGATACTTGAATAGTGTATTTTTCTTCTATATTTTTCACCATTATTTATGTTGGAAATGTTATAAAAAAATGATTTTGTGAGAAGATAGTACTGTTGTTGTTACTTTAAGTCTGAGTTTCTGGTCGGTTATATCTCCAATGATGAGACAAGTCAACGCGCCAGATGAGGTGCCAGGTGCACTTTGAGATTCGTACTAAAGTGTGATGGCTTGGTTCTCTCTGTTCCTCTGCAAAATGGAGATGTCAATTGGATTTTATTTTGCATTACAGATGTTTGGTATAGAGCTTTCATCTGAATTTATTTATTCGTTTATCTCAGAATTTTGGCTTTGTTTTGGGCTTCCATTTCACAAATCATGTTATGAAAAAGAGCTTTATTATTAAGTATGTTAAACTGAACCAATTAGTAAAATATTTTTTCTTAAACAATTATAAAATGCTAGTAAATTATTAAGAAAATAATTAAATGAAATAGCAATATGACGAGCCATATAAAATGATTAATAAAAATATTCAATGTTTTATGCATCACTTTTAAAAAATCCAAAACAAATACACAGAATTCTCCAAAAATGAAAGAACTTTTGTACTGCTCACGATTTTTCTAAAGAATGTAATGAGCCACATGAATTCAAATTTGAAAGTGATTTGATATGATTTTGATATTAAACTTACTGTATATTTACTCACGATACGAATATATCAACATAATAAAATATGTGTAATGAATTATATTGGCGATCTAATTAAAATGCAATAGATTATAATAATGATTATCTTATCCTTTTACACATGGGAAGCGAAGCATTATTAGCCATTAACAATTTAGCATAAATCTAATCTAAAAATTAAGATCCAACTACGATCCGATCTAATCTATAGTGCAAATTAAGATCCATAACATCCGGGCATTAGCACTTCAGCAGTTTATCATTCAAATGGAGATGAGCAACATATGATTTGCACATGGTGAAGAACAGAAGCAGCGTGATCTCGTGCCCTCTTGCACCGTTGCACTTGCACGACACCTCTCGGACGGACTTAAATGGCGTGCATTAAATTAAAGAGTAATACCTAGCGTCTATAGGTTACATTTTGAGATGCATCCGTTACATTTTTGACTGTATCTGTTACATATGGTACATGTTTGTGGATGTACGTATTGACGGTTTTTCAATGGACGCGACATCTTTCTCTTATATTACATTCTGATCAGTCTCAGATAATCAATGGCATTGACATCTCTGTATGTTTGACAAAATTAAATAAGGAAAATAAATAATAAGCTAATAACTAACAGATTAAGGATCCAATGATATCGATAAATACGAAGTCAACTGCTTAAGATCTAACGGAACCAGTAATCAACTATATACCAATCTATCTGGCTAGCCATAACCAAAATAAATTTTCTTATTTTCCCTGTTTTTATAAATTATGAATTCATAGTTGGAAGCTTCTATCATCCTTTCGAAAAGAAAAAAGAAAAAAAAAGATAAATTATGAAATTATAGTTGGTAGCTTCTATCAACATTTCGAAAAAAATAAAAAAAAATTATGAATTTATGATTTTGATGCTTCAGCTCTCAACTGTCTGACGCGCTTGAACCAATAAGTTCTTCGTTGCTTGCTGGCCCAATATCTATCCGGTATTAAAAATTAAATTCTTAAAAAAAAAAGAGTTTGTTATATCCTATCTGCTACATTTAATCCGTAGCATGCATGCATATTACACTCTGTCGGATTTTGGTGTTTAATTACACAAACCAATGGTACTTGTGAATGTAATGGTTAAAGACTTCGTGCATGTTTGGCAATCTTTTTTTAGGCTTTCTTTAACTTCTTTAGCCTCTTAATCATTCCGAACACAAGTTCCTTAGTACGGATTAAAAGTTTCTCCTTAAGCCTAAGCCTCCTTTTGATCGGGGGGGGGGGGGGGGGGGGGGGGCTTAAGCCTTGTCCGGATTCTTAAGGAAGCCATACACATGGCTAAGACTTAAGCTTTCTTAAGCCCTTTTTTTTTTTCCAAACATGTGTGACTTACTAATACTTAAATATTTAAGTCAATAACACTGCCGAACTGCCCCGATCATGACAGTTGAGGCTAACTCGCTTAATCAAAGATTTAAAAGTGTACCCTATTATATTTACATGAAACGACGCATTTAATTTTCAGCCCATATTAGTTTTTGATTAAACATAACTCCAGACCTGTATACACACATTCTACAGTACTTTGTTTAGAAGTAAGCCCAATATTTGAACGACATAGAAAGGCTAATTATTTTATTGGACTCGAAGAACAATTCTTTTTGGATTTTTTTCATTACAAGATTGTCCTGATGTTTAAGCCCGGAAGCATCATATTGTTTGAAGTTTTAAGGAATTTAAGGCCGACCAATGTGGTCCTTCTGGGTCTGTTTATGAGTCAGCTCAAATAGCAAATTGGGTCTACAACCATTAGTCTAAAAATAAGGTTTGAAATTTCCTTTTAAAAAGTATGAAAACTGTGATGACTGGATGACTAATACATTTTTTTTTTTGAAATAAAGATGAGGGTCAAGCCACTCAAATTTAAATGTCTATAAAAAAACTCTTCATCTGGATTTCGAATCCGCGACCTTCCACACGGAGAGCATAAATTTAAAACTGTGATGACTGATGACTGATATATGTACATGTTTAATTAACCAATCCCTATTCCACTTATAGGGTCCGTTTACAAATCAAGGAATAGCAATAGAATAGTACTATCCGATTAGTAAAAATAGATTAGTGGTTGTTGGAAGAGTAAAAAGAATAGTGATGTTTAGAGTTATTCGGATAGTGAAAATATTGCTTGGCAAATGACAATTGTAATAGTATTGTGATAAATATTTTTAGAGCTATTCGAATACCTATTCCGTTATTCGACCAAATAGGAGGAATAGCGGATTAGCAATTTTTTAGAGCTATTCAAATAGCTATTTTCTGTTTGGCACGTGGAACAGCTATTATTTTGCTATTCTATTCCAATTTTTGGTTGCCAAACACACTCTACGAAGGTGCATAATTTAATTTTTCATGCCCGGTTCATGATAAAGGAAGCGCATGTGAATCTGTGTAAAATGAGTATAAATAAGGTAATTAATAATTATTTTGAGTGGGTTACCGTGTTTTGCATAACAAAACTGTATTTTTGTTATGCGCTAATATCTCAACAACCATGACTCCGATGGCCGATCCAATTCGATTGGTGCATTCTACATATCAAAAACATTGGATACAATTTTTTCTTAATTTTTGGAGATTCCTAACTATTTTTAACGATTTTTGAAAGATGAGCAAAAAATAATAATAAAATAATCTATTTGGAACTCATATTGAGGGTCGTTTTTTAAAAAAATCGTTAAAAATAGTTAGGAATCTCTAAAAATAGAAAAAAATTGTATCCAATGAGGTTTTGATATGTAGAATGCAACGGTCGAATCGGATCGGCCATCGGTGTTACAGTTGTTGAGATATGAGCGTATAATAAAAATGCAGTTTTGTTATGCAAAGCACGATAACCTAACTCTAATTATTTTGTTTATATTGCTAAAAGTAAAAGATTAAAACAATGATAATTTAATTTATGTTGTACAGTCACTTTCTAAAAACCCAAAAACAAGTAGTTAAAAATTTTCAAAATTGAAAAACTTTTGATGCTCACAAAATTTGATACAAAGAATTATTGGGTCACATAAATCAAAATTTTGATGTGATTTGATATATTTTTAAAGTTAAGTTCGCACATTGCTTTTGAGAGCTCAAACTCACGGTATGTTTACTTTTAATTTAATATATTTAGATTTTTCTGAATAACCACTTTTGTGGTCATTTAATAAATAAAAGAAAATTCATCCAATGACATAGATGAACTAATTCTTAATATTAATAATATTTTAAAAAGTGTCACATATTTAGTTGGTTCATAATATTTTAATGAAGTGACATTTTAAAGTATCTAAAAATAATTTGGTTTATAAACAAATTTTATATATGATGATTATAATGCAACCGTTCGAATTGACTATTGATATTTTCAAATTGAAGATGATAGCCAAGACAATAGCCTGGAGCAATTCGTATTATTAATTAATGCAGTAGCCTCACTAATAAAATAACCACGTATATACATAGCTATAAATGTACAGTATGAATGCAATAATTAAGCAACAGTATGGCATCATTCCATATTCAAGCTAGATCAAGAAAGACAAAAAGGCAGGAGATATTTTTAATTTGTGGGTGCCCACTTGACAAGAATAGTTTCTAATTTTCTAGTTAATAATGTATTCAATTAGCAAAAAATGGGTTAGTGTACTTAAACTCCAAATGTCATGCATGACCTTCTTAATCTTAGTCAAGTTTATAGCGACATGATGTGATTTTTTATTTTTTATTTTCCGCATGAGAGCATCTATAGCTACTACCAAAAACTAATGGAGATTGGTTAAGGAAATGCCAAGATAAGCATTGTCAATGGATCCCTCCTCCTCTATGATATATCCCTTTCAATATCCACTTTGAGACTTAGACAAGACCATAATCTATGAAAAGTCGGTTAAAAATACAATCAATATTTGCAATTAATAGTAAAGCGTAGTGGAACAGGTTGGTTGCCGCGCAATAAATAAAGAGGAGGGATCCATGGACAATGGCTATATTGACAATCTCAACAATAAGACTTTTCAAAAAATTATAAAAATTCATTAAAATCTTAAAAATGAAAAAAGTTTTATGAATGCATTATTTAACTTATAGATTGATAATGTTTCAAGTTTCAATCAATTTGAATATCGTTTGATGCCTTATCAAAATTTTATACACTTTTTAACGGTTGTAATTTAACGGGTCTTCAAAAAGCTATCAAATGTCGCTTAAATTGAATATAATCGGAAACATAATCGATCTATAAGTTAAGTAATAGTTCACGGTTGTGAAACGAGCCGAAAAGCTCTGAAAGAAAAAGGTGTGTGCCGCACCCACGAGGGACTGCCAGTGAGATACTGGAGGTCCTCTCAAAAACTCTTCCCCGCCTGCTTGCATCTGGAAACTATGTGGTGCTCGGGATGAACTGATGTCTAGAGCACTTTCTGGCTGGGAGCTGTATGAGCAGTAACGTTCACGTACGGCTCTGGGAGAAGGTGGACGGAAATGGCCTTGTTGTACCTCACTCCCGTCTTCAATGGGGTTTGCCTCATTCGCACGCGCCTTTGCTTACATCTAGGTGTCAACCTTTAGAAGAGCTATCTTGAAAGCCGAGTTGCCTATACCAACCTGCCTAATAGTTCCGTAAATTTTTTTCTGTTTTTAAGATTTTTTGTGATTTTTTATAAGTTTTTTAAAAGTAACATTGTCAAAATTGTCAAAATAACCATTGTCAATGGATCCCTCCTCATAAATAAATATGGTATTTTGATTTCTTAATTTCCTTATCCCCTAATCCCTATTGTGATTTTGCTAGTGTAGTGTAGCAAGTAAAGGTTGATTCGATCACTATCATTGTGTCACATATACATACATTTGTCAATTGTCTCTTGTGGAATGCGATAGCTCTGATCATAAATGCTCATACACTTGTGAGGCATTCGCAAAAGAGGAATACCTAGCTAATGTCCATACAAAAACCATCCATAAATAGCATCTATATATTATATTTTGGAGTGCATTTGTTACATTTCGTACACGTTTATGGTTGTATGAACAGTTTTTCAATAGGCGCAAGATGTCTCTCTTCGCAAAAGTCACAAGTTTTCTTTGTATTAAAAAATTTATACTTTTAAAATACGATTGACTAGATGTCCAGATAAGAAAATAATTATTTTATAACAGAAATAGAACAAAGGATATATCTTGTGAAAATTCACTAGCGTGAGAATGATATATATATATAACAATCAATTTCATACGCAATACCTTTGAAGCTAAGGAGGGCAACAATTAAAAATTAATGATAAAAATTTTAGTATACCTTAACAGAAAAAATTATCAGCGCAACTAAATAAATATTATTATACAATCATAGCTTAGTATGATCCAAATCTCAACTTGGGAAGGGATTAACATCACTAATTACTTTGACAAGATTTCCAATAAATAAAAAAAAACTAAAATATTCCTGAACTAAAAAGATTCATTATATTTCTTCTTCTTTTATTATTATTTTTTTTTTTGGGTAGGGGAGAGTGAAATTGCACTATAAATAACGTTAAAAATTTAAAAACATAAATTCTTATACATTACCACTCATTTTCAAAATTCTTTGTTGGAGGCACCCCACGTATGCACGCCTCCATGCGCATTAAGATTCGTACCTACTCCATCTCCAAGAGCCTGCGATGATAATGTGAAGGTTGGAAATCACGTAGTACCATATTGCATAGTAGAGGATAAGCACGCATGCCTCTGCTCATTATTTGTATTCTTATTATAAATTTGTTAAAATAGTCTAGTGATCTTTTTAAAAAAAAATTTGAGATAAAAATGAGAATTGAGCCACTTTTTCTCTGGTTTCTTGATAGTTTTTAGATTTCCTCTTTGAATTTGCTCTAGTTTTTCAGCCTTAATCATTTTAGACCTACTTGCTACCAGCAACTCAAAGATTTCATCTTTATTTCAAAGTAATTAATAACGTTCCGAATACAAAGTTGTAATATTTAAATTTAAATATCTATAAAAGATGTTTATCTGATTTTGAATCTACAACCTCCCACATAAACAACATTGTTTTCATCACTGGATCAAAGGTTAGTCCTAGATATTTTGCAAACTTAATAACACTTAACTTTTAATTTGTTAAAGGCCACTTGATATTGTAAGTGGCATGCATGTCAATGTGAAAAATATTTTAGAACCAACATTTTTTGGCTAACTTTGCACACAATAATTAAGCAAGCAATGCAAGCATCAATAATAACAAATATGTTCTTCTGGATGCATAGAAACCATCAAGACAACAATAAAAGCAAAATGTTGCACATTAAATAAGCCGCATGCCCGGACAAAATCCTGGACAAATAAATAATCAGACGGTGGGTCCTTTACACCCCAAGATCAGCAGATCAACACAACATATACATATACACATCAAACCCATTCATGATTCATCCTCTGTTTTAAATTACAAACACACTCATTTATATATATTCGAAATGTCCCTTGTCCGGTCTGCCTTCTCTTTTTCTTTTGTATTTTTTGAATATCTGCTCACATTAATATGTTTGATCATCAGACTCAGAGTTATTACAAAACAGTATATATATATATATATATACAATAATACAATATATACCTAAACTTGCGAGCTACGATCACGTGAGCATGAGTCCATGACTGATCAGGGACAGCAAAGATGAAGCAAGGATGACCACACACATCCATTTTTTTAATGAGCACTGTGTAGTGTCCGCATCGACGTCCATAAATGTAATAAATAGACTGACAAATGGATCTCTTTTGTAACCACTATATGGGTGCGTTCGGATTATATAAGGATTAGTGAAATAATAGTAGAATAGAGAATAGTGGATGAGATTAGTAAAAACATAGTTTTTTTTAACTAAAGAATAGTAGAAATAGGGTGTTATTCGAAATAGTAAAAATATTGTTTAGAATAGTGATGAATTGTTAAAAGGAATAGTAGCTACTCCATGTTTCATATAGAATAGCGGATTAGCAACTATTCTCACTAATCCGGATTAGTGGTTGCATGTTTGGATCATGCAAAAGTTAGGAGTAACTTACTAATCCTATTGAAGTGTTATTCTTTGTCAATCCAAACATACCATATACTTACAAAAAGTATCCTATGGACGTTCATTGTGTGGACGCTTAATGTTTCCTATTTTTAATTGCACCTACAGTAGTGGAAAACACTTGTCCAATGTGCAGGCTAATTATATATTATTGGGCTAATCATGAAGATTAAAAATTGCTATATTTTTCTTAATTTGTTTACAATAGAAGAGCATCAGAGTACGTAGCGAATACAAACTTTGAAAGCAGCTCTGAAAATATCTAGCAGCATGAGACAGACAGTCAAGGAGTCCCTGTATCTGTTACGATCTAAAGTGGATCTCAGGATCCTGCAATTGTGATCCGACGAATGTAAGTTTTAGGAGAGTATTTTGAAATAATCTGAGCCGTCTATAGTGAGATTTCAGATTCTGAGACCCATTTTGGATCTCAGCATATTTGGACGCGACAGTCAATCATGTATCTGCTCTCTGATCTCCCCCAAAATAATATCGTACTACTGTGCGTTCATAATTAATTAATCAGTTCTCACTGATTCAAAAGGTACTTGTACTGCCTTGAAGGAAGTGGTATAATGATCTAAACACCTGGAACCGATCGACAATAATAATACGTTGGATTTTATTCATTATTATGTTGTTCATATATATGACAAATTTAATTAATTTCGGCATTTATTTTTTGTAGGGCCTTTAATATTTTAGTCTAAAGATAGTGCTCCATATAGAAATTATGTATACAAATTTGAGATGGAAATTTTATGTAAGTATCTAAAATTAATTGAGTGACTCGTCTTTATTGAAAAATAAAATATATTATGTATCAAATGAAAGAAAATTAAGTATCACCTACGTATTTAGTCATCAGCTAATTAGAAGACATTGGAAAACACTGGAAAGCAAAGCAAACCCAAGAGGAGACGCTGGACCGTGCAGATGCGATCGGACGGCAGACGGGAGAGCGTTACTGTGACACCAATGGGACTGTTTATGTAGCACGATAGTACCGGCGAGAGGATTAGAGATATTAGAGGAAGTGGTATAGCATCTTATGAACAAAAGCTAATTATTTGGGATAATGATCATGAGGCCCCCGAACTTTCATCTTGTGACAAGTTGGCCTCCGAACTTTTGTTTTGGACAAATGCACCTCAAAGTATGAATTTGTGACAATTTGCCCCCTCTACCGTTAATTAGCCATACAATAATTTATTTGAAATATGAATGACTATAATACCCTTATGCATTTGTAAGATTTAAAATGCTCATACTTTATTAATTCATAGTTTATAAAGTGACAAGAATTATTTAATCAAATAAGTACTAAATTAAAAATTTGTAGTACACAATACATTATGGACTTTTATTTATGTAACAATATGTTGTAATAATGAAACTAATGCATCCAATAAATGTATAAGGGTATTATGGTCAATTCATATTTTAATTGAATTATTATATAACTAATTAATGGTGGAGGGGGCAAGTTGTCACAAAGTCATAGTTTAGAGGGGAGTCTGTCTAAAATAGAAGTTCAAGATCCAACTTATCACAGGTGATAGTTCGGGGGCCTCTAGGGTCATTATCCCTTAATTCTTTTGACAATAGTTGAGTCAAAACATCCAAATGAACTAGATATACAGCCGCACTTCGCTACGGGGAGATTTTATTCAATGATTTTTATTGAAATGTTAAGTAAATATATCTTGTGAGCAGTGATTATTAAAAATGTGCACTAAAATTTTATTAAGAAATAAATAAATAAATGAACCATTGTAAAAGTAATAATTGATGACACATAACAACCAATATCGTCAACTATACAGTTAACATTTTTACTAGTGGGCAAGAATAAAATATTACCTGCATCAAAGAAAAAAAAATATGTAAAAGAAATATACAATAGATGGTTATGAGTTCTGGTATTAAAAATTGTTTATTAAGGATTTTGTATCAAAGACTTTTGTGCCATTATGTAAGTAACAAGTATATATATTAACCATAAATTTATTTAAAAGAAACAAAAATAAATTTAAGAATATATTAAATCATGTTTATTACACTTTTATAACTCTAGTATTATATTATGAGGAGGGATCCATTGACAATGCTTAAAATGACAATCTTGACAATCAAGATTTTAAAAAATTTATAAAAATAGTTAAAAATTCTTAAAAATAGAAAAAAGTTTATAGAGATATTGTTTAACTTATAGATTGATTATGTATCAAATTATATTCAATTTAAGTGATGTTTGATAGCTCTTTAAAGCTCGTTAAATTTCAACCGTTAAAAAATGTATAAAATTTTGATAAACTATCAAACGATGTTCAAATTGATTGAAATTTAAAACACTATTAATTTATAAGTTAAAGAATGCATCCATAAAAGTTTTTTCATTTTTAAGATTTTTTATGAATTATTACAAATTTTTCAAAATCTTGATTGTCAAGATTGTCATTATAAGCATTGTCAATGGATCCCTCCTCTTATATTATTACTACATTACTCTTTTATTTTTCACACAAATCATGTTTTTGTTTTACAAACCTTAACATGACTTCAAAATCTTACCTCTCCGTGAGGGTAATAATTAATATATGCGTCAATTCTAAAACTTCTAAATAAACACTTATAAAGGTCGATGTAATTTCTTTTTCATTTACAAGATTTTCATATAATAAATTTATTAAGCAATGTACATCACAAGTCTATACATTTTTTTTTTTTTGAGTTAAGCTCATAGGAGACCTGTGAGCTTAATCTCACAATAAAATTACTCAAATGTTTATAAAATATTTTTTGTAAGATAATATTACTCAACAATAACTTTGCACCACTAGTTTATATACCCAGGGGCTTGTAGAAGATAAAATATGAAGAAATCATAACAATTTGCGTATATATGATGTCATTAATTATTATTGAGATTGAATCACAGAGGCATACTTCTGTCATTTCTTTCAGACCGGGGATATATAAAGACAATGTTGAGCGAGAAAGCTCCCGTTAACTGTAACCCACAAGAACACAGCACTCAGCTGGAGCCTGGAAGGCTGGAACCTGGGGGAGGTTTTGAATTTTGATACATATATACAATAGTGACACACAGCCAGTCAGGTGTAACAGAATTTACACAGAGAGAAAGCAAGCTGTGGTATGGACACATCATCACACATGACCGATTGAAGCACTTAACAGTTGACGATTTGACATGTCACGTTGATTTATATATGTTGATCTAAAAGCAGCTATTGTTAACAGTAGATTGGTTAGAAGTGTGTGAATTGAAATCCCGTGCGGTACCGCACATGGAATGATAAAAAAAGCCCCCAATAAAGCTACTGTGTACGGTATTTGAGGCTGTCCGTTACAGTAACAATACATATTTTACCGTACAATTTCTGACCACTCTTTGATTTGGGGTGATTGACAATTTCAGAGGATGTTTTTCGGGTCCGGTACCTCTATATATTAATTGCAATTAGTTAAGGGGAGGGATCATTCACAATGCTTATCTTGAAATTTTGACAATTGAACTTTTTTAAAATTTTGAAAAAAATTATTAAAAATATTCAAAAATATAAAAGGTTTACAGAAGTATTTCTTAACCTACAAATTGATTATGTTTCTGATTATATTCAGTTTAAGCGACGTTTGATAGCTCTGTTAGTGTTTATGTACTAGAGAAACATACATATTTATATTTATATATATATGGTATTCGCTTGTTCATGGTTATTCTTATTTGGATGTTTTATTCATTAGTTTCCTTGAATTGATGTTACGTTATGGCTTGTGTCGTTTACGACAAGAGCAAGTGATATGCCATGATGGGTATGACGTCAATTCTAAAACTGCCCTGATCTATGATAACTAGCATGGTACTCTAGTTGGTCGGATAGGATCAGCATATGAGTCTAGCAGATGGGTTTGTATCACGTCCCATTGATAGCGCGGCTATCAACTAGATCATATGGATGCATGTGCACATTCTCTGTGACATGGCATTGGACTGACCGCGACAAGAATATGACAAAAGGAATGTGTTATGTCATTCATATTCTTGTCAGTGTTGGATTCACGGTTGAGGTTGTCATGATCAAATATCATGACTGCACACTGTGACTAGTTTCCTATCCCAACCGTAACAGGTGGCATAAGGGATTCCAGTTCGGTGTGTAGAATTGGTAGCTTGGATCATGGATGATCAAGATACTGGAATGTCTCTCATCATAGATGAGTTATGATATCCTCTGGGCCCCTTGACATTATGGATTACACACGCGCGCAATGATTAATCTTAGTTATGTGTTTAATCTATATGGACGTCAAGTAAATGATAAAGTCGTGAGGATGACACAATCCTGCCTCGGACTAATCTTGGATAATCATGTGACATAGAATCAACACAAGTAAGGTACACTTACTCAGGATCAAGATACTACGTGGACGTGCGTACTATCTGTATCATTTGGGGATCATCACGTGGATGGCTTGACACTGATGATGATCAGCATTGACCAGGTAGATGAGAATCACTGTTCGTGCAACCCAACATGATCCAGATCCCTATAAGGTCACACCTACAGAGGCTCTCGACCATTAGTCCTGTTCAGGTTCGTATCACGTCGGCGAACGTGTAACAAGTGATGACAATAGGTCAAATCAGGCACGGCCTGACTTGAGCTTGATTGGACATCATGATAACCTGAATATCATCTTGGCTATGATGTATCGATCTTATGTCTCGAACACATGAGGGGTAGGCCCAAGAAATAGATCAAATGGGCTCTGTCAGCAGTTGCGTTATAACGCAACATATGTTGCGTTATAACGGACTGTGACAGCATAGTTGTCGATTGGTTCTGTCACAGGTTGCGTTATAACGCAACAGATGTTGCGTTATAACGCAATGTGACAGAAAGCCAGATTAGGGTTTCTGATTAAGGAAACACTAATCCTTGACAATTATAAAAGGGGAACTTTTTGCACGAATTTGGCAATGAATTTCCAGCAGTCATTTTCCTCTTTCCTTCTCATGTGTTGAGACCTCTCCCTCCATCAAACCTAGGGTTTTATTGTTGAGTTTGGAGAGTACCGAAGATCGAAGGACCCGCCGTCAACGTTCTTCTTGCCTAGACGGACGGTGGTGGTCGAACCTTTGGTGGACAAGGGTGACGCGCAACCGGACAGCACACCGAGCAACCGTTTACGCGTCAAAGGTATAACTACTGCCTCTCTATGCATGTTATTGTGTAGATCAGCGATAAGTCGTTCGTTTGGCAAGATCTGATTGAACTGCACATGCTTTGGTTAGAAAAATTTTAATTTCCGCATCTCTAGCCATCGTGCTATTCCTTTCAAGCTCCTCAAAGATCCGTTAAATTATAACCATTGAAAAGTATAAAACAATTTTATACGTCATCAAATGATGTTTGAATTGATTAAAATTTGAAATACTATCAATCTACAAGTTAAATAAAACATTCATGAACTTTTTTTTTTCATTTTTAAGATTTTTATAAACTTTTACAAATTTTTTAACTGCCCTATTGTTAAAATTGTCAGGATAAGTATTGTCAATGGATCCCTTCTCTTAGTTAAATGCTCAATAATTACATTTTCTGAAAGTAACAACGAATGTTCTTCTTTTTAAGGATCATAGTATTGAAACAGTTTAAATTTGTGAAAACATTATTTAACTTTCTTGATTGTTAAATTTTATTAATAATTTGTTAAAGTAATAATAATTTAAATAAAATACTACCTCTGTCTCATTTTAGATGGATTTTTTGTAGTTCAAATGAACTACAAAAAATCTATCTATTTTAGGACAGAGGTAGTACATTTTTATCTTTCATCAAAACAGGTGGCCATGTAACATTACAGCTGGTTTGCCGCTCTCATCTCTCATGGACTGTTGAGTGTTGACTGTTGACTGTCCAAGTGATAATGTGATATATTTCCTCGCAAGATAACCACATGCAATGCAAAAACCACAAGAAAATAAGACCAAATCCAATAAAGAAGACAAGAGAGAAGGACCAAATCCAATAACAAAGGCGGGTACGCTCAATCCCCACCGGACAGATATCATCCAGTCTCTACATCAACCGTCGGATTGCATCAATATCCATAAATAACTTCCACCCAATACTTTACGATTCGTGCATGCATCAGATTCTAACAATCCAACGGTTACGCAAGCAATAATTATGCGATGGTCATTGGATAATTGTGTGTTGAAATCGGAAAGAGGGGGGGCGTGCGATAAACATGCTCCACCACCCTTGTCCCTGTTATATTCTGAGAATCAAACAGTACCATCTGTACTGGTACTGCTGCACACTCAGACATGCCGCATGCGCCAACGCTGCCAAAGGTTTCCTCTCCGAGTCCGTATCTGCTGTTATTCTTACGGATAACAGGGTCCTGTTATCCCAATCTGAACCGTCTGATCAGAATGAACGGTTCAGATTGAAACCGAAGTACAGTTTTGAAGGGAGGAAAGATTTTTCTAAATGAATCTGATCCGTTTATTTTGATCCAACGGTCACAGTTAGGATAATAGGGTCCTGTTATCCAAAATTAGGATAACAGGTGAATCGATTCCAAATGTCTCCAAACGAAAGAAAAGGAAAAGGAAAGGAAAAAGGAAAGGTCTGCTGGCTGCTGCTTGCTTTACAATTCACGGCCAGCTTTATACAGAGCAAGAAATATCAAGTGGAGGGAGCATTTGATTTCCAAAGAGAACCAGAATTAATCAATCAATTTAACTTTTTAAGAGGTGAATAATGAATTTGGGATCTTTGATTTGTCTTGGTTCTCCATTTTTTTTTTTTTTTTTTTTTGAGGTGGCAATTAACTATGTTGCCAAATCTTTCATTAAAAGAAAATTATTTACAAAGTTGGTCCTACCATCTTTGCTGCCCATAATGATTTTTATTTGTTTATTTTTTTTTTGTGACAAGAATCTTTTTCTTTCCTGTCTATGTGTCTGTACATTTTTCAACAAGGATCTTATTCTTTGCTGCCTGCTCATGATATTCATATTTTTCTTTGGGGATTAGTTATTCAATTGATAATGTTTATGTTGATAATCTTGAAATGAACATTTAGAAAAAAAAAGAAAAACAATTAAAAGATTGTAAAAATAGAAAATATGTTGTATAAATGTTGTGAAAATGAAAATTGCAGATTGATTGTGTTATATAGATTTCAAACGATTTGATCATACTTGATGTCCATCAAAGATCGTTAAAATTATAAACATAAAAGTTTACTCAAAATTTTAGTGAGCTATCAATTAAACAACATCCAGATTGAATCAAATTTGAAACACTTCAATCTATAAATCTAAAAATATATCCATAAAATTTTTTTTAAGATTCTTTTTTTTTTAATTGATTTGAATTCCATTTGTCAAAATAACCTTTATCATTTCATCCTCTCATTTTTCTTCCTACCCGTAAACTTTTACAAAGATCTTTCTTTTCTCTACTGCCAAGTGCCCATAAAGTTTTAAATTAAGGATCATTTTCTTTTTTTCCTGCAGTGGAGCAGGAGCCCCCCCACCCCCTGAGCCATGCAATATCTTGTTTTAGTTGCTGGCAAAACTATTTTGAGTACGGCCAGGTGGTATTATCTGGATGCGGTATAAATACATATTTTATTGTTAAATTCAGAAAGCATTTTCAATGAAAATCATTTAATAAATTATTTCATACAGCTTTCAACTTTTCATAATTTCTTCTTAGTTCTTCCACATCAGAATGTTTGGTTGGCTAATATTGAATGTAACTGTTTATTGCATATATACACTTATTTAAATAATTTAAACACAATTGTTGACAGCTAGTAATAGATCTCTTGATCTTAATTTTCTTAACAATTTAAAATGCAAATATTATGTTCAATCAATCATATAATAAATATTACATTAATATACGTCAACTAATTCTCTTAATATTCAAATTTAATTTTTTTTTTTTAATATTTTCATAAAAAATACGTGCCAACTTATTCGCTTCGTTGCAATATAAATTCAACACAACAAATTAAATTCATATTCTACTAAACACCTGGCCAAAGAAAAATTTTCCCAGTACGTAATTTGCTTTGAAAATGTTCAAACCGGTGGGCATGTGTCCATAGTCCGTTACCGCTGAAATTCCAGGAAGGATGGGTCCAATTCCATGATCCAGTGATGTACATCGTCGGATTTGATCGACATCATTCTGAGTCCAACAGTTTGAACTTTGAGGGGAAAATCGGATCTATTTTACTTTCCCGGATATTAGAATTAAAAAAAAAAAAGAAACAAAAAAGTATGAGATTTTGTGGGCATTTCATTTACGCACTGAACGTTAAAGTCACCCCATAAACAAAAAAAAAAAAAAAAAAAAAAGATTTGACTCAATATCGAGATATTTGTCAATTCATCAATATCTACTCTTTTCTAACAAAACTATGATTAAAAATGTCGGACTTAGTGATAAGAGCATTTGAAAAATCATGTTTTTACTAGCCTTTAATCATAGAATAGGAAGGATTATATGTCCTAGCCTCGCATGTGAAAATCCAAGATATTTGTGATATGATGGGCAAGTGTATTTCTTCTTCAAAGAGACAAAATATTCAATGCTAAATCCAAATTGATAAATATTCAATTACAAAAAAAAAATTGTATAAAAAATTTCATAGTACATGTCCTGTTTGCCCTCTATATATACAATTCTCACATAATTTAACATCTCTAGGAAACAGACGAAATTCGTACTATTCTATTCTACGGAAGAAATTCAATATATTATTGTGCCATAACTCATAAGACACTTAAAGACAGCACTGCACAAAAGCCTTTCAAAATTTCGAAATTTGTCTTTCAATACATACATTTAGATATTTATTTCGAAATGCCAAGAATCGTCAAGACATGTATCCGACAGAACGGATCGAGTATGGCTACATCCGGCATATAAATTAAATACATCAGAGATCCAAATTAGCACAATTAGGAAGTACTTGGTGTGCCCAAACTCAATTGCCAGTTTGCCACCCACCTGACCTGACCTGACCTGACCTGACCTGATTTGTTCATCTCATATGGTTCTGAGTCTTCTGACTGAGACATAACTGGACCCGGTGGCATTTAAGTCCTTAACCTAAGACAACTAGACAAATTGATGTTAACACCTCTTATAACAATTAGTATCAGTATATGTCTATATGTTGCCTCTTCTAGTTAAATTCTTAATCTGAAAAACATATTTAGTTAATAGCATATTAGCATATGCAATAAATCTCAATTACATGGAATATATATATAAATAAAATCACATGATTGAAGCGTGATTCACTCCACTGACTCCACCACCACATCACAGGAGAGGACAGAGAAGCATACATACATACATACATACATACAATACAATAAATAAACAAGTAAAAAACTGGCAGACAAGAGTTACTGATCCACAGTCGAATCTCTGCAAATCTGAATCCTAATCTTGTAATGTAATAATTTATTCATCTTAGCAATAAACTAAACTAAAATAACTACTACACACACATAAACAATTGCGATGAACAGAACAGCTAATTTGCAAGAAGGAAGATCCAATTCATTTGAACATATAATATAACATACTAAAACATAACAGGACGAACAATTTCAAGATGGATAATAGATTGATCAATCGATCTTTTACAATCGACGATGCAATCAACAAACATCAAAAGAAAAGAACCCAAAAATAATAATAATAAATAAGAAACAAAAAAAAAATTGAACTAAGGGAACTTTAATTAATCCAAAGTCTATCATCATGTTCTTCTTCTTCAAGATCAAAACCAGCACTAATCACTGATCTAATTAATTAATTACCACCACCCAAAGCAAAGCAGCCACCTTCTTTCTTCTTCTTCTTTTGGTATAACTTTAAACAACCTTCTTCCACTTCCACTCTCAACAATTATTCAGACTAAAGACATAGATCAGGGACAAGGAACGGATCTTACTAATTAATTCGCCGGCTTACGGCAGAGGATCATGTGCATCGGGGTGAAGATCCCGGTCTCGCCGCCGTTCGTCAGGTGGCGGGCCGTCTCGTACAGCATCTCGTGGACCTCGACCACCCCCTTGGGCGCTATGCGGAGAGCGGTGAGCACGCAGACCAGCAGATGATTCCTCCAGTACGCGATCCGCCCCATCTTGAGCCGGGTCCACCACGGGCCAGCTGGGGGGAGTGCCAGGTCCTTCTCCTGCACCACCTCGAACCCCACCGACTTGGCGATCGATGCGATCTCTTCCTGCGCACGCAGCCCCGGCAACGCGTCGCCCCTCTCGATCCCCTGGATTGTCTCGACATGCTCCGCATTGTCGGCCCGGTAGAGCGGCGTGGTCACCCACTCGTACGACACGTACAGACCTCCGGGCTTGAGCACACGGAAGACCTCCGCGTAGACATCCTCGAGGTGGGGCGCGTGGCAGGTGGCCTCGATGGAGTACGCGCCGTCGAAACTGGCGTCGTCGAACGGCATCTTGAGGAAATTACCACAAACAACCTCACATTTTGAATCCAGCCCGGCCTTCTTGTTGTGCGCCCTCGCGCGGGCGACCTGGTACTCGTTGATCGTGATCCCGACGACATGCGACCCGGAGTGGGCCGCAATGGCACGCATCGGCCCGCCGACGCCGCATCCCACGTCGAGGATGCGGTGGCCGGGGCGCGCCGTGATGAGATCGGCCACGCGCTGCTCATGCAGGCGCGTGGCCTCGCGGTGGGACTTTCCTTCCACCGAGGGCGAGAAGTGGAAGGACTGGCCCCACCCCCACTCGTAAATATCAGTCACCAGATTATAAAAAGTGTCTACGAAAGCGGGCACCTTTTCGGCAGTGGCCGCGGAGGCCGCGGTCTCCTTGGGACGGCGGAAAAAGGACCAGTACTGAGTGTACTTGTCCTTGACGTTGTCGCGGGTAATGGAGCCCATTTTCAGATCTACGGCGCTCTTGCCCTTGACCTCGGCGGCGCCCATCACCCACACGAACCAGTAGACCGCGGCCGCCACTGCGACCCCACCCGTCCAGACCGCCGTCGCCAGCTCCATCTCCTTCTCTCTCCCTCTCTGTCTCTGAAAGATCGGCGCTGTCTGGGCTGGCTTCGCTTCTCTTTCTTTCTTCTCTCTGTCTCTCTCGATTTGGGGTTCTCGGGATTTATCAGAGGGATAGGTAGATATTGAGCGCGGTGCGCTGTGCCTGCGGAGCCGCGTATCAAGGGTCCGATTGGCGTGCGAGATGCCGATCAGCGGTGGATCTTGGGGGAACTCTGGGGTTTACACTGTCTAGGCAAGGCATTGTATTCACTACTAGTGTGCTTAATTTTTTTTTTTTTTTTATTTTGGCGTTATTGTCATTATTATGAGAAATGTATTATGAGAAATTATTATGTCATCCTTAACTTTCCCTACTATCTATCTCCCATATTAAATTGGTTAATATTGTCTTTCTCTCTCTCATACATTCATGCTTTATCAAATTTTGAGTGAATTTTTTTAACTTCTTTCTCTTCTATATAACACGTATGAGTCTTTTGCACAATTTAGAACATGGACTATGACCATTAAAATGTGGAATTCTTTTTGTCTTTGCCAAAAAAAAAAAAATATGAATTTGCAATCTATGCCCACTTTTATAAAAATATCAGGAATATGCCTAAAAACTGGTAGCCAGCGGTCACAGTTCATTTCAACTGTCAGCGGTCACAATATCTAGAATAAAAATAAAACTATTTTTCGTGTCTGATCGCCACGTCTTGGCCGCCTGCGGTCAAACACGAAAATTTGGCATTTGTTTTTTTTCAAAGCAGGACGTTCAAAGAGCAAACAGAAAATTCTACAAAATCTAAATTTTAGTGTCTGACCGCCGAGTTCTGACTGCCAGCGGTCAGGACGTGGCGGTCAGACTCTTTATCGAACTTTTTTTTGGTTGTTGATATCATGACCACTGACGGTTTAAATGAAGGTGTGACCGCTGGCCATCAGTTTTTAGGGATATTGCTGGTATTCTTATAAAAACGGGTATTGATTGCAAATTCATATTTTTTTTTGGGCATAGACAAAAAAAAATTCAAATTTTTTAAACTTTTTTCTCTTCTATATAATATAACAGGTATGAGTCTTTTGTACATTTTAGAACATGCATTATGACCATTAAAATGTGTTTGTTGTGTGTCAAAATGAATTTTTAACTAAAAATATATTGGAGACGAATAAAGAGGATTTTTAAGGGAGACAATTATCACCTCCTCATATATTATTTGGTCGTTTCGAGTTGCTTTTTGTATAAAAATGATACGGGGGAAAAAGGAAGGAAAGGGCCGTGACTTTCGAGGCCTGGGAAAAAAAGGGAAGGATTAAGGAAGGAGCACGAGAGATTCGTTTGGGCCGGGACCTTTGTTTCGCCTTTCTATCCCCCTCTTTTGGGAAAAGATCATTTATACTTTCCCAGGAAATAATTTGCAGTAATATACAATTATACAATCCTCCATTAGACCGTTATAAGTGAATAGTTTGTTTCTCCTAAAAAAAAAAAAAACAAAAAAAAGAGTGAGAAATTTATTTTTTTTATTCAGATTTCGGTATATGATAAATCGAAAATAAAAAATATTAAATTATTTGTGGCTTGATTAAACTTAAACATCAAAGGACTATATTAATTTCTCATTTAGAAAGGGGAAGCGCCATCTAAACCAAAATTTTTGCTTGGTGCTCGAATTTAATTTTTTTGAACTAATATTTGACTTCGAATTAAATTAAAAGCTTAGTATAATTTGAAATATGGTATATTTTGATGTACTTAGATAAACTGATTCGAAGCATAATAAATATTCAAACAAATTAAGTTTAGTGTGCTCACTGCTCAGCAAAATTTTTAATTTAGATAGCGCTCCCCTTTCAAAAAGTGCATGAACAACACAACATGTTCTGAAGAAGCTTGTCTTACGAGTTTTGTCACAACGTGTTCTGACAAAATTATTTTACTATCTTCCTCTAAATTTAATGATTTAATATGATGAGGGATCAATTGACAATCTTGACAATAGATTCTTAAAAAAATAAAAAAAATCTATAAAAATTGTAAAAATGGAGCAAACCTATACATAAAATTGTGAAAATAAAAAAAAATATATAAAAATGTTGTGGAGTTTATGATTGATTATGTTTCAAATTTGAAGCAATTTAAATATGACTGATAGTCCATCAAAGATTGATAAAATTTGAACTATTTAAGATTCTACAAATTTTGGATGAGCTATCAAACGAATATTCAAATACTTAATTGCAATTTGAAAGTTGCAACCCTCTCAAACTATAAACTTTTTTCAAATAAAATTGAAACCTTAGTCATGATTCATAAATCATAATCTTAGGAATTTTCTTCAACCAAGTATATTTTACATAGTTTCAGACATTACGATAGGCAAGAGGATTGAGCTAAATTTCTGATGTGTGGCGTGGGGTCGCCAGGTGGGACTGGTAATTGTGATTTCAGAGGATTAACTGAAGCATGTGGACCATTGGATCGCCTCAAGATCCATGCCTACACGAATCTTGAGGCAATCCAATGGCCCGCATGTTTCACTGCATATTATCTTAATGGGTATGCTAACTGTCCCCCAAGAAAAATCTCCCTTAAATGTCCCCTATCAGTACACCATCTTGTACATAAGGTATGAACACCCCAATATAATAGATATGAACACCCATCAATACATTATATGAACACTCAAGTTAGGTCGGACGGTTATTCACCAGAACATGGAATCTCGTGGAATCTTGGACGACCCATGCAGAATCTTCGATGCGTAGGTATGAACACCAATTATGTCAACTATTAACACCTCATGTGGGAGGTATGAACACCAATTATGTCAACTATTAACACCTCATGTGGGAGGTATGAACACCCCAACAGATAGGTATGAACACCATATTTGCGCAGACAGTTATTTATCATAACGCTATGATCTAACAAATTTGACTATTAAGTGGTGGGACCCGACTTTTAGAGTCAAAATAAGTATGTAATTAGTGTGAATCTGAATCTTAATATAGAATCTTAATAAATCTTGATGGGGGACATTTAAGGGGGACAAAAGAAGGGGACAAGAAGATATTCTCTATTTCTTAAGACACAAGATAAGCACTCGATAATTGCGGATTTGTAGTGGTATACATTTCACAACACGAAGAGTCGAAGACGGATCTAAATACTGTATTTTGAGATTCGTGCAACAAACACCGAAGTACTTTGAGATTGGTGCAGCAACCTATTCCGACCATCCGATCAGAAAAGTACGGTCATTCGAATCCCACGAAGACATGTGCAGTGACGTGTCAAGGCAAAGGACCTTCCTTTTCTTATCCTAGGTGAGGGCTGGTGCTTTGGGCAGCGTCTGGAACAGCTTTTGTATCTAAAACTGACCAAAATACCCTTATAATTAATATTATGTTTCACTTTTTCAAAGAGTATTTTGGTCAGTTTTGGATACAAAAGCTGTTCCAAAAGTAATTTGTTCAAAGCAGCTCCCCTAGCCGAGGAATATGTGAATATCCTGAAACAGCTCTTCCCAAAATCAGATTTTTGTTTCACAATAATGGTAAATAAATAAAACTGTCAATTCGTTTTAAGCCAAAAACTGTTATCAAGTCAAAGGTAACCTTCTTTAACCCTAAAGAAATCAATGTTAATCCAAATTTAGAAATTGTTGTTAATCCAAATTTAGAATATGAACTGACAGAAACTGAAGAACCTGCAATCTTCCGCTCAGATTATAAACTGGCGATACATACCAAGTACTTCCTCTGTCCACAAATAATTGGATTTTTAATAAAAGTCAAAGAAATTAGTAACAAAGTGAAATTACTTTTATACCCTCAACTTTTAATCATTACACCATAATTGTTGCAATTAAATATACACAATTCAAATTCAAATACAAATGGTATTTGTACTAGGTGGAGCAAAAAGCGCCAAAATTTAAACATAAACATTTCTTAAGTGTTGATTCTAGAACATACCGAGAGCCTTAAAAGCCCGGCTATTTTTTTTTTTTAGAAAAAAGTTGTACTTCGTACTAATCGAATCGATAACATCCATTTAATTATGGACAAATTTTGAAGGGTAAAAATCCAATTATTTTTGGACAGAGGAAGTAGTCAAGTACCAACAAACAAACTGCTAGCTTGAAACGGATAAAAATCTGCTGCTTTTCTTCACAGAAAAGCAGGCCCTGCTTTTCCAATCCGAAGGTCGGGATCGGTTGTCGCACCAATCTCAAAGTACTTTGTTAACTTCAGTGTTTCTCAACTGTCAGATCAAAAAAAGCAGGGCCGGCTTTTCTTTTGAGAAAAGCAAGTGATCCCAATCCGCTTGAAACTACTGCTCAATTCAGGTCTTATTCCACAAAATTTAGCAGTACCTCACAAAACATTCCACCAAAAGAGCCAAAAAGAAAAGGAAAAAAAGGCCTGAACAGAACCAATTAACCGTCCAAGTTAAAAGAACGCAAGGAAAGTTTGACATAAAGCAGACTAGAACAATTTCTATTTATAGAACAAATTTATATTGCATGTGTAGTATAAGTATTTATTTAGAAAAAAAAATTATAGAACTTGCCTTTGATCTAGTGGCTAAGGGTAACGCTATCCGTGTGGGATGTCGCGGGTTCAAAATCCGGATAAAATATTCTATAGACATTTAAATTTGAGTGGCTTGACCCTCATCTTTATCTCAAAAAAGAAAAGAATTTATTTCAATCAATAATTGGGACATCTCAGTTCCCTATGACAGTTCGTTTATGTTAATAAACTGCAACAGTACCACATTTGTCATCTTTATTGTGCCTATTTTTATGTTATAATTAAAGTTATTCTAGCTTCACTCGAGTTAATTTTGCAAAATGTAAATAAACAAATGTAAGTTAGTTAATACTACTGACTACACTTCCGAAGTGACACTTATTTTTCGATTTTTTTTTTTTTTCGGATCTTGTCGTTAGCTTTCTATGGTTGCACAGTACGTTACAATCAAAATTTATGACTATTTAAATATCACGTACAATCAAAGTTTCCTATCAAAATTAAAGATAATATGTTACAATTAGAGTTTCCTATCAAAATTTTATGACTATTTGAATGTTTGATGCTGAATTCTTTTTTTACTTAGTTTAAAATTAATTATTGATGTTTTAATTGACTTTTCTGGGAGTAAATTTCTGTTCCTCTGCTGTTTTACTGAAATTGACAAGGTAATTCACTCCATTCAAACCATATCTTTACAACTTATGCATTCTGATCGATATTTATCTTTCATAGTAATTTTACAAAAATGTTCACTTATGAAAAGACATAATGTCCTCGTTCTACCTTGGTAGGTGATTGAAGTTCATCAAATTCTTGTAGTCATTGTTTTGTCTTCTATATTTTAGACAAGTAAATAAATTACCACGTGACCCATTGTTATTTATATAGTTTTCAATAATTGAGTAACACAGAAATATCTGCAGCCTAGAAATGAAGTTTGATTTTTGAACACATTTTTTTTACATATATATATTGGTTTGAGCAGAATCGAACTGCCTATGAGATATCTGGCGAGTGTGCATGTAGGTGCTAATTAAAGCTAAATATATATTCGCCTCAAAGACCAGTAACACTGCTGAAACTGATATATATATAAAAGTATAAGCATAGACCATATGAATCAACTAACTACAAATCAGATTTCAAATGGAAGAAATTAAACATGTTAGGAACAATGCTTTACAAGGTAATCACAACGATAACTGTTTTTCTTATTGTTTTTGGAGATTTCATCACTCCGACGAGAGCTGTTGTTTTTGGTGAGAGCCAGCCCATATAATTTTCTTTGAATTTTTTGTTTCTATATCTGCTTTCTGGATACTTCTTTTAAGCAAGATTTGTTATGTGAATTATGAAGGAGCAAAGGAAGGAAACATGATTGCATCCGAGGAAGATGAGAAGCTATATTTTGCACCGAGACGGCCCTTATTTTTCCCACCCCCCAGTCAACCACGTACCGTTGGAAACAAAAAGTACCGAAACAAATTCCATGTATAGATATTAGATTATAGCTAGCATATATAGATCACAGTATATACATATATGTGTTCATGTTATGAGTTCTATGCTGTATTCTTTTTATCGTAACTGGTGTCAAAACGTACTTATCTTTCTTTTATAAGTACTATAACAACATGATAAAGGCGTAATCTAAATCATTACAGACTTGTTTCTGTGCCATAACGTACACAAATAAGACCAAGATTGATTTAAAATACAAACGAAGCTATTTAATAACGACGTTATGAATGCATTTTGGGGTTCTTTGTATCGTAACTGGTCTCAAGACATACTTATCTTTCTTTTATAAGAACTTTAACAATATGATAAAGGCGTAATCGAAATCATTTTAGACTTGTTTCAGCGCCATAACGTGCACAAATAAGACTGAGATTGATTTAAAACACAAACGGAGCTATTTAATAACGACGTTATGAATGCATTTTGGGGGTTCTTTTTATCGTAACTGGCCTCAAAACATACTTATCTTTCTTTTATAAAAACTTTAACAACATGATAAAGGCGTAATCGAAATCATTTTAGACTTGTTTCCGCGCCATAACGTGCAAAAATTAGACTAAGATTGATTTAAAACACAAACGGAGCTATTTAATAACGAAGTTATGAATGTTTGGCCTTTTGGAGTTATTTTACTGTAACTGGCGTCAAAATGTACTTATCTTTCTTTTATAAGTACTTTAACAACATGATAAATGCGTAATCTAAATCATTTTAGACATGTTTTTGTGCCATAATGTGCACAAAATAGACTAAGATTAATTTAAAACACAAATGAAGCTATTTAATAACGATGTTATGAATGCGTTTTGGGTTTATTTCTATCGTAACTGGCCTCAAAACGTACTTATCTTTCTTTTATAAAAACTTTAACAACATGATAAAGGCTTAATTGAAATCATTTTAGACTTGTTTCTGTGCTATAACGTGCAGACTAAGACTGATTTAAAAATAAAAGGGAGCTATTTAATAACGACGGTATGAATGCATTTTGAGGTTCTTTTTATCGTAACTGGCGTCAAAACATACTTATCTTTCTTTTATAAGTACTATAACAACATGATAAAGGCGTAATCCAAATCATTTTAGACTTGTTTCTGCGCCATAACGTGCACAAATAAGACTGAGATTGATTTAAAACACAAACGAAGCTATTTAATAACGACGTTATGGATGCATTTTGGGGGTTCTTTTTATCGTAACTGGACTCAAAACATACTTATATTTCTTTTATAAGAACTTTAACAACATGATAAAGGCGTAATCAAAATTATTTTGGACTCGTTTCTGCGCCATTAACGTGCAAAAATTAGACTAAGATTGATTTAAAACACAAACGGAGCTATTTAATAACGAAGTTATGAATGCGTTTTGGAGTTCTTTTTATCATAACTGGCCTCAAAACATACTTATCTTTCTTTTATAAGAACTTTAACAACATGATAAAGGCATAATCTAAATCATTACAGACTTGATTCTGCGCTATAATGTGCACAAATTAGACTAAGATTGATTTGAAACACAAATGGAGCTATGCAATAACGATGTTATAAATGCGTTTTGGGGTTATGTTATTGTGCACCAAAACACTATTTTCAAAAGTCAAATGATCAAACGATTTGTCCAACACAATCTACATATTGAGATTATGCAAAGTACAAAAATTTACAAATTTTTGAACGTTTTAACTATTTTTTTCGGATTTTTCAAAGATAGATACGTTTTGATATCCTATGCATTATCTTATTATTATGTTTGGTCCATCTTTAAAAAATTTTTGTAAAAGAAAAATGCATAAAATTTTTTAATTTGACTTAAAGTCTCAATGTAAATATACTTAATATGGAAAAAAAAATTTCCAAAAGTTTTAAAATTGTAGTCATTTAGTATGTTGACTAACAAGTTCAAAATTTGGGATCACATTACAAGTCATTTAGTATGTTCTAGATCTAAATATCAAAATGATGTTAATAAAATATAATATTAAAAAAAAAAAAAAGAACTTGCGTCATCATTTAATTACATGCCAGCCGTATTAACATATGCAAGCTGTAAACTTAGCTTCCAGACTAGGGGTTACTTCTGTACTTATTGGGGAATAATCAAGGCCATCCAGCCTAATCTTACTGACACGAGCCATGAGAAAAGAACAAATACTGGGCTATGAATACGGCTTGCTTCTTAAATCAAGCCCATTACAGCTTGCAAGGCTTGCATATATTAATACAGCTTTACGATTTTGGCTACAGAAAACCCTTCTTCTCTATTTCCTTGCGGCAATTTAGGGGAAAAAAACATAAAACCCTCCGAGACGACCGCTATCCTCCATATTTCCTTCCGATATTGCAATCTCGACCTGCTCTAGGAAATTGTATGTTTTTTGAGATGCCGATACGTTGGCATCCAATTGTGCAGTTTATGTTTTTACTGTTTGTGTTCTCATCTAATCGGATTTAAGCATTGTAAAAACAAAAGTAGTGAGATGTATACTGATTTTAATTTGAGACGTTCTTCAGGTTCATAATTTCCCAACAGTTGAAGAAAATTAGATAATTAAGTAACATATATTGATGACTATAGCTAATTGGTAACACTAACAAAATAAAAGAAATGACAACTATATTTATTATAGCAAAAAAACAAATAAATATGTACATTTCCAAGAGCCTGGTAAACCACAATCATTTGCAATCTTTCATTTTTCAAATCCTAAATCCACTGTAGAACTGGCTATTTCCGAAAGTCAATCTTTACAATTACCATAACATGAAACAATCCTCAATATGTATTAAATATAGGAAATAATCCCCAAGTCAAACTGAATACATATAACTAATCATTGTATTGAACTCCACCTCCCATAGCCACGTGCGCAAGTACCCATCTTCAGAGGACTAACCTGCTGCTTATCCTCTCCGACCTCTGCTTCACGGTTCGAACTTTGGCTACCTTCTGCTTACCGTCCGATTCACGCTTCTGGGGGTATATGCATTATATCTTGTTAATTATAGAACACACTTGTCGGAGTATCATCTAAATTAAGTGTACTTATTGACTGGTAAAGGCAAAATTCCTCGCCTTGTGGAGGAATTGATATTGTTATATCAGTATCGATCCGGGGGTAGAGCACACTGTGGAGTGGAGTTGCTTCATGGTACGAGATTATGACAAAAGGTGCAATCAGCACATAATGATAGAGAAGCTCCTCTTTGCAGGTTTAAAGCCATAATGTTAGAAAGCCAGCTTGTTGTATCAATGGTAATGAAGGTTCTTCATTAGGTTAATTTAATTGGCATAGTTCTGTGTACTAGCTTCAGATGCCTATATAAAACTAGTTACAGTTCAATGAATGAGTGCTGCCTTGTTTTCTTTTTTCAACGGACTCTAGCGGTTATCCCCAATTTTGGGCTATTTTTTACCATTATACGAAAATAAGCACAAAATTGACCAGAGTATTAAGGGTCAATTTGTGTACAGGATCAATGGATGAAAAAGCATAAAATCACACTTGTGGAACTTGGGTTTGTAATAAAAGCCCATGAAAAAAATTAAGATCAAATATTGACTTTGTTTTTGAGCTGAATTGAGCTTTTACCTAGACCTATTTTGATACCCAATATTCCCATGCACCATCGTTACGGTGCTAATTGTTTGTTGGTTTCATCTGCTTTGCAGTGATTTAAACTTTGAATTTACCCGCATAAATACAATGGTATCTTTGTGAATGTCTTTGATCAAGATCCAAAACAGGATTCATAATTATCAGAAATTAACCAACTCAAAATTTGACTCTCTATGTATAAAATGTATTTCTTTCCAGCCCAGTACACCTCAGTATCTTGTATCTTATCCACTGTTGAATTTTATTTATGTTTGTGCATTCCTTCAATTCCCCTTTCCTGTTGACATCTCCACGTACAAAGTACAATGAGTCAATTAATATCAGACTATTCACTACTAACCACTATTAAACTGACAGGCTAGGCTTCCTAAAAGTTTAATTTGTTCGTTGATCTTTCAGAACCTTTGTTGTGCACCCCTCCCCTTTGCATGCAGCTGGATATGGATCTGGAATTAAAGGGGATGCAGGTTTGCAGACTTTGTCTAGAGTCCGGACTGATCATGCTCATGCTGATGCGTGGAGAAAGGGAGGGAGATTGAGAAGTGAGGACAGACCAGATTCACTGTGGGACACCAACGAAATTAACGAATCAGTCAATTTTGATATTATGTGAATGAAACAAAACAAACAACAATGAAGTATAGTGATCCCAAAAAAAGGACGAATAGGAGAAACAAGTTCAGGGTCAACTGCCATATTAAGATACGAGGCAATCTCTGGATGGTTGCTCATAATTGAAAAACATGTACTAATATATTTTTCTTATGCAATTTGAGTGTCATTATGCATTCCATTAATATATTCTTTTGGTCTTGAAAGATCATCCAATAACACATATTTTGAATAAAATTTGAAACATATATAATAAATCTATAAATTTAAGTACATATCTTCAATTTTTTCCCCCCTTTTAAGATTTTTATGAATGGTTGTTAGAATAAATCATAGTAAAAGATCCCTTCCCAATCAAAAATATTAAAAAAAGTTTTTCAAAAAGAAAATTAGATAGCTATTTTGCGATGTGACGAAACATTTTTTTGAGAAATAATTTATAGACATCTTTTTTTTTTATAGAGTATGCATGACAATTGACAATACATATTGTTGGTCCTATTGCGAAAAAAAATTATAAATTTATAGACATCTTTTTTTTTTTTTGAGAATAATTTATAGACATCCAATTTGTTTGTTAAAATTCCTTGGCATGCACAACTAACTGTTGCTCACATTTAATGCAGGCCGTGCAGAAAATGGTAAAGGATCTGAAGGGGTCTTCTCATTAGCGATTTTGAACAGGGAAGTGTCGGACTGATATAAAAAAGAACCAAACTGTCAAATTTTGTCCAACAATCCAATCATAAATAAATTCAACCATTTCAATTTACAGTTTTGTGCGACCCTTTTTCGCGCCTCGCCGATCGGGCTGAAGGCTGAAAGAGGACACGGTCACCCCTCGAGATGCGCTTTTTAGTGGAAATTTGGGGGGTGCGCTTCTGAGTGGTTTTTTAAGTGATTGTGGGAACTTTCGGATTCCAACGAGCGCAAGCCCTCGCTGTTAATTACCCCGGACAGTGAAATCCGAGAACCTTTGATTAAGACTAAGCAAAGAGATTAAATGTCGGGCAATCATTTATAATGTAAGCATAAATAATCAATGACTTGGATTTGATTTAAATGTCACGTTTAAATTGGGTTTGACTTCAATGTCACATTTAAATTTAGTTGATCTTCCTGTCACGTTTAAGATTAATTGACTTCAGTGTCACGTTCGGACAAGGTTGACTTCGGTGTCACGTTCAGGCTTGGTTTACTTCTGTGGCATGTTTAGGCTTGGTTGACTTCTGTGTCACGCTTAGGCTTGGTTGACTTCTGTGTCACGCTTAGGCTTGGTTGACTTCTGTGTCACGCTTAGGATTGGTTGACTTCGGTGTCACGCTTATGCTTGGTTGACTTCGGTGTCACGCTTAGGCTTGGTTGACTTCTGTGTCACGCTTAGGCTTGGTTGACTTCGGTGTCACGCTTATGCTTGGTTGACTTCGGTGTCACGCTTAGGCTTGGTTGACTTCTGTGTCACGCTTAGGCTTGGTTGACTTCGGTGTCACGGTTAGGCTTGGTTGACTTCGGAGTTGCGTTTAGGCTTGGTCGACTTCCTCGTCACGCTTGGGGTTGGTTGACTTCATCGTCACGCTTGGGGTTGGTTGACTTCATCGTCACGCTTGGAGTTGGTTGACTTCGGTGTCATGCTTGGGCTTGGCTGACTTCTGTGTCACGTTTGATCGTGCAGGCATCACGTTTGGGATTTGATCGACTTCGATGTCACATTTGGGTCTTGGACGACTTCTACGTCACGTTTGAGGTTTTTTGAACTCGATCCAGTCTAAGTGGCCATGTTGATTGGATCTTTGACTCGAGTTTTCGGGAGTTGAGCTTTGACTTGTGTTTTAGGCATTTGATTTTTGGACTTGGACTTTGGGTATGGTAATCGAGTCTTGGATTTGAGTTTTGATATTTGGGCTTTGGTATTTAGGATTTTGGATTTGGGCTTTGAATTTGAGTTTTGGGTATTTGGATTTGATCTTTGGATTTGAGCTTGGGTACTTAGACTTTGGTATTTGAATTTTGGATTTGAGCTTGGATGCTTGGACTCTGGTATTTGAGTATTGGATTTGAGCTTTTGGTGCTTGGGTCTTGGAAGCTTGCATTTGAGGTTTTAGTATTTGAGCTTTGGTATTTGACGCGGGGTCTTGACTTGGCCTTCTAAAGACATGAATCAAGTACAAAAGACTTTTGGGTATAATTTGGACCCAAATTAATTTAAAATTTATTTTGTTGCATGAAGTGGTGTTTCGAAAGATTTTTTTTTATGCAATGAAACGACTTTCAAAATTGGAGTCAAACGGTGTTCACTTTGGTTTTAAATTTAAATTCAAACTTTTGAGTTTTGAAAATTTGATTTTTATGTTCCATAAAATTCTATTTTAAATTTAGAAGCTTTTGAGACAAATTTCGTGAGATTTGGACTTGAAATGGTTTGTCAAATGGTCATTTTATTTTTGAAACCATAAAACAATTTGATAAATTGACTTGGGCCTTTTTTTCTTTTTCTTCCTTTCTTCTTCTTCTTTTCTGGGCCGAACAGGGGGGTTTTTGTTTTCTGGTTGGGCCGCAGGGGATGGGATTCCCCATTCTTTGCTTTGGGCCAAAGAATTAATTCCCTTCTTTCTTTTATTTTTATTTGGGCCGCAAGGTGAGTTTGGGGCTGTCTTCTCCTCTTCCTTTTTTTTTTTGTTTTCTCTTTTTGTGTTGCTCTGGGCCGAACGGAGAAGGGGAAAAAAAAAATGGGGCTCGCAGGTCCTGTGCAACAAGGTGCGCAAGAGAGGACGGATCTAGACCGTTGGATCTTGATCTGAGGGTCGTCAACTTTCATCCAATCTTTTAAAATTCCCTGCTTCGCTAGGGAGACGCGTGGCAGCCTCCTGGCCCTTGATAATTGATTTCCGACGATTTATCATCCGATCGACGATCCAAAGATAATGCCGGCATCGTCTCGGCGAGGGGAGTTCACCGGTGGGGTCGGATTGGGCCAAGGACAGCCAGGTTGAGGGAGCAGCGCCATGCTGGCTTGGTGGTTTGGTACCGACGACAACTCAGAGATCGGTTTTGTGATTTGAATCTCGAGCATCGAATGGACTCATTTCTTGACCAAACTTCTTAAATATATTGTGCAACATACCTATTTCGCATATATAAGATTTGATGTATGGTTCATATTCAAGGTAAAAGAGAAATTTAATGATGAGAATGACATCTTGGCTCAGTTTTACCGTTACGAGCACCATGAAACCGACCATTGAAAAATTCATAGAAAATCGTAACAATTTCAAAAAAATGTAAAATTTTGTCAGGAGCCCCCAAACACTATATCAAACATGTTCGCGATCTTATATTGGTGTATTATGTTCAAAATTCGGGGAGTAAAGGGGTTTTACCAGTACCAGAAACTGGTACAGCGTTGTACCGGGAGAAAAACAGTCCCTTGTTCATTTTTTTGTTAACGATAGTCCAACTTTATTTTACAAGCATCTGGAGGGGTGTTTTGGGAACACTTCTCATGTTGAAGACTTTTCAATTTGGTGTTGTCTTAATATGTTTTTTGAACCATTTTTATCAGATAGGCAATCATGGACTGTGCTGCTACTTTTTTTTTCTGCTATTTCTTTGAAACATTTATTTGGAGGCCTTAAACTCTGAAATTCTTAACCAAAATTTGCGTGCAAGCACAACTTGATGTGTACAACAAGAATATAAAATAAAATACAGTGGTCCAATTCATAGAATGGTACAGTTTTTGATTTCTTCCTCGTACCAGTAATTTATCAGTCCGGACTGGTACCAGTTTTCTGGTTTGACTTCGGAAAATCACAACAATTCATAGAAAACTCCAAAAATGGTAAAATTTCGTCAAGACCTTTATTTGGATGTTATTTACATGCGGTAACATTTTGGGAATTTTTAGACAACTAGAACTACCATTTTTCATTTTTGTATGAACGATGGTCGTTAATAGTGCTGCTGGAACTTTGTTGAGATTAATTGTGTGAGTTTTTTTCATGTGATTTCATGCCGAAGATGCAAGATGATTTAGCCAAATGAAATTATATCCACTTTGTTCGATTTGTGTTAATTGATTTGGATGCTTATGTGTGCATGAGCTACACATGACAAGCTTACAAATATTGTGTAAGCCTTGTTTGCTTCCAAATCACCGACACATATCGTGCAAGGTGAGTATAAATCCATTTAGCAAATATTATGCTAATGGAAGATTTAATCACATATGTGTGACTCATGCAAATATTATGCTCGAGCAACGACATAGTGTTTAAATGAACACCCGCAAATATTATGCGAGGCGTTTTTGTTTACTCGGCTAGCAAATATCATGCATAGCCCACGGTCCTTTGATTGCATATGTGTTAGTTGGGCAAATATTATGCACCAAACTACACAATGCTTGAATAAAACTTATTAACAATTCATTTTATCTCTTAACAGTGGAATGAGAAGAAAAGAAAGAAAGAGACGCAAAGCAACGCATATTCATTTCGACACTTGATAGATACTCGATAGAGCTAGCCGAAGCCATTCTAGCTCGTCACAATGGTGAATATTACACCATTCCGACAGTGGCAAATATTATGCCGAGTGCCGGTGCGACGAACCAAAACCGAGTCGGTTCACTCCATGAGCTTGATTGCACACACTTTCCTCAATTACCTTGATTCACTTCAAGATTTGTTACAATTTCAGTTCTTCACAGTTCAAACTATCCTAAGTTCACACACACTCTCCTTTTTTTTTTACAATAGCAGTAGAGACAGAGAGAAAATTTTTTTTTGTGTCTAAGAGAAACCTGAGTTTGGGCTTGAGTTGTGGGTGTAATGCGTAGGGGGGTGGGGGAGCTGCTTCTGCTGCTCCTTTTATAGGCGCTGGAAAGGCTGGTGTGGCATTGATAGCATGGCAAGGACTGCTGTAGATGACCACCCTCCTTGACTTTGATGACCACTGAGCTCACCACCTGCTGCACTTTGTCAATGCCAGTCGTGGGGAATGGAAAGCTTGGCATGGCTGCAGTGCTTTAGTGCAGGAGTCAGGTTTGGTTTCCATCACTTCGTCATTAAAGCGTTGTTCCTTTCTCCATTCACCAGTCGCCACTTCCCTTTCTCCCCTTTCTTCTGAGCCTTGTACCGAGTGGGCTTTGCTTGGCAACGGATCAGAGAAGAGAAGAGGAAACGAGGAGAGGCCCTGCGCATCCATCTTTTTTTCTTTTGTTGTGCTTGAAGTCGAATCCAGCACCCAACGAAGAGGAGAGGCAGCAACTACTCTTACTGTGCCCTTCTCATTTGCTAAGGCAGAAAAGCCCATGAAGCAACCAAATGCTTTTGATGATACAGCCCAAAGTGTTGGCAAAATGGCCTGCCATGCATCTTTTTTTTATTTGCACTGATGTACAGCCCACTAACCATTCATTTTGTGATAATGTGAAGCCCAATTTACTTATATTTTCATTTGAATTTTAATTTGGTTTAATTGAGTTTTGACATTTTCACGTGTCACCCAATTTTCGAGATTGTAAGTCTTGTCAATTCATTTTCTTTTTGTATTACACCCTAAACTATTTTAAGGGTAAACAAAGAGCCACCCACAAAAGCGGATCATGAAGTATTCTCAAAGACGAAGCATACGCTTTTGTGCAAGACCACTGCTGGCTAGACCTTTTTCCTCGACATGTAAAGGTTTTGGCTTGAGCATCGAGTTCATTTTTTTTTTTTTTTTTTTTTTTTTTTTGGGTTGGTTTGAGGTTTCAGCATAGCCACAAGGATATTGCTTCTATCATCTCGGGCTTTAAAGGGTTAACATCAACTGATACTTTGGAATGACAAGCCCAGGTAGACATATGATGTCTCGTAAGGCTCCTATCAGCAACAAAGGCGGTTGATCTTGAATCCTTTGGTTGCCTTGCTTGATCTTCTAAACTGTGAACATGAAGCGCAATGCCAACTCACGATCCAAAAGGTTGACGATAGACAGGGAGATTTTCCCTTGGTTGTCGATGTTGATTCTTCCGGTTACGAAGACGGGGCTGCGGGCCATCTCATAATAGGGAAGGGGTATAAAAGCAAGGGAGACCTTTCCTTGGTTGCTTTTATCTTCCAAACCGCGTACGTGAAGCGCTATGCCAGCACGCGACCCAGGGGTCGACAGAAGACAAGGAGACTTTTCCTTGGTTATCGTTGTTGATTCTTCCGACTTACGAGGATGGGGTTGCAGGCCATCTCATAATAGGGAAGAGAGTATAAAAGCAAGGGAGACCTTTCCTTGGTTGCTTTTGTCTTCCAAACCGCGTACGTGAAGCGCTATGCCAGCACGCGACCCAGGGGTCGACAGAAGACAAGGAGACTTTTCCTTGGTTATCGTTGTTGATTCTTCCGACTTACGAGGATGGGGTTGCAGGCCACCTCATAATAGGGAAGAGAGTATAAAAGCAAGGGAGACCTTTCCTTGGTTGCTTTTGTCTTCCAAACCGCGTACGTGAAGCGCTATGCCAGCACGTGACCCAGGAGGTTGACAAAGACTCGGCGGCTTCGCCTTGGTGGTCAATATCAATTATTCCAAAAGAGGTATAAAAGCAGGGCGACTTCGCCTTGTTAGCTTTTATCTTCCTAAACCGCATACGTTAAGCGCTATGTCAGCACGCGACCTAGGGGCGATGAACTCAGAGAGGTGCACTTGATATCTCCCAGAGATCGAATCAGTTCGGACGGAGGCAGTTTGGACCTAGCACCTTCATCTTAGCTGATCTTCCAAACCGTGAACATGATGCGCTTACGCCAGCTCATGACCCGGGATGTTGACAAGGACGAGGTGGCTTTGCCTTGGGGTCGATGTCAATTCTTCCGGAAGAAGTATAAAAGCAGGGCGACTTCACCTTGGTAGCTCTTATCTTCTAAGTCGTAAACATGACACTCATATGCCAGCTCATGACCTAGGAGGTTGACAAAGGACGGGGCGGCTTCGCCTTGGGGTCGATGTCGAGTCTTCCAGAAAAGGTATAAAAGCAGGGCGGCTTCACCTTGGTTGCTCTTATCTTCTAAGTCGTAAACATGACACGCTTGCGTCAGCTCATGACTTAGGGTTCGGGACTTAGGCTTTGGCTTTGGTTTTGGTTTTGGTTGAAGTTTTTGAGGAGTTTGCAGAAGTTTCGGCTTTGAACATTGTTATTTTGCTTGTTTAGCCTGGCCAAATGAACAAACCAGAGGTGATTGTTTAGGAGACAATACCAAACCCTGTCTACCTTTTTGATCCTGATAGGTAGACTTACCAGGGGCGCATTGTTTATGGCACATGTACCAAAGCCCTTTTGTGGAATTTGTTTTAATTGATTTAAATTATTTGGGTGTGAATGTATATGAGTGTACGTGCGTTTGTGGAAACTCACAATCGCTCCCCTCACTTATGCTTTACGCATTTAGGTGGACCTCACAATCACTCATTTATTTTTGCTCCACTCAAAAATGAAATGTGTTGGATTCAACGTGCCCTCAAGCTTCCATTTAACGGGCCTTTCATGGGGCACGTCCTTGTTCTCTATAGCTTACTTCCGATTCGGGAAGTCGCCATTTCGTTGAACAAGTAGCTTTGATTTTGCAAACAAATTGCCAGAGCTTAGCTTAAGACCTGCTTAATTGTTTATTTATTCTGGTCAACTAAGTGAACCAGTGATCGTTGTTTTAAGGGACAACTATCAAAACCCCGCCTATCCCGTTGATGCCTGGCTGGATTGGCGTGCCAAGGTGCATTTGTTTGAGGTACAAACTTTAAAACCCCTTTTATTTGATTACGACCCTATCTAAGTGTTGGTGTTTGAAAGTGTACGTGTATTTGTGGAACTCACATCGCTCCCCTCATTTTTAGGTGGAACCTCACGTCACTCATTGTCTTTTGCTCCACTCAAAGAGACAGGGTGTGCATTTAGGTGGACTACCCTCCGCAATTTATTGCATCTTCGAGTAGATGCTCTCTTTGCCCATTCCAGGTGGAATGAGTACCTCCTTGAGCAAAAACCCTCGAGAAAAAAAAAAAAGCGAATGTATTTTGTGTTACAATATATATGTCATATGTATTTCCCTTTTTAATTTGAAAACTTATTTGATGGAGAAATATTTACTAGTGGTACGGGAGTTGTTTAAATGTTTGCCCTCAGAAGCGACTATAAAGCCACCAATTTGTGCCCTTTTATTATTATCCGAGGGTCACGTATTGACGCAACATTCATCATTGGGCAGTGAATTGTTAGGGACAAAACACAAACCCTGTCCATTTTTATATTTAGTCTGTATCAAATGGACGAACCCAGCGGTATTTGGCTTGAAGACCCAAACACCAAAGCCATAATGCCGGTCGACTTGCCTGGCGGGTTGGTTTTGGCGGCTTGGGGCCCTCTTATTGGGATTGAGATTGGGTTTTGACATGGGAACGTCGGGGCCCCGCCGTGAGGGGTTTATTCCTTTTCGGGTTTCAGGATTCGGTATGTACAGCCTTTGGTTTTTTGGTTTTGGTATGTATTTTTTGGGTTTATTTTTCGGGTTTGAGGTTTCGGTATGTACGATTTTGGTTTTTTTCTTTTTTTTTTTTGTTTTTTGGTTTTTTGGTTTTTTTTTTTTGTTTTTTTTTTGTTTTTTTTTTTTGGGTTTTAGTAGAGGTTTTCGTTTGTCATTCGGTTATTTACAGGAGATTTGTCGTGATTGACCGGGTACTACCCTTAGGCATAGTACTTTTTCAGATACCGGCCGTTGATGGGAGGTATGGGCCTTTCTCCTTCATGGTCGATGAGTTGATAGGCGCCTCCTGGGTACACCTTTTCGACTACGAAAGGGCCTTCCCAATTTGGTGAAAACTTCGGGCCGTGATGCCGGCCTAAGATAGGTCTTTTAAGTACTAGGACCAATTCGCCCTGCTGGAAGGTCCTGATACGTGCCATCTTATCGTATGCTCTGGCCATCTTCGCTTTGTAAAGCTCCAGGTTCTGCTGAGCTATGAGCCTCTTTTCGTTTAGGGCATCCAACTCTTCTAAACGTAGCTGCTTTTGGTCTTCTAGAGATATTTCGGCTTGCATCGCTATTCGAAGTGATGGCATTTCGACTTCGAGAGGAAGGACTGCCTCGACTCCAAACACCAATGAGTAAGGTGTTGCTTGAGTTGGTGTTCGGCACGAAGTCCTATAAGCCCAAAGAGCTTCTTGGAGTTTGTCATCCCAGTTGCGGTGATTTCCTTCCACCGTCTTTTTCATGATGCTTATCAGGGTTTTGTTGAAAGCTTCGGCCAGCCCGTTAGCCCTTGGGTTGTAAATGGTCGAGTATCTCCAGTCGATGTGGAACTGCTCAGCCATTGCATAGACTTTGGAGTTCTGGAACGCCGTGCCATTATCAGATATGATTCTTCGAGGCGTACCGAACCTATAGAGGATGTGAGTTTTGAAGAATTTGACAACATCAGCAGCCTTCACTTCTTTGAGAGAAACAGCCTCCGCCCACTTGGAGAAGTAGTCGGTAGCGGCCAAAATGTAACTGTGACCTCTCGATGATGGCGGATCAATCGGGCCTACTATATCAGTGCCCCACACACTGAACGGCCATGACGCTACTGTCGGGTGCAGCAGATTCGGCGCTTGGTGAATGAAGGGGCCATGTACTTGACACATGTGGCACTTCCTGGCATGCTCTTCGCAATCAGCCACCATTGTCGGCCAATAGTAGCCCATCCGTTTGATCTTAAGGCGCATTTTAGGTCCGGGCTGGTGGGCTCCGCACAATCCGGAATGCACCTCTTTTATGATTTGCTCGGCTTCTTGGGAGGACAGGCACCGTAACCATAGTTGGTCGAATGATCGCCTGTATAGGGTGTCCCCAATGAAGGCATAACGTAACACCCGTTTCTTTAGTTGATCAGCCATTCCCTTGTCTTTCGGGATGGTACCGTGCTTGAAGTACTCGACAAAGGGTCGTCTCCAATCGTTGCCATCTTCTGCCACCAGATCTGACTGAAAGCTTTCTTCAGTAGATTCCGCGGCTTGCTCTAGTTCAGGTGTCTCGCTTGTTTCTTTAGAGAAACTCATGGACAATGGCCTGCGACTTCGAATGGCTATCTGAACTTCTTGTTCATCTACTTCTCCTAACTCCTTAGCCACCCGTGCTAAAGCGTCGGCTTTTCCGTTTGCGACCCTTGTCACCTTCTCGATCGTGACTTCTGGGATTTGATTGATGAGCTCTACGGCCCTTTCGTGGTATCGTACTAGCTCTGGCTTTAGGACCTTGTACTCTCCAACGACTTGGCTGATGATCAATTGGGAGTCCCCAAAGGTTTTGAGTTTCTTTATACCCATGTTTAGGGATATTTCCAACCCCGATATGAGTGCTTCGTACTCGGCCTCGTTATTAGTGCACGGCTCTGTCAGCATCAGGGAATGGCGTATGATCCCTCCTTTTGGCGTTACAAATACTAGGCCCACACCAGCCCGAATGATCGGAATTTTGGGAGGACCCGGGGCGGGTTTGATTGATGACGCTCCATCAAAGTACATTTCCCAAGCGAGATTTTCTTCTTCGGCATTCATTACTTCTTCGTCAGGGAATTCACATGATAAGGGGGAGTCATTAGGTATGGGATGTGCTGCCAAAAAGTCCGCAAGCACCTGCCCTTTTATGGCCTTTTGCGGGGTGCAGGTGATGTCGAATTATGTCAGGAGAATTGCCCACCTTGCTAATCTACCCGTCAACATTGGCTTGGTCATGAGATATTTGAGGGGATCCACCTTAGAGATGAGAATGATCCGGTGTGCCAACATGTAATGCCGCAACTTCTTTGCAGCAAACACTAGCGCGAGGCAGTGTTTTTCGATGGGGGTGTAGTTGTGCTCGGCTCCCACCATCATGCGACTGAGGTAGTAGAGTGCATTCTCCTTTCCTTCTTCATTCTTTTGCGCCAGGAGGGCCCCCAACGAACCTTCCAAGGCTGTCGTGTAGAGAATGAGTTCCTTTCCTGGTATCGGGGCTGCTAGGACAGGCGGATTGAGGAGGTAAGCTTTGATGCCATTGAGTGCCCTTTGGCAATCCTCATCCCACTTAAACGATACATCTTTCTTAGTCAGTCTGGTGAATGGCTGAATTCTCCCGGACATGTTGGCTATGAAGCGTCGGATGTACGCTAATTGGCCTTGGAGTGAGCGGAGCCCTTTGAGATTCTTGGGCGGTGGGAGATCCATTATGGCCTTGATCTTAGTGGGGTCGATTTCGACTCCTCGGTGCCTGATGATGAACCCGAGAAATTTTCCCGAAGACACCATGAAAGCACATTTAAGAGGGTTCAGCTTGAGCGCATGGAGCCTTAGTCTGTCAAAGACTGTTCTCAGGTGTCGGAGGTGCTCCTCGTGTGACATGGCTTTCACCACCAAGTCATCCACGTAGCATTCGACAATTTTATGTATTTGATCGTCAAATATCTTCATCATTGCCCTTTGATACGTGGCGCCTGCATTTTTGAGGCCAAACGGCATGACCTTGTAGCAGAATACTCCGACCGGAGTACGGAAGGCAGTGTGCCTTTCATCTTCTAGTGCCATTTTAATCTGATTGTATCCCGCGTATCCATCCATGAAGGAGAACACTTCGTAGGACGAGGTGTGATCGATAATGATCTCTGTGACGGGAAGGGGGAAATCATCCTTCGGGCACGCCTTATTGAGATCCCGGAAGTCAACACAAATGCATATGGCCCCGTTCTTCTTTTTAATCGGCACGATGCTGGCTATCCAATCAGGGTTTTGCTCTTCTCGGATGAGGTTGGCTTTAAGGAGCTTTTTTGTTTCCTCAGTTACTTTTTCTTCGAGTTCGATTCTCATCCGTCGAGGCGCCTGTTTGATCGGCCTGGCTTCAGGATCGATTTTCAAGTGGTGGATTGCTATCTTTGGGTCCAGCCCTGGCATTTCTTCATAGCTCCAGGCAAAGCAATCGATGTACTCAAAAAGGAGAGATTTTAACAACTCTCTCTCTTTTTGTGGTAGGGAGGCACTAATGAAGGTAGGTCTCGGATCTTTTTCTGTCCCCAGGTTGACTTCTACTAATTCATCAATAGTGTTGGGGGTTTTCTCCATTTGTCTTACAACATCTTGGACTATGGGAATCAAGTCCTCCTCTTCCCCGTCCCCATATTCTATCGCACAATCCGTTCCAATTTCAACCAAAGTCATGCAGCAATGTGCATAGTCGTCATCCGAGTCATACCCATGTTTCCAGCTCCTGGAAGGCTGAGCTGGAGCCTTTCCTTTGTCGCTTGACTTGGGCTTATCGGAGGAGTAAGATCGCCTCTCCTGATCACTTCTATGGCGGGACCTACTAACACCACTTGGTTCATTGATTCTGATGCCTCCCTGCCTCTGTCTGAGCCGCTCTCTTCTAGAGTGACGCTTGGAACTTGAAGGACTAGGTTTGTGAATCTTCTTACGGTCATGGTCCCTGCCGCTTCGGCCATAACTCCTGCTACTTTGGCCGTGTTCCCGGCTTGAATAATTTCTTCTAAGTTCTCGAGGTAGACGGAACCTCCCAGCCTCGTACTCGTGCTGAACTGTATCCTTGAAGGTTTTGCAGTCTTCTATCTCGTGTCCGACTTCCCCGTGATACTGGCAGTATTCATAGCATTCGGCTTCATATTCATCTTCCGGATTTCTGCTTTCGAGGATATCGAAGCCTCGATGAATCCAGAGATCAAAGATCTCTTTTACTTTGTTTTCTGAGAAGGAGTAAGAGCGTCCTGGCTCCCTCTCTTTTTCTTGCAGTGGTCGACCAGCCTTTCCCATTCTTTCTTCTAACTCTTTCCTCAGGCGAGCCAGCCTTTCCCGTTTTTCTTTTTCCTTTGCTTCCTTTTCAAGCACCTCTAACCTCCTTTGGTTGACCCAGTCGGGGAAGTCGAGTGATCTATCAGTTGCCTTCTCGCTACCATCGAGCGGGTTTGCCACGGCGAATCCTACGTCATGCAGCGCATCCGTCACTTTCGAGTTCCACGTGCGCATACAGATTAACTCACTGTGAATGAGGTCCATTTTATAATCTAACCCTTCGAGAGTTACTCGGGGATCCTCTTCTAAGTATTCTGCATCAAATTCTTCATTTCCTCCATGCTCAGAGGCATCTGACCACTCTCGACGCCACTTGATCCATCATCACTTATAACCAAGCACCAGGCTCTAGCGAAATTTTTGTCAAGGGAATAACTGACAGGGGCAATGGACCTTTCCCGTCCGCGTCCTCGACCTCGGCCTCGACCCTGCCCTGATTCTTTCTCTCGGGAGGGCCTGCTACCACAGCGGGGTTGATCTTCTTCAGGCGACTGATACCCCAATCCCCGAGTGCCTTTTAGTTTACCGTCTAATCCCACGACCTTCTTGGGCGAGGCATTCCACAAATTCTCAAAATACTTCATCTGAACTTGGGGAATCACTTCGGGACATCCCACTATCTTTGCCATTTGCAAGACTTTATCTCTATAATAACGCTGTAAGTTAATGCGAACTCCGGCTTCGCTAGTCACAGTTGTATCATCATTCAGCTTCCTCCAGTCATTTGGTTGTGGGCCTCGATTCGGATCAAGGGAATTGCTCCCATAGAATATGATTGCTTCATGCACTATTTCACTTCCCGGTGTTTCCTCGACTTTCGGGGGCACGATAAACGTAACCAGCTCCTGGATGTGATTAACCTCCGATGGGGTAAGATCCTTGTAATGTTTCGTGGGAACACGCTCGATTTGAAGGGCGTATTCTTCCTTATCATTATTGGTATAGTCCCAAGGAATCTGTTGGGAAGTCAATGTCCGAGGCGAACTTGAATTAACCGGCCTCTCAGATTCGGATTCCTCTTCGCTCGATGCACCATAAACCGGAATCTTGCGGTTTTTAGAGGATGTAGATGTGTTTTTGACTGTGAACATGATTTCCTCTTCTGATTCTTCATCGGAAGAGAGGCCGTACACCGGCTTAGAGTAAGTGGTTTTGGTTTTTGTTGCCTTAAGTTTCGCAATGGTTTTAACTGGTGCATCTCTTGCGGTATTGGACGGCTGACTTGATGGTTTATTCTTGGACTTTGACTCCTTGGAGAAATAAAAACGAGCATCGCCATGATGGATCTCGTGAACTCCGAAGGGTTTTATATCTCCATCGATCCTCTTCTGCTTCCCATTCTTCATGTATTTCAGACATTGATGAAGAGTAGAAGGCACTACACCATTGTCATGCAACCAAGGTCGTCCTAGCAGGGCCTTGTACGAAGTATTGGCATCGATTACGTGAAATTTGGTTGGAGTTTTCAAGCCACCAAGGTGCAAATCCAGGGTGACGGCCCCCAATGCTTTGTGAGAGTGCTGATCGAAGCCGTGAATGATTATCCTTTCGTTCGTCAAGGACTTGACACTCAGAGCGAGGCTTTCCAGTGTTTTCAATGACATGATGTTAATGGAGGACCCGGAATCCACCAGGATGCGGTTGATCTTTTGGCCCTCACACTCTCCGGTCACATAAAGCTGTCGGTTGTGGCTTGCTGTGCCCATCAACATATCGTCGTCGGTGAAGGTAATCCCTGCTGTGCGGTTGCTTATGTAGATTGCCTCTTCTAAACACCTCTCAGCAAAGTATGATTTGAATCTCTCAGGGTTTTGAAGCGCATGAATGAGCACGTCCCGAAGCTCTTGAGACATCATCAGCGCATCGAAGACGCTAAGGAGTGCAGGGATTTTGCGGAGGTGAGCCAAGATATTGTAATCCTCCGTAATACCTTTCGTCTTTTCATCCCCCTTTGAAGGGGCTTCTTGCTCCCTAGATTTGCTTTGAACCTTTTCTTTTCCTTTATCGGCTTCCTTAGGAGGTTGTCTCTCCGGGATTTGGAGACCAGAACGTAGGACTACGTTATTATCTGCTGCTTCGGCTTTCGAACAACTCGCTTCCCTATCTTCTTTAGCGGTGAATAACTCTTTTAAAGTGACTGGGACTTCTTCTATGGGTTCTTCTTCAGACGTCTCTTCATGGGTGATTGAGTGACACGAGGCACCCCAGATTCCTTCAGCCTCATCCCTCCTTTGACTAGACTCGGCTTCATCTCCTCCACTCTTTGCTTTTTCGAGAGTTTTCCAAACTTTGTTCGGGACAAAGTCCCCGAGGTAGATAGGCGTGGGGTTGCCTTGCTCACATTCTTTGGTTTCCTTGGTGTGCTTTCTGTTCCTCCTTCCTTTCTTCTTTTTGGCAGGTAGGGAATTATAGAGGACCGCCCTCGACTTTTCTGGGGGAGGTGCAGGATTGTTTTTGTGCCGGTCCTCAGGTTCCTTTTGCAATGCTTTAATCAGCTTCTGTGTCTTCTTGGATACACAAAGGGTCCACGGTTCCGAAGAACTCTCTTGAGGACCAAGATATTCTTGATCGAACTCCACGTGATAGATCATGTTAACTTGCTCATGCGGGGCCGGGTCTTGGAGAGAGCTTTTAGGCAGCTTGATTTCTCCATCTCTGTATTTCTTCTCGATCCAATCCTTGAACACATAACAATCTTCGATTGTGTGCCCAAGTATTCTGTGGTATGGGCAGAAGTTGGGATCATCAGACTTCTTCATGTCGTCAGGACGCTTGCACTCTGGCAGCTTAAGCCCGTCTCTCATTGCATCTCTGAAGATTTTTGCGACTTTATCCCTTCGAAAGGAATAGGATTTGCTTCTTCTTTCCTTTAATGTCTCGGTGACCCGCTTTTCTGAGCCATAAACCGGCCTTTTCGAGTCGCCTTCCGTGTTAGCGGTCACAGCGCGCGTAATAGCTGGTGCCTTTCCCTTGTTAAATGTAGAGGAGCTAGCCACCTTAACGTCGGCTCTCCCACCCCTTTGGGGGCGTTGAGCTGGCTGGTTGCCCCAACCTGCTAGCGGTCCCCTGCTTTGCAATCTGGTGACACACTGGATTAGCTCCGGGAATGTAGTAATATTGCCGACACTTAACAGCAGAGCCATCCAGTGATCGTCGACATTTTTAAGTATCATGCTAATCGCATCTTTGTCACTTATCTCGTTTTCACATTTAATGCTGAGGTTTCTCCACCTAGCTATGTAACCAAGGATAGGCTCGTCCTTCTTGGGCCTTAGAGTTGCCAAATCAGCTATAGTCACTTTCTCGGTCATTACCGCAAATTTGGTGGTAAATGCGTAGACCATATCGTCCCATAGACTAATGCTTTCATCCTCTAAAGAGCAGTACCACTCGAACGCGGCTCCAGTCAGACTTTGAGGGAACTGGCGGAGGAGCAGTGCATCATTGCTCACTGTGTTTCCACACGAGGCTATGAAGTGCGCCACATGCTGGTAGGGGTTATTATCTCTAGTCCCCTCTCCTGAGAAGGACTTAAACGTCGGCACAGTATAACCTGACGGATATGGCACCAAGTAGTAGTGGGCCGGGTACGGCCTTCCCCGTCTTCTGATTGGGGTCCGTGAGGCGCTCACACCAATGACGTTTAGGTGCTTGTTGACTATTTCGTATATGTCCCTCTTGGTCAGCACTGCGCTTTCCGTAGAATTCGGATTTGCTATCTTGAAGGTTTCGGTTTCGAGGTTGACTCGGGATGTACTTGGATTCACGGTATAATTGGGAATTGTACATTGGGGTTCTGAGGTGGTTTTGGCACGGTGAGTTTGCTCACGTAACATGCTTACTCCAGCATTCGGCTGAGCGGCGCTTTTAACGTAGTTTCTCGGCGCGACCTCAAGAATTGGCCTTACTTGCGGGCTTGGTCTCGGTTTGGGAGGGGTGTGCGGAGTTAGTTTCGCCTTGCCTTTTTCTGTTTCTAACCGGGATGTGCTTGGTGCAGTGCCTAGGTTCAATGCCGAGGGGCTTAGCCCCTTACCCTGGAGGGTTGTGGCTTGGCCACTTGGGTCGATGATAAGCGTAGGGCCTGCTTGCAGTGTTGAGTTTGCCTGCCTCTCTGGTCTTTTGGTCTGTGAAGAAGTCTGCTTCATGAGGAAATCTTGCATAGTTTGAAACATTTTTGCAGTTTCCTCATTTCTCCTTTGGAGCTCTTGTGCTTCCTCATCTCTCCTCCGACGGTACTCCTCCATTTCACGATCCCGTTCGGCCATTTGCCTTTGAAGCTCCGCAATCATATTCATTGCGGCGTCCAAGGAGCCTTCTCCCTCCTGAGCTTGAGTACCAGAGTGTTCTCCTTGAGCGATGGGTCCACCTGGGGCGGTCGGCCCAGTTATCCTCGCATAGTTCTCGGCCATTTCTTCTTGAGCCTGCAGTTGGGCCTGGTGCTCAGCCTCAGCTCTTGCTTGTTCGGCGGCAAGAGCTTGTCTTTCCCTTTCCATTTGAGATCTAGTACGGACTGCATCACTCTCTTCATGGGTGATTTCTTGATCATTCGTGCCTAATGGCATTCCATAAAGGGGGTTTTCCCCGACTACCCGACAGTGGGCAGGGAAATCAGTTTCAGCGTCTGAGGGCTCATCCCCGTCGCCAGCTATGGATATAACATAGCAGAAAGCTTGTTCCTCTGAGTCTTCGGCGGTCTTGGTTACACGCCTTTTCTTGTACTTTCCACCGGTTAGTGTGACAGTCAGATTCTTGGAAGAGAGGGTAGCTTGGGACTCTGCTTTGGGTCCCAGCCTGTCGAACACACTTTCTGCGGGTTGAATTATCTGGGCTTCTGGGTTGGCCATCCGTCTAGTGCGGGAAGGCCGAGGGTTGATTTCGGTTTTGGGGACCCACGCCTGAGCGGTCCTTTGACCCCGTGAGGAAGAAGGCCTGGCTCGATTCAGGGCCCTCCTGGAGGGGTATGTGAGCCTTTCCTTGACAGAGACTCTTGGCTCGGGAGAAGGTTGTTGGTATGTTGACGGTTGATTGGGCTTGAAAGCAGTGACTCGGCGCTTAGCCTTTGCTTGCTTCCTTTCTTTCATGGCCCGGTGAGCTTGGTAGATAGCCTGAGTAGCAGCGGGCCTCTGGTTCTGGCTTGATTGGAGCTTAGGGTTACGGGGAGGTTCCGGCCGAGGCATCTCCCAAACATGACGAATTTGTGCCGTAGGGGAGTTCTTCCTCAAGATCCTTAGAGGAGCGAAGGAATTGTGAATTGGGATGGCTGGGTTAGCCACCAGTTGGTCAGGATCAACTTCCTGGTTTTGGGGTCTGAAGGTGCCCCTAGCTGCCTGGCGGCGCTTCCTTTTGAGAGGTTGCGGTGGGGCATTGAGGATACCGTTGTCATGACCCTTTTGGGTCAGTTTAAAGTATCTTTCTTCTTCCACCTCCTCGACCATAGGCTGAACGGGGAGTGGAACAACAGCGGGTTGAACGAAGGTGACTGGCTGCAAGTATTCTCCGAAGCGGAGATACTGCTCACCACTTGGATTTGGAGTGAACTGCATCCAGCCGATGTCGAGGACGATTCCTCCGTTGACATTGGGGTTGTTGCCAATCACAATCGAGCTCGAGTACGCCATCCCGCCTGCAAGGACAACAAACTCGCAAATCAATTAGTCAACAATGACAGTTTTATTATATGCCCACATCTAACTTCTTTGCTTAATCAAAAATGAAAGGAGAATCGGTCCCACCGGGCGTGCCAGATCCTGTGCGACCCTTTTTCGCGCCTCGCCGATCGGGCTGAAGGCTGAAAGAGGACACGGTCACCCCTCGAGATGCGCTTTTTAGTGGAAATTTGGGGGGTGCGCTTCTGAGTGGTTTTTTAAGTGATTGTGGGAACTTTCGGATTCCAACGAGCGCAAGCCCTCGCTGTTAATTACCCCGGACAGTGAAATCCGAGAACCTTTGATTAAGACTAAGCAAAGAGATTAAATGTCGGGCAATCATTTATAATGTAAGCATAAATAATCAATGACTTGGATTTGATTTAAATGTCACGTTTAAATTGGGTTTGACTTCAATGTCACATTTAAATTTAGTTGATCTTCCTGTCACGTTTAAGATTAATTGACTTCAGTGTCACGTTCGGACAAGGTTGACTTCGGTGTCACGTTCAGGCTTGGTTTACTTCTGTGGCATGTTTAGGCTTGGTTGACTTCTGTGTCACGCTTAGGCTTGGTTGACTTCTGTGTCACGCTTAGGCTTGGTTGACTTCTGTGTCACGCTTAGGATTGGTTGACTTCGGTGTCACGCTTATGCTTGGTTGACTTCGGTGTCACGCTTAGGCTTGGTTGACTTCTGTGTCACGCTTAGGCTTGGTTGACTTCGGTGTCACGCTTATGCTTGGTTGACTTCGGTGTCACGCTTAGGCTTGGTTGACTTCTGTGTCACGCTTAGGCTTGGTTGACTTCGGTGTCACGGTTAGGCTTGGTTGACTTCGGAGTTGCGTTTAGGCTTGGTCGACTTCCTCGTCACGCTTGGGGTTGGTTGACTTCATCGTCACGCTTGGGGTTGGTTGACTTCATCGTCACGCTTGGAGTTGGTTGACTTCGGTGTCACGCTTGGGCTTGGCTGACTTCTGTGTCACGTTTGATCGTGCAGGCATCACGTTTGGGATTTGATCGACTTCGATGTCACATTTGGGTCTTGGACGACTTCTACGTCACGTTTGAGGTTTTTTGAACTCGATCCAGTCTAAGTGGCCATGTTGATTGGATCTTTGACTCGAGTTTTCGGGAGTTGAGCTTTGACTTGTGTTTTAGGCATTTGATTTTTGGACTTGGACTTTGGGTATGGTAATCGAGTCTTGGATTTGAGTTTTGATATTTGGGCTTTGGTATTTAGGATTTTGGATTTGGGCTTTGAATTTGAGTTTTGGGTATTTGGATTTGATCTTTGGATTTGAGCTTGGGTACTTAGACTTTGGTATTTGAATTTTGGATTTGAGCTTGGATGCTTGGACTCTGGTATTTGAGTATTGGATTTGAGCTTTTGGTGCTTGGGTCTTGGAAGCTTGCATTTGAGGTTTTAGTATTTGAGCTTTGGTATTTGACGCGGGGTCTTGACTTGGCCTTCTAAAGACATGAATCAAGTACAAAAGACTTTTGGGTATAATTTGGACCCAAATTAATTTAAAATTTATTTCGTTGCATGAAGTGGTGTTTCGAAAGATTTTTTTTTATGCAATGAAACGACTTTCAAAATTGGAGTCAAACGGTGTTCACTTTGGTTTTAAATTTAAATTCAAACTTTTGAGTTTTGAAAATTTGATTTTTATGTTCCATAAAATTCTATTTTAAATTTAGAAGCTTTTGAGACAAATTTCGTGAGATTTGGACTTGAAATGGTTTGTCAAATGGTCATTTTATTTTTGAAACCATAAAACAATTTGATAAATTGACTTGGGCCTTTTTTTCTTTTTCTTCCTTTCTTCTTCTTCTTTTCTGGGCCGAACAGGGGGGTTTTTGTTTTCTGGTTGGGCCGCAGGGGATGGGATTCCCCATTCTTTGCTTTGGGCCAAAGAATTAATTCCCTTCTTTCTTTTATTTTTATTTGGGCCGCAAGGTGAGTTTGGGGCTGTCTTCTCCTCTTCCTTTTTTTTTTTGTTTTCTCTTTTTGTGTTGCTCTGGGCCGAACGGAGAAGGGGAAAAAAAAATGGGGCTCGCAGGTCCTGTGCAACAAGGTGCGCAAGAGAGGACGGATCTAGACCGTTGGATCTTGATCTGAGGGTCGTCAACTTTCATCCAATCTTTTAAAATTCCCTGCTTCGCTAGGGAGACGCGTGGCAGCCTCCTGGCCCTTGATAATTGATTTCCGACGATTTATCATCCGATCGACGATCCAAAGATAATGCCGGCATCGTCTCGGCGAGGGGAGTTCACCGGTGGGGTCGGATTGGGCCAAGGACAGCCAGGTTGAGGGAGCAGCGCCATGCTGGCTTGGTGGTTTGGTACCGACGACAACTCAGAGATCGGTTTTGTGATTTGAATCTCGAGCATCGAATGGACTCATTTCTTGACCAAACTTCTTAAATATATTGTGCAACATACCTATTTCGCATATATAAGATTTGATGTATGGTTCATATTCAAGGTAAAAGAGAAATTTAATGATGAGAATGACATCTTGGCTCAGTTTTACCGTTACGAGCACCATGAAACCGACCATTGAAAAATTCATAGAAAATCGTAACAATTTCAAAAAAATGTAAAATTTTGTCAGGAGCCCCCAAACACTATATCAAACATGTTCGCGATCTTATATTGGTGTATTATGTTCAAAATTCGGGGAGTAAAGGGGTTTTACCAGTACCAGAAACTGGTACAGCGTTGTACCGGGAGAAAAACAGTCCCTTGTTCATTTTTTTGTTAACGATAGTCCAACTTTATTTTACAAGCATCTGGAGGGGTGTTTTGGGAACACTTCTCATGTTGAAGACTTTTCAATTTGGTGTTGTCTTAATATGTTTTTTGAACCATTTTTATCAGATAGGCAATCATGGACTGTGCTGCTACTTTTTTTTTCTGCTATTTCTTTGAAACATTTATTTGGAGGCCTTAAACTCTGAAATTCTTAACCAAAATTTGCGTGCAAGCACAACTTGATGTGTACAACAAGAATATAAAATAAAATACAGTGGTCCAATTCATAGAATGGTACAGTTTTTGATTTCTTCCTCGTACCAGTAATTTATCAGTCCGGACTGGTACCAGTTTTCTGGTTTGACTTCGGAAAATCACAACAATTCATAGAAAACTCCAAAAATGGTAAAATTTCGTCAAGACCTTTATTTGGATGTTATTTACATGCGGTAACATTTTGGGAATTTTTAGACAACTAGAACTACCATTTTTCATTTTTGTATGAACGATGGTCGTTAATAGTGCTGCTGGAACTTTGTTGAGATTAATTGTGTGAGTTTTTTTCATGTGATTTCATGCCGAAGATGCAAGATGATTTAGCCAAATGAAATTATATCCACTTTGTTCGATTTGTGTTAATTGATTTGGATGCTTATGTGTGCATGAGCTACACATGACAAGCTTACAAATATTGTGTAAGCCTTGTTTGCTTCCAAATCACCGACACATATCGTGCAAGGTGAGTATAAATCCATTTAGCAAATATTATGCTAATGAAAGATTTAATCACATATGTGTGACTCATGCAAATATTATGCTCGAGCAACGACATAGTGTTTAAATGAACACCCGCAAATATTATGCGAGGCGTTTTTGTTTACTCGGCTAGCAAATATCATGCATAGCCCACGGTCCTTTGATTGCATATGTGTTAGTTGGGCAAATATTATGCACCAAACTACACAATGCTTGAATAAAACTTATTAACAATTCATTTTACCTCTTAACAGTGGAATGAGAAGAAAAGAAAGAAAGAGACGCAAAGCAACGCATATTCATTTCGACACTTGATAGATACTCGATAGAGCTAGCCGAAGCCATTCTAGCTCGTCACAATGGTGAATATTACACCATTCCGACAGTGGCAAATATTATGCCGAGTGCCGGTGCGACGAACCAAAACCGAGTCGGTTCACTCCATGAGCTTGATTGCACACACTTTCCTCAATTACCTTGATTCACTTCAAGATTTGTTACAATTTCAGTTCTTCACAGTTCAAACTATCCTAAGTTCACACACACTCTCCTTTTTTTTTTACAATAGCAGTAGAGACAGAGAGAAAATTTTTTTTTGTGTCTAAGAGAAACCTGAGTTTGGGCTTGAGTTGTGGGTGTAATGCGTAGGGGGGTGGGGGAGCTGCTTCTGCTGCTCCTTTTATAGGCGCTGGAAAGGCTGGTGTGGCATTGATAGCATGGCAAGGACTGCTGTAGATGACCACCCTCCTTGACTTTGATGACCACTGAGCTCACCACCTGCTGCACTTTGTCAATGCCAGTCGTGGGGAATGGAAAGCTTGGCATGGCTGCAGTGCTTTAGTGCAGGAGTCAGGTTTGGTTTCCATCACTTCGTCATTAAAGCGTTGTTCCTTTCTCCATTCACCAGTCGCCACTTCCCTTTCTCCCCTTTCTTCTGAGCCTTGTACCGAGTGGGCTTTGCTTGGCAACGGATCAGAGAAGAGAAGAGGAAACGAGGAGAGGCCCTGCGCATCCATCTTTTTTTCTTTTGTTGTGCTTGAAGTCGAATCCAGCACCCAACGAAGAGGAGAGGCAGCAACTACTCTTACTGTGCCCTTCTCATTTGCTAAGGCAGAAAAGCTCATGAAGCAACCAAATGCTTTTGATGATACAGCCCAAAGTGTTGGCAAAATGGCCTGCCATGCATCTTTTTTTTATTTGCACTGATGTACAGCCCACTAACCATTCATTTTGTGATAATGTGAAGCCCAATTTACTTATATTTTCATTTGAATTTTAATTTGGTTTAATTGAGTTTTGACATTTTCACGTGTCACCCAATTTTCGAGATTGTAAGTCTTGTCAATTCATTTTCTTTTTGTATTACACCCTAAACTATTTTAAGGGTAAACAAGTTTATATTAATTGCTGACATACATAAAGTACAAAAAAAAAAATGTGCTGAGTTTTGAGTTTGATTGAATTGAACAGCAGAATCTTTTGTCTGTGTGCAAGAGATCTCGCTTGCTATATACAGCCCGCAAAGAATGAAAGAATTCTCGCTTCTTTGTCTTCTATATTATATATCAGCCGCCGTCTCTCTCTTTGTTTATGTTGTTTTTACAAACCATATATATATATATACAAAATTACAAATAATTAAAGTCATATATATATATTATAAAACAAATCCAAGAGAAATGAGATAAACACTTGTGCAGAAGAACAGTCGCAATTTAATATATTCTTAATTAATTAATTAACATTGAATGTGTTATGCCTGGCAATTTTGATTAGATCGAGGAGGGTCCATTGACAGCACTGTTTATCTTGACAATCTTTCACAAATCACAATGAAGATTCTGAAATATAAAAAAATTCATAGAAAAATTTGAAAAAATGAAAAAAATGATTATGGATGTATTCTTTAACATATAGATTCGCAGTGTTTCAAATCTCAATCAATTTGATGGCTTATCAGAAAGTTATACACCTTTTAATTGTTATAATTTAAAATGTCTTTAAAAAGCTACGAAACATCACTTAAATTGAATAAATTGAGCAAATAACCAATCTATAAGTTAAACAATACTTTTATAAGCTTTTCTTTTCTATTTTTGGAGAAACTTTTAATGATTTTTACAAACTTTTTTTTTTTAAAAAAAAAAATCACACTCCAGATTGTCAACATAATGATTGTCAATGAATTCCTCCTCTTCTGATCACTAGAGTTTATATATATTATCAAATAAATAGTTTAATTAATACTAGTTATGTGCCCACGCGATTGCAGTGGGATATTATTACATTATTTATTTAGTTTAAAAAGTATCAAAGATCATAATTTATTTTATATTATTTGTTGTCTTAATTAAGAAAAATTGTACAAAATAATTTTAATCATCATCGTTTATACTTGGTCATGACTCACATTCATACATTCATATTCATATAAAGAGTAATAAACAAAATTTGAAGTAATCCATAATTATGGCTATTTTTAGGAAGAAGAAATAATAAAAGTAAAAACAAGTATTATATATTGCATTTGAGATACTTGACATTAACAATTTATAATACATACTAATGAATATTTTCTTAGATTTAGAAAACATAGTTACATGTACACCCCAAATTTGGAGGTTACAAGATTTGATAAAATGAATAGAGGGTGTAACCTCCAGTTCCATCCGTTTTCATTCATTCACCTCCTAAAATATAACTCGGGAGCAAGTTAAAGAAGGGTTACTCCCATTCCATTCCATCCCTTCCCCTCCCCCTCATTCACCTCCTCTGGAGCACAGCCAGAGTTAGAGGGACAAGTCTTGATTCTCAAACCCTAACCCACAACCACCCCCATTGAACCTTTCCAATTATGTAATGAATATAAGCGCGTAAATATGCATATAACAGTCCAATTAGTACTAAAATACAATCTAAACGCATTCGAATGGTTCTAAATATGCTTTCACTCAACTGTGACTATGTTTGCGCACTTTAAGTTGCCAAAAAATAGTTTCAGGTGACTTTAATTGCATACAAAGGACGTTAAAGTACATATCTAACGAATATAAGTGCGTTAAGATACCAATAACACTCCAAGTAGCAATAAATTAAAATTTAAACACATTTAAATGGCTGTTAGTGTGTTTTCAAAAATTTTGATCTCGTTTGTGCATATTATAATATCAAAACTGGTTTCAATTGATTTAAATAGCATCCAAAATGCGTTAAAGTACTTATCTAATGAATATAAGTGAAATATGCCAATAACACTCTAAGTAGAAATAAATTGCAATTTAAACGCATTTAAATGTCAAAACTAGTTTTCAATGACTTAAATTGCATACAAGTGCGTTAAGATCCCAATAACACTTAAAATAGCAATAAATTGCAATTTGGACGCATTTAAATGGATCTGAGTGTGTTTTCAGTAAATTTTGATCTCGTTTGCGCACATTATAATGCCAAAACTGGTTTCAAGCTTAGATTGCATATAAAGGATGTTAAAGTACTTATCTAACGACTATAAGTTCGTTAAGATACCAATAGCACTCTAAGTAGCAATAAATTGTAATTTGAACGCATTTAAATGGCTCTAAATGTGCTTTCAATAAATTTTGACCTCGTTCACGCGCGTTATAATGTCAAATCTGATTTCAAATGACATAAGTTGTATCTGAAGCGCATTAAAGTACTTATCTGACGAATATAAGTGCGTTAAGATGCCAATAACACTACAAAACTGACAAACAAATATAGTACGTTAAGATGCCAATAACATTCCAAATAGCACCAAAATTTAATTTAAACGCATTTAAATGCCTAAGTGTGTTTTCAATTAATTTTGACCTCATTTGCACATATTATAATTCCAAAACTGATATCAAAAGACTTAATTGAACGCATTTCAATGGATATGAGTGTGTCAAGATCCCATAGTGTTGACGTTGATGCCTTGCATAGACAATAAGATACCAATAACACTCCAAGTAGCAATAAATTGCAATTTTAACGCATTTAAATGGTCCTTAGTGTGTTTTTTCAAAAATTTTGCCCTCGTCTGCGCACATTATAATGTCAAACTGGTTTCAAATGACTTAAATTGCATAAAAGTGCACTAATATCCCAATAACACTCGAAATAGCAATAAATTGCAATTTGAACGCATTTAAATGTATGCGCGCGTGTGTGTTTTCAATAAATTTTGACCTTGTTTGCGCGCATTATAATGCCAATAAGTGCGTTAAGATCCCAATAACAGTCGAAATACCAATAAATTACAATTTGAACGCATTTAAATGTATGCACACGTGTGTGTTTTCAATAAATTTTGACCTCGTTTGCGCAATTATAATGCCAAGAAAGGTTTCAAATTACTTAAATTGCATAAAAGTGCGCTAAGATCCCAATAACACTTGAAATAACAATAAATTATAATTTGAACGCATTTAAATGTTTGCGCACGTATGTATTTTCAATAAATTTTGACATTGTTTGCACGCATTATAATGACAAGACATGTTTCAAATGACTTAAATTGCATAAAGAGGAGGGATCCATTGACAATTGATAACTTGACAATCTTGACAATCCCACTTTTTAAAAATTTATAAAAAATTATAAAAAATCTTAAAAATAGAAAAAAGTTTACGGAAGTATTGCTTAACTTATAGATTGATTATGTATCCGATTATATTCAATTTAAACAATGTTTGATAGAACTTTAAATATCCGTTAAATAATAACCGTTGAAAAGTGCACAAAAATTTGATAAGTCATTAAACGATGTTCAAATTGATTGAAACTTGAAACACTATCAATCTATAAGTCAAGTAATACATCTATAAATCATTTTTCATTTTTAAGATTTTTGTATGATTTTTTATAAATTTTTTAAAAGAGGCATTGTCAAGATTGTCAAGTTATCCATTGTCAGGATCCCTCCTCTTGCATAAAAGTGCGTTAAGATCCCAATAACAGTCAAAATAGCAATAAATTGCAATTTGAACGCATTTAAATGTATGCGCACGTATGTGTTTTCAATAAATTTTGATCTCATTTGTGCACATTATAATGTCAAAACCGAATTCAAATGACTTAAATTGCATAAAAGTGCGCTAAGATCCCAATAACACTCGAAATAGCAATAATTACAATTTGAACGCATTTAAATGTTTGCGCACGTGTGTATTTTCAATAAATTTTGACCTCGATTGCGCGCATTATAATGCCAACACATGTTTCAAATGACTTAAATTGCATAAAAGTGACCTAAGATCCCAATAACAGTCAAAATAGCAATAAATTGCAATTTGAACGCATTTAAATGTATGCGCACCTGTGTGTTTTCAATAAATTTTGACCTCGATTGCGCGCATTATAATGCCAACACATGTTTCAAATGACTTAAATTGCATAAAAGTGACCTAAGATCCCAATAACAGTCAAAATAGCAATAAATTGCAATTTGAACGCATTTAAATGTATGCGCACCTATGTGTTTTCAATAAATTTTGACCTCGATTGCGCGCATTATAATGCCAACACATGTTTCAAATGACTTAAATTGCATAAAAGTGACCTAAGATCCCAATAACACTCAAAATAACAATAAATTGCAATTTGAACGCATTTAAATGTATGCGCACACTGTGTGTTTTCAATAAATTTTGACTTCGTTTGCGCACATTATAATGTCAAAACTGATTTCAACTGACTTAAATTGTATAAAAGTGCGCTAAGATCCCAATAACACTCAAAATAGCACTAACTTGAAATTTGAACGCATTTAAATGTTTGCGCACGTGTGTTTTCAATAAATTTTGACTTCGTTTGCGCGCATTATAATGTCAAGACAGGTTTCAAAAGACTTAAATTGCATAAAAGTGCGCTACGATCCCAATAAAAGTTGAAATAGCAATAAATTGCAATTTAAACGTATTTAAATGTATGCGCACGTGTGTGTTTTCAATAAATTTTGGCCTTGTATGCGCCCATTATAATGCCAAGACAGGTTTCAAATGACTTAAATTGAAAAAAAAGTGCGCTAAGATCCTAATAACCCTCAAAATAGCAATGCAATTTGAACGCATTTAAATGTTTGCGCACGTGTGTGTTTTCAATAAATTTTGACATTGTTTGCGCGCATTATAATGCCAATAAGTGCGTTAAGATCCCAATAACACTCGAAATAGCAATAAATTGCAATTTGAACGCATTTAAATGTATGCGCACGTGTATGTTTTCAATAAATTTTGACCTTGTTTGCGCTCATTATAGTGCCAATAAGTGCGTTAAGATCCCAATAACAGTCGAAATAACAATAAATTGCAATTTGAACGCATTTAAATGTATACGCACGTGTGTGTTTTTAATAAATTTTGACCTCGTATGTGCACATTATAATGCCAAGACAGGTTTCAAATGACTTAAATTGCATAAAAGTGCGCTAAGATCCTAATAACACTCAAAATAGCAATGCAATTTGAACGCATTTAAATGTTTGTGCACGTGTGTTTTTTCAATAAATTTTGACCTCGTATGTGCGCATTATAATGCCAAGACAGGTTTCAAATGACTTAAATTGCATAAAAGTGTGCTAAGATCCCAATAACAGTCGAAATAGCTATAAATTGCAATTTGAACGCATGTAAATAGGGGTTTGACTTTTAATTGACTAAATGACTAATCATGCGTCGATCATTTTTTTTTTTTTTTTTATAATAACCAACTGAAATATTTTGACTGTCAAATTAGTCTCAAAGTAGTACATAACATGTCAGAGTATATATTTATACATCAATTTCTTTTAATAGATCCACGCATCCAGTAGTTCAGACACGCAATTTCAGACACGACCGGTCGATCTGATCAGCATGCAAGTTGTAACTTGCCAATTGACTGGTATAATAATTTAATTTAAGTCAGTTTAAATTTTAGAGAATTCAATGGATACATTAATTATTATCTGAATATCTGATACTTACCGTACAATTGTAGTTTGTAGAGAATCTAATCTGATTCTCATATATTCTGATATGTAGAGAATCTAATCTGATCATCATCCTTAAACTTAGTGTAAAATCAACTTTAATACTGTATATATGTCAAATCAACTTTAATGCTTATATGTTACAGTTTCAAATTAAAATCAACTTTAATACTGTGTATATGTCAACACATAGTTAAACTTAGTGCAAAATCAACTTTAATGCTTACAACTGGATTTCAAATTAAAATCCCGCTATTCACGTAGGGGTGGGCGAACGGTCGGTCCGGTTCAAACCGAAATAATTTTATGGAACCAAAGTTTTATTCGGTTCGTCAAGTAATGGACCGAACCAAACTTATAAAAATATGAACCGAATAGACCGAGAACCGAATAAACTAAAATTTTGTTCGGTTTATTCTGTTAAACCAAAGTCTATTTTATAGTATTGTAAAAATAACAATGATAATTTCAAAACAAGATAAAAAAAACATATAGCATAAAAAAATAAAACAAATGAGTAAAAGAATATACAAAATAAAAATATTATAATAATCTTGATATAATTATATATTGAATATCAAACATATATATTAAATTTAGTACATTTATTCATTATATTTTGGCTTTTCGGTTTGTTCGGTTTACCCGATCTAGCAAAACATAAACCAAACCAAATATTAAGAACCAAACAAATTAAACTTTCGAACCGAACCGAAATTTCGAACCGAACCGAAATTTCGAACCGAACCGAAATTTCGAACCGAAAGAACTGAACCAAATAGTCCAAAATTTAACGGTTCGGTTCCAAACCGAACAAACCGATCCGTTTGCCCACCCCTAATACACGTCCTCCTTTATTCAAAATCATTATTCAATTTTATTTAAAAATTGAATCGTTCTTACAAAATGATAAGAATTGAAAAGAATTTATAAATATATTGTGGACTTTATGGATCAAACTTTTTTTTTCAAATTAACTTAAAAATGTTTTGATAGTCCATTAAATCAGGTAATATTTCAAAATCATATTGACGGTCTTGATTATAGATATTTTAATCAATACAAGGAGCTCGGCTACAGTGCTTCCATAAGTATTTCGGACCGTAGCGCTTACGGTTCAAATTTGAAAATCCGTCGTTCGAAATTTTAATCGGTCGTTCTGCAGTGACTGCAACTGGAGACCTCTTTAATCCTCCATGCACGCTTGTGTACCTACACTGCATCTCTCTATGTATCTACACATCTACGCTCGTAGAATTCTAGTATTCTACTGTCTAACTTTATGATGTTTTATAACTTATAATTGATTGTATGTATGATTATATTGTAAAAGCTCTTTTTTTGTGTAGGCAGGGAGGTAAAGGTTTGACCTTTTAAAAAAAAACCCAGTCCCAAAACCATAGCTAATTAGCTATGACTATGATCTCTATCTCTCTGATCGCTGTGCAGAGTTGAGGGTTTTAGCTGTGCATGCTTGTACGTGGAGAGAAAACACGCATCGGTATCTGCTGAGTGGAGTTTATAGAGAGATTAGAGCATTTCCAATAGACTTCTTAAAACACTCCTAAAATCAAAAATTAAGAATTAAGGAGAGAAAACCGTCTCCAAGAGATACCCAAAAAGCTATCCCTATTTTTAGCACTCTCAAAACCAGAGCCAAATCTCCCTATTTTGGTGGCCTTTTTGGGCACTCCCAATTCAACTTCCCAAAACTAGAGCCAAATCCAGACCGTTCAAATGTATTGGGATTCTTATTTTGGCCTAGTTTAAATGTATTGAGATCCATATTTTGGGAATTTGTTGGAGATTGAGATGAAATTTGCTCCCAAAAAATTTAGGATGACACCCAATATATGTATATTGAGATCCATTGTTAGAGAGTCTCTCAGAAATACTCTTATAAACACAACACTACGTGGCTCTGGAACTTGGGAGCCTGCAAGAAATTAAACCTACGAGCGCGTGGAGATTATAGAGAGAAGTTAACAGTTAATTAACACCATGCCATGCCATGATCAGTCACATTTCACAACCCCACAACAACCCAAAGGAGACCTGGCAAATCGGGCGGGTCGGGTTGTATTTGGGTCGGATAAACTAAGATTCGGTTTGCTTTTGGATTCAGGTAGATATCGGATTCGGATTCTGTCGGATCGATTAAATTCGGGTTCGGTACAAAGACGGGTCGGGACAACTATATTGCTCAGATTTATGGGTTCGGTTCTTATTGGTTTTCGGGCCAATCTGGATACGGGTTGGCTCAGGTGCCGGATTCTTCTTAATCGGGCCTATATGAGTTACAGATATTTGAGGTGCGGGTTCCGGATACAAATTGAGCGGGCCGGGTTTTGTCATTATTCGGGTTAACTTATTAATTTATCGATCTCTCGGATAACTTTTGTATATAATATTATAAATTATATGATTCAAATCATACATTTTCGGGTCTTATCGGGTCTTTATTCGGGTTTATGTTGTTGGAATACAACTTTATAATTTAATGTAAACCAATCAATCATTTGAAGTAACATTTTTATTTGTGTGCATCATGCATAGATTAATTCTTAAAAAATCATATGCACATTTCTGAATAAATTAATGCAAATAATATAAACAATTAATTCGTACTTTTATCACATCTCGGGTATTAATCACTCTCGGTTCAGGTTGATTCAGATTCGGATAATTGTCGATTCAGGGTCACATGAATCCGGATCACTTCGGGTTTGGGTTTTTATAGGGTAGCGGGTCGCATCGGTTCGGATAATTTGTATTCAGATTCTTAATATTTGCAGGTTTTTTCGGATTTGGATATTTTCGGATTCGGTCAATTACGGGTTCGGTTGACTCAGTTTTCGTAAGTTAACAAATCCGAGTCGGATTCGGTCATTGGGTTTATCGGGCGGACTATTTCGGTCGGGTCAACTTTTTGCCACCTCTCCCAAAGTCGCTGGTTTGTATTGTATGCATGGTGATTATATTAAAACTAAAAAGAAACGAACTTTTGCTCACCAGCTATGTAGCGCTTTTCAATAAAAAATTAAGGAATTAAAAAAAATGTGACGGTAGTGTGGTATAGGTTGGCAGAAAAGTTCGTAGCTCGTAATTCGCTTGAGTTCAATTTGGTCTGAGCTCGAATTTGATTTAGCTCGATTTGATTTTTTGTCAGCTCGAATTTGATTTAGCTCGATTCGATTTTTTGTGATTCGATTCGGATTCGATTCGTAATAACTCGATATATAGTAATTTGGACATATTTTGAACTATTTTGTCAATAATAATAATAATATACCTATTTTATTATTTATTAACAAAATATACCTATTTTATTGCTAAATTAATAAAAATATATTTTATTATAAAATTAGTAAAAATAGAAATAATTAATTTATATTATTAGAGAATAACAAAATAATAGGCTTATTTTAGTTTTAATTATGTATGGTAATATAAAAAATAAATATAAAGTTATAATAATTGAGCTCAAATGGGCTCAGAGCTCAACTCGAATTCGAGCTAGTTCGGTTCGATTCGATTCAATTCGAATTCGAGCTAGTTCGGTTCGATTCGATTCGTTTACAGACTATGGTATGTACGTATAGTTATCAGTGAGAGTTATTTTGGACATTTATTTATGAAAATGAAAATTCATGTCATGGGCTAGGAAAAATAATCCGCGCATGCATGATGCATATATAGATGTCAAGGAAGAGCTTATATATATATTAATTAATTTGCATCCTTAGAAAGTGCGTTATGTATATATATGCGGCTGGTGGCCGGTGAACCTATTAGCTAGTTAACAATAACACGTACTGTTCATTTGACAGACCATGAGCCCGCCCTTCCGTAATTAATTTGAACTCAAAATTCTTGTCATTCTTACAATGAATCTTCTTTTAGTATATTGAACCAAGAACTTAAGTTCATTTTAAATTTTGAGTTCAACTTGATCAAGTTATAAGTTGAATAATTAGATCAATACTTATTTAATTTAATTAACATATATTGCTTAAATTGGAAAAAAAACAATAACTAATTATTCAACTTAACATCAACTTATAATTAATTGGCATGTTAAGTTGAATAATCATTGATATAATTAACATTCAACTTAGCATGCTAATTATAAGTTGTTATTAAGTTGAATAATTAATATGTTAAGTTGAACAATTAGTATGCTAAGTTAAATAATTAGTTCGTTTGACCAAGTCAAACTATCTCACCATAACATTTTCCTATAAGATTTATTTGTAATTTTATTTAATGCAGTCCATATTTCTATGTTATAAAATTACCAATATATTAGTTTTCTACATGTAAAAAGACCTCTTTTATGACAAATAAATTACCCAAAATATTTAGTTTGATGAATAATATTATGGTGGGTGTTAACTAATGATTTGACAGTTTATACTTTATATTCAACTATATTATGCAAGGATTTAATTAATTCAATTTGCCTCCATTTATACTTTCTCAAATCAATAACCTCTATTTTGTAACCAGCTCAGTTTTATAATATATATGTGGCGCTGGTTATGTAACCGATATTCGTATGATTAAAATTGGTTGTCACCAATTAAATTTGGTTATCATAATGAACCAATTATGCCGGTTGCTTTTAACAATTCCAAGTTTCCAACATCTGCATGATAAGAAAATTAATTATAGAATTTGGAGCTCCCTTACCAACTCTTTCTCGTTGAAACTAGGAAAAATAAATAAAAATAAAAAAAAACGACATTACTATTAAACATCACATTTACTGTTCTGTTTTTAAATAATAAAAAAAAAACTGTTCTGTTTCCCGAGTTAAAAAGTAAAAACCAGCTACAAGCCGGCCCATTAATTAGTAATGCAGTTAATTAATTAATTTAGAGAAACATCTTGCGTTCATTGAAACCGTCCATAAACGTATATACAAATAATATAACAGATACATCCAATTTGTAACATATATCTCAAGTTTGTAACCTATATTATAGACACTTGGATGTATATTCTATAGATGATTTGTAATATATATCTCAAGTTTATAATCTATATATAGACAACTGGATGTATATTATATGAACGCTAGGTTTTTATTCGTTCAGGGATATGAAAAAACAGGTTGAGAAACATCAAAATACTTTGAGATCGGTTTGGCAAACACCGAAGTACTTTGAGATCGGCATAGCAACTAATCCGACCATCCGATCAAAAAAACAGTTTTTTTTTTTTTTCGGAACACAGCAGATTCATCAGATCCTTTCAAACTGGTGCAAAAATCTTGCTATGATTTCTGCTAGAGGTCGATGGAAGCCAGCTAAGATCTTTCATTTCAACTCACAGTAAACAATTAATCAAATAAATAAAACAAACCAACCAACCAAGGCCCGGCATAGCTATTTTCCAAGAAAACATGTTAATCCTTGAAATTAAATAAGACCTTGATTGGATTTGACAGCATGCAAATGCAAGGCCTGGCCTCTTTGTATGGAATTCACATCCGCTGCCATAGTTTTTTTTTTTAGTACCTATGTAATTGGGCCCACAATAAAAAATACACCTCTTATTGCTAAAATCTGGACCGTTTAAATGTATCCAACGGACCATTTTGATTATGGCACAATTTTACCATTGTTTTTTATGGCAGCAGATGGGAACCCTCTTTGTATGCGCAAGGCGTGTGCTGTGCTGTGCTGTGCTGTGATATGATCAATAACTTCTCTGAAATTCAGAGGTAAAGAAATATCAATTTATCAGGGACAGAAATATAAGAACTAGAATATTATGAAAACGTTTGCATTTCGGAACGGTCCAAATTATATTTTGTCATGTCCGAAATTTTGATTTATGGTTCCTATTAAATTCATCTTATGAAAATACTAGGGGATACAAATTTTTTTTCCATTTTTGGAGTTTTTTAAGTATTTATTTTGGTTTTTTTAAAATTCATGCACAAACATGCAGTATTTTATTAATTATGAGGAGGGATCCCTTGACAATGCTTATTTTGACAATCATGACAATGTGGCATTTAATAAATTTGAAAAAAGTATGTAAAAAATCTTAAAAATGAAAAAAAGTTTATCGATATATTATTTAGTATATAGATTAATAGTGTTTTCAAATTTCAGTCAATTTGAGTATCGTTTGATAGCTTATCAAAATTTTGTACTCTTTTTAACGGTTGTAATTTAAAGAGATTTTGATAGACTATTAGACAACACTTAAATTGAATGTTGTTAAGAATATAATCAATCTATAAGTTTAACAACACGTATATAAACTTTTTTCTATTTTTAAGATTTTTTAACTATTTTTTTAAATTTATTAGTTGACTCATTGTCATGATTGTCACAATAAGCATTGTCAAGGGATCCCTCCTCATTATTAATATTTTTAGAGTCATTTTGAAAAATCCAAAACAAATACTTAAAAAGCTCTAAAAATGGAAAACAATTTTGTATCCCCTAGTATTTTCATAAGATGAATTTAATGGAAACCATAAATCGAAATTTCGGACATGGCAAAGTATAATTTGAACCGTTAGCATTTCGGAGCGAAATGCAAACGTTTTCATAATAGTCTATATATATATATATATATATATATATATATATGAGGAGGGATCCATTGACAATCCTTAACTTGACAATCTTGACAATTTGATATTTCAAAAATTTGTAAAAAATTATATAAATTCTCAAAAATAGAAAAAAGTTCACGGAATTATTTCTTGACTTGTAGATTGATTATGTTTCCGATTATATTCAATTTAAGTTATATTTGATAGCCTTTCAAAGATCCGTTAAATTACAACCGTTAAAAAATATACAAAATTTTAATAAGCCATCAAACGATATTCAAATTTATTGAAATTTGGAATACTATCGATTTACAAATTAACTAATGCATCCATAAGTCTTTTTTCAATTTTAAGATTTTTTATGAATTTTTATGAATTTTTAAAATATTGCATTGTTAAGATTGTCAAAGTTACCATTGTCAAGGGATCCCTTCTCTATATATATATATATATATATTTGATTAGGGTTGCATCAAAGACATCAGCAATGTATAAGGATTTCTTGTGGCAATGGAGAAGCCAATAAATAACAATGGTTAGCAACTTTGCATGATGCATTGCATGAACAAATGTGTGTTGGAGCTATGAAACGAGAGGAATTGAGGAAGTTAGTAGATAGGGAGTGATGGATGGATGGATAGGGAGTGCTGGTTTCGATTATACTGAGCCTCTGGCCACTGGCATGGTATCTATAGACAGTAGATGTATTAATTAATTTACTTTACATGCGGAGTAATGCTTGTTGTCATTGGGAAAACATCAATTGGCATTGTTTTTTTTTTTTTTTTTTTTTTGGTTGGAGGAAAGGTTCAATGGGGGTGGTTGTGGGTTAGGGTTTGAGAATCAAGACTTTGTCCCTCTAACTCTAACATTGTGCTCCACAAAATAGGTTAGGAGGGGAGCGAACGGAATGGTAGGGGATGGAATAGAAGGGTATGATAAAAATTATATGTTGTTACTTGCTCCACAATAGGAAGGGTTTGGTTTAATGAGTCTTGTACCCTCCTCTACACCCCAATTTGGGAGGGACAAATTTAAGTCATATGAGGGTTGAAAGTTACTCCCTCTCCCATACCTTTCCATTCAATATAATTTTGTGGAGCAAGTAGCATGGTTCATTTTACCCTCCTCTTCCATACCCTTCCCTCCTCTCCCCTCTTGTGGAGCACAGTCTAAGGCTACGTACATACTATGTACACACTTAATAAATTTCATGTATAATGACCGTATATGTAGCTAGCCGTAAATATAGCTAGGGTAACAGTAATCTCTCCTGTGAGTGTGAGCAAGTTCACACATAGTAAGATGGAAACACTACAGTTATCTCCAGTATTCTGATCATATAATTTTCTTAAAAAAGATTTACAAAAATTTGGACCCTAATTGCATGGTGATCAATTTTTTTAATTCCTTGGATATTCCTTTTCTAGGGGAAATAGATCATGGAAAAGTCTGACATTCGATATTTAATTGACCATTATTATAAAATTCTCTCGGTATAGATCAAATAAACTCTGAATTTTTTTATCAAAAAATATAACTCTGAATTTATAAATTCTTTCTTACCATTAAAAAACATGCTCTTTTTTTAGAATGGGTAAATAGGGTAGGTCATTTTTCAAGAATCCAAACAAATAGTTAGGAAACTTGATCTAATAATAGAAAATTTTGATATGCAGCTAGGTCTCAATATTATGATTGTAATGAGGAGCTAGACTAATGTGAAAACGTTTGCATTTCACTGCGAAATGCTAACGGTCTAAATTATACTTTGTTACGTCCAAAAATATTAATGCTTCCCATTAAATTCATCATATGACAATACTAGGGAATACAAAAATTTTTCATTTTTGGAGTTTTTTAAGTATTTGTTTTGGATTTTTCAAAATGATTCTAAAATATTAATAAAATAGTGCTTGTTTGTATATGGATTTTAAAAAATCCAAAATAAATACTTAAAAAAAAATTCTAAAAATAGAAATTTTTTGTATCCCCTAATATTTTCATAAGATAGATTTAATGAGAACCATAAATCACAATTTCGGGCGTCAAAAAATATAATTTAGGCCGTTAGCATTTCAGAACAAAATGCAAACGTTTTCGCAATAATTATACTCTACAATGAGCAACTTGGATTAGTTATTCGAGTTATGGGTTAAGAGATATGAGGAAGTTATATTTCTGGGAAGAATAGTTAAAGCAATTTTGAGTCCATAATCAATGAAAATTTAAATTTTTAGTAAGAAATCAGTGTTAAATTATAGGATTATAGCTGCTTAAACGTATTTTCAGTTATTTTTATTAACCATACAGCTAAAAAAGTTCTTAGGAAAACTCATATTTTATGTAATTGATGATGTGACGAATCTTGTTGTGCTACTTGCAATGACGTTAAATGCGACGTGTAATTTAATATTTGGCCCACAAATATATCGAGGGAAATGTTTATGAAATTATCCCTACTATATAATAATAAAAGGATGAGTTTTTTTAAGACCAAAAAAGAGTTTTTGTTCAGAGTTATTCTTGACCGTCGAATTAGATCATCTGGACCGTCCGAAGCTAACTTACTCTTCGATCCGCTGTTTGGATTGCTCTCTCCCCAAAATGACGAAAAAGAAAAAAAAAAACGCAAATCGCAGCATTTACTCCTCCGTTGCCTCTCTCTTTCTCTTGGCTGCTCCGCCCCCCTCCGCTGATCCCCTCGCTCCTCCTCTCCCCTTCGGCTCCCGACGGCGATTCTTCTCTCCCCTCTTCTCCCCTTCCGCTCTCGACAGCGAAGAAGAAGATGAAGAAGACGAGGAGGAGGACGACGATGACGACGAGTTCCCCTTCGACGACTTCCAAGACGATGAAATCGCCGCTGACGAGTACACCATCGCCGATGCTACCGATGCTGATGATTCTCCCTCCGAGCCAGAAGAAGAACAACAACAAGAAGATCAGCTCCAACATAGGCTCCAGTCCGACGAGCGCAAGGCCAAGTGCTTTTGGAGCCGACATCATCGACTACAAGGAGCTTGTCGCCATTTACGATTTCCCGGTCGACAGATTCCAGGTTGCTCTCTTTATTAATTGTCTTTCCCCTACTCTTTCTTTCCTTAGTTTAGATACTTCATATAGGATTGCTGTTTTAATATAGAAAATTCTTATGTTGTTTGACCTGTTTGGTTAAAATGAACCTTTTATCTGTTCAAAGTTTGAAGTGGTTAATTGTACATATGTTTTTTATGTTGTACTTTAAGGCATGCTCAAATTTGATTGCAGGATAAATCATCAGACTTGGAAATACAAGACAAAGGTAATAGTCAGGTATGATTTATTTTTTGAATCTCTTCTGCTTGTTTTACTGGACTGGACGGCCGTCCAGTTAAGCCCCTGCGACCAGCCTCCACACCTTGATCGTCCTCGGTTCAGGTTCATTTCTAGATATATCCGTAGGTTCTGTCATTTTTGTGCAGTCATCCCATTTGAAATTATTGTAGCTTCTCCAATTCCGTCACCAAATAGAAGCTGAATTGATGTGAAGAATTGTGTGTACCAGTACATCCAGTTTGTCGATGATAGGATAGGTTGGGTCGTTTCTGCTGGTATCATGTTTTATTGATTAATATACCGTTAGTGCCATCAAAAAATTAAATTTTAAACTATGTTAAGTTGACGGAAAGATAACTTGTTACCCTTGTCACCATAGAATTTCTGTGAACTATTTGATTTAAAAGTTCTAAGAAAATATTGCTGTCAACTAGCAGAAACACCGAGGACATGTCAGAGGACTTGTCAGAAGGAGAGCGCAAGAAAGGTGATATCCTGTGTGACCTCCCTCCTTCGGGCGAAATCAGTGATAGCACACCCAGCAAGAAGTCCTACCAGCGCAACTTCTCCGACGTTGGCCAGCTGTGGAATGACGACAACAAGAGCAAGAAGCTCTACATTGTTCTTGTTAGGTAATATTTTCCCTCTTTTCTTATGTTTGAGTTGTTTGCTTAATTTTGTGTACCAGTCATATGCATACTGAGAATGGAATTGTCATGCCCAAATTTGCTGCTGTCTTGAATGTACTTTCTGACAGTGAGAAATTATTTATTACATTTTTTTGGCAAGTTTGGGACTTTCATTTCACATTCTGTGTTTAATTGAAGATGAATTGACTATTCATTTTCATACACTAACAGTTTGCATGGTCTTGTTCGCAGTGAAAACATGGAACTTGGCCGTGACTCGGATACTGGTGGTCAGGTAAATCAATTTGTTCCAGCATTTGTGATGCAAGCCTGGAATATCACTTGGCTTTCAATACATTTACCTGGTTCATACTTGGATATGTTAAATCATGCTATCCTTTCTGTGTTTACAGTTGCTTTGGTTGTCCTTTGAATTTTAATTTAGCTGTTCTTGGGATGAAGGATTAATGTGAGAAAAAATGTGTTTGGCATAATATGATTGGATTGCATGAAATTTGATTGCAACACAATGACAATGTTCAATTAACTAACATGAACAGATAAAGTATGTGGTCGAACTAGCTCGCGCACTCTCCATGATGCCAGGTGTGTACCAAGTTGACCTATTCACCCGTCAGGTGGCATCCTCTGATGTCGACTGGAGTTACGCAGAGCCAACTGAGATGTTGACAAGTGGGAGTTACGATTCAGATGGGCTCGGCGAGAGTGCTGGTGCGTACATCATTCGCATCCCGTGCGGTCCAAGAGACAAATATCTGAGGAAGGAGCTGCTGTGGCCCCATCTCCAGGAGTTTATCGATAATGCTCTACAACACATTGTTAATATGTCTCGGGTTTTGGGGGATCAAATTGACACCGCCAGGCAGTCTGTCTGGCCGTATGTGATTCATGGTCACTATTCTGATGCCAGTACATAATTTTCTTAAATTACATTTACACAATTATATTTTTATGGTTTTTGTTTGCAGATTCAATACTAATTAACTGTATAAGACTTGATTGGCTGATACTTATAATTTAGAGGTGGCAGAACCCGACCCGATCCGAGAAACCCGCCCGACCCGACCCGACTTGAATCCGACCCAACCCGGAATTTTTCAGATAGTCAAACTAACCCGACTCGACCCGACCTGATCCGAACCCGACCCGACCCGAGATCAAATAGCATCCAATCCAACTCAAATCAACATACGATCCAAAAAAAGTAGATATTAAAATTGACCCGACCCGACCTGCCCATCACCCGACCCAACCTGACCCGAGATACTCTAGAAGGTCAAACTGACCCGACCCGCCCGTCCCGAACCCGAACTCGACCCACCCGCCCGATTTGCCACCTCTTTTCTTAGAACTTTCTGAGTCGATACTAATTAACTCTTGTCACTGTAGAATTTCTATGAACCTATTGACGGAAAGATAACTTGTTAGGTTAACTCTTGTCACCTTGTAACTATGTTTTCTAAATCTAAGAAAATATTCATTAGTATGTATTATAAATTGTTAATGTCAAGTATCTCAAATGCAATATATAATACTTGTTTTTACTTTTATTATTTCTTCTTCCTAAAAATAGCCATAATTATGGATTACTTCATATTTTGTTTATTACTCTTTATATGAATATGAATGTATGAATGTGAGTCATGACCAAGTATAAACGATGATGATTAAAATTATTTTGTATAATTTTTCTTAATTAAGACAACAAATAATATAAAATAAATTATGATCTTTGATACTTTTTAAACTAAATAAATAATGTAATAATATCCTACTGCAACGCGTGGGCACATAACTAGTATTAATTAAACTATTTATTTGATAATATATATAAACTCTAGTGATCAGAAGAGGAGGAATTCATTGACAATCATTATGTTGACAATTTGGAGTGTGATTTTTTTTTTTTAAAAAAAAGTTTGTAAAAATCATTAAAAGTTTCTCCAAAAATAGAAAAGAAAAGCTTATAAAAGTATTGTTTAACTTATAGATTGGTTATTTGCTCAATTTATTCAATTTAAGTGATGTTCCGTAGCTTTTTAAAGACATTTTAAATTATAACAATTAAAAGGTGTATAACTTTCTGATAAGCCATCAAATTGATTGAGATTTGAAACACTGCGAATCTATATGTTAAAGAATACATCCATAATCATTTTTTTTTCATTTTTTCAAGTTTTTCTATGAATTTTTTTATATTTCAGAATCTTCATTGTGATTTGTGAAAGATTGTCAAGATAAACAGTGCTGTCAATGGACCCTCCTCTAATCAAAATTGCCAGGCATAACACATTCAATGTTAATTAATTAATTAAGAATATATTAAATTACGACTGTTCTTCTGCACAAGTGTTTATCTCGTTTCTCTTGGATTTGTTTTATAATATATATATGACTTTAATTATTTGTAATTTTGTATATATATATATATATATATGGTTTGTAAAAACAACATAAACGAAGAGAGAGACGGCGGCTGATATATAATATAGCAGACAAAGAAGCGAGAATTCTTTCATTCTTTGCGGGCCGTATATAGCAAGCAAGATCTCTTGCACACAGACAAAACATTCTGCTGTTCAATTCAATCAAACTCAAAACTCAGCACATTTTTTTTTTTGTACTTTATGTATGTCAGCAATTAATATAAACTGAAAATTGAAATGGTTGAATTTATTTATGATTGCATTGCTGGACAAAATTTGACATTTTGGTTCTTTTTTATATCCATCCGACACTTCCCTGTTCAAAATCGCTAATGGCTCCGTTCGATGAAGGGAATAGAGGAATAGAATGGAAGAGTGAGTCTATTCTCAACGAACATGATTGGATTAGTGTGGAAAAGTGGAAAAGTGAAACTGTGGATTAGATATAAAATTTTGCAGTCAAACCCTTCTATTTTGCACTTTGGTCCCTCTATTCCATGGAAGAGTCTATTCTCAATTTCATGAGGGAGATGGAATAGAGGAAAAGCTCATTTTTTCACTTTGGAATAGAGACAATGCCACTTTTCCACTAATCCTTGGTTGCCGAACACAATTGGAATAGTATGGAAAAGTGCTCTATTCCAAATTCCACTTTTCCCTTTTTCCTTCCCTTTTCCACCTCTTACCGAACACAGCCAATGAGAAGACCCTTTCAGATTCTTTACCATTTTCTGCACGGCTTGCATTAAATGTGAGCAACAGTTAGTTGTGCATGCCAAGGAATTTTAACAAACAAATTGGATGTCTATAATTATTCTCAAAAAAAAAAAAAAAAAAAGATGTCTATAAATTTATAATTTTTTTTTCGCAATAGGACCAACAATATGTATTGTCAATTGTCATGCATACACTCCACAAATTAAGGATGCGTTTGGATTGCTTTGGAATAACACTTTAATCGGATTAGCAAGCTATTCCTAACTTTTGTGTGATCAAAACACATACATGCTAATTCGGATTAGTCCGAATAGTGGCTAATCCACTATTCCTTGTAAAACATGGATTAGCTATTATTCTTTTCTACCATCGATCGCTATTCTAAACAAACAATCCAAACAACATTTTTACTATCTCGAATAGCACCATATTTCTACTATTCTTTACCTAATCCAAAAATCACTATTTTCTTACTAATCTCATGTACTATTCTCTATTCTACTATTTTTTCACTAATCCTTACACAATCCAAACAGACCCTAAGTTTCGTCACATCGCAAAATAGCTATCTAATTTTCTTTTTGAAAAACTTTTTTTAATATTTTTGATTGGGAAGAGATTTTGTACTATGATTTATTCTAACAACCATTCATAAAAATCTTAAAAAAGGGAAAAAAAATTGAAGATATGTACTTAAATTTATAGATTTATTATATATGTTTCAAATTTTATGTAAAATATGTGTTATTGGATGATCTTTCCAGACCAAAAGAATATATTAATAGAATGCATAATGACACTCAAATTGCATAAAAAAAATATATTAGTACATGTTTTTCAATTATGAGCAATCATCCAGAGATTGCCTCGTATCTTAATATGGCAGTTGACCCTGAACTTGATCTCCTATTCATCCTTTTTTTGAGATTACTATACTTCATTGTTGTTTGATTTGTTTCATTCACATAATATCAAAATTGACTGATTCGTTAATTTCGTTGGTGTCCCACAGTGAATCTGGTCTGTCCTCACTTCTCAATCTCCCTCCCTTTCTCCACGCATCAGCATGAGCATGATCAGTTCGGACTATGGACAAAGTCTGCAAACCTACATCCCCTTTAATTCCAGATCCATATCCAGCTGCATGCAAAGGGGCAACAAAGGTTCTGAAAGATCAACGAACAAATTAAACTTTTAGGAAGCCTAGCCTGTCAGTTTAATAGTGGTTAGTAGTGAATAGTCTGATATTAATTGACTCCTTGTACTTTGTACGTGGAGATGTCAACAGGAAAGGGGAATTGAAGGAATGCACAGACATAAATAAAATTCAACAGTGGACAAGATACAAGATACTGAGGTGTACTGGGCTGGAAAGAAATACATTTTATACATAGAGAGTCAAATTTTGAGTTGGTTAATTTCTGATAATTATGAATTCTGTTTTGGATCTTGATCAAAGACATTCACAAAGGTACCATTGTATTTATGCGGGTAAATTCAAAATTTAAATCACTGCAAAGCAGATGAAACCAACAAACAATTAGCACTGTAACGATGGTGAATGGGAATGTTGGGTATCAAAATAGGTCCAGGTAAAAGCTCAATTCAGCCCAAAAACAAAGTCAATATTTGATCTTAATTTTTTTCACTGGCTTTTATTACAAACCCAAGTTCCACAAGTGTGATTTTATGCTTTTTCATCCATTGATCCTGTACACAAATTGACCCTTAATACTTTGGTCAATTTTGTGCCTTGTACAATGCATTTTATTTTCGTATAATGGCAAAAAATAGCCCAAAATTGGGGATAACTGCTAGAGTCCGTTGAAAAAGAAAACAAGGCAGCACTCATTCGTTGAACTGTAACTAGTTTTATATAGGCATCTGAAGCTAGTACACAGAGCTATGCCAATTAAAGTAACTTAATGAAGAACCTTCATTACCATTGATACAACAAGCTGGCTTTCTAACATTATGGCTTTAAACTTGCAAAAAGGAGCTTCTCTATCATTATGTGCTGATTGCACCTTTTGTCATAATCTCGTACCATGAAGCAACTCCACTCCACAGTGTGCTCTACCCCCAGATCGATACTGATATAACAATATCAATTCCTCCACAAGGCGAGGAATTTTGCCTTTACCAGTCAATAAGTACACTTAATTTAGATGATACTCCAACAAGTGTGTTCTATAATTAACAAGATATAATGCATATACCCCCAGAAGCGTGAATCGGACGGTAAGCAGAAGGCAGCCAAAGTTCGAACCGTGAAGCAGAGGTCGGAGAGGATAAGCAGCAGGTTAGACCTCTGAAGATGGGTACTCGCGCACGTGGCTATGGGAGGTGGAGTTCAATTTTGAATTAGGAGTTGAAGGGGAAAGAGAGACAGGATGAGAATTGGGAGGAAAAGGAAATTGAGGCGGAAAGAGAAGAGGGCATGCGGAAAAGAATGGGAGAGGAAAGCATCACTGCCAACTCTTTCCAAATTCTGTTGAAGGAAATCACTTGTATACCCTTATTTCTATTCCCATTCTACCCCTTAAACAACGGTAGAGATCAAAATGCATTGATTTCAAAGGTGTTGATGTTCTCCAATTAAACAACTTCCTCTCAATTTTGGTTTTTACAAAAATGGAAATATATCAATTTTGGTATGGAAGACATCAATTTAATTAGAATTTACATTAATGAGGAATTAATGCTTTGTATTCTAAAATTCAATGAGTTAATTTAGTGTAAAGTTGAAATTTGAATGGTAAATAATTTGTCAAAAACCAAAAACACGCTATATGTATTATACGGCATGAGCTCAGAATTTGAAACGCCTGCAAACGGGACGGGCGGGTTTCTTGCTATTTTATGAAACGAACCATATCCAAATCATATGACTTGTTCCACTAACGTCTTTTTCTTGCCACGGCCTTTTGAAATTTTCTGGAGGATTGAATTTGGGCATTTGGCAGCTTACCGAAATTTGCCAGTCTTGAAAAAGAATAATATAATGAGTTTTGCAATTTAGCTTAAAACAAAGCTGGAAAATTGCACAAAAAAATATATTGCAGCGACCGGAAATGTTCTGCAAAGTTGCAACTTTTGAAAAGAATATAAATAAGGCAGAGAATTATAACGTACGAATTGATTTTCAATTATTTCATGACGTTTTAAAAAATTCGAGCTCCAACAAGATTTGTATTTTTTTTTTTTTTCGATTCTTCAAGTATTGTCATGCTTTATTACCACTCAAAATCATTAATTTTATGTTTCACAGTTGCGTTTGTTGGATATATTGTGCAAATTATATGTAGGTCACCCAACTTTTATCTAAAATTTTGTATATTGACCACTGAATAAATTTACTGAACACTGAAAATGAACAACATTAATTAATCTTCTAATATAAAAAAATATATATTTTATATAAGAGTAGGGATTGACCTCTGCGAAGTGTATAGGCTTTTAATACCCTAAATAATGCCCTCGATCGCAAGTGTACGATCTAATGTAGTATAGTCGGGATCGAATCCACAGGGACAAAATTAAATCTAAACTATCATTCTGTATTACAGATGTGAAGAAGATGCATCTTTTCACTTGATAGTCGCACCTATAAGACAAATTTTCAACAACAGAATTAATTTAGTGAGTTCAAAATCGTAACAGAAAAAAAAATAGATAAAATAATAAACTATCATTACCTTGATTTCATTGAATTCATTTTGTATTGCAAGACATATTTTACTCCTCACTTCATAAAGTTCGCCGGTTGAAACTTGCAAATATCTCTTGAGTTTGGCATGTGCTGATTCTGCTCGTGATGAAACACGATTGCCAAAGTGCATAAATTCATTAGTCCATGCTCCAACAAACTTCTCTTTCAGAGGCAACCAAACACTTTCAATGTACTCTAATGCTTTCTTTTTCTCCACATAGCTCAATTGAAATTCACTCCAGAGTTTGTTGTATTCATGCTCAGTAGCAGAATATACTATATCAGTCCAAGAACTCAGAAAAACTTCCCAACCAGCCTCATCCTTCTCAAAATATTTCTTACAATTGGTCAATATTTTCTTCTCAATATGCCACACACAAAGTAAATGTGTGCAGTTTGGAAATACAATTTTGATAGCATTTATCAAAGCAAACTCTCTATCAGTTATTATGACTCTAGGTTGTTTCTCACCAAAAATTTTACTAAATACTTTCAATGCCCAAACATAATCCTCCTCACACTCTCTTTTCAAAAAAGCAAAAGCTGAATAAAAGGAAGTATTAAAACTTGAGATTCCTATTATATCCAGCAATGGCATTTTGTATCTATTGGTCTTGTATGTACTATCCATGATAAAAACATCGGAAAAGTTCTCTGCTAACCTTATCGACAATGGATGAGCAAAAAAGAGATGCGTCAAATGACCGCCTTCATCATTTGAAATGTCATACTTGAAACCGCCTTTGCCCAGCTCATCTAGAAGTGCTTGAATGACCGACCGACCCCTTAGATTATCCTTGTGGATTTTTCCTTTTGCATTGTAGATGGTTTTTGAGATTGCAGGAAGCTTAGGGTTGTCTTGGCGAAGATAGAAGAAATTATCTGTCTAGGTGGTATCCCAGATTTGCTCATTTCTGCAACAGTTTTGGTTTCATTTTGTGACAACCGTCCACATATAGCATGTCCAGTTACATCAACAGAAGCACCATGATTGTGAGTGTAATCCATTATCTCAATGACCCACATACCGTTATCTTGGCGTTTACCTTTAACCTTAAAAGGACAATCTATTAAACGACTTTTTGTAATTCTCTTTCTTTTTTCCATAGGAACATTGCGTGGGTCCCGGTAACAGCAACCTCTATCACACCCCAAAACAACATACTTATCTTTTCTTGAATTACGGATTGATAAACCATATCCCCTTTCTGAGAAAAATGTGCGTGCTCCCTCGATTAGCTCGTCAGAAGTCTCGAAGTTTAACTTGGCTAATTCAAGCTTTTCATTCTCTATGTCATCACTATCAATCAACTCGTTAACATTCATCTGTTTCAAAGTACAAAATTCTTTATAATTATATCTGATTTTGCGTGCTACCAAATGAAGCAAAATATAAACAATGAAAATATAACGGTAAGTTGCTAAATTAGAATAAAAAATTGAGCATAACAACTAATTTATACATATATTGGCATATATGTACATATATTGGCATTACTACTAATTTAAGCCTCACAGATTACAAAGTATTTCATATGTTACAATATTTGGTATAAAATAGCAATGAAATTGGTTTGCATATTGTATGATAATATAGGTATTAGCTTAGCTTAATGCACAATACATATAAAAATACGAAACAAGGTAAGGCTAGAGTTCCACATGTGCAAGGCAAGGTAAGACTTATATAGGTTCAATGCACGTGCAAGGCAAGGTAAGACTTCGGTTCAATGCACGTGCAAGGCAATGCACGTGCAAGGCAAGGTAACACTTGGGTTCAATGCACGTGCAAGGCAAATTATGAAGCTTGACATGAACATGGTCTACCATAAATTCAGTGGTTTTACAAAGAAATTCTTCAATAGTGAACTAAGTAAATGAAGAAAATGCACATATTTTGTTTCAAGCAATTCATCGAACACGTTATAGACAATCAACAATTGTTGACTAAGAACAATTTCTACTTCAAATTAAAGGTACCACATACAAATTAAGTTTCTCTTAATATAACAACGTCAGCAATTATAGGTTAAAAAAGGTCATCTACTCATCTACAAGTCAGTATGTTCAACAAAAGATGATACTTACTATAATAGATATGGTGGAAGCACTTATTGAAGTAATGAAAGAGAGAACTTGCAACCAGCCTTCTACTGTCGTTATGTTGCTTCGAGTCTGACCCTTTCACCATGTTTGGTTGGAGCATAAGTAAGGAATAAACCTCTTATACCTCACTTAAGGAGCCAAACATGAATAACTAATGAGGGAATAAAGTGGAAGAAGTGGGATTTGTGGCTCCTTAATTTATAGAGCCATGAGAGGTGGTTTAACCTTATTCCCCCTCTTTAAGCTACATAGGGACCACAAATTCAAATAAATATTCTCATCATCTACTTTAAAAAAATAATAGTTATTGTAATAATATTTATAAAATAATAAAATAATGTTAATAATATTATTATATTATTATTTATAAATAATAATAATAATAAATAACTATAATAACAACAAAAATTAAAAAAATATAATATTTGATATATTAATAATAGTATAATAATTAATAATTTATAATTAATATTAATATTATAATAAAAAATAATAAATTATATAATTTAATACTGAACTAATTTTTCTTAATAATAAAATAGTAATGATGATGATATTATTATATGATAGCATTAACTATCTGAATTAATCATTAATAGTAATAAAATAATAACAAAAAAGAATACAATATTTATTTAATAAAGAAATTGTTTAAGAAATATTAAAATAATAACAATGATAATTATAAATTATAATAATAAAAAAGCATTAATAAATTATAGTACCAATGATAATAGTAATTATATAAATAAAATATAACAAAGAGAATGCAATAATTAATGCAAATAAAATAATATATTTGTCTTTCTTATTCTTCCATTTGCTCAACCAAACGAGAATATTTTATGGTGTTATAACTTGACATAGCAAGTTATTCCTCCTTAACTTTATGATCTAACCAAACACCACCTTTGGGTGTGCTTGCCTTGAGAAGTCGAGAATCAATGGCTATCACAATTTTTGCTTTAGTTCTGTGTTTGTCTCTGATGCATTCTAATATACGATCCATTTTCGTTATTGGGAATAGGGGTGAATCGAGTCAAAGATGTGAAAGAGAGAAAAGATGAAGTTAATTTGAGAACTGAATCGCCTTAGTAGATTTTCTTCGGGCCAATTTTTTCTCGTAAAGTGATTTCCAATCATTAACTGTTTTAAACTATTAATGGAGAGTTTGGAACAAGAGAGAGAAGAAGGGCAAAATAGGCATTTATGAAAAAAAATTCTCTTTGCTCTCAAAATTGGAAAACCTGCGTGTAAAATAGCACTCCCCAAAAATGACGACAGGACATACCAAATGAAATGTCTCAAGTCCATTCATTAAATATCATATAAGGCCATAAATATAGACCTAAAAAAAGCTGTTCCTCGTAATTTGTATTTTCTCCTTTACTAACTGTAGTTATGCTATTAATGAGTAGATGTGTTATTAATGAAACTGATAGAAGGTAGAAGGGGCAAAATGGGTAGACATTGGGAAAAAATTCTCTTTGCCCTCAAAATTGGAAAACTTGCGTGTAAAATAGCACTCCCCTTAACTATTGATGACAGTATATGTAGTGATCCTAGATTGTTAGAAAAACATATATTTCAATATTATAAATCCTTATTAGGTTCTAAAAAGAAATTATCTGCTATGTTAAATGCTGATGTATGGGATATTCATGAAAAAGTGTCTTCTGATAAAAACTCTTCATTAACTTGTCCTTTTTCTATGGAAGAAATTCATCAGGCCATTTTTCAAATGAATTCTAACAAAGCACCTGGACCTGATGGTTTTCCTATTTTATTTTATCAGCAATTTTGGGATATTTTGAAAAATGATTTGTATAACATGTTTCAGGATTTTTATAATAATAATTTTGATATTTCATGTTTGAACAGAGCTTTAATCTGTCTTATTCCTAAGGTGTCTGATGCATCTTCTATTAAGAATTTTAGACCTATTAGTCTTTTGAATTGTAGCTTTAAATTTTTTTCTAAAGTTCCTGCAAACAGACTATATCCAGTTTTGGATAGGTTAATTGGCAGGAACCAGCTAGCCTTTTTGAAAGGTAGGAATATTATGGATGCTTGTATTACTGCTCATGAAATACATAATCATGTTAAAGTTCATAAGGAAAAATGTTTTCTTTTAAAGCTAGACTTTGAGAAAGCTTTTGATAATGTGGACTGAAATTATTTGATTTCCATTTTTAAAGATAGGGGTTTTGATTCTAAATGGGTTCAGTGGATGGAAAAATATTTTGGATGCTTGTCATAGTGCTGTGATGTTAAATGGCTCCCCAGGGGCTTATTTTGAATGTAAAAAAGGGGTAAGGCAAGGAGACCCTCTCTCCCCTTATTTGTTTCTTTTGGCAGCTGAGGGGTTACATAAAATTCTTTCTTTAGGAATTCAAAAGAAACATTTTGAGGAATTGGGTCCAGTTCTCCCTTCAACTCAAAATAAAATAATGAACATCCAGTATGCTGATGATACACTTTTGTTCATCAGGCTGATCCAATTATGATAGAAAAGGTTAAATGGGCCCTTAGGTCTTTTGAAGCTATATCTAGCTTATCAATTAATTATGATAAGTCAGAACTTATACCTTTAAATGTTGATGTTAATTTTCATTAATACTTTGCTCAAATCCTTAATTGTAAATTAGGGAAATTGCCTATAAAATACTTGGGTCTCCCTCTTCATTGGAAGAAACCTACAAGACATGAATGACAAATTCTAATTGATAAAATTCAAAAGAAATTACCTGTCTGGAAAGGTAAACACTTATCTCTTGGAGGTAGGTTGATACTAAATTCTGTGATCTTCTCAATTCCATTATATTATATCTCTATGTTTAAGATTCCTAAGTGGGTCCTGTTTAGAATTGACCAAATAAGGAAAAAATTTTTATGGGTAGGGGTTACTAATTCCTCAGTTAGGAAGTATTATTTGGTCAAATGGGAAAAAATTTGCAGGGCTAAGGAGTTTGGGGGTTGGGGATCTTAAATATTGAACAAATGAACATTGTTTTTTTATGCAAATGGGGATGGCAATTTCTATCTGATGATCATAAGGGACCGTGGAAAGAATTTATCCAAAATAATGCTTCACAACAGTCCGCTTTTTGGAGGGTTGTTTCCTCAGTTCTACATTTTATTCAAATTAATTCATTAAGGATTGTAGGCAATGATCAAACTATTAATTTTTAGCTTGACAAATGATTGTCTGAGTTACCTTTAGCTTTGTAATTTCCATTAGTGTTTGAAAAGGCTCATTCTGATAAGGTTACATTGGCTCATGTGGTTAATAATGGTGCCATCAGGTTAGGTCTAGATAGAGGGGTGAGTGATGCTATGAGAGATGAAAAATCTTAATTATTATCTTTAGTTGAAAATGTGCATCTTTCTTCTAGTAGGAACTCAATTTCCTGGCTATTAGAAAACCATGGTAAATATACTGTCAAGTCAATGTACAATTTTATGAATTGTGGAGGTGTTGTTTGTTCTTTGAGAAAATATGTCTTGTCTATTAATATTCTTTTAAAGAATAAACTATATTTATGGTTGGTTATCCATGATAAGATATTGTCCAAAGCCAATCTCTTGAGAAGAGGTTGGCCAGGAATTCCTAATTGTGTTTTTTGCACTAACATGGAGACTACTGATCATCTTTTTTTACATTGTGCTTTTATTAATAATTTTTGGGCAAGATTAAAACTTTTGTACCCTCAAGGACAACTGATAGCTATAGATTCTGCTGAATCTTTCTGGAATTCCTGTATCCACCTTCCTTTTAATGAAATGTGTTTTTGGGGCACTATCTTGACTGCTGTCATCTGGACAGTTTGGAAGGAAAGGAATGTTAGAATTTTTGGGAATTCCAATGGTTGTAGCAATTTAAATAGTATCTACTTTGCCTTGTTACATTTGGTATTGTATTGGACAGGTGGTAATTTTGCAGGACAGGAACTACTCCAAAGGGTGGTCATTGACTTGACTAGTACGGATGGTGCTACCAGTTCAAGTGTTATCCCTTTTATTCCTGCTAATCAAGAGGAACCTCTCACAAGTGATGAGGATCTCATGACACCGGATGCAAGGAATTAGCTTTGAAGGCCTTTCATAGAGGAAGATTGAGTACTTGAGTCTTGTTTTGTTTGCAGTTCCCTTTAATATCTCTACTGGTAGTTGGATCTATGTGGGATAATATGTTTACTTTGTTTTGGTCTATGTTGGTTATTTTGTTTGTAATACTGTAGTAATTGTATGCATATCTTATGCATACTAGACCTTGTATTAGCTTTCGAAAAGGAATGAAGGCTGGCACCAATTAAGGTGCTTTTCTTTTCAAAAAAAAGTTACATGCTGTATTAATTACCACTTATATAATAATTATCAAATAATAATATTAATGAAGATCCCTTTTACTGTATTAATCATTCTATGTAAGATAGAATTTATCTTGTATAAGCAATTAAATTCGCTAATGAGTAATGATTATTGATAATCAATTTTCTTTTCTCCATAAACTCATAATCTGCATGCACCACAACAAAAAAAAAAAAAAAAAAAAGATTCAAATAAATTATGTGGAACTTGTGCCAGCAATCAGTGCTTATTTTTAGGAAACTCCAAGCAGAAGAGCGCACAACGTTTTTATTCACCACAAAAAAAGTTGGAAATTGTGTTTGAACTTTTCGAGCTGTGACCAGCACCCAGTTCTAAGGGGAAGTTTCTCATGCAAATTAAAACTTTAAAAGTATCTTTCTTCTGCACCTGAAGAAGAACTTATACCAGTATATTCAGCTACATCTGAAAATTTGCCAATTCTTCTTGTTGGTTTGGTTTAATTTGAATTCTCAGGTTGGATTTTTTTTTCGCTTATTCTTCTTATTTATTTATTTATTTTTTTTTTCACCTTTCAAAGTTTAAACCCTGCAACTTCCATAAAAAAATGAAGAAAGAAAAAAACTAATAAAAAAGATTGTCCACCCAAAATTGAAAGCCAAAGAACCAAAACTGTTGTTGTTTGAGAATGATACAGAGAAATCGTTAACCAAGTAAATAAACATATGTGCAATGTTTTATCTTATATATCTTATATATATCTTAACCCTGCATAATGCTTAAATCACATTTAAACCAACTTTCTCATTGTTAATTGTATAGAATTGTGATGATTGGAAATTTGGAAGCAAGCAACAAATTAATGGAGTGAGCGCATGTAATTGATGTGAACAAGTTGGTCATTTCTATGACAAGAGAAATGAAGGCTGAATTTCCTTTGATTCCAATTTTGAAGGGGTAGTTTACCGGCATTGACGAAGAAACATTTGAGCCAAATGTTCTGTCAATCGGGCCCTATCACCATAAAACTAAAACTACGTTAGAGATTGAAAAGATGAAATGGGATTCCCTTAGTTGTATTCTTGAAATAAACCCGAAAAGGGAAATGAGAGATTACATTGTAGGACTGGAAGAACTGGAAGAACAATTAAAGAGCTGCTATGCCGGTGCGATTAACATGAGTAAGGATAACTTCTTAAAGATGATTTTGCTAGATGGATGTTTCATACTGTACTTATTGTGCGGGTCAGGAGGAGTTATCCCGGTGATAGATCCCCGCATATCGACCGATGACAATGAGGAGAAAAGATCAAGGTTCGAACAAAACAATCGCGAACCTATTCTTCACATCAACGATGAACACAGCCAACAAAGAATGACGAATGATATTACCGATCATGACGACACAGAAACCAGCACATATTACACTGAACAGTGGTATACTACTTTCTTCTCACATGACCTGCTGCTCTTAGAAAATCAGATCCCTTTTTGGGTTGTAATGAAGATATACGAACTTGTCACTGAAGGAGGAACTAGCCGAGCTCAATCATCGAAGACATTGCCAAATCCACGGGTTATTTGATTGATACTTATCCAAAAACAGCTCTGAAGTTTGACATTCAGAAGGAACCCTACCATTTGCTTCACTTGTGCCATATGTATTTTAGGCCCAGACAGATTATTGTTAAGAGCAACCAGGATGATATCAAGCCATTATCCTGTCAGCTTCATCGCACCGGAAATAAGATATTGAAGAAAGTAGGATATGGTGCCGATGAGGAATCAGCTGAGAGCACATTTAAATTAAGAGAACTGAGTGGATGGCGTTGTGCATCAGAATACCAAAAGGCAGGCATTGAATTGAAGAGACTTGAAACTTGTATCGATGACCCACATTCTCTACTCGACATTGCATTTTGTGACGGTGTCTTAGAAAAGCCTAGTTTAACAATCGATGCAAATACCTACCACCTGTTCCGGAACTTGATTACATTCGAACTAACTAGTCCCCAGGTTGGAAATTACATGAATACATATGTTGTGTTCTTGTCTCAGTTTGCGAGTGAGCCTGACGACGTCTCACTGCTCACTAAAAGAGCTAAATAGCGATGCCGAGGTATCCGACCTCTTTAGGCTGCTTGCTGAAGGTGTCAATTTCAACATCAATTGTGACAACTACCTTAAACCTCTCTGTTATAAGATGGAGGACATGGCTTGGGTCTATTACTCCAATCATTCCAGCTTGGTCATCTGGAAATTCTAGTGAATCTGATCAATTTCCTGAAGAGTTACTAGCAGAGCAGCATGTCTAGTAATTGATTAACTACAAAAACTGCACATTCCGGAAAAGTTTATAGCCAGTTAAAACACAGCTTTTAGTTACTTGAAACTTTTGAATTTTGGTTCTTAGTTTCCTTTCCTCTGTATTACTATGTTTGTATTAGGAAAATTGTTTCATTGTGATAAGTTAGTGAGATTGGGGGTTGTGTTTTTCATTTAAATGGTAGTTGCTGCCATATCATAAAAATAAAAAATAAAAAATTCAACAGTGAAACTTGCTCCCTTCTAAAATTGATAAAAGGTCGTGATTCGTGGGCTAAAGTTTATTAATATTATTTTTAGGGATTGACAGATCTTATTTGATAATTTTAGCTATGATTTATTATTTGAAGAATTTTAAAGTGTCCTCACTCTTAGAAGCATAATAGAACCAGGGGCACATGCACTGTTGAATTTAGATTGTTGCTAAGATTTTAAATAATTTTTATTGTTCTTATGGAATGTCAAAACGGCCCTTAAATTGTATAAACTTTCAAATATAATCAATTTATGATCAATACAAAATATTTGGTATATTTTTTAGTTTTTATTTTTAAGATTTATTATAACAGAAATTGTTCTTGTCCCTTATATCTATCCCTTGAATCTGTCCCCCAAATAATAAAAAAAAAAAACAACAACTATATATCCACTGCACATTAATTGCTGCATCAATTTGCCATTATTTTTGCATCTTTTGTTGTTTCTAGGGGCAAATTAAAGTCCAACACCTCTACAAGGGATCCCATCTCTCCATTTTCGGATTCTTATTCCTCTCTATTTCTGAATTTCGTTCTGAACTGGATCTTATCATATATTTCGGGTACTCAACATTCAAACAGGCGTAACTTTTGATACGAAACTCCGATTGGAGCAAACTTTGCAGCTATGTAAAGCTAACAACAAGAGCTATCTGAAGAAAATATAAAAAAAAATAAATAATTCAGACAGGTTTCCCAGGACCCTATTTTAATACTTTTGAAAATAAGTTTTTTTTTTATTTTTACTTTTAAAAATAAGATTTTTTTTATGTTATTTTAAAAAAAGACCTTTTGTGCTACATTCATGAACACAATTGTAACCGGGGCAAGAATTTATTTCACTAACTAAATTAAAGTTTTTGACCATTGAATAGTTTTCTACTTGATTATAATAGAATGCTTTATTTGAGGGAAGTATTAAAGTGGAAAGATTTATTGCCTAAAATGAAGGCAAGTTCTTCCAAAAAAAAAAAATTTAACATACAAATCTACAAGTTCCATACAATTATATCTATGACTCTCTATAAATATCAAGCCAACCCAATCTCTCTTCACCTCACAATTTTCCAACAACAAATAAGACATTGGAATGGGCAAGAAGGGTAGGTCAAGCGAAGGCCGAAAGAAGGTTGAAATGAAGAAGGTCGAAAATGAGGATGCACGTCAAGTGTGTTTCTCCAAGCGCAAAAAAGGTGTATTCACAAAAGCAACTGAACTATCCACAATGTGTGGTGCTGAGGTTGCGTCGCTCATAAAATCACCAAAAGGAACTTTGTACACTTTCGGTAGTCCCTCAATTGACAAAGTTTTCAACCAATTTCTAACTGGAGAGCAAGACCCTTTTCCAGAGGAGTGCACCTCCCCTAGAATGGTCAGATCACCTCAAATCATGGAGTGGTCAGAAATTGTTTTAGGAATAATATGTAATACTGTAGCGGGCAGCTTCAAAGACCGTGCACAATAGCTTTTTAGGGGGTTTTTTGACCATTCCTCGGTGGAATACCCCGAGGATTTCAATTCTTTCCAAAGGACCTGAATTTGGTTGATGAATTCAATCAACTAAGTGCAGAATACATGGAGCTAACTGAGCGGCTCACAACTGCAGATGCTAGAAAGGAGGTGTTGGAAAATCGGGTGCAAAGTGTCGCTTCCCAGGTGAAACAGTGTCATTGGGTGGACAAAATTGACGAGTTAGGTCGAGACCAACTCCTCCAATGCCTGAGATCGATCGCTTTATCGAACAAAATATGCAATAAATGAAAGAGTGCACGGTATTTCTCTTTGTAATGGTGCTGGACCATCTAGCATGGATGTTTTCGCTAACATGCCACCTAATGCTGGAATGGATCTGTCACTTGCACCACCTGCACCAGATTCCCCGGAGGAACCCTTAAGCTCCTAAATCCTTTAGGTGCATATGTAGGTTTCAGTAGACCTATGCATGATAAGTGGAGTTTGGTATTCGAATTAAGGTGTTGGGTAAATTTGATATTGAAGAGGCATTAGTTTCATTTAGGTTACTTCATCATGTGTGTCTATCTTGTTGTGTTTCCTTATGGTTTGCATTATTTAGGAGTTTGAGTTGGTTCAAGTCATGTTTGTATTGTTCCATCAATGCATGTTTAGTTTGAGTCAGTGATTATATGTAATCATTTATTTTAAGTAATGCATATTTGTGTTTCTGTTTTAAATTACTTTTGATGTGGGTCGATCTATAATATCCTTCACCTTAAAATATGAGATAGTGCCTATATTAATTTGTGTATAAAAATTAGAAAACGACGCCAACCGAAAGTACCATTAATATCTGAATAAAGTGCGCGCATAAATTAGAAACTTGTACTTGAATAATATGATTCATATGTACTTCTTAACTACTTGCTTATTTTAGCTCGAAGCCTCAGACTTTACGCAATTTACAGCTCTACTTGTTGACGACTTAATTGTGTATTAAAGTTCCACATTCATATATACGTAGCAGTAATTAAATTTGTTATGATCAGAACAAATTCTATCCCCATCAAATGCGAAATGGAAATGAAAATTGTACGCCCTTCATGATCGTAATAAATAAATACAGGAGGATAACGAGATTCCAGTCGATGCAATTTCGGAGGATTTAAACTGCATTTTAAAATCTAGTGAAGAAGACAGGTATTTTGGCAGGAAATAACCAGGTGGAGGTGAATAGACTGAGGTGCCTTTTCTTCTTCGTCTAAAAACAAAGGGTGTGTTTGGCAACCAAAAATTAGAATACAATAGCAAAATAATAGCTACTCCATGTGCCAAACAGAAAATAACTATTCGAATAGCTCTAAAAAATTGCTAATCCGTTGTTCCTTCTATTTGATCGAATAGCGAAATAGCTATTCGAATAGCTCTAAAAATATTTATCACAATACTATTCCAATTGTCATTTGCCAAACAATATTTCCACTATCCGAATAGCTCTAAACATCACTATTCTTTTTACTATTCCAACAACTACTAATCAATTTTTACTAATCGGATAGCACTATTCTATTTACTAAAGATCATATAGCTCCACTGCACTGAAAAATACTGTAAACTTAGATGAATGGTATAGGTGTATATATACCAAAAACCAAGAGCTATTTGAAAATGGTTAGAAACGAAGTCTCGTCATCACTCAATCTAGTCATCTCCGTTAAAAACCGACTCCACTGAAATCATTCGAATTTCTACAAAATTCATCCCGATCTGGGGATTAAGCAGCAGGGAAAAAAAAAAGAAAAAAAAAAAAGGAAACTGACATCTTGATTTAATACGGCCCATTTTAAGATGTTAGAGCAACGAGGCCTCAATTCATAATTGGGCCGCCTTTTTCCCGCTTAACTAATTAAAGCCCGGCCCATTAATACCTCTTAAGTCTTAATGTATAAATTCCCTCTCCACTTTGGCGCCGCCCGCCGCCCCGCCTCTGTTATTCATAGAAGTAAATATTCTAGTCGACGGACGGACGGAGGGAAGGAGAGGAGAGGAGAGAACAAGAAAGAAAGAAGCAAATTAAGATGGGGCACCAGAACGTGTGGAACTCGCACCCGAAGAACTACGGGCCCGGATCTCGCACTTGGTATGCCGATTTCTTGTCTCCCTTTGTTGTATCTTGGTTTAGGGTATGAGATTGTCTCATCTCTGTGAATTCACTTATCTTGGTTTGTTGATTGTGTTAGCTGTATAAGATTGATATATTGTGGTTGTTATGGTTTGTTTGGCTAACTTGGTTCCTATGCACAAATTTAATTGTGATTGAAATCTGTTTTATTTTTTGGACGTTGCTTCCATGCTCACATCCAGATAATATTATCGGTTATCTCATAATGGGTAATATTCATTTATAATTGTCAGAACGAAAATAAATTTTTTTTGACGGGAGTATTGGAGTAAAATTCTTATTTTTTTGATTGGGCATGAGAAATGTTTTGGGTGTTGAATTAACTTTGGTCTTCATATCATGATAGGTTGTTGCCATCTTAATTTGATTCTTTTGATTTGTTATTGTATTATTAATTTATTATACAAAGAAATTGTCTTTCATCTTTAGTGCAAGATGGAGCTAGAAAAATTTGAGTATTATGTAAGTATTACGAATAAGGTGTCACAAATCTTTCCAATGAAATTAAAGTGTAATATTTCTACCCAAACAATCTGAACTGGTATTATTTATAATAATAATTCACGTCAACAGTACATCAATAAATAGACTTATTAGAATATTAGAGTTTACAAATTGTAGCATGTATTAAAGGGCAATTTACTAATCATATGTTGTAATCATGTAACTCCCAGAATTGACATTTTTTTTTTCTGTATTTGTGTAGCCGTGTGTGTGGCAATCCACATGCCATAATCAGGAAATATGGTCTGATGTGCTGCCGTCAGTGCTTCCGTAGCAATGCCAAGCAGATTGGCTTCATCAAGGTATACAATTTCTTTAGTCTTTATTATAACCGTGGTTTTTTTGCATCTTATGAAGTAATTCTGAATACACAATAAAAAACCGTGTTCCTTCAAAATTGAGTTTTTATTGTCCTCCCAATCTGTGAAATCTGTTTCCATGATATGTAACTTAAAAGTTATTTTTCTTTATTCGTTATAAAATACTTTTGATGCCCCGCTGTTGTTCACTTTTCACTAATGCACGAAAGAAAGAAAAGAAAAGAACAGAAAAAACAAAGACACATTGTGACTAATACCTTTTTCAATTATTAGTTAATTAAACCGAAACACCCACCACCCACCAGTAATAAAATAACCAAATTAACCTCCTTACGCCCCTTACATCCTACACATGCACACCAAGCAAGAAGAACAAAAAGAACACCCCATTCATTCTTCTCACTTGCGATAACCGCACTGACAGAAGAGAGAGATAATGAGAAAGATGAGATGAAAGTCGGGTAATGGTCAGCCTTGCATGTGTGGAGTAGTGTTTGGGTGATAATGGAAGTGGCACAAAACTGAAGTGACAGACAGATTCGAGAGTAAGACGGTCTCGTGGATCCGATGAGTTGACGAAGTTAAAGGTGCGTCGTTCTTCCTTTGAATTTTATTTCAACTGATCGTGTGTCTTGTTGTTGAAACAACCAAATATTTATTGAAATTTGCAATGCTATACCAAATGTTGAATCTGAAATAATATAAAATTTTGCAATATCTTGTTGTTGTTGTTGCAAATTTCAAAAGATATTTGATTGTTTCAACAACAAAACATGGTGTACATGATCAATCGAAATAAAAATCAAAGGAGGACCACGCATTGTTAATTCCATTAATTCATCAGATCCATGAGACTGTCTTACTCTCAAGTCTCAAACCTGCCTTGCTTCAATTATCATCTAAGCTCTTTCACAGCGAGGCCGACCATTACCCGACTTCCATCTTGACTCTCTGATTCTCTCTCTCTCTGTGTCTCACTTTCTATTGTTGAGAAGAATGAATGGGGTGTTCTTCTATGCCTGAGGTACATGTGCGTGGGATTAAGGGGCGTAAGGGTGTATATTTGTCTAAGATGAATTACATCATTACATGGTTTATATTTTAGACCTTTAATTCTAGAATTTTGTTCTATTTCTATATAACATTATTAATGTTTAAATCTCCCTATTATATATATGGAATAATGGAATGCTTTATTTTGTTATGGCTGATTATATTTAACTAGCTAATTTTATTACACAGTTAGTTATATAATTAATTAAATTTCTTATTGAAAGATCTTTTTTGGTGTGACAACATGGTGTATAAACTTCGTCGTAATATGTTGAACAAAAATTAATATATTTGGTTGCTTGAATTGTCTTCTTGATGTTTGTATGTCATCGTTAAGTATTTATTCCAGCTCGTGGTTCTTGAGACTTATTCAACTCCTTTTGTTGTTTTCTTAATATGCAGTACCGCTGAATATGCAATTCCACTGGATCAGATGAGATCAACAGACTGGAACTTGGGGCAGGGAAATTGACATAGTACTTGTAAAATATGCAAATTCCAGCACCGTGTATCCTGTCTATTATAAGTTAGGTTCTTTTTTTTTTTTTTGCTGGTGGTGAAGCAAACATGATTATGTTTTTTTTTTTTTTTTTGTGACAGCTGAACCTTGTCACCGATATTTTTGATCAATTTACTTGAAAAGAATTGAATTTAGAATCTCTGTTAGTATGGAATTGATTAAAATTTACTGCTGTTGGCAGTCTCTGTGTTGCCATGTATGTCTGTAATATAGTATGGAATTGATTAGGTTGAGATGTACGTCTATATTACTCTGGATGGCCTCAAGCATGAAAATTCGTTGTACTTGATCTAATTAATTCTTTTGCTTTTGTCAAAGGTAATACGGCTGTATAGAGTGCACAGGTTTGACAGAACTTTTTTATTTTGATGCAGCAGGCAATTGCCTACTATCGATTTTCCATTAAATCAAATAAAAATAGAACAAGGTTGTGAGGATGTACAACAGGATTGAAAGAATATACAAAAAGACATAAGAATAAAAATAAAATCTACCCTATGTACAATACTATGTAATTATGATTGGCGTTGGATCACGGCAGTCTTGGCGGAGTGAAGCGAGGCGGAGCGGTGAGGGGGCGGGGCGGTGCAGTGAGGTGACGGGGTGAGACAAGGTGGGGCGGGGCAGGGTGGGATGAGACGGGGCTCGGCAGCAGCAAGGCGAGGCGGGGTTTGACAGAA